>CM028130.1:1009155000-1010482500 GCA_016271365.2 Neoceratodus forsteri | reverse complement strand
CAGGCTGCGGGGGAGGCACTGGGCATCCGGGTACTGCGTCCTGTAAATACTGGAGGAACAAGGTGGCTGCCACATCACCAGGCGTGCTGAAAGTGTTGCAGACAAATTATCCAGCAATTGTTACACACCTGGATGATGTGTCAGTAAATGGCAAGGGATAAAGAGAAAAGGCCACTGCAATCCTGAAGCAGATAAAATGCCGAAGATATTGTTCTTCATCAATTTCCTAGAATTCTATATAGCAGTCGTGTCCAGACTAACGCTGACATTCCAGCAAAATAACTTAACGGTAGACTCAGTGCAAGCTAAAGTTCTTTCTCTCATGACAAAACTGAAGTCTCTCAGAGATTCAGAGACTACTGATTGTCTTGACACAGGAATCAATCTCGTGGATGGTAAGCTGCGTTACAAAGGTGTGGAGCTTGGTTCTTCTGGTTCAGCAGTAGTAGATCAGATCCTGACGAGGATGCAAACACTGCGAAGAGCAGCATTGTGGCTGTTGTGAAGAAAGTGCTGGCCACCACCCTAAATCAAATGGAGAATCGTTTCTCTGAATTTGTTAATGACCGTGTCATTACGGAAATGGGAATTTTCAACCCGTCTAACTGGCCTGATTCCCTGGCAGAGTATGGAGACACAGAAGTTAAGTCATTATTTTCTCACTACAGTGACATTCTGGAACCAAAGGGGTACAGTGCTGTTTCAGCAGTCTTGCAGTGGTCAGAACTGAAAGCATTATGTCCAGACCCTAAATGCAGCTTACCATCCACCTTTAGATTCCACTACTTTGTGGGCTAGAGTTCTTTTTGAAGAAAGGGAGGAATTTAAGGACATTCTTTCACTGCTGAAAACATTTCTTCTCATTCCATCTTCTACTGCAGAATGTAGAAGGGGTTTCTTGTTAATGTCACGGATAAAACATGACAGGAGAGCAAACTTGAGACCAGAAACTGTGTCCGCTTTAATGGCAATTAGTTTGAGCAGTGACACAGTGTCCACATACTCGCCAGATAATGCCATAGCTAGGTGGTGGTCAGCAGGAATGAGAACAAGGAGACCTCAAACAGCACCTTATGGTGCCAGAAAAGATGAAAAGGCCTGGGAAAGTGATGAAGACACTGATATGTTGTAGAATAGTATTACATTCGTTTTCATATGCAATGATTCCTGAATCAGTTATCTTTTTTCAATTTTTATCATTATGACCACTGGAGCAAGTAACCTGACCATGGTGCATGTAACTTTTGCCACCACATGCACCTTGGTGCAGGTACCGAAAAAAGTTAATTTCTATCCCTGTCATGGTGTTGTCCGTCTGGACCTGAAACACCTGACCACGTACAAACGGAGCGAAGGCGGTGAGGGCTAGTTGAACCGCTTGAAGCTAAAGCAGGTTGATGTGGCATCTAGACTCCTGAGAGGACCAGAGGCCGTGGGCCCGGAGACCCCTCAGATGGGCACCCCAACCCATCAGAAAGGCAGTCAGAGTGACCATTGGCTCGGGGCGGACAAATGGGATACCCTCCTGCAGATGAGCTGGGACGAGCCACCACTGCAGGCCGTCTCACACCTCCTGGGTCACTGTCACCGACTGATCAAAAGGACCTGAGCACTGTGACCACTGGCTGGCCAGCCCCCATTGTAGGGGGCGCATATGCCAGCGGGCCCAATGGACCACGCTGGTGCAGGCCACCATGAGGCACAACTGCCCAACCAGAAATGACTGGGCAAAGGAGGAAAGGACCTCGGCCCTGTCCACTGGGAGCCGGGCTCTGGCTCTAAGAGAGAGAGATGAGCTCTGCCCCTAAGAACTGAATCATCTACGATGGCACAAATTCCGATTTGGCCTTGTTGATGAGAAGACCAATCTGAGAGCAGACCTGGAGGGCCAGATCCCTGTACCGCTCCACCTCCAACCTGGAGGGGGCTGCAATCAGCCAGTCGTCCAGGTAAGGGTACACCCGGAACCCTCGGTGCCGCAGGAATGCTGTCACCACTGCCATGCATTTGTTGAAGACCCTAGGAGCTGGAGAAAGGCCGAAGGGCATGGCCTGGAACTCGTAAAGGGATCCCTTTGCTCTGAAGCGGAGGAATCGCTGATGGGACGGACAGATTGGGACGTGAAAGAATGCGTCCTGGAGGTCCAGAGAGCAGAACCACATGCCTAGTTCCAAGGATGGAATGATCTGAGCCAGAGTGACCATCCTGAAGGTACGCAGCCTTAGGAACTTGTTCAGGTCACGTAGGTTGAGAATGTGGCACCAGCTCCCCCGTCTGCTTTGAGACCAGGAAGTACCTGGACACAAATCCCGGGTGTCTGGAGGAGGATCCACCACCTTGCTGATCACCTCCTTCTGGAGGAGCAGGGCAATGTTGGCACAATGAGCCAACAGAGAGGCTGTGGAGCCCATAGCCCCCTGTGGGGAAACGGCTCGATAGGGAGGGGACTGCCCGAATTCCAGAGGCAGACCCCTGCCGACCACTTCCAGCACCCAGCGGTCCATAGTGATAGCGGATCAGGTGAAAAGGAAGTGGCTTAGCTGTCCTCCCACAGGGAGAACCCAGAAGGAGTGATGAGGTTGGGGGCGACACCTCTCAACCCATCACTGGGCAGGCTTGGAGGAAGGGCCAGCCGAGGGGCCTCCTGGACCCTTCCCTCCAGGTTTCCTACTGGAGGAAGTGGCAGACTTGGCCTTGGGGTGCCAAGTGTGAGCCTGCTGGCCCTGTTGCTGATGCTTCTGGGCCAGACGTGCCACAGGGGGCAGAAGGGCAAAAGGGCTTAGGCTGCTGCTGGCTGTCTTTGTCCTTCTGGGCAGACGTGACAGAGTTCTAAGGTGGCACTGGACTTCTTGAGCCTCTGGAGATGGCCTTCCACCACTGGCCTGAACAAGTCGGTGCCC
The DNA here is from genome assembly GCA_016271365.2 of Neoceratodus forsteri. Taxonomy (NCBI): domain Eukaryota; kingdom Metazoa; phylum Chordata; order Ceratodontiformes; family Ceratodontidae; genus Neoceratodus; species Neoceratodus forsteri. The sequence continues at coordinate 1,010,479,600 of CM028130.1, read as the reverse complement.
AGGAAGGGAACGTCTGCCAGCTTGAGCTGGGTGTCCGTGAAGGTGGAGATCCACAGCCAAGCTCTGCGGCGCATGGCTACTGTGGCCGCTACTGACCAGGCACAAGAGTCACCGATGTCCAAAGAAGTTTGGAGCCATTGTTTAGCCACCATCCTTCCCTGATCCCGCACCTACTTGACTGTCATCTGAAGGTCAGCCGGGAGATGAGGAATCACCTCATCCAGGGAACCCCTAAGGGCGTGTGAAAAACATGCCATCAGTACAGCCGAGCTAGCCTGTCGAAGGCCTAGAGAGAAAGCAGTATAAACCTTCCACCTCAAGTAATCCAGCTTTTTGGATTCTTTATCAGGCAGTTTGTCCATGTCCCTAGCGTTTCCGGAACGCCGAAAAACACCATCGGTCAACAGCCCCTCCGCAGAAGGGTGCTCAGAGAAACTGGAGAGTAAACTGCCAGGGACCACGTACTTGCGAGCCATCCTGGCCGAAGGCGAGGGACAAGATGCAGGCCGCTGCCACAACTCCAAGGCCGGGCAAACAATGGCTTCAGCCACAGGGAAGGCCTCCACAGGGGACTCTCCTCGGTCCAGTATCTCCGTGAGGGGATTCCTAGCCCGTTTCTGTACAGGTTCGAGTTGCATCCCAGTGGACTCTGAGATGAGCCAAAGTATTCCCAAGAACGAGGATGGGCTCTCGTCCACCAACTGACCTCCTACAGATGCCAAATCAATAGGCCTGGAGTACAGGGAGTCATCGTCAGACTCTGAGGAGCCTGCGAACAGCTGCTCAGCGCCTGAGTCACCCTCCACCTGCCGAGATCAGGAGTGAGGGTGACCGACAACCTGTGGGGCAAGCCCTGACCCAACCGAGAATCCTTGGTCGGGGTCCCAGTCTTCGGTTGAGGAGGCGGTGGTTCCACCACAATGGGCGGTGCAGACTGTTTCGGTTGAACAACCGGCGCCGGGGTCGGCTCCGACGACTACGAGGGGCTGCTTCGGTTGCTCGGGCGACAGACAATGGCGGGAGAAGGCAACGGTGTCTGCTTGTTACCGGCCAACAAGAGTTGTTACCACATCATGTCCTCGTAGCGCCGGCACAACTTACGTTAGAGCCTATCCTCCAAAGAGGACGAACGGCGATGCTGCTTTCCATGGTGCCGAGACTGAGACCGCCGATGTCAGCAGGATCTACCCAACATGGAAGAGGACCTAGACCTTCAGGGTCGCCAAGGCTGGGTCAGAGAGGGGGCGGAGGAAACCCACTCATCCCTTGGTTCAGGGTCCTTGACTGGTGACTTCGGCACAGGAGGCACGGGCAAGTCCTCAGTTACCACCAGAGGAATTGGTGAAGAAGGGTCGTTGGCTTCTCCAGTCGACAACCTGTCCAACGTATCGAGAAAAATCTTAACCGCATCGACAGGTGTCTCGGTCGGCTGACCTGACGGGGACACTGTGATGCCAGCAGCCTTAGCCGCAACCTCAGGCGGTCCAGTGAAGGGGATCTCTCCCACTCCCATGAACGTCTACGGTGGGACTTACCCTTCAGTTCTTTTTTCTTTGACCTACTGGTAAGTCCCGATGGTCCTTCTCCCTTGGTGAAGAGGGACTGGCAAAGCTCCTTGAAAGAAGCAGTGTAGGAGCCCAAGGACAGCAAGATAAACGCCGAGGAGGAAGATGAAGCGGTCTGAGCTGCCTCCCCCTCGAGGGAGATAAATTGCTCCAGCTGCTCAGCGGAGACCGCCCAACGGGCCTCCCTTGACTTACCAGTGGGCACAGTTTACTGGGGCGCCCAAGCTGTAGTCGGGCAGCGAGGTCCTCCAAAACCGAAGCAGTGAAAGGCTTGCAAAATCGCAGGCCTGCAGATCGTGAGCAAGACCCAGGCAGTAAATGCACATGGAGCGCGGACTGGTCCAGGATATTTTCTGCCCACAAGAGCACTGACGGAAGCTGGGAGTGGATTTGTCCATCGCAGCGGTGAGGGAAGATGAAGACTGAAGTCTAGTAAACTTTAAAAAAAAATTTTTTCGGAAATTCTGAAGTATTAGGATCCAGGCCTAAAACGCAGAGCGCTAAGGAGGGAACCCAATCTTTCAAGCGGTAAGGAAGAGCTGGCGTCACGGGGCGGAGCCGAGGGTTTTACCACCCGGGTGGGTGGGAGAAGCCAGCTTGAAGACCTTCTAGCAAGATTTAAAGCAGCAAGGAACCTGCCATGAAGTGTGGATTGAACATATCCATGTGCCTAGAAACTCTGTTATAAAAATCCAACACTAGGATACTAAAATGGTATTACAAAACAAGACATGAAGTGACATAAGAAAGTTCTTCTTGGGAGTGTTTGGTGAACAAACAGAACAGACTGCCCAGAATGGTGGTTAAAGACAAGACTGTGACTGAGCTTAAAACTTGGGTAGGGCCCAGTGGCGTGGAGGGCTCAGGCATCACATCTTATCTTCTGCCACACCAGCGACTTGCCTTCAGTGGTTAACGTGGGTTGCTGAGGAGGGACAGGACTGAGCATCTGGAGGACAGCTCTCCTCTCCTGGGGAGGATGGTTTGGTAGTCCTGTCAAATGACTACCCCCAGGTGGAGGCCCTGGGGTGGTGCAGGTCGGGGACACCAAAGAAGGAGGGGTGCTGCGAGACCGCACTGTGTGCAGACGCCTCCACACATGTATGCCCCAGCAATAGAGAGGGACAGAAAATGGAAAAAATGGGGGAGTGCTGGCAGGCTACATGAAGCCAGAACCATGCTCTTGCCCTGCAGTCTTGATTGGCAAAACTGGATTTGTGTGCACTGTGGGGGGAGGAAGAGAAGAGATGGCCCTCCCCTACGGGGGAAATCGGGGGAAGGGGGGTGGAATTTGCTGGTTTCATGGCTGAGGTCATAAAGAGACTAACATGGCTAGCAGAGGCGGATCTGGGCCTCTCATGGAGAGAGACAGAGAGAGCGCCAAAGCCTGCCTGATAGCAGGATTCCCGGCAGAAAAGATTTGGGGGCGGTGGGGGAATAAAATAAAAAACTTGGGTAGGACAGATAAGGGAATTATGGGACCCACAGGCAAAATAATGGACTGGATACCTGGGAAAGAGAGCGATATTAGCCTCTAGGATTATCAGATCTCTAAAGCCAGGCATTAGATAGAGCTAAGCAGAACATGGGCAGACTGCATGGATAGACAGACCTCTGGCTCTTTTTATTTTTGCAGACACAATCTATGCCCTCAAGTGTTTTTTTTTCTACTCTATTGAAAAATCCAGGTATGGAAATACAGTATAAATCAAAACAGCGAAATACATTTAAGTATATTGACTATGAATAATAACGTGTCAAACCAGCTATATAAAAAACAAAGCAATTGGGTTTCAAATAAAATTATCTGTCTACGTTATATTTATAATGTAACATAACATATTACTTGTTGGCAATAGTTAAATCCAATACATACTATTAAAATTATCAATCACTCACTTTATTTAACCAGGCAATTATGTCCTCACTTGCCCCATATGCAATTATAAAGAATTCTCATCAAAATGCTCATACAAACAGTTCAAAACCTTTACAATTAATGCAAAATAACTCCAGCGCATCTCACCAAGTGTGTGTGATTTAACTGCTAAGCAGTGGCTAATACTGAATCAAAGAGAGAGAGAGGGAGAAAGACAAAGTGTGTCTGGGAGATCCATGATTCATCATGCGAGCCCATAGGTCAGTGGTACAGCATTGGGAGAGTATCCTAGGGGCCAGGGTTCAATTCCCAGTAGGTCACATAATTTCTTTCTTGCTACAATTTGTGGTAAGATATAAAAAGAAAAATGACCACTTTTTTCCATATTTTTATGTCTTACTAAATGCAAGTCTCATCTGTGGCTCACCCTGCAGGAAAAAAACTGCGAGTTTAATAGTTAACTTGACAGGGATTTTAAATGTGAACAACAGAAAGCTGGTCGTCTCACTACTAGCCAGCTCACAAAGGAGACTCCAGTCTCTCACTGGCTGATGTAACCAACTTGCTTGTTCTAAGGATTACAGAAAAAACTCTAGGAAGTTTCCAGAAGTGGGCTGCAAGGTATATTATCAGAAGCGAGTCTTTGCTTCAGAAGTTAGATTCCTTTGGGAAGGCCAGTTACTACAACGGAGGGCCTCAGTACTGTATATAAAAAAAGTACTGGACCTTTGGTTCTCAAGGTCTGTGTAGCAAAAAACATATGTCTGTTCCTGAGAAGGCTTGTGGGGTTAAGGATGCAGACTTCAGAATGCAGAGAGGTTTTTCTGTTTATAATTCTTTGATTAAAATAATGTCTTTGTTAAAAAACATCCAGTGGTATTGTATGCGTTTGTTGGCTGTATATCTGGTAAACCCTATAAATATTAAATATTTTATATTGTATTCTGTGACTGTTATGTTTTAATAGGCACAGGTAATCCATTTTTATTGTGCAAAGTCCATGAGCTGCTTCTGGAGAGGATTACTACACTTCATAGGTAAACCTACACTTGATACAGAGGAGGGAAGAGGTCACCTGAAGTGACTAAGGTGGTTTCTATGTTCAAAGGGCCTTCTACATTGTGAGAAAGTGCCTGGCCTTGTGTTTTGTGAGCAGCAGCCTGTGATGGGACTCAAATGAACATCCCAAGAGAGTTTTAACTAGGTTGGAGGTAGCATGATTAAGTAACTGAAATAGACCACCCTTGTCACACAGTGCAGAACTTTTTTTTATTATTAAATTAAGCACAATAATCACACATGTATATTCATATTCAAGACAAATACGGTACAGTAGAGGTTTCCATGTCAGAGTACATTTCTACAGTGGTTACTTCTAAAAAAATTCCTTTACGTGTCAACATCCAGCAGAATTAAGGAACAGGTGTAGCAAAATTAAAGATAACGATATTTTCACAGAACGTTTTCCCAGCACCTGTGAATTAAGAATCGGAGGACAGCACTTCCCCACAGCACCTCATCAGAAACTTCACATTATAAAGATCAAGGGATGAAATCTGCATCCACCGATGCCACATACCACACCCAGCATTGCCATCCGATATTAAAATTGGTGATGTTGGTCATGTAGCTCCACTGTTAGCTTCTCTGACTGATAATTTCTAAGACTACCATGCACCACTCTGTCACTGCTGGAACCCTGGAGGTCATCCATTGCCTTGTTATTGCCTTCTTTGCAGCTAATAAATATGCTAAAAGAAAAGATTTAGACCAATTACAATGTCCCCTCATGGGAATGATAGTACAACCCAGGGCTCTTGGGAGAGTGTGCATCTGTGTGTGTCTGTGTGCGAGTGAGACTTTGTAACACACACACACACACACACACACACACACACAGAAAACTTCACTTCACCAGAAGTTCAAAGTGCCAAGTTTGCGAAGTGACACTTCTTCCGCAAAATGACCAAACTCTGGTCACAAAGTTCCCACTTCATGGGAAAAAAAAAAAAAATGTACCACTCTGCCTGGAAAAAATGTTGCAAAGTTGTGAAGTTCAAGTTTCAGAACTTTCCCGAAGTTTCATTCATTGCATCTCATATATATTCACACTGCTGTAAAAATTTATGAACTACAGTAATTGTGGTTATAAAAAAAAAAAAAAAAATGTGGTAATGCACTCTTCTGGACTGTATCTTACAGAAATACATGACCATTTACTTAAATTACTCCTCTAGCCTGGCTGGTCGCTAATCAAAATTTTGTTGATTAGCAAAGACTGGTAATCAAATTTTCAATACCAAGTTATGTCTTGTGTGTATATAATAATATATGATGGGTAAGTGTGGTATAGAAGGAATTATACCCATCAAGGAAGGCTAATCAGACAATAAGATCACGAGCCTGAAGGGTGAGTGGTTTATTTAATTAGCCTCAGAGGTGGATATATTTCCGTTACACTACAGGTATCTACTGTGAGCCAATCAGAACACAGGAAAACTGTATGATCCCACAAACTACCACCTGTACATTTTGTACGTGCCCACAGTAGGTTATCTACATTTTAGACACGCCCACTGTCTGTTATCCACCTTTTATCCATGCCCACAGTAGGTTATCCATACCTCAGAGGCAGTGACAGTATGCAATGCAGAGCTGTGGTGAGCTCTTATTCATAAAGGACTCATACGTTTTCCAAATGCTACCAGGCATGTGTAGTTACTGCAAGTATATTGTGTTCCAAGTTTCTGTTTCCAAGTGAGAATCGAAAACAAGCAGCGTAATATGGTGAAATCCGGGTTTCAAAAGTGAAGCTCTGACAGTGGGCATGCGCATCAGTGTCAGCAGTAATGCACAAGCCCAGAGACGCAGCTTCACTTCTCAAAACCAGTTTCAACAGATTTGATTGCTCCTGCTCGTTTCTGATTCACAAAAAAAAAAAGTTACTTTTGCAAGGATCCTAGTGGTAAGCAGTGTTGGTGGACCCGGGAGGTGCAGGAGGTGGTGCAGGAGAAAAAGGCTACCAATGTACGCTTAAAGCACTCAAGGGGGGTTAGGGAGAGGGAAGAGTACGATTTCCTGGCTAAGAGAGTCACCAGGGTGGTAAGGGAGGCCAAGGCGAAGAAGGAGCTTAACCTGTCCAGGGATATCCGCCAGGGACGGGGGGGGGAAGAGAAGGGGTTCTGTAGATACATAGGGGAGAAAAGAAAAGTGAGGGCACAGATCAGCAGGATTAGAACTTGGGGGGGCACAGGAAGCTGGGAAACGAGCAGAGGTGCTAAAAGAGTACTTTGCCTCTGTCTTTACCGGGGAGATGGGGGATCTTTCCAACCCGATGGGTGGGTAGAGGAGCCCACTGAACCAGGTCGTCAGTTGGAGACTGAAGAACTGGATGAGACTGGGGCAGGGGATGGTAGTATCTAGAAGGGAGGAGAGGATGCATGAGGAGGGGGGATGGGAGGGAGGGAGAAATCACAGCGGATAGGGTGAGAGAGGCCCTCCAGTCACTTAAGACTGAGAAAGTGCCAGGGCCAGACGGGCTGCATCTAAGAGTGCTGAAGGAATTGACTGATGTGCTGGCAGCTCCACTGGCCTCACTCTTCAACATCTCCCTGATGACAGAGTGGGTGCCTCAAGATTGGAAGGTGGATCATGTGGTGCCTATCCACAAGGGAAGGGGGGTCCAGAGAGGAGATGGGGAATTATAGGCCCGTTAGCCTTACGTTTGTGGTACGCAAGGTTATGGAGGGCATTATCAAGGAAAGGCTGGGGGGCAGCTGGAAATGTTGGGGCATCTGGATGACAGGCAGTATGGTTTTGTTCCGGGAAGGTCATGCCAGACAAACCTGGTGGAGTTTTATGACTAGATGACATGCCCTGGGCCTGTGGACGTCCTCTATTTGGATTTCAGTAAGGCGTTCGATTTGGTACCCCAACGACTTACTAAAGCTGGGGCAGTTGCTCAGGTGGGTGGAAAACTGACTTATGATGGTGAATACAGTGAGTGGTGGTTGGACGAATAGTCTGGTCCCCCAGGAGGGTTATCATTGGGGTCCCCCAGGGTTCAGTCCTGGGGCCACTCCTGTTCAATTCCTATGTCTTGGACATAGGGTGGGGTGTTAGTAGGTTGAGTCTCTTTGCGGATGACTCAAAACCGGGAGCACTGGCTGATGGGCAGGAGGGGAGAGAGGCACTGCAGGGGAATCTGGATACCTTGAGGGGGGTGGGCAAGAAAGTGGGGTTTGAAGTTCAATGCAGGGAAATGTAGGGTGCTGCAGCTGGAGGTCAGAAACCCAGGAGATGCATACACCCTGGGGGGGGGGGCGCCACACTGCAAGTCACATCAGACGAGAGGGACTTGGGGATAGTAGCGGACAACAAAATGAACAACAGAGAATTGTTGAAGAGCTGCAGCAAAAGAAACAGGATACTGGGCTGCATAACCAGGGGGGATTACCTCCAGGAGGAGGGAGGTGATCCTCCCTCTGTATAATGCCCTGGTTAGGCCACATCTTGAGTACTGCGTGCAGTTCTAAAGACCCCATCTTAAGAGGAACATAGTGATGCTGGAGAGGGTCCAGAGGACGGCGACCAGGACAATTCAGGGCATGGAGGGTAGGACCTATGAGGAGAGACTGGAAGAACTCAATTTGTACGCATTGGAGGAGAGAAGGGACAGAGGGGACATGATAGAGACTTTCAAGTACGTAAAGGGGATAAATAAGCGTGGAGCCAGGGAAGTGTTCAGACTTAAGAAGGTGGGGGAACTACCATGGGGTACAAGTGAAAGCTGGAAAGTGGGGGTACGGGGAGACACTTCACAGAGAGGGTGGTGGAACCATGGAATGCACTACCCAGGAGTCTGGTGGAAGAGACCACAGTGGAAGGATTCAGGGTTGGGACAGGTACAGGGGGAAGCTGAGGCCACGGAGGGCCACCTCTGGGGCTGGGGGTGGAGGAGCGAGCTCCCAGTAGGTGGCTAGCTTCCGAGCAGACACGATGGACCATGGGGCCTATACTGCTGGCTTTTTATTATGATACTATGATAATTGTAATAACATTCAGTTTTGTGGACTATACTTGCAATACCTGGCTTCTGTGGGTGATTAAATGCCTCAGCCTTTGGCCTCGGAATTTATCACCCAAAGAAGCCAGGTATTTTTTCATATATTCCACAAAAGAAAAGCTGAATGTTATCACTCAAGTATGCCGAAATTAACCTAACACATTCATAAACTGAACTGAAGACATCCAACACTGAACATACAATACATGAATGTTTGCCAATATTGTATGATGTTGTATCTATGAGTGCCTTAATTATTCTGCTCTTTTCATGGACTCTTATGAACGGTTACCATTTTTTGAATTATTCACCATGGTTTTCAACTCTGGTAAATTCTTCTATTGCATGTTCCAATTGTAATTCCAATTCCAAATTCAGTGGTTTCAAGATCACTTATCTGGAAGGTCCGAAAGGGTCAGAATTGGATCAACAGTTTCTATCTCTTGGGACATGGTGCTGGGAGTTCCACAAGGGTCCATACTGGGCCCATTGCTATTCCGACTCTTTTTGAGCACACTCCCGGAAGCACGTGCCAGCAAAATTATTCTCTACGCAGATGATGCCGTGGTACTCAACAGCAGCGCCCACACAGAGACCCTGCAGGCTGAGCTGCAGTCCATCTTCCAACAACTGGAGGTCTGGTTCGGCTCTCGTAGGCTGTTACTCAATTACAAAAAAAAAAAAAAAAAATAATCCATTCTCCTTTCTAGCCTTTAGCTAAAGAGGAGATACCTCATACTAAGTTACCGACAACAGGTCGGCCCCTCTAGAACAGGTTCACTCCTTTAAATACCTAGGAGTGATGGATGATGCTCTCTGATATGGCCAGCATATTGACCAGGTTGTGAAGGCAGTAAATACTAAACTCTGGGTACTTTATTGGCACAGGAAAAGCCTCACCACCAATGCCCTCAGGCTCTCCATAAACAGCTCCATTCTCTCCATGGTCGACTACGGCCTGGTGGCCTACGGAGCAGCAACTGATACCACCCTCAAGAGGGTAGGTACGGTTTCAAACAAGGCCTGCAGACTGTTGCTAGATGTTGACTGCCTCATGTATACCCGTGTACTCTATGAGAAAGCAAACATATTAAGCATCAAGAATAGAATCTCATACCAGACGTGCCTCCTAGGTAGGAAGGCCATGCTAGGCCTAACTCCTCCCCGCATCACTGATCTGATAACCTTAAGCTTCATGTACAGGACCAGGAATAAAGAACTACACCCGTTCTGTGTCCCTTTCTGAAGGGCAGCTCTTGGACAGAGATCCTTCTACCATGCCCCATAAGAAACTCATAGCCGTTTTCTCTGTTTCGCTACTTCCTAAACTGATAATTCAACTGTGTCTGTATTTGTACTGTTTAATGGACACGGGACCTTTGTAAAAGAGTTCTTACTCAAAGGTTGTTTCCAAAATGTCAATAAATGTTTTTTGGTGTAAATAATGGATGTGTCTAAGAATACAACTCCACTCCTCATCCCTGTTCTTCTGCGGGGCAATTCACCTTCTCCTATCATGCCTTCCAACTTTCTAGAACTTGCTCCCTTCACTACCTCTGGCTCCTTCAGGCACTGGCTGAAACTCCTCCCACCCACAACCTGCTCCCGCTTCCTCCTAAGTGGTCTCTGTTTGACCCAGACATCGTAGAGTTTTGTATTTTCCTCCCATTTAAGCTTGTGTGTAGTGCACTGCATTGCTTATTTGCTGAACATACACTTTGTCAAATTTCTGTTGTATCTTGCACGTGCACTTGTCATGATACTTGTCCGTAAGCTTGCACTTTCTATTCTTAGATGTATATGTAAAATAATACACAATGTATTGTGCCTGCACTTTGAAATGCACTTGTTACATTGCCCCTCCCTTTCCCCCTGGTCGCATCTGTAAACGAGCTTCACCTCAGTGTGTGTTTCCCAGTCTTCAATTTTGAACCAAACTAATAAATACCCTCATTGAGAATAGGTCAAATTGTTATGGGTTTTCACCTGATGAACTAGAACAGATTGTAAATTAACACAGAAGATAAAAATACATTGACAAAAGATTAGAAACGGAGAGAAACAAGTCAGATATGAATGGCACATTATCACCCTAAGTACGTTCATAACAGATGTAGTCCCAGAAGGTTGAGATTATTAATTGACCTGAATGTAGGATTTTAGAATAAGAAATTAACTGCAATTTAGGATGCCATTAGGTCTACTGCAGCACAGACAGGATGCTTGCAGTTATTAAGGCTACAGTAGAAGGAAAAAAAATTAAAAACATAGAAATATAGTCAATGACCAGATAACAACATTACTTAATATCTTAACCTGATTCAAGAATAAAATCAGATCCGACAGGATTAAACAAGGATTTTAAAGCAAACGAACAAAAGGAAAAACCTTAAAATACAGGTGGGACACAAGGATCCGTGTGATACCGCAGGGAAAAAACGCTGTACAAAACATTGCTGCCTACAACGTCGGCAAACAAAAACATCGCACAACAGACCTGTGTAGGCAGGCGGCAGGTAGTACAATCTAACCCGGTGTCTAGTGGGCCCCCCACCCCATCAGGTATGGACCATTATGAAGGAATACAGTAGAACCATTAACCTGCTTATCTCGCAGCCCCATGCGTGGTTCCTGGGACTAGTAACATTTTATGGCACAATAAAGCACATGCAGTTTTACCCATTTGTCTCTGTACAATTTCATTTTATTTGACATGCTTGCCATCATTTTCTCTGCTTTAAGCAGAAATAAGACCTCATTATGCCATTCTTGATACGCTGGCATGTCAGAGTCTAGCCAATGTTTAAGTAGGATCTTTGCACAAGCGGATGGAAACCAGAGCCATGTGTTTTTTTTTTTTTTTTTAAAGAAGAATACATGACATGGTGTGTGTTGTACTGGGATAACATTATACCCTGGGTGGGTGGGTAGGAGGTCGCAGGTCAAGTGCACCCAACACCTGAGAAGTTCAAGAATGCATGGGATAGACAAAAGGGAACCCTAGTGACAGCAAAGAGGGGGTAAGGCGCAGATTACTTAGGATCTGCAGCATATGAAAATCGTCAGGGAAATGGGTGGAGTAGGTGGGCCAAGCAGTCCTCATCTGCTGTCAAATTTTATGTTTCTATGTAATGTTATCCCAGCATGACACACTCTGGAGTGCATTATTCCGATTATACAATGACTGTCGAATTAACAAAAATATGAAAAAATAAAGTTTTTTTTTTTTGGTTTATGAAATAGGCAAGTTTGCATTTTCAAAAAAATAGTGCTTATTTATTATTTTGGCCAGTAGGTGGAGCTGCTGTTACTGGGTCCCTGCCATCCCACACAAACCTCTGTGTTATTCCCTTAGTGTACTAGTAAGGCCATTTTTTTCCACTTTTCATTTTCAGCTGTTTATCTCACTTTCTTCTCCCTGGCTCTTCATGCTGTGAAACCAGATACTCTGACAGTCACAGTTTTTCCTGCTGTGGGGGCTGGAAGTAGGGAAAAAAAAACACTCCCCCCAGCCACTATCATGGTTGTCTTTTCCCAGTAGAGGCTTTGCTGGAACCAGAATGAAGGCACAAAATACCAGAAAATGGCGATCAGGTAAAGTACAGCAAAAAATTACAGAGGTGCTCGCTTACTATGCTTGCAGGGTCTAAGGGACTTCCGTGAAGTCGACTGTAATGAGGGCTTTTGCATTTGTGACTGAGGAATGTCTGGAGAGCAGGAGGTACTGAGATTGCTAAATTGTGAAGCCAATCTGACGGCTTTCACTTTGTGTCAGTTAGAAAATAATGGGTGGGGAAGAGTGCTGGTAGGATGTTTGCTGAGCAGGGACTGCCAGTACCGTGGGAGACTTCTGTAAGGTCACTCGCAAAATTGGCTTTCACTTTTTTTGTTATATAAATGCAACTAAAGTGATAACAGGGATTTGTGGGGAATGTGTGAAGTTTCTGAGTTTGTTTTTTGGTAGGTTTGTGTGCTATGGGGAGGGGAGGATTTACATTTTTTAAAGTTTATAAGTTCTGGCAAAATTGACAGAGGCCATATCAAGTGTGGACAATTTGGACACGGCATGTGCAGTGACCCCCCCCCATGCCATTCAGTCATGTGTGTGCTGGGACAACATTCTGGGTACAGACCGAGACTGACCAATCACAGCCCAGGATTCTTTCTTGCCACTGTATAATTCTGGATTCTTATCAGCTTGTTTTTACACTGTCCTACTATGCATACCTCTGGTAAGGATGCCTGGTCTAGACTAAGAATCAGGTCTAGTTTGTCTCAGAGTTGGCCAAAATGGTTTTACCTTACCGAATTCCCAGAAGGTATGAAACAGGGAATCTGACTGCAAGGAAAATCTTGTAGAGACCTCGGTTGGCAGTCTACCCATTCTTTGCAGTTTTAGTACGCTGTAACATATTCAATATTTTAACCTGCATTAGGCAAACTGTTTCAAACTTAATGCGCTCATATAGGTTTGTCCAGATTCTAACCCTGTCATATCCTTCCCCTGGTTTGGAGAGTCAAAGGTCACAAAAATGCACTGACCCACTGACATATTTTGTTTGTGGTAATTTCATAGATTTGTCCTCATAGGTTAGATAAAGGAGAGCCACAAGGGAACAGAGAGGTGTCCTTTTTTTAACTTTTACCTTCCTGCCTGCCTGACACAGGAAGCACATCCCAGTAATTTGCAGCCCTGCGACCAGCCCATGGAGAGAGAACAGTCCTGTATACTGTAAGTGTGGAACTTTAACGTCATGCTTCTTTGACCAATTCTGGGTGCCAAAGTGCTTCATGAGCATACAGCCACTTGAAGGCATTTGAAGCAATCTTTATTACTTCTATTCCATCTAGTCTGGAAGGCAGCATGCATGATTATCCCCGCCCCAAAAAAAAAAACAGCTGGAGGTTGGTGGCTTTCCAGAAGAGCTCATTGGATCATTTGCCCCCCAAGTTATACATTAAGGGGCAAGATGCATCCCTGATGGGGTCTAGCTTTAGAAGTCTTCAAACCTGGGAGTGTACTATAGGACTTTATTGGGGGTGTTCCTCAGGTTTTGTGGGAGCCTCTTAACTGGGGTATTTAAAAGGGATTTTAGAGAAACCATGGATGTCTCACATAGGTATTTTTCTATTTCTAACCACTGTGCCATGTACATGCGTATTTCATACTCTGGGCTGTCCTTATGCTATACTACCTAGCACACCACAGCAGCAAATATCTTTAGTGGCATGACGTCTGGAAATCTCAAGCCACCTCTTGTTTTCAGATGCCAAGCTCACGATAGGCTCTGGGCACCGCTTTACTGACCCAGATAAAATCAGACGTGTGCCTCTGCAGTAGTTTAAACCAGCTTTTCAGTAATACTGATTTAGCTTTCCCATGGGATATAGGACCCTTAGTAGGAGGTTCATTTTAATTATATTTATTCTACCTCAAAGGTGACCCAAAGGGTGACCGGTAGTTTGGTCCACCTGTTCATATCAAGTTTGAGGTGCTTTAAAAGCTTAACTAGATTGTGCTTTTTCATTTTTAAAATTTATATTTTATTGCAGTTTCAGACACTTGATACATTAAATGCACTGAAATCCAAAGAAATGGCAGCACATCCTATAATAAGTTGTTCACTGTAACTTTGTAAAGGAGCTGTTACACATTTCTTGGTGTTACCACAGGAGGGAAATACACCTTAAGTATAGTACACTAATCTGACACACAAATGGAACCAGAATGCAGTTGGTGCATAATATCAGTCCTGAATGACATATGTCCACATGAAAAATGTCCAGCCTGTACAGGCGTACTAGCCTTGGTCAGTATCCCATTATACATAAGGCACATTGTGTGCCTCGTCAGTCTCCTCAAACTGTGATGCAGCAAACTCTAATTCAAGTACTAAAACATAAAAGATTGAATAATTAAACCGGTCTCGATTTTAAGAGCATTCCTGCTCAAACGATAAGTTCTGCAGGGATTGGAAAAGCTGTGCAGCTCAAAAGTATGTCAATTATGCTATGGCAGATATGCAAGGGTGGCTGCCTACAGTACTGAACAACTCCCGCCCCCCCCCCGAGGGAAGGGACTCTGCACACCACCACCTTGGCCATTACAGTGTAAACCTGAAAGCAGATTGTAAAAACCGTTGCAATCCTGAATATAAATAATATAGGAGAAAAATTTGTTCAACCCGATTAGAACATGGTGTATTTTCGTCTCATAATAATAATCACAAAATCATTCCCAAACTCACAATATTTATTTCAAACCTGTCTAGGACACTTAGGTTAACCAAGCGATCAAATCCCTAGTCAATGTAAGAGGGCAGGGTATTTGGTACTTACAACCCCTCCAGTTAGGATACAGAGAAAATGACCAGACAGTTAACGATCCCTCTGTAGCAGATTCCCCTTCTTCGGCCTGCTGCACAGCTGCCAAGTGCTTGTCTAAAAGGTCCCCTGCTGCCCTCGGATTGGTAAAGGAATACTGTTTATTCAGAAGAGAAAACTGAAGACAGGGAGTCCAATGTGGTAACTGATCCCCGTCTCCTTCAACTTGCGAGCCACCCCTTCAAAAGCTCATTGACACTGCCTTGTAGTAAATGAATAATCTGGGAAGGAAAGGATCCCGTTATCCACTGAGATGGAAGGAGATTGGTCCTTTACAGCCTGAAGTATGTGATCTCTTGCTGCAATTAAAGTAGTAACCATCAGGACAGTTCTTGGTCCATCATCTCCTGCCCCAGTGCATCAGGGAGAGATCTGCCAAGCCTTCTGGATGGATGCTACATGTCCAAGCCCAAATGCCTTGGGGAGCCGTGTTTCGAAATAAGTTGCTAGGTCATCCACCTCTACACCTAAAATACAAGCAGGCACGAAATAGATGTACCTCACAAATTAGGCAAATGAAGAGCGCCTATTTCAAAAATGCCCTTGAATCCACCTGGGGTGATGGAAGAGCTTTTTGGGACAACATCCGAAACATAATGGGTAAACAATCAAAAATCGTCACCTACCATTATGAAAGTTGATGGATCCACCACTCTTGACCCAAAGTCTATTGCAGATCGTTAATAAGACATTCACAGACCTTAGTGGGGTCCTCCCCAGATTTCTTCTCGGACTTACCTGTGCCTAGCCTAGTATCACAAAACACCCCTCGAGACAAACCACAATTTTACTTCAAGAAAATCAAAGTACGAAGCACACAAGTACATAAGAAAGGCCTGCTCCAAATCCAGAACAAGTAGTGACACGCTAGATCTAAAAATCCTGTCTCTCACCCTGGATGAAGTAATTCACCCCTTGCGAAAATTCTTAATCTGTCACTTTGCCAAAGTCAATTTCCAACAAATGAAATCTGCCATAGTTCACGCCAGTGCACAAAGGGGGACAAAACCTCAACAGGAAACTATCGACCAATATCAATACTCCCTCCCTCTCAAAGCACTTGAGCGAATAGTGGCAGACCAACTCTCTGATTACCTGGACAAATACAATCTACTCTGTAATCAACAGCACGGCTTTAGGAAAGGCATAGTACAACAACAGCCTTACTTGATTTCTCTGGAGAAGTCCACTCAGCCCTGGACAAAGGGTGCCAAACAGGTGCAGTCTTTTCGATCTTACAAAAGCTTTCGACACAGTCCATCATGGCCTACTTACCTCCTCCCTACTAGCATAGGCCTGGCCGAGGTCCTTGTGCTTGGGTAAAAGTTACCTGTCCAATCGGTCACAGGCTGTAAAATCTCTAATGAACTCTCCGACTTCAAACCAGTTCTCTCGGGTGTACCACAGGGATCAATTCTTGGACACGCTCCTCTTTAGCCTGTTCCTTAACTCCCTCCCAGATATCTGCCAGGAGAAAATAATCTTATCATGCTGATGACGCTGTAATTCTCTCTTCCCACAAGGATCCAAACTCCCTATGAAAAAGCCTGCAACTTGCTTTCTCTAGTGTTGAAAGGTGGTTTCTGGATAGTAAACTTGTGCTAAACCACAATAAAACAAAAGCCATGCTCTTCTCCAATCACCAAAATAAAAATAGGCATACTCCACTCACCATACAAACCTCTGCGGGAATTACACAGGACCAAGTAAATACTTTCAAATACCTTGGCATCACTTTTGACCAAGAGCTCACCTTTGCAACCCACATTGACAACATCATAAAACAGGAACCAACGCTTTGGAATACTATTCCAGAATCACACTTCTAAATCAAGCGCATTGAGAATAGCTATACAGAGTTCCATAATCTCAATAATTTACTATGGCCTTATTATTTATGGCTCAGCTACCTCCACTGCTCTAAGGCGTATCTCAATCACTCTAAATAAGGCCTGCCGGATCCTCACGGGCTCAAATACTGACTACACGGTGATCTGTACTATGAATCAGGCTGGTTGAACCTATCAAATCGTCTTATTTATCTCACCTGCACAATGGCAAAAAATCTATCTTGGGACTGACTCCATTATGTATTCCAAAACCTACTCAGACTGAATCCTGGCTCACGACCCTCCACCAGATCTGAACGACCAACCTTTCCTGGTTCCGAGATGCCAGACTGCACAGGGACAAAGATCTTTCACATACAGGGCCGACATGGTTCAATGCGCTTAGTCCACCTACTCTATCCTCAACCTCGCTTGAAGCTTTCAAATCCATGCTCTATGCCCACCTCACCACCACTAGCAACTGTGACTGCGCTAGATAAAGACTACTACTCATGTCCATCCTCACATCTGAGGCCTCTTCCCTCTGGTACCTCTACTACTTCCTGTCTCCCACCCAAACTCACTCCCCCCCTTTTTTCCTGTCCCCTCTCACTTACTCTCCCGCTCACCACCTTTCCCTCCTCTCTAGCCTCCTTTTGGCACCTAATGATCACCCTCTCCCTGGAAGTTCTCTTATCCTCAAAATTGTCTACTCGCTTGAACCTGTTATAGCTTGTTTTTCTATGAAACTTAAAAACGTTACTGCCTTAAACTGTTAATAGCAAATTTATGATGTAACTTTCCTGTCTGGTTTTACCTGTAATGTGTATCGTGCTTTGTTAAATGTTCTTTGTGACGTGGAACCTTTGTAAAAGAGCCCTGGCTCAAAGGTATTAATTCCTAGACTAATAAACTAAACACCTTCAGGGAGACCTATTATTCTTATATCAGCCAGTCTTACAGTGTTGCCCGATTGTTTAATTGTGCCTTTTGAGCAGGACTGCTCTTTCACTTTCGATGCGACCACTGCCACGGATTTGGTGGTAGCTTTCTCAGACTCATCCACCTTGCCCACCACACTGCCAATTTTCCCTGCCACCACTGCCAGATGACCCACATACTGATCAATTGTTTTAATGCATCTCATTGAGTCCATCACAGCTCACTGTAGGTTTTTTTGTTTTGCATAATAGGTTTATTGACTTTTCAATTAGTACAGTACAAACAAGACACTCAGAAAATTAAATTAATTCATCATAACTATGTATAGATTCCAATCCATTCCAGTTTTAGCTTCAATAAGTAAATGAATATCACATCTAAGATACAATACATATAGCTAAACTTACATAAAAATTAAAATATTCCATATATTCAAACTATGACTCATTTATCTAGTAGGGGACAATATCATAGTGTATACTGTACACACACACACATACCTTTACAATAGGATGAACTTCAATCCAGCACCAGCACTGGTATTCCCCTTCCCTCCCAGCAGACATGTTTAAAATAATCCCTCCCGTAGCATCTGAGCTTCTGTGGGAGAAAGAGGAAATGAAGGGATCCCAGATTAAAAAAAAAAAAAAAAAAAAAAGTTCGCCCCTCCCTTTAAGCATACAGGAGAACCTTTCCAAACCAAGGTATGAACAGCTAAATTACGTTATTGAGGGACCAAAGGCCGAGCCCCCGAGACCCAGGTATTAAATATGCAATGTTACGCCAAGATTAGCAACACAGGAGCCCATCTCAGCAGCAAGGAGGTGGGTCTTCTATTCCAAAGACCATCAGCTTTGTAGGGTTTCTAGCATGGAGGAAGCTTCCTTTGCTTGTTCTGGTGCCTTTTTTTCCAGCTGGTCTGCAGTATGCGACGAGCCAGCTGTTGAATTGTTTTTCTGCGGTGTTCTGTGGATGACCCATGCTGGAATTTGGTATCACTCTGGTCTCTGCAAAAATTTATTTTTTGAATTTGCCAGCAGCTTACTGATCAGTCCACAAAAATGAACTTTAAATTAAAAAAAAATATTTCCTCAACTGTTCAGGAGCTCTGAAGGAAGCGTGCTCCTTCCTAGGCTGCTGGCTCTGCCCACTCTATATTGACTGTGACTTATGGAGATGTACCAGTAAATAACAGAGAATGTAAGCAGTCCATTTCCATCCCAGAGCTTCAATTTCCCTCCTGCACAATATCATTAAGAAGCATAACCTCCATTTTGTCAATCTTTATCACGTAGTTTGATAACAGCACCAAAATCTCAAATCACAGCTAAGCCTGCCTGCAGGCAGGGATGTCTCTGGTTTAAGAACATGTAACAAAATGTTGTCTGCATAACCGAAAGTTTACGTTTATACTGCTGGGGGCCTACAGAGATACCACGTATACTAGCATGCTGCTTAAATTTTAAGAATGAAGGGTTCCCAAAACAAGTTAAAGTCCCCATAACCTATTTTCTGTATACCTGTGTAGTTTTGTAGGCATGAACCTTCAAGGACCTTGTAGAAAACCTTATCAAGGTCTTACACACACAAAAAAAAAAAAAAAAAAAAAAAAAAGAAAAAAGCTCCTGTACAGGCTAAGCCCATATTGCTCCATGAGTCGAGCCTAAAAAAAATAAATTAAAAAATAATAATCACCAACTGTACTCTCCTGCCCACTCTGCTCTATGGCTCCCTTGTCCTGCACAGAGTCAGGAGCACAGAGCGAAATAAACTCAAATCCTTATACTATGCCATCGGGCGGTTTACTACAGGAGGAACTCCAAACGATCATCATTGTGGAGTGCTCCATACCCCGAACTGGCCCTCACTCGATGGAAGAATGGAATATGCCACACTATCCCTAGTCTTTAAACTTAGAAGCAACAAAGGTCCCCCAGTCTCAATGACCTACTAAAGACCAAACCAGACAGGCGCCCTCTCAGGTCATCAAAACGCTCTCTCCTCAATATCCCCCAAACTAGGACTCAGAGGTAAGGTCCTTTGCCATAGCAATTCCGACTATCTGGAATGCTCTTCCCAAAAACGTTCAAGAAAGCTCCTCACTCGAGGTCTTCAAAAAAGGCCTAATGGTGCACTTACTAGAATGCAGCTCCTGCAACCGCTACTGCTGAGAAACACGGAAAAGGTGGCCCCTAAACAGCACAAGAGCCCAGACGTAAAAATACATATGAAATGAAAAAAGTCGGACCTCAGACTTCTAAGTCAAGTTAACATTTTATTTAATAGAAAATGATAAAAAAGCAGCAATATAACTCCCCACAATACATATTGTATTGTGGGGAAAGCGTTATAGTGCTGCTTTTGTATTATCTTTCTATTAAATAAACTGTTAACGCGACTTAGAGAAGTCTGAGGTCCTTTACAGAGTAGCCAGACTTTTTTCATTTCAACTGCTACTACTGACAGATCTTAGATGTCATAGAAGGTTGCCCCAGATGATACACCAGCTAGACTCCAGTGCTAACAGGTCACTAAAAAAAAAAAAAAAAAAAATTGATTCCAGCTGGTTCCGAGACTAGATACCATCTTACCTTACAGTATAGGATCAAATGTCTAGTACTGACTGTATCAGTACTATGGTGTACATCACTAACTAATCTAATGTGATGTATGACTTGACAGTTTTTTTTTTACTGTACTGAGCCAGTTTGTGACTTTTCTCTATAATCAATCTCGGGTCACCCCGAAAAAGTACCTACTGAGGCCCAGTGGGTTTACCCGGTCAACAAAATTTAAAACAAACCAAAAAAAAAAAAAAAAAAAAAGGATTCCCTCTATTGCACCCCCCTAATTTCATCATAATTTAAAAATAAATGAGGTTGTTATAATTGAGATTGCTTTACTCTGTTTTGCCCTGATATGAAAACCAATTCTTCTTCATTCCAAAGGTCATGACCCCCCACTCATGCAAGGCATCATAGCAGTTTGTGTACATGCACAATCCAGCACAAGTTATACTCTTATTCAGTTCTGTTACGTCTTGAAGTCCCTGTATTCTCTAAAAGCATTTTTTTCTAACTCAGATACACTTTAAAATACAAAAAACAGCAGGGCACTTACTATGCTTTGAAAAGTGTCAAGACCAGCATAAGACAAGAAGATAGGGACTGCAAATAACACCAACAGCACTGACTAATACAGTATAACCACTGCAGGCTTTAGCACCAAAGCATCATAAAATTTCAGGATGCCTGCATGAGTTAGGTCATGACCTTTGCAATGGAGTCAGGCAGGTTCTCTCACGAGACTCAAGTACTTTCATTTACATTTAAATCCTGGTGAAATTAGTAAGGTGCAATGGAAGCAATCACTGCGCACGCCTACAAAGTACACAGGTAAACAGAATAAATGAGGAAGGGACTTTCACAAGAGTGGAGAGAGGGGACATCCCTGCCAGGCCCCCCTGTACAAACCGACATGACCTGAACAGACCCCACTGCAGACAAGTCCAGCATAGGGGCTGGTGTATAAAAGCTCAATTTATTTTTATAAATTCCTGTGTAATGCTATATTTTCCAATACCCAAAACAAGAATGTATAAAAGACACCCTACTGAATGCTTTCTCTGTGTCAAAGGAGGCCAGGACTGCTGGTTCCTATCCATCCCTAAATAGAAAGAAGATGTGTGCCAGCTTGTGTAGGTGGTCAGAGGACACCCTGCACAGCATGAAGCCAACCTGCCCATCAGGCCCCTCCTCCCCCAACCCCTCTGTCCAGGCAGGTGGCGAGGATCTTGGCCAGTAGTTTTATATCAAAGTTGATCAATGAAACTGGTTATAGCTTACCACTTCAGAGGTCCTTCCTAGCCTTTGGCAGAATGGTAATAAAAGCCTCCGTTAGGGATGCATCAGACTATGCTCATGTATACATGGAAAGATAGTCAACAATAAGGGGGCTAGGTCATCTATCAGAACCTTGTAAAGTCTGGTGAAAAGCCATCAGGCCCTGGGGCCTTATCTGCCTCAAAGTCTAACTGCTGTTCTGATCTCCCCTTCAGTGATCTCATTCCACAGCTCTTGCTGGTGGGCATCCAAGACTGGCCAGGTATACCTCCACCTGGTCACTCCAAGCTTTATAGTTGTTGGTAGAAACCTCTGAATTACTCAGCAATCTCTCTGGGTGCCATTACAAAGCTACCCTGAACATTCTGAACTCCCACAACTATCTGACATTTCTTGCTCACAAACACAGAGGGCCACAAGTCTGCCTGCCTTTTCTTCTTGGTCAAAGTATTTAGCATTTGACCTACTGAATGCATGCTCTTCTGCCGCCACTGGTGTGCCCCGCCCATTTAGCCCCTAGTATTGAGCCCTCAGCCTGTTCCGAGCTAACCAAGTCTCTTCGGGCATTTGTGAGAAAAGGTTCTCGTCTGGCTTCTGAATTTCATGAAGCATCTCAGCTGCCCTCTTTTTCCTCAGTTTCTTCTTAATGGCAGCAATACAAACTCCCCTCAGAACTCAAGCCTAGAAAGCTGTGACCCCCTCCTCAACAGCTCAATCCTTCAGTTTGAATCAGGTACGGAGACCCACCCGGAGACCTGCTCGTCACAAAAGGGGACAGTCACTTGCTGCTCTGGCGCCTTTTTTCAAACAGACTCTCTCCTCCCTCTAGAAATAATGAAATACTGCATATAATTCTTAAATGCTGTTTAGCCTATTAAATTACTAAACATTTTTTTTTTGTTTATTTAGGGATTCAGATCATACCTTTGAGCTCAGAGCTCTTTTGCAAAGGTTCCACATCAAACAGTGACAATGACAACAGTAACAGTTTACATTCAATACTCGAATAGTAGGTAGCTAGTATACAATAAGGTTACAATGCCATTCATAGTACCAGTGGTGTTAAGTACAGCGTCAAAAGCATTCAACTAGGGTAAAGGACAGTGTTTGCATGTAGCGAAGGACATAAAGAGGTGCAAGACCTAGTGTGAGAGTCTGAGGAGGACTCAAGGTGAGGGGGAGAGTGGGCGGCCAAAAGAAATGACTTTGTCTAGGAGTTAGTGGTGGTTGGTTGGTTATAAGATTGATCCTGTGGGGGGGAGTATGGGGGAGAGGAAGACAGAGGGATAGGGCAAGGGGGAAGAGTGGGGGTAAAAGGAAGGGGAAGGAGAGCGTGGGTGAGTGGGCATTATGGCTGCTAGAGTCCTAGTGGCAGTCACAAACTGTCCTAGTAAGAAGGTGTTGCCTTAGGCCAGTTTTGAATTGAGAGATGCACTGGGAGTTTAGAATGTGCACTGGGATTTCATTGAGCCATTGGGGGGCCCCTATAGCTGACGGCATGCGGTGAGAAGTGCAATGTAATGGCTGTGGGGCAGCAGTCTTCCGGGAGTCTTTCTGGAGGCTGAGATGCTGCCCTATTTGCAGACAACTCTCTGCCCTGAGGGAGGAATTTGCCCTTCTTCAGGCCACACTGGACAGCAGTAAGGGAACCTTCCCCCAGGCCAGACTGGATGGTAGGAAGGGAACCTCCCCCATCCAGGGAGCACCAGAGCCACCACCACTACCTCAGAGGTTGCAAAGAAAGCACAGCAGTTGGACCACAGTGGGCTCAGGGAGGGTGAGGATGGTGGAACAGAGGCACACCCAGTCAGTTGTTCCACTCCACAATCCATACACCATTCTGGGGGAGCACAGCTCCCCTATGGATGCACCCACAGAGGAGATTAAGAAGGCTGAGGACACCTGTCACAAGGGAGGCCCACAGGAAGGAGGCAGAGGATACCACAAGGAAAGGAAGAAGCTCCTGTTGGGGGACTCAATTATTAGGGGGACAGAACTGCGGGGAGCAGGGAAAACTGAAGTAAGGTGCCTGCCTGGTGCCATGGCTTGGAGGGACAGGAAGCGCATCCTCAGGATCACGAGAACAGCTGCACGGGAGTCCGAGCTGGACGTCATTGTCCACCTAGGGACGAATGACTTGGCTCAACATGAGATTAGAGCAGTGCAGAAGGACTTTATAGAACTGGGGAGGGGCCTAAGACAAGTAGCACACACAGTATCCTTCTCAGTGGTGCTGCCTGTCAATGGCATGAGTGAGGCAAGGATACTTTGCACCATGCAGTTTAATGAATGGTTGAAAAAAATGGTGTGGAGCACAGGGGTTTGGCTTCATGGGAGACTGGGATTCCACCTGAAGGGACACCAGCCTATACTGGAAGGATGGTCTGCATCTGTCCAGGAAGGGAACAAGTCTTTTAAGCAATCGGTTTAAATGCTTCATTGGCAAGCTTTTAAACTAGTCAAGGGGGAGGAGGCACCGATAAACAGCAGGAAAATCCCAGCCTCTCCCTACAAAACGGGGTACTAAATGAGAAAAAAACCGAGGTAGAAAGGTCAGTGGGGGATGCTGCAACATAAGGTAAAGCCATCAAAAAATGGAAAGCAATGAGTACCAATGCCCGTAGTCTGAGTAACAAGCTTCCTGAATTAGTGGCCTTGATGGAGGAGGAACATCTGGATATCATGGCAGTCACAGAAACATGGTTCACACAAAACCATGACTGGGACGTAAACATACCAGGATACACTAGCTACAGGAGGGACAGAGAGGATAAAAGAGGAGGAGGAGTAGCTCTTTACATAAGGGAAGGAATTAAAGCAACAAAAGGGAAAACAGGGAGAAGAATAAGCACTGTGGGTAAATTTGGAGACCGGCAATGGCACCACAATCCGCACAGGGGTTGTATACAGACCCCCTTCTCAGGGGGAGGAAATGGACAAGGAAATGATAGAAAGTATACTTAGTATGGTAGAACAATACAGGTTACTCACCTGTAACAGGAGTTCTAGGAATGGTATATGTTGTTCATCCACACTTATTGGCAGGTTCCTTGCCGCTTTAAATCTTGCCAGAAGGTCTTCAAACTGGCTCCTCCCACCCACCCGGGTGGTAAAACTCTCGGCTCCGCCCCATGACACCAGATCTGGCCCGCTAGAAGCTCAGGTTGTGCGTCGAAGCCGGGGAGGTCGGGTGGGTCGTGTGGATGAACAACATATACCATTCCTAGAACTCCTGTTACAGGTGAGTAACCTGTATTTCTAGGGACATGGATATGTTGTTCATCCACACTGTCTGGCAGACTCCTAGCAGTTCTCCGGGAGCAGGGAGGCAAGGCGCGCACCCCCTACTTAGGGAATAAAGACTGGAGAACCGAGGCCCCAAAACCAGCATCCCGGCATGACTCAAGGTCGATGTGGTAATGGGTAATAAAGGTGTGTGCTGACTTCCAGGTAGCAGCCCTGCAGATTTCCTGGATAGGGACGTCCCTGGAAGCAGCCACCGATGCAGCAGTATGACGGGTAGAATGAGCTCTTATCCCTCTGGGAGGCTCCATGCCTGCCAACTTATAGCAGAGATCTATGCAGGAGGTGACCCACCTGCTTATCGTCCGCTTGGCTGCAGGTCTGCCAGGTGCGGCTTCAGTGTAGGTGACAAACAGCTGGTGAACCTCTCTCGATTTCAGCCAGGCCCTTATAATAAGCGAGCGCCTTCTAGGGTCCAAAGTATGGAGCCTGTATTCAGCCTCCGAGGTGTGACTGGGGTAGAACACCGCAGAGTCAACACCTGGTTAAGGTGAAACTCGACACCACCTTCGAAGGAATTTCGGTGGGGGCGAGGACAACCTTGTCCCTGTGGAAGACCAGGTAAGGAGACTCCATGCAGAGCGCCTGGAGTTCTCCCATCCTTCTGGCTGACGTGATAGCCACCAAGGCGGCGGTCTTCCACGACAGGTGAGAGAGTTCACACCTGTGCATTGGTTCGAATGGCTTGCCCATGAGCTTTGCCAGTACCAGCAGTAAATCCCACGGAGGTGGAGGTTCTCGCACCGGAGGGGAAATGTGATCAAGGCCTTTGAAAAAGCGCCAGACCACCTTCTCCTGCGCCACCGACTGCTCCCCGGCCCACGCCCGGTAAGCAGAGATGGCTGCCAGGTGCACCTTTAGGGTCGTCGACCTAAGTCCTTGACTAGAAAGGGACCATAAATAGTCCAAAATGCTTACCAAGGAACAGGAGGAAGGGTCCAAGCCCTTACTCTGACACCAAATGGAAAACCTCTTCCATTTGAAGGCATAGCATTTCCTGGTCGACTCCTTACGGGATGCCTCAACAACACTGAGGACCTCGTCGGAGAGACCCAAGGCCTGGAACTCTAGCCGCTCAGGAACCAGGCCGTCAGGTGCAGGGATTGAAGGTCCGGATGGAACACCTTCCCCTGATTGACTGAGAGCAGGTCTGGGCGAGCTGGAAGCTGCCTCGTGAGCCTGTAGCTGAGGTTGAGGAGATCTGGGTACCAGAACTGGTGGGCCAGTCTGGGGCTATCGGAATCACCTGCGCCTTGTCCCTCCTTGTCTTGAGAAGCACCTTGTGAATCAAGGGAAATGGGGGAAAGGCGTAAAAAAGGCCCGGGGTCCACAGCCTTGAGAAGGCATCCCCCTGCAGCGAGCCCTGCTGAGGGAGGAGGGCATGAAACAGCCTCAGCTTCTGATTCTCCTGAGGCAAACAGGTCCACCTGAGGTGTGCCCCCAGTGGGAGAACAGATCTTGTACTACCTCCGGCAGGAGAGACCACTCGTGAGATGCAGCCCCTATCCGGCTCAGGGCATCGGCCAGGGTGTTGGAGGCTCCTGCCACATGAATGGCTAGGAGATCCGCCCAGGCTGCGCACGAGTGACCAAATGCGGAGAGCTTCCTTGCATAGAAGCATGGAGCGATCCCGCCCCGGTGGTTCAGGTAGTACATGGTCGTGGTATTGTCCGTCTGGACTCGGACCACTTGACCCCGGAGAAACGGAGCAAAGGCGGTGAGAGCTAGGCGGACCGCTCGGAGCTCCAGCAGGTTGATGTGGCATCGGGACTCCCGCGGGGACCAGAGGCCGTGCACTCAGTGTTCCCCCAGATGGGCACCCCAACCCATCAGAGAGGCATCAGTCGAAAGAGAGACCGTCGGCTCGGGGCGGACAAACGGGATGCCCTCCTGCAGATGGGATGGAACGGTCCACCACTGGAGAGCTGCTCCACATCTCCTGGGTCACTGTCACTAGCTGGTCCAATGGATCGCAGCGTTGTGACCACCGGCTGGCCAGTCCCCACTGAAGAGGGCGCATGTGCCAGCGTGCCCAACGGACCATGCTGGTACAGGCCGCCATGAGACCCAGGAGGCGCAGGAAGTCCCGGGCAGGGTGTGCTTGCCCAACCAGAAATGACTGGGCAAAGGAGGTAAGAACCTCGGCCCTGTCCGCCGGGAGCCGTGCTCTGGCTCGAATAGAGTCGAGCTCTGCCCCGATGAACAGGATCACCTGCTTCGGCTCGAGTTACGACTTGGCCTCGTTGATGAGAAGGCCGACTTGAGAGCAAACCTGGAGGGCCAGATCTCTGGACCGCTCCACCTCCTGTCTGGAGGGGCTGCTATCAGCCACTGGCCCAGGTAAGGTACACCTGACCCTCGGGCGCGAAGAGAATGCTGTCACCACTGCCATGCATTTGGTGAAGACCCTGGGAGCTGGAGATAAGCTGAAGGGCATGGCTTGGAACTCGAAGAGGGATCCTTCCGCTCGAAAGCGGAGGAATCTCCGATGTGACGGACGGATAGGAACGTGAAAGAACACGTCCTGCAGGTCCAGAGAGCAGAACCACACGCCATGTTCCAGAGATGGTATTATCTGCGCCAGAGTGACCATTCTGAAGGTCCGAGACCTTAGGAACTTGTTCAGGTCGTGTAGGTCAAGAATGGGGCGCCAGCCCACCGTCCGTTTGGGACAGGAAATACCTGGACACGAACCCTGGGTCTAAAGGGGTCCTCTGCATCGCAGTCACCTCCTTTGGAGGAGGAGGCGATGTCGTCGCCCGACGAGCCGCCAGTGAGGTGGGGGCGGACCCAAGGCCCCCGAGGTGCGACGGCCTGAAGGGCGGGGTCTGCTCAATTCTCAGAGGTAGGCCTTTCCCAACACCTTCCAGTACCCACCTGTCCGTGGTAACAGCAGACCAGGCGGAAAGGAAGTGTCTGAGCCGCCTCAATGGGGAACTAGGGTGAGGTGACAGGATGGGGCGACACCCTCAGCCCGTCACTGGGCAGGCTTGAGGAGGGACCGCCGAGGGACCTCCCTGGGCTTTGCCTCCCTGCTTCCTGTTGGAGGAAGCAGACGGTTTGGGTTTGGGATACCAAGCTCGAGCCTGCTGGCCCTGACGTTGCTGGGCCGGGCGCGCCGCGGGCGCAGAAGGACGAAAGGGCTTAGGCTGTGGCTTGCAGCCTTTGTCCTTCTGAGCGGAAGAGACCGAGTCCAAGGTAGCACTGGACTTCTCGATCCTCTGCAGGTGACCTTCCAACCCAGGGCCGAAGAGGTCAGTCCCCAAAAAGGGAACATCCGCCAACTTGTGCTGGATATCCGAGGTAAAGGTGGATATCCTCAGCCAAGCCCGACGATGCATGGCCACTGCGGCCGCCAAAGACCTGGCACGTGAGTCCCCGATGTCTAACGCAGTCTGGAGCTGCTGTTTAGCCACTGCCCTGCCCTGGTCCCGCACCTGCCTGACCATAGTCTGCAGATCTGCGGGAAGATGAGGGACAACCTCATCCAGGAGCCCAACAGGGCGTGAGAAAATGTGCCATGAGGACGCGTTTAACTGGCCTGACGAGGCAGAGAGAGGACGCAGTATAGACTTTTCACCAGCATAATCCAATTTCTTGATTCCTTGTCGGGAGGTTTGTCTGATATCCCTGCGCTCGGCACGCCGGAAACGCTGTCGGTAACCAATCCTCGGCCGAGGGTGTTCCAAAACCGACAGGGAACCGGACTGTGATACTTCCTGGCCAACCTGGCCAAGGCGCAGGGCAGGAAGCAGGACGCTGCCAAGTTCCAAGGCGGACTCACTATGGCTTCAGCCACCGGAAAGGCCTCCGTAGGAGAATCCTGTCCAGAATCTCCGTGAGGGATACCTGGCCTGCTTAGAAACGGGTTCGAGCTCATCCCAGTGGACTCCGAGATGAGTCAGCAACCCTAAGAAGGACGGCGGCTATCGTCCATTGACTGCCCTCCCGAGGACTCCAAGTCCATGCGCTTGGAGAACAGAGAGAACTATCATCGGACTCAGAAGAGTCTCAAAGAGCTGCCTCGGCCTGAGCCACCTCCACCTGCCGAGGTTTAATCGGAGTGAGGGTGTGAGATGTCTTGGGGGGCAAACCCGCGCCGACCGAGAATTTTTGGTCGGAGCCCCAACTAATGGCTGTGGAGGCGGAGGTTCCACCAGAATCGGTGGGCAGCTGGAATTGGCCTAACAACCGCCTGAGAACAGGCCCTCGACTACAACGAGGGCTGTTTCGTTGCTCCGGTGACAGCCACTTAATGGCCGGGAAGACGACTGGGTCGGCTATTCCTCGGTCAAAAGGAGCTGCTGCACATAGTTCCTCGACTTCACGCAACTTGCGCCAAGCCTCCCTCGTCCGAGGAAGAGGAAGAGGGCGGCCGGCTTGCCGCTAATGCGACCGAGACCACCTATGGCGCGGGATCGGTTGGACCGCGAGGATGTCAGAGACCGAGACTCGACTGGGCCGAGGAAGGCGAGGAGAAGTGTCGGAATCGCACTCCCTCGGCTCGACAATCCCACCGAGGCTCCAGAACCGAGGTACAGACGAGCCGACGGGATCCTCAACTCCCACCGGGGAACTGGGGAGAGGGATTCTCAGCTTCTGAGTCGACAACTCATTCCTAACGGGTCGAGAAAAATCTCGACTGCCGACGGGACACCGTGAAGCCAGTGACCCGAGCTGAGGGGTCGACTGAAGTCGACTGTCGCATGTGGGGAATCTTTCCTGCTCCCAAGAGCCGACGGAGAGACTTACTTTTGCTCTTTTGGCCTGGAAAAGGTCCCGAGAAGTTGGACCTCACCTTCGTCGAGAGGGTCAGACAAAGCTCCTTAAAAGAAGCAGAGCACGAGGCAACGAGAGCGGGACAAATGCCGTGAGCCGAGGTAGAAGTGCTCACACACCTCCTCTTCGAGGGCAATCATCTGCTCGAGCTGATCCACCGAGCCTGCCGCTGCGGACACCAATCGGGCCTCTTTAGATTTCACCGTGGAATTCTTTCTTGGGCGCCCAGTTGTAAATCGGGCACGGTCTTCGCGACGAGGTCAAAAGGAAGAGCACAAGTCGCAGGCCTGCGAGGGTCGTGCCAAGGCCCAGGCAGTAGACACACGTGGAGTGCGGATCTGTCCCTAGACATCTTCTGCCCACAAGGGCACCTCCGAAAACCGGAGTCGATTTGTCCATCACAGCGAGGAGAAGACCAAGTCTTTTTAGCAAAAACTTTTGATTTCGAACTTTCAAAGAATTAGGAACCAGTCTTAATCGCAGAGCGTTATGAGGGAACCTCAGCTTCCAAGCGTAAGGAAGATCTGACGCCATGGGGCGGAGCGAGTTTTACCACCCGGTGGGTGGGAGGAGCCAGCTTGAAGACCTTCCAGCAAGATTTAAAGCGGCAAGGAACCTGCCAATAAGTGTGAATGAACAACATATCCATGGCCCTAGAAAGGGGCGATATTGCTGATGGGCGATCTGAATATGCCAGATGTTAACTGGAGTGCAGTTGCAGCAGCCACTTCGAAGAGTGGGGTTATTCTAGATGCCCTACAAGGGGCATGCCTTAGACAACTAGTATTGGAGCCCACTCGAGAGGGAGCAATCTTAGAACTGGTCCTCTCAAATGGAGATGGGAGAGAGGATCACAGATGTAGAAGTGGTAGCCATCTGGGAACTAGCGACCATCGAACAGTATGGCTCACAAACACAGCAATAGAGTCAAGCCATACAAAGGCAAAGGTACTGGACTTTAGGAGGGCTGACTTTGCCAAAATGGGTGAGTGCCTAAGGAATGCACTAGCAAATGAGCAAGAAGGAGGGGTGGAAAACAATGGGGAATAATAAAAACTGCCATCACAGAGGTAACAAGCCTCTGTGTGAAGCAAATAAACAAAACTAAAACGGTGTTAAGAAACCACTATGGTTCTCAAAGGAAGTGGCAGTGAAGGTTCAAGAGAAAAAGAAAGCATTCAGGAAGTGCAAGGAATCACAGAAGGAGCAGGACAGAGAACTGTATCAGTTAAAGCAAAAGGAAGCTGGGAAGGCAGTCAGAACAGCAAAGGCCCAAACCGAGGAAAAGATAGCCAACTCAGTTAAGAAGGGGGATAAAACCTTTTACAGGTACATCAGGGAGCGAAGGGAGACCAAGGGAGAGATAGTGACGCTAATGGGGGGAAGAGGGGGCAGAGGGTGACTGTGAAAAGGCAGAGATACTAAACAAATATTTTGCTCAGTATTTACAAAAGGAAGAGGGGAGTACCTAAAACAAACAGTAGAAACACTCTGGATACAGAAGTTGATACCAGCCCATTTACAGAAGAAAGGGTTCTGAAAGAACTCTTAAAACTGAAGGTGGACAAGCAAGGGGCCTGACAGGATTCATCCCAGAATTCTAAAAGAACTAAGGGTAGAATTAGTGACACCATTGACTACCCTGTTTAACAAATCATGGGAGGATGGGGTGGTACCCGAGGACTGGAGGAGGGCAGATGATGTCCCCTTCACAAAAGTGGGAGCAAAGGCAAAAGCAGGAAACTACAGACCTGTTAGTTTAACCTCAGTGGTAGGGAAAATGATGGAATCACTTCTGAAGGAAAAGAACTGTCAAGTATCTAGAGGCCAGAGGGCAAGGACCCAAGGCAGCATGGATATTGTAGGAAGGTCACACCAGACAAATCTGATAGATTTCTTTGAATTGGTGACCAAAGTAGTAGATCATGGAGGGGCTGTGGACATGGCCTACCTGAGCCTTTTACAAGGCATTTGACAGTCCCACACAAAAGATTAATATACAAGTTAGCTAGCCTGGGAGTGGGTCCCAAGATGACAGCCTAGGTAAAAAATTGGCTTGAGAATAGGACACAGAGAGTAATAGTAAATGGAGTCCACTCTGAAGAAAAGGGGTTACTAGGGGGCACTGAGGGTTCAGTATTAGACGGTCCTCTTCAATGTCTTTATAAGCTACATTGCAGAGGGACTGGAAGGAAAGGATGTCTCTTTGCAGATGAAACAAAAGATCTGCAACAGAGTTGATGCACAAGGTGGGGTGGAAAGGATGAAAATGGACTTGGCAAGGTTAGAGGAATGGTCAAATGTATGGCAGCTTAGATCCAATGCTAAGAGTGCAAGGTAATGCACCTGGGAAACAAAAACCAAGGAAGAGTACACAATGGGGGTGATACTAACAACAACAAAAATGGAAAGGACCTGGGGTAGTCATATCAGATGACCTAAATGTGGGCAAGCAATGTAAGAGGGCAGCAAGGAGGGCTGGGGATACTGGGATGCATGGAGAGGCATCACCAGTAGAAAACTGGAAGTTATTATCCTCTGTACAGACAGCTGGTCAGACCTCATCTGAGTACTGCGCAGTTCTGAGACCCAGTCTTGTAAAGACAGACAGGATGGGAGGCTGTCCAGAGGAGACAACTAAATGGTGCAGGGTCTGCACGGAAGACATATGAAGAGAGACATAAGGAGCTTAATATGTATAGCCTCTGAGGAAAGGAGGAGGGAGACATGATAGAAACTTTCAAGTACCTCAAGGGAATCAACAAAGTCCAAGAGGGTAGCATCTTTCAAAAAGTGTGCAAGAACAAGGGGGCTAATTTGAAGATAGAGGCTCAGAGGTAATTTAAGGAGTATTTTTCCACGGGAGAGGGTTGTGGATGCATGGAACGGCCTTCCGGAGGAGGTCGTGGAGTCAAAAACAGTGGTGGAATTCAAGCATGCATAGGACAGTCATAAGGCAATTCTAGGGGATGGGGGTAGGAAGAAGTAGACTGCTGGTTAACTAGGATCTGCAGCTTATCCAGTAGGCAGGGAAATGGTCAGACTGGGTGGGCCAAGCGGTCCTTATCTACCGTCAAATTCTATATGTTTCTATGAACTGCTGGTCAGAAGTACAGCGTCATCTGTGTAAAGTATCAGTTTAGTGTCACAGGCTTCAGGAAGACTATTTAGGAAGAGGCTGAACAGTAAGGGCCCCAGTATGGACCCCTGTGGGATCCCTAAAGATACCTCGTTGGAGCTAGATACTGTGTGCCCAATTTTTTCACGTTGGCTTGTGTGTGTTAGGTAGTCCTTGAACCAGCAGACAGCAGTAGTTGCAACCCCCAGGTTCTGTAGTTGAGTCAGGAGGAGAGAGTGACTGACAGTGTCGAAGGCTTTAGTGAGGTCTATGAAGACTGACCCCCCCAGTTTTCCTTCGTCTAGTGCCCTGTGCAAGTAGTCAGTGCAGTCCAGCAAGGCAGTGTAGGCACTACGATTCCGACTGAAGCCATGTTGGCTGGGACATAATAGGTTATATTTGTCGAGGTAATTTGCGAGTTGGGTGGCCACAATCATTTCCAAGACTTTAGATAAGGGAGAGAGGATGGATATTGGCCTACAATTGGCGGTGCATGTCATATCACCGTTCTTGTGCACTGGCATCATGAGAGCCCGTTTCCAGATCTTGGGGAACTGTGCAAGAGCCAGCGATTTGTTAAATAATTTTGTAACTGGCATGATGACGACATTCAGTGTTAGGGATAGGAGTTTCATACTGACTCCATCACTCCCCATTCTGGTCTTGCCTAGTATTTTTTTTTTTTTTTTTTAAATGGGTTTGTAAGCCTCCTTCACGGACACTTTTTTGAAGTAAAAGACAGGGGTTGAGCTCCCTTGAGGTGTGCAGTTAAGTCTGTTCCCCAGCAGGGTGCAGGTATTCGGAGAGGCAGCACTCCAGTCAAGTCAGTAAACACTGTGCTGAGAGAATCCGTGATGTACCATGGGTCAGTAATCATGGCGCTGTTGATGTTGAGCGAGCAGGGGATCCATTTCTCATCCTTCCCAAGAAGGTTTTTGATGTTCTCCCCAAAACTCTTCCTGTTGCCCCAAGTTTTATTAAGCTGCTCCTTGTGGAAGTTGGCCTTTGCTTGGCAGACAATGTTGGTGCAGTGGTTTCTTGCAGCTCTATAGCACTGAAAGTTGTGTCTGCTGCGAGAGGACCTGGCTTTTTCCACTAGAGGTTGTCCCTTTCCTTCATCTGGGCAAGGAGATCCCCTGTGATCCAGCCATTAACTTGACCATGAAATTTTCTTTACATCAGTGGTGCAAAGATATCACAAATGTTGAAGCCATCTATAAAGAAACTTAGGGCCTGGTCAATATTAGGTATATGACTGATGGGGGGACCAGTCATGCTGGAAGAGAGCAGAGGAAAGGGCCCCAAGCTTGCCCTTCCCCAAAACCCTACTATTAATTATGATAGGCAGGGGTTTGCTCAATTTGTTTGCCCACGTGAAAGTGATTGGGGCGTGATCACTTAAGGTGTCAGGCAGGACCTTAAGCTCAGAGATCCGAGAAGGGGAACTTGAGAGGAGCCAATCGAGGAGGGTGTCTTTTCCTGTTTTGTGGTTCCGCCTTGTTGGGCTGTTTGTGAGTTAGGTCAGGTTGGAAGTAGCGACCATGTCCTTGAAAGGTGTGGATTCCCTGCCCTCCAACTGATGTTAAAGTCACCTGTTATTAGAAGCTCTGTGCCCTTAGGAAGGGTAGCAATTGTATTTTTGGTAGGTCCTCCCTGGCTTTAGTGGGTGGAAAATAAACGGACGATAAGATTAGAGATTTGCCGTGCCATACAACCTGTGCTTTTACTGCTAGTAGTTCATGATCATCCTCGATCCTGGTTACAGGGAGGACCGAGCAGCATAGGTAATCCCTGGCATAGACAAGGACTCCTCCACCTCTCTTGCCACACCTGTCTTTCCTGAATGTTTGATATCCCGGGAGCATCACTTCATTGTCTTTTATCTTGCTTGACAGCCAGGTCTCTGTCAGACAGAGAATGTCAGGTACATGGTGGGACATCCATGCTTGGAGGAGGTCAAACTTTGCTGTAAGGCTGCAGATGTTCAGTGCAGCTACTTTCAGGCCTTTGCTCGCGTTTTTCCCCCTGCGTCTGACACTGGTGGTGGGCCCGGACTGGCATGGCCGTTACCCGATAGAAGAAGCATGAATATTATTTTCCTGGCTGATCGGTTTATGCTAATGGTGGAGCGTATCTTGTGCCTTCTGCTCTTGCAATGGGGGAGGTGAGCGTTCACCAGGGTGATCTTTATGGGCGTGAAAATGGTAATGTTGTTGATAACCGCAGCAGGTGTTGGGGGCCCCGGGCTAGCAGGCGGGATGCAGTTGGTGGAAAGCTGGAGCTCCCTCGACACAATTGGTATTGGAGGTGCCATAGAGTCCATTTTTGTCACGAGCAGGTTCTCGCAGGGGTGGTAGTGGTCAAGCTTAGCATCTTGGGCCTGTAGCACCTACAGTGAATAGAAGAACTAGGAGGATGGAGTAATCCATAATATAATTCCTTACATGCTACATAGTCCGTTTCATTAGTGAGCCCACGTTTTGTGACTTGTAGCTTTAATTTTGTAACTGTACTGCCTTTTTAGCTTAAACCAATTTTTTGTGTTTTCCCTACTTTTCCATTTGCATCCCATCACAAACGACCACTAGCAGCCACTATACCACCGACAGGGTTTTAAATAATTGATTAGCAGTTTTTTTCTTGGGACAATGCTAACTGCACATAAAGTATTTACATAAGTGTTCTAGAAGTGTTATGTTTGTTAAACACAGTGAGGCAAGTGCTATGCATTTTCACAATGTTTTAGCACTTTCATGAGCAAAACGCTAATCAATTTTTGGAGTTAAATAAAACCCTGTCCTACCTTCCTCACTGCTATCTGGGACAGCAATTCTCTCAACTTCGCAACTCGTCATTCCATTCCTCCCCCTCTTTTCTAGTCTTTTCCACTAATCATGCAGCCCCTAGCTCTATGCTTCTTTGTCACTAAACATCTCCTGCCTTTCCCCCTCCTCCTCCTATCAGGCAATGTAGAACCAAAAACTGGCCCACCTGCCCCCAATCACAACCCCATCCCCCACGAAGAACTCCATGTTTACCATGTAAATGCCCGTAGTCTTCTCCCTTAACTAGACTTGCTAAAAGTTTGGACATCTCAATCTCAGTTTGGACAATGGTATTCCACTGTTACACAGTATTGTAGTTACAACCTGGTTTCTGTCTCTCTGACCTTCTTAACTGTGTAATGAGTACCGTAAAATATTTCCTTTACCTACCCTACTACTTATTATATACTATTGTAACCAGTCTCTCCATGATGTGGAGCCTTTGTAAATGAGTCTGACTCACTCAAAGGTTTGTAATTCAGATACTGTCCAATAAATAAATAAAAATAAATCTCACACATTGGATGTACTCTGCATCAGAGTTATGGCTCTCCTCCCGGATCCCCAACTCTAGTCTTGCCCTACCTGGTTCTGATATTTACCGTCAGGCCCGTGGTAGGGGGGTGGAGGCATGGCCATGTAAATTTGGAGCTCTATCCCCTGTTCCATCACCTACCACAAAGTTGTGCCAAGATCCTATGAAGATTTCCTTGCCCACCTAGCTGCCTCATCTTTATCTGCACCCTTTATGCCTCCCCCAAACTCATCCCCCCAGTCCCTTGTCTCCTGCATTAACACCATCAACTCCCTTTCCTCAACAGGGGAATTACTGATGCTGGGAGGCTTCAAACTTAACTGGCTCTCTCCCTCCTCCAGTACCACAAGGCACTCCATTGAAGCTCTCAACATTACCCAACTTATCTCTAACGACACCAGCCTCAACCCCCACTCCTCCAAGTGCACCCTTCTTGATTGGATCCTCTCTTCCAACCCCCATCGCATTTCATCAGTCGGAGTCCTACCGGACACAATAAACAACCACTGCATTACCTACTGCTTTAGGCAGGCTCATCTCTCCTATTCGACCCCCAACTACAGCACCTACCGTGCACTCAAACGTATATCCCCTGACCTTCTCTCAGACCTCCACTTGGCAGAATGAACCAGTCCTTTCATCCACTGATGTTGACATGGCCCTCCCAACCCTAACCTCAATCTGGGACTGTCGCACACACCTCCACACATCCCGGGTAAGGCATCACCATCTACCGTGGATTACGCCTGAAATCCTCACTTTGTAAAGCTAGAGACCGTGGCTGGTCCCTCTTCAAAGCTAGTGGCTCCTCCTCAAGCTTCCAGGAATGCCGCTTCCTCAGGAACAGGTGCACCAAAGAAATCTGCCATGTCTAATCACTTCAAATCTCATCTCTCCCGTAACTCCCGTCCATCCTCCTTCTGGCCAACAATAGAGTCCCTCCTCAAACCTCCCTCACTGAAAACGAGGCACTAATCTCAGACCCTTCAACAGCGGCATCCATCTTCAAACAAACACTTCACATCCTGCTCACTCAGTGAACACCCCAATCCCCACCCCCCGGAGGAGAGTCAGCAGTGCAGCAGACCGCATCGCAGCCCGGCTCCGGGGAGAACATGTCAGGAGGCCGGGCCGTATCGGCGGCAAGAAGATAGGAGGCAGCAGGCCGCATCAGCAGCAACAACAGGAGGAGGGGCAAGCTACGGGAGGCAGCAGCTGGGATCCAGTTGAAAGGGCAGGCTCCCAACAAGCAGGGGGATTTTCGGCCACCCCTCCTACCCACCCCGCTCCACCACCATTATTAAATGGGCTGAGGGAACCACACCCACAGGAGTGCACCAACAAAGAGCAGCAGGGGTAGAAGTACCCTGAAAGGGTGGCATCAGGGTGAAGCTGGACACTGCTGATTAAAGGGACCAATACCGGACATTGAGCACGCGTGGACTAGGAAGCAAGGCAAACCTCAGGTACTGTGCAAGTTACTGAATTTCAGGGTACTGGAGTCAAGGTCATTGTTAGTAAGGGGGTATTGTCTTGGCATAAGGGGATTTAACTGCTATATTCCATGTCATGTTAGTGATGGATCTTTTCCTGATGTAAACGGGATTTAACTGCAGGGCTATTCACAGCTGTCTTGAGAGGCGGGGATTGATCTCTGCCTAGTGACGAGTGTTAGATCAGTCACTTCAGGGCAGGGCCCCTAGACATCGATTAAGGGGAGTTGGTGCAGTAACACGGGGTACAGCAAGGGCTCAAGGGCCGAACAGGAGGGAGGAGATGGGGTCACAGGTGGTGAGAGTTGGGGAGTTGCAGACATCAGGACAGGTGCCATGAGAGAGTGGGGGAGAAGAGATGTGATTCCAGTGGAAAGGGACAGAAGGGAAACTGGGGGGGGCAGGCTAGTGAACTGCAATGGCTTTGGGATGGCAGTATGGATGGACACATTATGGAGGCTATGGGAGTGTCCCATATGCTGCGGGCTGGGGGACCTGCAGGCAGAGATCCAGTGGCTGGAGGGGGAGCTATGGAGAACACAGGGAGATTGGGGAAGACTGGGGGTAGGCAAGGTACCCACTCAGGTGCACAGGGTAGGTGGGGTGGCGGGACCTACAGAGGAGAAGGGGAAACAGTGTAGCAAGATTGGACTGTATCGAAACAGGGGCAAGGACTGGTGGTGGGGGGGAAGGCTCAAACAACAGGTACGTGGTACTGGCATCGTTAGCAGACAAGGTTGTTGGGGCTCTCCTGAACGAGGTAAGTGGGCTTGAGGGCAGGGGGTGTGCAGGGGCTAGTACCCCAGAGGGGGATGCGTACAGGACAGTGGGAGAAAAAGGTATAATGGGAAAGGAGGAAGAGAGTGACTAGAAGGGAAAAGAGTCGGGACAACGGATGGTGGGTGCAGCCCAGAGGAGGGTGGCATGGTATACAACGGGGTAAGGGGGGGTCACAGCTGGCAGACTAACAAAGGACGGGAGGCTAGCCCCAAACTGATGCCGAGTAGACGGGATATGGAGGCAGGAGTAGAATGAGGGCCTGGTCCAAGAGATGGTGGACAGAGAAGGATTAACGAACATGGGAGGCAAGGGGACGGGAGGAAGGTGCAGCCAAAAGGGGGAGGAGTGGTGGTGATAGGAGACTATCCCAAAAGGGATCAGGTGGGAGTGGAGGGGGGGTGAATGACAGTCAGATATGGGTGGAATCTGTACCAGGATTGACAGTGGACAGGGCAGGCTCTGTTTAGGTGTGTTTTTTTTGGGGGACCTCACATGGTGGTCCATGTAGGAACTAAATGACCTGGGGGGGCTGCACGGTAGAGCCAGCTAAGGAGAGATTTGAAGATCTGGGGAAGTTGTTTTAGGAAACTGGGAGCTCAGTGGCCTTCTTAGAGATGCTACCAGTGCCAAGGGCAAGCAAAGTTAGAAAGAAAAGGCTAGTGGAGTTTAACTCCTGGCTGCGGGGATGGGGTTGGTGTAGCTCTCATGGGTATGGGGCTACATGAAACAACAGAGAATTGTACGCAGGACAGATTACACTTGAGTAGGGCAGGGTGTGTTCAAAGGTAAATTGGAGGACTATATAGTTTCAAGTGGGTTTTTAAACTACATTGGGGGAGGGGGTGTCAAGTGTGCAGCCAGTGTGCAGGGTCACCAGAAAGGGGAGCTGAACGAGCAGACCCTCCCCATGAAAACAGCGACTACAACAGAAGGTCAAAGAAGGTAGGGCAGGACAAGCTATCACGGGGTAGGAGGATGGATGGGAATTGGTGGAGGGTGGCCTACCTGAATGCAAGGAGCCTGGGAAACTAAACAGCTGAGCTCCAGGCTCTCTTAGCGAAGGGATGGTGGACATTGCAGCCATCACTGAGACTTGGGCCACCCAACACCAGGATTGGGATCTGGCAATCCCTGGGTAAAGAATTTATAGAAAGGACAGAGGGGTGGGGCAAGGGAGAGTGGTGGTAGTCTATGTAAGAGATGGGATTAGATGCACAAGGGATGAAGGGGAGAAAGGGAATACAGAGGCGATATGGATGCAGCTCCTAGATTCAAAGGGTAAAAAGCTGAGGCTGGGAGTGGTGTATAGACCACCAGCCCAGTCTGAGGAGCCAGCGGAACAGATTAGGTGGGTAAGTAGGAAGGGGAATAAGGTGGTAGTGGGGGACTTCAATCTGCCTGGGGTGGACTGGAGCGCCCCTACCACCCCCAGTGCCAGGGAGCAAGTACTCCTGGACACGTTCCAAGATGGTCTTCTGACCCAGATGGGCAACATGCCAACTCAGCTAGGAAATGCACTGGATCTGGTGCTATCAAATGGGGAGGTGGTGAGGGATACAAGGGTGGAGGACCCACTAGCAGGCAGCAACCACCAAATGGGAGATCAGAGGGCTGTCTGTTCAGTTCCCACATCTGGCACTTGGATTAATTCCCAGTACTGACACTGTAGTGCAGCATGAGAGGGGTGCTGCACTTCTGAGGTGCCGTCTTTCGGATGAGACGTTAAACCGAGGTCCCATCTGCCTGGATTGGTGGTAGTTCAGGAGGATGTTAAAGATCCCATGGCACTTATCGAAAAGAGTAGGGGAATTTCCCCGGTGTCCTGGTCAAATTTCCCTCATTCACTAAAAATGCCACCAACAGCTTAATCTGGGTCAAGTTCAGGTGGCATTCATTTGTATCCCCCCCCCTCGGGTCATGCCTGAAAATAGGGAGGATTTGTCTAGTGCACTTACCCGGTCAACAAAAACTAAATAAATAAATAAATACATATGGTGGTGTTCAAGCTAGGGCAAAGTAGGGAGGCTGTAGGCTCAGAAGTAAGGGTGGTGGACTTTGGGAGGAAGCGGGAAATACTGCAAGGAAGACTGGAGGGATTAGACTGGAGATGGATGCATAGCAAAAGTGGGATATTATCAAACTTGGGCTAACAAAGGCTACAGAGGCTTGCACCTGGACTCTGAGTAAGAAGAGCAGGGCCAACAAGCCATGTTGGCTAAAACAGCAAAGTGCTTGGGGGTGGGAGCAGCTGTGTATCAAGATTCAAGACAACGGGAGGGGGGAGGACAGGAGGTGTATGCGAGTTGGTTCAAGGAGGTAACCAAGCTGGTGAGGGAGGCCAAGGCCTCCAGGGAGCAGAGGTTGGCTCAGAGAATTAAGGGAGGGGAGAAGGACTTTAAAAAATACATTAGGGAAAAAAAGGAAGTGCAGGGACCAAATATTGCGGATCAAGAAGGCCGAGGGCGGTTGGGTGGAAAAGGGTGCGGAACAAGCAGAAGCACTAAATGAATACTTTTGGTCTGCGTTCACACAGGAGAAGGGTGGTCCAATACCTCTGTTGGGGGGGGGGAATGGCTGACGGAACAATTGAGGAGAGTGGAGCACTAGAGGGGCTGAAGACACTAAAGGTGGACAAAGCACTGGGTCCTGATGGAATCCATCCCAGGGTGCTGAGGGAGATGGTGGAAGTGCTGCTCAGGCCACTGAAAGACCTGTTCAACACCTCCCTGGACACGGGATGTGTGCCACAGGACTGAAGGATGGCCCATGTGGTGCCTATACACAAGATCGGCCCACGAGATGAACCAGGCAACTACAGACCTATCAGCCTCACTTCCATAGTGGGAAAACTCATGGAAGCTATATTAAAGGAGAGACTGGTGTCTTTTCTCGAGGTGAATGACCTCCAGGATAGGCAGCAGCATGGATCTGTGTCAGGGAAATCCTGTCAGACCAATCTAATAAGAGTATTACGACTGGGTAACGAGGGAGCTGGACATAGGCCATGCAATGGATGTCCTATATTTGGATTTCAGCAAGGCCTTTGATTCAGTGCCTCATGGCCAGCTTGGGAGGGGGGGACTGAAATCCGTGGGGAAGGGAGGGAAGCTAGTTAACTGGATTGTGAACTGGCTGGTGGGGAGGCAGCAATGGTTGGTGGTGGGGGAAACTCTCAGCAGCGACTCCAGTGATGAGTGGAGTGCCACAAGGCTTGGTGCTGGGCCCTGTATTGTTTGGGTTGTTCATAGCAGACATTTTGCATGGAGTTGAGAGCAGGATCAGGCTGTTAGCAGACTATACTAAAACAGGGGCAGCAGTAGATGAAGATGATGTGTGGAAATAACTACAGGGGGTCCTGACCAAACTGGAGTAGTGGTCAGAGAGGTGGCAGCTGGGATTTAATGTGATGAAGTTCACAGTTATGCACTCTGGGGCCAAGAACCCAAGGAAGGAATATTGGTTGGGGAAGGGGGAGGCTGGGGGTCATTGCGGAGGAAAAGGACTTGGGGGTGTTGGTAATGGAAAACAAGAACAACTCTGCTCAATGCAGGAAAGCTGCAGCAAAGGCTAACAGGATGCTGGGGTGTATCGCGAGGGGATTCTCGTTCAGGCATA
Source organism: Neoceratodus forsteri (assembly GCA_016271365.2). NCBI lineage: Eukaryota > Metazoa > Chordata > Ceratodontiformes > Ceratodontidae > Neoceratodus > Neoceratodus forsteri. The sequence goes on along the minus strand of CM028130.1, from coordinate 1,010,437,646 downwards.
TGAAAGTGATCATGCCCCTTTACAGCTCACTGGTCAGGCCACACCTGGAGTACTGCGTGCAGTGCTTGCATCTGTATTTGAAGAAAGATGTTGACTGCTAGAGGGGGTGCAACATAGGGAGACAAAAATGATATGTGGAATGGAATGCAAATCCTATGAGGATAGGCAAGAGATTGGAGTTTGTACTCCCTGGAGTAGAGGAGGGATGGGGGATATGATTGAAACGTTCAAGTATTTGAAGGGGATCAACAAAGCTAGTGCCAATGGGTTATTCAAGTTAAGGAAAGGAAGGGACATAAGAGGGCATGGGCTAAGATTGGTGGAGGGCAGGTTCCGGAGAGCGATGAGGAGACACTACTACACGGAAAGGGTGGTGTCGAAATGGAACACCCTTCCTGAGGGGGTGATTTCATGTAAGACAGTGGGTAGTTTTAAGAGGGCATGGGATAGGGCAAGGGGGAAAGGTCTGGGGAGATGGGGCCAAGAATGACCTGGAGGTTGGTGGGGGAGAAGATAAGGGCAGGACAGCTGCAATCTAGGGGTGCTAGCTGCACACTGGAGCAGACTCGATAAACCATGAGGCCTGTTTCTGCTGGCAGATTCGTATGTATGTTCATATGTATCTCCTTCTCAGAGGTCTATCACGCCCTAATCTCCTTAAATGCCACCAAATTGAGCCCTGATGCTCTCCACCCTAAACTCCTGCACTTCTCTGCCGCAGCCATCAAAAACCCCCTCACCTACATCCTCAATCTTTCCTTAATCACCAACTCCGTCCCCACTGCATGGAAACTTGCCAGAGTAATCCCTCTCCCCAAGGGTGGGGATCCATCTCTTCCAAGCAACTACTGCCCCATCTCCCTCCTTTCCGAACTGGCCAAGCTCCAAGAGACACTGATCCTCTACAGGCTGTCAGACTTCCTCCCATCCTCAAATTTCTTCTCAGACTACCAATTCAGCTCCTGCAAGAGACACTCTACCATCTCCTCTATCCTTGCTGCCATGGACCGCAGGCCCATCACCGCAGTGATTTTTCTAGACCTCACCAAAGCCTTCGACTCCATCTCCCACCCACTTCTCCTACAAAAACTCTACAGAGCTGGTCTATCCTCCTCCGTTGTAAAGTGGTTTAGCTCCTACCTCTGTGGTAGGATGCAGTCAGTCTCAGTAGGCAACTCTGTATTGCTTCCCCTCCCCATCCTCTCTGGAGTACTGCAAGGATCTATTCTTGGTCCAATTCTTTTTTCATTATTTCTCAATGACCTTCCAACTGTCTGCCAACACTCTAGTATCCACCTCTGTGCAGACAACACAATCCTTTACATCTCCGGTCCTACCCCAGACTCCATCCACCCTAACCTCTAATCCGATTTCAACCGTGTCCTCCGTTGTTTAAAGACAACGCTCTAAGAGAGTCAACACCAAGAAAACCGTCTCCATGGTTTTCGGGACCCCACACAAGCTGGCTAAGCTGCCCCTCCTTCACCACCTTGGACGGATCCACCCTAGACTCTGTAACCTCCTATAAATACTTGTGCCTCTGGCTCGATCAGCACCTGGACTACTCCATCCATATCGACTATGTGCGCAAAACTTTGCCCCAAACTCTTGAGTACTGTATTGGAATAAGGATTGCACCCCCCCCCTTCACCTCTGCCACATCCTGCTCTACAAGACCATCCTCCCCCTGTTCGATTACGGTGATGTTATCTATGCTTCGGCCCCCACCAACACCCTCTCCCGCCTAGACACCCTCCTCCACTCCTTCTGCTGCTTCACTACCAACTCCCCACTTTGGACTCATCACTGCTGTCTCCTCATTAAACCTTCCTTCCCTCTTACACAGAAGAGACATCCACTCAACCTTCATTGGCAAGTACTGGTTCAACAACCTTCCCCCTTACCTCCCCTCCATCCTCACTCCTGCCCCATAACCTTCTTACTCCCTGCACTCCTTTCACCCCTGCACCTTCTCCATCCCTCACAGTTGGTCCTCCTTCAGGCCTCTCTGCCTCCTCATCCCATCTCCCCCGCCTCTAGAACCCACTATCCCCTAGCCTTTAAGACTCCCCCTCATTCCCATCTCTCAAGCAGTCAAAAAAATAAAAATCCCTGGCTGCCCCACCCCGCACCTGCCCCCCCAACATAATTCTGAAGCTGTGTCTGTCCAGTCCAGCTGCTTTGTACATAAGTGTATAGTTGTATTGATTCACCCACGCTTAGATCCTCATTGTATACAGGTCAAACTTAGTATATTAGTCCTCGCTACTGATATGTGCCAAAATAATGTCTCTAATGTCTTCAACCGCTTATATGATGTGATTATTTATTCTCCTGTACCCCATTTCCCCAGGTTGCACCTGAAAATGAACCCTGGCTCAGTGTGCCTTTCACGTTTATCAAAAAATACATTCTTTCCCCCCTTACCCCATGTTTAAAAAAGCTGGTCGCCGGCCTGGTGGCACAGAGGGTTGAGGCGCTGGACACCACACCTCGAACCATGCCAGCGACCCGGGTTTGGGAACGGACTCTGATCGTTGAGGGCTGCCAGGGGAAGGAGAGGCTTGAGCGTCCGCTAGACTGCTCTCTTCTCCTGGGTTGGGCTAGGGACGTGCATCGCTCTGTAGCGGCCCCCGGTAGAGGCCGGAGGCACTACAAGAGCGTCACAATGTGGGCTAACAAAGAAAAACGTGAAAATAGCATGTCACCAACCGGATGACTGCAGCCTTACCTCCCCACGCCTCTCTGCTGCAATGCCTCTAGGCTGCACTCACCGCCTAGATGCAAGGGAGTGCTATAACATTCCGATCTCCCTTCCCCGTAGCCCCCCCCCCCGGCGAAGGGATACGCCGGGACGATGGAGCAGTGGGGGATGGCAAGTCAGTGGAGAAGACAATGACAGGGCTGGCTGTCCGAAGTAGTGGACGGGAACGTGCAAGGTAGGAGGAATAAAAATAATATACAAAAAAAAAAAGGGCTGCTCAGAGGGTGTCCTCTTATTGGTTTCCATAAAGCTCTTGCTTTATTGCTGTAACCTTTCTAAGACCTCCTTATCTTTCAAGAGTCGAGTGTTCAGTCTCCAGAGCATATCAGACTCCGATGCAGTGGTAAAACTACGTCGCAGGGTGACAGACTATGATCTGAAACATGGGCTTCATGTTCACATGTATGTATGTATGTATGTATGCCATGAACAAATTCTGCTCTCAGTAGGGGAAAAAAAAGTCGATGCTGGAGAATGTGTGGTGAGGCATGGAGTGAAATGTATAGCCTCTCTGAGCATGGTGTAGCATATGATGAACAGGCTTAGGGTGTCAGTTAGCCCAGCAATGGCTCACTGAGCAGCAGTGAGGCTCCTATGAATGGTCCCCGACCTATCCAGGAGGTCAATAAACTGTAACAGGTTCCAATTTCCGGTTAGCAAGATAGACAAGTCCATGACGCCAGGATGCTGAGAAGCCCTGTGAAAAAGCAGGGGGTCATAAGTGCTTGGACCATAGATAAAGCCCAGCAGGACGTCCTTCTGACCCATCAACCCTCTCAAAAAATATGTACCTTCCCTCTGGGTCCGACCTCTCCTGCAGCAGCCTAAACTGAACCTGACTGTCTATCATGACTGCAACTCCCTTATTGCAAGTACCATCTGCAGTCCCAAAAGCCTGTCCTACCCACTCCCTGCTAAGTATGTTTAGATGATCAAGTTTACAAAGAGAGTCTTCTGTAGGAAGACAATTTCAGTCCCCAATTTTGCTACGATCTCAGCACTGGACACCAGTTTTCTTAGCCTGGGCATGCTTAACGTTCCAAGAAATATATTTCATTGTTTCACCCATGACGAATCAACAAAAGCTGGCAGATGTGGGTAGTAGCATCTAAAAATAGTAATACACGTGGACCATAAATTGAGCAAAACATGATGTGCCAGTTCCCCCTTCCCAGCACACCCCTCAAACTGTATACCCACAACAATTAACACAATAAGCACAGCAGAAGAAAAACAAAACCCCACAGAACATGAATTATGCAACTCCTCAGTTAGGTGATCAACTTCCCTCTGACATGGGATTGTGGTCTTAGGCCCCTATTCAAAATCCTCTCCAGTTTGGAAGGTGCCTGACCAGGCCAGGAATGCTGTCCTGAGTGTAAGGACCTGCCAGTTTTGTGAACGAATCCCTTGTAGCCAGTGGAGCTCAGACTGAGGGGTCTCCAACAGGTGCCAAACTGTATGTTTCTATGTCAGAGATGGCTAGGCAGAATGAGGTCATCCTGCTTCCTCCTTATATCGGATGCAGGGTAGGATACCCTCCACCTTCCCCCATCAGCCATCTGACAAAACAGATTGCCCGACTACAGTGGTCTGGTTACAGTGATCATTGGGGTGGAGACGCCAACGGTACCCCCCATAAGGCAGAAACTATTAGGGGACAGTGTCAGCTTTTGGAGTGATTATTTTTTGAAGCAACTTATGATGGTTCCTGTTGCATCAGTGCAATAATAAACAACAGTGTGCCCTGATTTTGATACAACTGTACATTTCCAGGGTTTTATTTAACTCTAAAAATTGATTAGCGTTTTGCTCATAAAAGTGCTAAAACATTGTGAAAATGTATAGCACCTGCCTCACTGTGTTTAACAAACGTAACACTTCTACAAAACCTATATAAATACTTTCTGTACAGTTAGTATTGTCCAAAGCAAAAAAAAAAACTGCTAATCAATTATTTATTTAAAACCCTGCATTTCACATTTGTTTTTATTTTCACAAAAATCTAGTTACAAGCAACCAGACTCTTTGCCCGCCATCAGCATGGTCGCGCATTTAAGAACTCAATATGGCACTTGGGCACTGTTTATATGCTTAATTTTAAAGGAGCATCTCTTTTTTTTTGTAACTTCAAGTTTATTGAATATTAGATGTGATTTACAATTCAAGTTGCAATTTTATACAATACTTTCATCTGATGCGCATATATTATAAACAAAAAAACTAAAACGGGGTACACATACATGTCAGGTTATATAAATCCGGGTATACTGTTACAGGTGATTTGTTGTAAACCTCTGCGGTTACACAGATTAATTATTCATTTTTTTAACCTAGCTTTAAGAAGACAGAAATGTGACTAAGAGGGAAAGGCTGCACAGAACATGGTGAAACACTGTGGAGAGGTTGGGCTGATGGGTGGTTGAGGGGTAGGGAGTGGGAGGGAATAAGGGGAAAAAGGAAATATGACTGAGCTCTATGATTTTGAATAAGACGTATACAAATCCTCCATGTATATAAATCACAGAGAGTGATGAAATGTATTCTGGTTGATTCTCGCTGTGTATTCTGCTCTGTATCAGATTTGATGCATGAAATAAGTAGAACATGTGACTGCTGATACCCCTTCCCCTTAAGAATGCAAAAATCTTGTTAATCAAAACTATATTAAACAAACAAACAAAAAAAAAAAAGACAGAAATGTATGCATAATAAACTTACAATACATATAAAAAAAGAACAGAAACAGGCATAAACTCATATCCTCCATTAATAATGAACTAGATTTTGGGGGATCGTACTCAAACCCTGAAAATTATGTAGGGGTATCAACATGCCTCTGGAAGCCGGCCTGGTGGCGCTGAGGGTTGAGGCGCTGGACGCCACACCTCGAGCCACGCCGGTGACCTGGTTTGGGAATGGACTCCAGGTCGACAGGGAGAGGACTGAGCGTCCCTAACGGACGCCTCCCTCAGGGAGGGATACCAGGGGTGCAGTTGCACCCCGACCTCCCTCGAGAGCCGGGTGGGAACACAGGCTCGAGGGGACTGGCGGCTCCATTCACACAGAGTCGGGGAACGCTGTTAGGTATGTGAGAGAGACGGCGCAGCACGCCGCTCTCCAGACGCACGCCCTGCACCGCGCCCCAGGGGTGGGGTTGAGGGGAGTAACAGAAAAAACAGATAAGCCCTGGAGGTCCTAGATGAAGACAGCCCAGGGACCACCAATTCCGGGACAGACCCCACTGTGCAGATAGGAGGGAGGAGAAGGAAGCACTCTAGGGGCAGATCCTGAAAGTGGCCCTAAGGAATGAGCAAAAGTCCGAAGGAGTGGACGGAGGTAGGAAGGCAGAAAAAAAAAAAATGCCTCTGGAAGTATTGATGCCATGGGGCCCATGTTTGTAGAAAGATTTCACTCTGTAATCTCACATTACTTGTGATCTGTTCCATGGCTTCAAGTTGGGTCATTCTGGTGAGCCACTCCTTCATTGTTTTTTTTGGGGAGAAGAGAAGAAGACAATCATCTTGAGGTAATGCATTTTAGTGCTACCACCCTCATCATATGCACCAGTTTGGTGGATCTTCTGGAGCCATAAAGTAAGGTTGGGAGGGCCAGCTCCAGATCCAACCCCGTGAAAGGTATTTGTAGGTCTGTGATGTTTTATATCAGGGTGTGTTTGTGTGTGTGTGTGTGTGTGTGTGTGTGTGTGTGTGTGTGTGTGTGTGTGTGTGTGTGTGTATCTCCTTCCAGAATGCCAGGAGTTTAGGGCATTCCCAGAACACATGCATCTGCATACCTATGTCTCCACATCCCCTCCAACAGCGATCAGACCCTTGGTGCCCAAAATGTTTCACAGTGATAGAAGTGAGAAAATACCTTAAAAACAATTTTCCAGTGGCACTCTCACCAGGTTGGAGAGCTTGTTACTGGCCAACCTCTATTCAATCTTCTGTCCCATATAGGATAGGTGATAGTGATAGCCAGGGCAGATGTGATTCCCCTTCACAAAAGTGGGAGCAAGGCAGAAGCAGGAAACTATAGACCTGTTAGTTTAACCTCAGTGATAGGGAAAATGATGGAATCACTTCTAAAGGAAAGAATTGTCGAGTATCTAGAGGCCAGAGGGCACAGGACCCTAGGCAGCATGGATTCACAGCGGGAAGGTCATGCCAGACGAATCTGATAGATTTCTTTGACTGGGTGATCAAAGTAGTAGATCAGGGAGGGGCTGTGGACATGGCCTACCTAGACTTTAGCAAGGCATTTGACACAGTCCCACACAAAAGATTAATATACAAGTTAGCCAGCCTGGGTAAAGAATTGGCTGGAGAATAGAACACAGAGAGCAATAGTAAATGGAGTCCACTCAGAAGAAAGGAAGGTTACTAGTGGGGTACCGCAGGGTTCAGTATTAAGACCGGTCCTCTTCAATGTCTTTATAAGCGACATTGCAGAAGGACTGGAAGGAAAAGTATGTCTCTTTGCAGATGACACTAAGATCTGCAACAGAGTTGATGCACAGGGTGGGGTGGAAATGATGAGAAGGGACTTGGCAAGGTTAGAGGAATGGTCAAATGTATGGCAGCTTAGATTCAATGCTAAGAAGTGCAAGGTAATGCACCTGGGAAACAAAAACCCAGGGGAAGAGTACACAATGGGGGGCAGATACTAACAACAAAATGGAAAGGGACCTGGGGGTAGTCATATCAGATGACCTAAAGATGGGCAAGCAATGTGAGAGGGCAGCAAGGAGGGTTGGGGGATACTGGGATGCATAGGGAGAGGCATCACCAGTAGAAACAGGAAGTTATTATCCTTCTGTACAGACAGCTGGTGAGACCCCATCTGGAGTACTGTGTGCAGTTCTGGAGACCCAATCTCTGCAAAGACATAGACAGGATGGAAGCTGTCCAGAGGAGGCATTCAAATGGTGCAGGGTCTGCACGGAAGACATATGAACAGAGACTTAAGGAGCTTAATATGTATAGCCTCGAGGAAAGGAGGGAGAGGGGGGACATGATAGAAACTTTCAAGTACCTCAAGGGAATCAACAAAGTCCAAGAGGGTAGCATCTTTCAAAAAAAGAGGTGTGCAAGAACAAGAGGGCACAATTTGAAGATAGAGGGGGCTGCCTAGAGGTAATTTAAGGAAGTATTTTTTCACAGAGAGGGTTGTGGATGCATGGAACAGCCTTCCGGAGGAGGTTGTGGAGTCAAAATCAGTGGTGGAATTCAAGCATGCATGGGATAGTCATAAGGTAATTCTGGGGGGTGGGGGTAGGAAGAAGTAGGCTGCTGGTTAACTAGGATCTGCAGCTTATCCAGTAGGTAGGGAAATGGGCAGACTGGGTGGGCCAAGCGGTCCTTATCTGCCGTCAAATTCTATGCTTCTAAGTTTCTAATTCTCTTTCCCATCTTTGTTTTACCTTTTCTAGCCACAAGGGAATGCTACTAAGCAATATTTTGTAGGACTGTGACAAGGGATGAATATTGCCCTCGATTGTTAATTATGCCCTTCTGGCAGCCAAGAATCAAAATTAAAAATGTGGAAGGGATAACCCGAGGAACATCTCTCTTGATACAGCTCTGTTTATAGCGAAAAGTTGGGAACCGATACAATCTAAATAAACAGACAGTTTAAAAAAAAAAAAAAAAAATTACACTTTGCGAAAATGCTGATTGAGCCCTGTCTCACACTGAGATGAGACCTGATTACAGGTGGACATTTTCCTTTAAGGAAGGGATATGTGGCATTTAAGGGGTTGCTTCAGTCACACCCCGGGGTTAGTAATAGTAGGTTGAAGCCACTAAAGGCACCTTGCTGAAGTATGGCGTGCCATGTTTTTAGGGCTGTGGTGGTATATGGACAAAATCTGGAAATGGGTGATCACATGACTGGGGATGACTCCGAAGATGCCCACAACACACATGTGGTATCATTTAATACAAAGCATAAATTGGAATGTCACATGGCAATACATACAAATATGCAAGATGTTTTGATGAACTATGACACAGATGGATATTTCATTGTACGGAGATGGATTCAGATTCAAGCTTTGTCCTTAAACGCTACGACTGCGCCGGGCCTTTAGTCACCACGCTCCCCCCCCCAAAAAACGTGGACTGCTCTGTAACAAAATAAGTTAGTAATGTGACAAACTACACTTAATTTCTTATGTAACCGTGAATTATATGCATATACTTGTGCCTATGTTTCTTTGTACTTGGCTGTGTTTTCCATCATCTGTTCTTCTGCCCAACATTGTCTTGTGTAAGTGTTCATAAATATTTAATAAAGTATTAAATTGCAAAAAAAATTGAGAAATGAGAGTGTTTCCACCGGGGAAGCATACAATATGGTGTTTTGTGGCATGGAGATCTTTCAGGACAAACTCACTATTTTTCCAATGTGCCACGTAAGCCGGAGAAGTCCAGAGACAAATTTTATGTTTTATTTTTTTTAAAACATAAAATGTATTTAAGTACAAGATACAGGTTCCATTTCACCACAAATAATATAGCATCATACAAATGGATTACTTTATCGATTCCTGTTTCAGTCTCCTGCCTCATATAAAAGGCATAGTACTGTATGTGCTTCTATTAGGTAGGTTACAGTACAGGTCACAATCATCTATACAATGTCCAAACTAGGTACTGTAGATTAAAGCCAAGTCCCTCCTTAGTAGTAGGCATTTACAGTTAAATAAATATATTCAGCCAATGAATTCTTTGGTGAGGTAGTAGCACCCTGCGGAGCTTTGGTGATATTCAATCTCCACCTTCAAATTAAGAGATTATGTCTACTGTACCCGTTTGTGACAGGGAGCTCCTGCCACTTGAGGACCGGCTTTTTCTTAAGTCTGTTGAAACAGTTCTTCTATTTTTTAGCCTAATCTATTCTTTACAACTTTTAGTCCATAAGGTGGGCTACCTATGGGCAACCCCTCAGTTTTCTTGATTATGCTATAGTGTTCTCTTCAAGGTTTCCTTTTCCATCTCAGGTCCTCGTACAGGGAGGTTATTGTTGTGACCTCTGAGCTGATATAAAACAGGCTGTGTTGCTCCTTGTTGGATTTAGTATGCAATGGAACTATGTCAAAATATTTAATGTATATACCTTATGTGTATAAAACCGTTGAAAATACCATGGCACTAAGTGTTTTTGATAAAAGTAAAAAGTTACTAGCGGACTGTATGATAAAACATTAAATCAGTTGTGCTAGCCGGCCAGTCAGCGCAGTGCTTAGATTTCCACTTGTGACATGTGACCCGGTTGTTAGAGGACGGACGGGGAGAAGGATTGAGCATGCCATGACTGCTCTCCTTCTCAAGGGGGAGGCTGGTGGAGTGATTGGCGCTGTGGCGACACCCAGCGGAGGCTGGGCTGGGCTGCGCCACAAGCACAGACGCCTAAGCAAGTCCAGGGAAGGGGCAGATGCAGGTGGTCACTGCACGCTCCCGCCTAAAGGGGGAAAACTAAGCTGCCAGCCGCCAGGATGATGCCTGCCTCTCTGCTCTAATGAGCTCCCAGGCAGACTCCCGGATCTATCCCATTGTCTGTGGTACTGGGGCCGGTGCCGCCACCCCACCCTGGAGGGTGATCCAGGAGGTATCCAGGAGTTATGGCTCATGTGGGAGTGGGAGCAGAGGGGGCCGTGATCTGGGCTGATAGCTCGGCGGTAGGCAGCAGAAAAAAAAAAAAAAGAATAAAAAAAAAAAAATGTTAGTTGTGCCATTTAAAATGCATGTAAATTGCTGTAAACGGAACAAGTCTGAAATTTCATGGCGATTTGCATATATCCAATGATGCTTTGCATTACAGCAGTATGTGTGATGTTGCGTTTCTTTGAAACTGGACATTTTGTCAATGCCCTTTGAGGTAACCCTGGTTTCAGTGCTTCTGCACTGAGGTTCTTTGTTTTAATTTTTTATTTAAGCCCCCACCACCCAAGCAAACGAGGCCCGCATAGGAGAGGCTGAATCTCAACTGCCAAGTTTGATCAGAGATCAGCGAGCCAGTAGGTGCTGGCAAAGTGCAGAGAAAGGGGACACAGTCTGCTGCTGCAAACTGATGTACTGAAGAAGGGATATGCCAATGCTTAAGGCGATGTATTTTGAAGACACATCACACACAGACTGCGTGTAGAACCTGAAATTTGGTGTCTGATCCATCTGCTATCCCACAACCCCTCCACAGACTTGGTGTGAGAAGTGGGCTAACTTGCTGGAAGCATCTGTACTGGCCAAAGAGGGATGTTTTCTGTTGGATATCACCCAGATATCCCAGGTGGACCGATGAACCAGGAGTTGCCAGGGGAGAACCCAGAGAAGAAAGTCCATGGAGTTCTGACCAGAACCATGGCCGACAGACTGGAAGAGAAGCTGCTGCCTGGACCTGGGAGCTCAGAGGACAGCCTAGCCTAAAGACAACAAAGAGATGCAAAGGGGATGAGGAGCTACTGTGGGGGTTGAGGCAGAATGAAGATGTAAGATGACACCCCAGTGGTGGAAAACCTGATGAGGTTAATACGGTAGATGACTGGGCAATGGCTGGAGGCAGACTGACTACGCAGAGAGGCGGAACCCTGGTGCCAGGTGCTCGAGAGGTCCCTGCCAGAGAGTTTGGATAAAGAATCCGAGGAGGAGGATTTTTCATGGGCTCAGCTGGAGGAGGACCCCCTGACTGAGCAGGCTATTCCTTTGTTGCCTGTGTTCCTAGAATGTTACCTATTGGAAGTCGGACATGCAAATATGGAACATGAATGTGAAACCCCAGGTAAGACTGTGCCTAGTGATACTGTGCTGGGGTTGAAGACTCCAAGCTAGCAAGAAGAAGCCTATGAGGCTGAAAGGACTTTTTCCTTGTATTGATACAGCTAAATCTATCAACAGTATTGACTGGGGTATACTGCAGGCTAAAGATGCCAATGTTGCCAAACTGTTACAGTAGGTTAAGGTCAAGGAGGGTAAGCAGTTTAATGGTGGTGTGGGGGAAAAACAATGTTGGTGGTATGAACTAAAGAAAGGTGTTCTGTGCCACATGAGGCCCAACCCCCGTACAAAAAGTGTGGATGCCCAGGTAGCGGTGCTTGAGGCCTACAGACAACAGGTGATGGAGGCTGCTCACTCCAGTCCCTGTGGGCATCTGAGTCACAGCGGTGTCTTGGCTTGGCTAACTCCTTATCACTGGCCTGGTATGTACAGACAGGTAGTGGCCTATATTAGGACCTGTCCAGTGTGCAGCCAGTGGTACCTGCTGGGGACAGCAGAGGAACTAGTACCCGGGGTGTGGAAAGAGTGTCCCAAAGGGTAGAGGTCATCAAAGAAAATAAAATAAATAAATAAATTGGCACCCTTGGGGAAAAAGGGAAAACTCTCACACATGTCACAAGGTATTAGATGGAAACAGATGGCTGAAAACAGCACAATGATTAAAAGGATGTTTATTAAGACACCCCAGAGTTAAAAGGTTTAGGAACCTGCTGTTTAACATTACAGGGTATTCAGCCAGGGAGGGTTCCTTGGTTTCCTGTAGGTTTCTGTAGAGACCCACCTGGAGGAATAGGATGACCAAAGGTTTGGGGTCTTAGATTATCAATCATAGGTTTGAAACAGGAGAATAAAAGCTACTGTTGTTCCTTCCATATTCCCTCAGACACTTTCTGTGTAAGACAGAGGGGCCAAGGTAGTTGCAGGCACAGGGCCAAATGTGGCTCTGCAATGGTCCCTTTCTGTAGACAAAAGTGTAGCATGTTTGGTAAGGGGGTGGGTCTGATGTCAAAGAAAGAGGTACCCAAAGGCAGACAAGGAGTCTGAGGTGGTATGCATGTTTTATTCTTCTCTGAGGGAAAACCTACCAAGGAGGAAGTGGGTGGAAAATGGATTGGAACCTGCGTTGGGGTAATACCAAAAGAGTGTCTACCCTCAGGTGTCTATCTGTAGCAAGTGAAATGAATCAAGACACATAATGGGTTTATGTAGTGGGGCCGAACCTAGGACTGGGCCCCTGCTTAAAACAGACATGTCTGGTGGGGTTGGAGCAGGTAATTACTCACCCCAGAGTAATTATTTCTATGATACTGGACTTTATAGCAGTTTGGAATTTCGGTCAATAAAATATGGCTGACTTTCCTTAAAAAGGAGATGGGAAAGTAGCGTTACTCTCTGTTGATAAATGTGTTAATGCCTCAGAGTAAAGCATGATGATATCCATTATGTTTATGATGAAATGTTTATCGTTAATAGGGATCCTAACACTGAGCTTCTGAAGATGGATGGGTGGAAGCTCCATCCCTTCCTGGGACAGGAAAGTGGTAAACAGTCTGCAATAACTGCTTCAGTCTTCAGGTGAGGGATATGTGACAGGGAGCTCCTGCCACTCTTGAGGACTGACCTTTTCTTAAGTCGGTTGCAACCGTTCTTCTGTTTCTTAGCATAATCTATTCTTTACAATTTTTAGTCCATGAGGTTGATCATCTATGGGCAAGCCCCCTCCCTTGACTATGCTACAGTGTCCTCTTAAAAAAAAAAAAAAAAGTTTTTCCTTTTCCCTCTCAGGTCCTCGTACAGGAAGGTTATTGTTGTGACCACCGAGCTGATATAAAAACAGGCTGCGTTCCTCATTGCTGGATTTAGTATGCAATGACACTATGTCATAAAATATTTTAATGTATATCCCTTATGTGTATAAAACCTGTAAATGTTGAAAATACCAAGGCACAAGGTGTTTTTGATAAAGGTAAAAAGTTACTCTGGAACTGTATGATAAAAATTAAGTTAGTTGTGCTATTTAAAATGCATGTAAATTGCTGTAAACTGAACAAGTTTGAAATTTCATGGTGATCTGCATACATGCTTTGCATTAAGGAAGTATGTGTGATGTTGTGTTTCTTTAAAACTTGGCTTATTGTTTAATTTATTAGAAAAGTCGGATTTACAACCTTTGTCTACTCCCCCTGCAACAAGGTGCCTTTGTAAAGGAGTCCATGACGCAGTTACATAATGCGGTTACAACAGTGAGAACAGTACAGGTGCAGAACATTAAACAGTACACAAAGATTACATAATAATGTTACTTATAAATAGGTTACAGTCATTTACAAGGTATCCAAGGGTTACACTGGGGGTACAGCCCTGGATATACCTAGATAGTACCTGGAGAGGGTGGAGGTAGGGATGGAGTAGGGTGGGAGGGAGGGGAAGCGGATAGGCTCTCCGGAGGACATTGTCAAGTCAGGGAGGCCTAACAGGAGGATCCCACAGTGGGATTGATTAGGTGCATCTACAGCAATGAGCTTCGAAAAGATGGTTCTGGAGGGTGATTTTGAAGGGACCAATTTTGGCAATGTCTGTGATGCAGGGTGGGAGGGAGTTGAACCAAGCAGAGGCTCGGTAATGGAAGGACCGCTAGGCTAGCGAAGTCTTGGTTCTGGGCACCAGAAAGGTGGCCTTGACAGAGCTACGGTGGCACAGACGAGGCGGCATCGCCATAGGGAAGCAGAGACCTGGGGGGGGGGAAGAGCCTTAGAAGAGATTTGTTTGGCGAGTAGGCGGGTCTGGTAGCGCAGACGCTCCTCAAAGATGAGCAGGTTAGCGGTGAAGTAGAGCAGGCGAGTGCGGCTAGGGGCTCTGGTCAGGAGCCTGCAGGCCTTAATGAGAGCTGGATTTTAGTCAAGGTGACACTGTCTGCCGCAACGTAAATGGGCAAGCCATAGTCCACTAGCGACAGGACGGAAGAGGTGATGGCCAGCCGGAGGGCAACTTGGGGGAGGCAATCTCTATGACGATATAGTAGGCCTATCCGAGAATTTATGGTGGAGGACAGGGCATTGATGTGGGTGTGGAAGGCAAGAGCAGAGTCGAAAATGATGCCTAGGTTTTTGTAAGAGGTCACTTGCTTCAGTGGGTGCAGAGTGCTGGGGAGAACGAAGAGGGGGCATTCTTGGCCTTGTTTTGGTGAATGAAGAAGAGTACTGACTTAGTCTTCTTTAGATTAATGACAAGTCGGTGGTCAAGGAACAGCTTTTCAACTTGGTTGTAGGTGTGCTGGAGGGATATCTGGAGAGAAGAGGGATTGGGGTGGGAGGCAAAGAGACCGCACCGTCGACAAAGAAGAGCATTTTTCCTGTGGAGGAGCTGGGGAAGAGTGTTGAGGTAAAGGCTGAAAAGTACAGGGCCCAGAATGGAGCCCTGGAGTACCCCGGAATGAACGAGTATTGGACAAGGAGCCGTTTATCTTCAGACGCTGGGATCTAGCAGAGAGGTAGCTGGAGAACCAGGCAAGCGGACCAGCGGAAAAGCTGAGTTGGTGGAAGGAGTCGAGCAGGAGGGGGCGACAAACAGTGTCGAAAGCCTTGGAGAGGTCTATGAACACTGTGCCGGCAAGGTTGCCAGAGTCAGGTGCAGGTACTGAGAGAACTCCAGGAGAGCAGTAGTGGTACTGTGTCTTGGGTGGAAACCATGTTGTTCTGGGCACATTATGTCACATTTGGACAGGTACTCAAGAGTTGAATAGACACAATTTAATTTCTGGGGCTCTAGAGAGCGGGGGGGGGGTAGGATAGAGATCGTCCATAGCAGTCAGGTGTGGACCAATCTCCACTCTTATGTATAGGGGTGATTTCAGCCAATTGCCAAGCACTGGGAAGCTGACCGAGGCATACAGACCGGTTTAGTAGGTCTATAAGGGGGACTAGGATGACATCCAAGACCAGGCGGAGGATCCTGGAGTCTAGAAGTCACAGCTGGGGTTGTTGCTACCAAGGGCTTTTAGCAGGTGTAGCCTGGCTACATGGGGGGGATATAGTGTGCAGGTAGAAAGGAGGGCGATCCAAGGCAGAGGGGAGAGAGGCGGGGATTAGATCAAAAAAGTTGTTTGGGAGGACAGTGCTTAGGTCAGAGAAGGTAGTATTGAGGCAATCAGCTATGTGAGTTGGGTCTGTAGTGACAGTGCCATTGATGGAGAGCTGGGATGGTGGGGTGGGGGGGGGGAAGAGAGTGGGTCTTCCCATTAAGCTCTTTCATGCTGTCCCAGAAAGTCCAGGCAGAACCCCAGGTGGATGCAAGGGTGGTCTGATAGTGCACTGCTTTAGCCGGTCTAATGGCCCAGGTGCACAGATTACACGCCACGTTGTAGGCTTGTCTATCAGCCAACTTGCCTGATTCTATAGCGATGTGCCAGAGATTACCCCTATGCTTACGTTTTTTGGATAAGGGATGGGGAAATCCATGCGGCATTTTGTTTTTAGTACAGATTCTGGGGTGGGGGGGCGCAAAAAGGTCAACGGCCTTGATGAAGGCATTGGTGAAGAGGTCTAGGGCAGAGTCAATAGCAGGGGCATGACAGATTGGGGACCAGTCCAGCTGTGATAGATGTAATTTTAGCTTTCTGAAATCCTCGGGGTGTAGGCGCTGGCGCAAGGTGGCCAGAGACAGGTTTCGTTATGGAGGATGACCAGACACAAAGGACAGGTGAGTGATCACTAAGTGAGTCAGAGAGGATATTGATATCCCAGATTTTATGAGGGTGGTTCGATAGTATTACATCTGACTTTGTCAAAATGGGAGAGTGGCTAAGGAATGCACTAGCAAATGGACAGGAAAGAGGGTGGAACAACAATGAGGAATAATCAAAACTGCCATCACAGAGGCAACAAACCTTTGTGTGAAGCAAATAAAACAAAACAATGTAAGAAACCACTGTGGTTCTTAAAGGAGGTGGAAGGGAAGGTTAGAGAGAAAAAGAAAGCATTCAGGAAGTACAAGGAATCACAGACACAGCAGGGCAGAGAATTGTATCAGTTAAAGCAAAAGGAAGCTGGGAAGGCAGTCAGAACAGCAAAGGCCCAAACCGAGGAAAAGACAGCTAACTCAGTTAAGAAGGGGGATAAAATCTTTTATAGGTACATCAGGGAGCGAAGGGAGAGATAATGAGGCTTAACAAAAGGGGACGGGGGGGGTGAACAGAGGGTGACTATGAAAAAGCAGAGATACTAAACAAATATTTTTTGCTCAGTATTCACAAATGAAGAGGGAGAGTTACCTAAACCAAACAAACACTCTGGATATAGGAGTTGATACCAGCCCATTCACAGAACAAAGGGTTCTGAAAGAACTCTTAAAACTAAAAGGTGGGCAAAGCAATGGGGCCCGATGGGATTCATCCCAGAATTCTAAAAGAACTAAGGGTAGAACCAATAACACCACTGACTACCCTCTTTAACAAGTCATGGGAGGATGGGGTGGTACCAGAGGACTGGAGGAGGGCAGATGTTATTCCACTCCACAAAGTGGGAGCAGGGCAGAAGCAGGAAACTACAGACCTGTTAGTTTAACCTCAGTGATAGGGAAAATGATGGAATTGCTTCTGAAGGAAAGAACTGTTGAGTACCTGGAGGCCAGAGGGGCACAGGACCCACGGCAGCATGGATTCAAAGCAGGAAGGTCATGTCAGACGTATCTAATAGATTTCTTCGACTAGGTGACCAAAGTAGTAGATCAGGGAGAGGCTATGGACATGGCCTGCCTAGACTTTAGCAAGGCATTTGACACAGTCCCACACAAAAGATTAATATACAAGTCAGCCAGCCTGGGAGTGGGTCCCAAGATGGTAGCCCGGGTAAAGAATTAGCTAGAGAACAGGACACAGAGGGTAATAGTAAACGGAATCCACTCTGAAGAAACGGGGGTTACTAGTGGTGTACCACAGGGTTCAGTACTAGGACCGGTCCTCTTCAATGTCTATAAGTGACATTACAGAGGGACTGGAAGGAAAAGTATGTCTTTTTGCAGATGACACAAAGATCTGCAACAGAGTTGATACGGGCAGGGGGTGGAAAGGATGAGAAGGGACTTGGGAAGGTTGGAGGAATGGTCAAATGTATGGAAGCTTACATTCAATGCTAAGAAGTGCAAGGTAATGCACCTGGGAAACAAAAACCCAGGGGAAGAGTACACAATGGGGGGGTGAGATACTGACAAAAGTAAAAATGGAAACTGACATGGGGATAATTATATCAGATGACCCAATGGTGGGCAAGCAATGGGAGAACAGTAAGAAGGGCTGTGGGGATACTGGGACGCCATAGGGAGAGGCATCACCAGTAGAAAACAGAAGTTGTTATCCCTCTGTACAGACAGCTGGTGAGACCTCATTTGGAGTACTGCGTGCAGTTCTGGAGACCCAGTCTCCGCAAAGACATAAACAGGATGGAGGCAGTCCAGAGGAGGGCAACTAAAATGGTGCAGGGTCTGCACCAGAAGACATATGAAGAGAGACTTAAGGAGCTTTATATGTATAGCCTCGAGGAGAGGGGGGGACATGACAGAAACTTTCAAGTACCTCAAAAGAATCAAAGTCCAAAAGGGTAGCATCATACAGAAAAAGAGGCATGCAAGAACAAGGGGGCACAATTTGAAGATGGGGGGGGGGGAAGGACGGCTCAGAGGTAATGTAAAGGAAGTATTTTTTCTTCAGAGAGGGTTGTGGATGCTTAGAACGGCTTTCCGGAGGAGGTTGTGGAGTCAAAAAACAGTGGTGGAATTCAAGAATGCATGGGACAGTCATAAGGCAATTCTAGAGGGTAAGAAAAAGTAGGCTGTTGGTTAACTAGGATCTGCAGCTTATCCATTAGGTAGGGAAACGGGCAGACTGGGTAGGCCAAGCAGTCCTTATCTGCTGTCAAATTCTATGTTTCTATGTCTAGGAGGATGCTGGAGCCACTTGTCCAGTTGAATCTAGTGGGCTGGGTGACTAACTGGGACATGTCCAAGGCAGCGGAGGAGTCCCTGGTATGGGAGGCAGTGGTACCAAGCCAATTGGCGTGAAGGTCACCTAGAATGAGTTGCCTGGCTTTGTGTGGTAGGGAGGTGAGGTAATCGATGAGAGACTGGACCGCTGGGTTCTGGTTCCTTGGGGGGGTATGTAGGAGACCGTGAGGAAGAGTGGGCCCCTGGCTGGGTCAGGGGTAATTTTTAGAGTGAGGGCTTGGGCGCCATTGTCAAGCTTGGGGGCAGGGAGCACATGACTTATAAGGGTGTCCCACATGTAGACTGCACAGCCACCGCCACGTTTACCAACTCTGTCTTCCCTGAACAGGGTGTATCCGGGGAGGGAAATATCGGAGTCGGGGTTGTTTTGGAGAGACAGGTCTCTAACAACGCAATAATATCGGGCTGGTGTTGTACAACCCAGCACAGGAGTGTGGCAGATTTCTTTAGAAGGCTGCATATGTTCAGTGATGCAATGCGGAGACCGGCTCCAGAGTGGGGTATGGGAGGGCTAGTAGGCATAAGTCTAGAGTTTGGGTGTATATTCCCGGAGAGCAGTAAGAGGGGACGGTGGTGACAAGGACCCTTAGTGTGGTGCTGATGTGAGGTCCTGATAGTAGGGGATGGGTAAGGCATGGAGGGTAGGGTATGGCAAGGAAGTGGTGGGTCCAGAATGGGCCTGGAAGGGCAGAGGGAGCGGGGGTGCTGGTAGGTGGTGGATGCAGAGGAATTGGGGGGTGTCCAACGTGGGAGGGGGCCAAGCTGTTTGGGGGTGGCCTAGGGGAGAAATGCTTGGGGTGGAGAGCGGGGGTACAGGACAGGGAGTGGTCTGAGCCAGAAGGGTAAACGTTAGCAGGCCTAGTAGAAGAGCGATGGTGCCCATTGTTATGTAGTGGGTAGCTGGAGGTAAAACTGAGCCAGCAATGGTGTGCCAGCTGTGAAATTAGCCAAAGCACAGGGGCAATTTTGGTAAAACGCCTGGAAAGAGTCACTGTAATATTGCTTTACTGCATGAGGGCAGCAATGACACTAGTTCTAATTTAGTGATATCGTTGAAAATTCAACTAAGGCAAAGGTGCCAGCTACTGGGATGGTTAGGCTGTGACTAGGTATTTCACCATAGGCAGTGTAAGTGTAAGAATTGAAAGGGTATACAGTTGAATTAGGGTGAGGTCCCTAACAATAGGGCAGGTTACAGCCGTAATTGAGAGGAGTTAACTGGAGTGGCTGCAGAAAAACATGACAGCAAATGTGCAACCCTGTGGGTGAGATTGCTTTAGAAAGGGTCAGTAAGAAAGTGGGTCAAGTCAGGTATTGAAGACAAGGAGGCCAATAGCCAAAAGAATGTGCAGCAGTGGAGTGACCAATCAGCTGCTAGGCTGAGGAAAGGGGTGGAGCAAGGGTCTATTTAACACTGAGGAGGTGGGGGGGGGAGGCGAAAGAAATGCAGTCCAGAACACAGCACAGAAAGAGATTTCCCCAGAGACCAGGAAGTGCCAGGAGCTGGAAAATCAGCTGAGGAGCAGAAACTGCCAATCAGTGCCTGGCTCCTCCACTGGGCGTCCAGTCAAAACAGTGGCATTCAAAACCACGAGTTTTGGCAGTCCGGTGCATACCTGAATTGTCAATGCCCTTTGGGATAACCCTCGTTTCAGTGCTTCTGCACTAAGGTTCTTTGTCTTCATTTTTTTTTTTTTTTTTTAGTTAGTTAAGCCCCCACCACCCAAGCAAACAAGGCCCACATAGGGGAGGCCGAATCTCAACTATGTTAGATCAGAGATAAGTGAGTCAGTAGGTGCAGGCTAAGCGCAGAGAAAGAACATACATAGCATGTTGCTGCAAACTGATGTACTGAAGAAGGAATATGCCATTGCTTAAGACTATCTCCTGTATTTTGAATAAACATCACACAGAGACTGTGAGTTGAACCTGAAGTTTGTTGTCTGGTCCATCTGTTATCCCACAATCCCTCAACACCGTTCAATCTGAACATGAGATGGAGATAAAATACTAAGAAAGACAGAGACAGACAGACAGACTAAGAAAGGAAGAGGAAAGAGAAAGCAGCAAAGGTTGAGCTTGTATAGAATTGATTGCTCCTGGGGAGCGACTTTAGTAAACAATGAAGTAAATAGCAACAACTAACAGAGGAACTTAGACTAAGGTAGACACATTATTTTTAGCTGAGCTGCTTGAGCGTACAGTTTTAGGCTAGAGAAAATTAACCCCACCGTCCGTCACTGAAAGTTGTAGCAAGGATAGATGACGGATTTGGGGCCTAGATCCAATCCAGAGGAACCTGGTCAAGAGTTTATTCCAATAATGAAAGCAGCTAGGCTTTGGCATAAGAAGATGGTCTGCAAAACGTACATTATACGCGGCAAGACATTTTGATGGATAGCTGCTACTCTGTGCAGGAAATCAAGGTGGAGTTGCATCCACATTTGCAAGTCATTGGCCACTGCCAATGTGAGAGGCTCCTAATTAAGTATATCCACATGTTCAGGATTCTTTGTCATTTATGCACCAAGATACTTAAGGGAGGCCCTGTTCTAATGGATATTAAGCCTCAATGTACCTGTGCTGTATGCTACCCCATGTATTATTCCATGTAATTCCCCGGGTCGCCCCTGAAAAAGGGACCTTCGGGGCCCAGCGGTCTTACCCGGTTATCAAAATTTAATAAATAAATAAATTTTAAGGTGGTCAGAGGTGTATAGTTATACATAAGGCCTCCACCTTACTGGTGTTCAGATAGAACCCAGAGATTGTTCCAGGATGTCCCAGGCTGTAGGCAGAAAAACCATGGATCCAGTTACAGTCTGTAAAAATACCCATGAAAAAGACTATTTTATAGTCCCTGCCACTCCTGCAGGACCCACCCGAACTGTGGTGGACTGCCAAACAAAGACTGCTAAGGGTTTAATGTAAAGTGCAAATAAGATGGGTGATAAGGGACACCAAAATTTATTTGAATTTTGGTAACCGGGTAAGTCCACTGAGACAATAGCAGTCCCTTTTTCAGGGACGACACAGAAGAGCAACAAGAGCAGCACAGTGTGTTCCCCTCCCCAGAGAAAATGGTGAAGGGAGCCATTAACCCTAATATAGGCTTGGGGGTTATCATAAAGTCTATGGAACATGGTGAGAACAGACTCGGGGGACCCAAAGGCTGGGAGACTGGACCTTAGGAATGGCCATGAGACCCTATCAAAGGCCTTCTCGACATCCAAGCTAGCCAGGATCAGTGGTATTGAATGCCTGTGGCATGGTTCAGAAGCAACAAGGTTCTGCAGACACCGTCATGTGCCTGCCTCTTCTGCACAAATCCAGCCTGGTCCATGTCCAGCAAGAACAGGAAAAAGGACCTCAAAGTGAGCTGCCCATATTGACAAACAACATTAATCACAATTCAGATTAGAAACTGTGTGACATAATGCTGGAGCAAGAGGATCGCTGCTTGGCTTTGGCAGGGCTGAAATGGTGACATACTGCCACGAAGTGGGAAGGGGGGGGTCCCTTACTTACTGCAGATCAAGAAAAACTTTAGTCAGGAGAGGGATCAATATGTCCTTTAAAAAGGAGGTGATTTGTAATGGGTAATAGGCTTGAGAAGCTCTGCAAGTTGTTCCTCATTATACTGAGGAAGGCAACCTTTTTGCAGGAAAATATAGAGTTGCTCTCTTAGAAGGGTGCATGCCCTCTGGTGTACAAAAGTCTACAAAAATACTCTGGATTTCAGTATCATGATGCACTATATGTTCTGTATGGGCTGGGGGCTCGGAGCTTCAGAATACAGATTTGTCACCTGGCCACCGGTGAGGGTACAGGCTTCCATATGAGCCACACTCATAATAAAGATGCCTAAGAGAACAGTGCCTGTTCCACTTTTTAATCCAGGAGCACTTGTATCTGAGCCTTTGCAACCAACAGCTGAGGTAGATGGATGCATCACCCTGCATGCTGAAGAGCTGTAGTGTTTGCAAAGTATCCTGCAACTGCCACAATTTTGCCTCCCATCCCTGGTGCAGAGCAGATGCTTACACCACAATCTCTCCAAAAAGGATCACCTTTGGGGACATCCCAGAGAATGCTAGATGTGATCTCTGGGGAAACATTTTCCTAAAAATATTGTATCATGCAGTCTTTCAGTTTCTTAAGGAGGTTTTCCTCCCAAAGAAGTTTGGGGGTGAAGTCTCCAGTGGGTGGCTTTTCCTTGATATTTTCTCAGGGAAAATTGCACCCACACCAGGGCATGGGTTGGCTAGGTGGATGGAACAATGTCTGATCTCATGAAGACCATCTATGTCTTCAGTGGTGGTGAGGATATAATCCAGCCTTGCATAGCTTTGATGCTAGGTCAAAAAATGGGTATATTTGGCCTGTGTGAGATGCATATACCATCAAATGTCTAAAACAGATAGGTTGTACAGTCTTACGGATATATTACTGGGCTGGGGAGGACGAGGAGTCAAGATCTGGATTAAAGCATCAAGTTTAGTTCTCCTCCCAGTAAAAACTGACCCTGAAGGACATTCTATAACTTCTCCCCAAAATGTTAAAAGATCCCCTGTCCCTGGAAGAGAACAGGCATTTGCCAAAATCATCTGTTGGCCATGCAGAAGCCCCAACTGCATACCACCTTTCGGCATCCATGACCTGTCCATGTAGAACAAAAGGGATCCTCCTCCAAATTAATGTCAACCCCCCCCCCCAATGGCCTGATTTGTGTGACGAATAGAAACTTTTGGTCAAAGTCCAGTTTCAGGAATTTAAGATGTTCCTCTGGTGAGAGATGGGTTTCTTGTACGAAAATGATTTCAACTTTCTCCCTCTGAATTAGATGGATAAGACAGGTATGCTTAATGGAGCTGTGAATCCCACTGACACTGTAAGACAAAAGTATTATGAGTGCCCATTAAGGCAGGACAAAGACAAGGGTCAAATTAGGGGGAACTTCCCTTCTGGTTACATAGAAACACAGAATTTGACGGCAGATAAGGACCGCTTGGCCCACCCAGTCTGCCCATTTCCCTACCTGATGGATAAGCTGCAGATCCTAGTTAACCAGCAGCCTTCTTCTTCTTCCTACCCCAACCCCCTAGAATTGCCTTATGACTGTCCCATGCATGCTTGAATTTCACCACTGTTTTTGACTCCACAACCTCCTCTGGAAGGCCGTTCCATACATCCACAACCCTCTCTGTGAAAAAATACTTCCTTAAATTACCTCTGAGCCGCCCCCCTTCTATCTTCAAATTGTGCCCCCTTGTTCTTGCACACCTCTTTTTTTGAAAGATGCTACCCTCTTGGACTTTGTTGATTCCCTTGAGGTACTTGAAAGTTTCTATCATGTCTCCCCTCTCCCTCCTTTCCTCGAGGCTATACATATTAAGCTCCTTAAGTCTCTCTTCATATGTCTTCCCGTGCAGACCCTGTACCATTTTAGTTGCCCTCCTCTGGACAGCTTCCATCCTGTCTATGTCTTTGCAGAGATTGGGTCTCCAGAACTGCACGCTGTACTCCAGATGGGGTCTCACCAGCTGTCTGTACAGAGGGATAACAACTTCCTGTTTTCTACTGGTGATGCCTCTCCCTATGCATCCCAGTATTCCCCAACCCTCCTTGCTGCCCTCTCACATTGCTTGCCCACCTTTAGGTCATCTGATATGACTACCCCCAGGTCCCTTTCCATTTTGTTGTTGTTAGTATCTCACCCCATTGTGTACTCTTCCCTGGGTTTTGTTTCCCAGGTGCATTACCTTGCACTTCTTAGCATTGAATCTAAGCTGCCATACATTTGACCATTCCTCTAACCTTGCCAAGTCCCTTCTCATCCTTTCCACCCACCTTGTGCATCAACTCTGTTGCAGATATTTGTGTCATCTGCAAAGAGACATACTTTCCTTCAGTCCCTCTGCAATGCTTATAAAGACATTGAAGAGGACGGTCCTAATACTGAACCCTGCGGTCCCACTACTAACCCCTTTTTTCAGAGTGGACTCCATTTACTATTACTGTCTGTGCCTATTCTCCAGCCAATTCTTTACCCAGCCTGTCATCTTGGGACCCACTCCCAGGCTGGCTAACTGTATTAATCTTTTGTGTGGGACTGTGTCAAATGCCTTGCTAAAGTCTAGGTAGGCCATGTCCACAGCCCTTCCTGATCAACTACTTTGGTCACCCAGTCAAGAAATCTATCAGATTTGTCTGGCATGACCTTCCTGCTGTGAATCCATGCTGCCTTGGGTCCTGTGCCCTCTGGCCTCTAGATACTCGACAATTCTTTCCTTCAAGTGATTCCATCATTTTCCCTACCACGGGTTAAACTAACAGGTCTGTAGTTTCCTGCTTCTGCCTGCCACCTTTGTGAAGGGAATCACATCTGCCCTCCTCCAGTCCTCAGGTACCACCCCATCCTCCCATGATTTGTTAAAGAGGGTAGTCAGTGGTGTCACTAATTCTACCCTTAGTTCTTTTAGAATTCTGGGATGAATCCCATCAGGCCCCATTGCTTTGTCCACCTTCAGTTTTAAGAGTTCTTTCAGAACCCTTTTTTCTGTAAATGGGCTGGTATCAACTGTATCCAGAGTGTTTCTACTGTTTGTTTTAGCTACCTCCCCCTCTTCCTTTGTAAATACTGAGCAAAAATATTTGTTTAGTATCTCTGCTTTTTCACAGTCACCCTCTGCCCACCATCCCTCCCCTTTATTAAGCCTCACTATCCCTCCCTTGGTCTTCCTTCGCTCCCTGATGTACCTATAAAAGGTTTTATCCCCCTTCTTAACTGAGTTGGCTATCTTTTCCTCAGTTTGGGCCTTTGCTGTTCTGACTGCCTTTCCAGCTTCCTTTTGCTTTAACTGATACAGTTCTCTGTCCTGTTCCTTCTGTGATTCCTTGTACTTCCTGAATGCTTTCTTTTCTGCCAGACCTTCTGCACATCCTTTGAGAACCATAGTGGTTTCTTATTTCATTTTGTTTATTTGCTTTACAAAGGCTTGTTACCTCTGTGATGGCAGTTTTATTATTCCCATTGTTCTTCCACCCTCCCTTCCTGCCCATTTGCTAGTGCATTCCTTAGGCACTCACCCATTTTAGCAAAAGTCAGCCCTCCTAAAATCCAGTACCTTTGTCTTTCCTTAAGCTTGACTCTATTGCTGTGTTTATTGTGAACCATACTGTTCGATGGTCGCTAGTTCCCCAGATGGCTACCCACTTTTACATCTGTGATCCTTTCTTCATCTCCATTTGAGAGAACCAGATCTAAGATTGCTCCCTCGAGTGGGCTCCAATACCTAGTTGTCTAAGGCATGCCCCTGTAGGGCATCTAGAATAACCCACTCTTAGAAGTGGCTGCTGCAACTGCACTCCAGTTAACATCTGGCATATTCAGATCACCCATCAGCAATATCTCCCCTTTATCTGCCATTCTAAGTACACTTTCTATCATTTCCTTGTCCATTTCCTCCCCCTGAGAGGGGGGTCTGTATATAACCCCTGTGCGGATTGTGGTGCCATTGCCTGCCTCCAAATTGACCCACAGTGCTTCTTCTCCTCCCTGTTTACCCTTTTGTTCTGTTGCTTTGATTTCTTCTCTTATGTACAGAGCTACTCCTCCTCCCCTTTTACCCTCCCTGTCCCTCCTGTAGATAGTGTATCCTGGTATGTTTACATCCCAGTCATGGTTCTGTGTGTACCATGTTTCTGTGACCATCACGATATCCAGATCTTCCTCCTCCATCAAGGCCACTAATTCAGGAAGCTTGTTACCCAGACTACGGGCATTGGTACCCATTGCTCTCCATTTTTTGATGGCTTTACCTTCTGTAGCAGCATCCCCCACTGACCTTTCTACCTTGGTCTTTTTCTCATTTAGTACCCTGTTTTGTAGTGGGAGGCTGGGATTTTCCTGCTGCTTATCAGTGCCCCCCCCCTTGACTAGTTTAAAGGCTTGCCAATGAAGCATTTAAACCGACTGCCCAAAAGACTTGTTCCCTTCCTGGACAGATGCAGACCATCCTGCCAGTATAGGCTGGTGTCCCTCCAGGTGGAACCCCAGTCCCCAATGAAGCCAAACCCCTGTGCTCCACACCATTTTTTCAACCATTTGTTAAACTGCATGGTGCAAAGTACCCTCGCCTCACCCATGCCACTGACAGGCAGTACCTCTGAGAAGGATACTGTGTGTGCTGCTTGTCTTAAGCCCCTCCCCAACTCTACAAAGTCCTTCTGCACCTCTCTAATCTCATGATGAGCCAAGTTATTTGTCCCTAGGTGGACAATGACGTCCAGCTCAGACTCCTGTGCAACTGTTCTCGTGATCCTAAGGATGCGCTTCCTGTCCCTCCAAGCCATGGCACCAGGCAGGCACCTTACTTCAGTTTTCCCTGCTGCCCCCAGTTCTATCCCCCTAATAATTGAGTCCCCCACCAGGAGCTGCTTTCTTTCCCTGTGGTGCCCTCTGCCTCCTTCCTAAGGGCCTCCCTTGTGACAGTTGTCTGCATCCTCCTTAGTCTCCTCTGCGGGTGCATCCACAGGGGAACTATGCTCCCCCAGAATGGTGTATGGATTGTGGAGTGGAACAACTGACTGGGTGTGCCTCTGTTCCACCACCCTTACCCTCCCTGAGCCCACTGTGGTCCAACTGCTGTACTTTCTTCGCAACCTCCGAGGTAGTGGTGGTGGCTCTGGTGCTCCCTGGATGGGAGAGGTTCCCTTGCCACTGTCCAGTGCGGCCTGAAGACGGGCAACTTCCTCCCTCAGGGCAGATAGTTGTCTGCAAACAGGGCCGCATCTCAGCCTCCAGAAAGACTCCCGGAAGATTGCTGCCCCACAGCCATTACATTGTACTACTCCCCACATAACTGTCTACCTTGTTTATTTTTTTATTTTGTGTGTGTGTGTGTGTGTGTGTGTGTGTGTGTGTGTGTGTGTGATTGGTGCGTTATATAGAAATATATGTATTTATATAATGTGTATGCTTATATTGTCAGTGCAGTGTACTAGACAGGATATGACAGCGATATGTACCTTGCCCTCTTGAGGAAATGATGTCAGAACCCCAAGTATAAATGAACTATTTCAGGGTGGGTAGGGTGAGGGGTGGGAAGGGTTGGGCCTAAACTGTGCCCTCACGAAACAATCAGCTAAACGCTCTGACCTACTGATGCGATGAGTGCCTTCCTGTCAGCAAGATGCCATACACGACAATTTGTAATTCTGCTTCAAACCAATTTGACAGAGAAAATACCCTGCTAATCAAAACAGAGAAAAATCCATTGTTACCATAACAATTAGGAAATACCAGTGTATCTGTATAGGGCCCCCAGATACGTTAAACCTGACTGCACAGCACTGACATTAGATCACAACCTGCCAACACTGAAAAAACAATACTAACATACTAAAATGCCAGCAGAATAGGCCTAACGGTCTTTCGTGTCTGCTCGTTTGGTCAGTCCCCAACCTGGGTGCTGACCTTGCTGTCCCCTTCGCCTTCTCTGGCTTCTCCCTTCCCAGTTCCGGATATTCTTGCTGCATTGGATTTTGCTTCCAGAACCCTTCCCCTGTACCTGTCCCACCCCTCTTGAACCCCTCCACTGTCTCTGCCTCCACCAGCCCCTAGGCAGTGCATTCCATGGCTCCACCACCCTCTCAGTGAAGTAGCACCTCCTCCTTTCTCCCCTGAATCTTCCCCCCTCCAGCTTCCAGCCATGCCCTCTAGTGGCCCCTTCCTCCTTCCTTCGAAGCACCCCGACTGTTCCTCCCCTATTTACCCTCTTCATGTACCTAAAGACCTCTATCATGTCCCCTCGGTCCCTTCTCTCTTCCAATGTGTACAATAGGCAAAATACAACAGAAAACTAGCCAACAGAGCCTGCCAACTCAGCAAAAGAAAATAAAAAAACAACAAAGTTCTAGAAAGGTCCACTGTAAACTTCCAAAGTGGGAACTGGGCTAATGTGTTTTAATATGCATCTTATGATATGTGGTGAGTTTTTAATGTTATAATGTAAAGGCACCCTTAGCATTGGATGGGTGCCTTATATAAATAGATTGATTGGGCTAAGCAGCCCACTGCTGTGTGACAACTGATGGGGTGTGTGTGTGTGTGTGTGTGTGTGTGTGTGTGTGTGTGTGTGTGAGAGAGAGATGTACATACATACATATAGATAGCTCTATCAGGGCTAGCCTAGGCCTCAAGGTTCAGTAAAATACCATCCCTATGTCATCCAGATGCCCAAAATAGTGTGGTGAACAAACTCATCACCACTATGTGAAGTACGTGAATCTTGAAGTGCGATAAGGACCAGTACATGGAAAGATACTACACCGCGACAGGCTACCCCCAGGGAACAATAGTTAGAACAGGTTCAATATATTGTTTAATAATGTGGTAACGAGAAAAATAGTCTCCAAAAGAAGCTGAAGACCAAGCAGGAAAAAAAAGTGAAGCGTAACGTAAGCTTCGTATGTATTCCAAGCCAGGCTACAGGCATAGGAGGATGTTTCTCCCCAGAGCCGAATTAAAACAGATGCCACCCTGGTAAATAGCCCTCCGCTCCACCTTGGGAATTAAAGAAGTCAAGATTCAGTGCATCAGGAAGGAAGCCCCTCCACAGCTCAGAAATAGTTTCACAGCTACGCCTGAACCGGCTACTAGCGGAGACCCAGGCAAGGACCCTCTCCCCCAGTGCCGTCAGGAGGAGGAGAAAAAAACAAAAAAAAAAAAAAAAAACACATGGAGGGAAGGCATGTGAGAGGGGCCATTGCAACACAGCAGGACTCACACCCCAGATGCCTGCTCCCCCACAGGATCCCTCTAGGCAGAGAGAAAAGTAGGTCTGACTAAAGCTAAAAATCAGTCAGTCAGGCATACTCCCCTTGGAGGCAGCCCGTCACCAGGAGAAAGCACAGCCAAGGGGATCAGACCATGTGCAGCAAGAGAAACATCATGTCAAGGAGAAACCAGCTCCCTGGGAGTGAGCAAAAAGTGCTGAGTGAGAGCGAGCTGCCCCAAACATATTCGGAACTCCCAGGCCCCACCACCACCACCACCACCGAACTCATATGGAAGATGCAACAATGTCTGCCCCAAACTGTTTAAATCCATATAGGACCGTCAGAATGGACTGGGTAAATATCACCTTGGGGCAGCACAGATAGGGTGCTCTAACAAACAGACTCCAAGGGGCCTGTTATGACCCAGGGAGGGAAAGAGGGCAGCCACCAATACAGCAACCTATGAATTGAAGGGGATTCAACTAGGAGCTCCCCAAAACTTGAAATTTCACTAAGCAGTCCCAGACTGGGACCCCCTACAGCCCACATACCAAAGAGCAGTCACAGTGTTAAGAAGGCTTCTTTAAAAATATGGTGGACAGGCATCATTCAACTGGTGTTCAGGAAGGTCCCATATGGCCTGTAGGTACTATGGTTGTTAGGTTTTTGCTACCTACCTCGACTGCTGTTTGCATGGCTGACAGCTGCCGCTTGGTCACAGCTTGGTCTGAGCAGGAGTGGTACTGGAATGCCCCTTCTAATAAGATGTACCTTGGTCTTGTCTGCTGTATGGTACAGTACTGTGTCATCTGAAAAGTGGGTTCAAAGTTTAGCAGGGATGGAGGTGTGGAACTTAATACCAGCTTGCCAGATGTCGCCGAGTTAAGGGGGTAGGCCTGTTTGTGGCACCGGTGGGCCGTAATCAAAACAGGGGCGGGTAGTACCCCACATTACTGTTCCCTTTTTCCATGCCACTGTCAGTATGTGCTCTTCAGTCTGGTAGCTGAGAAACTGTAGTACTACTGATCTAGGCCGTATATTAGGAGCAGGTTTGGGGTTCAATGCTCTATGAATACATTCTATCTGCAACTGCATGTCTTGAGGCAAGTTCAGGGCTTCATGAAGCAGTCTATGTAGTACACAATACTGTTGCCCTCCTCCCCCTCTGGCAATCCATGGATGTGTACATTTTTCTTCAAGCGGCCTCTCCAATCTGTATTCTCCTCCAACTGTAGTAGTTTGCAGTGCAGGACTAAAGCTAATTCTGCATTGTAATCCATTTTTTTAGCGACCACTGCAGTTTACATTTCTTTCTATTCTTCTTGCACCTGCTGAAGTTTGGTGAAAAAAAGTTGCGGCTAAGACTCCACTAAGTCCTGCAGTTCAGCTAAAAATCAGTGTACTGAATGGGTCAAAATTTTCTGGCCACATGGGAGCTTGTGGTGAGTTTATGTTGCAGCCCGTGCTTCAGGTAGGTCTGACTGCTGGGAAGCCTCTGTATTTTTATTATTCTATCCCATTGCCTCTGCAAAACTTCCTAAAGATCGTATGTGCTGACAACACTAGGTAAAGGATTTTGGCTGCTTTTACTAGGCACGGTGAACTGGAGCTCAGATTTGCAGCTGTTAGCACATGTGGAGCGAAACAGAGTCTCCAAAGGAGATCTCCCCTTTCACAAGCTTTTTTGTTGTGCATGTTTTTTCCCCAGAAAACTGAGCATTCTTAAATGACTGGCCTGGGCAGAGGGCGAAGTGATTGATGAGCCTTCCCCTCCTTTTTTTTTTTGTTGTTGTTAAAACTCCTTTTCCCTCCTGTCGCTGGCTCTCAGGACTCCCTCAAGTAACCCCACTCAAGCAGCCATCCTACTGCCCTACCCGAACTCCTCCCCCCGACCAGGAAATCGGGTGCTGGATTCCCCACTCCAACCCCACTGGGCTCCAGCAGACCCCCTGGCTTCCACACACCCTGAGGCAGCCCCATCAAACTCCTTACCTGGGGCTCCTTCTACAATTTAGACAGCCGTGGTCCAGGGGAGGAAGGAGAATCTGGGAGAACTGGTCGGGCTAGGTCTGGTGCTGGGCATGTGGGGCCAATCCCTCAAGGTCCGTCACCATCCTCCTGAGCCCTGGGGCTTTTCCTTTGTTCTGCACCCCCAATGGCGTGGACGTGCAAGGACATCCAGTGTGGCGTGCTCTAGCATCCACACGCAGGACGTCCGCCAACACCAACCCCAAATCTGGGATCCTTGGCTGCTGTGCTCCTAGTTTCCACTAGAAGCCAGCATCACCACGGATCGGAGTCGCCCCTCCCTCCCAGGAGAGGACAGCTGTCCATCCAGACACTCAATCCTCTCTTCCCCATCTGAACCCCAGCTCCCTGAGCTTGCTCCTGAACTCAGGTTACCGGCACGAGGTAAGGCAGATGCCTCAGCCCTCAGCACCACCAGGCTGCGTTTGATGAGCCCTCTTGATGATGCACTGAGGGTTACAGAGTGAATCTTTCACCACGGCCACACACAAGTTCTGCACAAACTTAAGCATATCCGTTTCTTTGGCTCTCTCCGGTATCCCAACTATACCAAACTATTCCATTGGTTCCTCCCCTCCTGATCCTTTATTCCTGCTTCAAGTTTTGCCATTTTTCTCTTTTTTTCTCTCCATAAATATTTTTATCAATCCAAGACAGGCTAGGCGACTATATCAGCACATCCCATAGTCCCCAGCTGTCCCAAGTCTCCGTTCTGTTTTTTATTTCTTCCCCAGAGACCGGTTGGGCCGTTGGTGCTTGCAGGTCAGGCTTCAGGTAGCACAACTTCCAATCTTTCCACCCGACTTGTCCCCACAGCTGTCCACATGCAGTGGCATAATGGACGAGCTCTGCCTCCACGGAGACATCCTCCAACGCCGGTGTTAGCCAGCTATTTGCATGCCCAAACTGTGCTATCACCTGCACACCTCCAGGTAGCAGGCAAGCCATGGGTCACACAACCTTCCCACCCCCAAGGGAGGAGGAAAGCTGTTCGAAGGGACACTATCCTCCCTCCTGCCAACCCCCGAATAACCAGATTCAGTTCTCGAACTCGGGTCACTGGTGTAGCAGAAAATAAGGTGCTAGGCCCCTCAGCCTCCATGCTATGAGGCTGACTGCTGCTATTTTTCTTTTAACAGTCACAATTTTTGGCTCCTCCCTGACTGGTCTGTCTTCTAGGGAGCCAATTCTTGCCTTGGTGTCCCTATGCAGACAGCAAGAACAGGTTTCAAAGGAGGAGGTATTTTTTTTTTTTTTTTTTAATAATCTCCCCACAGAGAGTGACGATGGCCTCTTTAATAGATCCAAGTTCATGGGAAAAAACATTTTTCCATTAAGTCACCATCCTTCTGTGTGTGGGAGTGCTGAGGGAAGAAGTAGAGGTGGGGGTACTGAGTGGATGTTCCTCTGCGAGGAAGCTGAATTTGGCCGTCCCCATACATCTGTTGCTTCAATTTGCTCTAAACTCACTCAGTCAGTTCTAGCTGGTGAGAGCAGGCTGACGAAGAACTTGGTCTCTCTTTAAATTGTTCCAAAAAAATTAAAGCTTTTAGCGTTAGAAGGTGGGTGTGTCCCTATGGAGCCTGAGGCAGCACATGTGGTCTAGCTGAGCAGCATCACGTGACCACACCTTGAGGGACACGTTGGCAGGGGCATGGAGAGCCTGGCAGTGGAGGAGAGGTGGAGCATTGTGGAAAATGGCAGTTTTGATGACAGAGAGGGGAAGAGCCGATCTGTGTGGCTGCAGTTTTTATACATGATGGGATTGGGTGCTTGGTCTTCTCGAAAGTATTAATCAACCAATTCTTCATAACCCAAATTTTCTGTTTCTGGGGAAGACATTTACTCTTAGGGTTCTTTGTGACCCCAATACTAAGGTAGTAGCCCTACTAAAGGAGGGTCAGATTCGTCCTACATGAGATCTTTCAGGATCTTGGCTTAAAGAAAAGATATTATTGTGATTTTGTTTCATCTTAAATTTAGTACTGAAGTCTCATTTTGGTCATTTTCCATGGACTAATGGAGAAGATGATGATGCACTATCTGAAATGCAGTAAGCTAGAGCTTATGCTCACCCCATATCTAGACTATCAATATTTCTTGAAACCTAAAAGGAGACTGGAAGAGATTTGTGCATAGTTAACTGCCGTTCCATCTTCCTTTCCATGCCAGTTATATATTGATATGCTTTACTTTTTTTTCCATAAATAAATAAATTTAGCTTTGGGGTGCCTTTAGATCTACATAGAGATACATACTAACATACCAGCAGAATAGGCCTAACGGTCTTTCGTGTCTGCTCGTTTGGTCAGCCCCCACCCTGGGTGCTGACCTTGCTGTCCATCTCGCCTTCTCTGGCTTCTCCCTTCCCAGTTCCGGATATTCTTGCTGCATTGGATTTTGCTTCCAGAACCCTTCCCCTGTACCTGTCCCACCCCCTCTTGAACCCTCCACTGTCTCTGCCTCCACCAGCCCCTAGGCAGTGCATTCCATGGCTCCACCACCCTCTCAGTGAAGTAGCACCTCCTCCTTTCTCCCTGAATCTTCCTCCAGCTTCCACCCATGCCTCTAGTGGCCCCTCCTCCTCCTTCCTTGAAGCACCCGACTGTTCCTCCCTACTTACCCTCTTCATGTACCTGAAGATCTCTATCATGTCCCCGGTCCCTTCTCTCTTCTATGTGTACATATTTAGCTCTTGAGCCTCTCCTCATAGGTCCTGTCCCCAAGCCCCAAATCATTTTGTTGCCCTCCTCTGGACCCTCTCCAGGAGGTTAATGTCCTCTTTAAGTGTGGCCTCCAAAACTGCACGCAGTACTCAAGGTGTGGCCTCACCAAGCAGTTATACAGAGGGAGTATCACTTCCTCCTTCTGGAGGTGATCCCCTAGCGATGCATCCCAGCATCCTGTTGGCCTTGGCTGCTGCCCTCCTACAGGTCTCAGAGTTGTTCATCTTGACATCCACCACCACCCCAGGTCCCTCTCAACCATCGAGACTTGTGCATTTCCCCAGGGTGTACACTTGGCCTGGGTTTCTGCCCCAGGTGGAGTACCTTGCCTTTCCCGCATTGAACCTCAGCTTCCACTTTCTAGACCATCTTTCCAGAGCCTCCAGGTCCCCTGTGGGGCCACCTTCCCCATCCACCACCGCCCCCAGTTTGAGTCATCTGCAAAGAGACTCATCTCCTCCTGATTCCTGTCCTTATGTCAGAGACATAGGCGTTGAACAGAAGGGCCCAAGGACTGATCCCTGTGGGGCCCCACTACTGACCCTCCTTGGGGATGAGACTATCCCGCCTCCGGTCCTGGAGCCAATTGCCTATCCATCTGATCATCTGGTTCCCCACCCCCATTTCTCCCAGCTTATCCAACAGGCCCATGTGAGGAACAGAGTCAAATGCCTTGCTGAAGTCTAGAAAGAGGACGTCCACTGGTCTACCCAGATCCAAGGCACTTGTCACCCAGTCATAGAACTCCGCCGGGTTTGTCTGACACGATTTCCCCAGGATGAATCCATGCTGTCTATCATCCAGGCACCATGACTTATCCAGGTCCCCCCATAGCCTCTCCTTGACAATGCCCTCCATCACCTTGCCCACCACCGATGTCAGGCTGACAGGCCGGTAGTTCTCTGCCACCTCCCTTGATCCCCCCTTGTGGATAGGCACTATATACGCCACCTTCCTTGGGGCACCCACCCTGTCCTCAGAGAGATGGTGAAAAGCTCCGCCAGGGGTTTTGCCAGGACATCCGCAAGTTCCTTCAGCACTCTGGGATGTAATTTATCCAGCTCCGGTGCTTTCTCAGTCTTAAGGGAGCTGAGGGCTTCCCTCACTCTCTCTCTGCTGCAATTTCCACTTCCGGTACCTCTTCTCCCTGCTTAGCCCTCCCCCCACCTGCCAGTGATGCCTCCCCCTCTCCCCAGACCCGCCGATCGGTAAGGGTCCCCCCCTCCTCAGTGTATCCGTCTCCTCCCATGTATGATGCAGCACCCCCATTTTCCTTGGTGAAAACTGAGGTGAAGTACTCATTTAGTACCTCAGCCTGCTCCCCCGGGTCTTGTGCCCGTCTCTCCCCTGATTTAATCCTGCTAATCTGCCCCTTCACCCTTCGTTTTTCCCCCAATGTATCTAAAGAACCCCTTGTTCCCTCTCCTAATTTCCCTGGCCAGGTTCTCATCCTTCCTTGCCTTAGCCGCCCTCCACCCTCTGGTGGCCCTTCTAGCCATCAGCTCATTACTCCCCTCAATCCCTTTCACTCCTTGAGCACTTGAATTGCTTATAGGCTGCTTTCTTCCCGCCCGCCTCCTGGACCACCTTGGTCCACCAGCAGGTTTTTGGGCCCTACTGCATTTTGTCTTACTCTTGCACAGGTGCTGGTAGCATCCTGCACCCTCTCCTGATGATTTCCCACCTACTATCAGCGTCCATGTCTGACCCAATCCCATCCAAATGCTCCTTAAGGATCCTTCCCATTTCTTAAATCCACCCCTGAGTCGGTTACTTCCATCTTTGTGCAGCCTTCTCCTCCTAGGTCCAGGCAGAACCAGATCGTGGCATGGTCACTCCCGCCAATGGGTCCCTTACCTCCAGGCCCCAATCTGGTCACTGTCTGCCAGGACCACATCCAGTACCCGCGCCTCCCTGGTCGGTTCCCTCACCTGCTGAGTTAGGAACGCGTCTTGAAAGACATCCAACAACCTCTGTTCCCTGGTCACAGAGGATGTCAGTCTCCCAGTCTGTTCCTGGCATGTTTAAGTCCCCCAACACCACCACCGTTCCTCTGCCCAGTCTGCAGTGTCTCCCAACATCTGCCACCAGACTGTCCTCCAGCTCCTCCGCCAGGGCAGGAGATCTATACACCACTCCTACTTTTACTCTCTTGTCCCCGCTTGTTATCAAGGTGACCCAAATCGCCTCCACGGTTCCCTCCGCCTCCTCTACTCCCCCTATGCCAATGCAGTTTTTGACTATCATTGCTACCCCTCCTCCCCTTAGTTCCACTCTCCTCACCAGCTCCAGCTCCTGATTTTCATATTTCTAAGACATTCTAGGACACCAGGAACACCCATTCCATGCTATTCATGCGAGTGGCCTGCAAGAAAAAATTACTCACCTTAGTAATTGTGTTTCTTCTAATGGAGTCTTGCTGTATTCTGACATATGCAGTTAGCCCCAGCACTTGAACTGCCCCGGAGAGGAAAAAGAGTCAACTCTATGCCAGAGCATAGAATGCTGGGCTCAAGCTTGGTTCAAACCTCTGTCTGCAGCACTTCAAAGTGTAACCGTCAGATTCTTACGAGCCAATACTAACTACGCCTCCTAAGTAAAAATTGCAAATAAGATAGCCAACAGGCAACCAATTTTTGGGTCACCAAAAGACTCTAGTCGAGAACCCCAAAATAACCAGGTAGTGAACCCTTAACTACAAAAACCAACATAAGCATAACCCACTTCCCCTTTCTAAAAGGGAGGAGTACCAAGTACACCCCAGAGGTGCAACACTACCTGCCAGACTACTTCCCAAAACCAGGTTCTAAGAGGGGAAGTTAGAATACAGCAAGACTCCATTAGAAGAAACACAGTTACTATGGGGAGTAATTTTTTTCTTCAAACAACATGAAGTTTTGCTGTATTCTGACATCTGCAGACTACCAGGCAGTACTTCCAAGGAGGAGGGTACTGAACCTATTTTGGGAATAGACTCTGCAGTACTGCTGTACCAAACCTAACATAACTCATAGCCTGGCTATCCAAAGAGTAATGCTTGGTGAATGTATGGACTGTTTTCCAGGTGGCTGCTTTGAATATTTCTAATAAAGGTATATCTCTGGCAGCAGCCAGAAAAGCAGCTGTATCCCTAGACAAATGAGCCCTCAGGCCTGGGGGGGGGGGTTATTTTGCCTAGCTTTTCACAGCAGAATTGTATACAAGAGATGATTCACCTGGCAACAGTTCTCCTAGTAGCAGGTTTACCCTTTCCCACTTCACCATAAGCAGGGCCCCTGGTGTTCTGCGCAGAATTTTCCGATTTCTGCGGCAGGGCTCCTTGACTTCTGCGGCATGATTTATTTACTTCTCTGGCAGAATGCAGTCTTGTCATTGGCTAAATATGATGTGATGACATATGCTGAGCACAGAGGAGGGGCTTCAGGATAAACGAGATGGGAAAGAAAGCCTGACACTATGGAAACACAGTATATTTATATGAAAATTCACCAAAAACAATGAATTCTGCGGCACTATATATATTCTGAGGCATGACACAAATTCTGCGGCAAATTCCGCAACCGCAGAACCGCAAAATTCAAGGGGCCTTGACCATAAGTGAGAAACAACTGAGGACAGTCAAACCTAAGTGCCTTAGTATGCTCAATGTAGTAGCTAAGTGCCCTCTTAACATCCAAACTGTGTAATCTTTCTCCTTAAGAAGAATTATCAGTGAAGAACACAGGAAGAGACATGGACTGGTTCCGATGAAAATCTGAAACCACCTTGGGTAAGAACTTACTACTGATTCCAATGACCACCGTATCTCTATGGAATGAGATAAAACCTGGCTCCACTGACATAGCTTGTAACTCACTAATACACCTGGCAGACTTAATGGCTACCAAGAACACAGTTTTCCAAGTCATGTACTTATGTTCTGCTGAGCCCAATGGCTCCAAAGGGGGTTGCATAAGTTGAGCAATGCAAACATTAAGATTCCAGGCAGAAGTAGGGTCCTTAAAAAGGAGGGTTGGTATGAAGCAAACTTTTAAATAACTTACAGAGAACAGGGTGAGATGCCAGGGAGGAAGCCTTCCCCACTGACAGAAATGCAGAGACTGCTGCTAAGTGCACTTTCAGAGTGGCTGGCCTGAGACCTAGGCAATTGAGATGAACCATATAATCTAGAACAGTAGCCAGATCAGCAGTGTCTGGTAAGACATCCTTATTGGAGCACCAAATGCTGAATCTGTTCCATTTAG
This sequence comes from Neoceratodus forsteri, assembly GCA_016271365.2. Lineage (NCBI taxonomy): Eukaryota > Metazoa > Chordata > Ceratodontiformes > Ceratodontidae > Neoceratodus > Neoceratodus forsteri. Next base: position 1,010,399,329 of record CM028130.1, on the reverse strand, counting down.
AATTATAAAGTTTTTCTGGTGGCAGGTTTTCGAGAAGCCTTGAGAATAACCAGAATCCCAGAGACAGGTGCAGATTTGCATACTCTAACTCTTCAAGAGCCAAGCCTTGAGGTTGAGACTGAAGATTGGGGTACCAGATTCTCCCCTGAGGGGAGGTTAACAGGTTGTACCTCTTGGGAAGGGACAGGGGAAGATGGACTGTTAGGGACATCACAAGGGACACCAAGGCTGTCTGGCTCAGTCTGGTGCAATCAGGATCACCTTGCACGGTTGCGACCTGATCTTGACCAGGACCTTGAACAACAGGGGAAAGGAAGGAAAGGCATAAAGGAATCCCCCCCCCAATCCAGAACCAGAGCATCCAGGGGAACTGTGCCCATGACTGGAGGTCTGCAACAGAAGAGAGGAAGTTGATGATTGTCTGGGGCTGCAAAGAGATCAATCTCTGGAGTGCCCCACCCGGAGAAGACTACTTTCAAAATGAAGGAGTCTGGGGCCCATTCATGATGGCCCTAAGAGATGCTGCTCAGGGCATCTGCTAGCACACTGTCCTTCCTTGGTAGATGGGCTGCTACCAGAGATGCCTGTAGGGCATAAAAGTCAGAGACCAAATTTTCATGGCTTCCGTGCACAAGGCCATAGACAAAGTGCCTCCCTGCTTGTTGATGTATCACATGGTGGTGGCACTGTCTGTCCTGATCTGAACTACCTTGTTCTTTACTGAGTCTGAGAAAGCTTGGAGAGCCAGGAATACTGCCCCAAGTTCCAGAAGATTGATATGAAGTAGACTCCTGAGGGGGACCACACCCCTTGTGCTGTGAGGGCACCCAAGTGAACTCCCCAGCCCAGGAGAGAAGCATCCGTGGTTAGCACCACCGAATGAGTCTGACTTATGAATGGGACTCCTTGCCTGAGATGGTCCTGATCCAGCCACCATTGGAGAGCTTGGATCAGAGTCTGAGTCTCTGGAATCAGTTTGGTTAGAGGATCTTTTTTCTGTGACCAAAAGGACCTCAGATGGAACTGAATGTCCCTCATCTGAAATCTGGCTCCCTGTACCACTGCAGTGGAAGCTGCCATGTGGCCCAGGAGCTGAAGAAAATGTCTTGCTGGCTGAGACACCAGAGGGCGGAAAGAAGAACCAAGGTCTGCAAGGGCCTTTGCCCTTGCCAGAGGAAGAAAAACCTTTGCTTGGACGGTATTCAACTATCCCTATGAAGGTTAGGAGTTGCACTGGTTCGAGAACTGACTTTGGTAGATTGAGGAGGAATCCCAGGGAAGTGAGCAATTGCTGTGTCACTTGCAGATTAGACCAGACTTGGTCTGGAGGCTGACCCACAATGAGCCAGTCGTCCAGGTATGGAAAAAATGGAGATGTTCTGTTTCCCGAGAAAGGCCACTACTACTGCTAGGCATTTTTGTGAACACCCTTGGAGCCAATGTTAGTCCAAAGGGCATTGCTCTGAACGGATAATGGCCTGAAGGCAATTCAAACCCAAGGTACTTTCTGTGGGAGCACCTGATGGGAATGTGAAAGTAGGCATCCCTGAGGTCCAGGGAGGCTAGCCAATCCCCTGGCCTCAGAGAGGGGATAATTACTCCCAGAGTCACCATTTTGAATCTTGGCTTGACAAGGTGCTTGTTTAGGTATCTTAGGTCTAGGATAGGCTGCCACTTCATCTTTTTTGGGGCAAGAAAGTATCCGCAGTACAGACCCTTGCCCCTGTGTGGAGTAGCAAATCTCTCTACAGCTGAGAGCCAAGCAGAGGAGAAACCTCTGCCTCTATGGCAATGGTTTCGGAGATGTTTGCAGGTGGAAAAGACCTGACCCTCAGTTTTGGAAAATTTTTGAAACTGAGGGCTTGTCCCTGGCTTACTACCTCCAGGACCCACTTGTCTGAAGTAACAGACTTCCAGGCCCAGAAGTAGTAAGCCAGCCTGCCTCCTACAGGAATGGGGGAGTCGATCCGGGCTGACATCAGGGTGTCTGCTTGGCAGGAGCCTTAGACTGGAAGAAGGATGCAGCCCTGCTCATCCCCCTTCTGCCTCTCCCTCTGAAGAACCTCTTCTGAGGAAAAGGAGAGAAGGCCTGTGCCTGGTAGAAAGACCTATGAAAGGGCCTGCCCCTGCCCCTAGACTGCTGCTTCTGAGGAGTTGCCTGCCTTTCCTTGGCCTGTGCACTCCTGTAGGTGGTCCTGTATTTATCCATCTTTTTCATGTAATTCTCTGTCTGCTCCCCAAACAGAGAATTACCCACCACAGGGAAATCCATGGCCTTAGCCCGAGTGTCCTGTGAGAGGCTAGTACATCTGAGCCAAGCAAATCTCCGAAGAGACACGGATGTAGCCATGATTCATAATGACATCATTTGAGTCCACAGCAGCATGAAACTGGATCTTTGATGCCTCAATCCCATCAGCAGCCACCTCCTCCAGCTCCTTGGCTAGCTGGGGGGAAGCCTGTTTAGCCAGTTCCATAACATTATCCCAACTGGACTTCTGGTATCTGGCTGTGTAGGCCATATCATTTGCCTGCCTGAGTCCCAAGAAGGATGCTAAGTACTGTTTTATGGCAATAGCATCCACCTTCCTAAAGTCTTTATCTTGGTGTGGGGTGGGGGTGAAGCCAAAGGTATATTAGCCTTGTCACAGGCTGCAGCCTGCACTAATCTAATATGGCTGCATTGCTGGAACAAGAACTCTGTACCCAAGTCTGACAGCATACACCTCCTGTCCATTCTTTTATCCACCAGAGGTAAGGAATTTTGTGTGTCTGTTTCCCCAAGAGATTTATAAAGGGGAACAGACAGCCTTTTGGACTCAGGGATGTTTATCATTTCTACAAAGTCAGGCTCCTCTTGTTCAACAGCTTCAACCAGAGGGAGCTGGAGGGTCTCTGCCACTTTTTTGTAAAACAATAGTGGGATGGGGACTCAAAGCCTGGGAGGGGAAACATTAAAAGGCCTGTCTGGGGAGACGTCCGGTTCAATGGGCTCATCCAGACCTCCTCCTTCTCCTCCATAGTCGTCCCCTTCCAAATCCGGTTCATAATACTCATCCAGACAATATTCCGGAACCGATGGAACCAACCAGAGTGCCTACCAAGAGGCGCAGGATCTGATGGAACTGGACAGAGCGATTCTACAATGCTTATCACCCTGGCTATCTCTTCGGCAGCTGGACGTTGCGGTTCTGGATTCAAACCGGATGATTTCCTCCTTTTCTTTGACAGAACAGACCCCTCAGGATCGGCTCTCCTTTTGCCAGAGGGAGTATCGCCCAGGTCAGTGGGCACTCCCTCAGGTTCAGTCTGAACCGAACTGGGCTGGCCATGCGGATTAACGGACTTCTCGGCCTCCTTTTCCCTTAAGCCTACCCAATCGCTTAACCACGGTGGCCTTTGGGAAATTCTTGCAGATTTGGCAGTCTGAATCGAGGTGGGCAAACCCCAAAAACGCAGGTGGTGTGAGGGTCTGCCTTAGCAAAGGCATCCACATATTCACTATAGTGTTGAAACCCAGTGGGCCAGTTTTTTTTTTTTTCCCCCTTGGGTTTCTCAGACATGGCCAGACTAACAACTTACCCTTTATAGCTTAAAAGGCAGGTAAGACCCCCCCCCCCATTGGTTACCAACAGTGTTATGGGTAATGGGAAACAAGATTTAAAATCCCGGTTCTTTGAAACCGATATGGACCGGTACCTCACACTAAACTAAGAAATGAAAGAAACTTGGACCGAACAAGATTTTACAATTTCCACAAAATTTTTACAATAAAACTAAGTCCACTACCTACAACACTTACTGTACTGCAGACAGGTGTTTGAAGCTGAAAGAAACAGACTGACTTTACCGAACCGAGCAAGTGATGGAGCAATCTCTGGAGCGACTGTTCAGTTAGGCGGAGTAAAGAGTTTGACGGTTACACTTTGAAGTGCTGCAGACAAGAGGTTTGAACCGAGCTCAAGCCCAACATTCTATGCTTTGGTATAGAGTTAACTCTTTACTCTCCGGGGCAGTTCAAGTGCTGGGGCTAACTGCATATGTCAGAATACAGCAAGACTTCATGTTCTTTGAACGGGTGTTTCCGACGTCACAGAATGTTCAGGCAGTATGAAAAATGGAGAGCAACAAATACTGAGCACAGAGGGTTTCAGGGTAGTTACAAAGGCAACAAAATTAGGATTATTAATTTACCAAAAAATGTCAAAACATCAGAATAGTGGGCAGCCAGTAAAAGAACAACTAGAAGGTGTCTAGAAATCTCTTTGGCAAAACATCTACATTTTTTCCACTGGATAACATAATATAAATACACTTTAAAACTCTTCATAATGCTTACTTAACTCCCCAGAGATCATGTAAAATGGGTTGGAAAGATACCAACCTCTGTCTAAAATATAACAGTGGCATAGGCTCTCTGGAGCATGTTTTGGTCCTGTATACACATACAAAAGTTATGGCTTGAGATGAAAGCTAAAATAATTAATAAGGCTATTAGTGTCTGTGATGGCGACCTGCGTATATTTATTTTGGGGGAATTCAAGAAGAATCCCTCACTGGTTGATAAAGCTGTACTATCTTTGATTGGAGTTTCATCTAAACAAAATTATTCTTAAACATTGGCTGCATAATAGTACACTTACATTTAAAGAATAGCTCAAATCAGAACTTATTGCTTATCTGTTTAATTACTTTCATGGTACTCAAGACCATTTTGTAAAACTCTGGTACAAAGTATCAAATCAGGCAAGACTCCCTTACATTTAGGTTAGGGTTGAAATCAATTGACCAGATCGCATTCCCTAAAACTTTGTATAGCTCTGTACTAGCTTGTATTATATTATATTAAACATATCCATATATCATTTTTGTAATGCTGGTTAGGTTATAAAATTTCATTAGCTACAGGCCCTGTTAGAGGTTTAGTCTAACTCTTAAGGCGCTTTTACACACAGGTTTATGTAACGGAATAACTGTTACGGAAACAGTATTCCGTTACATCCCTTGTGTGTAAATTGCATGTGTTTCAGTCCCTAGGCGAACGTTCGTCTAAACCGCAATCTCTGCTTTTTGCGGTTTGCACCGTTGTGTCCAGTTTTGTCGTGCTGTGTAAAATAACCATTCTGGCATAAAGGTAGAAAATAACGTGTAGAGCAGCAAACTCTGGGGGAGCCAAAACAAATGGACACAGGGTTGCCGGAATATTCACAGTGTGTAGAATGGAACCTGAACACAACAGAGTACAATGGCGCCACACAGGTAATGCTGATTCCGTTTTAAAAACCTGTGTGTAAAAGCGCCTAGAGTCACTGGAAGGCTATTTGATAGATTAATTGTCTTCAGTTAGAGGTGAATGGGGAAAGAAGCTTCTAGCCGGATGCTTTGAGGACGTAGACTTGAAAGATTTGTCTTAGCTGGCTGTTCTGTGCGTTTCCAGCAGACAGTTTGGTGTTTGTGGGTGTTTAAAAAAAGCAGGAGGCTGTGAGAGTAAGTAGACTTGAAAGATTTTCCTAGCTGGTGTTCTGTTTGTTTCTAGCAAACTATTTAGTGTGTGTGTGTTTGTTTAAAAGCTGTTGTTATCTGGCCTGTAAGTGCAGGCATCATATTACAGGCGATTAGTGCTGTTTGAAAGTAAGGTGGGACTCTCAACTCAGTCAGTCTTCAGTTAGAGGTGAATGGGGAAAGAAGCTTCTAGCTGGATGCTGTGAGGAAGTACACTTGAAATATTTTCTTACCTGGTAGTGCTTGGAGGTGCAGTGAGGGGCAGTCACAGGGTTGATGCACTCTCATGAGAGTCAGGTGTAGGCCTTAGTCCCACCCTCCCCCTCCCCAGAGCTAGGCTGATTTATAGGGGAACACCTGCCCTGCAGTTGGAGGAAAAGGCTTCAGGTGCAGCTCATGTAGTTCTAGCCACTGGGAGCTGGGTTTAAGGGCTGAGAAACAGGAGCTTAGGGAGTTGTACACTTCCCCTATAAGCTTACTGTGTAGTACTGCACCTAGTAACGGGGGTACCCATTTACTATGGGACTGTATCTAGGATTAGTGGGTAGGGGTGCAGCTTCAACTAGTGGGGAACCTGTTAGTTCACCCAAGGAAATCTACTTGAGGGGGATGGGGTCACATGTCATTAGGGCTGGCATCTTTAGGAGGGTGGTGGGGTGCACTGGGTGTGGGCCGGCCATGAAACTGGACTGGGCTGGAAGTTCGGTGGTTGCCCAATGTGCCACCTGCTGGCACAGCTTAGGGAGGAGGTTGAGGGGATTAGGAGACAGCTAGAGGAAGGGAGGGGAGGTATGGTTCGGGAATAGGGCAGGGGCTCTTCCACGGGGTTGCACCAAGCACTAGGGGTGGGGGGAGGCATAGGAAAAGGAGTGCAGGAGAGTACTTTGGGGTCACATAGGGACCCTGACAGAGGGGGCCCAAAAAGAGGACACTACCAAGGAAGCAGGCAGGTATCTGGGGATCCTCCCAGAGGGGGGCCAATGGGAGGATATTCTCAGGTAAGTATGCAGATGGCTGGGGCAGGACAGAAGGAAGCAAGGTGGGTGGTGTATCAGACCTTAAAGGAAAACTACACCCAAAACTTGAAAAAAATATAAGCTGTGCAGTGTGTTTTAATTTGTATGTGAAGTTCTAGTGTTTCCTTCCCTCTGACTGGTATTAGGAGTTTTTCCTATATTAGCCTGCTAGCTTTAGGGTAATTTTACAACCCCTGGAGATCTCCATATCAAATAGTTTTATTGCATTTCTTGTCCTACAATGCATCTTGTTACATGTGATGGTGATGTAGCAGAGCCCATAAATCCAGCAGAAAGCACTGCATTACAATCAGTTCACAACAACAGAGATGGCTATATTTTAAAATCTGTAGAATTCAGCTTATGACCACCTCATCCTAAAGGTTTTACTGTCCTGAAAAACTTTGCTGCTGGTAATTTCTGTGCAGCTTGTAAAGCTTCCAAGATATTTAGTTTGTTTGGCATGTGTGTGCTGAATGTTGGGTCTCTTGCATCACAGTCACATGAGACAAGATGCACTGTGGGAACAAGAAATACAATTACGCTATCAGGTATGAAGATCCCTAGGGGTCGTAAAGCTAGCATAAAAGCTAGCAGGCTAATTTGGGAAAAACTAATACCAGTCAGAGGGAAGGAAATACTAGAACTTCACACACAAATTAAAACACTCTGCACAACATATATTTTTTCAAGTTTTGGGTGTAGTTTTCCTTTAAGCTCAGAAACCGCTTCAATTCTCTTCTACTTGAGGATGAGGTGGGTGATGTAGCCATAACAGGGGCAGCTGGAGATGGAAAGGGAGTGGAGGGAAGGGGCCGGATAGCAGGAAGAATGGGGGGGGGGGAGGACTTGGAACGTGGGAAAATGGGAGGAGCAGTGGATCAGAGCAGGAGGAGGAGGGGGTAAAGAGAGGAAAGCGCAAGGAGAAGGACCTGTTGGGAGGAAAGGGCAAGGAGAGGGACTGGAAGTACAAGGAGGATACAGTAAAGGCAGCGGAAGGTTTATGCCAGGGGAGCACGACAGGCAAGGAGAGGCTGAACGGAGACAGGAAGGAAGGGAGGGAGGATGAGCCAGGCAAGTTTAGCAGATGGGGGGAGGGGAGACCAGTTGCGAGCAGCGTTGGGGGGGTATAGCGGGGTACAAAAGGAATTCGGGAGGAGGAGGAGAGACAGATCAGAGGGAGGGGTGACCAGGGGTAAATAAGGAGGGTTGACAGGGGCATCCAGATAGGGGAGGAGCAAGGAGTCGGCTGGGGGAGGGGCCATTAGAAAGGATGAGGGACATGGGGGAATCGAGGAAAAGGGGTGGTCAGAGTGACCCTATTGGGTGATTCCATGATCAGTGTGGTATCAAATGGGATAGGCAGGGGGAAGCCTGCCCTGTTAGAACAAAATGCTTCCCTGGACCAACGGTGCACAGGGCCAAGCATGAGTTATATCAGCTGGCAAAGGACTGTGGAGGTTCCCCGGATATACTGGTCCACCTGGGTACCAATGACATTGAGGGAAATAATGAGCTAGAGATACAGGCAAGGTTCAGGGAGCTTGCCAGGCTCTGTCATGACACAGGATGCGCAATTTCCTTCTCGGGAATCCTGCCGGTGCCAAGGGCTAATGGGGAACAGAGGAAGATTAGGGAGATAAACCAGTGGCTCAGGGAGTGGTGTGGGGCCAGAGGGTATGGGTTGATGGAGGACTGGGTGAGACCTGGGAGGATAAGGGGCTATATGCTACAGATAGGCTCCATCTCAATTTGGGGGGATCCTTAAGTTGAAAATAGAGGGGTTTGTTGGTGAAAGGTGGGGTTTAAACTTGTGAAGGGGGGGAAGGATGGGAGAGAAGGCTGTTGAGGGGGTTCCGATAAAGGAGGGACTCTGCCCCCCCCCGGGAGATGGAGGAATGCGGGAAAAGACCGATTGGTAAGGTGCTGACCAGGGGAAGACAGAATCCCCATGGGAACGTGAGCAGGGGAAATGGAAGTATACGGAAAGTGTGGATGGTAGTCCTGCTACATGCCAGGAGCTTGGGCAATAAAATGCCTGAGCTCCAGGCGATGCTAACTGAGGGAGAGGTGGATGTGGCAGCGGTCATTAGACCTGGGCCACTACAGGGCACGACTGGGACCTGAACCTGGAGGGTTACACTATGTTCGGGAAGGACGGGGGGAGGTAAGGGGAGGAGGAGTAGCAGTAATAGTCAAAAACCGCATTGGCATAGGAGTGGAGGTAGAGGGACCTGTGGAGGCGATTTGGGTCACCTTGATAACAAATGGGGGCAAGACAGTAAAAACAGGAGTGGTGTATAGACCCCCTGCGCTGGAGGAAAGTCTGGTGGCAGATGTTGGGAGACACTGCAAATTGGGCATGGGAAGGGTGGTGGTGTAGGGGGACTTAAAAATGCCAGGAACGGACTGGGAGACAAAGACATTCTCGGTGGCCAGGGAACAGAGGTTGCTGGATGTCTTTCAAGATGCGTTCCTAACTCAGCAGGTGGGGGAACCGACCAGGGAGGCGCAGATACTAGATGTGGTCCTGGCAGACAGTGACCAGATTGGAGGCCTGGAGGTAAGGGACCCGCTGGCAGGGAGTGACCATGCCACGGTCTGGTTCTGCCTGATCTAGGAAGGTAGAAGGCTGCACAAAGACGCAAGGTAACCGACTGGGAGAAGAGACTTCAAGGAAATGGGAAGGATCTTTAAGAAGCATTTGGATGGGACTGGGCCAGACATGGACGCTAACAGCAGGTGGGAAATCATCGGGGGGTGCAGGATGCTACCAGCACCTGTGCAAGAGTAAGACGAAAATGTGGTAGGACCCGTAAACCCTGCTGGTGGACCAGGGAGGTTCAGGTGGTGGTGAGGGGGAAAGAAGGCGGCTTATAGGCATTTCAAGTGCTCAAGGAGTGAATGGGATAGAGGGGAGTACGAGCCGATGGCCAGAAGGGCCACTAGGGTGGTGAGGGCAGCTAAGGCAAGGAAGGATGAGAACCTGGCCAGGGAAATAAGGAGAGGGAATAAGGGGTTTCTTTAGATACACTGGGGAAAAACGAAGGGTGAAGGGGCAGATTAGCAGGATTAAAACAGGGAAGGGATGGGCACAAGATCTGGGGGAGCAGGCTGAGGTATTAAATGAGTATTTACCTCAGTTTTTCACCAAGGAAAATGGGGGCTACCACATGGGAGGAGATGGTGAAACTGAGGAGGGGGGCCCTTGCCGATCGTCTGGTCTGGGGAGAGGATGGGTCATTACTGGCGGGGGGGGGCAAGGCAGGGGGACGAGGTAGCGGAGGTGCAAATCACGGCAGAGAGAGTGAGGGAAGCCCTCGGGTCCCTTAAGACTGAGAACGCACCAGGGCCAGATAAATTACATCCCAGAGTGTTGAATGAACTGGCGGATGTCCTGGCGAATCCCGACGGAGCTTTCCAGCATCTCTCTGAGGACAGGGTGGGTGCCCCAGGACTGGAAGGTGGCACATATAGTGCCTATCCACGGGGGTGGGGGGAAGAAATCAAGGGAGGTGGCAGAGAACCATAGGACAATCAACCGGACATCGGTGGTGGGCAAGGTGATGGAGGGCATTATCAAGGAGAGGCTGGGGGGTGACCTGGAAAAGTCGGGGTGCCTGGACGACAGACAGCATGGATTCAGCAAACTGACATGAAGCATAAAATACATGCAATCCAGTAAATAGAGTGCCATTACTTTATTAAAGAAATACAAAATCACACGTATCCCCATAATGCAAAGCATCATGGGCTGTATATGCTCATCGCCATGAAAATTTAGGATAGTTCTGCTTTACGCAGAATGCACGTTGCCAATGGGCCTCACACACACTGCAAGTACTGAGAAAATAAGACAGTGCTGAGGATCTTTGTCTTTTTAAATTGTGTTATTAAAGTGCAAGCAGTGCCACAAAGTGCCAAAATCTGAACACGGTCCATTAACAGAGTAATACCTCACCCTACTAAAACTCAAAGATGCGTTTTCACACCCGTAACAGGTGCTCTGTCAAGAGCCCAAGGGTCCCTGCACACAGCCATCCTTTAAAGGGGAACTCGGCAAAAAACTGAAGGAGTCCACTGCAATAATGACAGTGTCATACGATGTGAAAGTGCACCATGCATCAAAATTGAATAGGCTGAATACAGACAGAACTGCAGTAAGTGAAGTCTAGTCTTTCTAATTGCAAAGCTTGCCATTCAATGGATCACAAAATCTTTAAACACTATCACACAGTTAATATTACAGCGAACTAAAGAGCAGACTAATGGCCCTGACTACACACAAGCGGGTGGTGGGAAAGGCTAGCCAAGGAGAGAAGGGTGGGTAGTGGGGGACTGGAGGAAAAAAAAAAAAAAAAGTGGCAAGGGACAAGAAGAAATGCTGCAGGAAATGCAATTGGGGGGGGCCAGACAGAACCAGCTTGAAGAAACATCAGAACAAGGTAAAGCCTGTCAGAGGAGGTAAATGAAAAACAGCTTGCATACTGGAATAAAATTCAGTAGGTATGCAACAACAAATAGTCCCACTTCCAGTTACTCATTCTATCCTTCTGGGTAGATCATTCTGCCATTTGGTAGTTGCCAGTTTGTAGATCCAAAATGCTCCCCTCCTCCTCAATCTATTATCCAAATCATCCCCTCTCACCAATCTGTTCACCTTTCAATCCCCAGGTACATGAAGTAGCACTTTTTTTTTTTTTTTTGGGGGTCTCTACTCATCTGAATGTGTGCTGCTAGGGCATTCTATTAAAACTTAAATGTTACCTATCCGAATCTTCGTAGGGTGAATATTTCTTCCCCCACATAAAAAAGATGCAAGGTACCCCTCCCCCTGACTAAATGTAACAAATTCATCAACTTCTACCCATTTGTCCGTTCTGAGATTGACAAATATCCGTTTTGTTACCATCCTGCAGAATTTGCATCTGCCACATTCGTGGCAGCCATCTAGCAGTAGTGGCAGCCAGGCATTAAGTTGTGTCCTCTTACCAATGATTGTACCATATGTACCGTTTCATCTTTTACAATTCTGCTCCTCCTAAACAGTGGGAGACAATATGGTGTAATGGTTAAAAAGCACTGAGCTGCAAACCTAGAGAACTGGGTTTGAATCCCACAGCCACCAGCTGCATACTGTGCGACTATGAGCAAGTCACTTAACTTCCCTGTGCTCCTAGGATGCACCTGGAAACAAGCCTTGGCTTAGTGCGTCTTTCCAGGCAAATTAGTTTTAAAAAACTAAAAAATATATTATAATATATTTTTTCTGAGAAGTTGGCTGATGACTTCTGTGAGGCAGGGCTCTGTACCAAGTACATGCCAGTGCTACCCAACTATACTGTGCACCAGAGGGCATGTGAGGAGAAGGAGGTAACAAAGCTAAGTCTATTTTGTGAAGAGTCCTAGTCACTCCTGTATTGTAACAGAGTTCCATTCTCTAGACTCAGCAGAGCCTCTGGCCTCTTCAGTGAGAATTATGCCCATATTCCCTTGCTCACAGTCTACAGGCCAGTTCATCAGTCCTATTTTGATACACTTCCCCAGTATCACAATTTCGTCCAATCTCAATTACTGTCCTTTATGTATGTACCTTGTCATGTGGCAGGGGGTGACAGCTTGAACACAACAAGACATTGTGGTCCATTTCCTTGCTATACGTAGCACTGTCATTGCCCCCCACCCCAGACTATTCTTCCCAACAGTGACATCCAGGAAGTCAATTTCATGCTGTGACAGTTTCACGTAACCCTCAGGTTTGGATTGCTGATCTCCCAAGTACATAGTAGTAGTAGTAACTAAACATATTCATAAAACCAGAAAGGGGAAAAACCTGACTGAGCACAGCTCATTTTCAACAGGGTCCTACAGTTACAAGTGAATAATACACAAAATATAAATTAGAACTTATATAAAATTACAGAAAAATATACTGAAAACATTTAAGTAAATAACAGACTACATACACACATACATATCTATGTTATATAGACACACACACACACACACACACACACACACACACACACACACACACACACACACCCCATATCTCCAGACTCACTGGTACTCCACCCCCCCCCCCATCTCCATAGACCAACAATGGGATAATTGAGGTATTTGCCAGGTGTTTACCAGAGCCACGGTGGATGTTTTTCTTATGCCTATGCAATAGTTCAAACCTGGACATGCAAATTCTGAATCAGGGAATTTCAAGGACATCCCACTTGCATTGGAGTACAGCCAGACTCTTGGATACTTGTAGAAGTCTACCTGTATTAGGCAGTATTGGGTAAGTTACTTTTTCTATTACGTTTAGAAACTTGTTCCAGGAAGCTCTGTGCAGTCACTAGCAAGGATGGAGAAGTACTAGAAAAAGTAATACACTTTACAGCCACAGTTACTTATTTCTTTTTATACAAAAATACAAAAAAATAAATAAATAACTGTAACAAATTACATTTATTTGAAAATAATAGGCTAGTTACTTTCAAATAAATGTAATCAGAGTTCCCCATTTCTTTGTTATAAAAAAACATAAGTACTTGTAACTGTAAGGTGTACTGCTTTTTCCAGTACTTCTCCATCATTGCTAGTGACTGCACAGAGCTTTCTGGAACAAGTTTCCAAAAGTAATAGAAAAAGTAACTTACCCAACACTGATATTAGGCTACAACCATCCAGAGTTAGAATATTCATTTGTCCTAGACTTGGTACAGTGCCACATCCATCTTCAAACAATACCATTTGAGGAGGTTGTGGAGTCAAAAACTGGTGGAATTCAAGCATGCATGGGACAGTCAAAAGGCAATTCTAGGGGGTGGGGGTAGGAAGAAGTAGGCTGTTCGTTAACTAGGATCTGCAGCTTATCCATTAGGTAGGGAAATGGGCAGACTGGGTGGGCCAAGCGGTCCTTATCTGACGTCAAATTCTGTTTCTATGTTTCTGGAGTTCAAAACTAGCCTATGTGAGCAGAAGCAGCCCTGCAGCAGGTCACAAAGTAGAAGAAAAAAGCAAGAAGCACCTAAATCCTGCTCACTACCCCACCACACAACCAGGACATAATCAATAAAGCAATGCCACAAACTGATGCTAGCATCCTGCTGAGAAACTGTTTGAGGAAAATCCTGAAACCCGTGTCCCAGGCCCTGCCTGCCTTTTACCTTGCAAATCATGGAGCTTAAACTTAAAGCTTAGTAGTGTCAGTGGCTGAGCAGGTAGCACACTCGCCTCGGAGGCTGGGAGATCAGAAGGCTGTGGGTTCTATCCCCACACCAGGCACTTGGGTTAATATCCCAATACTGACACTGTAATGCAGCATGAGGGGGTGGTGCAGTATTTCGGATGAGACGTTAAACTGAGGTCCCATCTGCCTGTTCTGGTAGATGTTAAAGATCCCATGGCACTTCTGGGAGATAAAAAGTAGGGAAATTTCCCGGTGCCCTGGCCAAATTTCCCATTCACTAAAAATACCACCAATAGCGTAACCTTGTTCACGGTCATTTGGCATTCATCTGTAACCCCTTCCCCTGGTTCGTGCCTGAAAATAGGCAGAATTTGTCTACTGCACTTACACGGTCAACAAAAACTAAAACATTGTTGTTGCATACCTACTGAATTTTATTCCAATCTTAAACTAGCCACCATTTTCTTTCCTTGCTTACTGAGCAAGCAACCTAGCAAGTGATGTGCTTCCCATTGCTGTTTGCCAAGTATTATCAATTTTTTGCCAACTAAGTAATAGATTTTTTTTTTTTTTTTTAAATCGCCTCCACACCTCCTTGAGCGCCAGTGCCTTCCTGCCTCCCTCCTGCCACCTACTCCCAGCCCCAACCGCAGCCTACCTTGGAGCCCGGGTATCCCTATGCCAGGAGGGTCTCTCTTCTGGGGAGAGAGAATAGCCTTTACGGCAGACTTTGCATCCCAGGTGCTGAGGCTGGCTCCGGGGCTTTGGGTGGCAGGGGCTGAGGAGCTCGTCATCCGGTCGGCAGGGCGTAATTTTCATTTTCTGTGCCCCGGCTACCGCAGTTTTCGGCCTTGCGTAAGCACGCAGGGTATTCCTGAGGCGGGGGCATGCCGCGGGCGTGTCAAGGCATCACGTCCCCAAGCTCGCCACCAATCCACCCACAGGTCCCCAGGCAAATCCCACCCCTCCGGGAGGGAAGTGTCCAATGGACGGTTATAGAACCCCCTCCCTTGCCAGTCTCCGCTCCTGGTACTCGGGCTCGAGGCGCAAACCCAGGTCGCCAGCATGCCGAGCAAACCCCCTTCGCTCAGCGCCACGGACCCAGCTTGTAATACAGTTCTTAATACTGCAGGTTGATAATGCCACTTGGGTTCCCCAACTCCACTTCCCAATGCTGTTTGTGTACACAATCCTCACTGCCAACTGACCATGCAAACCAAGCTAAAAACTAACTATAAAGGAAAAGTAAATACAAATGTAATCATTTAATTCAACCCCCACCCCCCCCAACCTAACAGCCCACAGTAACAGGTGGTTTGAGGAAGAGATTCAGGAAGGAGAAACATATGCTCTTATTTATTTAGTTTTTGGAAACCGGGTAAGTGCACTAGATATGAGAGTGGCTATTTTCAGGCACGACCCAGGAGGTCTCTTCTCCACACTAGCCCAGTCAGGGCATATAAAAGAAATCTTACTACAATAATATATAGTTATCCACTGTATTAATAAACTAAAAAATGTTGAGCAATCCTGCATCTGTGTTTTTCTTAAAAATAAAAAAAATCCTAACCTGAAAAACTCTAAAACTTGTCAGCCAACAGGGCTGGAGTATATGAAGCAGAGAAACAACTATGTACATTATACAAAAAGAATGGACTTCCATGACCCGACTCTCTAAGGGAGAGGCAGGGGTGGGCTGGAGGAAATTCTGCCCATGTGATATCCGACCACTCCAAAAAGGAGGTGTTCCCCTGGAGACACACTCTTGCCCCAACTGGTAGGAAAGAGAGGGATGGGAGATAACGTAATGAAATTAAAAGATTGATCCAGAATAACTGGATACTAAGGAGGGAGTGAATCCGAGGGGGGGGGGGGAGTGCATGTCTCCAAGTCTCTGAGCAATAGGTAGGGTTGCTACAACGGGCACACTTGTTCTGCCTGCATGCAGTGGGCGAGTGACTATGGCTGGAGTCCAGGCAGAAATGTACTTTGCTGGAGAGTACGGACAGTGATATAAGGAATCCACCATAAGCTCCCCCCTGCTCACTTCCAAACGTGAGAGACTAGAGGAGAATGGGGATGGCTTCTCAGTAACCAGTAAAGTTTAAACACCAATATATTCAAGTTAGTTATCTAATGTAGAAATTTCAGTTTGCTGCGCAGAGAAACTTCTTCCCCAGGTAATTACGTCCAGCCTCCACTATGTGTTTATTATGGGGATACCGCATTCTGTATAAAAATCTCCAGCTGTTGCATGAGGTGGGACCCCCCCCCCCCAAACACTCATATCATTTCCCTTTATACACTGGGGACTCCCCTCCAGGAAGTGGCGCCTGCCTCATGGGAAGGCCTCTCAGGCCCCACACAACTGTCAGGCCGATCCTATGACCACCCCACAGGAGAGTGCAACATGGTCCCACCCCCCCCATTCGAGTAACACACCACCCAAAATAGAGTCTATAATCTGCGATTTAGAAGTAAGCCACAGCCCAGCCCTCTGCCCGAGCCCTCATATACTGTATCAGACTGTTTTACCTAGCGGTCCCCACCATGCGGCCCACCTTGAGATATTTCTACACAGCCATAATCAATGACATGTCCATATCTCATCTCCGAAAGGGGAATAAGCACAGTCAGGGGCGTGCGTCTTACCTCCGCAAGCAATCGCTATTAGGAGGCACCAAGCGGTATTCAGCCTCCCAGTGTCCCGGCAAGCTTAGCCACCATATGGTACAAAATATCTTAATAAAAACACAACTTAAAAGGTTAAAATAAGCATTCCTGGAGTGCATAGATAATCCTATACAGAAACAGGGGTTGTATCGTATCATGCCTGTGTACAGTTTACTCTGGTCAGATGAAAGGTTTACAAAAAAAAAATAAATAAAAAAAAAAAAAAAAAAAAAACTGTTACCATTGGGGCATAGCATGTTAAAATCAAAACTTTTAAAATTAAAAATATCGAAGTTTTCCATTTCTCCAAGCCCCTTAGGGCTCTGTAGCCCCCTCCCCAAATAAATCCTAGATGTGCTCCTGGCTCACTTGACACTGTACCAAAACTTCCAGAAGTACCAGGCTCCAGCTTATCACAGAGTTGGGACTGAGAGAGACTTTCTTTGCCGGACTCTGTTCATTGCCCTGTGGGTGGTGGTGAGGTACATGATGATGCCAACTAGTGTGTGCGCAGAGCTAGGTCTGCTTGACTGAACATTTGCTGCTGTGCTATCCTCTGGTTCAGGGGGTGCAGAAAGAAAGTAGACCATGGTACAAAACAATGGGGGGTACACTGTGTGTGATGGCATTTTAGTTTTTTTTTTGCTGGGGCCGGAAGCAATGTGGGAGCACGATAAATGTGCAATAATTTGAGTATTTTCTTGGCTTGCATTTTTTCCTGTATACGTGATCAAAATTTACCATTATAATTGTGGACTAGTGCAATTTTGAATCAACTTGTCCTGCTGGCTAGTGCAAAGAAAAGTCAAGGCTGACCCCCTGTAGATCCTCCCCAAGTTCCTGCCTCCTTTCCTCACTGTCCACCACTGCACATATCTTTGCATCATCGGCAAATAAGCTGATCTTACTTGACCCCCTCTACAATATCCCTGATAAAGGCGATGAATAACACAGGGCCTAGCACTGAACCCTGGGGTACTCCACTAGTCACAGGTCTTGGCTTGGAGGACTCCCCTTGCCCCTACCTTCTGCTGTCTGTCCTGCAGCCAGCTCCTAACCCACCCCACTACTTTCTCCCCTGCCCCCAGGTTCCTCAGCTTGTCCAATAACCTTCCATGTGACGCAGAGTCGAAAGCCTTGCTGAAGTCCAGAAACAGGACATCCACAGCATGGCCCTCGTCAACCGCTCGTGACCCAAAGAAATCGATTAGCTTAGAGCTTTAAAGCCTTTTAGGACCCTATCCTCCTGGATGACCCTGTCTGTTGCCTCTACCCCCACCCACCGTTCCTCCTTTCCCTTGGGGTATCTGCCCATCTTTTTCTTTAGTGAACAGCAAGCAGCAGTACTCATTGAGAGTGTCTGCCCGGTTTTCACAATTTTCTGCCCAACCCCCAACTCGATTCTGACAATCTCATCCCTGCAACTCAACTCCTCTTCTCTCTTATGTGCCTGAAGTCTTAATTCCCCTCTCTGACCCCCTTAGCGCTTTACTCACTTCCCTAGATTTCTTCGAGTACTCCTGCTTGTCCTCCACTCGCCCACATTTCTTGTATCTATTGAAGGCTGCCTTCTTCTCCCTCACTTTTCCTGCCACTTCCCTGTTGAGCCAGCTAGGTTTTTCAGACCTGGGCTACTTGCTCTATTTTGACACATGTTGTCGTGGCCTCTGCCAGACCCCTCCTTATGACAGACCATTTCTGTTCAGCATCCATCCATGGGCAAATTTCAGCAAGATGTTCCCCTAGAATGCTGCCCATTCTGGCAAAGTCTGCCTTCCTGAAGTCTACCACTCTCGTCCTGGTCCCAGGCAACTTCCTCCCTGTGTGGAGGAAGAACCACACTGAGCGATGATCGCTTCCCACTAGTGGGTCCTGTATGATCACAACCTGGATTTAGTCCCCACTTGCTAACACAATAGCCACGGTATACGGTCAAAACCGCGTGGCTGTAATAGCGCGAGTAAAAATAGCATGTACATTATAGCGCGTACATTGTCAGCGCTAAGCACTAATAGCGCTGCAAGCCATCTACATTTTTACACCCATTATTTATGAGGAGAGTCAATTTTACTTTAGGCCAATGTTTACTGACCCACTCAGCAGCACCCTTGACTGCTGACGTCCCCCTCTTTTGGCTCATTCAGTTTCTAGCATCCCCAGGATCACAGTACCTCCGGCGGGGTGCAGTGTAATTTTGATTAGACACACACACACACGAAAATAAGTACAATTAGGACGTAGTGCTCACAGAGGATGAACTCTTCCAGTGCTGGAGCTGCTGCCAGTGGAGCGCCAGTGTGAAAAGCAAACTCTAGCACGATGCTCTCTCTCTGGGTACTGTACAGGAAGGTAGCATCCGTCCATCCTAACCCTTTTCTAAGCACAGTGCAGGAAGATTCTTCACACAGCTATCCCCACTGGTGATTTACTTTTCAAGTTGTCAGTCTGATGTTTGACCCCATACTGAATGACAGTGACCAAGGCGCAGTTCTTCTCCTTTTTAACTTGGACTCAGTAAATTGGAATGGAGACCTTAACAGGAAATGATAGATACTTTTAGAGCTGGGGTAAAGTTTTTGAAATCGCGGTTTTGACTACCGCTATATTGATCGCACACTTTTTTAGTTAAAGCGCTAATTTGTATGCGCTTAAATGACTTGCACTGATATTGTTGTGCTATATTGACACTAACTCATATCCAGTATGTTAGCCTTCCTGGTGGGCTCTGTCACCCCATGCACTAGGTAGCTGTATTGTATAGCCTATAGCAGTACTTGTTCCCTAGCATTTTTGGTAGTCATGGACCACCGTCAGGTAGGTTGAAGTAGCCCATGATGACCACACTCCCTCTGCTGCTGACTTTCCTGATTTGCTCCCCCAACTCCCTGTCATTTTCCTGGTTGTGTGAAGGTGGCCTGTACACCACCCCCATCCTAATCTTCTTCCCTTTGGAGTTTTGAAGCTGTACCCATTTGGCTTCTGGCTTCCCCTCCTCACCAGTACATAGTATCCCATCCTTCACATAAATAGCCACCCCCCCTCCCTGTCTCCCCCCCCAAACTCTCTGTGTCACCCTCAGAACCCTCTCAGGCCTCTCCACTGGCCAGTGTCACTCTACCGCCCACTGTGAGCCCTGCCATCCTCAAAGACATTACTTTCTCCCCGAGTCCCCAAGGGGACATAGGGCCTGAGGAGATTGAAGGGGCAATGGAAGGGCTCCAGTGTTGGGTTTGTGTCGGCACGGCTCTGGGAGGACCATCGCCTATCCAGATCAGAGGAGTTTTTCTGTAGTGTTTACACCCCCGATGTGGGATGTGCAATGCTGCCCAGCCAAAGATGTGGGTGCTCCCACCCACGTCGGAAGGCAGCCGCCCGACATCTCCCTGCCTTTGCTGGCCGGCCCATGTGTAGCAGTGCCACTGGTCTCCACGAGGCTGCTGCTGCCCCAAACTACCTAGATCCCTCCCGAGGAGGAGGCAGTCCTATGGACACTCAATCTTCTCTCTCCCTGCTGACCCCGGGTCCGGGCTCATTTCGAACCGGGTCGCCCGGCGTAGCATGAGGTGTGGCGTCCAGCGCCTCAACCCTCAGCGCCACCAGGCCAGCTCCCTTCCCTGTCTTTGTGGTACACCTTGTATCCAAGGACTGCAAGATCCCAGTCATGGTATTGGGTGGCCCAGGTTTCCGTAATGGCTGTAATATGTACCCCTCCTATCGCCATCACTGCCTGGAATTCTGCCATCTTGTTTACTAAGCTCCTTGCATTCAAGGATACTACTATCCAGCGTGTCCCCTGCCCCTCCTCTCCCCATCTCTAACCTCTGCTTCCGCTCCTTGCTAGATTTTCCTCCCTCCCCTCTCTTCCATGTCTGGGAGGGGGCTTCCAAACTTCCCTGATTGGCAACTCCCATTTGCAGTCTCCCACTGAGCCCCCTCCTCAGTTTAAAGTTATTTTAGTTGTAATGTAATCCTCCAGACCTCGTTTCAAAATCATAGTACACTCCTTGTTCAGGTGCAGTCTATCCCGAGCAGAGTTCCTTCTTACTCCATGTTTCACTCTATCTTCCTACTACCCCATACCCCCCAGTTAAACTCCTCTTTACTCTGGGCTTGCCCTAGGTGCCGGGAGTACCCTCAGAAAATGCCACAGATCTGCCCACCTGAGTGCAGATTCTTCCAACCTCCTTAAACCTCTCCTGCACTACCTCCACCCTAATCCGCTCCAGGTCGTTTGTACTCAGGTGCACCATAGAAACATAGACTTTGATGGCAGATAAGGACCACTTGGCCCACCTAGTCTGACCATTTCCCTACCTAGAGGATAAGCTGCAGATCCTATTTAACTAACAGCCTATTTCTTCCTACCCCCCACAAAAATTGTCTTATGTCTGTCCCATGCATTCTTGAATTCTCCCACAGTTTTAGACCCCACAACCTCCTCAGGAAGGCTGTTCCATGCGTCCACCACCCTCTCTGTGAAAAAACACTTCCTCACATTGCCCCTGAGCCATCCCCCATCTATCTTGAAATTGTGTCTCCTTGTTCTTGCACATCTATTTTTCTGAAAGATACTACCCTCTTGGACTTTGCTGATTCCACTGAGGTACTTAAACATTTCTATTATGTCCCCCCTCTCCCTCCTTTCCTCGAGGGTATAGCATATTAAACTCCTTGGTCTCTTCACATGGCTTCTCTCAGACCCTGCACCATTTTAGCTGCCCTCCTCTGAACTGCCTCCATCCTGTCTGTCCTGGGCGGGAATGGAGTCTCCAGGAGCTGGATGCAACTCCAGATGGAGTCTCACCAACTGTCTGTACAGGGGAGATAACAACTTCCTGTTTTCTGCTGGTGATACCTCTCCCTATACGTCCCAGTATCCCCAGCCCTCCCTACCGCTTTCTCACATTGCTTGTTAACCCAGGTCATCTGATATGATTACCCCCAGGTCCCTTTCCATTTCTTTTGTTGTTACCACTTCCACTGTGTAATCTTCCCTGGTTTTTGTTTCCTCAAGTGCATTACTTTGCACTTCTTTTGCACTGAATCCAACCTGCCATACTTGACCATTCCAGGAGGAAATAAAACATAAAAGAAAAAAAAGAATCTAATCCCCAAGTATGACTACCTTTTCCCCTCCCACTTGTCCTACCCTCATGTTTTGCCCTCCCTTGGGCCCCTGTCCTCCAGTGTCTGCGCCTCCATGCCCCTGTCCCTCCCTCCTCTCCATCTCCCCCTCCCTGACTGTACCTCCACCTCTGCTCTTCCTCCTCCAACCTTTCCTTGTTTCCTTTCCAGCCCATCCCCTTCCCATCTCCTGACTCTACCCCTCTTCTTTCCCACTTTAAGTCCGCCATCAGGGTATGACATTCATGAAAAAAAGTACATGCCCACTTGGGCATGTAACAAGCAAACGTACATGCCCAAGAAACTATTTACATGCCGCCCCTTAGTTTATTTAGATTTTAGGTAGTCCACACAGAGTAACTTGTAAAAAAGCTTGTAAGATACTTTTTTGTAACAGATCCTTTTAGTTAGATTTTAGATAGTCCACAGAGTAGCTTGTCATTTTAAGAGACGTTAACAGGCAGATCAGTGTATTAGTAGTGCCTTATCTAGCTCATATTGTACACTTTGCTAAATAGTGTCTGTTAATTTTGTATCCCCATATCGACTGTATGTATGGTTTGTTATTGTTAAAAAAGGGTCATACTTGAAAACGAGCTTGCTCAATGGATTTATCCCTTCACGATAAACTTGAACTTAGTATAATTATTTACATTCCTTATTTAGATTAGGTAGTTATGATTAGAACACAGTAGCTGTAGCTCCCCTCTGAAACTTATTTAAAACTGACTTCAGCTGCCTTCCTCAGCCCCGAGTAGTTAAGGGGCTTTTTTTTTTCCGATGCTTGATGGTTTACTTACTTTACTTATCTTATCTTCAATAAGGTAAAAAAAAGATATTTTTTTTTAGACATGTTTCCTTTTCAAATTCAGTCCCCAGTAACTTCTGTACTGCTGCAGACTTCACACTCGGAGAATGGCAGTACACTTACCCTTTATTTATGTAGGATAGGAACTGGTACTTAATTTTAGAGCACAGACAATAGCTGTAGCTCCATCCCTAAGCCTTTTTTAAAATACACTAGCTCTGCTCCAAGTACTTAGTTAAGCCAGGCAGCAAATTAAAAAAGCCATTTCTATCAGGCTTCCATGAGGTCCTTTGGAATAACACAGTTCAGGTCAGTAGCTCCAAAATATCAATTTTATTTACATTTCAGATAGCTTCCTCAGCTCCCAGTAGCTCTTTTTTTTTTTTTTTTTTTTTAGATTTTTGATAGTTTAAATCCAGTAAGTAAAAGAGCTTTTTATTTATGAGTAGCAGGACAGGAGAGTATAATAAAATGCAGTTTTGTTTCTCTTTCCTGATTTTAGCTAGTTCAGCTGAGCTCCCAGTCAGCGAGTCTGTGACTGCAGATAAAAGCAGACTGCAAGAATGGGTCCCTGCCTTTACTTTCTCCTGTTGGTTGAGTCTGCACCCGCTACAGTCTACTTTTTTTTTTCTTTAATACTGTCTCAGTCTGTCTCTCCTTTAATCTTTATTTGTTAGATTACAGTGAGACAGCAGCAGTTTGTAATGTGAACTTAGCTGTCACTGTTTTTTTTTTTTTTCGATAACTGTCTCTGATGCCTGCTCAAGTCCCACACATATACACAGTCAGCATAAAAACACCACCCTCCTCCATCCCAACTTGGTATTTTTTCAAAGGCAGACAGTGCTTTTTGTATGTTCGTGAAGTGGGAGCCAATATTTTTTCTTTTTCTTTCTCCCTCGAATGAGACACCCTCTCCTGCCATCACCCTACCAGCTGCAAATGGTAGGGATGTAGGATTGAGCCTGGGAAGAATTAAATCAAGAAGTGCTCTTAAAAAAGAGCTTTAGTATTTTTTTTTGCTATAGCACAGCAGTAATTGTAGTCAGGACAGGACTTAATCATTCGATCGCAGACTGCAGTGTGTGCAGCAAGTTAACGTCTGCTCTGAAAGCGCACCACTAGCAACATGACCTGTCTCACCAACTGGACAGGCTGAAGTGGTGCACTTTACAGATACAGCACACGTGATCGTACTATGTGAATGGGGTGGGCAAACTAAAGTCACTCTGGACTGGTGTCTGACCGCTGAGACCCCACTCCTCCCTTGACAACCTGACCCCTCACAGCTTCATTTGCCGATCAGTTTTTCAGTCAGTGCAGGGGACTGCCAGCCAGCTCGTCATGGTCTGTCTTTCCTGGCTCTAACCCCTCTGTCAGCTGATCACACTACGTTTTGTCTCGTAATCACGGCTGACAACACCCCCCAGACAATGACGTAAGGGCTAAAAAAAAAATATGGCTAAACAAAGACAATGGAAAAAACAGAGACACAGGGGAAAAACAGACTCGCTGCACAGGTATATCAGGTACCCCACAGGGCAGGCACTGACCAGAACTAGGTGTCCCGAGACAAAAGTGCCTGCCCTGGGATACCTAAGGTATAGGAATTTTGCACCCTGTCCGCCATCTTCCCCCCTTCTACCTCATTTGCCCTTCTGCTCCCTCTAGTTAGTGGTGCCACAAGAAACCCCACTGCTTCCCTGCCTCCTCCAATTTCCACCCTACAGTCCTTCCCCTCCACCTGTACACTGTACTTTCCCCCTCTCTCATGGTTCCCCTTCCCTTGGTCTAAGCAGTCACCGCCATCCTCATGACCCCCCACCCTAGCCAGCACTGAGAACCTATTCCTAGTCTCCATCCAAGCCCTCCCAACACCTCTCTCCGCTTCTGTTCCCCATCCCTCCTCCCTCCTCTCCCATGCCCTGCCCGCTGTGAGTTTCCCATCCCAGTGCCCCCTGGTCTTTGAGGGGTTGACGCTCCTGGCCCCTTTGTTTGCCCCCCCCTTTTTTTTTGTACTTTATATTTATTTAGTTTCATGGTAACCAAACAGATACATTCTTTGATTTCAGGTACAGGATACAGCATACATAGGATCATGTTAGACATGGTAGACAGACCATTTGGCCTATTATGCTAGCTTTTAGTATGTTAGTATGTTAATACTTAGCTCTTCACTCTTTGATACAGCACTGTGGGTAAAAGCATTATGTTCATAAATGTCCAAAAAAATGAGTCAATATAGGTCCTTGCAGCAATATCATGGACAACCAACACAAAATGAGTACTTATAAGTCCAAAGAATCCCTTCTATGTAGACGGGCTTATGACAGAGACTGAGCCCCGGAGTCCACGATTACATAATTAGTAGAGATAGACTCCTTTTCAGAAACTCCAGATGCATCCCCAGATAGCAATCAGTTAGTCATTAAGAAAATAAGAGCATAAAACAATCAACCCCCCAATGCACATCTTATATTTTTGTTGTACAGAACTCAAACCATGTTGTGCCACCAGATGGCAGCAAGAACAAGATTTTTCAAACTTATCCCTATCAGTGTATCGCAGTAACTTCTTAATATAAATGACCTCTCATTAATGTCACAAATACCATTTACACGACACAACGCAGGTAATCTATATGTTAATATCCCTTAAACCTCAGAAACGTTAACTATAGAAATGCTAGCAACAGTCATAAGACTTTTGTTAATCAGCTCCTAAAATGAGGAGAGAAAGAACTGAACAGTTAAAACAGTTTATTTTCAGGTCTCAAAGTCATCATCCTCCACGTCTGCCAGCAGTCGTGGAGTAGCAACGTTTTTTCGAATGCTCTCCAGCTTACAACCAGCATCAGCAGGGTCACTACAGATACAGGTTTCTCCAGCGTAGTGGATCTTAAATCGCTCCGGCATTTGGAAGGCATGATTTATTCCCAGTTCCCTTAGGCCTGCTCTTACTGCATCAAAGCCATGCCGTTCCATCCACGTGGCATAATGAAGGTCTGGGAAACAACTTAAAACTGCTCCATCTGACAAGGTGAGAGAACCCGCTGCTTTGGCTTTTTGTAAAATTAAGTCTCAAACGTGTACACCAGGTGTCGAGAACAGTATTGTCTGGGAAAGCTCTGGGTTGTTAGGCATGACTCTGTACAGAGGTGTAGCCAGACAATACACAAATGTACACCAGGACCATGTTGGTTGCCTCATTTGGCACAATAAACACAACTTTTCTATCTCATGACAATGGTTGTTGCCATGCATGGGTAACTACAAATGCCATGCACTGTTTCCTAAGACACCTACATACCAGCCCAGAGCCTGTAAAGTTGTATTGTCCTTGGGATGCAGAGACAGTATTAGTGACCAATCCTTTTAGTTTAATAATAATAACAACAATAATAACAACAACAACAATAATAACAACAACAACAAAATGTATTTGTTGAGCACCTTTCAAAATTCCAAAGCGCTGTACAGTACACATAAAACAAAAACACTGGCCCAGATATTCAAACTGCGCCAGGCTGTGGCGCAAGCTTGGGCGCAGCTCAGCTTGGCTGCGCAGGGGTGTGGACTAGGCGATACTCAGAGCTGCGCCATGGCTCAGCAGCGTTGAATGTCGCACCCTGGCCACCCCCAGCGTGCATGGCGCAGTGGCACTGCGCCAGCGCAAGTGGCCAGAGAGGAGCATGGGGATGCGCTAGCGCAAGTTCCATTGCGCCATGCACAGCAACCGTGATATTCAATAGCTGACATGCAAATGTAGCCATAATGTATGCAAGGCGCACATGGGGCCATCTGCATGTCATTATGGCCCCATTTGCATGCAGGTGCACCGATCCCCGGACCGACGCCCCCTGCAGCCCGATCGCGGGCATTTGTAATAAAATAGAAGCTATTCCATCCTATATCCCTGGTGGTCCAGTGGACCGCTGTTTGCTCGATCGTGGGCATCTGTATATATATATATATATAAAAAAAATTTCCAATATTCCTGGTGGTCTGGTGGTACTCCCCCACTGAGCCGCCTCCCCGGTCAGCCGGTAGGCGGCAGTACCCACCTGCCTGCCGACTGACACCTCAGTAGGGTTGCATGCCCATTGATTCTGGCGTGAGGCAGTGAGGCGTGCAGGCTCCGTACCGTACCTACATTCCAGATATGGGAATGATACCTGGAATGTGTGATGCGGCCACAGGCTGCATGCTCATTGCCTCACGCAGTGAACCAATGGGTATGCAACCCTACTGAGGTGTCAGTCGGCAGGCGGGTGGGGTCTGCCACCCGCCGGCTGACTGGGGGGGCAAGCGGGGCTCAGTGGGCGGGTGGGGGGTACCACTAGACCACCAGGGATTTTGGAATTTTTTTTTCCCCAGATGCCCGCGATCGGGCAAACAGCGGTCCACTGTACCACCGGGGATATTGGACAGTTTCATAAATTTTTTTTTTTTTTTACAAATGCCCACGATCGGGCATGGGGGGGTGCCGCCAGATGCAGCCAGAACTCGGGTGGCCACCCACAGGTAGAAGATGCCGTGTTGCGCCCTGCAATGCAGCAGCTCACCTGTGGGTGGCCATCAGTTGTTCCTTTTCTTTGGCTTAACTTTGTGCTGGCGCAGGTAGGGGTTGCGCATGCATGGCTCTGCACATCCCGGGCTGAATATCGGGCTGTGCAGGTTATGCCTGGACACGCCTCCCTTACCTGTGCCTGCAGCCATTACTGATGCCTTCCGGCGCATCGGAGTTGTCGCAGCGCCGTTTCCTTTGAATCACTGCGCAGGGTGCATCAGTGGGTGCGCGTGGCGCAAGCACTGTTGCGCCTACGCGCAACCCTTTGAATATCTGGGCCAATAAATACAAGATAAAAAAAATCAGGAAAATACTGAAAACGCTTTCCCCCATAGAAAAGTCTTAAGTGCCTGCTTGAAACTCCCCATTGTCCTGCACTCCCGAACCTGACGGGGCAAAGAGTTCCAGAGGGTCGGTGCCACAAATCCAAAGGCACGTACACCAGATGATTTAAGATTGACCCTCGGAATTTCCAGCAACCCCTCGTCAGCTGAGCGGAGCTGTCGCAGAGGGGTGTAAGGAACCAGGAGCTCTTTCAAGTAATCAGGACCCAAACCGTGTAGGGCTTTGTAAGTCAAAAGACCTACCTTAAAGGTGATCCACCACTGAACAGGCAGCCAGTGCAGATAGTGCAGAACAGGGGTGCTATGAGATCTTCTAGAAACCCCAGTCAACAAACGTGCTGCCGCGTTCTGCACTAGCTGCAAGCGGTGGATATCAACCCCAGAAAGCCCTAGGTAGAGGGAGTTGCAGTAATCACGGCGCAATGTAACAAAGGCATGGACCAAGCTAGGTAGGCCGTTGGACAGAACAAGGTGCCTAATCCTAGCAATGTTCCTAAGATGGTAAAAGGCCAGCTTGACGACTGCCGAAACCTGATGACGAAGAGACAGACTGTTGTCAAACACCACCCCTAGGTTACGCACCCATTCAGAGGTGAGAATCTGGGCCTCCCCCGGACTAAACCGGAAGGGAGCCCAGTCCTCAACCCCTCTGCCCTACGACCCAGGTACACAACCACAACCTCAGTCTTTCCTGGGTTCAACTTTAGACCGCTGGTATTCATCCAGACTTGGATTTCTACGAGGCAGCTGTTCAGTACTGAGATTGCACTAACCTGGTCAGCAGCAAAAGACAGGTAGAGCTGGGTATCAGCACAGCAATGAAACCTCAGCCCATACCATCTTACAATGTCTCCGAGGGACAGCACGTATACTGTAAATAACATGGGAGAAAGCACCGAACCCTGAGGTACCCGGCAGGGCAGAGGGAAAGCCCTGGAAGAAAATAAACCCGAGACAACTCTCTGCATTCTACCAGCAAGGAAAGATGAAAACCATCTGAGGACTGTACCAGACAGATGTTCGAGCAGAATCCCATAATCCACAGTATCAAAAGCTGATGATAAACCCAGGGGAACCAAGATGGAATGGTGTCTCCGATCTCTCACCATCAGAAGATTATTGAGCACCCGAACCACAGCGGTCTCAGTACTATGCTTCTTATGAAAACCCGATTGGAGGGGTTTGTATAAATTATGGATGGTTAAATGGTTATCCAATTGAGCAGCCACGACTTTCTCAATAACCTTCCCCACAAAAGGGAGGTTAGTGATAGACCTGTAGTTTGCTGGGTTCTCTGGGTCTAAAGAAGCTTTCTTCAGAAGGGGGGTCACCACCCCCTCCTTCAGGGAGCTGGGGAACTCACCCGAATCCAAAGAGCACTGGACAATCTGAGCTAAGATGGGGCTGACAGTATCGCTACAACCCAAAATCAGGGAAGTAGGGCCACGATTTAAATTACAGCACATGGGACGCATCTCCTGGACAATCCACATAATATCTACGAAATCCAGCAGGTCAAAGGCACTCCAGGAAATTCCGGGCACTGCGATGAAGCACCAATCAACAGCAACCCCCTTAGAATGAAGATGGTGGCACTCCTGCCTGATGTTAGCCACCTTATTCACAAAGAAGTGAGCGTTCTCATTACAATCATTCTGTGAAAAAACTTGACGGGACTGCTGACAGGCTGGGTTGCACAGCCTGTCAACAGTTCTGAAGAGCTGAGCTGGTTGTTTCCATGTGACAGCTGTTTCCCTGGACAGAAATTCTGCCTTCTTACGGGAAATTTCTGTTTGGTAGAATTTGTAATGTTCTAACAAAATAAGTGGTCGGCATCAGAGGTATTCTTCCTCCAATGACGCTCTAACCTACGCCCCAATCTTCACAGCTCCCAGAGAGCCTCATCAAACTAGGGGGCCCAAGGGTGATGCAGGAGGGGGCAAACACAGATAGGAGCAATCAGATCAAGGGCTGAGGATATGGCCCCATTATAGGCCGCAACCAACTGCTCGGGATCTGTGCAAGTCTCATCCAATGACGAGAGGTCAATTACCACCATCAGGTCTTCAGGGACCACATCCTGCAATGGGCAGCACTTGACCAACTCCACAGGGGCCGACCTACCCAGGGGAGCTGAAAAATTTAACCCAACTGTGTAGTGGTCAGACCAACCGACTGGTTCCACCATTAAGTCAAAGGCCTCGATCCCCAGGAGGAAAACCAGATCAAGAGAGTGGTAGCCCTTATGGGTAGCTGAGGAGACAACCTGTGTGATGCCCAGAGATGTCATCACTTGGAGGAAATGCTGACCAAAAAGCGAGGATTCATCGTTGACCCAGGCATTGAAGTCACCCAGAACCATCAGTCTGGGAGACTCCAAAGCCATGTCGACGGCAAAGTCTGCTATTTCTTGCGTGAACAGCTTCTCATCACCTGGTGGATGATAAATGAGAGCTATCCTGCACCCCACACCAGCTACCACGGTACACTCAAATGACCTGGCCTCCTCGACTGGTACACTAGTTAGGCCCAATCTGGTCTCAAAACAGACCGCAACCCGGGTCAATCTTGGGCAATGTACAGCCACGGTACCCGTTGGGAAAAGCTGCTTCTCTGAAAGGGGCAGCATTCCCATCCAACCAGAGTCTCGTAATGCAAGCCAGATCTGTCCTAGCAACAAAGTCTGCGATGATACCAGTCTTGTTGCAGACAGATCTGGCATTGCATTACAGCACCCGAGTTGGACTCCTATGAATAAAATTACATAAAGGTTCAGCATTTTCTTTGTTAGTTTTCATGGAAAAAGGAAGCAATGCATAGATTATTTGCTACCCCCCTTATATAAAATTGCACACCATGGAGTACTTGGGAGTATGCCTGGCTACACCCATGATTCTGTATACCCACACTATAAGATGTTCTGCTTGAACCTGAACAGACTGAATATCAACTGCCGCATGTATCCCACAGCATCCACTCCTTCATGACCCTCAGGTATGCCCAGAAAACGGAGATTGCACGTCCGTGCTCATTTTTCTAAATACTCTAGTCTGGCTCCTAACAGTTTATTTTCTTTCAGCATACCATCCATTACCACCGCCGTTTTAGTCACTGTAGTGGTAAGCATAGAGTAATCCGATTCTAAGGCAGCTACCTTCATTTCTACCGTGTCGTGAGTCTTATTATTGGCTTCAAGTTTTTTTTAATCGATCTGTTGTACAGCCACGAGGATGGCATTAACTGTGGCCTCCATATCCCTAGGCTTTCCGCTCATCGACGTGCAGCTAGAGGCAGCACTGGTGGATGGGCCAGGCCTTCCCCCTGCTGGAGTCTTTTGGGTTGCCCTGTTTGGTTCTCCCCATCATAGGATTTGGACAAATTTTCTTCTGTAACATCCTGAGGGTATTATCTTTCTGGCAAAGCACTTAATTTACTAACATACTACATACTAAAAGCCAGCAAAATAGGCCTATTGGTCTGTCATGTCTGCTTGGTAGCCAGCCACCTAGTGGGTGCTCGCCTTCCTGCCCCCTGTAGCCCCCAAGAAGGTCTTCGTTGGCTTTAGTTTCCCCTTGTACCTGTCCCACCCCTTCACTGTGCCCTCCTCCATCAGCCTGCTGGGCAGCGCATTTCATGGCTCCACCACCCTCTCAGTGAAATAATGTCTCCTACGTTCTCCCCTATATTTTCCCACCTCCAGTTTCCACTCATGCCCCCAGGTTGTTCCCCTTCCCCTTCTTTAGTCTGAACAGCTCCTTGGCTCTGCTTCTGGTTATTCCTTTTGCGTACTTGAAGACCCCCATCATGTCTCTCCTCCAATGTGTGCAGCCCAAGCTCTTCCAGCCTCCCCCCATGCCCTGAATCATCCTGGTTGCTCTCCTCTGGACCCACTCCAGCAGTGCTATGTCCTTCTTCAGATGAGGTCTCCAAAACTGTACACAGTACTCAAGTTGCGGCCTGACCAAGGCATTATATAAAGGGAGGATCACCTCCCTCTTCCTGGACGTAATTCCCCAGGCTATGCAGTCCTATATCCTGTTTGCTTTGGCTGCGGTTCTTCTTCAATTTTCGGAGTTATTCATTTTGATGTCTACTACCACCCCTAGATCCCTCTCACCCAATGTGGCTTGCAGTGCAACCCCTCCTGGGTGTAAATATGGCCCAGACTTCTGACCCCCAAATGAAGTACCTTACATTTCCCAGTATTAAACTTCAATCCCCACCTCCTCGACCACCCCACCAGGGTATCCAGGTTCTCCTGAACTGCCTCTCTCTCTCGCTTCTTCCCTACCCACCAGTGCTCCCAGCTTGGAGTCATCAGCAAAGAGACTCAGCCTACTCCTAACCCCCCCATATCCAAATTTGAGCGAGTACAAAACTAAAGCTTTAATCGTTTGTTATTAAGGCCGAGAGCTGTACAAGGAGCATGTTCTCCTGTCGGCTGCAGGCCACGCCCCCCGGCCCTCCCCCTTTTGACCTGTGCCTGCCCAGTGTATCCTGTGGAGGAGTCTTCCATGTCTCCTTGCCCCCCCCCATCTGCTCACCCCAGGCATACCTTCTTCCTCTCCTCAGCTCCCCTGCAACCTTCCTATGTCCTGCCTAAGTTGGCTGACGAACTACACTGGACACCCCTCACAAGGTCCCCAGAAACTGCTGCTGCACACCCACTGCAGCTCATCAACCTCCCAGTACCCCCAATCTACCACTCTAGTCATCTCGACCCCCACAAAACACCTCCCCCGGACATCTGCCTGCCTCTGTTCTATGGCCTCCACATCCTCTCCGTTTCTTTTTTTTTTTTTTTTTATAAACTACTTCTTTTTCGAACGCTCCTGCTTATGTCTGGTCCTTCCTAGCTTGCCCTGCGATCCTCCCTGCAGACGCTACCTAATTAGACGCCACACTCCTGCTTCATGGCACTCACGTGAGGAGTTGCTTGGCCCACTGGTTAAGAAATATCGACTTCCGCAGTCCTGTTGGCCTAGCCACATGGTCCATATCATCCTCTCTCATTGCTATCCCTCCCTCGGTCAGCTTCTTCCCACCACCCATAAACATACTAAAATGCCAGCAGAATAGGCCTAACAGTCTCTCAAGTCTGCTCGATTTTCAGCACCCGCACTGAGGGCCGATTTTGGTGTTCCCCCCCTTGGGTTATACTGTCCCCAGTCCCAGATGTTCCACCTGTATTGGGCCTGGTCAGATTTACCCTCCCCTGTACCTGTCCCATCCCACTCTTAAACCCATCCACAGTCTCCACCTCTACCAGCTCCCTGGGCAGTGCATTCCATGGCTCCACCACCCTTTCAGTGGAATAACGTCTCCTCCTCTCCCCTCTGAGCCTGCCCCCTTCCAGCTTATACCCGTGACCTCTTGTTACCCCACCCTCCTTCCTTTGGAGCACCACGACTGGGACTCCTTTATTAATCCCTTTCATGTACTTAAAGACCTCTATCATGTCCCCGTCCTTCCTCTCCTCCAGGGTGTACATGTCGAGTTCCTTGAGCCTCTCCTCATAGGTCCTCTCCAGGCAATTTGGTGACAGAGCAGATAAGGACCGCTTGGCCACCCAGTCTGCCCATTTCCCTACCTGATGAATAAGCTGCAGATGCTAGTTAACCAGCAGCCTACTTCTTCCTACCCCCACCCCTAGAATTGCCTTATGACTGTCCCATGCATGCTTGAATTCCACCACTGTTTCTGACTCCACAACCTCCTCTGGAAGGCTGTTCCATGCATCCACAACCCTCTCTGTGAAAAAATACTTCCTTAAATTACCTCTGAGCCGCCCCTTCTATCTTCAAATTGTTCCCCCTTGTTCTTGCACACCTCTTTTTTGAAAGATGCTACCCTCTTGGACTTTGTTGATTCCTTGAGGTACTTGAAAGTTTCTATCATGTCCACCCTCTCCCTCCTTTCCTCGAGGCTATACATATTAAGCTCCTTAAGTCTCACTTCATATGTCTTCCGGTGCAGTCTCTGCACCATTTTAGTTGCCCTCCTCTGGACAGCTTCCATCCTGTCTATGTCTTTGCGGAGATTGGGTCTCCAGAACTGCACGCAGTACTCCAAATGTGGTCTCACCAGCTATCTGTACAGAGGGATAATAAATTCTTGTTTTCTGCTGGTGATGCCTCTCCCTATGCATCCCAGTATCCCCCCAGCCCTCCTTGCTGCCCTCTCACACTGCTTGCCCACCTTTAGGTCATCTGATATGACTACCCCCAGGTCCCTTTCCACTTTTGTTGTTGTTAGTATCTCACCTCCCATTGTGTACTCTTCCCCTGGGTTTTTGTTTCCCAGGTGCATTACCTTGCACTTCTTAGCACTTAATCTAAGCTGCCATACATTTGACCATTCCTCTAACCTTGCCAAGTCCCTTCTCATCCTTTCCACCCCACCTTGTCGCATCAACTCTGTTGCAGATCTTTGTGTCATCTACAAAGAGACATACTTTTCCTTCCAGTCCCTCTGCAATGTCGCTTATAAAGACATTGAAGAGGACCGGTCCTAATACTGAACCCTGTGGTACCCCACTGCTAACCCCCCTTTTTTCAGAGTGGACTCCCTTTACTATTACTCTCTGTGTCCTATTCTCCAGCCAATTCTTTACCCAGGCTGGCTAACTTGTATATTAATCTTTTGTGTGGGACTGTGTCAAATGCCTTGCTAAAGTCTAGGTAGGCCATGTCCACAGCCCTCCCTGATCTACTACTTGGTCACCCAGTTAAAGAAATCTATTAGATTTGTCTGGCATGACCTTCCTACTGTGAATCCATGCTGCCTTGTGTCCTGTGCCCTCTGGCCTCTAGGTACTGGACAAGTTCTTTCCTTCAGAAGTGATTCCATCATTTTCCCTACCACTGAGGTTAAACTAACAGGTCTGTAGTTTCCTGCTTCTGCCTTGTTCCCACTTTTGTGAAGGGGAATCACATATGCCCTCCTCCAGTCCTCAGGTACCACCCCATCCTCCCATGATTTGTTAAAGAGGGTAGTCAGTGGTGTCACTAGTTCTATCCTTAGTTCTTTTAGAATTCTGGGATGAATCCCATCAGGCCCCATTGCTTTGTCCACCTTCAGTTTTAAGAGCTCATTCAGAACTCTCTTCTGTAAATGGGCTGGTATCAACTTCTGTATCCAGAGTGTTTCTACTGTTTGTTTTAGGTACCTCCCCCTCTTTCTTTGTAAATATTGAGCAAAAATATTTGTTTAGTATCTCTACCTTTTCAGAGTCACCCTCTGCCCACCCTCCCTCCCTTTATTAAGCCTCACTATCCCTCCCTTGGTCTTCCTTTGCTCCCTGATGTACCTATAAAAGGTTTTATCCCCCTTCTTAACTGAGTTGGCTATCTTTTCCTCGGTTTGGGCCTTTGCTGTTCTGACTGCCTTTCCAACTTCCTTTTGCTTTAACTGATACAGTTCTCTGTCCTGTTCCTTCTGTGATTCATTGTACTTCCTGAATGCTTTCTTTTTCTCTTGAACCTTCACTGCCACTTCCTTTGAGAACCACAGTGGTTTCTTACCTCGTTTCGTTTTGTTTATTTGCTTTACACAAAGGCTTGTTACCTCTGTGATGGCAGTTTTTATTATTCCCCATTGTTCTTCCACCCCTCCTTCCTGCCCATTTGCTAGTGCATTCCTTAGGCACTCACCCATTTTGGCAAAGTCAGCCCTCCTAAAATCCAGTACCTTTGTCTTTTTATGGCTTGACTCTATTGCTGTGTTTATTGTGAACCATACTGTTCGATGGTCGCTAGTTCCCAGATGGCTACCCACTTCTACATCTGTGATACTCTCTTCACCTCTGTTTGAGAACACCAGGTCTAAGATTGCTCCCTCTCGAGTGGGCTCCAATACTAGTTGTCTAAGGCATACCCCATGTAGGGCATCCAGAATAACCCCACTCTTAGAAGTGGCTGCTGCAACTGCACTCCAGTTAACACCTGGCATATTCAGATCACCCATCAGCAATATCTCCCCTTTATCTGCCATTCTAAGTATACTTTCTATCATTTCCTTGTCCATTTCCTCCCCCTGAGAGGGGGGTCTGTATACAACCCCTGTGCGGATTGTGGTGCCATTGCCTGCCTCCAAATTGACCCACAGTGCTTCTCCTCCTCCCTGTTTACCCTTTTGTTCTGTTGCTTTGATTTCTTCTCTTATGTAGACAGCTACTCCTCCTCCTCTTTTACCCTCCCTGTCCCTCCTGTAGATAGTGTATCCTGGTATGTTTACGTCCCAGTCATGATTCTGTGTGTACCATGTTTCTGTGACTGCCACAATATCCAGATCTTCCTCCTCCATCAAGGCCACTAATTCAGGAAGCTTGTTACCCAGACTACGGGCATTGGTACTCACTGCTCTCCATTTTTGGATGGCTTTTCTGTAGCAGTATCCCCACTGACCTTTCTACCTTGGTCTTTTCTCATTTAGTACCCTGTTTTGTAGGGGAGGCTGGGATTTTCCTTCTGCTTATCAGTGCCTCCCCTTGACTAGTTTAAAAGCTTGCCAATGAAGCATTTAAACCGATTGCTCAAAGACTTGTTCCCTTCCTGGACAGATGCAGACCATCCTGCCAGTATAGGCTGGTGTCCTCCAGGTGGAACCCCAGTCCCAATGAAGCCAAACCCTGTGCTCCACACTATTTTTTAACTATTTGTTAAACTGCATGCAAAGTACCTCGCCTCACTCATGCCACTGACAGGCAGCACCTCTGAGAAGGATACGTGTGTGCTACTTGTCTTAGGCCCTCCCCAACTCTACAAAGTCCTTGTACTGCTCTAATCTCATGATGAGCCAAGTCATTTGTCCCTAGGTGGACAATGATGTCCAGCTCATACTCCCGTGTAACTGTTCTCGTGATCCTAAGGATGCGCTTCCTGTCCCTCCAAGCCATGGCACCAGGCAGGCACCTTACTTCAGTTTTCCCTGCTCCCCCCAGTTCTATCCCCCTAATAATTGAGTCCCCCACCAGGAGCTTTCTTTCCCTGTGGTGCCCTCTGCCTCCTTCCTGAGGGCCTCCCTTGTGACAGTTGTCTGCACCCTCCTTAGTCTCCTCTGTGGGTGCATCCATAGGGGAACTATGCTCCCCCAGAATGGTGTATGGATTGTGGAGCGTAACAACTGACTGGGTGTGCCTCTGTTCCGCCACCCTTACTAAACTGTGCCCTCACGAAACAATCAGCTAAACGCTCTGACCTACCGATACGATGAGTGCCTTCCTGTCAGCAAGATGCCATACATGACAATTTGTAATACTGCTTCAAACCAATTTGACAGAGAAAATACCCTGCTAATCAAACAGAGAAAAATCCAAACATCCAAGTCAGACACAGGTAAACCTCCCCAGCCCCAAAAGAGCCTGGTGACTTGTGCTCTGAAAACAGTCAGCCCCAAAACACGCAGCTGTGCAGAAGGGCAGACACAGAAAACAGTATTTAGCCTATGTGGGTTTAAACTCTTCCTGCACTGAAAACCTTAACACTTGTAACACAAGTAAAGCAAACCCACCTCCCTCTGTTGATTGAAAGACTGCCTTTTCTGATAATTCTAAGTTGCTTATTTCACCCTTCAGTTAGAAGTATCCTCCACCTGAAGAATATTAACTTTCCTAAGGAATCTGCTTCAAACCAAACACAACTGTAAATTGTAAAGTTCACCTCCCTCTGTTGTGAGCACTACACACTTTCTTGCAAATCTTAAGTCCAGTGTTGCAGCTTGCAGCCAGAGGTAGCTTCACCTGAACAGGTCCTCTCCCCCAGGCCCCAGATCATTTTAGTTGGCCTCTTTTGGACCTTCTTTAGGAGTGTAATGTCTCTCTTTAAATGCGGTCTCCAAAACTGTACACAATACTCAAGGTATGGCCTAACCAAGCAGTTGTACAGTGGAAGGATCACTTCTGCCTTTTTGGAGGTAATGCCCCAGCAATGCATCCCAGCATCTTATTTGCCCTTGCTGCTACCCTCCTACAGGTCTCCGAGTTGTTCATTTTGACATCTACCATTACCCCCAGGTCCCTCTCACCCTCCGTGACTTGAATCATGTCTCCTCACAGGGTATGCCCTTGGCCAGGATTTCTGACTCTCAGGTGCAGAACCTTGCACTTCCCTGCATTGAAAACTCATTTTAAATGTAAAACAAGATTTCAGTCCCAGTGGTGAAAAACACAATGTACTTCCTTCCCCTTGAATCCTCTGCTGCTCTCTGCTCGGCGGCAGCTCTTGGTCTTCACCAAATCCTAGCAGGAACAGCAGACTGGATGGACCTCTGTCTTTTTCTGCCTGTAAACGTTCTCTGCTTATGTCCCATCATCTCTCTCTCCGTCTCTCTCAAAAGTCCTCGATTTTGACTCAGAAATTTCCTTAAGTATTTCTAAATCTGACATTTCTGTAACTTAAGGTAGGTATTTAAAACATCAAATAACGCAAATATTAGAGGTACAGCAATTTTTTTCTTCACAAAAGCTTTGCATTATAAGGCACATACTGCCACAGCATCCTGAGACATGTCCTGATTTCAGGGGTTCAACTGGGCAGAAGCCCACAAGAACTTTGTTCCACCGTCTCCTAAAAACTGTATGCCAGTTCCACCACTTAGAAATCTAGCTGTGAACGTCCCCCCGCACAATTGTTTTTCAATTAAACACTGATTACTCCTATCCCCAGGTTACCTGGAGCACTGCATTCTTCAGAAAAGCTCCTGCATCACACACTACGTGCTCAACCATGGTCGGCGCCATCTTAGAAAACTGGCACCCACCAATCAGCTGGCACCGAATATAGAGGAGTACGCGCCTCAGGGGCTCAAGGTACAGTTTTCGAAAAAAGGCTTCTGCGTGCGTGCGCGTTCCCGAAGATGAGTTTAATTCCGGTCACGTGATCTTGATCATGTGACACTGTGTTTCCCAAAGAGGAAGTGCAAGTATCGCTGGAGAAGCGGTGCGGTGGCTACGGGAGGGCGAGACAGAGGCCGACAAGAAAGCGGCAGCGGGGCCGCAGCCAACCCGACAGGTAACCGGGGAAGTGGGTCAGGGAACTAGACTTGTAATGCAACAGTATCATGCAGGTAAACAGTAAGAATCATAGAGTAATAATGACAGTCTTAGAGATGTACTGTAATCGTAGACTATACAGCAGTTGTAACCAGATACATACAATAACAATCCTAGAGAATACAACATACAGTAATAATTCCAGAGATATATAATAGCAATTATAGATTGTACATAAATATACAGTAACAAAACCAGAGATGTATAATAATTGTATAGTATACGATAGATATACAGTAATCCTAAAGATATGCAAAATCATAGAAATATACAACAATCCCAAATATTTACAGTCCTCGAAATACACAGTAATCATCTTTAAAATAAACATTAATAACAGTCTCAGAGATATTGGTGTATTTTTAAGAGAGCACCTAACAAGTGCACCAACTTGGTCAGAGTAGCCAAGACTGCCTACTATCGTTGGGAGCTAGCCTCTGCCTCAAGAAATCATCCAAAGCTCTGGAAAACATTAAGAGACATGTCTGGACACATACCTGGCAATTCCATTTTAGCAGAAATTGTCCGGTGGCAGCGTTATATCTAACCAATTGGAGATATTTGAAGCCCTCAATAACCATTTTGCAACAGCAGGGCTAGCATTTGATACTTCCCCTGCCAATGATCTCCACACAGCTCAGGGCCATCCAACCCATGAGTCCCCCCAACACCGAGGAGGCCTTCTCCTTCCTGCCTGTCTCTCTAAAAGAGGTGGAAGACCTACTGCTGCAACTGGACACCAGGAAGGGAGCAGGCTCCGACTTCATAGAGCCATACTATCTGAAATGTGCCCACCATGTGCTTGCAGTGACAGTCACCCACCTATTCAACATGTCGCTCTCCCAGGGTAGCCTCCCCCTTCAATGGAATATAGCCCATGTCATCCCTCTATTAAAAGCAGGTGACCCCTGCGATCTAACTAATTACAGAGCGATCTTCCTCCTCCCCATCCTGTCTAAATTACTAGAAAAAATAGTGTGTGGCCAGCTAGGGGTATACTTAGAATCCAGAAGCCTATTAAACCCGGTTCAGTCTGGATTCAGAGCAAAGCACAGCACCATAACAGCCCCAGCTAAGGTGACCAATGATTGGCTCCTAGACCTTGACAACAAGAAGCATGTCTGTGCCATTTTCTTGGATCTTAGTAAGGCATTTGACACAGTCGATCATGTGCTGGTTTGCAGACTACTCCGGAGAACAGAAACAGCAGTTTAAAGCTGAAGGTGATCTTTGTCCATTAAAACCTATGCTTAGGGGCGTCCCCCAGGGCTCTATCCTTGGTCCCCTCCTCTTTGCAGTCTACATTAACAACATCAATGACCCCGTTAAAAAAGCCAACATCCATTTATTCGCAGATGACATTGTACTGTACTTGAGTCGCCCCACACCGGAAGTAGCCTGTGAAGACCTCCAAGTTGAATTTAACTTTCTACAATACCAGCTCATAAACAAAAAGCTTTTGCTCAGTGCGAAAAAGACAAAAGCCATGCTCTTTTCCCCCTCCTTGCATGCGGCAATTCCTGCTGTGGGGTGCTACCCCACAAATTCTCACTGTTCTTGGATAAACACTAGAGTATGTAGCTAAATTCAAATATCTAGGAGTTTGGCTTGATCATAAACTTTCCTTCGCCGACCATCTCGAAGAGCTACAGAAGAAACTAAGGCAAAGATTAGGATTATTGTACAGAATTAACCACCTGCTCACAAAGGAGGCCAATATTCAACCGGTTCAAGCTACCTTCTTATCTTTAATAGATTACGCGGACCTGCTCTACATCCACTGCACTGCCTCTGCACTGGCTAAATTGGACACTCTCTACCACAGAGCTATCAGGTTCATTACTGGCCTTCCACTTTCCACACGCCACTGCTCCCTGTACTCATCGTTAGGCTGGACTTCCCTTCACTATAAGAGGAATAGAAATGCCGCCCTATGGTCTTCAGAGTGGTGACCAACAAGCTCCCCTCATATGTCTCAGATTGTATTCCGCGGAGTGTGTTAGGCACCTACGCTGTAAGGAGCTATTCCCTAATTGCCCTCCAGGTTCCAAGGGTCAACACTCATTTCGGCAAAGCGGCTCTACGCTTCTCTTTACCCACATTGTGGAATGGTTTACAAAGGAACTTGAAGCTGAGCTGCCCTATTAGCCTGAATATCTTCTAGGTGCTCTACAATTGCTACATGAAAGCACCTTGCAAATGTTTTCCTCGCCGTTAGCCCACTAATTCCACAACTCCCCTTTTCCATCCTGACGCTCGCCATGTTTCTACCCCTGGCTCTCACTCTTTCCCTATTAACTCTTCCTGCTGCACCCACCCTTCCCTGTCCACTCCAGCCTGGCTAAAGTCCCCCCCCCATCCATAGTAGTGTCCCAATTATCTACCCCTCCTCCATTATTATCGTAATAAACAAGTACACGGCAGCCATCGTCACTTTCTGTGGTTTTAGCCCAATTTTTCCCCCGGTCGTCAGTAATATATCCCTCCTCTTCTTTACCTCT
The DNA here is from genome assembly GCA_016271365.2 of Neoceratodus forsteri. Classification (NCBI taxonomy): domain Eukaryota; kingdom Metazoa; phylum Chordata; order Ceratodontiformes; family Ceratodontidae; genus Neoceratodus; species Neoceratodus forsteri. The sequence continues at coordinate 1,010,358,556 of CM028130.1, read as the reverse complement.
CTAACCTGCCACCCCATACACAGCCTCTTTCTCTTATATGTGTAGTTGCTGGCTGCCTCACTCAAAAGATCTCTGCTTATAACCCCTGTATGCCTATGGTTGATTGTACATCTGCTGACTTCTTCAATTGTAAAATAATGCTGCTTTTTTTTTTTATTTCAACCTTGTATTATACTATATACACTGTATATACTTTTTTTTCCTTGTATATTATTGCTTTTTGTATACCTGCTTCTGTACTGTACTTTGATGTATTCATGACCAGGTCCACCTTGCAAATGAGCCGTGGTCAGTGGTGCCCGCCTGCATAAATAAAGATTTTGATTGATTGATTTGCTATATAACAATACTAGGAACATACAGTAATGACAGCCCCAGAGATATATAACAACAATCCTATAACTATACTGTAATAAGTCCTAAACATATACAAAAATAATACTAGAAATTTACAATAACAATCCTAGAATGTGCAGTAATTAACCCAAAGAAATACCATAATTCTGGAAATATTTAATTTTATTTATTGAAAACCTCAGAGAATACCTTCGAGCACAGATGCCCATTTACAAAGAGTTCATGTCAAATGCATAGTCATAAAAAGCATTACAAGCACAGTAAGCAGTTCCAGAAAAAATGTAGTTCAGTCAGTCTCTTGGCACTTCAGCCAGAACTATTATATACAGTTTTGAAAAAATCCATACTGATCGTTGTATAAAACGTCATAGAATATTTACAGAGAGAACCCGAATAAAACGGTTTTAACAGTTATAGTTGCAATAGACTGCAAGGGCAGACTGCAAAGATCTCTCAAGCTGATTAATCTTGGGCAGATTCAGCAGAGTATGAGGCAGTTCATTTAACCAGTAGTGGTCCTAAAGGCAAATGACAGATAGCTTGTTCAGCTCAGTATGCTGGAAAGGAGGCTCAAGGGCAGTACTTGGCCATATTCATGGTATTGTGCTGGTTGGAGAAGATACAGAAACAGTTTGTTAAAGCAGGGGGGTGTTAGGTCCAGGAGTGCCTTTTTGTCTAGCGAACCGGTCTTGAGCTTTATTCTACTGGGTAAAGGTAACCAGTTAGTGAATGCATAAAGGGCACAACTATGGGTGTGGTTATCTGCACCAGATACAAAGTGGCACTCCTTATTACAGATCACCTTTACTCTGCTTAGCACCATGTCGCAGGCAGCTATGTAGACCGGGGAGGCCATACTCTGTAAGTGACAGAATGGAGCTGTCCACAATAAGGCATCTAGCATGCTCGGTGTTATTGTTCTGTTCATGGTACAGGATGCCCAGTCTCCTGTTAACTATGGCCACTAGATTGTCAGCATGGGTGGCAAAAGATAATGTGTCATCCAGAGTTACTCCAAGGTATTTGAGTGGTCTCCACCTGTTCAGAGTTCTGTCCCTGACCATTTCAAATGGCAAACGGGGGGTGGAGGATCTTTCCTCTTCTATGGGAGACTAGAGAAGAGCTTGGTCTTTTTTTTTTTTTTTCCTTTATAATTTAAGGACCGGTTTGTAATTGGAGAGCCAGCTTTCTAGTGACCTGAAGTTACTTTGGAGAGCGGTGGTGGGGCTGTCAAGCTCAGGGTCTTTGGAATAGATGATGGCATTATTGTCATAGAGGAGCACATTGTCTATCTGACAGGCATCAGGCAGTTGACTTATGAACAGGCCAAATAGTAGTGGGCCCAAGATGGAGCTCTGGGGGACACCAGTAGCTGTTTCCATAGTGTTGGACAAAGGTTTATCGATCTTCATACACTGGGAGCAGTTGATGAAATGGCGATATGGTTGACCAGGTTGAAGGCCTTAGTAAGGTTTGTATACATGTGTAGCTCTGACCAGGTCACTATTGTCAGGGGCCTCATGAACATAGTTGGTATCTTCAAACAGCACTATGTTGGTGCTGTGTAGTTTCCAGAAGCCATGCTGCCATGCACACTGGACATTGTATTTTTTGAAGTATGTGACAAATTGGTCAAAGGCTATTCTTGCAAGGGCCTTGGACAGAGGAAGAGAATCTATATGGGCCTGTAAATGGCAAGGCTAGTGTGGTCACCACTTTTAAAACTGGTATAACCACTGCGGATTTCCTCTTCTCAAGGAACTGTGAGTAGCACAGGGAAAAGTAAAAAAATTCTAGAGATGGAGTGGGAAACTTCCTCTACCTCCAGGGCAAGAAGTTTCATATCAACTGAATTACTCCCACACCTAGTTTTGCCAAGGACCCTACTGATGTATTTCAAGGTGTCTGACTGAAACGGGTTTAAAGTAGAATTTAGAGTACTCTGGTTCACAGTTGACCATCTGGGAGGCTTCAGGACAAGGGGTATGGGCAGGCTCAGTGGGGATGATAGAATTGTGATTTTTTGCGACTTTGTATGTATATCTGTGAATCTCTGGGGTGCTCATCATTCTGAAGAGGCATGCTAAGTCTGGTGTAAGCAATCTGAAAATGTATTCCTTCTTGATACAGGGAAAGGAGTGTTGAAGTTTGATTATAACAGAAACCACACTTCATCTGGGGTCTGAGCAGTTGGCCTTGGCTTGATCCGGGGGACTGGTGATTGTGCTCAGAGAGTCTGGGTGTCCAGGGTGTGCCACCTTTGCTAAAGCTACCAACAGTCCCTATTTTAGGCAGCATGTCCCAGTGTCCCCCCACACGTTTTGCAAAATGTCACTTTTGTCCTGGTTTTTGCTTACTTGTCCCAGTTTTGTCTGTTTTTTTTTTTTGCTGGTTGCTAATCCGTGAGTGACAGTGGTGCTGCTCAGGCTGGATAACAGTTTGCAACTTCAATCCCTGCACCTGTGTTGCACTGCAAGCATGTCAGTGGGAGCACAGTAAAGCATGTTCCTTCCTGTTAGATTGGACTGGGTAGTAGTGCAAATAAGTGCGTGTGGACGTCTGCTTGCCAGCAGATAAGAGGGACTCCCAACAGAGAAGAGACTGGCAGCAGTTAACCAAGGTAACTGAACCTGATCAGCTGTGGGAAAGTGTGTGAAAACAATCTGGTGTGGTGGTGGGAGTCACTGAAGTGAAGTTTGCTCAACAAATGAAGCGAGTGTAAGTGGGTTGGATGGAACAGTCAGGAGGAGCAATATATGCAGCTCAAATGTCTGATCACAATTTAATGCAGGTTTGTTTCTAATGAACTTTCTTTACATTATGATTTGGAACTTGGTGCAGCAGAATGATGTATTGTTTTAATCTGAATGTTTGCTGCTGGTGTTACTGTGGGGCGGCATTGCCAGAGCAAGCAGCAAAATGTAATTGTGTGCAGCGCTGTCTGCGGCGGTGCCCGTGGGAGTGAGACGGTGCGGGGATGGGGTTCATGGTCAGGATGGACCGTTGGTAGGTTTAACCTTTGCACAGGGTCAAGCATGGGTGCAGGGACACTGTGACAGCTGGCTATGAGAGGGGCACTGGTTAGGGTGCAGATGGGTGGATTTGTCACATCTGAGACACAGGAAATATACAGTAGCAATCCCAGAGATGCACAACAATCCTATAAATATACAGTATTGTACTGGAAAAGGTTCCTCTTAGCTAATCAGAATGCAGAGTTACTGTCCTGTTATTCTGCGATAACCAGACAGTAGACTGAATAATGGGACCATGGCTGTGCATTCTGATTGGCTAAGTACGAGAATGGGGACATCTGGTTCCTCCTTTGGTGCGATCGGCTCCCTCTGCTTGGCATAACATTTTGTTTCTTCTCCCTAGTGCTCCAGACTAGACCAAGCAGCTGGTACTGAGGACTGACTAACTGCTAGATGCCCCCAAAAGCAAGTTAAGACTTACTAGGTGCTCCGATGGCCATGGATGGATGTGACTCACACTTGTGTAGCCGCTCTTCCTCCTATGTGTCTAAACAGGCCAGCAAGCCAGGTGAGGACGAGAACAAAGAGCAACTTACTATCACACCCAAGTTGCTCTTCTATAAAATAAGGAAGCTTAGCAGCTCAATGGACAGACTCAAAAAAAAAAAAAAAAAAAAAAAACTGTGGGTGAGACAGCTTAGGGTTTATCAGAGGTCACTAAACACACCACAGACTTCGAGGAGGGCCTGATAGTAGCATCCACAACAGTTGATCAGCACACCATGACCTCACAGTTCCTGTCTCGCCAGGAATGGGAGTTGACAGAAAAGCATGACGTCTAGAGCTCCTCTCCTGGTATGACAGCGAAACAGTCTAGGGAGGTCAAATCATGGAAAGTCATGTGTGCAAATGCCAGGAGCCTTAGCAACAAGATGGAAGATCCGGAGGCTGTCATGGTGCAGTCAGACCTGGACATTGTGGCCATCACTGAAACCTGGTGTAATGGTAACCACGACTGGGAGTTGGCCATACCTGGCTACAACATATTCAGAAGAGACAGGGCAGGCAGGAAGGGAGGAGGAGGGCACTGTATGTGAAAAATGACATAAGGCCACAGAGATCCAGGAGGAACAAAATGGGGAGATACTGTGGGTTAAGCTGGAAAGGAAAATGGGGCCAGCCATCCGCACAGGTGTGGTCTATAGACCACCAGCCCAGGAGGAAGAAACAGATAGGGAGTTGATGCTAGCCATCCAGAGGATGGCAGACAAGGGTGAGGTAGTACTGGTTGGAGACTTCAATATTCCAGACGTGACTGGAGCATCCCAGCAGCAGCAGCATCAACTAGGAGCAGATTTATCCTGGACTCCTTCAGGGTGCCTTCCTCAAGCAACTGGTCATGGAACCAACTCGGCAGAAGGCAATACTGGACCTTGTGCTCACAAACAGGGACAGTGGATGGGGGTAGAGTGGGGAGCACCTGGGGAACAGTGACCACCAGTCACTGTGGTTTGAAATCACAGAAAGAGCAGAACCAAACCACACAAAACACGTATCCTGGATTTTAGGGGGGCAAACTTTGAGAAAATGGGGAGATACTTGAAAGAGGCATTAAAGTGAATGGGGCAGGAATCAGGGGTTGAGGAACAGTGGGAAGTATTTAAAATGGGGATTACAAGAGCAACAGAATTATGTATTAAGCAGGTTAGCAAAAGGAAAAGGAAGAGGAGACCATTATGGTTTTCCAAAGAGGTAGCAAAGAAAGTGAAAGCTAAAAAGATTGCATTCAGGCAATACAAAAAGACACAGGCAGAAGGGGATAGGGAGAAGTACCAGGAGAAGCAAAGGGAGGCAGGGAGGTCAGTAAGGGAAGCCAAAGCTCAGACAGAAGAACACATTGCAAAATCAGTGGGTAGAGGGGACAAAACCTTTTACAGGTACATAAGTGAAAAAAGAAAGGCAAAGGGAGGGATAGTGAGACTGAAGGGGGAGGATGGGGCTGTGTGGAGGATGACAACAGTAAAGCTGACATATTGAACAGGTATTTCTGCTCAGTCTTTACTGAGGAAGAGGAGGGTAATGGGTCTGAATGGAGTACAAGGGTGAGAATGGTGCAGAAATGGACACAAGTCCCTTTACGAGAAAGGGTCCTGAAGGAACTGGAAGTAATAAGAGTTGATAAAGCTAATGGGGCTGATGGGGTGCACCCCAGGATCCTAAAGAACTAAGAGAGGTGGTGGCTGAACCTCTTGCTATCCTGTTTAGCCGATCACTAGAAACAGGGAGGTACCCAAAAGACTGGAGGATAGCAGATGTAGTCCCTTATACAGAAGTGGGAACAAAGAGGAAGGGAACTACAGACCAGTCAGCCTCCACCGGTAGTGGGGAAGATCATGGAAGCACTACTGAAGGAGAGATTGGTGGAACATCTGGTTGTCAATGGACTACAGGACCCAAGGCAGCATGGTTTCACCAGGGAAGGTCATGTCAGACCAACCTCATTGAATCTTTGGCTGGGTGACTAGGGAGGTGGATCAGGGGAGGGCAGTGGCCATGGCCTATCTGGACTTCAGCAAGGCCCTTTGACACTGTGCCATAGAAGACTATTACACAAACTGGGGAATATGGGGTGGGCAGGACAGTAGTGCGGTGGGTAGGTAACTGGCTGGGCAGCAGGACAGAGGGTGGTGGTAAATGGCTGTCACTCCACAGAGGGAAGAGTGACCAGTGGGGTACCACAGGGATCAGTGCTGGGGCCGTACAACTCAATATCTTCATCAGTGACATTGCAGGGACCTAGAAGGCAGAATTTCACTGTTCGTTGATGACACAAAGCTCTGTAACAGAGTAGACGCACCAGAGGGTGTAGACAGAATGAGAAGGGACCTGCAGAAACTTGAAGAATGGTCAGGGTTTGGCAGTTGAAATTCAATGCAAGGAAGTGCAAGATAATGCATATGGGGCACAAAACCCTGGCACAATATATCAGTTGGGGTGAGGATATAGCATGCACCAAGCAGGAAAGGGATCTTGGAGTTATCATCTCTGATGACCTCAAGGCAGGAAACAGTGTGACAAGGCAGCAGGTAAAGCAAATAGGATGCTGGGATGCATAGGCAGGGGCATCACCAGCAGGAAAAGGAGGTCATAATTCCACTATACAAGACACTAGTGAGGCCGCACCTGGAGTACACTGTGCAGTTCTGGAGACCTTACCTACATAAGGACATAGACAGGGTAGAGAAGGTTCAGAGGAGGGCAACAAAGATGGTGTATGGATTGCATCACAAGTCCTAATGAGGACAGGTTGAAGGCACTGAACATGTACTCCCTGGAGGAGAGGAGGGAAAGAGGGGATATGATAGAGACATACAAGTATCTTACAGGAGGAACAGGGTGCAGGAATGCACTATTTTAGCGAAAAAGATGTTCTAGGACTAGAGGGCATGGGATGAAGTTGGAGGAGGGCGATTCAGAGGAAACTTGAGGAAGAATTTCTTCACAGAACGGGTGGTGGACAAGTGGAACACCCTGCCAGAGGAAGTGGTGGGGGCTGAAACAATCACGGGATTTAAGAATGCATGGGATAGACATAAAGGAATTCTGGAGTTCAGGGGTAAGGGGCAACAGACTTCCTGGAAAACATAAACTGAACTTACAAACTTAAATGGGCAGACTGGATGGGCCATAGGCCCTTATTTGCCGACACTGTCTATGTATCTATCTATGACAGTATTCAAATTCATGGGCTGCCAGAGAAGACCAAAAGTGGGGAGATGGGTCCTTTCTTAGAATCTTTTCTCTGGGAATTGCTTGAGTGGCCTCAGGACAAACTCCTCAACATTATTAGAGTGCACTGAACTCTCAGCCCCTGACCTTCAGATCCCAAGGCGCAACCAAGATCGGTGATATTAAAATGTCAAGATTATCGCAATAAAACAAAAGTGCTCCAGATGGCGTGGAGCAAGAAGGAGCTGCTGTCTGGGGGTATGAGACTGTTCCTAGAGCATGACTTTACCCTGCCCACCATTCTCAAGTGATGCAGTCTGTTGGGCATCAGGAAATACTTAGCTGCAAACAGTGTTAGTCTCCAGATTATTGCCCCAGCTCAATTCAGAATCCACCTGCAAGAAAGCATGCAGTTCTTTCGTACTCTGGCAGAAGGCAAGTCATTTTTCGAAAAGCTGAGACTCTCATCGGATCTGATTTCAGCCCCTAACTCAGCATCTGATACCTTGACTGAAGTCTGTGCCTGGCAGAAAGTTTCTAAGCCACAGAAAATAAACCAGCAACAGCATAAAGGACACCCAGCAGCAGAGAACCATGCTAACAGCTACGTGGCTGGACTATCAGCCACATGCTTCCACCTCGTGCACACAGACCCACATTGACTTAATGTGGACCTGTGACACTCACTCAGCAAGCCGTTTTTTCTTTTGGCACTAGCTTATTATGACATTACTGTGGACTTGAGGGTGGTAAGCCTTTATTCTTGGGATGTCAGGGTGGAGGAGGCTTGGGGGGGGGGGCAGTGCTCTGCTACTTCCCAGAGGGGCTGCCAAACAGCAGGAGGGAAGTGCCACCTTGCTGAGCCTTGCTAATATGGACATACTGAAGCAAGGGGACATTTGTGAACTGTGTGTTTATTTATTTATTTTTTTATCTCATTTATTTGTTTAGATTATCCTGCCAATTGAATTACTTGCAGAGAGTTTTTATGTTGGTTCATCTTTTATTCTGTGATACAGGTATTCACATTGGGAGAATGTGTGATAAAAATGTTGTTGATGTTCAGGTTGCAGGGAGCCTCCAGCCACCTCTGGCCTGAGCTGAAGTGGTGGCTGAGGCCCCATGCATGTGATCCTAGGAGCCTCCTGTGTTTGGCAGGGATGAGAGGACAATATGATTCCATATTTTTGTTAAAACTCTGTTTCTACACTGGGGCCCCAGGGCATCTCTCAGGTGTACCCACTCAGCTTTCATTTCATTTTCATTTTTATTTTTATTTTTTATACTTGTAAATCCAGATGAGCAAGATTGCCCGTTTTTCACTGGAGACAAGTTCAGTCCAAAAACACAATACAAAAATACAAACATACAACATGGGAGCAGACTATACAATCAATAAAGTGCAGTGCAAACAGATACATTATGTTTTTGGGAAAAGCTAATATTTTAACCTTTTCTTAAAACACTGAGTGAGACTACTCTCGGCAATTACTGATGGTATTTTGTTGAAAGTGGGGGCTCTGAATGATAAGGATAAGACTTGTCGGCGTCTACTCCCTGCCTGAAGCCCCCTCCAACAGGAGTACTCCCCATCCCTAGCTCACAGACTTGGCTGGCCCCCTGGATCTAAGCCCCTTGTGGTGGGACCACCACTCTTATCTGGTGATCTGTCCGGAATCTAGATGGTCGGTCCATGGCTGGTTCAAGGTCCCAGGAGCCTAGTGGAAGGTGATCTGGTGGTGGGATGTGGGCATCATCTCCTGGGGTCACTGTCGCCTCCGTTGAATCCTCCGGGAGCGTTTCACTTTTTGTCCCATTTCCCCCCCCCCAGGGTGTGGATATGCAATGACACCCTGCACGTGATGGGCATGCTTCCACACCCATGCGTAAGGTGTCCACTGGCACCCCTGAACCCGGAAGAGCGCACCGCAAGTTACGCTGCCCCTGGTCACCACCAGGAGCCACTGGTACCATGGCGAGCGCACCCATCCACCCCCAGGAGAGGAGAGCAGTCCTCTGGATGCTCAATCCTCTCCTGCCCCTACTGACCTCAGACAACCTGAGCTTGTTCCCGAACCCGGGTCGCCAGTGTGGCATTCAGCGCCTCAACCCTCGGCACCACTGGGCTGGCCTGTGATTCTGTACTTGATTCCAGAAGTGGGTGGAGGGGTCCCGGGGGCTGCAGCACCCCTAGACTGGTGGGTCTGTCCACCTGGGCTGCTCTGTGGTGCTAAACTAAGAACAGACCCTATCACAGTTTGATTTCCCTGCAACATCATTGGGTTAAAAGGTGCTCCTGGAAGACTCCGGCTGACGGGGGACACAGGGACTAAGTTGTGGCTCTCAAGGCTTAAGTGCTATGGCGGTTGCTGTTTTGGAGTGGGGGGGCAGAAGCATGTGGTGTGGACAGCAACACAGTAGTACAGAGGAGAGCCTCTTTTCTGGCAGGCTGTTTTACCCTACAAATGACTGGTAAACTCTGAGTCACCTACTTTACTTGATTGTGGGCCCCTAATTCTTCATAAGTAATGCTGTGATGAGTGGAGGAAGGAGAACTGCAGAGGGGAGTGGGCTTGGGCCTATGGCTCCCTGTGGGGAACCTGGTCCTCACTGACAATTATTCATGTAAGGTGGCCATCTCTGATAGTGGCCCATGACTGAATTAATTGATCCTTTTGGTGGTGGGACACAGCAGCTCTTTTGTGGAGGTAGGTGCAGTTGGATGGGAACCCTGTCAGTGCTGACCCACCCTCCATCCCATCCCTGAACAGTAATGGAGGCAATCCAACTGAAATATGGTGTAGCCATCACAAAATAGAATATGTAGAAGGTCCTGGTGTGTTGCCAGGGGGGCACATACTAGCCTGGGAAGTCTCTCTCCCATGCCCGAACCCACACAGAGACATCATAGACTCTGTGCCGGGGGGGGGGACATGGGGAGTTATAAACATGTTATTGAAAGAGGAAGATGCTTGGTGTAAAGCTGCTAAGAAGTTAAAGAGGGCAGCTTAGTAGGTGTCAAGTTGACTGCTCCCACCATCACAATGCACTGGGCAAGTTACAAACCCTTTGGAGAACTGTACCTTGATGACAGAGTCTTCTGTTGTACTTAGTTCTGGTTGTGTTGCAAAATGTTTGTTTGGTGTTGGGTGCTGTGGTGCTGACATTGCAGAGGGAGCCCTGGGAGGGGATTCCGACACTTCCCCACATGGTATGACATGACAGACAGTCATAAAGTCACATACAGATACAATGTCAGGGGACTTAACAGCCGTATCAAGGCGACCAGGATGCTTTAAGAACTGAAGAAGCTGGAGGCACTGGTTACATTTCTGCAAGAAACTCACCTGACGCAGAGCAAGCACAGTAAACTGAAACATTCCTGGATAGATTTAATGTACTCTTCCTTCCATTAACGCCTGCACAGGAGAGGTGTGGCCATTCGGTTGCACAAATCCTGGCCACGGAGATGGAAATGATGATAGAGGACCCACAGGGACGTTTCATGTACATTAAGGACACTCTCCGATAGGTTCCTGCACTTTAATTAATATTTATACCCCAAATCAGGAGAGTAATAATGTTACCTTCCAGGGCAACAAATTGGTTTCTTTGGCACCCCCCTCCCAAGGATTTATATTTAGTGAGTAGGGCCTTTAATGGGGTTATGCAGCCCCACCTTGACAGGTCAGGAGGGGTGAGGGCAGAGGAGTTGAGTGTGGGTACTTGCATCCAGAGACTTACACGTGAGTTGGGGGTGATAGAGGTTTGGTGACACTTGCACCCTTCCATGAGGGATTACAGCTGCTGGTTATCACCTCACAGTTCATACTCACACATTGATTGTTTTCTGCTAAGCTGTGATATCAAGAACCTGATGATCTCGGACCATGCCCTGGTCCTGTTAGACTTAGTGTTGCTTTCCTTCAAAAAAAACCTCCTTGTTGTGACTTAACCGTGTCACTATTGAACAATTGAGAGTATATGTGACTGGTGATAAAATGTTCTGAGGAATATAAGGCCGACAACCCAAGAGGGGACACCAAAGATGCCATGTGGTGGGATGGTCTGAAATTGGTACTACGGGCAACGCAATCAGCTTTGCAGCAGCTAAGAAAAAAAGAGGCTTGGAGAACAACAAGAGCTAGAAAATAGGCTGTTTGGCCTTGAAGCAGAACATAAAATTGTTCTGAATGAACAGGTTAAGCAAAATGCAGGGGGGATGTCAATCACCTTCTGGAGGCAAAACTTGAAGTGGCCTTGCGCCACTGCCACCAGAAGTTTTATGAGTCTGGAAACTGAACCGGCAAATTGCTTGCATGGCAGTTGCATTGGGAAGGGGCAGGCTGGACAGTTATCCAGCTGTGCAAACCAGGAACCCCCAGCACATATGAAACAGACCCCACAAAAATAATCTTATCTTTTTGGGGACTTCTGTAGACCACTGTATACACAGGACAGGGTGGTGGGTTTCCAGGATAAACTGGATGCTTTCTGTGGCAGAGTGCAGGTCACTCACCTCACAGGGGAAGCAAAAAAGCAGCCTGACACCCCAGTCACTGCCTTGGAAATACAGGCGGCTATTGGTCACCTGAACACAGGCAAGTCCTCAGGCCCGGGTGAACTTGCATCTGAGTTCTTTAAGACTTTACAAGAGCTCCTGATACCATAACTGGAGAAATGTTTCAGAGGGGTGCAACAAGAAGAGGGGCCACCCCATTGTGGCACTGTGCCCACATCTCTGTGATCCTGAAACACAATAAGTACCTTGCGGTCTGTGGATCATACCATCCCATCTCCTTCCTCACTGTGGACTTGAAGCTGTTTACATCAATTCTGGCATCTAGGCTACAGACATGAGTGGGATCCCTGGTTCACCTGGATCAAGCAAGTTTTATTAATGGCTGTCTCATCCATGTCAACATCTGTAGGTTGCTTAACCTAGTCTCCTGATAGAAACAGCAGCCAGGATTTGCCTTGGCAGTGTTCATGGATGCTGAGAAGGCCTTTGACCAGGTGAACTGGGGCTTCCTCCACTGAATACTATTGGAGATGGTGCTGGGCGTTGTACTAGCATTCAAACACTGTACACCTTACCTCAAGCCAGGTTAGAGTTAAGGGCCTGTAGTCAGTGTTTTTTATTATTATTAGGGGAATGAAATGGGTGTCCCCTCCTGACACTCCTGTTCACACTCTGTATCAAATCCCTTGCAAATGTGGTTCACCAGAACCCCAACTTCCGGGATGTGTGTGCAAGGGGCAGGGAACACAAGATTTCGCTGTACATGGATGAGTCACTGTTCTTTCTCGCATCCCTGGATACCTCAGTAACTACCCTCTTGGGAGAACTTGAACTTTATGGAGAGGTGGCAGGGTATAAAATTAGCTTTGATAAATCGGCAGCACTGCAGCTGACTGGCACCTGCCCAGCCACTTTTCGGGTGACATGTCCATTTTGAATGGCACTGTGGAATGTGGTCCGCTAATTGGGGGTGCGGGTGGCTCCAAGCCTCTGACATTTTTGGACTGAACTATAAAAAATTGTTGGGGGAGGCCCAAGCAGACATAAAGCACAGGAACCTTCTTCCCTTAAGTGTAGGAGGTGGGATAGCCTCGGTTAAGATGAACCTCCTTTTGAGGTTTTTTTGCCTGTTCCAGGCTCTCCCAGTAAAGATCTCAGAAACCTTATGGACCTGCCTTCAGAGGAGTGTGTTGAACTTCATCTGGGCCGACGGCCACCACCATATTCGTAAAAGCATGTTGATTCTTCCCTGTAACAGGAGCAGCCTGGCCATGCCAGATCTGAACTATTTAGTGCTACAGATGGTGCTATTGATCAGTTGGACCAAAGGGGGGGAAACACAGGCTGGCTAGAAATTGAGATGCAGCAGTCCCTGCCAGCCTCACTCTTTGACTTCCCCCATGTCCACTTCACATTCTGTACTTGGAAAAAAATCCCCAACACCTGGATGAAACATGCGTTGCATATGTTGTTGAAAGCTAAAACCCTCACACAATTGCCAGATATCACAGGTCCCTTGTCAAGCATAATAGGTGACCCAGATTTTACTCCACCACACATGGATCTGGGATTGAGGAGATGGACTAGCCTGGGGCTGACACAGTACTGGCTCTTCACTAGGGGGAATGCCTTTGTCCCCTTTGGAGAGTTCCAGCAAAAGTATGACCTGCCAGTGCAAGATCATTACTGGTATCTGCAGGTCCGCCATTACTTGATGTCCCAGACCCTGGTGTCACAAGTTGCGAGAAACTTGTCCCCATTAGAGAACTTTCTTGTACTGAGCAGCATTGCAGGAGAGGTACCATTTCCAGTGCCTACTAAACATTGCTGGGCATAGAACACCCAGAGTTTACCCACCTAAGGACCCAGTGGGAGCAAAAAGCACACATCCAGATTACAGAGGAGTCCTGGAACCGGGCTTGGGATAGGGTCCGGAAAGTGACACCATCACCTTGGTCATCAAAATTCAGGTGAAAATACGTAACACAGATTTTTCACACTCCCACAATTACTGCCCATGTCCGGGCAGGCTGTCCCACCTCTGCTGGGATGTGGGAACATAGCAACACGCGTCCACATATTCTGGGACTGCCCAGCACTAAGACCCTACTGAGAGCAAGTTCACACTACCCTTACAACACTCTGGGGTAAGGATATCCCAGATACCTTTGAGAATCGGATCCTGAGCCTGCAGGTGCCAGGGTTGGGGGATAAGGCCCAGCAGAATTTATTCAGGGCAGTCTGCACTGTATCATTAAAGAGGGTGACATTTTGCTGGTTACAGGAGGAACCACCTACTCTCCCTATGTGAATGGCCAGAGTCTCTGAGATGAACAGAATAGAATGGATTACGGTGACATTACGGCTCGCTCTGAAGAAATAAAATGTTGTTTGGGGTAGGTGGGCGAACAGGGGACTCCTCCTCCTGCCTGCCTGATGGATAACTGAGAGGGAAAAAGCTATAGGGGACCAGGGACCATCATGGGATGTGTGGGAGTAGTTCAAAGACTGTTCCATGGCTCCAAAGGGCAATGCATATCCACCCTAAACTATAACCCAGTATTACACATTGCATCATGGCGCACAACACCAGTTGTACATGTTGGTTTCTCTATTGACAGTTTGCAGGTTCATAGTTTGCCCTTTTTAAGCACAAGAAGAGGGGCCAGAACTTTTCTTACATTTGGACTGCTGGCAATAGATGACTTAGGTCAGTACTGACTAGAAGTACATCTACGAGAAGTGGACTTTATTTGGACTTGTGTACTACTGGCTTGCATACATCTAGTATTGTACTAGACAGTTTCTTGAATTGTCAAGCACCTGTATGTAATGTTCTTCTCCATTTGCTTGAATAAAGTTGAGTTAAAAAAAAAAAAGTGCTGTGATTGGACAGTGGCTCTTCATTCTGATATTGGCTACTGTGTGTTGTACTTGGCCAAATAGCAAACCAATCTGCCCTCCCACTTCCAAGCCTGGGGGTTATCTTCCCTAGGCTTGGAAACTGGCCAGGGTTGCCCCTATTTTTAAGGGGGGAAGCCCTGGTCACTTATCCAACTATAGACCTGTTGCTTTACTTCCTATTGTAAGTAAGCTACTAGAAAGATTGTTAGCTAGGCAAACTTGTGGAATATTTTCATGAATATAATCTTTTTGATCAATACCAATCTGGAATCCATAAACTTCACAGAACGGTGGTCTCCATGTCGAGGGTCTTGGATGACATCACTATGGCTAATGATAGTCATTTTTTTACGGTAGTAATGCTGGTTGATCTCTCCAGGGCCTTTGACACTGTTGACCACCAGTTACTGTTACAAAGACTGTAAGAAGTGGGTTTGAGTAGGGAGGTACTGTCCTGGTTTTGTTCATACTTGAATCACAGCTCTCAGGTTGCAGCTGTAGATAGTGCTGAGTCCTCCCCTCTACCTGTGGTTAGAAGGGTGGCTCAGGGTTCTGTCCTGTGCCCCCTCCTTTTCCTTATTTACCTGAACGATCTGGGAAGAAATATGGGGAGCTTCTAGCTACCATCTGTATGCTGACGACACTATAAGTGAGACATTCCTCAGTATCTGTAATACAGAACGTAATCTAGAAAAGCTTCAGTGAACTCCAAATGTTCTTCATAAGTTCTAAGCTAAAACTGAACACCATTAAAACTAAGTCTATGTTGTTTGGGTCTGCTTCTAAATTGAAATCGAGTGAGAAATTAATAATTTTTAATGACCGTGGAATTGCTCTGGAGTGCATTGATATGTACAAACATTTGGGTTATTGGCTAGAACAAGCTGGATCTGGAAATAAACGTGGATAAATTAATCATGCAAGTTGGTTAGCATGTGCGTTTCTTGTATAGAAATTGTGATTGTTTGGATCCAGAAATTTAAAAAACTATTGTTCAGGTCCAGATTTTGCCGCTGATCGATTATGCTGATATTTTGTATGTTAACACTACTAAGTATCGACTCCCTAAATTAGATGCGTAATGTAACCGTTTAGATTAATTCTGAAATGTTCTAAAAATATACACCATTGTGAATTGTATCAACAGCTACATTGGGCTGGTTTTACGAGGTAATAACTGGACGAGGGTAATAAACACCGAGGCCAAAGGCAGTGGACCTATTATCTAGTAGGTGGGAAATACAGAAATGTATTTTTTCCGATAAGAGTAGCGTAGGAAGCTTTTAAGTAATAGGCTCTCTTTTAGAAAAATGGACTCTTCCTTGAGAAATTCACATGTACAGGAATCATCAGTACCATGTACCAAAACAAAAAGATCCCTGTATTTTTTTTTAACCAATTTGTTCCCATCTGTGGGAACAAACTCCCTTCTGAATTTCGATCATTTCACAGTAAACCGCCATCTGTTTCAGTATTGAAACATTCTTATATCTACGCTGAGAGCATGTAATTGTTTTAATTGATTGATTGCAATGTAGGAAAATAATGATATGTATTTTGTAACTTCAAAAGGTAATTTATGTGTACTGTGTTGTAATTTGTGTATATCTTGTATTGTATTTGTATTGTATCATGAGGTCACCATTGTGAATGAGCTCTGACTCAATGGTTTAACCTTAAAATAAACAAACAAAACACTTCAACATGCAGCAGCCAAGAAGAGATGTCCAACAACGCTACAGTGTGTTTGCAAGAAAGAGTTCTTGGTTTCTCACAGATGCGCTGTAGTGTCACGGAGACGGATTTCAGGCTGTTCATAAAAAAAAAAAAAAAAAAAAAATCTCTCTCAGTATAATACCAATAACACCCATAGTGGTCTGGGTTTTCTCTGTAATAACTGGACAAGGGGAGTTAACAAACGCCTCAGCCTTTGGCCTCGGTGTTTATTACCCTCGTCCAGTTATTACCTCGTAAAACCAGCCCAATGTGGTGTCATTACTATGATGATCTTAGAAATATGCAGTAATAGCAATCTTAGAGATGTACAATAATCCTAGAAATTTACAATGATAGCAATCCCAGAGACATACAACAAACCTGGAAATGTACAGTTATAATCCTGTAAACAAAAACGTTACTCACTGTGGTAACATCATTTATTTATTTTTTTTTCTGATGGATTAGAACAGCAAGTAAAATGGGCATTATCTTCATGAGGTGCGTGGTATCCTGGAACTTAGAATGATTTAATTAATTTATTTCTTTTGTTCAAAGAATCTTTCCCACTATGCTGGTCTCAAGCCTCCCAGTATTCCAGTGGTACATCTTTGAGGACTCTGCAGTGTGTTCTTGGTTGGAGGGGCGGCTGCACCAGCGTTCTTTAATGTCTGGGTGGGCCATGGATACTTGCTTCCTATATGGGATACAGGGTTTATTTAACTCCAAAAATTTGATTAGTGTTTTGCTCATAAAAGTGCTAAAACATTGTGAAAATGCATACCACTTGCTTCACTGTGTTTAACAAACGTAACACTTCTAGAAATCCTATATAAATACTGTCTGTACGGTTAGCATTGTCCCAAGAAAAAAACTGCTAATCAATTATGTAAAACCCTGGGATATCACAGCACACAGCCAAGGCACTGAACGACTGAGCGCATACCACATTAAATAGCTGGTATAGCACAGTAAAACGCTACACATATCAAAGGGTAATACTAACATACTAATTGCCAGCAGATTAGGCCTTACGGTCTATCGAGTCTGCTCGAACCTCAGATCCCTAGTTGGGTGCTGAGGCCCTCCCCCACCTTGTGTTCCAGAAACCCCTATCATCCATCCCCCCCCCCCCGGGCCAGGCCATCATCTGATACATCCACTTTCTGTGTCTGTCCCACCCTCTCTTGAAGCCCTCCACTGTGGATCTCTGAAACAGCTCGCCAGGCAGTGCATTCCAAGGGTCCACCACCCTCTCAGTGAAAAACCTCCTCCTCTCCCTCACCCTTCCACCTTCCAACTTCAAACCATGCCCTCTGGTGATACCTCCCTACTTTAGTCTAAAGATCCTCCAAGTTTACTCTATTTATTCCCTTGAGGTCTTGAAGACCTCAATCATGTCCCCCCGTCTTTCTTCTCCTCCAGTGAAAACAGGCAGAGCTTCTCAAGTCTGTCCTCATACGTCAAATCCCCTAGTCCTCGTATCATCTTAGTTGCCCTCCTCTGTACCCTCTCAAGGAGCTATATGTCCCTCTTCAAGTGTGGTCTCCAGTACTGTACACAGTACTTAAGGTGTGGTCTAACCAGTCCATTGTACAGCGGCAGAATCACTTCCCTGCTCCTAGAGGTGATCCCCCTTACGATGCATCCCAACATCCTGTTTGCCTTGCTAGCTGCTCTCCTCAGAGTTATTCTACATGCATCCACCATGACCCCTAAGTCTTTTCTCCTGTGAGGCCTCAGCGCCTCCCTCCCAGGGTTTACCTGTGTTTGGGTTTCCCACCAAGATGTAACACCTTGCACTTGGTGATATTGAAATTTAATTTCCATGTGTGAGCCCAGCTTTCCAGGGTGTCCAGGTCACCTTGCAGGGCCAACCTCCCCTCTTCCCCTCAACTACTGCTCCCATCTTGGAGTCATCAGCGAAGAGACTAATTTCACACCCTATACCCTCCCTAATGTCCGATATGTATGCATCAAACAGGATCGGACCCAATACTGAGCCCTGCGGTACCCCACTACTGACCTCGCTAGGGTTCGAGAGCTCTCCACCAACCACTACTCTCTGGGTGCGTCCAGCTAGCCAGTTTTCAATCCATCAGTTTCTCCACCAGACCATTGTGGGGGACAGAGTCAAACGCCTTGCTGAAGTCCAAGAATAATACATCCACAGGCTTTCCCCTGTCCAGTTCTGATGTTACCCATTCGTAGAACTCCACAAGATTGGTTTGACATGATCTACCTGGCACAAACCCATGTTGCCGACTATCCAGACCTCCCACCTCCTCCAAGTACACCCCCAATTGTTCCTTTAGTATACTCTCCATTCATTTTCCATTAATGCTAATCATTTTCTGAATTACACAGCACTAGACTACTAATAATATGTTTTTGATTCAGGTTTACACATTAAAAACGCATTAAAAATTCATTTTGTTAATCATTCTGTGCCACGTGCTATGCATTTTTACAGTTGATTAGCACTTTCACACATGAAATTGTAATCGGTTGTTTTGGCCTATTTAATACCCTGGAAAGGAGGGTGGGGAGAAACAGAGGGGGGAAAAACCCAGGCTCTGCCTATATGGCAGGGGTTCCTGACTACCCCTCGGTCCAAGTGCGTGCTGACACTGGATCCTAGCCCATAAACGTGTGGGCTGCCATGGGGGTGGGGAAGCACCGACCCACTGGAGCACCAGCCATGGGAGATGTTGATGGGTCCCAGGGGTCAGCAAAACTTGATCGGGGTTCACCCCTGGAACCAGGGTACACTATATACCTGGCACAGCATGGTCAGAGAGAAGAAAATAGGTACATACATAAAAACGGAGGCCAGATGCAGAGACCCTGCACCAACAGTACTGTTTCATGAGTCTGTGTGCTTTCTCCTGGGATGAAGGTCACCTTATGGATGCTAGTATATATATAGTCGGAATATTTAAAGAGACTGTACACCCAGCCCAGAGGCACTGAGAGTTGAGGTGCTGGATGCCACACTGGCAATCCGGGTTCAGGAACAGACTTGGGTCTGCCAGGGTGGGGAAGGATCGAGCATCCACTGACAGCTCTCTTTCCTCGGGGGTTGGGGGGACACAGCATCATGCTGTAGACTGACACCCAGTGGAAGCTGGGGGTCAACACAGGTGTGATGCTCAGAAAAGGGGTGGACCCACGCACAGGGCGTAAGACTGCCTCCGTGGAGGTGTAGACAGTCACCTGCCTATTGCACTTGCGTGGGTTCCGGGAGAAAAAAACAGAGGAAAGACTGAACTGGCAGGCTCCATGATGGCTGGCTGCGTCAGCGCCGACCCCTGGCGATCTAGATGTTGGCTTCCGAAGGTGGGGGGGGGGACTGGCGCCCCTCGCCACTGGCCCTGTCATGGGGGGGGCGTGGGGGATGGTCGGGCCGGATGGGTGCGGAAGATGCATGGCTGGAGAGACAGGTCCTCTCTGAGGAAGGGGCTAGAGCTGCCTGCATGCCCCAAGGAGGAGCAAAAAGTACATATATAAAAAAAAAAAAAAAAAAAAAATGACTGACACCAGTTGTATTTAACAGCATAATAGGTACTGATTGTATAGTAGTCACATACTAAGATATGTACTGTCTGACGTAAAAAAAGGTGACAGTATAAAGTCCAGCAATCATAAAACTACCACAATAATAAAGTGCATTATAGTGCAGAAACAAAATCAAAGAAACCAGTGTTACTGGGCGGTGCCACAGGGGTAGCAGTAAGGGTGTGCTCCATGCTCTTAGCATGGTCAGTGATCACAGGAGCACATTTTCTTTGTAGAAAATTCAGCTATCTGTGTTCCTTATCTTTCAGGAGCACAGAGGCAGTGGAAGAGTGGTGGTGGAGTCCAGAAGGGACACTGGGGTGCAGATCATGCTTTTGTTGTTAATTTGGCAGAGCTCAAAGCTAGATTGGTAAGCTGCTGGGTGAGGTGGAAGCTGTCAAGTTAATAGGTGGGCCAGCAAGTTATTGTGCAGTGTGGCATGCTGGCAAGGAACAAGCATGTTGGCAGCTAGCACAGGTTAGTATGTGCATAGGTAAGCAGAGTATGAGAATGAGAGTAGCTGGTAAACAAATGCCCACATAGGTGAGCAGGTAGGGGATGAGTGGGTTTGGTTTCAAGGGTTTTTATTGGCAGGTTGGAAACAAGTGTGTGGACAAGTGGCGCCACCGTCAGGCAGGGAATGCTTATGTGTGCGCATTCTAGCTATGAGAGAGTGTGCAGGCAGGCGGGAAACAAATGTTTTTTGTGTGGAAGGATGGCAAGGAGGGAATGACTGTATCAACTATGGGCCAACAGTTAAATGAAAATGTTACTGTCAGTAGACAGAAATAAAACTGCATGCATTGTGGGAATTCCTGTCGAGTTACATATAAAAAAAAAAAAATAGGAGCACAGCAAAGATCTGAAGGAGCTCACATTTTAGGGTACAGTTTTGATTTTCTGTACTTCTCCAATTTGAAGGAGCATACTGAGATAAATCCTTAACACCACCTCTGCGGTGCCAAGGTGACAGTATATCCATAACACACACATATATGTGTGTGTGTGTGTGTGTGTGTGTGTGTGTGTGTGTATGTATTTATAAAATGGGTTTGAAAAAAGAAGCTAATCAGTTGGTGAAAGACCATCAGTTGACTGTGCATATATTTATTTGCTTTTTTTTTTTTACGGGTAAGTCACACTAGACAGCCAAGTGCCTATTTTCAGGTACGACCCGGGAGGGTTACAAGCTAGAGCATACAAGAACAGTGAGGAAGTAGAGTTTACATACAATGAGATAACAAGTGATATCAGAATTGGACAACCAGAAAAATGACACGACCCAGGCGCGACCGCACACCTGCACTTTTACCTCCCTCCAAAACAATTTTGACATTTTATAAGATAGATAAACCACACTGAGGTGTGCGGTCGCGATCTGATATACGCACGCCTTGGGCGGTTGATGCACATCAAGGTGTGCGTATGTCGGAGCACCAGCGCACACCTCAGAGTGATTTATCCATTACATATATACATACACATATTATTATTGCAGCTTGCAGTGGTAGTGCTTTGCAGTAGAAGAGGCTTTATCGACTTTGCAGTATGTAGTGGTGTCTCCTATTCCTGGATGGTTTTCTTGATGCTGCCATTAGCAGTGATGGCTCTAGCCACAGAGAGCCTTTATCAGTGTTGCCATCAGCTGCAGTGACCCCACTGTCTGACAGTTATCTGAACTACCCCACCCCCCCCAAAAAAAAAAATGTATGGCCTGGTCCCAGCTGTCCGTATATTGTCCTGGTGCATAAAACACCACACCCAGAAAGTTACACTGGCAGCAGGAGTGTTAGAGAAATGGAGTTTGTGCAGTGGAGAGTAAGATGAAGATGTTCCTGTCTAGGGCTTCCAGTATGTGTACTGGTGCCCTGCTGTTCCAGCTAATACTATAATCCACCAACCATGCAACTACGGAAACCGCACAACTGACTCACTCATGCAAAAGGTAACATAGATCTCGACAAAATTAGCTGCCAGCATAGCCTAGAGGTTAGAGGAATGAGGTGTGAATGAGCTTAATACATTAAGCAGACCAGACACGAGTTTTATTCTTACAACCTCCACTTGCATACTGTGTGACTCTGAGCATTTGTGCCAAGTATGGTCTTGCCCGGTTACCAAAGACTAAAATAAAAAAATGTACTATAGGTACTGATAGGTCCCAAAGAAAATGATTTGTGTTTTTATATGAATAAAATATATCTGGTTGATTTTATAATATAAGTAAATGGATGTTCTGGTGATGCTTATTGGCTACTTGGGAGTGTCTTCTTGTGACTTCTTAAGGTTCAGGAAATGAGTAATGAAAAAGCAGAGTGGTTCTTTTTTTTTTTTTTTTTAAACTTACTATTTCTGCTGCTGTCTTCTCTCCAGGTCCACCCCTTTTCTCGGGGTCCCCAAAGCACCACACAGCTATGCCGGGAGGGTCTGGAGGACTCTAGCTCTCATGAGTGCACTGCTCCCAAGTGAACCTTTAGCCACGGGCGGGGCAGAGGAGGTCTTCCCTTACCCCTTCCAAGACCTCAGGGGGAGCGGACAACTGGAGCTGCATCCCTCAGCCTTCCTGGTCATTGGTGCGGGGCCCGTCTCCTGGCGTGGAACTGAGGTATTTCCTTGTTCCCGTCCCCTGCAGGCGTCCGTGCTCTGGGAGGACCAGTGAGTCGAAGGCACGCAGAGATGCACCTCCTCTCCGGTCCTCTGCCGACATCTTCCCCTCCCTAGTGATCTGCCTCTTCTGCTGCACCAGCACCAACTGTGGTCACCCACCCAGGTGGTGGTGGTATTGCAGTGAGGAGAGCTACCAACCCCTCCCAGAGAAGGAGAGTGGCCTATTGGGCACTCAGTTCCTCTCTCCCCGACTGGCCCTCTGACCCTGGCTTGCTACTGAACTCAGGTCGCTGGCATCACGAGCGGTAGCGCTAACGCTGCACCGGTGGGCAGGCAAGCGGAGTGGTTCTTGAGCCCTAAATATTTACAGTGGGATGTTGCTAATTTAGCTAAGAAACATCTCTAAAGCCCCATTTACTTTTATTTTTTTTTCCATAGAAGTTTTTCTCCCTGTTGGCGTGGTTGCAGGTGGGCTTGTCAGCCCTGTTCCCATCTCCTCTCATCTGTCGTCTACCCCCCCAACCACAGAGTCCAGAATCCCCCATGGATTGCCCCCCATGGCAGGGCTGGGAAGGGAAGGGCCATCTTCCCCCCCCCCCCAACAACCCGGAGACACACATCCAAACTTGGACTCGGCAATTGGGTGGTGGCGCAGGATGGAGGCAGGCAGACAGGGCTTCATTAGTCAGTGTTCTTGTTTTCTCCTGCACCCCAGGAAAACAGCATACTCGCTTAGCACATGTGCACGGAGGCGCCGCGATGCGACAGGAACCGCCAGCCCACTCACCCAATCTCGGCTAATCACACTAACCCCCCACCCCTGACTCTCTTGGCACTACCACCCGCCCCCATCAGGTGACAGCAAAGAGCCAGGAATGTTCACCTCCCCAGTCTGAGAAAGGAGAGCTGTCTGCTGGACACTCAGTCCTCTCTTGGCCCTTCCCTGATGACCCGAGCTCGTTCTCCAACCCGGGTCGCTGGTGTGGAGAGGTAAGGCACTTTTCAGTATCTCAGCTCTCTGCCCCCATTTACCTTTTTATTAAAGCATTTTTTCTTTTCCAACTCAAATTTAATTTTGAATGGGAAATGCGATTGCTTTGGAGAAAACAAAAAAAAGGAATGCAAAGTTAGAGAATGGATACACTGATCAACTCCATGCATGGGTTTCATTTTGTGTCAATGTTTTAGCCATTTTTATTAAGTATGTTATCTTTTGTTTTTGAAAAACACTCATAACATTTGAGTTTGCAGTCATACTAGCTGAACACCCAAATCTTGCAGTAAATGAGTCACGAGGTCGAGGCTCTCGTATCAGACACAGCCATATGCAACATGCATAACACAGTACTACACGCAGAATAGCATGCATTCATCAAACAGGCATATTCATATCCTGTTTGCATCAGTGCCGCGTATATGTGTGTTATGTTGATCCACTGTAACCCAATTATGTTAGAAACATAGAATTTGACGGCAGATAAGGACCGCTTGGCCCACCCAGTCTGCCCATTTCCCTACCTATTGGATAAGCTGCAGATCCTAGTTAACCAGCAGCCTACTTCTTCCTACCCCCACCCCCCAGAATTGCCTTATGACTATCCCATGCATGCTTGAATTCCACCACTGATTTTGACTCCACAACCTCCACCGGAAGGCCGTCCATGCTGCATCCACAACCCTCTCTGTGAAAAAATACTCCTTAAATTACCTCTGAGCCGCCCCATCTTCAAATTGTGCCCTCTTGTTCTTGCACACCTCTTTTTGAAAGATGCTACCTCTTGGACTTTGTTGATTCCCTTGAGGTACTTGAAAGTTTCTATCATGTCCCCCTTCTCCTCCTTTCCTCGAGGCTATACATATTAAGCTCCTAAGTCTCTCTTCATATGTCTTCCGTGCAGACCCTGCACCATTTAGTTGCCCTCCCTGACAGCTTCCATCCTGTCTATGTCTTTGCGGAGAATGGGTCTCCAGAACTGCACACAGTACTCCAGATGGGGTCTCACCAGCTGTCTGTACAGAGGGATAATAACTTCTTGTTTTCTACTGGTGATGCCTCTCCCTATGCATCCCAGTATCCCCCAGCCCTCCTTGCTGCCCTCTCACATTGCTTGCCCATCTTTAGGTCATCTGATATGACTACCCCCAGGTCCCTTTCCATTTTTGTTGTTGTTAGTATCTCACCCCCCATTGTGTACTCTTCCCCTGGGTTTTTGTTTCCCAGGTGCATTACCTTGCACTTCTTAGCATTGAATCTAAGCTGCCATACATTTGACCATTCCTCTAACCTTGCAAAGTCCCTTCTCATCCTTTCCACCCCACCCTGTGCATCAACTCTGTTGCAGATCTTAGTGTCATCTGCAAAGAGACATACTTTTCCTTCCAATCCTTCTGCAATGTCGCTTATAAAGACATTGAAGAGGACCGGTCCTAATACTGAACCCTGCGGTACCCCACTAGTAACCCTTCTTTCTTCTGAGTGGACTCCATTTACTATTACTGTCTGTGTCCTATTCTCCAGCCAATTCTTTACCCAGGCTGTCATCTTGGGACCCACTCCCAGGCTGGCTAACTTGTATATTAATCTTTTGTGTGGACTGTGTCAAATGCCTTGCTAAAGTCTAGGTAGGCCATGTCCACAGCCCCTCCCTGATCTACTACTTTGGTCACCCAGTCAAAGAAATCTATCAGATTCATCTGGCATGACCTTCCCGCTGTGAATCCATGCTGCCTAGGGTCCTGTGCCCCTCTGGCCTCTAGATACTCGACAGTTCTTTCCTTTAGAAGTGATTCCATCATTTTCCCTATCACTGAGGTTAAACTAACAGGTCTATAGTTTCCTGCTTCTGCCTTGCTCCCACTTTTGTGAAGGGAATCACATCTGCCCTCTTCCAGTCCTCAGGTACCACCCCCATCCTCCCATGATTTGTTAAAAAGGGTAGTCAATGGTGTCACTAGTTCTACCCTTAGTTCTTTTAGAATTCTGGGATGATCCCATCAGGCCCCATTGCTTTGTCCACCTTCAGTTTTAAGAGTTCTTTCAGAACCCTTTCTTCTGTAAATGGGCCGGTATCAACTTCTGTATCCAGAGTGTTACTACTGTTTGTTTTACGTACCTCCCCCTCTTTCTTTGTAAATACTGAGCAAAAATATTTGTTTAGTATCTCTGCCTTTTCACAGTCTCCCTCTGCCCACCCTCCTCCCTTTATTAAGCCTCACTATCCTCCTTGGTCTTCCTTCGCTCCCTGATGTACCTATAAAAGGTTTTATCCCCTTCTTAACTGAGTTGGCTATCTTTTCCTCGGTTTGGGCCTTTGCTGTTCTGACTGCCTTCCCAGCCTCCTTTTGCTTTAACTGATACAGTTCTCTGTCCTGCTCTTCTGCGATTCCTTGTACTTCCTGAATGCTTTTTCTCTTGAACCTTCACTGCCACTTCCTTTGAGGACCATAGTGGTTTCTTACATCGTATTGTTTTGTTTATTTGCTTCACAAAGGCTCGTTACCTCTGTGATGCAGTTTTATTATTCCCATTGTTCTTCCACCCTCCTTCCTGCCCATTTGCTAGTATGTTCCTTAGGCACTCACCCATTTTGGCAAAGTCAGCCTCCTAAAGTCCAGTACTTTTGTCTTTGTATGGCTTGACTCTATTGCTGTGTTTATTGTGAACCATACTGTTCGATGGTCGCTAGTTCCCAGATGGCTACCCACTTCTACATCTGTGATCCTCTCTCCATCTCCATTTGAGAGTATCAAGTCTAATATTGCTCCCTCTCGAGCGGGCTCCAGTACTAGTTGTCTAAGGCATGTTAACCTCAATCTGTGTTGTAATCCCTACTAAATGTAACCTCTTGCTATGCAGCAACACCATGTAAAATGTATCTCATAATTGTACCTGCATGTATATGCTCTCCACTTGTGCGCCCCCCACCCCGGTCGCACTGTGAGATGAACATCTTGTTGCTCAGTGTGCCTTTCCTGGTGAAACTTTTCAATAAATAAATAAGCTGTAATGTGTTCTGTTTGGTGCACTCCTCTTGTACAAATATCTGGCTGTCGTAGCACCATGCAAAGTAATGCTAGGCAATGCCAGAGGTCGCCAGGGCACTTATGTGCTCTTATACCTCTAAAAGACACTCTCAGAATCACAGCAACACAAATCAGTCAGTCCAGGATCAGAAAAAAATGGAGCAGACACTACCTAATGAGGATAGTCACCATCCTACTACTGATCTCTGAGAACGTACACCCCAACCCTGGACCCAATGGCAATAATAACCCACTGTTGTATAGATGCCTAAAAATTGCATCAATCAGTATAGGGAGTCTTCTGCCAAAACTTCCCCAGTTCCAAGCCTGGGTTGCAGTCCATCAACCAGACATCGTGCTCACAAAAACATGTCTCTCACAAAAAACTCCCAACTCCTGCATCTCGTTAGAGGGCTACCCCACCTTCCGGCAAGATAGATTAAACGAGCGAGGGGGTGGGTGTCTGGTCTATCTCCATAGCAAAATAAATGGCCAGATTATGCCAAATAGTGTTAACACAAAAGATGCCCAAATTCTTACCATCAAGCTATGAATCTGCTGGCAAGGTAAAACAATGTCCTTGACTACTGTCTACATAACCCCCCCCCACCCCCCGGTAAACAAGCCTTGGGGCTCAACCTATTCTTTAACCACTGTGATAAGCTAAACAAAGGCTGGGAGCAGATCATCGTAGGAGATTTTAACACAAACTGGCTAGCACAAGATACTATAAACAATAGGGACAAAATCCATGGCCTCTATCTGACGCAGATGGTTATGCAGGCGACAAGGTGGAACTACTGCACCGGCACAAGCACACTTATTGACTGGCTTCTTGCAAGCAGCCCCGAGCACATCAGAAGCGTCTCTGTCCTGCCTGACACCTTAAGTGATCACTTGCCAGTAGTCTGCACCTGGACAAACAGAGGCCCTATTGACCCCCTGCAGCTCACTAAAAACCGGTATCTCAAGAAGGGGCAATTGAACAACTTCAAAAAATACCTGAAGAATGTAGACTGGTCCCCCCTTAGATGGCTGCAACGATGCCAATAAAGCTCTAACTACTTCATAACTGTATTCAGCAATGCTTGCGACCTATTTGCCCCGGTCAGGACTGTTAAAATCAAAGGGGCCATCAACCCCTGGCTCACAGGACCGCTCATTGCCCTGATGAAACAACGTGACAATCTCTGGCATATTGCCAGAGAGACAGGCAGGCAAACAGACATCACGGCCTACAAAATGGCTAGGAATAATTGCACCAGGATAGTGAGGCATGCCAAAGCTTCCTATTACAAAGAACAACTGGAAAAAACATGGGGAAATGGCAGTGAATTTTGGAAAAACATTAGGTCCCTATCTGGTAAAGATTCCAGAGCCCCACCAGATCTAATAGTCACAGCTACTGGCACCTTACAGCAACCTCTAGACCTGGCTAATGCATTTAACGAAGCCTTCACGGACCTTAGCTCTGTCCTTCCCCCTGAATTCTCTAGTCCTCGCCAACCATGGATCCCATAGACACATATCCTACACTATCGCGTAGAAATGGACAACCACCTTTCTACTTCAGGCAAATCACGAGGCAACAGACTGTGAAATATGTCAAAAGAATTCTAAACAAAACCAAGATTGGTAATGACTCACTAGACATGAAACTGCTCACGCTCACCCTGGAAGAACTTACCGCCCCACTAACCAAACTGTTAAACACCTCCTTGCAAACTGGAATCTTCCCAGACAGGTGGAAGACTGCCATGGTCACCCCTGTGTTTAAGAGCGGGGACAGAACTGATATGGGAAACTATTGCCCTATCTCGATACTTCCACCTCTCTCTCTAAAGCATTGGAAAGGGTCGTCTCTGATCAGCTCGCTGAATATCTAAACAAGTACAATCTGCTTTGCCCTCAGCAGCATGGTTTTCGTCAAAAGCACAGCACCATCTCCGCCCTTATCGGCTCTACCTCCCACGCTTACGAAGCCCTTGATTCAGGAAAAACGGTGGGCTCCATATTTATTGACTTCACTAAAGCCGTTGACACTGTCAACCACCAAATCCTGTTAAGACACCTACGGACCCTGGGTCTGTCAGTAGATACCATCTCCTGGTTCAACAGTTACCTGTCACACGGGATGCAGAGTGTGAGGATAGGGGGTGTTGCCTTTGATCCCAGACAGGTAACACTAGGGGTCCCACAGGGCTCGATCCTAGGGCCACTTCTCTTCAGTCTCTTCATAAATTCCCTTCCGAAGCCTGCCCTGCTAAAATGCTGCTGTATGCAGATGATGCAGTGATATCGGTCCCAGGCAGCAATGCTTGTGAAATCTCTCAAAATCTACAGTGCAGCTTTGCCTTGCTGGAGGCGGGTTCTCCTCAATCCAGCTCCTACTGAACTATAAAAAAAACAAACACAATGCACCTAACCATGCCACATTCCAAAAGGAATGTTGAACCCTTGACTATCTTTAGCCAAAAGGGAAATAGCATTGAGCAAGTCTACGCCTTCAAATACCTCGGAGTACATATTGATGACACACTCTCCTTTGTGCACCATATTGACCACGTAGTCAAAACTGGCAATATTAAGCTAGGCATCCTATGTAGACATAGGCAGGCCATGACTCACGAGGCTCTTAAACTAGTTACTCAAAACTCTATCCTATCTATCCTCGACTACGCACTAGTCATTTACGGTGCTGCCACCAACTCAGCCTTAAATAGAGTTAAACAACTAGTCAACAGGGCCTGTCGCCTGGTCCTCGGTGCCAACCAGCGTACCCATACATGCACCCTTTACTCCTCTACAGGGTGGCTCCAACTCCACCTCAGGACAAAGTATCAAGCATGCATAATAGGAAAAAAAGCCCTACTTCGTCTCACACCCGACTTTACTGCCACACTGTTCCAGTGACACCCCTCGACAAAGGTCACCAGAGGAACGGCAAAGGGAGTGCTCCATGTCCCATTCAAAAGGACATGCTTTGCTCAGCGGTCACTCTCCTACCGCGGCCCCACATGGCTTAACGAACTCCCCTCTACTGCACTGGAACACACAAAAATAGGCCCTTTTAAAAATGACCTGTTAACCGTTTTGGCAGAAGACAACCAGTGTGGTGACGGCCATGATAACCTCCCCTTCACACCTCCACCCCCAAACTTCTCCTGCATTCCAGTACCCCCTTGGCAAAGCCTCTGGGCAGCTGTCCACATCTCCAGCTCCACCCCTCACCCCTTTTCCAACATATGACAAAGCCCCCTCGGGCCACTCCTCCCAAACTTCAGCCTAGCCTCCATGAGGCCTTCTTTTAAGACCTAACAATACAAAATTAAACCACTTACCAAATGCACTTCTACTACCGGTACAACTTAGGAAATGCAGTAGACTACTTGCCTGCATGTACAGCCTGTCAGTATTCTGTTATCAGCAATGCCCATCAGACTTCCACTGTATTCTTGTCTCTCCCACTGAAGAAATGTAACCTTGTAAATTGTTTGTCTGTTTGTTATGCCTGACATGGAACCTTTGTAAATGAGCCTGTTGGCTCAAAGGTGTTAATCTGCAAATGAAATAAATAAAATGCATGTGCTTGGCTCACCCTTTAGCCCCCACTGGCAAAAGACATCCAGCAACAAAGGGAATAGCACATCCCAAATGGATCAGCGCGTTTACTGCCTGGTGCCATATTCAGAGGCCTGCATACTCTTGATCACATACGGCATGTAAGGTGCTAAGGGTCCAGTTGCATGCCATTATGTGGTCATTAGCAGCTCTTCGCAGTGGACCATGTATATCTGTGCTTGGGGGCATTGTACAGAGCCTTGGTGATTGCCCCCACTGTCACCCAATCCCTGTACACTTGTGTATACATCCATGGCAGTCCAGTGATATCCCCCACCTGATCTCCGCTGTGAAATGAAATAACCCTGGTAATCCTGTATTTTGAATACTGACAGTGATTTTTTTTTTTTTGTCCTTCATCTTGAAGAAAGTGGTTGGTTTGTAGTCTTGTACTACCCTCTGCACTGATCCCTGTTTAATGAAATTACTTTGGTAGTCAGAGGTACCCCAATCCCAATTGTAAAATGATGCCCCCTAGGAAATGATATTCTGTATGTCAGCTGGGCAATCCAGGGTAAACTGTTTAAAAGAAATACTGAAAGTTCCTGGCCTTTTAGCCCCACCCCCACTACCAAAAGGCTGTGGAAACCTTGTGTTCTAGTTATAAAATCACTTTTAGGACCAGTGATTGCTCATTCACAAGAATGAGCACTCATACTCATTATGTGACCTTGAGCAAGTCACTTAACCTCCCAGTGCCCCTTCACACCCAGCTGCAGAAATGGGTACAAGCAGGACTCCACTGGAAATGCTGTGTTCCATCTCAGCTGAACTGTCCCTGGGTAAATACAGTGTAAACATGGGTAAAATGGGAACACAGTTCCTGCAAGAATAAATTGTACAATATAAATAATTATACAGTGGGATTCAAGAATGGAACATTATGATTGACTCACTGACGCCTTTGAGCCATGGTTAATCCCAGCATACCACTGCAAAAGATGCCAGTCAGCCACTTTACAAAAGAAAATTAAAAGCAAATCAGAATTTCTGCTCCTTCACTCCAGTTCAGAACAAACAAACAATACTGTTTTCCCCGCTAAACACAGACCCACGAAAGCTGCTATAACTCAGTCATTTAAATATGTTAAAAAAAAAAAAAAAAAAATTTTGTAAATGCTAAAAACTCAAGACGATCCTACTGTAGCACATGTATGCTACTTACTTGCAGATCGCAGAGGCACAGCTCCAAACCGAAAGACGACCCAAAGTCAGGCCATGACTCTCTGTCCATTACCTCCCAGCTACCAGTGTTCCCCTGCCCGAACTCCTCAGTTTTCACTGCAACAATTACCTAACCTCTGACCGCTCACAACTCCGATGTGTTCAATGTTTCAGCAAGTTGTATCTCAATTCAAGTGGCTCACGCCACACACTCACAGTGCCTCCCACAATGCTCACTCTGTCTCCCTTTCCCAGAGGCTTTTTGACCACTTTCTCTCCCAAATCCCTAATAAACTGACAAAAAACTAAGAAACAGAAAAATAAACCTGTTGTTTATTTATTTAAAAAAGTTTCACCACAAAAAATATACTGAGCTGCTAACAGCTCATTTCCAGATACATCCTGAGTGTGAGGGGAAGTGGGGAAAGATCAAGAAGTGGGGAAAAAAACTAAATGGTAATAACAAAATTAATTACAAAACTACAAGTTATATGTGGAAATGCAGTATATCAAAAGAGCATAATCATAAATAGTCATAGAATCATAGAAGGTGATAGCAAAAGAGGACCAATGGTCCATCTAGTCTGTCCAAAATTTATAGGTTACTAACCTCCCCGCCCCATTAACCGTTTTTGGAGAATGACACTTTTGTACCTATCCCAAGCTTTCTTAAAACTCCCAACAGTTTTGGCGCTCACGGCCTCTGGGGGTAGGCTGTTCCAGGTGTTTGCCACCCTCTCTGTGAAGAAAAACGTCCTAACATTGGTCCTGAACTTGCCCCCTTTCAGTCTCGGATCATGTTCTCTCATTCTACCCTCCTTGACTTGAACGAGTTCATACACCTGCACCTTGTTTACACCCTAGGTGTACTTGAAAGTCTCGATCATATCACCCCTCTCCCTTCTCTATTCCAGGGAGTACATGTTCAACCTTACCTCGTAAGGCTTCTAGTGTAATCCCTGAATAATTTTTGTTGCCTTCCTTTGTACCGTCTCTAACCTGTCTTATGTCCTTTCTGAGGTGTGATCTCCAAAACTGGACACAGTACTCCAGGTGGGACCTGACCAGTGGCCCCGTACAGTGACAGAAACACCTCCCTACTCCTGCTCATGATTCCTCTCCTGATGCAACCTAGCATGCCACTTGAATTTAGTGCCACCTTTTCGCACGGTCTTCCCACCTTTTGGCCATTTACTATTCTGATACTCAGATCACGTTCCTGGTTGGTCACTGCTAGTCTTTCTCCCCCCTAGATAGCACTCCATCTTTGGGTTGCCCCTTCCTAGGTGCATAACCTTGCACCTTCTGTCGTTAAACTTTGGCTGCCATGCTGTAGACCACTCATCCAGCTTCTTTAGGTCTGATTCCATTTTCATTGCTCCTGCTGGAGAGTCTACTCTGTTGCATATCTTGGTGTCATCTGCAAACAGACACACTTTCCCCTTGATCCCTTTTGCTATGTCGGCTGTGAATACATTGAATAGTAGAGGCCCCAACACAGAGCCCTGGTTACTTCCTGTTCTGCTGACAATGTGCCGCTTACCTGCACCCTCTGCGTTCTATCGTTCAACCAATTTTTTAACCCACAGTACCACCCCTCTTCCCACCCCTATGCAGTCTAACTTCTTTACTAGCTTTCTGTGTGGAACGGAGTTGAAGGCTTTGCTAAAGTCTAGGTAGACTACATCAGTGGCTCCTCTGTTATCCACTGCCTTGGTTACCCAGTCGAAGAATTTGGTCAGATTTGTTTGGCATGACCTTCCTGCTGTGAACCCGTGTTGCCTATAATCCTGTTGTCCATTGGATTCAAGAAATGCCATTATCCTCTGTAGAAGTGACCCACCGGGCGGTAGTTTTCTGCTTCTGGATTTGTGAAGTGGAACCACCATTGCCCTCCTCCAATCAAGCAATCAATCACTTTATTTAACCAGTCCTTGGGAGCCTCACCACTCCCTGGTAATTTGGTGAAGAGTTCCGTTAGAGGTTCTTCCAGTTCCTTCCCCAGTTCTTTCAAGATTTTGGGGTGCGTATTATCTGACCCCATGGCCTTATCGACTTTCAGATTGCTTATTGCTTCCAAGACTTGGTCAGCCATGAAAGGGCTTGTATCAACCCCTGTCCCCGGGGTGTTGTTTCTTTGAAGTGCTGGTCCATTTCCCTTCTCTTCCTTAGTAAACACTGAGCTGAAGGACCTGTTTAGGACTTCTGCCTTCTCCCTATCCCCCTCCACTACAATCCCCATTTCTGCTGCGAGTCTTACTATTGTATTCCTCCTTTAGTTTTCCTTTTTCCCCCTCATGTATCGTCGCCCTTTTTTATTCCTTCTACAGTCCTCACCTCGGTCTGGGCTTTAGCTTTATCAGTTTTCCTGCTTCCTTCAGTTTCCCTTTATATGATTCTTTGTCGTCTTCATTTGTTGCTTTGAACTTCCTGTAGGCTGCTTTTTTTCCCTTCACTATGGTTGCTACCTCCTTGGAGTACCATTGAAGAAAAATCAGTACAACAGATCCATGTAGTAGATAAAATTGAGTTATGACAGGCAGGGGGAACTACTTATACAGGTATAGCTTTGGAACCAGGAACAAAATGGCCGAGGCAAAACTATTGGGGGGGCAGATAAAGGGTAATGGATAGTTGTAGGTGGGAGAAGAAAAATCATGAAGAAGCGACTTTAGGGAGAAAGCAGAAGAGGCAGAGTAGATTGACATGGAAGGGAGGACCGGAGTTTAAGAAAGCAATATGAGAAAGCAGATTGACCAACAGTAGATTTCCTAGAAGGAACAGAGAGGGGAACTATTACTGCAGAGAGGATAGGAGGATAAAGCGAGGGGGAGAGAGAGGACAGTAGGGATGTAAGGTATGAGGGAAAAGGAACCAAACTAGAACTTGGATGTGAAGGAGGCACAATGGAAAAGGCACCTAGTATTGAGAGAGGGAGTGAAAGCGCAGAGCAGCATGAGCAGTGATGGGTATGAGGGAGACGGTCTAAAGCAAAACAAAAAAGAGTGGAAGAGGGAGTTCAGTCTGGCAAAGGGGTTTGGGAGTTCCACTATAGACTATGTCACCATAATAAAAAATAGGGAAGATCCTCTTTAAATCAATATCTGGGCAGGCAGGAAGCAGGATACTCGCTTTGTTCCTCTACAGTGACCAAGCCTGGCATGGAGCTTATAGTGTATGGCATCAGTATGCACCAAGAAGTCAAGATGTTGGTCCAGCTAGACCCCAAGATATTTAAAAGAGGATACATCCTCAATCATAGCACCATCAAAGGTGTGAAATGAAGAGAGAGAGGTGAGCCTGGTAAACCTGTCACGTGCCAAAAGTCATTAAAACTTTTTTTTTTTTGGAGGGGGGCAGGATGGCAGCACAGTTCTTGCGACTGCATCATACCCAGCAGCAGGGGACTATCTTATACTGTACATAGAGGAAGGTTGTTACACACACAACCAACACATTTTTTTTTAATTCGCTTTATAATATATAGATAGATATATATGTAAATTTTTTTTTTTTTTACTTTACTTGCTGCCAATTGTATAATCGCAATACTCAGAATGTGGATTATGGTGGGATTTACCCCTTCTAGTGTGGTTTAGGCATCCACACCAAGTATGGACATATCCCACCACAATCCACACTCTTTCATGAATTATTGCTTGATACTGCCCACCCACCCCAAAGCAGGCCATAGAGGTTGTGTGAGCTATTGGTTAGAGCGCTTTTGGGAACAGGGGTATCGCAAGTTCAAACCCCACTTGTGGCAGATACTGTGAGACCCTGAGCAAGCCACTTGGCCTCCCACTGCTCCAGTCCCCCTCCCCCCCAGCAGCAAAATTAGGCAAAAGAAGGACCCCACTGGAATGCGATATTGCATCTCAGCTGGCCTATCCTGTCAACATAAAAAGCAAGACAAAAACATTGCTAGGTGGCAGCTGCTGCCCTTTTCCTGGCCTTCCCACTGGCAATGCAGTCTGATGGTAAGAGCACTGTTGGGGATCTGGAGATCACAGGTTCTAACCCCAATAGAGCAAAACACTCACTGTGTGACCTTGAACAAGTCACTTGACCTCACAGTGCTCCAGCCCACCCAGCTGCAAAAATGGGTGGAAGCAGGACCCCCCACTGTAATGTAGAAACTCAGAACGTTGACAGATAGTAATCTGTTGTCCCATCTTTCCTGCCCAGAATGCCATGTTACATATCATCTGGCCTAGCCTGATTAAATACATTATAAAATAGGATAAAAACAGTAATCGTTCTTTAAATTAATTTACTCTCCCTCATGTATGAAGCATGAAAATGTCATTACAAAACTTGCAAGCAGACACTGAATCATTGAAAATGCTTGTTTTTCCTTTACTGTTTTTCTTTTGAGAAGAGCTTCTTTAACCTGCAGGTAGATACCTTTCACTGCGATTTGAGCCCTAGATCTGTGAGTTCCTTGGGGCAGATTTCTCTCCCCCTTTGCTAGTCATAGCAACACAGGTGTTGTGAAGTTCACTGATTACCAAGACTGCAGTCTAAGGGCTTCCTGCTAGGCTGCATTCAAGTCCCATCCAGAATTGTCTGAAACCTTGCACGTCAGTCCTATTGCTGATTCTGACGTCAGCAAAACTGAATTACTCAGAGTGAATATAACGCTGGTCTTTAGTTAATGCAGAAAAGAGTACACATGACTACAGGGGTGCTACAAGCTACACTTGCTGGCACCTAAAAACGCAAGTTGCTGGTAGATCAGTTCATGCTCTTGCACCTGTTTCACATATCACTGTTGTCCCGCAGTGCAAACGTGCAACTCGTATTCTTACCAAACAAAGATATTTAAATTATAGATAAATATGACACTATGATAGGGTAGAATAATCAATTCAGTTACAATAATAATAATTAGAAAGGAAAAGCCAGTATTGAGAGCCTCACACCCAAGTGTGGGATGGGTGCCAATTCGCACTTTGTGTGCAAAACCTTTTTTTCACCTGCTGTTTACTGCAGTATAGTGGATTGTATTAGACTGATTCTGCTGACTTCCTAGCTGTCATTTTCTATAACTACAAATCCTAGAATTCCCTGCAGTTGACCTCCAAGCAGGGCTGCAGTAGTGGTAGATTCGATAGCTTGCAGTGCATGTTAGTTTTTTTTTTTTTTATAAGTGCCAGTCGGTTGTTTGCTGGTCCTGTTGTTCTCCTGGGGCTAAGTGCAGTCCTCTGTGACTATACTTAGCCTAGAGAAGACAGTAGGACTAGCAATCAGAAGATCAGAGCTTCTGAAAATGCTAGCATGCACTGCAGGCTATTGAATCTCCCACTGCTGTAACCCTGCTTGAAGGTCAGCTGCAAGGAATTCGGGGATTTGTAGTTACCGGAAATCTCGGCTTGGAAGCCAGTAGAATCGGTTTGATAATTTTACTATACTGTAGTAAGTGTAAATAAAAAAAAAAAAAAAAATTTAAAAAATGTTTTTGCACACAGAGTGCAAACTGGGACCTGCCCCAAAATGGGTATTGGTCTCTTAATGCTGACTGTTCCCCTTCAAAAAGAGATCCAACTGTTGGAAAACAACCAACCAGGATCTTAAGCAGACCCTTACTTCCCTGCTTAATTCAAACCAAAAAGGGGGCTAATTCAAATCTGTCATTTAAACCAGAGTACTACATGACCCCCAGTTTAAACATCCAGAAAGCTTCTCTTTGCAGCAATAATATATCCTTATTTCCCCCTCTTGGGCCCTGTTTAACTCTCAGTGCCAGCAACGGTAAATTGGTACCCATTATCTGATTCCATAATATGTCTTGACAGTGAGTCCTCAATACCTCTTTCTATGGCTCTAAGATGATTTCCAGTTCTCATTTTGAATTTACAGCTGGTTTTGCCCATACAGAATGACCTGCAGCTACAGACTGCAAAATAAGTAATAATGCAAGACAGGATGTGTCGTACTATGAGAATGTCGAGAGTGTATCCAGCACCAGAAAAGTGATGTTATTCCACACAGGCACACACCTTGGAGTGCAGTATTGTTGAGTATGGGCTTGCTGTCCCTTTCTCTCACCCACAGATCATTT
Organism: Neoceratodus forsteri; assembly: GCA_016271365.2. Lineage (NCBI taxonomy): Eukaryota > Metazoa > Chordata > Ceratodontiformes > Ceratodontidae > Neoceratodus > Neoceratodus forsteri. Next base: position 1,010,321,316 of record CM028130.1, on the reverse strand, counting down.
CTTGCTGTGTTTCTGTTCTACCCTCTACCCCTTTCCCCAAATTAAATTCACCTGGTCCTGCTGCCTGCTTATGATCAGGGGAAACTGCTTCCCTATGACCGGGTGAAGTTGTTTCTGATGTTTGTATGTTTTTTGTTGGTGGGGCCCAAAAAGAAGCCAGGTGGAGATTTCAGGTTTTCCAGTTCTGATCAGTAAGTCACCTGATTCTTGGGAGGGAATATATATATGTGGGTCAAAGTAGAAAATGTTAAGTTATTTGAGAAACGGCTGTTGTGTGTGACTTTTTGGAAAAAGCTGAGCAGAAAACTGAAGCCAACAGCCCACAGACAGCACAATGTGTGTCTATCAAAAAAAAAGTGCTGCTTCCTCTTCTGCCACAGCTTAATCTGCTTGAATTGACAGCTTCAGCTTTTAAAGTCTAAAAAAAAAAAAAGGCAGGAAAGGAAACTTTGTGTTCCTGAGTGCCAGGGATAGGTTGAAGAATCTGGGTGTCATCTTGGACTGAAAACTGACACTTGAATATCGGGTGTTGGCAGTGGTGCTTGGTGGATTTTTTTCATCTTAGAAATATTACCTGTATTAAGGCCCATCGTAGTCCCGAGGTCCTACAGATGCTGGTGCATGACTTTGTGACATCTAGACTGAACTATTGCAATGTTGTGTACCTGGGGCTATCTGGAGGTTTGACATGCCACTTGCAGCTGGTGCTGAATGCCACACCTAAATTGGATTTCAGAGGTTCCAACTCCGTGCACATCTCTCCAGTTTTGTGGACATAGCACTGGCTACTTGTAAAGTGGCACGTCTCCTTCAAGAGGCATAGTGTACTGTATCGGCTGCATACATGTGAATGGACACAGAGGAGTAGGCAGTGAGCAGGTCATTCAGAAAAACTGAGAAGAGAATTGAGCCAAGGATGGACCACTGGGTTATGTCTGCGTAGACTGGGGGAGGTAGGGAGTCTCTAATCCAGGCAGCCTAAATTGTGCCTCAAGGTAGCAGCAGAACCACCCGAGGGGGTGGGTAGCCCCACCACCTTAAGCTTGTCCAGAAGAACGGGATGGGCAACTGCGTCAAAGGCTTTGGTGAAGTTGACAAAGATAATGGGGGGGACCAGACCCTAATCCATGCCAGTCAGGATGGTATCAGTAAGCCGATGGTAGTGGAATGGGACTTCCGAAAGCCAGAGTGTAAAGAAGTGAAGGAGGATGAGCAGAGTCAAGGAAAGGAGAGACTTACAAGAGAACGGTGTGTTTCTGGAATTTAGTTTGGGTGGGAAGGAAGGAGATAGGGCGGTAGTTTTGGAGGAGAGGGATGACTGTAGCCACCCTCCATGAATCCGGAACAGAGGCTAAGCAGAAGGACAAGTTGAGAAAGTAAGTGACGGGGAGAGAGATGACCTAGGCTGTGAAGAGTTTCTTCTCCTCTGATGACCTCCCTCTCCCCGTGGATTACTAGAACCCATTCCACCTGGCTGTGGATGCATGGTTAAACAGTAAATAACAACAAAGACCAAAGGTGCTTGTTAACCCCACAATGTGCACATGTTGAGCAGTACCTTGCACAGTTGTAAAAGGGAGAACTGCTCCATAAGGAAATAATTTTTTTATTTTTCAGAGTTGATGCTGAGTCACTGAAGGGTGCCATAAAGCATCTGTTTACTGTAAACGTAGTTTCATTTTTGAATAAAGGTCTGTGTAGAAAATTGAATTGGAATGTTACAATACCCACGTTTTTGGGGCCACGCAGGCCTCCTCTTCAAGTGCCTGAGTAAACCCATATTCTACAACGAATTCCCTCAATGAGCTCCCAAGTCTGTGCACTGCTAGGGCCTAAGGAGATAATAAACTGGATGCTGCTGGTGTCTTTTTCACTGTCTACAGGGCTGAAAACTGGCAGAATTGTCTAGCCTTCCTTTCCTGGTCAACAGAAGGTAGCTAACTAAATAAATAATAGATAAATGAAAGTAGTTCTTGGGTTTTCATGTTTATAACCAAATCATTTTTTGGATGGAGTAACCAGATTCCTCAGTAGGAGTGTCCTTTAACAGCCTGGCCAGAAGAGGGACGATGCCCAGCCTGATGTGGCTGAGGCCAGGCCTAGTGCAGCCGGGGAACAGAATATTATGTTAGTTTTAAAGGAAAATTCTCTAGTCCAAAAAACACCAATATGTAAAATAAGGTGACACTTTGGAATATTGCTACAGACTAGATTTGTCTTTCCCATACTCATTGGGGGAAAAGCTTAATCTGGTTCAAGGTCAGTTGGCATTCATCTATATCCCCTTCCCCCCAGTCGTGCTTGAAAATAGGCAGGATTTGTCTAGTCACTTACCCAGTCAACAAAAAACAAATAAATAAACGTAAAACAAATTTTAAATAAATGTTTAAAAGCACCTTTAACTTGTTATAAATGTTTTTAGCTTTTTATACCGAGTGAGTGCACTGGTAACAAGTAACTTTTTTTAGGCACAACCTGAGCGCAGAAGCACAGACGAATGGGAAAACAAATTACAGTGAATACATACGAATTTATAGTAAGTGGTAGGCAAACGTGAGCACATATGGTGCTAATACTTGTAAATATACAATGTAATGTACAAAGTGATATACAGTGTAACATATAAAAGTACTTGTAATGTAATAAAGGTGGACCTGAGGATGGAAAAGGGAGGAAGAAGATTTTTTTAATTTTATTTTTTTATACATTTATTTAGGTAAGTACACTAGTCCCAGGGACCATTTTCAGGTAAACCTGAGCCATTTAGATTTGTTTATTTAGTTTTGTTAACCGGGTAGGTACACTAGACAGCATAGATGCCTATTTTCAGGTATGACCCAGGAGGTTACTACAAAGGGTATGCAGACAATAGTAAATAGAGAATACTGGATGGGCAACCATGCAGAACCAGTGTGTTCTGCCACGGAAGGGTGTGATTCCCTGTGACCTCAATCAATCAATCAAACTTTATTTAACCAGGTATAAACACCGCTGAGCAAGCTCATTTTCAAGGTGGTCCTGGACAATAATACAGATAACCTAGAAGATAGGATTGACAAGTCTGGGGCATAGTACATGTGGAGGATTGTTCAGGTCTATACATACAAAGCTAACATTGGTAACACAGTTGCAAGGTCATAACTAGTAGGCCTAATCATACATAACAGCATTGGTGATACAGTTACAGCGCCATCACTAGAAGACTCCAGAGGTGAAAATTTAATACTTGGGTATACATCAATATAGGGCAGTGATTGTCTTATAAGAAAAGAAATATGCAAGGAAGGGGAAAAAGAGGGAATGTATATGAAGCGGGGTGGGTGGGGAGGGAGGGACAGGGGTAGAGGGAGATAGACTGAGTGCTAGGTGCCCCCTCACAGGGATGTGAAGTTGAGAGGGTTACAGTGATGTCAGATTAGTGGACAATACTAGGGACAACTGGTGCATGGTCACTTGAAGCAGCTACAGGTTTCCATAAGGTATTCAGCTGTTATTGCTTTGAAAGTGAACGGACTGGGAAGGGAAGAGATTTTAAGCGAGCTTTGCATGGCGTTCCATAAGGACGGGAAGGAGAAGTTGATTGCAGCCATGCCATAGGTTGTTTTTTACTCTGGGCATCTGGAAGCAGAGTAAGGAGAAGCATCTCAACTCATAAGATCCTTTGGCACGTTCAAAGAAACATAGCTTGAGATGTAAGCAGGGAGTTTGTCAGACAAGGCTCTGAAGAACCAAAGAAGTTTGTTCCTTTTCCTCCTTGTTGAGAGAGAGACCACCCCATCTCATGGTACAGTGTGCAATGGTGGGTGCGAGAGGGTAGGTTTAGATGAACCGTAAGGCCTGGTGGTAGGCGTGTCAAGTTTGCTGAGCACAGTTGTGGGGCAGTGGTTGTTGAGAAAGTCGGCATAGTCCAGTAAGAGTAGGAATGTGGATTGCACTAGTCTCTTTCTAGCTTCTTTAGTAAGTAGGTGCTTAATAGAACATGCCTAACTGCTGCCTTAATTTTTCTAGACCTTCATTGGATGGCATAAGAAGCTGAGTTTGTTGTCCAGCTAGAACCCTAGATATTTGAAAGTATCTACTATTTCAAGGGGTTCACCTAAAAGCGTTAGAATCATGTGCTTGTGTGTTGGACCTGGGGCTGTCTTAGGTGCGAGGATCATTGCTTTGTTTTTGTTTCTTGCATTGAGTAGGAGCTTATGTTTGATTAGGTTATGTTGGAGAGAGATTAAATCTTGCTGTAGGTCCTCAAAGGCTGAATCTGATTTATGAGTTTGAGGTATAAAGGACAGTATTGTCTGCAAATAGGTGCACATTAGCAGTATGCAGTTGTGCATCAAGGTTGCTGATATAAATTGCAAACAGGATAGGACCCAAGATGGAGCCTTGGGGGACACCTCGTGGAAGTGTTTTTTTAACTGGGACAAGTCACCTGAAGCTTTAACTTGTAGCCTGTTGGTAAGGTAGCTGGTGAACCATTTAATGGTAGTCTTATCGAGGCCGATATTGCACAGTGCGTTAAGCATATGTGAAGCACACATTAAGCATGGGGCTTAATGTTAAGCTGCCACCCCTTTAAGATCACTTAGAACCTGCATGTATCTAATTGTTGCACTGCCTGGCAGTGCCGTGTTGGTCTGTCAGTCAGAAATTGTCAGTCTGGGGCTAGACCTCATAAGGAGAACAACTGCAGTATAGCAAATAAACCGGCTTTATTCTTTATTTTATGCGTCCGACTAGTTATTCGCACGGTCCAGATGGGGTCCTAACCAGCAGCAACCGAAGGGTCTGGCAGACGACAGAGAAGGTAAGGGGGTCTTTTAGTGGTGGACCATACAAAAAAAACACACACAATATTGTGGTCCACGGTATCGAAAGCCTTACTAAGGTCAAGGAAAAGGGCAAACACATACTTCTTAGAATCCAGGGCAATTTGCCAATCTGTGGTTACTTTTTCAAGGGCAGATACTGTGCTATGTTTGGCTCTAAAGCCGGACTGTGCACGATTTAACAGTTTCTGTGACTCCAGATATTCTCTAATTTGGGTAATGATGACTTTTTCCAATAGCTTTGATAGGGTAAATAATATGGAAATAGGCCTGTAATTTTTCAGGTCACTCTGATTCTCCAGTTTGAACAAAGGTATAATATGTGCGGTTTTCCAAAGCACAGGCATCATGCCCTGTATCAGGGAGGTGTTGAATAGGTGGGCGATAGGGGCCGTTAAGTAGCAATGGCCCAGTTGTAGGAAGTAGGGATCAATATTGTTGGCCCCGGCACTCCTTTTTTTTTTTTTTTTTTGTATCCAATGACAATAGGAGGTCTTCCACTTGTTTAAAAGTAAGTGTCTGGAAGCTGAAGGAGGAGGGATGAAACTTGGTTGAGGTTGAAATTAGCATTAGGGACAGCAGTGGGGTCCCCTGACGGGCTGATCTTGTTGATAGGCGAGGCATCGAAGGCCAACCCAGCTGTAGCAAAGTGTTCGTTGAAACGGTCTAATATGGCAGATCTGTCAGTAAGGGTCGAGCCATTGGACACTATTTTGTGAGGAAAGGAGGCATCAGTAATATGTCCTTCAACTTCTTTGAGGATGCTCCAGAATTTGGCAGCATCGTTTTTGTTGTCTTCCAATGCAGCTTGGAAATATTTAGATTTTTCAGATCTAATTAATTTAGTGCAGGCATTTCTAGTGGTACGGAATGCTATCCAGTCGCCTCCAGTTGGGATTTCCTCATCCTTTTTTCACCAGTAGTCTCTATCCTTGAGAGCTTTCTTCAGGATAGGAGAGAACCAGCCAGGAGGTCGTTTTTTGATCAGCCTTAGGGGGCATGTTTGTCTATTCGATCCTTTACAAGGCTATGGAAGATATTAAATGCCTCAATGAGTGAGAGGGCTAAATAGAAGTTCTGCCATCTGATGCTGCCCAGGTCTCTCAGGAAGGCATTCTGGCAAAGCTTTTTCCAACATCTTTTCAGAGTGAATTTGGAGGCAGACTTTAATAGAGCAAAGCTCGAGAGGTCCTCGGGAAGCATACCCTGAGGTGGCAGAATACACTGGTTCTGCATTGGGTTGCCCATCCTGTATTTTATATACTGTATGGTGCCCTGCCAATTGTTTTTACTACTTTTTTTGGCTTTTTAAACTTTTTTTTTTTTTTTTTTTTATGGAAAAATAATTTGTCTCCCATTTAGGTATCGGGAGCTATGACTTGTTTCTAGAGTGAGTTGTGTGGTTGCTTGGGACTAAGCATCCCTATGATAGCAGTGCACATTCTCATTGGTTGTTGCTCAAGAGTGGGAGGGATTAAAAAAAAAAAAATAAAATGGCGACCGGACCTCTCGCTTAGCAAGTGAACACAGGAACTGGAGGCATAAACTTCCACTTTGTTTCTTCCTAAATCTGGTTGATCCCGCATTTTGAGCTGAGACCTTGTGGAAAAAAAAAACACTGCGGCAGTTGTCGGTGATGTTGTAAATAAAATTGCCATACGGTGGTTTACTGGTGCAGCTTTCAAAACACGGCTTGCTCTTTTCATTTAAAATGAATGGAACGCTGTTCTGCACGTACGGTCAGTACAGTGTTCCATTCATTTTACTGTGCGTGGTTGAACAGCATTTTAATAAGGTGGAATTTGAAGTGAGAACAACGTTCCATCATACTCTATATACAAGAAACATCATGGGAACAAGTAGAAGTCAGACATAGTACACTTATACAACATTTTCAGCAATGACAGTACATTTGCAGGAATCTAAATGTAGTAACAAAACAGGAATACAAGTGCAAATAACTAACAGTCATAAGTCAGGCAACTAGTGAGTAAGTGCTAGAGGAGAAGAAACAGCAAAATTTCCAGGCATGTTTGAGAGTAATATAGGTTGGAGCCAGCAGGCAACTATGAGGAACCAGTACAAGAGTGGGTGAATAGAGAACAGGAGCAGGGTTCAGAGCTTAAAAGAGCCATATGAAGCTCCTGTGTGAACATACATGGAGAAGGGGAGATTATTAGATTCAGTGGAAGGGAGTTCCATAGTTTAAGGGTGCAGACAGAGAAAGCATTCTCCCCCATTTTGGTTTTACATCTCGGTTAGACAAGAAGGGATTTGTCAGCTGATCTCAGTGGATAGGCAGAGGTCGCAGGTTTGAGCAGTAAAGGCAGTTTGTCAGGTATCTGAGAGGAGATTATATACTTTATAAAACAGTAGGAAGTAAACTGGCATAAGGCTGAGGGGGTAAACCATCCCACGCTGGAGTATAGTGTGCATCGGTAAGTGTGGGTAAACGTAGAGCAAAAGAGCAAATGCTGTTGTAGCAGACATCCCACTTTCGGAGGATCCCTCCAGTAGTTGCCAGAAATGCTATTAATCCTTACGTCAGTTTGGGTCTCTGGATCCCCTGTGCACTGGCCATCCTCGCCGTGGATGTTAGGCTATGTGTGACCTTATATGCCTGTCCAAGTTGAATATTAACGGATTTGATGACTGAGGCTAGGTACAGGTCAAAATCCAAGGTGGGATCAAGGGTTACTCCTAGGTATTTAAAGGAGGTAGCTGTGTTTAAGAGGAGAGCCATCAAGTGCTTTGATACTTAATGGTTGGGTGCAGGATCACATTTTTGAACCTGAGCCAAAGAGCATAGTTGCAATTTTATTTTTGTCTAAGACAAGCAATAGCCAGCTCTAAAAGGTATTGAAGTTACTATTGAGATTCAGGTTGATATCCAAGAGGTTTGAGGAGGATGAGTAAAGAACAAGATCATCGGCATATAGCAGACCTGAGCAAGAACCAGTGAGCGGTGGGAGATCGTTTATGAAGACTGTAAACAGGAGAGGACCAAGAATCGAACTCTGGGGCACTTTGATCCAAGTAGGAGCGAGAAGGGACTTGGCATCTCCGATCTGGACAAATTGTTGATGCTTTGAAAGATAATTTTGGAACCAGGCGGTGGCAGAGGTAGAGAAGTCTAGGGATGACGACTTTGATAGGAGCAGCAGGTGGTCAACTGAATTGACCACTTTTTTGTAAGATCAGCAAAAGTAGCCCCAGTGAGACAGCCATTGTCTATCGCGAGTCTGACATCATTTGTAAACTGTATGAGAGCAGTGAATGTATTGTGCCCATGTCGGAAACCACATTGATCAGGGATGAGGAGTTTGAAGGAGTAGAGGTAGTCAGAAACCTGGGTAGCAACAATTTTCTCCAGTATTTTAGAGAGGGTGGAGAGGATGGCAATAGGGTGGTAGTTATCCAGGTTAGTGGTATCCCCCTTTTTGTGGACCAGCACAGCTCGAGCAATCTTCCAGAGGGAAGGAACATGTTCTGTAAGAAGGGACAGGTTGAAAAGTCTAGTCACTGGAGAGACTATAGAAGGAGCAACTGTTCTTAGGAATTTCAGTAAGAGTCCATCTGCCCCTGCCAATCCAGCAGGAGAGATGGACTTAAGTAAGCATAAAGATTTCAATCTCAGAGACTGGGTAAAGGGTGAAAGATGGGTTGGAAGGTTTAAGATTATCCTGCGGAGTGACAGGTACAGGCCCAGGAGGTGCAGTATAGGAGGAGAGGTCAGTGAATCTGGAGTTAAGAGCCTCGGCGATAGTGAGCAGGTTATTGCAACTACAACCATCCACGACCATATCAGAGATGGTATTGCACTTGTTTTTCCCCATGATGGTGTTAACATGACTCCAAAAGCCATGAGAGTCACTGACAGGGGTACTAAGGAGCTGATGGTAGTAATTGCCCTTAGCGGATCTGATGGAAACCTTGCATAGGTTTCGGAGTCTTCTGTACTCTGTCCAATTCGATGGGGGCTGGATTTGCTTAGCTTTGCTCCAGGCTTTATCCCTCTTTTTGAGAGAGGACAGCGGTGAAGAATTTAACCAGTGAGTAGCAGATCCTCAGATACGGCGCCTTTTTACTGGGACAGCTTTGTCTTGAAGGTTCAAAAGTGTGGTAAGGACGTATTGAGCAGCACGCTCCGAATTACAAGTATTATATAGAGGTGCCCAGTCCATGTTCTGTAGCTCCAAGATTAGGACTGTCTTATCCATCTTCACAAAATCCCTGAAAAGAATTTCTCTGGGGGTGGTTTAGGGGCCCTAGCCTTCCAAACGCAGTAAACTGGGGAGTGGTCACTGATTGAGTCTGGGAAAACTCCAACAGCACTGATCCTCTCAGGCCTGTTGGAGACAACCCAGTCTAAAAGAGACTGAAGACTGCTGTTACTAGACTGTCTGGTCAGGAGAGTGGCCAACTGAGAGGTGTAACCTGCTGAGTTCTGCAACATAGAGATTAGAGTTTTTCCACAGCCAGTCCAGGTTGAGGTCCCCCATAGCAGTGAGCTCTTGTCTACCCTTTCGAGAGGAAAGATGATCAGTTACCTTAGTCAGGCCTGTTAGTCCATTTTAGGAGGGTTATAGAGGCACACTACATTTAGCTTCTTAGTAAGACCTAAGGTAATAACTATATGAATTGTTTCACTTAGACAGGTAGTGTTGATCGGGGGAGGACCGTAATGTCAAGGTCCTGTCTCGTATAAAACAAAACACGACCACCCATTTTAGCATTTGGACAATCACATCTGTGTAGGTTATATCCATTGATCCTACATAATGAATCTTGTATATGGGGTCTTAACCAGTTCTCGGTTAGACCTAAGACGTCAGGGGAGTTGTGAGCAATCCAGGCTTCAAGCTGTGCAAAGTTAGCAGATGGGCTTCTAATGTTCATATGTGCAAGCTTAAACCCCTATTTTGTGAACCAATAAGATGGGTTCATGGGGGCGATGACATCATAGATGGCACATAGGACACAAATTTTACAATGACAATCGCAGCAAAGAAATTGAAACAGGGCAGTGAATACACAATTACACAGGCAAGTGATGAAAGAATAGTGTACTGCATTTCTAGAGACATAACTATGGAATACAGGGGCATCTTACAGTCAGTACAGTTAAACTGTGCAGCCAGGATCTTTAACTATGGATCCTGGCAGACATCCCCAGTCATTAAGAAAAACACAAAGTGATCTGGGTAACAGTGCCTCCATGAAGTGCTTTTTGAAGGTAGGAGGTGACGCAGGTGCCTGCAGATTGTCTGGGAGGGAGTTCCACAGCTTGGGTGCAGCATAGGAGAAGGCTCTCCGACCCATTTCACTGATAACGCCTGGGACATTCTAGCAGATAGCTATTTGTGGACCATAATTCGCATGTGTTACATTTTGGGTTTAGCAGACCTGGCAGTGGGGATTTTGTCCCTGCATGCAGAGTTTTTGAGATGAATGCTCTAACAGCAGTCCTTTATGGTCTGAGAGGGAGACCCATCCCAGAGTCTGATATATAGTTGGCAGTGGTGTGTACGGAATGGGGCTTGGATGACAAATCTACAGGCATTGTTATAAGCTGTGTTCAAATGACTGAGTAGTTGAGGAGATGTAAGGGATATTATAGGGGGGCAATAATCTAGTATGGGAAGGAGGTTACCTCTCCCAATAGGAAGTCTAGCTTCAGGGGACATGAGGTGTTTGAGGTGGTAGCACTCTCCTAAACGTTGATTCACCTTTTTTACCGCTAAACTTATGTGGGTAGTGAAAGAAGGAGCTGGATCTAACCAGACCCCGAGATATGTGAAGTCATTACCTGCTCTAAGCAGGATCCATCTAGAGACAAAATGTTGGAGTTTGTTTGAGTGGTAGGGCATTTAGAGAGCCTCTGTTTGGATCTGAACAGCATATACTTAGTTTTTTTGGCATTGACAGTGAGCCTATGCTGAGTGAACCAGTGGACAGTTGCAGTGAAGTCACCATTCAGGTCAAGAGTCATCCTTTTTTTTTTTTGTAGAACTTTATTTACCATTTTGCAGAGTACATAGCCATTATTCAACAGAAGGTTGATGTTCTATTCCATTTATCAAATTAATCGCATCAATCTAACTTTACCGAAGTTAATCATTCCTGTACATTCAGATGTCCTGAACCTTCTAAAAGAAAGAAGTAAAGGTTCATGTAACTTATATACCATCGTATACATACACTCCGTACACTATACATATTTCAGGAGACTTGAATGTACATATGAATAAAATTCACCAAAAGTATTAGGAATGCAAATAAGGCCTCAGTGTGGTCTTGTCTACACAAGCAGCGGAGTTCCATTTCACAACCTTTGTCTGAATCTTATCCTGTTCCCTCCCTAGTGCTTAAAACATAGGGAACCAATTCTGAGTCATGGCTTGTTGTAACCGAATCCACATTTTTTGGTACTTATCCATCTGGTTTCTTACATTATATTGGATTCTTTCCATTTTCATACATTGTAAGAGGGAGTTCAACCAAAAAGCTAATGTGGGGACCTCATTAGACATCCAGTACAATAAGATGTATCTAATTGCTACTACCATTCCTAGTCTGAGGAAATCCTCATATGGTCTGGTCTGACATCCATGTCCCACATAAAGTCCAAGGAGAATCTACACCGGATCCAACCCCACGGGATACCCATACACATTTGCCAAGATTTCCGCTATCATCCCCCAGAAAGTCTGAATCCTTGGACAACTCCGTATCATATGAAAGAAAGATCCTGAGTAGACAAAACATCTGGGACAAAGATCCAATATCTGGGGGTCTATTCTAATTGCCAATTCCGGGGTAAAATAAGCTCTAGCGAAGATGTTATATTGGATCATCCGGAGTTGTTGACCATCTACTGTTGTTTTGCCAATTACCACCCCTGACCTTCCTTCTGTCAGTCTTTCTTGTTATGTTTGAACATTTCTCTCTATATAACCTTACTATCTTATTAACCCTTTCAGTCCACAGGTCAGGTCCATGGTTTCTGCACTTATTATATATCTTACTGCCATTATCTGTATAATGCTTGCCATTATTTTTTGATGTTTCTACCCATTGTATTTTTGTAGCACTGCTGTACTGTTTCTCTATTTGTATTATTGTACCCATGTTGCTGTTGTTCAGCTGTTCTCCTTTTGTTGTACTCTCCTGGGTTGTGCCTGAAAATAGTCATTTTATGGCTATTTTTTGGGGTAACCCTTGCCTCAGTGTTTGCGCACAGAGGTTCTTTGTCTTTTAAATAGTTTTTTTATTTTAATGGGTTCACCACAATATATCCAAGGCCTTAAGGCACACTGCCTTAAGGGTAGCTGGTCCATTCCGCTGGGGTGTCAAACAGACGAGGCATACTGATGAGTCCCGGTAGGACGAAACACGTGTCTATGTCTTCTGTTAGCACCTTTACAAACTGTGTGAGAGGGCCTTTCGGCACCATGCAATTCTGCTTAAAGTTGGACCAGCATAACATTTTGGTGATTTGCATATGCAGCCCATGATGCTTGTATCAGGAGCATAAAGTATTTGTATTTATAGTAGTGCACCTACCTGGTTAACAAAAACTAAATAAATAAACTGAACACTTTAATAAATTCTTTATAATCTGCAACCAGTACCCCCCATCAGCCCATCTGGTAGGAAATCTTGCTCCCACTTTGCCTTTATTGGCTCCATGGGATCCTGACTGGCCCTCATAAGTATTCTATAACAGCTTCGTATAGGTTTGAAGTTCTCATCCTCTCTCCGCCCTACAGATAATTCCTCTATAGGGGACCCAATCAGCCTCTGACTCCCTAGCCCTCTAGAGCATATTTTCCCCTGAAGCCTAACCCACAAGAAGTAATGGGAAGTATTCAGGTTAAAGTTTCTAACCAGCAAGTTAAAATGGACTGCTTCTTCGTCTTGCCACAGTTGACCTACTTCATATAAACCCTTTGTTTTCCATGATTTAAGAGTGTTAACATCCTGTCTATTCTTAGCAGGGCCATCTTGCAGTAGGGCAGAGAGTTCTAGGCCTGGTGAAAGAGATCTGGGGTGTTGGAGCATAGCATGGGCTTCTTTCCAGGCCTAAGAGTCTAGTTTGAACAGGGGTTTGGTGATTTGTCATGTTCACCAGTGTACAGAAGTTTAATCATATTATAATAATAAAGAGATCCTCTCCCTCCATCTTCAAACTCCACCCAACCTGGGTGTGCTGGTTTCTCCCTTATCAGGTCTTGAATGTAGGCCAATTGTGTAGCGACATAATAGTGCTTGACACTCGGCAGGCCTACCCCCCCCTTTATCAATTGGAAGCCATAATATTCCTTTTTTAATCCTTGCCTGTTTCCCCTTGCCAAAGAAGTTGTGTAATGGCGCCTTCTATTGATTTTTTTTTTATACTTTATATTAATTTGCTTGTAAACAGATGCAAATACATCATACGTCTTGGAAATCACATGGTTAATACATACCACAAGGAATTAGGTCATTCCTATGTTATATAGGATTAGAGTCTCTCCAAGTTAGTCCTATAGTTGGGGGGGGGGGGAGGAATCTAAAATAAAACCAAGTGCAATCTGAAAGTACAAAATCTGTGTAGCTGTAGCCCAAGAGCTGGTGGTTACATTAACTGTTGTTAATCCTCAAGTTTAATCAAAATCACCTTGCTCAAAAGAGCTTGGGGACCACCTTATATCTGAAGAACAAATATAACCCCTTTAAAAGGACAATCAGACGTTAGTAATAGGCACATCTTGCATCAAAACCTAAAGGTTTAAATATAAACCTCTGGAGAGAACAGCTTAAATCTCCCGAATATTTAACAAACAATCTTGCTTAAGATAATGATGGGTCTCTATAGCCACAGTCTCATTATGTTACTACTCTACTTAGAACTTCATATAATAACTGGCATCAACATTTTAGCCTTAACCCAGAGGTAGAAGCTCATAGTCCCACAGTAGAAGATGTAAAAAAGTCACCAGTTTAAACCCTTTCAGGTTTCTTCAATGGATTCATCATCCGATGGATGTTCACGAACTCTAGATTGTTGAGTTTCCACCCTGTCAGCCCATTTTCCCCGCATCAGTTGGGTCAGTGAACACATACACTTTGTCCTGGTATACGATACGGAGTTTCGCTGGGTAAACAACTGCGTGAGAAATGGCAAGGTCCCGAAGCTTTCGCCTTACTTCATCAAATCTTTTATGGCGTTGCCAGGTGGAATAAGAAAGATCCGGAAAAAGGTGTACTGTATGGTCCTGCACACTCGGCGGGCCCACTCTCCTTGCCAGTCCCAGAACAGAGTCTCTGGTGCTCATACTATCTGCAACCACCATTAGTACACGCAGTGCCTCTGTAGTTTGCCTACCGCGAGGCCGGATTCTGTAGGCCTTAGAGAAACACCATTCTGAGAAGTCACCATAGCCCTTAAATTGCTCTTGGATCCATTCCTTGAAAAATAGCAAAGGGTGATCCCCTTCAAAGCCTTCTGGTAAGCCCAGCATCCTGATGTTTGCACTCCTAACTTGATTTTCCAACTGTTCAAGTCGATTATTTAGATGTTGAACTTCCTTCTGGCGACCCGTGTTTATAACATTACATTTTGTCGCCTGCTGCTGTAAGTCCTCCACTGTATTCGATAGCTGTTCTGCGTTTGTCTCCACCAAGGTGATTTTTCCCTGCAAGGCCATCCAGTTTTGTATTCCTAGCCGTAACTGAAGTCATAAGGGATTGTAGCTTATGGCCTAGTGTCTGTATGGTTTCCTCTCCGTCATTACTGGTAGTAGTTACCGACTCCGTTGTGCTAGTCAATGCTCCAGATGCTTTGTGGGCATGATCTTTTTTCTTTGGGTTGCCCATTCTGTTCCTGAATAGTTGAACAATCGATATATAACTTTTAACGTTTAGAATAAGTTGTAGAGTAGAGTAAGTCTTATTTTATGATTTTTATGATGCAGAGCAGTGCTTCCTACGTCTGTCTAGCTCTGGCTCCACAGTGCCCCCCTTCTTCTATTGATTTAATGTATTTCTTAGGTATACAAATTGGAAGTGTCTGGAAAATATATAGGAATTGTGGTGGAACACTCATCTTAACAAGATTCACTCGCCCCAGTAGGGTAAGAGGTAGAGCTCTCCAGACAATGCACTGTTCTTTTATTTTTTTGAATCACCGGGAGGAGATTAGATTGAACTGTATGGGAAATTTTTTTCATCAATTTTATTCCTAGGTACTTAATTGAGGTAGAAGGAGGGATTCTTACATCCTCTAGGGAGAGGGTGGCTCAGATCCCCCCCCCCCCCATGGGCATCCATTGACATTTGGACCAATTTATCTTGTGTCCTGATAATGGACCATAAGATTGAAAAATGTTATACAGAATGGGCATTGCCTTGTCTAGAATTTTGAGAAAAAAGCAGGATGTCATCTGCAAATAACGAAATCACATTTTTATTTCCTTTCCATATTAGACCCTCAATCTGTTCCTCATTTCTAGTTGTCTCAGCCAATGCTGCAATTGTAAGAACATGAAGCAGGGGAGAAAGAAGGCACCCTTGTCTAGTTCCTCAGGACGGGGCAAATGGGGTCGAAGTTAAGTTATTTGTTAAAATTTGAGCTTTAGGGCTCCTGTATAGGGCCTGAATCCATTCCATAATCCCTTCCCCAAACCCGAACTTGCGCAGGACTGCCATCATAAAAGGCCATTCTACACGATCAAAGGCCTTTTCTTCATCAAGGGTCAAAAGGCCTTCCCTTGTCCCTCCCCTCCATCTATGCATAACATTTAAAGTTCTTCTTAAGTTATGGCTGGCTTGCCTACCTTTCACAAATCCCCCCCTGGTCCATATAAATCAGTTTGGGCAAGTATTTTTCCAATCTGGAAACAGTAAGCTTTGCTGTAACTTTGTAGTCTGAATTAAGTAAAGATATTGGGCAGTAAGAGCCACATTTATTGGGGTCTTTCCCTGGTTTAGGTAGCACAGTGATTGTAGCTAGTGTTAGGGAGGGGGGGGAAGCTCCTCCGTTTCCAGTGCGTTCCCTATCATCCGAAACATCAGAGAGCCAATTAAATCCCACATCAATTTATAAAATTCTATTGGGATTCCATCAGGCCCAGGTGCCCTACCTCCATTTGCCCTCCAGACTGCCCATTTTACCTCCTCCACAGGAATTGAAGAGTCTATATAGTTGCTGATTCCTGAGACTCCAGAGAAGGCATCTGAATACCATCTAGAAAAGAGGAAACATCACCTCTATAGGAAATTCTGAGGTATAGAGGGAGGAGTAAAATAATTTAAAGGTAGTATTGATTTCTTGTTGGTTATAGGTAATATTCCCTGCCGTATTTTCAATAGAAAGAATTGTTCTATGTGCTCTTTTCCCTTTAATCAGACTGGCAAGCCACTTTCCTCCCTTATCACCTTCAAAGTAGTTCTGTGACTTTGTTATTGTTAAATTTCATTCTATTTTTAAAGAGGTCCGTTAAGGCGTCTCAATTCTCTTGAGGTGCCTAATGAATGATTTTTCATATTTTCCCTCTCCAGATTCCTTATTTCATTTTCCAGTTCCCTCTCTTCTCTGACCAAATTCTTACCCTTGAATGTTGCATACGAAATAGTCTCCCCTCTTATAAAGGCCTTACTACAATCTCATACATTATTAATATCTGTATCTTCCGGGGGGTTAAATTCCAAAAATTCCTCTAATTTACTCCTAATCTGTTTAATCAACAAGGGATCCTTCAGCAATGTCTGATCCATGTGCCACTAAGTTTCTGTTTTTGGCCTTCTGGTAGTAAAATAGTTATTTTCAATGGGGCATGATCCGAGACCGCAAGGGGGCCATATGAGGCCTCACTGATACCTTCCAATAAGTATGGAGGAAGGAACATGTAGTCCAATCTGGTGTATAACCCATGGGCGTGGGAAAAGAACGAATATTTCTTCTCCCCTGGATGCATGTATCTCCAAGCCTCCTGTAGTGCTCTACCTTCTGTAGGGCTCTAGGGGCTGCTGAACTCTTGGGAGGGGGTCCCATCCTTCCCCTTGAATGGTACTAGTCCTGGTGCAAATAAGTAATAAAGTCCCCGGCTAGGATTGTCTTGTCAGGGAAGGGTCCTAGGGTGACCCCTCATCTAGTAAAAAAAAATTCTGGGGAGTCAAAGTGGCCTGTAGATGGAACTCAGAGTAAGCCTCATAGACCCCAATTCCACCTCGCCAGCACATATCTTTCCTGGGTGTCAGAGAGAGTAGAGAGCACTTTATGGGGGATCCCAGGCCGGATACGTATGGCCACCCCCCTGGCCTTAGATGTAAAAGGGGACACCAGCAGAGAACCCCCCCCCCAAGAGGCTGCATATTTTGAGGCCTTTAATTTATCCATACGAATTTCCTGTAGAAAAATAATATCCCCCTTCATCTTTTTGATAGTTGTCCATATTCTTTTCTGCTTAACCACAGTTTTAAGGCCATTAACATTCCATGACAAAGAATTTTACCGATCCATAAAGTATCCATGATGTTCTTGTACGTATCCTTCTGTTTAACATGCATTATGGTATATAAACAGAAAAACTGAACAATCCCCAGGATATCACCCCTGAACCGCCCAACTGTTGCAACATAACCATACAAAAGTCTCTCCAACGGGAGAAGACATAACCCTTGAACAGATATCCCACTTACCCTCTCCCCCCCCCACCTTGCATTCCTCTACTGTACAACCTCTAACTTTCATGGATAGAGCTTCAAACAACATGAAGTCTTGCTATATTATGACATATGCAGCGATTCCCAACCTTCGAACGGCTCCGGAGGTGAAAGAGTTAACTTTCCATGCCAGGCATGGAACGCTGAGCTCGAACTCTGTTGAAAACTCTGTCTGTTGTTCTTCAAACTCAAACTGTCAGATTCTTTACTCCGCCTCACTGAACAGTCGCTCCGGAGATTTTCTCCTTCTTTTCGGTTCATTTTGTTGGTTAAAGTATTATTTTCTCGGTTTTTTGACCGAATTTAAACTGCAACCGGTCGGTTCAAGCTCTGTCTGTGGTATTGTAAGTAATAGGTAGCGTTTACATTTAATTCTTTTTTTTTTTAATTTTCATCTTTATCCCTCCTTACTGCCTCCGGTGCCCCCTCCTTCCGTCCGCTCATGTCCCCCGGTACCTACCTTAGGGATCTGCCCCTAGAGTGCCCATCCTCCTCTCCTCGCACATTGGGGTCTGTCCTGTAGGTGGTCCGGGTGGACTTAGGGCGGACTTCATCTAGGGCTGCCGGAGGGTACTTCCGGTTTTCTCCCCTGACGTCCCCACTCCCCCAGGACGCCTTGCGCTAGGGATGTACGTCCCCGAGTGGTAGCGTGCTTACGCACGCAGACCCCCATGCGCCGAGATCGTCCCCCCTCCCCGGCTCCGACAGGCGAAGCCGCCTCCACCCCTTCCCTCTGCGGGGTGCTTCCACCGAGCTGATGGAAAGCTGCAGGCGCAATGCGCTCTTGGTAACCCACCCTGAGGAGGAGCATCCGTTGGGGCGCTCGATCCTCCCTCCCCCGCCGACCCGGCCACGAGTCGTTCCCGAACCGGGTCGCGGCGCAGCGCAGTGTGGCGTCTAGCGCCTCAACCCTCCAGCGCCACGGGCGACCTTACATTTAATTCTTCTGTGTGGAACTTGTAAACAGTTATCGGTTCGGTTTGAACCGATCAGGTTGTTTGGAAATATATTAATCTGTTTTTTAGAGTGTGGTTACCGGTTCTTATCAGTTCTAAAAAAAAGAAACGGATTTTATTAAGTTTTTTTTCCACGACCCGTGACACGGTTGGGAACCGATAAGAGGGTCTTGTTTGGCAGATTGCCATAAACGGGCAAATTTGTTTAGGACTGGCACTATGTCTGAGAAACCCAAAAGAAAAACCGGGCCCATTGGGTTTCAACACTGCAGTGTCTGTGGGGAAGCCTTTGCCAAGGCTGACCCCCACACCACCTGTGTTTATTGTCTGGGGTTGACCACCTCAATTCAGACTGCAGATTTGCAAAAATTTTCCTGCAGCTACCCTGGATAAGAGAGTTGGTAGGCTCAGGGAAAGGGAGGCCAAGAAGGCCGCTGACCCGGATGGTCAGCCCGGTTCGGTTCCGACCGAACCGGAGGGAGTGTCCTCTGACCAGGGCGATACTTCCTCGGGCAAAAGGAGAGCCGACTCAGAGGAGTCGGTTCCAGCAAAAAGGACAAGGAAATCAGCTGGTGTGGAGTCAAAACTTTCCTCTCCAATCGCTGAAGAAATAGCCAAAGCGATTAAAATTGTCCAGTTGCTTTCCCCGGTTCCGACCGAACCGGCACCATCAGGTAAGCGTACGGTTGGCGGTTCCACGGTTCAGGAGTATGATCTGAGGAATTTTATGAACCGGAGGAGGAAGAGTATGAGGAGAGTGAATGTGGATTTGAAAGTCTGGATTTGCCCATTGAACGGACATCTCCCCAGACAGACCTTTAGGAGTGTCTCCTCCTAGGCTTTCTGAGTCCCCTTCTCATTTATTTTTTATAAAAAAGTGGCTGAAACCCTCCAGCTCCCTATGGAGGAAGCTGTGGATGATCAACAGGAACCTGACTATGTGGAAATGATGGATATCCCAGAGTCCAGGAGACTGTCTATTCCTTTGCATAAATCTTTTGGAAAACAGACAGTAAAAATTTTAAAAACTCCTCACACTATACCTCCTATTAAGAGAATGGACAAGAGGTACACATTGTCAGGCTCTGATACGGAGTTCCTTACACAACAATGCAGCTATGTTGGGGTAGTGCAGGCTGCAGCCTGTGACAAGGCAAATATTCACTTGGTCTCACACCCCACTGACAAGGACTCCAGGAGGATTGGTGCCATGTCAAAGAAACCGTACATGGCAGCATCTTTGGGACTCAGACAGGCAAATTACATGGCTTATGTTGCTAGATACCAGAAATCCAGATGGGATACTGTTATGGCTCTAGCAAAACAGGTCCCTGGCCAGCTTGCCAAGGAGCTGAAGCAGGTGGCCGCTGATGGTATTGAGGCATCTAAGGTGCAATTCCATGCTGCAGTGGACTCTAATGATGTGTCATCAAGAGTCATGGCTACATCTGTGGCACTTCGCAGAATGGCTTGGCTCAGATGTACTAGCCTGTCACAGGATACCCAGACTAAGGCCATGGATTTTCCTGTTGTGGGTAATTCTCTGTTTGCGGAGCAGACAGAGAATTACATGAAGAAAATGGATGAGTATAGGACCACCTATAGGAGTGCACAGGCCAAGGAAAGGCAGGCCGCTCCTCAAAGGCAGCCTTCCAGGGGCCAGGGGCAGGCCTTTTCATAGGGCTTTTTACCAAGCCCAGGCTTCCTCTTCAGCTACGCATGGGGTTCTTTAGAGGAGAGGCAGACTGGGCACAAGCAAACCTGCTTCCACCCCTCAGCCTAAAGCCCCTGCCAAGCAGGCACCCTGACGGGTGGCCAGGGCCGGATTCTCCACTACCTGTAGGGGCAGGCTGGCTACTTTGTCCAGGACTGGAAGTCTCACATCAGACAAGTGGGTCCTGGAAGTAGTAAGCCAGGGACTGGTTCTCAGCTTCAAAATTTCCAAAGATGAGAACCAGATCCTTTCCACCTGCAAATCCATCAGAGGCACTTGCCCTAGAGGCAGAAGTCTCTACCCTCCTGGCTCTCAGAGCCATGGTAAGGATTCCACCCCCACACCAGAGCAAAGGATTGTACTCCAGGTACTTCCTTACCCCAAAAAAGACAGGAGAATGGCGGCCCATCCTGGATCTCAGATACTTAAACAAGCACCTTTTAAAACCAATATTCAAAATGGTGACTCTGGGAATTATTCTGCCCTCTCTAAGGCCAGGGGCCTGGCTAGCGTCCCTGGACCTCAAGGATGCCTACTTCCATATTCTCATCAGAAGCTCCCATCGAAAGTACCTCAGGTTCGAGCTGCCCTCAGGCCATTACCAGTTCAGAGCAATGCCCTTTGGCCTCATCTCTGCTCCAAGGGTATTCACAAAATGCCTGGCAGTAGCAGTTGCCCACCTAAGAAGGCAAAAAATTGCCATCTTCCCTTACCCGGACGACTGTCTCATAGTAGGCCAGTCTCCAGACCAAGTCAAGTTACATCTTCAGATAACTCAGCAACTGCTTACCTCTCTAGGTTTCCTTCTGAATCTTCCAAAGTCACTTCTAGAGCCTGTCCAGCTCCTCACCTTCATAGGTGCAGAACTGAACACAGAGGAAGCCAGAGCCTTCCTGCCTTTGGACAGGCAAGGACCCTGGTCTCTCTGGCCTTCTCATTCACCCTGCAGGTCTCTCGACCAGCAAGGCATTTTCTACAGCTCCTAGGGCACATGGCTGCTTCTACAGCAGTAGTGCAAGGAGCCAGATTTCAGATGAGCGA
Source organism: Neoceratodus forsteri (assembly GCA_016271365.2). Lineage (NCBI taxonomy): Eukaryota > Metazoa > Chordata > Ceratodontiformes > Ceratodontidae > Neoceratodus > Neoceratodus forsteri. Next base: position 1,010,300,071 of record CM028130.1, on the reverse strand, counting down.
CATCCAGTTCCATTTGAGAGCATTTTGGTCTCAAAGAAAGGACCGTCTAACCCTGATCCAAGCCCTACAATGGTGGCAGGATCAGAGCAGTCTGAGACAGGGGGTTCCCTTTGCTACTCAGTCTCACTCCTTAATCCTTACTACAGATGCATCCCTCTTGGGGTGGGGAGCTCACGTGGGTGACCTCACTACCCAGGGACTGTGGTCCCCTCAGGAATCTCTGCTCCACATCAACCTGGTGGAGTTCAGAGCAGTTTTTCTAGCACTTCAGGCTTTTTCCACATCTGTTCAGAACAAAGTTGTGCAGGTCAGAACAGACAACACCACTACAATGTGGTACATCAACAAGCAAGGAGGCACTCGGTCTACGGCCTTGTGCATCGAAGCAATGAAGTTGTGGTCTCTGCCTTTTTCCCTGAACACCTCCCTTATGGCAGTTCACCTCCCAGGCAAGGACAATGTCCTGGCAGATGCTCTCAGCAGGATTTCCCAGGGCCATCACGAATGGTCGCTGGATCCCTTGGTCCTGGAGGTAATATTTGCCAGGTGGGGCACCCTGCAGATAGATCTTTTTGCAGCCCCAGACAATCACCAACTTCTCCTTTTTTGCTACAGGCCCCCAGTGTTGGGCTCAGTCCCTCTGGATGCCTTAGTTCTCAACTGGGAAGGAAAGTTTCTCTATGCTTTCCCCCCCTTCCCTCTCCTGTTCAAAGTGTTAGTCAAAATCAAATCTCAATCCTGCAAAGTGATTCTGATTGCTCCAGATTGGGCCAGACAACCCTGGTATCCACTCCTACTGTCCTTAGCAGTCCATCTTCCCCATGTGTCTTCCCAGGAATCACAATCTGTTAACCTGTGCTCGGGGAAGGGTTTGGTACCCAAACCTCAAATCTCTCAATCTCAAGGCCTGGCTCTTGAAGAGTTAGAATTTGCTGATCTACACCTCTCCCAGGGTGTAATGGATATATTGAAGGCTTCTAGGAAGCCTTCCACCAGGGCTACGTACAATTCCAAATGGAAGAGATTTTCCATATGGTGCTCTGGGAGGCATATTTCCCCAGAATCTGCTGATTTACCCACAGTCCTGGATTATATGGTCCATTTGAACACTTTGGGTCTCAGACCAGCTACCCTAAAGGTGCATTTGGCAGCTGTGTCTACTTTCATTTCAGCAGGTAAACCCTCTTCTCTTTCAGCTCATCCTGTATTCTCTAAGTTTTTTAAGGGATTGCTTCACACCAACCCTCCATTCAGGGACCCTGCCCCTGCCTGGGATCTTCATGTTTGCATTGCTCAGCTTATCAACCTCCCTTTGAGCCCTTGTCTTCGGCAGACCTCAAGTATTTGACTTGGAAGACTGTGTTTCTGGTAGCTATCACTTCTGCCAGACGCATAAGCGAATTACAAGCTTTGTCAGTGGAGCCTGATTTTATTTCCTTTCATAGAGATAAAGTGGTCCTCAGGACTAACAGGAAGTTCTTGCCTAAGGTGGTTTCAGATTTCCACCTTAATCAATCTATTTCTCTTCCAGTGTACTTCACTGACCATTCCTCTTCTGGCGAGAGGAGGCTGCACAGCTTAGATGTGAAGAGAGCCCTTAGTTACTGCATTGAGCGTACCAAGGGTCACAGGTTTGACTCCCTCCAACTGTTCCTCACTTATGGTGAGGCTGGTAAAGGGAAACCTGCTACTAAAAGATCCACTGCCAAGTGGATTGTCTCTTGTATCCAATTCTGTTATGAAAAGCTGGGTAAGGTTCCTCCCTCAGGCCTGAGGGCTCACTCTACCAGAGGTACAGCTGCTTCCCTGGCTGCTGCCAGGGACATCCCCATTCTAGAGATTTGTCAAGCAGCTACCGGAAAACAGTTCACACTTTTCAAAGCATTACTCTCTGGACACCCAGGCTAGGAGTGATGCTCGGTTTGGCACAGTTGTGCTTCAGAGCCTATTTCTAAGTAGGTTCTGTCCTCTCCATGGAGGTACTGTTGTGTAGTTGTATATGTCATAATATAGCAAGACTTATGTTGTTTGAAGAAAAATTACTCACCTTAGTAATGTTGTTTCTTCTAATGGAGTCTTGATATATTATGACCTCCTCCTGCCCTCTCAGAACCTCTGCTTTTGGGATGTGGGTGGGCAGCGCAGTGTTGGTACTTAGTAGATGCCCACCTTGTTTTTTCACCGCTCTCTTTTTCTGGGGTGACTGGGTGTTATGTTTTTCATTTTTTGGGTCTCCTGACTTGAGTCTTTGTTTTGGGACCAAAAAAAAATGTGTTGTTATATTTAGTAGCCAGTTGGCTAGTGTAGGTTTACAGCTTCCACACAGGACTCTAGTGAGTTTAGCTCGTAAAGATCTGACAGTTTGAGTTTGAAGAACAACAGACAGAGCTTTCAACCAAGCTCGAGCTCAGCGTTCCATGCCTGGCATGGAAAGTTAACTCTTTCACCTCCAGAGCAGTTCGAAGGTTGGGACTCACTGCATATGTCATAATATAGCAAGAGTCCATTAGAAGAAACAACATTACTAAGGTGAGTAATTTTTTCTTTCAATCCATCAAAAACATTATTTTCTCCATTATTTGGTATTTCCAGGGCCCGCTAATCCGGAGCCCTCTATACCGCTCTCCCTTCCATCCCCTAAACCCTCCCTCTAACTGGTATCAGAGACTATCCCCGCCCTTAGAGACTTAAGGAGCAAAACACTGGGGACACGTAGAGATTACCCTCAGCCTTCTGAGGGCCCCCCCCATAGCCACTACTGCCGTTCAAGTCCCTCTCCGAGCCAGTCTCTCCCCACCTATCTGAATTGCCCCGGGGGTGAAACGGCCTACTTATAATGCTTCAAACAGTTTAAAACCAGCATTGCTCCAATGTCCCCATTTGTGCTTTAAAGAGAGAGAAATCATTGTTGTCCAAAATTGCCCCTCTCAAGACCCCTCAGGGAGAAGGGGGGGACCCCCTCACAACCCCCTTCGCCAGCTCTCTGGAGACGGTCCCCATCAACAGTATCATACTATTGTCTACTTATACCCCTTCACTGTCCCCCCAGTATATTAAATATTTAAACAGCAACTCTCTCCCCCCACCGGCCAGAGCGGGTAGATGGAAAAGAAAATAAATTTGTTGGTTCTTTGACCATTTCTTTTAATTTTAACATCCCCTTACTTTAAATTATGTAAACAAAGCAAAGATAGCTCCTGTTTCCAACCTGTACCCGATCTAGCTAAGGGGTCCACAGAATTCCACACATCCAATCCAGTAATGCAGTATTTATCTCATCACCTCATTCACACACATACCAGGGGCTATCCTCAGGAAAAAGACTCCATAATGAGCAATACACAAATGTCCTCCCAAAGTCCACACAGTAACTCAAGTCTAGTTTGTCGAGGTCCATTTGTATTCCACCAAATTTTCACACCTTGTCAAAGGGGCCTGATAGAGAAAGCATAAACAAAAGTTCCCAGGTCCAAAGGACCACACGAACTGTCCGTCTAATCGCTTGATCTCCCCAGTGTTGCACCGTTCAAAATAGGCTCCGCCGTGTAGTACAAACTAACTCTTCACCCCGCCGTTCTATGCCCCTTCTCGGAGTTACGGGACACAAGGAGAAATCAGAGCCTTAAGTATTCGGTCACTAGGAATCCCTCCGATCTGCATAGATCTCAGCTGCAGGTACAAGTTTACTCACTTTCTTGTTCCTGTATCAACAATAATTTTCTTCAAGCCTCTCTGCGCCTTCTCTCTCCCTCCAGCTCCCCCACGAACTGCAGGGGAACAAACACGGTGGTTTTCCTTCAGGCCTTATAATAAGGGAAGCTGGTTAAATCAGTGAAAACTGACAGTTTATGGCATGTAATCTTCTCTTTGCCTTTGCAAATGCCTGTCTCTGTTGTAATTGGAAAGAATAATTGGGGGGGGGGGGGAATACTCACTCTGCTGTGCTGCACCATTAAGGGACCATGTGCTGTGGCTTTCTCTAGCATTCTCTGTCAGTCCATGTATCTAAGAAATTTTACAATTATATGGCGTGGTCTCTGGTCCGGAGCAGGTCTGGCCCCAGGCGATTGGTGAGCTTGTTGGATCTCCAGTTTTATTTCAGGTGGGAGGTTTAGCTCTTGTTTCAGCCACTTTTGGATGTAACTTGCACAATCTCAACCTTCCACAGATTCAGGGAGGCCCACTATTCTTATATTACAGCGACTTTCCCAGTTTCCATGATCGTCGATGCTTTGTTTCAATCTTTTAATCTCTTCAGGGTTTTTTGTAGATCAATATGCATTGCGCTACTGGTGTCTTGCTGAGAGCTTACTCGGGCCTCCATTTCCTCAATCCACAGTTTATGGGCATCCACTGTTTCAGATAAAACATTGACATTTTGTTGAAGATGCTGTAGTTGGGATGTTACATTCTCAAATCTCGTTTCCATGCAAGTCCCTAAATCGTGTTTTAAATCTTGTATCAGACTCTCAATTGATCTGTAGTGCTCTGCCATCATTTGCTCTGATTGCAGTTCCTGCTGATTATGCATATGTCCAGCAGAGGTCTCAGGCAAGTCCTGTGGATCAGTTGGTGCTGCAGAATAAGATGGGCCTCTGTTGGCTGAGATTTAGATCTATTGAATGACATCCTTGTTTATTTTTTCGGAAGCTTTGACATCATTAGGCATTTGTCTCTCCTTTAGCTACAATTATTTAGTCAAAGAACCAGTATTTACTGCAGGATGGAAGAGATATTTGATGGATTAAGCCAGAGTCCAAGATTGAGCCTTCATTCTGCTCTGTAGCTTGGCCACACCCCCAAAATTCATCTTAAAGAGTTTTTTTTTTTCACTGCAATATATGATCAGGTCATCCATATACATAATTATTTTGCTTTTGCAGGGTTCTGAAAGTAGTGGGTTGCCAAAAAGCAAGTAGAGGAAGGGACCTAGTATCTTAATTTAGTTATTTTAACCAGGAGTAGCACACTAAGCTGAAAGCTTTTTTTACAGGTGCGACCTGGGAGCACAGGGAAATTAAGTGACTTGCTCAGGGTCACACAGTATGCAAGTGGAAGCTGTGAGATTCAAACCCAGGTCTGGTCTGCTGGATGTCACCAGATTTGCAGCTCAGAGCCTTAAACCACTGCGCTATACTACCTCAGTATCGAACCTTGGGGGATTCCCATGCGAACTTGAAGAGGATTAGACAGTACACCCCCTACACACACCATTTGGGTCCTGTTTGTCAGGTAGCTATTGGCCCAACTTACAGTATCTGAGAGGAAACCAAGGGTGGTCAGTTTATTTAGCAAAATCTCATGATCAACCGTATCAGAGGCTTTTGATAAGTCCACAGATATGGTCCCTGTAAGATTTCCCCTGTTTACTTCACACAGATCATGATCCGTACATTTTACAAGTGCCGTGGTTGTGCTAAATCCCTCCTGAAACCATGCTGAACAATGGATAGCAGGCCATTATCCTCGAGGTATGTCTATCTGTTGATAGACCACTTTCTTGAGGATTTCCATATGTGGGATAGAATGGGCGCGGGTCTATAATTTTCAGGAAAGTGCAGGTCACCTGCATTATAGATAGGGACAAGTCTAGCTTCCTTCCAGAGTGACGGTACCGTGTAAGCGGACGATGATAGATTTATTATGTGAGAGAGTGGTTTTGTCATGAAGGCTGCAGCTAGCTTGAGAAATTTTGGGGTTAGCCCATCACTGCCCGAGTTGAGCAGTGCCTTCAGAAGGTGATATATTTCAGATTGGGCTGTTACTCTGAAGTAGAAAGGGGGCAGCTAGCCTTCTTACCCTGTTTACCAATATCGTGTGTTGCAGAGGAAAGCTGGGCTAGATAAGATTACAGATTTGAGATCCTGTGATTCAGGAGGTTTGCCACTGTTTCAGGGTCAGACTGGAGTCCCTTTTCTGTGGTTAAGGCAATAGAACTGTCTTGCTTGGCTGGTTTCAGAACAGAGTTCACTGCTGTCCAGAAACTGCAGGGATTACCAAGGTTACAAATCTGTTGGGATTTAAAAAAATGTTTTTAGGGACTTGAGTCCCCGCTTGCAAATGTTCCTGACTCTTCTGCATTCGGTTCAGTTTCACATAGTGGGTACCGAATTGTGAGTAATCCTGGAGGAGGAGGAGGAGAGTGAAAAATGTGACCGAGACTGGTCGGTGCTGACTCGGTGGGTGCAGTTAGCTAGTATAAGGTGGGAGGTCATGACAGGGGGAGGTTATCGGAAGCAAGAGCAGGCTTAGACTGAGGAGTAATGTGACTTTAGGAGCTTGACAAAGGCATAGGGAGAGGAAGATGTTTTGACAGAAGGAGGTAAGGAGTTCCAAACTGAAACTGCACGATAACTAAAAGAGCGCTGACCCATGTTTGTGCGAAACTTGGGTGTTTTATGTTGTTTTTGGTTGCAGAGTGGGAGGAAGGAAGGTTGACGAGAGAGATTTGACTACTGAGGTAGGCGGGTGTCCCAGTATGCATAGTTTTCTTTACTAGTGTTGCAATAGCTAGATTGGATTTGATGTCAGGGGAAACCAATTAAGGGATTTGAGAGCCGTACTGTGGTGAACACTGGACCTGGAACTTAAGACAAATTTACATAGTTTGTAGTATACAGCGTGTTTTTGCTGTAGTGTGGATATACTAGCAGCATCAATTACAACCGATTCCTACTCTGATGGGACTAGGTTTGCCAGTGCAGTACGAGTTCTGGCCTCGGTAGTTAAAACATGTTGAACACGTGGAGAGCACCTAGCTTCTTATGCACGGTTTTATATAAATGATTGCCACTTTTATTTTTCTTGGGACAATACTAACTGTACAGAATGTATTTATATAGGTTTTCTAGAAGTGTTATGTTTGTTAAACACAGGCAAGTGCTATGCATTTTCACAGTGTTTTTAGCAATTTTTTGAGCAAACCGCTAATCAATTTTTAGAGTTAAATAAAACCCTGTGATGTAAGAGAGAGGTGGTATGTTGCAAGTGGGATTCGAAAGATAATGTAGGGTCAAGATGAACCTCAAAGTACTTGAAAGATAGTGTCTTAGCTAGGGGTGTACTGTTGCTGGTAAGGACACAGAAACTGGAGGATACCTTGTTCATTCTGTGCCTAGTCCCAAATAGCATGGACTGTCTTGGGAAGGTTGAGCATCATATTTTCCATTACAAACCAGGTTTGAAGCCTGGCTAGGCAGGAACTGAGCGAAAGGTTAATGGCATTAATGTCACTGCTATGTGTAAAGAGAACTGCATCATCTGCATGTAGAAGAGTTTGTATAGGTTTGCGGGCAAATTATTTGTGAAAAGGGTAAACGAGAGGGGGCCAAGAATAGAACCTTGCGGTATGCTGCTTATGATGTTATTAACTCGTGAAAGTTTTTTTCCAATCCTGACAGCCTGAGTTCTGTCAGTCAAGTAGTCTTTGAACTAGGCAAGTGCCAACAGCATCAAGCTGATTTTATTAGGTTCTTTTGGCCGACCAGATCAAAGGCCTTGGTCAGGTCCACGAACACTGCACCTGTTACGAGGCCTTTGTCCATGGCATGGTAAATGACATCAGTGAAGTCTATTAGAGCAGTGTTGGTGCTGTACCCTTTGTGAAAACCATGCTGTTCAGCACAGATAAGGTCATATTGCTGCAAGTGGTCTACTGGCTGCCGTTGATAACGTTTTGTGGTTGTTACATATCAACAAAGATGAAGCATCTGGTCACATGGGTTATCCTAACAAAGAAAACGCAGAAGGTGAATGGTAGGTTCAGTCTTCTTCTATAGACCCTGCCAACCCTGCAGCCCAGCAGGTACCCCCCCCCCCAAGTGCCGAATCCACTGTGGCAGCCTGCTCTGTTGACTGTCAGAGTGTGATTGCCAAGTGGAAGCAATCCTGGAAATAATGGAAGCTCAAAATGTTAATACTAACATACTAAAATGCCAGCAGAATAGGCCGAATGGTCTTTCATGTCTGCTCGTTTGGTCAGCCCCACCCTGGGAGCTGATCTTGCTTCCCCCCTCGCCCTCTCTGGTTTCTCCCTTCCCAGTCCAGATATTCTCACTGCACTGGACTTTGCTTCCAGAACCCTTCCCCTGTACCTGTCCCACCCCTTCTTGAACCCCTCCATCGTCTCTGCCTCCGCCAGCCCCCTGGGCAGTGCATTCCATGGCCTCACCACTCTCTCAGTGAAGTAGCACCTCCTCCTTTCTCTCCTGAATCTCCCCCCAGCTCCACCCATGCCCTCTAGTTGCCCCACCTCCTTCCTTTGGAGCACCCTGCCTGCTCCTCCCTATTTACCCCCTTCGTGTACCTGAAGACCTCTATCATGTCCTCCCGGTCCCTTCTCTCTTCCAAAGTGTACATATTGAGCTCTTCGAGCCTCTCCCCATAGGTCCTGTCCCCCAAGCCCCAAATCATTTTGGTTGCCCTCCTCTGGATCCTCTCCAGGAGTTTAATCTTGAACTTGTGTTCACCACAGCCAAGTCTGCTGAGGATCGCTCCACATAGGCTGTTGTGATATCTGAAGTAGTGAAGAAGCTCTCCTCCCTGCATTATAGGTTAGAAGCATTGTCAAGTCATTGTAGCCACCACCGTTTGATCTATCTTCACAAGGGCTGCGAGGGGGAAGATATTTTAGACTGGCTGACTAAAGCATCCCAGCTTCATTGTGATCTCTCGAATTACTGCACGCTCCGTAATGCCTGTACCAAGGCCCTAAGGTTAGCCAAGTCCGAATATTTTAAAACAGTCTTTATCTCTAACATAAACATTCCCCTTTCAAGTTCTGGAAGGTGGTCCATGCCCTATTTACTCCCCCTCCACCCCCAGTGCTCAAAGTAAATGACTCCTTAGTGGTAAACCCGCCCACTGTAGCTGTGGAACATAACCACTATTATACCTCATGTGCCTCCAAGCTACTGGAGTTCCTCCCCTTCTACTCCCCCTTCCTTCCCACCCTCTACACGGACTGCCCCCACCTCCCACCTCCTCTTCTTTGCCCAAGTTACCCAAACAATGTCTTAAGCACCCTCCTCACTATCAACCCCTTAAAAGGTGCTTCCCCAGATCACCTCAACCCCAAACTCCTCTCTCTTGTCACCCCTGTCATTGCCTATCCCCTCTCATTAATCCTAAATCTCTCTTTCTCTATTGCCTCTGTCCCTTCTCCATGGAAACACGTAGTCGTCCTTCCTCTGCCCAAAAGGGGTGACCCCTCATCCCCTGGCAACTATCTCCTCATTTCTGTCCTCCCTACCCTTGCTAAGCTTCAGGAGCAGATTGTCCTCTCCCAGCATACCACTTTTCTATCAGATACCTCCTTTTTCATCCCTTTCCAATTTGGTTTCAGAAAAAAAACACTCAACCACCACCTCTCTCTTACGGCTCACCGATTCCATTCTAACCGGCATGGACAGTGGCCAAATCACCTCTGCCACTTTTGTCGACCTGACCAAAGCCTTCGACACTGTCTCCCACTCCCTTCTCCTTGACTTCCTTCCGACAGCTGGTCTGTCTCCCTATGTCATTAACTGGTTCAAGGCCTACCTGTCAGGCCGAACCAAATCAGCTAAGATCTCTGATGTCATCTCCCCACCCCTCCCGATTAGCACTGGTGTCCCCAGGGCTCTGTACTGGGTCCCCTCCTATTCTTCATCTTCTTAAATGACTTTCCCTCTGCTTGCTCCCTCCCCTCCGCTATTCATATGTATGCCGATGATACCGTCCTGTATGCATCTGGCACCTGTCCTGCTCAAGCTGCAACCAACTTGCATCAAGACTTCGACAAGGTCCAGCTCTGGTTTGCTAACCATCAACGTTTCCTCAACGCCAGGAAGACTGTCTCCATGACCTTCTGCACAAGGCAGAGACTCTCTAGGTTGCTCTCTCTACTCTCTTTCCACATCTTTGATGGGACTCTACTCGAGGGCACATCCTCCTTCAGATACCTATGTGTTTGGTTGGACCAACGCCTAAACTTCTCTGGACATATTGATGCCATCCTGAAAAAATTGCGCCCCAAGCTTGGTGCTCTGTTCAGGAGCTGTAGCTGCATCCCTCCTACGGTCAGGCGGGAACTTGTTCAGAAGATGATACTACCCATTTTTGACTACTGTGACATAGTCTGTGGTGCTGCTCCCAAGTCCTCCCTGGCCAGATTGGATAGCATCTTCAACTCCTTTGGCCGCTTTTCCCTGGATGCTCCCTCTTGCACCCACCACTGTGATTTTTATCATGCTGTATCCTTCCCCTCTCTTACAAATAGGAGACTCTCCCAGTGTGCTAAATTCACCTCCAAGTTCTGGCTAGGAGAGCTCCCTTCATACCTCTCCAACTCATTCTTAACACCCCCACCCACCTCCTCCCTTAGATCAACTGACTCCCGCACCCTGGTGATCCCCATAGATACACTCTCATCAGCCAGTGTGGCTACTCTCATGCCTCCCAAAATTTGGAATCCCCCAAACCGCACTCATCCTCCTACTACTCCATCAACTCGGCCCCTCAATAACTACCTCGCACCTACCTGCTCCTGCCATGATCCTCCCTAATTTCCCCCTCAAAGCCCAGGGCTAACCCAGTTCTCCCTGCCAGTGCCTTCATTTGGATTCCTCCTCACTCCCCTACCCCTTCTTCCCCCTCTAAAGTCTCCTGCCATCCCTGTACCCTTTGCAGGGTTTCTCTGCAGCCTGCAGGGCTCCTTCTGGGATTTTTGCCTCTCTTCTCTCTCACCTAAACCTCTCTTCTGCCTTTCCTCAAACCTTATTGGGCTCCCAACATCCCAAAGCTTACCCTTCTTCACAGGCCACTAACCTGCTTCCCTCCCATCATGCCCCACCATTGCCTTGTGCAGGCAGGGTGCTTCACTATACTGGAGGAGTCTGGCTCCAGTTGTCCTCCCTCCCCTTGTCTCCTCCCCATTGCCTGTTCAGACCCCCTGAAAAGGTTCTTGGCTCACCCAGGGTTGTATCTCCTGCATTTACCCTCTCCACAGCCCTGATGCTTCTTCCCTCACCTCGCCCTAATGCTTGCCTAGTACCATCCCCTAGGGTCCTAGCTCTTGACAAGCCCTCAACTCCCCCTCCCTAAATACCCCCACTGCTCTCCTACTTCATAAGTCCTTCCCTCTCTCCTCCCCTCCCCATTTACTCCCTCCACCGCCCTCCTACCTGCACCCTAATGCTGGCCTTGTACCATTCCCCTGTTAGGGTTCTCTGCACCAAGTACTGTTGAGAACTGGTTAAGCCTGCTGTTGCCTCTACTCTCCCTCCCCTCAACCCCCTATTTTTGCACCCATTACTCCCCCTTCCCTGTCCTAAATCATCCTCTGGCTGGGTCCTCACTAATCACTATCCTAAGATAGCTACCTCATATGCGCCTCAACTCCCTTTCTGTTCCCTTCTTCCCCGTCTTCTCCCCTCCCCCATTCACTTAGGTTAGTTTGTGTGTACCCCTAATCTATTGCATTTCTGACAGACTTGCACTTCTATTCTACCTTAGCTAATTTGTACTGTCGGTGTTACTCCCTCCTATTCCTAGCCTCCCCTAGTTCAAACTACTTCATCTCCTTTCAGACATTTAAAGGAGTAGTCCACCCAGAATTTGCAAAAAAACATATGTTATGCAGAGTGTTTTGATATGTATGTTAAGTCCTAGTGTGTCCTCCCCTCTGTCTGCTATTAGGAGTTTTTCCTAAATTAGCCTGCTAGCTGTATGGTAGTTTTATGACCCCTGGGGATCTCCATCACAAATCGGTTTATTGGCTTTCTTTCTCCTACGATGCACCCTGTCTCGTGACACTGATGTAGCCATGCCCTTATATTTAACATGTGCACTGCTTTAAAATCAGTTTACAGTCAGTTCACAACAGCAGGTAACTGTTCTTATTCAGGGAGCACAGTTGGCAACAGTTAGTGTAGCAGATACCTGAGAGCAAGCTAACTGGGGTTTCTGTAAGACAACAGCTACTAAACAGCTCTAATTCACTATTTTTGTTTTCTGTGTGCATCAGGTCTAGCTAGCAGGAGTGTTTTAATTTTATCAAACTATACACAACCATAAAAGCACAGAAACTGCCCAGATCATCAATGCTACCTATAATTAATAAAGACTCTAGCTCTTTTCTTACAGAAATCCCACTCAGATGTTAAGTATTTGCTAAACTGTAAATATAGGTATCAGCATTCTGTTAGCAGTTAGTGCTGATTTTGCTCTGTGACAAGATTTTCATATTTATTTATTTTTACAAATGAAGTTTATGGTATGAAGCTGCAGCCTAGAAACTGCAAAATACTTTGCAGTCAGCTTTTCTCCTGCCTGTGGTATGGCATGAAAGCATCAGGATGACAGTGACTATTCCAGCTACACATCTGATTCCATTTTACAATGGTCCACTGAACTACACATTTAGTGTATCACACTTTTTCAAATAATAAAACAAATATTCTCCAAATTAAGTAACTCACACATACATATTTTTATACTTCATTAAAAAGACACTTCACATTTGTAACAAAATAAATAAATAAATGAAAGTGATGTCACAGAGCAAAAGCAGCCCTAACTTCCAGTTCCTTCTAGTAGAATGATGGTACCTACATTTATGGTTTAGCAAATACTTGAGAGCTGAATAGGTGTTCTGTAAGAAAACAGCTACAGTATTTACTAAATATAGCATTGATGATCTGGGGCAATGTGCTTTTTATTGTTGTGTGTAGTTTGATGAAATAACATTTTAAAATAAAAACACTTACTACTGCTAGCTAGACCTAAAAACACACCGAAAATACAAATAATGAATTGGAGCTATTTAGCAGCTGTTTTCTTACAGAAACCCCAGTTGGCTTGCTCTCTGGTATCTGCTAAATGTAATTGTTGCCATTTGTGCTCCCTGGATAAGAACAGTTACCTGCTGCTATAAACTGATTTTAAAGCAGTGCACATGCTAAATCTAAGGGCATGGCTACATCAGTGCCACGTGAGACAGGGTGCATTGTAGGAGAAAGAAAGCCAATAAACCGATTTGTGATGAAGATCCCCAGGGGTCGTAAAACTATCATACAGCTAGCAGGCTAATTTAGGAAAAACTCCTAATAGCAGACAGAGGGGAGAGCACACTTGGACTTAACATACATATCAAAACGCTCTGCATAACATACGTGTTTTGCAAATTCTGGGTGGACTACTCCTTTAAAGCTACTCATTAGTGTCACTTAAGCTTACCATTAGATGTTGTTTGTTACCAAGTTCTAAACTGTAATCCTAGTACCTGTCTAGTTGTAATCTGTTAGAACTCCACTATTTCACTGTGCCTTTACAGTATGCTCTTTTCACTTGAATGTAATCATGTGTAAACCTTTGTTAGAGTTACCAACCTCTGTATACTTCCTTAAGTTCTCCTTCCCCACATGTCGCACTGGGAGATGAGCAACCTGTTGTTCAGCGTGCCTTCCTGGTGAAACATTTCAGTAAATAAATGATTATGTAAGGCTATGTATCTTAAAACATGGCTAAATAGAACTGCCTTTAAGAAGGCTTACTCGGTTACTCCCCGATTGTCTCCAACTGCAAGTAACTTGCCTTGGACCAACCTGATAGTAACAGCGGGATCAGAAATAATGGACATCACTCTCAAAGTGTGCCTGGAAACTCAACAGTGCTCCTGGGACTATCATGCAGTGTGTCTATTTCCCAGTTTATTATTTAATTAAAAGGTTTCAGCAGAAAAGACATACTGAGCTGTTAACAGCTCATTTTCAGATGTTTCCTGGGGGTGATGGGAAGTGGAGATGGATCAAGAGGTGGGGGGAAAAAACCTAACTAGTAGTAATATTACATTATAAAAACAGAAATCCTATATAACAATACAGTATATCAGAGGAGCATAATCAAATACTGAAGGCAAATCAGTACAACAGATACATGTAGTAGATAAAACTGAGTTATGATAGGCAGGGGGAAACTACTCATACAAGTATAAACTAAGGGATGAGGGGGAGCAAAAGGGCCTGGGCAAACTAGTAGGAAGGAGGGAAGACAAGAGGTAAAGGGTCATGGTCAGTTGTAGGTAGGAGAGGAAAAGTCCTAAAGAAGAGACTTGTAGGAGAAAGCAAAAGAGGCAGAGCAAATTGACAGGGGAAGGGAGGACCAGAGTTTAGGAAACCATTATGATAAAGACTGGCCACCAATCGACTTTATTTTTTAAACTGTTTTTCCTCTGGTCACTGTTGGCTGGGGCCCCACTGGTCATTGCCTGGCCTTATCCCATCCTGCTTGGGACCCTCCCAGCATGTGGTCCCAGGCCTCTGACCCATCCGCGACTCACCAGTAGTTAACCCCCCGATCGGGCCCCCTTCAGCTCAACTGCATTTCCATACAATCCAGTTGCCCTGCAGGCGGAGGTGAAGGACAGAGGAAGTAGGGACCCAGGAGGAGATGGTAGGATCTGGTGGTGGATGTGGGGACTGAGGAGCGACATCTTCCTCCCAGTCAATGGAGTATCTCCTCTCTTTGTGCTACCCCTCAGCGGCGTGGACATATAATGATGTCCAGTTTGGGACAGGCATGCTTCAGCACCCAACCCACAGGAGTCTGCCATCGCCTCCTCCCCCTTCCCGAAGTGGCCCTGGCTGTTGCACACCTAACCTCTGCTGGGTGTAGCTGATAGCCAGGGAAACCACCCACCCACCCTGTAGGAGGAGAGCAGTCCATCAGATGCTCATCCTACCCCCCCGACGACCTTCTGATGCCTGTGCTCGCTCCTGAACATGGATCATCAGTGCCACAAGTGGACACACTTGCTGCTGGGCCGGTAGGCTGGCATGACCAACAATAATTTCCTAGAAGGAATAGAGGCGATATGGGAAATATTATGGCAAAGAGGGTAGGAGGAAGGAAGGGGGAGTGGGTAGTAGGGATGTAAAGTACGATGGAAGGGAACCAGACCAGAATTTTGGATGTAAAGGAGGTACAATGGGAAAGGCACTTGGGATCGAAAAGATGGTAGTGAAAGTGCAGAGTAGAATGAGCAGTGGTGTGTATGAGGGGACAGTCTAAGGCAAAACAACAACAAGAATGAATGAGGGAGTCCAGTTTGGCAAGGGGGAATTTGGGAGCTCCACTATAGTCTATGTCACCATAGTCAGAAATAGGGAGAACCATCTTTAAAACAATCTCTCAGCAGGCAGGAAGCTGGATACTCGCTTTGTTCCTGTACAGTGCACCAAGCTTGGGGTGGAGTTTATGGTGTATGGTATCACTATGCACTGAGAAATCAAGATATTGGTCCGTCCAGACCCCGAGGTACTTAAAGGAGGATACATACTCAAACTTAGCCCCATCAAGGGTATGGAATAAAGGGAGAGAGGTGAGTTTGGTAAGCCTCTGTTGGGTGCCAAAAGTCATGGAAACTTTCTACATTGAGGGACAGTTGGTTAGACTGGAACCAGTGCTGAATGCTGTCAAAATTCAGTTGTAGCTATGAGGTAAGGTCATGGGAAGAGGAGCCAAATGGAAAAAGAACTGTATCATCAGCACACATATGAATGGATGCAGAGGAACAAACAGGGGAGGTCATTCAAGAATATGGAAAAGGGAATAGAGCCCAGGGCAGACCCCTGAGGGAGGCCTGAGCAGATGGGGAGGGGTGATAAGATGGAGTTTCCTATTCAGACAGCTTGAGACCTTCCCTCAAGTTAAGAATGAAACCAACTGCAGAATTGGAGAGGCCTGCTGCTTTAAGCTTGTCCATAATGAGGGTATGTGCCACAGTGTCAAAAGCTTTGGAAAAATCAACAAATATGGAGGAGGTGATCAGTCCCTGATCTATACCTGAGAGGATGGAGTCGGTAAACCGGAGGAGGGAGGGAGGTGAAGTGTAGTAGACGTTTCTAAAACCAGACTGGAAGGGGATGAAAAAGGAGGAGAAGTCAAGGAAGGGAGAGAGCTGAGATAGTAAAGAATGTTCCTGTAACTTAGCCAGGGTGGGCAGGAGAGAGAGAAGATGGAAGTTACCAGGAGAAGAAGGATCACTACCTTTAGGGAGAGGTATGACAGCAACCTGCTTCCAGGCTTCAGATACAGTTGTAGAGGAAAAAGAAAGGTTGAGGAGTAGGGTAATAGACAGTGTGATGGCAAGGGCCAAGAGAAGTAGAAGCTTAGGATCAAGGCCATCAGACCTACCTTCCTTCAGAGGATGAAGGGCAAGCAAGGTCTTAATGGAGGCAGAGGCAATGTTAGAAGGGAGGGAAAAAAAAGAGTGGAGGGGAAGGCAGAGTGAGGGAAGAAAAAGGGGGAGGCAGAGAGAGAGAGAGAGAGAGAGAGAGAGAGAACAGGTAGTGAAATAGGAATTAAAGGAAGAGGTAACAGCAGAAGGGTCAGAGATGATGGAGTTGCCAACCTTGAGAACAGGGGAGAGAGAGTGGGTGGGAGGGGAGAGAAGGGAATGGATAACCTTCCAGAACTTGGAGGGCTGATTTGTTCTGGAGTGTGGATGCAAAATACTCGGACTTTGTTAGTCTGATGGCTTTGGTGCAGATGTTGCGAAGGTGCCAATAGTGGGCCAAAGCAGTCAGGGAACCATGGATCTTAAATGAACACCAGGCAAGATCTCTGGTATGGAGGCAAGTCATCACCTCAGCTTTTATCCAAGGAAGATGAGAGCCCCATACTGTGGTTTTTCTTAGGGGTGCACGATGGTCCCATACAACCATAAATTTGGACTGAAAGTATTGCAAGGCAAAATTTATATTATCGGTTGTAGAGGTGGAGGGACCCATCAGTTGCCTTAAGGTCAGCTAGGTGTGAGGACAAGTATAATGACATAAAGGACCTGATATGGATGAGTTGTGGAGGGGGGGCGCTTAGGACAATTTACCTAAGCTATCTTGCTTTCTGGCTGATCTCCTCACACCTGCCACCTCAGTCCACTCCCTCTGCTCCTGGACTAGGGGTCTCCTAGCTGTTCCTAGAGTCAGATTAAAAATATCAGGCGACCGTGCCTTTAGCGTCGCTGGGCCTGTTCTATGGAACACTTTCCCAGCTGCTGTTAGGGGGGATCCATCAGTCGAGTCCTATAAAAAAGGTCTGAAGGCTCACCTGTTTGATTTGGCTTTCCCTGACGAAGGCAAATGACCAGTATTAGTCCATCTATATTTTAATTATCTTGAGATTTATTTATTGATTTTATATATGTATTGTTTGATATATGGTATTTATAGTTTATATGTGTTGTATCATTGACCTTGCCTGTTTTTATGTAAGGCGCCCAGAGCCCCAGAGATTGGGCGCCATATAAATAAAATTGCCTTACCTTATGCACGCTGTAAACCATATGATGGTCACTGAGGGCCCAGGCTGAATTCCTGCATCTACAGTACTGTGGGGATAGGATGAGAGGACCCAGTCTAACAGAGAGTGATTTAAAGGTTTATAATTTAGACAAGTGGGGTCAGAAATCGAGTCAATTGTAGTGACTTTACATTTTGGGAAACTTTATTGGTATTAGGGCGAGACAATTTATATTAAAATCACTGATAATTAGTAGATCACTTCATAATTTGACTTGCACTACAAGTATGCTGAGGAAAACATTTGATGGAGTTCAGGCACAGCTGTATCGTTTGAAAGTGATGCACTCTCTCCTCATCTCTGCCTGATTCAGAGTGACATACAGGAAAAGATTTTTTTGCTTTTTTCCAGCCAGAGAATATCAGTAGTGTCCTGGTCAAATTTCCACCATTCACATATCATATACACATACCACCAACAGCTCAGCCTGGTTCAGTATCTGTCAGTTTGCATCTCTATCACACACACACACACACACACACTGAGCGAGACAAAGCTAAAAATAGCCACAACTGTCTACCCCCCCTTTCCTGTCAACAAAGACTGAAATAAAACAATAAAATTTGAGCTACCAAATCCTTTACCACCTTGTAGCCTATTCAGAGCCCTCTTCATTTCCTTAATCGCTTTTTCACTAGCCACCCTCCTGCATTGTTCGCGTAATCTGCAAAAAATACACATCTTCCTCTGGATCCCCTTCTGACAGGGTCATTGGGTTCTGAAATCAGCACCGAATACTTATTAAACAGTGTACTCCTGTTTGATAGTCCCTCTTTGCTCTGTCATGCACAGTGTTTACTACCTCAGAAGCTGATTATTTCCCAGGTCAAAGAGTTGTATTTCTTTATTGTAAAGTCATTATCTCTAGAGATGAGCGAAGTCTGCCCACTAAACTTTACAGTCTACCGTGATGAGCAGTACTTTGCATAGTACCCACTTTACCTTCTCTTGGCCACTGCTGTATCCCCACACTCTTCCACTACTTAAATGATTTATACCATTCACACTGTATTTTTATTTTTTTTTTTGTTGCAGATTTGTACTGTATTTTGATATTTCCTCTACTTAAACAATTAAGTGATTTGTCACCATTAACACAGTCCATGTATGTGCTTAGCACCGTCTAATAGCCTGTGATGTAATACTAGGAAGTAGGACAGTAGAAGGCATTATTTGCCTGTGGTATTTAGATTGTCCCCCACTTTTCAGTGGTTGTATACATTAAGGTTGTTCTCAATCATATATCTATTCAAATTTGTTTGGAAGAAGGCTATACTTGAATAATTTATAATGTTTTCAGTTAGGTTATTCCATATAATGTATTAATTACTCTGGGTGTAATAATCTCGATGCTGATCTCACTCCTCCCTGCCCTTGCTAAACTTCAAGAGTCCCTAGTGTACTCCAGACTCGCAAACTTTCTAGACTCCTCATCCTTTCTCTCACCTTTCTAGTCTGGCTTTAGGAAAAACCACTTCACCATCTCCTCCCTATTGTGCCTCACTAACTCCTTTCTCTCTGTAATGGATCAGGGTCACATCACTGCTGCCATTTTCATTGACCTTGTAAAAGCCTTCGACTCAGTCTACCATTCCCTCCTTCTGAGTAAATTATCCTCAGATGTCCTGTCTACCCCTGGAGTAGCATGGTTCCAGTCCTACCTCATGGGTCGACAACAGTCTGTCCAGGTGGGTGGTGAACTGTAGCACCCCCCCCCAATCCAAGCTGGTGTCCCCCAGGGCTCCATCCTGGGCCCCATACTTTTCTCGATATTTCTTCGTGATCTCCCATCCACCTGTGTCTCTTCTCATATACATATGTATGCTGGCAACACGGTAATTTACCCTTTGGTTCTCTCCTCTTTTGCTGTTGAAGCCTCATTCCAAAGTGACTTCCACAACATGCTACTCTGATGACAGGATAACCAAGTCAAAGTCAATGCAGTGGGTGTGGAGTAGCAGTCTTCAGGAGAACGTTCTGGGTGCTATGGTGCTGCCCCATGTGCAGGCATCTCTGGGCTGAGAGCAGAGGTGGCCAGTCTCTGGGCCAAGCTGGCAGGAGTACTGGCAACCGTCTCTCCCACCCAGAGACCACCATGCCTCCAGCCACTGCCACAGAAGTTACCCAGGCAGGGGGCTGGAAGGACTAGAGTGGACTCGGGGAGACTGAGAGAGGTACGACAAAAGTGCATCCTCTATTTGGTCCAGCTTAATCACTCATATGCTGTTTTTGAGAAGCAGGACAGTCCCATGTGGGAACCCGAGGTTGTGACCAGGGAGGATGGGTGGATCTTCCAGGAGGGAGACCCAGGAGCAAGAGGCAAAGGAACCCAGAGGAGGAGGATACTACTCCTGGTGGGGGACTCCACTGTTAGGGGAATGGACTTGGGCACAGATGGTGAGGTAGAAAGGGAGTAAAGTGTCTTCCAGGAGGCACAGCTTGGAGGGAGGGTTAGTGGATCACTAAAGGAATTGCAAGCGGAGGTGGGGGGCTGGAGGTTGTTCTCCACCTGGGGACAAATAATCTAGCTGGGAAGGAGGTGGATATAGGGCAGATGCAGGAAGACATCAGGGTGTTAGGAAGGCACCTAGGAGAGGTGGCGAGCTCTGTGACTTTCTTGGAGGTGCTACCGCTCCATGGCAGGGGGGAGGCTAGGGATCTGCACATCCGAAGCTTCAACAGTTGATTGAAGGGCTGGTGCGGGGAACATGGTTTCTGCTTCATTGGAGACTGGGGACCCACCTGGAACGATGTGGATCTGTACAAGGATGACTGCCTGCATCTATCCGGAAAGGAACAGCAGTCCTCAATGAAAGTTTGGATGCTTCCTTCCCAAGCATTTAAACTAGCCGGGGGCAGATGGTAACATGGAGTCTCAAGCAGCCTACCCCTCACAGGTTAGAACAGACAGAAAGAGAAATTGGATCAATAAAATGGTAGCAGACACACCTACTCAAGTTCTGAAGAGTATGGCAGACAAAGGAAGGCAGAAAGAGAAGAAAGCCAGAGTTGGAGGGAAGAGACCAGTGGGCAGTCATGGGAATAGAAGGTGGACAGGCAGCAAAATGTGAAATCCAGTGTATACAAACGCCCACAGCCTGGGTAATAAAATCCCAGACCTGGCAGCCATGATGGCAGAGATGGACCTGGATATAGTGGCAGTAACGGAGACATGGTATACTGGAAAACACAACTGGGAGGTAAGTATACCAGGTTATGCACTTTTCAGAAGGGATAGGGAGGGTAAAAAAGGAGGGGGGTAGCCCTATACATCAGAGAAAACATAAAAGCTATTGCGGTCCAGGGTGGATGGGGGGCTGAGGCACTGTGGATCACCTTGAGCCAGGCAATGGCACAGCAGTTCAAATGGGGTGATCTACAGACCCCTTGCTCAGAGGGAGGAGGTGGGCAAGCTGATAGCAGAGGAAGTACATGAGATGCCAGCAAAAGGGGAGGCGCTGCTGCTGGGTGATTTCAGTATGCTAGATGTGGATTGGTCCATCCCAGCAGCGGCCACAGCCAGGAGCAGAGACATCTTGGACTCCCTGCAGGGGGAGGCCTCGGGCTGTTAGTGAAGGAACCCACCAGCGACAGGGCAATTCTGGATCTAGCACTCACCAATGGGGACAGAATCACAGAAGTACAGGTGGAAGGTCACCTCAGGGCTAGTGACCACCACACAGTATGGTTTAACATAGGTACTGGATCACAGTCCAGCCACACAAAGGCAAATGTTTTAGATTTTAGATGGTCAGCCTTTGCCAGCATGGGAATGGCTATCAAAGAAGCTCTGGAAAGGAGAGGGGCAGGTGGGGTGTGGGGGTTGAGGAGCAGTGGGCAAACATAAAAGGAGCCATAGCAGAGGTGACAGACCAGTGCATTAGGCTCATAAACAAAGGGGAAAGAAGGAACAAGCCACTGTGGTTCTCAAAAGAGGTAGCAGAGAAGGTTAGGACCAAGAGGGTGGTGTTCAGATAGTATAAAAGGACACAGAAGGAAGAGGATAGAGTGATGTATATGAATTGTCTGAAGGAAGCAGGGAAAGCTGTTAGGAGCACAAAGGCGCAAACAGAGGAAAGATTGGCTCAGACAGTGAAGAGAGGGGATAAAACATTCTACAGGCACATCAGTGAAAAAAGGTAAAAACCCTAATGAACAAAGCCTGTCGCCTAGTTCTGGGGGCTGATCACAGAACACATACTTGTGCCCTTTATCAAGAAACGGGCTGGCTCCCTCTCCACAATAGGGTTCAATACCAAGTGTGCCTACTGGCAAAGAAGTCATTGCTAGGACTCACACCTGGTTCAACCTCCTACCTCTTCAAAACCGCCCAACGTACCATTAGGATTTGGAATGCGGTGAAAGGGGGGTTGGTGGTGCTGTTTAAATGAACAGTGCAGGCTCAGAGATCGCTTTCCTACTGTGGACCCAAATGGCTCGGTGAACTCCCCAAGGAACTGATAGTGTCATAAGGTCAGCCAGTTCAAATCGGACTCTATGCCCACCTAGCCCTTGAGAATGTCTGCAGATGTATCCACTAACCCCAGATTACCAACCCAGTTGCCTACCACCCCTGGTGGTAGGATACTGGGTAAAATACCTCGTTGCCCCATGCACCTCATGCCACCAGTTCCCTCGCCTCTCACCCACTCCCACGCCACTCCCCTCCTCCTTCCACCAGCCTACCCTCCCGCTTGCTACCCCAATCCCCTCCCTGCTCTTCCCCACTAGCCCATTCCCCTTTCTTCCCATCACCCCTCGCTGAACTCTCACCCCCACCAGTGCTCTCTCCTCAGAGAATAGTGTGGACAAAACCTTCTCCTGCTGCTTCTATATAGAGCAGTGCTAAGGATCATTAGTCCTCAAGCACCACCCTGCACTTACTCTGTTATTGCCTCACTCTCAGTCTGTCCTGCTCAGGATACAGTTTTCACTGTTTTTTTTTTATTTTTTTTTTTGCAACTATTGTTTATCGTACACCTGTAGGAAACTACAATGTAAACCAACTATGGAATCTGCAGATCCCTATGTAAACTAACTGTTGTTCGTTTGTCTTGTGTATCTGTATGACTTGGAACCTTTGTAAATGAGTCTCAGACTCAAAGGTATTAATCCCAATCTTAAGTAAATAAATAAAGGAAATCTGGGGGGTGGAGGGGACCAGGAAAAGGCATCAATGCTGACTAGATACTTCTGTTAGTTATTCACTGAGGAAGGGAGGGACAGGGCAAAGCTGTAGGAAGGCATTTTGTGCCCTGGCATGACACTAATTTGCAATCTCTCAGAAAACAGCCGTGGTCTGGGGTTGGCAAGGTCCCCCCAGAAGCTCTAAGTTGTTTACATGCTCTGTGGTGAGTTGTGGGACTTTTCTTGAAGGAAAAACATACTTTTGTTATATGTTCCCTACCCTAATTTCAGGAAAAACTTTACTCCCATAGAATCTGAGGTGTGGAAGTCGAAGATACTGGCTGGCTGTCATCAGAGTGTGTAGTGCAACTGCAATTGTTGTGGACAACTGTCTGACCAACAGTTCCATGAAGAGTGGCTCATGGGGACATATACAGGCACCTCAGTGGCATAGATGCAGTCCTCGAGTGCTGGACACACATAACTTTGAGATGCTTCACCTGCAACCACCCATCCTCACATGGGGGATGTATCCCCCTGAGCCCAATCACTCAGCCCTAATGGCAGGCTTTACTACCCCTGTAGTGGAATGGAATTGCCACCACCTAACAGAAGGAAAAGCCTCCACCCCGACCATCTTCCCTTCAGCTAGACTATCTCCAGCACTCAATACTGCTTAACCACCCTCCTAAACCATAACCAGACTGCACCCCCCAACCATCCTACACATGGCTTGAACACCTCCACAACACCACACTCACCTTAGCTGCCTATCTTCCCTATAGCTGAACCACCACCCTACACCAAGACCAGCACCCATGCACCCGAACAATCCCTGTAACTTGACCAACCCCACATACCTATAAACTGTCCCTGATTTTGCATCAGAACTTGCATTTGTCCATCATAAAGTTTGTTTTTTTTTGGTAGAGAACAGTGGGGTGGGGTTGGGGGGTTAACATCATGAAATCATGTAAAACATTAAAGTTACAGACTTATTTTTCTTCAGAAAATGCAGATGAACACAAATCCCCTTTTTCTATCAGCTTTCTAGGTGAATAGTGCCAGTTTATAACATGTGTCTAAGATTTTGGGTCTTTGTCCCTGATTATTTTAAGTTTTGTTCCTGATTCATGAGGCAAGAGGTTGAGAGGTATGCAGCCCCAAGTCTAGCATCCCTCCAGAAGACCACTCTTTCTGTAGTGGCATCCCCCCACCAAACAATATTCTGACTGTATCCAATCCCCTCCGCCACAGGAACGCCCCATAGAAAAGCAGCCCAGCATCTGCCTCTACCCTCCCAGTTGGGAGAGGACCAAGGAGCGTAAGAGTCTCATCATAGAACTGCTGCTATGGTGCTGTCCACACACCCTAACATTCTGGTTGCCTTGCTGTAGGTCTTATTGCATTGGCTAGTTTGATTTTTGGGAGTCATTTATGATGACTCCCAGGTCCCATTCCTCTGCAGTAGTGGCCAACCAAATTCCTCCCATTTGGTATTCGAGCCTAGGTTTTCTACTCCCTATGTGCATCATCTTACACTTTCTGATGTCGAATCTCAACCAAAAACCTTTAGACCACCTCTCTAACTTTTGCAGGTCCTTCTGCAACTCTCTTGCTCCTTCTTCCTTGTCTAGTCTTCCACAGTGTTTAGTGTCATCTGCAAAGAACCACATCTTGCCCTGTACATCATCTTCTATTTCACTGTGAAGATTCTGATTAAGGACAGGCCCCAGAACTGTAGCAACCCACTCATGAACTCCCTATCCACCAATGTGACCCTGATAGCCAACAGCTTCTGCTGTCGCCCCCTAGTCAAATTCCCACCCATTTTACCAGGTCCTCTGCTGCTCCCAGCTCCTCTACCTTCTTTAGCAGCGCAAGTCAATTACAACATAAGCTTTAGCAGAAAAATGTGTGCCCCTCGGAAGTTTGCACCCGGGGCGGGAGCACCACTCACCCCACCCTTCCTACGGTACTGGACAGGGGCCACAGCTAGGTACCAGTAACAGAGTATGGAGGGAGGTGGATTCCAGTCCATTTACAGAAGGTGGAGTCCTAGAGGAGCTCACAAAACTAAAGGTAGACAAAGCAATGGGACTAGATGGCATACATCCCAGGATATTGTAGGAACTAAGGATGGAACTAGCAGCAGCACTGCTGGCCATGTTTAGTGAGTCGCTCACTACAGAGATGGTTCCAGAGGACTGGAGGAGGGAACACGTGGTCTTCCTACACAAAAGTGGTAGCAGAGAGGAGGCAGCAAATTACAGGCTGGTCAGCCTCGCCTCAGTAGTAGGGGAAATAATGGAGGCATTGCTAAAGGAGAGGGTTGTGAAACACTTAGAATCCACCAGAGTGCAGGACCCGAGGCAGCATGAATTCACTACTGGAATATCATGTCAAACAAATCTAATAGACTTTTTGTCACCCAGTCAAAAAGGAGGTGGACCGGGGAGGAACAGTGGAAGTCACCTACCTTGATTTTCAGTAAGGCTTTCGACACCGTTCCACATAGGAGACTGTTGAAACAAGTTGGGAATCCTGGGTATGGGACACAGGGTGGTACAATGGGTTAGAAACTAATTAGAGGCTAGAAAGCAGAGGGTAGTGGTAAATGGGATCCAGTCCAAGGAAAGAGGAGTGACCAGTGGGGTACCTCAGGGATCAGTCCTGGGGCCAGTTCTTTTTAATGTCTTTATTAGTGACATTTCGGAGGGGCTGGAAGGGAAGGTTTGCCTGGTTGCAGATGACACCAAGATTTGTAGCAGGGTAGACACTCCTGATGGGGTGGAGAGAATGGGAGGTGACCTAAAAAAGCTGGAAAAATGGCCTGAAGAGTGGCAGCTGAAGTTCAGTGTGAAGAACTGCAAAATCATGCACCTGGGCCGCAGAAACCCCTGGGGAGAGCTACAGGCTGGGGGGGGTGTTACTGACAGTCACCAGGGAAGAAAGAGATCTGGGGATTATTATCTCAGATGACCTAATGGTAACCAAGCAGAGTACAGGGGTTGTAGGGAAGGCCAGTGGCATGTTGGGGTGCATAGGAATGGGCATCACTAGCTGAAGAAGAGAGGTGATGATACCACTATGCAAAACACTGGTGAGGCCTCATCTGGAATAATGTGTACAGTTCTGGAGACTGCATCTTTGGAAGGACATAGACCAGGTGGAAGCGTTCCAGAGAAGGGCGACAAAGATGGTGCTGGGCTTACACCAGAAGACACGTGGGGAGAGATTGAAAGACCTCAGTATGTATGCACTAGAAGAAAAGGAGGGAACAGGGGGATATGATAGAAACTTTTAAGTATTCTAAGGGCATAAACAAGATGCAAGGGGGAAACACCTTTCAATATAAGAGGGGCACAGGAACAAGGAGGTTGGAAGGGGGCAGGATAAGGGGAAATGTGAGTAAGTTCTTTTTCACAGGAAGGGTGGTGGATGCATGGAATAACTGACCCCAGGAGGTAGTGGGAGCATCAACAGTGGGAGGATTTAAACATGCATAGGATGGGCATAAGTGAACCCTAGAGGTGGGAAGAAGTGGCTAAAGTCAGTGATGAGATAGGGACATTGGCTGCCAAGTAAGGTAGGACAGTTGGGCAAACTGGATGGGCCTGGTGGTCCTTATCTGTCGACAATCTCTGTGTTTCTGTGCAACAATAAAAAGACCATGACCTTTGGCGCACCCCCCCCCCCTTTCCAGACTAGCTAGACTATCGCCACTCCCAGCCTTCTTCACCCTGGATGGCACTCAGCTGGAGCCTGTTCCTGCCTTCAGTTATCTTGGCATCTGGCTGGACAGCAAACTCGATTTCTCTGTCCACATTGATCCTATTCACGCCAAGCTTCTCTCCAAGCTTCCCTCATTTTATGCCTCAGAACCCCACTTATATCTCATAGGAGTGGTGTTTCTCATTTACGACTTGGTACCCTTCTTTCCATACCTCACATCTGTCTTGCACTAGGAGCTACCTCCTTCATTTGCCACTTAGAATACCTCTGCCCATCCATCTCAACTGTCCCATATTAGGAGGGACGTCTCTCATATTACTGTTCAGAAACCCCTCAGTCCATACATTTCAACTGTTCCACTCCAACTACTCCTCCTTCCTTAGCAGACACTTATGTTCCCTGTATTGACTGCCTGCTTCAGTTTAATCTGTTTGATGGAGACTGGGTACAGCTTTGAATCAATCAAGTGAGTGCATTGTCTTTCACCTTTTACCTAATAATGGCAGACTAAAACAAATTTAAATTTGTTGCAAACACTACATAAAAGCATCAGTTAGGGTTTCAGCTTCATGCCCCAAAAGTGAGGAAATGTGGTGCTAGGGTCACACATTTCCCTGAGTCTTGATGATTTTATGGCATGTAATGTTTCTCAGAGTTTGAATGGCCATGTAACCTAGCACTGGCTTTGCTCTAACATTGGCACTGTGTGTCTATCTAAAATGATGAGATAAATGCCTAGTGGCCCATCCAGTCTGCCGAAGCCTGTGTAATTTTGTGTCCCTGCCCTTGTCAGTCCTCCCACCCTCCCCTCAGTGTGACTCCTTGCACAGAACATGTCAGCAGGAAAATACCACTGGTCCACCCAGTCTGTTCTGTTATACCCAGTCCTACCCTGGGACCTATTGTTTAGTCTGGGTTTTTTGCCCTTGCCTCCTCTTCCCCCCCTCCCCCCGTTGCCCCCTGCACCACTGTTTTCCACCTGAGTAATTGTTAAGCCCTTTACTCAGTCCCAGCCGTGTTTGAAACCTTTAATGGTTCTTGAACCCACCACATTTGTATGTAGGCTGCTCTCCTGTCCCCTCTGAAATTCCCCTGTCAGCTGCCACTGTTGTCTTCGTGTTTTTGATTTGCTGTTCTTGCTGATTCATCAGTCTACCTTGTTCATTCCTTTCAGGGACTTGAAAAGTCTGTGTCATATCATCTTTCTTTCTTCAAGCAAGTACATTTTCAGAGCCGTAAGCCAGTTCCCGTAGGACCTGACCTTTTGGCACTAAATCTTTTTTGTTTACTCTGCAATGCACCATCTCCAGCCTGTCTTTGTCTTTCTTTAGCTGGGACTCCAGATCTGGGCACAGTATTCCAGATGTGGCCTCACCAGTAATCTGTGGAAAGGTAGTACTACCTCTTTTTTACCCTGCTGTCGAACCCCCTTCCAGTACACCCCAACATTCTGGTTGCCTTGCTGTTGACCTTGTATTGGCTGGATAGTTTTAGGGAGTCGCTTATAATGACTCCCACATCCCTTTCATCACACGCAGTGTCCAGCTTAACCCCTCCCAGTCTTATTCCCTGTGTGCATCACCTTGCACTTCTTGGCACTGAATTTCAACTGCCCAATCTTGAACCACCTCTTCTAACCTTTGCAGGCCCCTCTGCAACTCCCGTACCCCTTCTTCTCTGTCATTCCTGCTATAGAGCTTAGTGTCATCTACAGAGAGACATAGCTTGCCCTGTATTCCTTCTTCTATGCCGCTGATGAACATAATAAAAAGGACTGGACTCAGGACTGAACCCTTTGGCACCTCTTTCGTGACCTCCCTCTCTGCTGACTTGACACTGTTTACAGCTACCTTCTGCTGTTTTCCTTCCTAAGCCAGCTCTGACCCATCTAAATAGGTATTTCATTGCATCCAGATCCTCTAATGTCTGCAGCAGCCTTGTGTGTGGCACAGAGTCAAATGCCTTGCTGAAGTCGAAGTAGAGTGAATCCACTGCCCTAGTTATGTAGCCAAAGAACACTATCGGGGTGGTCTGACAAGACCTCACTGCCACAAACCCATGCTGCTCACTATCCTGGAGCCCATTTATCTCCAGGTAGTCTACTAGGTCCTCTTTATGTTCTTTGTTTTAAACTGTCTCAACTTTGCAGCCTTTGCTGTTCCTCAGGGTCCCCAAGGTGCCAGGCTCTGCCTGTATCTGGTCCCTTGCAGCTTCCACCCTCCATGTGTTCCTGATATCAGAACCCCCCCCCCCCCGGCATGGAAGAAGAGGCAGGACCACCTTCTACCTGCATGTAGTCTTCATCAGGTGGTTGCTGAGGGTTCCTGGTGCAGTCCATGTTTGGTCCACCTGGGCCGTCGTTAACTTTGGCAGTGAGGTTTTTCCTTTTTCTCCTGGTCCCCAGAGATGCAGGCATGCATGAGAGGTCCAAGGAGAGCATACATGCTGTTGCATTCTGCAGCTCCAGACCTTGGACTACATCTCACACTCCCATAGCATCCTCGAGTGAACTGCTACATGTGGTCACCCAGATGGCAGTATTGCAGTGAGGACAGTATCCCACCTACCGCGAAGGAGAAGGGCATAACCTGGGACTATCGATCCTTTTTCCTCACCAGCCAGCCCCCATCAACCCAAGCTTGTTCTTGAACTCAGGTTGCCGGTGTCATGAACAGTAGTGCTACCGCTACGCCAACGGGCCGGTCTACTAGGTCCTGTTTCACTAGTGTCTCCATTAGTTTACCCACAACAGAGGTAAGACTGACGGATCTATAGTTTCCCAATTGCATGTTCTCTCCTTCTTTGTGGAGTGGAATGATGTCTGCTGTCTTCCTGCCACGGATTCAGCTAGTTCAAATACCAGTTTCCTGAGCACCCTCAGGAGCATCCCAATCCAGCCCTAGAGCCTTATCTATTGTCAGTGCTACAAGTCCTTTTCTGACCCGTCCCCCATAATTACTGCATACTTCATTCTAAGATCCCCATTGCAGCAGCCTTCATGCCACTTTCAGGCAAAGGCTCGCTATTCTCCACTCTGAGCACTGAGCAGAACTAGTCATTAACTCGTTTTTTCTTGGGCTGCCATTTCGTATCAGGTTAAGCAGTGGATGGATCAGACTTCATACAGTTATTTAAAGTAATGGGTTAAGAATGGCTGCCTTCTGCTTGTCCTCCTCTGTCACCCTGCCCCTTCTATCACCCTAACAATTCCTCCTGTCGTCTTTTTTTTTTCCCTGATGTTATCTAAAGAAAGAGCAGTTACTTACCAGTAGCGGTAAATCTTTGAGAGCATCTCCTCAATTGGGCCACACCTTTCACTTGAAAACTTTTGTTAGCTGGGGGCCGCCTACAATGATGTGCTATGTTGTGTGAGGGATCCAGATGGTAGCACGTGTGAGGCGAAGGAAGGGCACGCATTCGGAGCACTGAGGGTGTCTCTGCAGAGGCAGAGTGTGCAAGCGGTTCTCATTGCACGTCTGCACAGCCCAGGGGGAGAAAACAAGGAGGAAAATGGAGGATGGGCATCATGAGGCCCTGACCGCTTACGCCGATGGCCCGCTTGGTCTCTCTGGCTCCGGGGACATCTGGATTTGTGTTCCGGGTGAGGGAGGATGGCCTTTCCTTCCTGGCCCCACTGCAGGGGGGGCAGTCCACGGGGGATACAAGCCCCAAAGACTGGAGGAGTCATGAGATGGCCATGGACCATGGGGACAGGACTTAGCCAGCCACACATACTTGCCAAGAGAATAAAAACCTATATAGAAAAAAAAGGACAACACCATACCACAGGTAGAGTGGTGACACACGGTATCAGGAAGTTCCTTATTATACTTCCTATAACAAAACTCAATACAGCGTGCCAGCCATTTGGACAGGCACTGTTTGATAATAGGTGCACCCTCTTTCCCAGGAGCAAAAGAGACAAAGAGCTAACAGGACTTTCTGCAGTCCTTGGTGCAATTGAAATAGAAATGCAGGGTTCTATAGAAACATAGACTTTGATGGCAGATAAGAACCGCTTGGTCCACCTAGTCTGCTAATTTCCCTAGCCATTGGATAAGCTGCAGATCCTAGTTAAGCAACAGCCTACTGCTTCTTAACCCCCCCACCAGAATTGCCTTATGTCTGTCTCATGCATTCATGAATTCCCCCACTGTTTTCGACCCCATGACCTCCTCAGGTAGACTGTTCCATGTGTCCATCACCCTCTCTGTGAAAAAATACTTCCTCACATTGCCCCTGAGCCGTCCCCCGTCTATCTTCAGATTGTGTCCCCTTGTTCTTGCACATCTCTTTTTTTGAAAGATGCTACCCTCTTGGACTTTGTTGATTCCCTTGAGGTACTTGAAAGTTTCTATCATGTCCTCCCTCTCCCTCCTTTCCGCAAGGGTATACATATTAAGCTTTTTTAGTCTCTCTTCGTATGGCTTCTGTTGCAGACCCTGCACCATTTTAGTTGCCCTCCTCTGGAATGCCTCCATCCTGTCTATGTCCTTGCGGAGATGGGGTCTCCAGAACTGCACACAGTACTCTAAATGGGGTCTCATCAACTGTCTGTACAGAGGGATAACAACTTCCTGTTTTCTACTGGTGATGCCTCTCCCTGTACATCATAGTATCCACGCAGCCATCCTTACTGCCTTCTCACATTGCTCGCTTACCTTTAGGTCATCTGATATAACTACCCCCCGGTCCCTTTACATTTATGTTGTTGTTAATACCCCCAACTGTGTACTCTTCCCTGGGTTTTCTTTCCCAGGTGCATTGCTTGCACTTCTTTGCATTGAATCTGAGCTGCCATACTTTTGACCATTCCTCCAACCTTGCCAAGTACCTTCTCATCCTTTCCACCCCCCCCCGTGCATCAATCCTGTTGCAGATCTTTGTGCCATCTGCAAAGAAGCATACTGTTCCTTCCAGTCCCTCTGCAATGTCACTTATAAAGACATTAGACTGGACCCAGTACTGAACCCTGCGGTACTCCGCTAGTAACTCCCCTTTCTTCAGAGTGGACTCCGTTTACTATTACCCTGTGTCCTGTTGTCCAACCAATATGTACATCAAGTGCATGGAGCTATGCCTTACCTCTGTTAGCATGCTCAGGGTAATGCACAGGAAGATGTATAGTCTGTTTCAGATTGACAACAGAGACTTTTTTTTTTTTTTTTTTTGTCAGTGTTGGGGGACGTGATTCATCGACATGCCCCCCCCACAGGCCACCCCATGTTCATACAAGGCCAAGAACTGTGTGGGCGGGGCACAGAAAAAGCATGCCCCAACCGACAGGATGATGAGCTCCTGGCTTCTGCCACCCAAAGTTCCAGAGTCAGCCCAGAACCAGCTTCACACCTCCTGGATTGTGTGCTACTCGTCATCAGGCACTTCCCCCTCGGAAGAGAGGGACCCTCCTGGCAGAGGGATATGCCAGGGTATCTAGGTGGGCTGCAGTTGAGGCAAGTAGTGGTGGCAGGGGTTGGAGGGCGGTAGGATAGGCGTGGCGCTTCGAGGGAGTAGCTGGGATGTCAAGGGAGGAGCATAAATAAAATACACACAAAAAAAAAGGTAGGGTAAATACAGATACAACACACAGTAAAAGATTTAAAACAATAAATGCATAAATAAATCTCAGCATGAGTAGATAACTTCATAAGATTAAAACAGGTCAGTCACCTTCGTTGGGGAAGGCCAAACAGAAAAGGTGGGCCGTTAACCCTTTTTTAAATAGCTCGACTTTTGGGGCCTCCCTGATAGCAGCTGGCAAAGAGTTCCACAGGGTCGGCCCAGTGACGCTGAAGGCACAGTCGCCAGATGTTTTTAGCCTGACCCTGGGAATATCAAGGAGACCCCGAGTCAAGGGTAAGAGGGAATGGACGAGGAGGCAGGTGTTAGGAGATCAGCCAGATAACCAGGGCCCAGCCTGTATAGGGCCTTGTAGGTGAGCAAGCCCACCTTGAAGAGGAGCCTCCTCCTGACAGGCATCCAGTGCAGAGCCCGCAGGACTGGGGTCACATGACTGGACCTTGCCAGACCTGTCAGCAACCTTGCCGCTGCGTTCTGCACCAGCTGCAGCTGACAGAGTGTGTCTCCAGTGACCCTGAAGTATAGAGCATTACAGTAATCCAACGCTGAAGTCACAAAGGCATGCACCAGTGACGGCAGGTCTTCGGGCGGAACTAGGGGTTTAATCCTGTCGATGTTCTTCAAGCGTTAAAAAAACACTTTTGACCACAGATGACACCTGAGCTTCAAGTGTCAATCTGCTGTCCAGAACGATGTCAAGATCCCGCACCCTAGGGGAGGCCATCAATGTTGTGGATCCCGGAAATTATCCTGTACCCACTCCCATCACTCCCACGACCTGGCTCAGTCACCAGTACCTCTGTCTTGTCTGGGTTCAGTTGCAACCAGCTGGAGGACATCCAGTTGTTGATTTTGGCCAGGCAGTTGTTAATCACTTCCACAGCATTGTGTGTTCCTGGGGCAAAAGACAAATACAGCTGGGTATCATCTGTATAGCAATGAAATCCCACACTGTATTGCCTAATGAGCTCTCCCAGGGGCAGCATGTATAGTGTGAATAACATTGGAGACAAGATTGAACCCTGAGGTACTCCACATGACAGGGACCTCGGGGAGGAGGAGAAATTCCCCATCACCACCACCCTCTGCTCCCTGTCAGAGAGATAGGACTTAAACCAGTTGATGACAGTACCGGCGAGTCCACAATACTCTCGAAAGTGATCAAGAAGCACGTTGTGATCCACAGTACCAAAAGCTGATGAAAGATCGAGGAGAACAAGAATTGACCTGTCTCCTCTATCTCTATCCCTGAGGAGGTCATTATGCACCCTGACTAATGCCTTTCCAGTGCTATGCCTAGCCCTGAAACCCGACTGGAATGGCTCATAGATGTCAAAGGACACGAGGTGTTCTTCAAGCTGTTGCTCCACTAATTTCTCAACAACCTTGCCCAAGAATGGCAGGTTGGAGACTGGACAATAATTCGCCAGGATGTCTGGGTCAAGAGATGGCTTTTTCAGGAGGGGTCTCACCAGAGCTTCTTTCAAAGCATCTGGAAAGATTCCCTCCGATGTCTTAACACCAGACAATCCCAGTGAACACTGGGCCTATGATCCCGATACATCGCATCAAGAAATGAGTCAGGGCCGGGTCCAGTTCGCACCAAGTGTGCTTTAGCTTCGAGATCACCTCAGTGTCCTCAGCCACCTCCACTGGTTTAAACTCATCCCAGACTGACAGTGCTTCTGCCCCTTCTGGGCCAAGCACTGCGAGACAAAGCTTGTCTCACCGATGGAATCCCTGCCAGGATGGAGGACACCCTGTCAGAGAAAAACAGAGCAAACGCCTCGCACAACATGATTGAAAAAGCTTTTTTTTGGCTGTAGACAGATGTGATGTAGCAATCTGTCCACAGTCCGAAAGAGCTGAGTTGGTTGTTTTTTCCCTGCGGCAATCTTCCTGAACATGTACTCTGCCTTCTTATGGTTGATTGCTCCTTGGTACTTATAGTAATGAGCATGCAAGGCCAGTTTGTCCACCTCCAAGTGGGTCTTCCGCCAGCAGCGCTCCAACGTCCGACCCGTGAATTTCATCTCCTTGAGATCGACATCAAACCAAGGGGATCTCAAGTGAGAGGATCTGGGTCATATATGGACTGGTGTGATGGCATTAAGTACTTTGGAGACCACACTATTATAGGTAGCCGCCGCCTCGCTCACGCTAACCGCACATGCAGCGTCTACACTAGATAAGTCAGCCACTGCCAGGAGTCCCTCTGGGAACAATCCCCTTAAAGGGCAGTAGCCGACCATCTCAGCCAGGGGAGGGACTTCGGGAGGGGGGCCCCCCAAACTGGAACTTCACTGTGCAATGATCATACCAAATGACCTGATCAGTCTTGAGGTTGGCAACCTCAAGCCCCAGCGAGAAGACCAGGTCAAGCATATGGCCATGGTGATGGGTCGCAGAAGTAATGACTTGTGTCAGGCCCAGTGATGACATCAACTGGAGGAGGTCATAACCAAATTGTGAGGATTCATCGTTGACCTAGGCGTTGAAGTCTACCGGAATTAAACATCTGATAGTTGAAGGCTGTGAGACCGTGCCCACTACCATACTCGCATTGCTTCTCTGCATAGGGGTAAGAGTGAATGCCCCCCTTGCTTGTTGATGTAGTGTATCACACTGACACTCTGTCCTTATCAACAAGGACTTGGCCTGATGTGTTATTCGATGGCCTGGAGACCAGGTAGAACAGCGCTCATCTCCAGAACACTGATTTGGAGATCCGAATCTAGGTCGGTCCACAATCCCTGGGCCTCAAAAGGACCCAGATGGGCACCCCATCCTGATCTAGAGGCATCTGTTGCGAGGATCTGCACCAGAATTGAGGAGCAGAATGTGACTGCCTCCAGCCGGTGCTGGCAGTCCATCTACCATATCAGGACATTACAAAGAGGAGGTGTGACAAGAAAGAAACATCTGTTCCAGCTCATCCGTCAGTTGATGCCATTGTAGCTAAAATATCTATTGCGGTATATGGATGCGGACACAGATGACATTCACAGTGGCAGCTGTCATAAGTCCCAGAAATGAAACATTCTCTGAACAGACACATAATGACTCCTGTGTACCAGCTTGGTCTGGCCAACTAGGGCATTGGTTCTGTCTGGAGGCAGAAATGCACTACCCACCACAGTGTCCAGCACCACACCAATGTATTTGGAGGTGCAGGCAGGGAACTAGTACGGTTTTCAGTTTGTTGACTATGATAAAGTCCTCAAATAGTTTTATTCTAGACAATGTGTACTGAACTACTTCCCTGGACGGGTCCCTTCAGTAGTCAGTCATCCAGATTAGGGAAGATGTAAAGTCCTTTCCTCCAGAGGGCTGCCGCCACAACTCTGAAGCATTTGGTAAATACCCACAGTGCAGAATACAAGCCAAAGGGCAAGACTTGGAACTGATAATAGCTGCCCTCCAACGTAAAGTAGGAGTACTACCTGTGGCATTTTCAGATTATTACATGAAGGTAAGCATCCTTCTTGTCCAGGGTGCAGAACCAGTCCCCCTTTTGCAGCAGGGGGGGATGACAGCCTGAAGAGACACCATTCAAAACATTTTATATTCGATGAATGTGTTTAGGTCTGAGGTCCAGTACAGGATGCAGGTCTCATGTCCACTTGACAAACAGGAAGTACCTTGCATAGAACCCTCTGTTCGTTCCTTGGGAGGGAACAGGTTGGATAGCGAATGGGTTTGATAGCTTTCTTTAGAATTAGTAACTGTACTCTCAGAAGGGACAAATGGACTGGATGATAGTGAGAAGGATGTGGAGGGTAAACTTTAGGGGTGGACAGCCACTCCAAAGCATGCCCCTTTTTAATTATTTACTGGAACCGCTTGTCCGTGGTGATCCACCTCCATTTTGACAGATGAAGGAAGATTCTTTTCCCCACTGGCACCCCTGGAGGCAGCAGTGAAGGGGGAGGAAGTGGGGATGCTGCCTAGATTGATACCTTTGGCTTCCTTGGAACGGGCACCAGGGGTGGGGGGATCTGGAAGGGGGCCACCTCCATGACCACAGGTCTGCTGACAGTATCCATGGCCTGCTGGTCTACAGAATGAGCCTCTATCATGTCCTTTGGTAGGTCGAGGAGTCCGGGAATTTACAGACCTTAGAGTCATTTCGAATGATTGAAGCTTGCTTCCTTAGGGCATTGTCAGAATCTGGTCCGTACAGTTTGGAGCCCCTAAAAGGGGCATTCATCACAGCTTGTTGCACATTAGTAGCAAATTCAGCCACCCTGAGCCAGGAATATCTCCTGAGGCAAATGCCAGAGGCTGCAGCCCTGGCCAAAGTATCATTGGCATCGTATACTGAGCCTATCAGAAACTTCTCAGTATTATTTGTTTTAGTTTTTGTTGACCAGGAAAGGAGGACTAGACAATTCTAACTATTTTCAACCTCTTCCCGGGGGAGAGGGATACAGATGGATGCCAGCTGACACTGAACCAGATTAAGGTGTTGGTGGTATTTTTAGTGAATGGGGGAAATTTGGCCAGGACACCGGGGAAATTCCCCTGCTCTGCAGTAGGGGACGCTGTGACTAGTACTGATGGGCCAGTCTTCCTGGAGGAGCAAGATGTCTGCAGGGCTGAGGAGAGAGCCTCCACCTTGGTCTCAAGCAATTTGGAGGCCTTACCGATGGATAGAGCAGATTTTTCAAGAGCCTTACCTGCTGTTTCGGTGGAGACGACCTCTGTGGGTGAAGAAGCAGAGTTTCATGTAAACGTGGATACGGAGGTGGCTCTTGGTAGTATCTCTACTGAATTGCTGCTGGGTGCTTTTTTTCCTGGGCAAGTGCGGTCCGCTGACGGTCAGAACCACATTGAAGAGGAGCTTCGGCGATGTGGGAAGAGTTTTGCAACAAGCTCCTCGGTGCTACCAAGCGAGCGCCCAGGTAGCGAGGAGGAACAGGCCTGTATATTTTCCTGAAGTTTGGGCTCTGCTGATGGATTACTCGTTTCACGTTCCTCGGAGCCTCAGGTACTGTTTACTGGGTCGGGACTGGTCTCTGAGGGGAGCACACGGGAGAGGGGACTCTGGTCTCTCCTGGAGCTATTTTGGGGGCCTCGTTACAGGAGAAGGCAGATTTACATGAAGACGCTAGAGACCGTATTCTTGCACAAGGGGAGAAGGAGCTGGCAGGCCCTGTTCTGTTACCCCAGGCTGTCACATTTACGATTGGTGTCTCCGAGAGCAGCCCCAACAAAATGGCAGCTGCAGCTAAAGTGTTGGCTGGACATCTGAAAAGGAGACAAAAGCCACTCTTGAGGGTCTGTCTTGTTTGTCCCCCGCCCTCTCCTACTACTTCTGTTGAAGCTGCTGTTTCCTCCCTAGTGGGTTCGGGATCCTTTAATGGGGGCTGGGTGGGTTTCAAATGGAACAGGGTGGATCCCTGACTCTGATGCATGACTGGAAATGGAGGGAGTGGTGCTCCATTCCCAACCTCCCTCATGTTTAATACCTCGACCTCTGGAAACCGGATCTTTCCCTCCTGGACAAACTCTGGGGACTTCTGTGAGCAATGCTACTCCAGATACATCCCCTCATGAAAGTTTTGCAGCACATCAGAGTGTTGGAGGATGACCCCGAAACTGCCCCTGTACCTGCTACGCCACAGGAAGTGGCAGCTTCCCCAGGTGCTTTGCCTCAATGACCTGCCACAAGTGCTGCTATACCTCTCAAAAAGTCAAGGAAGCAAATCACCAGGCTCACAGGGTGGCTTTGGCCTGGGACGATGGTCTAGAACCTAATGTTTGGCACACGAATGTCCGTGAACGTTTGTTCCCTGAAACTGTAAAACTGGCCTATGAGCCTGTAGCACATAGAAATGTTGTGCGTTTACGATATAGAGGCAGTATGGATGATATCCTGGATAGATTATTTGTGGGCAGGGCCCTATTAAAGACTAGCATGAAGTACTGTGCCTATGAGATCTACGCATTGATACACATGCCTGGAGACACTTGTTTTGATATTAGCTTTAAACACCCTGCTGGCCTTGATCAATTTTGGAAGCAGTATTTAACATTAAAAAACACCCCGCTTTGGAAACCCTTTATTGCAATACCTCTGATGAAGCTGGCTTTCAAACGTATTACAGTACTTTTCCGAAATGATGGGGTAAATGTGGCAGACATTTCCTGCTGGTTGAAAAAGCACTGTATTGTTAATGGTCCACCTGAGCCTACTGTATACAGGATCACGAGCACTTGTGGACGGGGGGGGGAGGTGGCTATATAAAGTCGCTCTTAAACTGGAAAATGGGGTGATACAGCATTTGCTAAACTGTTTTTTGGGGGGGGCATGATGAGGGGTGTTGTTTTATGCAGGGCAGCCCCAAGTTTGCTACTGATGTGGTGCTGTGGGTCATTTGAGCAATGTGTGTACACAGCTGAAAAGTGGTGGTTGTGGGGATATCAGACACACTAGCATTCATTGTCCTAACCCAGTGAAATGTAATTTGTGTGAGGATATCGGCCATGCTTTCCATGCCTGCCCTTGGGTGTCACACAACAGTCTGGATGATACCATTAGGGTTGAGCAGGATGTATATGTAGCTCTTGCACAAAAAAAGCGACTGAAAATGGAGGAGTTACTATCACAAGGCCCGGACGAACTGATGCCAGCCTCGGCTCCTACATGTGCTCCAAAACCCTCGTAGCAGGGTCCAGAAGCTGTTCAGACTCAGTCAGCTCAGGTGTAATACAAAACCCAGTTGCAGGCCAGCCCCGGGAGAACAGGTCAGGGAGGTAGAGCCCGTAGAGATGGCCATTTTACAAGGATCTGATCCAGGTGCCATTGAGGTCTGCCCTCCTGAAAGACAATTTCCTGATTCCTGTCGGTCTGATGGGGAATGACATGCCCCCTGCTGTTGAGGACCCCCTTTCAGCATGTCACCCGTTCATGATCTGTCATGCAAGGTCCAGCCTGTCTGGTTAAAGGTCAGGATGTGGACCCCGTTACTATCCAAAACTCATTTGAGGTTCTGATGGATAGTGAGGCAGTTGACTCTGATGGTGGCTCAGAGGTTTCCTCTGTAGCCTCCTTCTAGCATTATACTGGAGGTGATGTTTTGGTTGTAGGGAAAGCGAAGTCGAAAAAACGAAAGAAACGGAAATGATGTGATTGGCACTGCTTTTGACAAATGTCATTTGTTTGCTGTTCTCTTTTTTTTTTTTTTTTTTCTTTGATGTTGCCATTTAAAATACTCACCCTGAATACTAACAGTATAAAGTCCAGAAACAAGCGACTCGTCACCTTTGCAAAACTATATATGGAGCAAGACAATGTTATAGTTTTGCAGGACACTAGACTGCACACGCTCTGAGACATTAGACGAGGCAAAAATGGATTGGCACTGGGGACCTTCTATCTGGTCTCTGGGTAAGGACGAATGCTCTGGCCTGGGGATTCCATTTCAAGACTTGGAATTTCAAACGTTACAGGTGTTTGATGTCTTTCCTGGTAGGGCTTTAGTCATGGACATAGTGGTTGCCAGGGTAGCTCATCGGTTAATAAATATCTATGCACCACAAGCGAAGGCAGATCGAAAGGTGTTGTTTCGCCATCTTGAATCTTACCTTATTACTTCTAAAGTGGTTCTCTGGGGTGGTGATTTTTACTGTGGCCTCTCAGACAGAGACTGGGGTAGAAAATCTGAGAAGTCTTACTGTGACACTACCCTGCTGCATGACATCTTAGACAGGCACCTTCTAGTAGATGCATATGATTTGGTGGACATTTCCCCGGCCCATACCTTCTATAAGAGTAAATGCTCCACGAGAATTGATTTTTGTTTTTTATGCAATAGAACATGCGAGTTGTTCCTTTTGAGACCTCAGATCACATAGCTGTGGAAGTTACCCTAGGAGGGTAGGGTCTTCATATGGGAAGAGGCTTCTGGAAGTTAAATTCCTCTTTTCTACACATAAACTCGTATCGACGGGGGGGTTTATTTTTCTTGGAGACCAGGCATGAAGTTCAGTTCCTCTATGACAGTCCAGTAGACTGGTGGGAGGATATCAAATCTGGGTTAAAAGAATTATTCATCACCTTTTCCGTAAAACCATATTAAAGGCCAATACCTTAATCACTTAGAATTGTGGGCTAAATTTTTGAAATTGCTATCACTTATGAGGTCTATGGAGTTGGATTGTTCACAGAAACTTTCTGAACTTAAACAGCAGATGTATGAGTATCTGCTAGGAAGGGAAAAGACAATGGCATATCATCAAAAATTTAACACCCAGGGGACGGCACGACATGTGAACCCTTTTGACTGTCATTCCAGGATGGCTGATCAAAAAATCATGACAGCACTGTTGAATGTTGATGGGGTGCCTGTACATGACCTTCCTTCTCTGGAATTGATAGTACACAAATATATAGAAGAAAGATTTCAGGTTGGGTGTGCCCAGAGGTCAAACGGCCTTTTGGAGGCGGTAGTTTTACCCCACATCTCTCAGGTGCAGTCTGCAATGCTGTTGGAGTCCATTTCAGAGACTGAGGTACGGGATGCTATAGGGCAGCTCTCCAAGCATACCTCCCAAGGGGGTGATGGTCTTTCAAATGAATTTTATAACATTTTTTGAGATCAGCTGGCCCCCCTTTTGATGGAGGTTTATTTTTCAATATGGGAGGAACATAGACTGGGTCATAGTATGGCAGAAGGGATTATGTTTTTTTTATTTGAGAGGTGACAGGACAGACCTTCATAATTGGAGACTCCTGAGTCTGTTAACCACTGATTATAAAATATTGGCTAAAGTTCTCACGGCGCGACTTTCAAAAGTTGCTCATGATGTTATTTTTAGAATGCAGACATGCGCAATTCCTGGGAGACTCATCAAACATAATCTCATTTTTCTTAGAGAGATTGTTGGGCAAGGTATGCTGAAACATCTGGATGGCTGTATCTTATCTGTTGATCGGGAGACAGCTTTTGAGGCTGTTAAACATGAATATTTGTGAGATTGTCTTGCTGCATATGGTATTCTGGAGGAGTTTGTCTTTGCTGAAAGTATTATATGAAGAGGTGACAGTGAAGCCTTTAGTGAACGGTCATATAGGCTTCCTCATGTACTGTACATTAAGAATGGGGTTAGACAGGGGTGCCCCTTATTATATGTTTTTGCTTTGGATCCGCTGTTACAGTGTATCGCAGAACATGCCCAGGTTCTCCCAATGCAAAATATTCATGGGAAGGACATAGTGACTGTCACTGCCTATGCAGACGATTGCACGATATTTGTTCAGGACATATCCTCAGGAAACAAGTCCTTAGGATCTTTGAGCAGTATCAGGGGATCACGGGTATTAAAATGAATGCCACAAAGAGTCAGGCTCTGGCATTAGGTGGAGCCCCTTTAGAGCCTGACTTTGATATACCCATGACAGCACACAAGATAAAAATACTGGGACTCTGGTTTGACACTTCAGAGGTGGTGCAAAGTAATTGGGATTTGGTTTATGATGCTGTACAAGCTAAAGTTTTGAAATGGAAGGTGTGGAAAATGACACAGAAAAAGCGTGTTTATTTAGCAAAGACATACTTGCTTCCTTTGTTTTTGTATATTTTTCATGTTTTTCCGTTGCCATTCACAGTGCACACTAAGTTTTTGTATTTGTTTTTTTTACATTGCTCTGGGGCAGTCTCTTAAACCCAGTAAAGAGAAGTCATACCTACCGTACCTGGAAAGATGGAGGTTTAAATATGGAACAGCCCTTATTTTTTCTCTTTGGGAATTTCTTTTTTACCAATATTCAGCCTTTCTTACTGGGCCAGGAAACGGATGGGTTTTTAGCCATGTCTTGTTGGGAACAGGGTTTTCTTACTGCCTGGTGTCGGGTTGGGGGGAATGGCATAGGGATGAAGTCCTACTTACTGTGTATGTTCAGTCTTGCTTGAAATATATTGGGCTGTGGAAGTTGGAAATTATGTGGGTGGTTGTTTCCAGGAAGACAGTGTATGCTTCTGTGGTAGATAAATTTTATTTTGAGGATCCTGTTTTTAAGGTTGGCCCCTCTATTTATGTGGCATCATTGTTAAATTGCATGTTAGATGCCAGAATACCACAGGAGATGCAGGACACTATGTGGCTTTGTGGGTATGAGAAGCTAAACGTACATGGCAGCCACAAACACAAGCAGTTGCATGACCGAATGTGTGATTTTGTAGGTTTTCATGAGCAGTTGAAACTATGCGGCATCTTTTTTTTTTTTTTAATGCACCTTTATACAGGGGTTTTGGACGCAGCTAGATGCCTTTTGGAATACCAGTAGGTTTGCAAAGGTGATGTATGACACCTTCATTTATGGTCAACTCTCAGCATTATGGACTGGCTGGCACAAGAGTACTGTATACGTTCTTTTTGCTTGTTTAAAGTGGGCTGTCTGGCATGTTAGATGTCAAATAGTCCTACATCAAGATGGTGTTACTGTTTATGATATTCTTTTTAATGTACAGGCAGAACTAGATGCCATATATCAGGTGAAAATGACTCGTTGGGGGACCGTGTTGTGTGCCAAGCTATGGAGAGGGATTGATTGGGTGGTATGATATTTGCTTATGGTTTTTTTCCCCTGGTTTCAGGTGTGGTTTATTTTGCTGCTGTGTAAAGTTGTTTTTTTTGAGAACCTGATTTTCCTTTGAATTGTTGCTGTTTACTTTTCTTATGTTTTGATTTTGAATGATAACAATTTCCCCTACTTTTTTCGAGAAGTGCCATAGGATCTTTAACATCCACCTAAATAACCACCAGAACAGGCATATGGGACTTCGGTTTAACGTCTCATCCAAAAGACAGCACCTCAGGAGTGCAACACCCCCCTCATACTGCACAGCAGTGTCAGTATTGGGATTCAACCCAAGTGCCTGGTGTAGGGATAGAACCCACAGCCTTCTGATCTCCCGGCCTCAGAGGTGAGTGTGCGGCCTGCTGAATCACTGACTCGTGAAGCAGCTCAGTCAGTTCAGACTTAGCAGGGCTATCAGGTAAAGCCTGAGTGTAGTCATGGCAGGTTTCCACAGACTATTTTAATATTCTGTCATATATGCTTGGTAATTAACAGTTCTTAGGTCCAAGGATGCAGAGGCAATAAGTTATTTTGCCCATGACGTCCAGCCTCCTGGATTCCTTGTCAGGAGGCAAAAGTACTCCTAACTCTTGGGGCTCTAGAGTGATCGTGAGCAGCCATGATAACCACAGAGTCCATTTCAGGCTGGGAAGCATAACAAGGCTTAACAAACAGAGCAGGGTGCAGTTTATCAGCCTTTCTAGGGACTGCAGGCAAGGAGTTAGGCCTATGCCAGGCAGTAAAAGTAGCATCCTCCAATGCAGGGTGTACAGGAGGCACCACCATAGAAGGTACTGCTGCAACCTCCAAAACCTCCATTAAATGTCTTTTACTGGAGTAGTCTTCACCCTCCAAACACATGATATCCTAGATTTGTCTGAGCAAGAACTGGAATGAGGGATCCTCGAGAGGAGACCTGGGATATTATATGCCAGAGAATCCTCACTGAAGGAGGAGAGGGTCAAGCTAGACAGTAGCCCCACTCATAAGAATCTTCACTCTTCTGCTCATCCTCCAAATCCTTCTCTGTGTTGAGGAAATTGGCAGTGTATTCCACCTCATTATCTGGAACGACAACAAGGGCAGTCAGCTGAGCTGGCGATGGAGGTAGTGGCTGCAGTGGAGGAACTGCAGGCATGCTTCTATGTGCTTTCGATGATGACGGGACTGCAGGCACCTTTTCTTTACTTTTCTCTGACATTCTTGCCGACCATAGTGGCGTCAGTGTTGCATGCTGCCTAGGAGTATTCTAGCCGGCGGCAGTTGGATGTGAGGGAGAAGCCAGTTTGGAGCCTATGGCTTTGACTTGATCTTCCATGGCCTTGGCAAGCTTCCATGGTCTTGATTGCAGTAACAGTTACTAGAACCTTCTTTCCACATCTCCTTGTGGCCTGATTGAATCCCTAGTAAATTTTGCAGGCCCAAACAGCAAACGCAAACCATGTGGGCATTCTTTTTATGGATGTTGTAACTGCAGGTACAAAATCTAAACAAAAATTCTTTTGACGGCAGCATCCAAGGACAACACCAAAAAATACTTGGATACTGTAATAATTAAAGAAACAATGCTGTTTTACTTTGTGGTCTGA
The DNA here is from genome assembly GCA_016271365.2 of Neoceratodus forsteri. Lineage (NCBI taxonomy): Eukaryota > Metazoa > Chordata > Ceratodontiformes > Ceratodontidae > Neoceratodus > Neoceratodus forsteri. The sequence goes on along the minus strand of CM028130.1, from coordinate 1,010,256,115 downwards.
TGAGCAGTTGATGGTGGAAGGAAGAACCTAGGAATAATGGGGCCACAAATGTATATTGTTTGCTCGGGCTCTGTGCAGCGTCCATGGGTCCACACTATGCTCCGCCCTACGCTGCCACCACAGCTGCTGGCTCCCAGACACCCCTGACTTGCCTCCCAGGGGTGGGGCTGCTGTAAGTGTAGTATTCCCCTGTCTCCACCAACAGAGATGGGTGGGTAGCTTGGGACTGGGAGCCTAGGTGGCATTGCGAGGTCCGCTGTGTGGGGCGGACGTTAATAGTGAAGGTAGAACTCTGATTTCCATTGTAACCTCTCGGAGGTGTGATGTGCAATGAAATGGGCGCTAGTAAACAACGCCTGTCACACTCCCACAAAGCCAGCACCGTCACTGCTAATCCCCAGCCTCCACCAGGGAGCAGTATTGTACAGCCATCACCCTCCCACCCCGGAGAAGACGAGCTGTCACCTGGATCTCCATCTTCTCCCCCAACCAACCCTCCAACTTCCGGATGTTGACATCGCAAGCGGAAGCCCTATCGCTGCGCTGGTGGGCCATCTACAAATATTTTATAGTCTCTGATGTTGCACATCATCATGGGTGGCCCCCTGTAGCAAAAGTTTGAGTGGTCCTGACCCCGACATCTGACGGTTCCAAAAGTATGGCCCAATGAAGGAGATGTCCTTGATGAAGATCTGTTTTTCTCCTCCCTCAAACACCCTCCCACCCCAAATATGCAGTTCTACATCTACTTTTTGCATCCCTGCTTGCCTTCTTGGTCTCCCTCATCTTTAACTGGTATTCACTCTAGTCCTCCCTGTTTTTTTTCTTGTATGTAACGAAGGCCTTTTTTATTTATTTTATTTTATTTTATTTATTTATTTATTTTTGTGCTCTCACTGCCTCCCTGACCTGTGCTTGGGGAGCTTTTCACCACAGTCAGCGGCGAGAAGAGATCAGCCGCCGGTGGCAGGAGAGTGCAGACTTGGTGGCGATGGGAGCTATAACAGAAGGGTCACTGAAGTTGGCAGTGAGAGGAGAGGCCATGCATACTGCGAGGGCGCCTCCTGATTGGCTGCATCGGTGACCGAGGAAGGACACACACTGGGGCAGGAGGCGCTAACCTTCAATTGTAGCCAGGTTTGAAAAGCCAGAGCCAGGCCGCGGGAGCTGTGTGCTCTTGGGGAGCTTTTTCATCTGTCCTACCCGCTCTCCCTGACCCCGGCCTCTATTAAATGCCGGTGGGAGGAGGAGCCAGCTAACAGAAGGAAGAGAGGAGTGGCCAGAAGACCAGGAGGAAGGAAGCTGGGTGAGCAAGCCCTGAACTTTGAATGCTTGAACTCTGTACTCTGAACTGAACTGTGTCTTTAAACTCGGAACTGGGAAGTCGGCAGTGGACTATTGAAGGGAAATTTTTGTAAAGGAGCTGGAATTGCTTGTTTTTGCTGGAATTGCTTGATTTTGCTTGAACTTAAGAGGGGCAAGCTCTGACTGTTAAAAGGAGGTGGACTGCTGGAAATTCAAAGAGGTCAGGCCATGCATAGGAAGCAGGAGCAGTGAATGGAGATTTGACAAACTGGGCTGTGCTACTTACTGAAGTGAACAGTGTACTGCTGCTGATTGTGGTGGGGGGGTAAACAGGGAGGTTCGAGTGTTTGCTTGGCGGGGGCTGAAATTGCTTGCATCACCACAATCTGCCAATATTGTGTACTGTGTACAGCTGCTGTTGTGGGGAGGTGGCTAGGGAGCTTCTTGGGTCTAACTGTATACTGAAATGGCTGAAGTTGTGTACAGTTGCTGTGGTGGGGAGAAGGGCGGGAGTCTACTGGGACTAATTGCTTACTGTGGGGAACTGTACAGCTGTTTGTTGAGGGTCTACTTGGGCTGAATTGTTGAAATTTTTTTTTTGGCTTTTTTTTTACGCTGTTTGTAGAGGGGGAGAATACAGGGAGGTGTGGGTCTACTTGGGATTGAATTGCTTGGGGTCTAAAGTGTGTACATAGCCAGATTTTGCCAGTCTTGAAAAAACTGTGTTCAAGCATAACTAGGAAGAAAGGGAACAGATTGAAGGGCATCTCTTGTGGGGAAGGTAACTACTTGAGGGACCAAATGGACGGGAATGGATAGGGGAACTTCAATGGAAGAGAGTGGGGAGGGGTAAGTGGCAGGGGAAGGGGTCACTGACAGGGAAGGCTAACAGGAATGGTTGGGTTGCACGGGGCTGCTGCTGAGCAGGCGTGAGGACTGCTGGTGCAGGATGGGGAGGGAGCAGGATAGTGGGATGCAGTGGGTGTGGAGCGGCTATGGCCATGAATACACTATGGAGGATTGGCCACTGTCCCATATGTGCCAGATTAAAAGGATTGGAGTCAGAATTGTGTAGGCTGAGGTTTGAACTGGAGAGTTAGATGAAGGGCAGGGGGCATGGGGGGCGTATTTATAATGACAGTTGGAGAGAGGCTGAGGGGAGGATTATGAGGGGGGCCAGGCCAGCCGGAACCAGGAAAGGCCAGGTCAGCCCGGGGGGTGAGTGAGAAGTGGGGCCAACTGGAATGGAGCAGGGGGTAGGTGAACAATGGCACATGGTAGGGTCCAAGAGGAGGGGGATGCGGGGGGCCACAACAAAAGGCCCAACATCACAGGAAGATGGCAAGCACACGAAAGGTGGGATCACGGTATCAAATAGGTACCTGCCACTGCAGTGACCATGGCAGGAGGTAACCAGAACAAGGACCCAGAGGTAACAAGGGGGGCAGGGGGCAAGGGAGAGGAGGAGGAGGTAGCAAGCAAGAGGGGGACCGGAAGGGGGGACAGTAGGATGGGAGGATGGTCTGGGGGGGGAAAGGAAAGAGAAGCTGAAGATCAGGTGGGACAGGATAGGGTAGTGATTGGGCTGGCAATAAAAGAGTTCTCAGGAAAAAAGGGGACCAGCAGGCAGAAGGACATCACCCTGGATGAAGGGGGGGTAGTACAAAGGGTACAGGCGGGACAAATGAAGGAGCAGGGTGGTAATGGAGTAAATGGGAACAGCAGGAAGGAACTGGAAGAGGATGCCAGGATCTCCAGGCCACGGAAAGGATCAGAGGCAGGGGCCCAGCATAAGGTGAGGAGCAGGGTGGGAGGGGGGAGGAAGGAAGAAAATGGGAAAAGAAGTGAGGAAGCAGTGCATGAGGGGAAGGGACCAGGTATGGGGACAGAAAGGGAGACCAGAGTCAGGAAGGTAGTGCAGACACCTGCACCATGGGAACAAAAAACGGATTGCAGATTAAACAGGGGAAGGGGGTAGGGTACTCCTGATAGGGGATTCCATATTGAAGGGGATCAATTGGGGGGGGGCAGAGGTAGCACAGTGTGGGTGGAGTGTATGCCAGGGATGACAGTGTTGGAGGTAATCCACCTCATCCCATCATGGGGCAGAGACCAGGATAAGAATGTACACCTAGTGTTCCACCTTGGTACAAATTACCTGGGCGCAGCCGTCTCATGGAGGTACAGTCACAATTTAAGGCTCTGGCTAGATTCTGGGGGGGGGGGGGCTAGGCTTTAAGTCTCTAGCCTTGTCAGAAGTACTGCCGGTATCTAGGGCCAGCATGGAGAGAGAAAGCAAAGGGTAAAAGAATTTAACTAATTACTGGCTGGAGACATGGGGTACAGAGTGATAGGGGAACTTGGGAGGATGAGAGCCTCTATGCCCAGGACCGGCTGCATCTCAGCAGGCATGGATCAGCCAGGCTGAGGTGCAGACTGGAGAGATGAGAGAGAGAGAGAGAGAGAGAGAGAGAGAGAGAGAGAGAGAATAATTTATAAAGTGAGGGGGGTGGAGCTCTGAGCTCCAGGGTTGAGTCTGGGGACTCTTGGTGTTTCCTCCTGGGACAAAATTGAAGATGAAGGATGTAGCAGGCCAATGGGGGATCTGTAGAAGGGGGGGGGAATGGTAGAGAGGCATGGTAGTCAATGCCAGAAGCAAGGCAAACAAGATGGAGAAGCTAGTAGCCACCATTGTGCATGACAGGCTGGACATTATAGCAGTTACAGAGATCTGGTAGATGGAGCACCACACATTGGAGGCAGAGGTTCCAGGGTTCAGACTGATCAGGAAGGACAGAAGGGGTGGCCTTGTATATAAGGGAAGATGTGAAGGTGTTTGAGGAAAGGGAGGGTGACAGGAAGACTGAATTGCTATGGGCAGTGCTAGACAGAAGATCGGGTTAGTCGTTGAGACTTGGAGTGGTGTACAGACCACTCACCCAAAGGGAGGAGCAGGATAGGAAGATGACTCAGGACATAGCAAGGGTACCTCTAAAAGGGAAACGTTACTAATCGGGGTCCTGAACCTCCCAGATGTTGACTGGTCCATCCCAGCCGCAGCTTCAACTAGAAGCAGGGAAATTCTGGAAGTGTTACGGGGGCTTTCCTTCTGCAGTTAGTCGGGGAACCAACAAGGGGCTGCAACCTACTGGATGTGGTCCTAACAAATGGGGAGAACGTGAGGAGGTGGTGGTGGGAGAGGAGCTGGGTAATAGCGACCATAGTACCATCAGGTTTAAGCTGAGGGCGGGTAGGGAGGTTTCCCCGGACCAGCACAATGGTACTGGACTTCAGGGGTGCAGACTTTAACGAGATGAGAAGGATAGTGGGGGAAGCAATTGGTGGTATAGGGGAAGTGGAGGACCTATGGGGGGGCTATTAGAGACTGGGTCAAGGATGTCACACACAGGTGTATAGGGAGGTTAAGGAAGGGAGCAAAAAGCAGGAGGCCTCTGTGGTTCAGCAGGAGTGTAGCCAGGGTGGTAGGGGTCAGGTGAAGGGCATTTAGGAAATGCAAGAAAACGCAGGAGAGGACAGGAAACCAGATCATCAAGGAGGATAAGGAAAGAGATTGGGAGGCTAAACTTCCACGGAGGAACAGATTGTGAGACAGGCGGGGGGGGGCAAAAATTTTCTAGGTACGTGAGGGAAAAGAGGAAAACTAGTCAAGGGATTGCAAGGCTCTGGGGGGAGGAGATAGCCACTGGAGGACGACTACATGAAAGCAGAAGAGTTGAACAGGTACTTCTGCTCAATTTTTTTTTTTTTATGCTTTCTGTTTATTCCTCCTCTCCCCTCCAGCTCTGGTCTCCTCGGGAGCACCCTGGAGTCATCCTTCTACAGTCCGTTCCTACCTGGTCAACCCTCCTTTGCCCATGTAGCCGTGGTTTACCCCCCTCCCAGTTGGGGATGAGGTGGGCCCCAACACCCCGAACTTCTTCTGGTGGCGTCGGTCAGGAGGGTGCTAGGAGGCTTGCCGCAAATTGAGGGCGAGCTCCGGTGCTCCGTCTCCAACAGAGCTGAAGAGCATTTTCCCCCTGTTCTAGGGAGTGGCTAGTGCTCTGACATCAAGGCATGGCCACCAACGTCTGCCGCTCCCCGCCCTTTCTCTGCGCTTGCTGCGCCTCCGTCTTCTGCCAGAGGCCAGCCAAGTACTGAGCAGGAACCCCACTCCCTCCTGGGAGAGGAGAGCTGTCCTCCAGACACTTGATCCTCTCCTTCCCCTGCCAACCCCCAGCAACCTGGGCTTGTTCCCGAACCCGGGTCGCTGGCGTGGCACAAGGTGTGGCATCCAGCGCCTCAATCCTCAGTGCCACCGGGCCGTCGTTCTGCTCAAATTTTACAAAGGAAGGGGAGGGAGGTTCAAGGTTGAGGAAAAGGGGAAGGGGTGGAGATGAGTCCATTTAGTATAGAGAGAGTCAAGGAAGAACTAGGAAGGGTGAAAGTGGACAAGGCCATGGGACCGGATGGACTGCATCCAAGGGTGATCTGGGAGCTAAGGGAGGAGCTAGCCGCCCCACTGGCAAGCCTATTCGGCCTGTCCTTGGACTCTGGGAAAGTGCCGGAGGACTGGAGAAGAGCCACAGTCATGCCAATGCACAAGGAGGGGAGTAGAGAGGCAAAGGAGAACTATTGTCCAGTCAGCCTTACCTCAGTGGTGGGGAGGGTCATGGAGGCACTCATTAGGGAGAGGGTGGCACAGTACCCAGAGGGGAATGGACTGCTGAACAACAACCAGCACGGGTTCACTAGGGGGGAGGTTATGCCAGTCCGATCTTATTAAATTCTTTGACTGGGTGATGCAGGAGATTGACCGGGGGGGCAGTGTACATGGCCTACCTGGACTTCAGTAAGGTCTTTGACATGGTCTCCCACAGAAGATTGGTCAATAAACTAGAAAGTGTGGGGGTGGGGGACAAAATAACTAGATGGGTGCCTAGTGGACAGGACCCAGAGGGTGGTAGTGAAGGGGGAGCACTCTAGTGAGGGGCAGGCGATGAGCGGGGTACCCCAGGGATCGATGTTGTGGCTGCTCCTCTTCAGTATCTATATATGCGATGTTATGGATGGATTGAAAGGACGGGTGGCACTCTTTGTGGATGACACGAAAATCTGCAATAGGGTGGACACTGAGGGTCGGGTGGAGGACATGCGGCAGGACCTAAGGGCACTGGAAGGGTGGACAGAGACCTGGCAACTAAAATTTAACCTCAGGAAGTGTGCGTGTTATGCAACTGGGACATGGTAACCCGCTGACATAGTACAAAATGGGAGGAGAGGGAATCGGGGCAACAGAGCAGGAGAAGGATCTGGGTATAGTAGTCTCTAGCAACCGTAAGGTGGAGAAACAGTGTACTAAGGCAGCGGGGAAGGCCTATGGGATGCTGGCTAGTATTGACAGTGGAATCACCAGCAGAAAGAGAGAAGTCCTAGTGTCCCTGTACCAGGCTATGGTGAGACCACACCTGGAGTACGGAGTCTAGTTCTGGAGGCCTCACTTGCGAAAGGACATAGACATGATTGAAAGGATTCAGCAAAGAGCGACCAAGATGGTGCTAGGGATGAAGGACAAATTATATGAGCAGAGATGCTGCGAGCTGGGGCTGTACACCCTGGAGACCAGAAGGGAGAGAGGGGACATGATTGAGACCCTCAGATTCATCAAGGGGTTAAACTAAGGGGTTCCAGGGGACTTATTCAGAATGAAGAAAGACACCGCTACGAGAGGGAATAGCCTGAAACTACAAGGGGGACACTACAGGGGAATGTGAGGGGGATTCTTTATGGAGAGGATGGTGGATGCCTGGAACAGGCTTCCGGAGGAGGTTGTGGGGGTGGAGACAGTGCTGGGATTCAAGAGGGCTTGGGACAGGCATAAAGGGCTACAGGGGAGAGGGGTGGGTTTCCAGGGAGGGAGGTGGTAGTCTGGGGGAAGGGGTAAGGGCAGACTGGATGGACCATGGGGTCTTTTTCTGCCGTCAAGCTCTATGATTCTATGATCTCTTGTCTGTTACTCTTGGCAGCTGTTATCAAGCATGACTTAGTTGCCTCAAGAATGCCCCTTTAGTTATTCCCCACCTCTCCTCCACCCCTCTGATTTTTTTCCACTCCCTTAACGTATTGTTCACTAGTTCCATCATCTGGGCAAAGTGCGCTCTTCTGAAATCCAGAACCACAGCCTTTGACAAGGGTATACTGGTACCCAGCGCCAGTTTGAACCATATGGTGTTCTGTTAAGTGGCCCCTAGTGAGTCCCCAACCCACACTCCACCTCCACCTACCAGTTCTGAGTTGGTTAGCACCACGTTGAGAATGGCAGCTTGCCTTGTGGGTTCTCTGAGCAGCTGCGCCAGTCAGCTATCCTGCAGTCTATGAAGCAGGACCTGTCAAACAAAAACAGGTGCCAGCACTCCAGAGCCAGGAGTTTAAACATTTAAACTTCAGTGAAGGAGGTCTGTACAATTTTAGATGTTTCAAATCTTAAATTTGTTCCGGGGGAATTTCCCCAATGCAAAGCAAGATAGGTATGAGGTCCATCTCAACTAGATTGCCCTGGCACTTCGCCATGTAAGAGCTTCATCAGAGTATCAAGCAGGACCTGACTTCTGGTGCTCTTAGCCGCTGGAATGTCTCAGTCTACGTCTGATAGATTGAGATCCCCCACTGCCACAACCTCCTTCTTTGTAGCCCCCTTCTGAATTTCTGCACCTAGTTCTGCATTCTGCATCACCCTCATCCCCCTATTCTGGCGATCTGTAGTTCACCCCCATGCCCAATTTCTTTTGATGTAGTCATGATCACTGTTCTAATGTGCTTGCCCCATCCCCTTTTGAACCCTCCCACTGTTTTAGCCCTAATGACCTACTCTGGCAGTTTGTTCCAGTTCATCACCACCCTTTTTTTTTTTAACAAAACAAACAAAAAACAAAATCTGTTCGCTGCTGCCCACCTTGTTTATTCCACAGAGGTACTTGAACATCCCAATCATATTGCCCCCTTTCTCTCCTGTCCTCGAGTGTACGTGTTTAGATCCTCCAAGCACTTCTCAAAGGACCTACCCTGTTGCCCATGTATCATTGGTGGCTTGTCTCTGCACTGCCTTTAACCTGTTCCTGTCTTTCCTTAAATGTTGCCTCAAAAATGGCACACAGTACTCCAAATGAGGGCAAACCATGGATCTCCATTGGGGGTGTATTACCTTTTTCCTCCAGCTAGCGATCCCTCTCCCTATGCACCCCAGCATCAAGTTTGCCTTGCCCACTGCCCCGCTAAATTGTTTTCGTGTTCTCCATTACTAACACCCCCATGTCTTTTTCCTCTAAAGTGCTCTCTGCTATCACCCCATTCGTCCTATGCTTGGTTCTTGGCCTTTGTGTGCATTACCTTGCACTTTTTTTGCATTACATTTCAGCTGCCACACCCTCAACCACATCTTCAGATTTTCCAGGTCCTGCTGTTATTACCTTTATCCTTCACTCAATGTCCACTCTTGCAGAGACCTTGGTGTCATCCGTGAAGAGGCATATCTGGGCATGGGGGCTGGTAGTATAGCCTAGAGGTTACTGTAACGAGCTGTGATTGAGCTTGGTACATCCAGCAGACCTGAGTTTGATTCCCACAACCTCCACTTGCATACTGTGTGACTCTGAGCAAGTGCTCCAAGGTCACCTGAAAACAGGCGTGTGTGCCTAATGGACCCTTCTGCCGGTTTACTAGAGAATGAAAATCTGCTGTAATCCTTCCCTTATATCACAAGCGAATATATTTATAGAGAACTGATCCCTGGGGCACCCTTTCAAGCAGAGGTTTTTCCGTGTGGGACCACCCTCTGGGTCCTCCCACTCAGCCAGTTTTTCACGAAACCTGTCAATCAAGTTTATTTTATACCACAGTGTGAGCAAATATGCCTGTTTTCACAGTCGTCCAGGTTAGAGTATCACAACATATACAGCAAAAGAAAAATACAAGAGCAGAAATAACCATATTTACAACAAATTTAAATAAAAATTAAGACAGTCATAAATATCGGTGAGGATGAGGGAGGTAGACAGTGGGAGGGGGAGGTAAAGATGAGACAGTAAACATAGAGCTGGGGGGGGGGGGTGGAGAAAAAGAAGGTGACGTAAGGGATGCCCTTAAGGGAGAGGAGTGGAACCTCACAACTGCTATATGAAACTTACCACAGGGGGCACTTACAAGAGTAACTCTCCCAGAGCAAATATTTTGCGGAGGCAGTAAATAAGGGGATGGAGCCACAGGACTGAGTGCCAGGAGGTAGGTTGTCGTAAAGTTTCACACCCTGGTAGCAGATGGAGTTTTGCACCTGTGTGGTGTGAAGGAAAGGAACCTCAGAAAATGTGGTTGGTGCTCCCTCTGGTGCCATGCTTGGGGGCAGATTTGGGGAAAAGGTCCAAAACACTTGGTGGCAATAAGTTAAGATTAACCTTGTATAGAAAAAGAAGTGTTTTAAGTTAAAACCTTCCTTCCAGGGGTAGCCACGAGAGAGGAGGGTAGAGGGAACAGTGATGGGTGGACCAGGGGAGGCCAGTGATGAAACGCGCAATATTGTTGTAATAGGTTCTCAGCAGGGCTAGAAATAATTTTTTTGAGATGCCTGTCCGAGGGACAGGTGGAGTGTAAATTTTTCCTGTCCGACAAAAGTTTTACCTGTCCACATTGCTATAAGGTTTTTCTTCAGTGCTGTCTCAAACACTCTAAAGGGCTGTGCGTATCTGTTCTGTTGATAGCGGCAGTGAGTGTGACTGCCTTCTTTAATTCAGCTGTTATTTTCCAATCCCCTCCACTAGCAGATCATAACAACAATCCTGTGCAGCCTTTTTATATTAATACAGCAAGAAGGCTGCCGATTTGCAAGCTCCAGCAAGCAGCCAACAACTCTGGAGGGCTTTACACTCTCTGATCAAGAATACAGATGCCGAGACTTTAATACCCCTCCTCACTGTTTGACAGTCTCGGTCTGGTCAAGTTCTTTTTTTATTCAATTTCAGTCCCCCCCTCCACTTGCAGAACACAAGAGAGAGTCTGTGGGGCAGATATTGTGTATACATTTATTTGGCTAAGGCTTACTACTTAGGCAAAGGCTTTCTGCCTCAAAAAACGATAGAGGTCTGTTTGCAGCAGCTTAGACAGACAGAATATATTCCGTCCCCTTTCTCTCCCCTTGACAGTGCCTACGTTGTTGTATTAGTTACTTTTATTAATTAGTCCCTCTCCACTCCTCTGCACATACAGAGAGCCCACAACAACACTTAAGGCAAGCCTGCCTTAACTGATTTTGCTAGTACAGTCAAAAGAATTGGGAAGAGCAACAGCATGCCTGTGTTACTGCCTTGTTTTACATATTTAATTTCTTTCATTTTTACAGTTGGCTTCAAATATCCTAGGATATGCTTCTGCACACTAAATGGAGGGATGCTTCTTTTTAAATTAAAACACAACACAGTAACTGTCTAGTGCCTTGTCTGGGCCAACCTCTCCCAAACACTTACAGAGATCCAACACTACAGTCAGCAATGCAGACCTGCCTGCCTACCCCCTTTTTAATCTCCAGAAGCCCAGAAATCATGTTTTTGAATGTAGTGGTGAACAGTACTTCTGAGTAGTATGCAGCCAGTAAATGCCAATGAAGAACTTACTCTCCTCCAACTCCACGACATCTGAACGATTCAAAGGACAGATTGAAACTGAGGAGAGGGAGCTAGTGCATGGCAACCACGCATGTGCAGTGACAGTCTGCGCATGCACGGTTGCCGTAATCTACCTTTACTGCGAGAATCTTCCCGCCCGTCACCACTCACCTACTTTCGTGCTGCTCAGGGTCTACATAGAGAGGTCAGGTGACACACAGTTGTAGCAGTCACCAGACCCATGGAGGAAAGGACGGGCTGAGCTGCACTTTTCGGGAGGGTGGAGCTACGCATGACAGCAGGACATCAGAATTCCTCAGGCTCTTTTCCACAGCCAGCCGATTGATTCTGCTGGGTCCTAGTGCACAAATGAAATGTAAAATGAAATGGACAAACTACCTGTCCAAGGGACAGACGAACTTGAAAAAACAGCTGTCCCAAATGAAAACCGTCTGTCTGGGACGGGTGGACAGCCGGTTATTTCGAGCCCTGGTTCTCAGTTTGGAGAAAAGAACAGATGGGGGGGTGGACTGTGGAGCCATATTTAAGAAGGGGAAGGAGGAGCAGGCATGGCAAGATCTCAAGGCTGTAAGAAGGAATTTTCTGATCCAAAATAGCAGTCCTAACCTCCTATTTATTTTCTTGATAAGATTAGTAATGTGTACTTGGAAAGTGAGTTGTAGGTCAAGAACCAAGCCCAGATATTTAAAATCTTCGACTTTATCAATACTGTTCCCACGAAGGTCAGAGAGGGTGAGGTTTAATTCTACATTTTTTCTGGGGCCTGCAAAAGCATGCACTTAGTTTTTTTTAGAGTTAAGAGCTAGGTTTCTGTGAAGGAACCAAGAGTGGAGCCTTAGGAAGTCAGTTTGCAGGTTAGAGAACATGGTATCGGGATTTTTATCACTGGAGTATAGAGCTGTATCATCTCCATAGAGAACTATCTTGGTGTTTTGACAGATTTTGGGGAGATTATTAATGAAGGGGGGAGAGAGAAAGAAAAGCAGGGGGCCTAAAATAGAACCCTGCGGGATGATTTGGCAGATATTTGAGAGTACCCCTTTTATGGTTGTCCTCTGAGATCTATTTGAGAGGTAGCTGTCTTCCCAGCAAACTACATCCCGGGTTATATGAAGGCAGGAGAGAGAGACCAGGGAGGAGGCTGTGGTCCACCAAATCAAAAGCTTTGGTCAGATCGACGAATACCGACCATGAGCACTGACCATTGTTGCTTGCTTTAGTAATATCACTGGTGAATCTGACTAAAGCCATTTCCGTGCTGTGGCCAGCTCTGAAGCCATGCTGTGCTTCAGTGAGCAGATTATGTTCTTGAGGAAGAGAGGTTAGTTGTGAGTGAACAACCTTTACAGTGATCTTGGAATGAAGTGCCAGAAGTGAGATAGAGCGATAGTTCCCTGCGTCACTCCTGGACCCTGAGATAGGGCGATAATTCCCTACATCATTCCTGGACCCCGATTTGTATAGGGGTTTGATCATAGCTGTTTTCCAGATGCTAGGGAAGGTGCTAGAACAGAGGGAGTGGTTGAGGATGTTTGTCAAGGGTTTGGCCAGCGACAAAATACAGAGCTTCAGAATTTTATACTCAATGCCAGCATCACCGATGCAGGGCTTAGGGCTGTTGCTTCTGATGAGGTGGATGGTATCCAACGGCTTTAGGATGCGGAAGTAGAATTTAGGGCAGTTTTTGGGGTCACTGCACGGATGGTTATTGGCAGGTGGGGGAGTTGAGAGATGGAGGTCTTGGGTGGAGGGTTTGAACTTATCGAGGTTACCAAAGAAAGAATTAAACATGCTGCCCACTTTGCTGGGGTCATTTGTGAGCCTATCCCCTTGAAGCAAGGTAATGGGTTCCAAAGTCTTTGTTTTCCCTAGAAGAGAGTTTAATGTCCCCCAGAGCTTTCTGGGGTTGTTGGATTTGCCAAGTTGTTTGTTATGGAAATGGTCAATTTTAATCTTTTTTTTTTTTTTTTTTTGTTTCACCTATTTTCCTCCTTCCCCGTATCTCACCTGTCGGCCTCTCCTTCAGGCTGTCAATGGTATTATTCCTCCTGCTGCTCGCTTGTACCCCCGCCTATTGCCACCATCCACCACCACCTCATATGGCAGCCACTCTCGCGGTAACCCGGTGCAACCCTTCATCAGATGGGTTCTTCCCCCTCTGAGGAGAAAGACGCCAGTAGGGACCAGCCAGCGCAACACTTGGCCCCTCAGGTGCTGCTGAGGTTGTCTTTCTGGGGGCCCAACCAGGACACTCGTGGCAGCGGAGGGATCAGATGGCCGTCATCCGCTCAAACAGAGGAGATATGTTCCTGTTTTCTCCCCGGGAGCACAGTGTGCCATGACATCTAGGCATACGCCGACGTCCGCTACGGCCCCCAGTTAATTGGTCGGCACACTGTTGTACCTCTGGTCTCCACCAGGGGTCAGCAGACAACGGACCACATCCCCACCTTCCCCCTGAAGAAGCGAGCAGTCGTCGGACACTCAAGTCTCCGAGTCTGCTCCCGAACCCAGGTCGCCAGCATCGCAAGTGGAAATTCAACTGCTGCGCCGATGGGCCGGCTAATTTTAGCCTTTCTGATGGCAAATTTGCACTTGTTTCTTATTTCTTGATAAGTAACAAGGAGGGGAAAAGTCGCAGTTTTTGTTGTATCCTGACCAAGCTTTGTCCTGGGCCCTCATGAGTTTATTGATGTCAGAAGAGATCCTGTCCTCTGACCCTGATTTTCTTCAAGGGGGCAATTTTGTCACAGATACCAAGGAAGATGTTTGTGAAAGTGTTGTAAATGGTGTTAAGGTCGTATGGACCATTTGTAAAGGCCCAGTCAACCTGACAGAAGGCACTTGTTAGCCTATTAATGATGTCATCACCTGAATTCTTGTTCTGTGCACACAGGCCGCCCGACTTCTTTATCAGTCTCCCATGTAGGATTAAGTCAAAGGCTTTGCTGAAGTCTTAAGTACAGGGCATCAGCTGCCTGTCAACGACCTTGTAATTCAGATGTGGGAGTTCAGTCAGGTTTGCTTGCCACAACTACCAGTGGCCTCCAGGAACTCCACTGCCCTTTCCTTAATTATAGACTCCAGTAGTTTCCCTGCTACAGACATTAAACTTAGAGATCTTTAGAAATACAAATTCACACATACCCCCATAATGCAAAGCACCATGGGCTGTATATGCAGATTACCATGTGTATGTGTCTTCTGTCAGTACCCTCTGCAGTCTGTGTGAGACCCCTTTTGGTACCATGCATTTCTGCTTGAAGTTGAACCAGCATAATTTACTGTGGTGATTTGCATATATAGCCCATGGTGGTTTGCATTATAGGGGTATGTGTGATTTTGTATTTCTTTTAAACTTGGCTTCCCGGCCAGTGCCCTTTGGGGTAACCATTGCCTTAGTGCTTGCGTGCTGAGGTTCTTTGTCTTTTCGCTTGCTTAGAGGTCTTTAGTTGCCTGGCTCCTACTGACTCCCACTTTCACACAGGGGGACCACATTTGCTGTCGTCCAATCCTCCGGCACGTCTCATGTTTCCAAAGAACAGTTGTAGAGGCCAGCCAGGAACTGCCCAATCTCCCTTAACAACCTGTGGTACAGTCCATATGGGCCCACTGATTTATTTACATTCAGTGCTTGAAGTCCCTTCAGCACTCTCTCCTTTGTTTTGGGCTCCCTGTTGACACCTGACCTTTTTGAAAACCGCATCGTTGCAAAAGGGGGTAAGACACCAGTTAGCAACACTGTGCACACTGTGACCGTTGGATTTAAGTGGTGCGTTATTAAAGCTTAGCTCAACCAGTTTGGATATTTTTCATGTTTTTTGGCACTTCCCAGATTTCTCCAAAACTGGTAAATCAAGAGATCCTGATCCAGAATACACGCTTTAACGAATCTCATGAAATTTTGTAGAAGAAGAAAATAATGACATTTTAAAAGGTTTTCAAATTAGGTGGTTGTCAAAATAGGGGGTTAATGTTATCCCTTAGGCTGCCAACAGAATTAGAACGTATAGGAATTTTGGACTGATGTATCAGTCCGTGGCCCTGCCAGGGCTAAGACATTTACTCATCCCTAATAGTGTATATTAATTAGTAAGCAATGCAGACATGAATAAATACTTATACGTGAAATGTGTGCCTTGTAGAATAAATATAGCATAGTTGGTGGAGACAAATATGGGACTGAATGAAGCAGACAGACAAGTAAAACATTGAACTAAATAGGTTTCTAAGTCAGCCATCATAGTATTTTATTTGGCCCACTTCTTAACCATACCATGGGGACAAACTGTCTCACATACTTCTCTACTCAACAGTAAATTTAATGACTCATCAGTTATCAAAGAATACAAGTAGGGCACTTTGATTACGCAATAGACTCTTGCAGTCTTTAAAAAAAAAAAAAAAAAAAAAACGAAATGGGATGTCCATTAGTGTGAAACGTTTTTTTATAATAACTCACTATTAATTAAAAGCCCTAGTAGGATTACAATATTTATGAGGGTGATATTTAAGGATAAACATTCCTGTAAGTAATATTCCTCAGCAGGGCTCCCAATTACCCATCAGGTACTCAGATAGAAATGATTTCAAAGCTAGCAAGAGGTAACCTGTCACAAAATGAAAAACAGGGTTAATAATAGCTATGATTCAGCACATTAAAGTCACTAGGTGTTTGAAACACAGAATTTGTCAGTAGAAAACGACGGTTTGGCCCACCCAGTCTGCCCAGATGTTCCCTGCTTAATCTATCTTCTCAGACCCCAATTAGTCTCAAGCAACCGTCCCTCCTTCCTGCCTGCTTTCTGATGCACCCCTGTGTCTATCCCACGCATGCTTGAAGCCCTCAACTGTTTTTGCCTCTACCACTTCTGCTGGCAGTCTGTTCCAGGCATCTATCTCCCTTTCAGTGATTAAATATTTTCCTTAAATCCCCTCTCCTCCCAGCTTCTTCACGTATACACCCTGGTCTTGGGACTCCTCCTTATTTGAAAGAGACTTTTCTTTCTGCACCCTGTCCCCCATGTGATGTACTTGTAGGTCTTTATCGTGTCACCGCTCACATGTTCATATCCCTTAATGTCTCCTCATAGGGCGTCTTTTGCAACCCCAGCACCATTTTAGTTGCCGTCCTCTGGACTGACTCTACGCTGTCTGTTTCCTTATGAGATGTGGCCTCCAAAATTGGACACAATGCTCCCAGTAAGGTCTCACTAGCAAGCAATACAGTGGCAACACCACCTCCCTCCTCCTGCTGGAAATACCTTCCCTGTGCATCCCAGCATCCCACTGGCCCTACCCACTGCTTTGTTACACTGCCCTGCCACCTTGAGGTCATCAAATATGATAACCCCAAGGTCCCTTTCCTGTTTAGTGACTGTCTGTACCTCCCCCCATCCTATACCAGGTTTTTAAATAATTGATCAGCAGTTTTTTCCTTGGGACAATACTAACTGTACAGAAAGCATTTATACAGGTTTTCTAGAAGTGTTATGTTTATTAAACACAGTGAGGCAAGTGCTGTGCATTTTCACAATGTTTTAGAACTTTTATGAGCAAAACGCTAATCAATTTTTAGAGTTAAATAAAACCCTGTATACTCTGTGCCTGGGTTCCTATGCCCGAGGTGCTTGATCTTACACTTCTTGACGCTGAACTCCAACTGCCATGCTTTACACCTCTCCTCAAGTTTCCCCAGATTCTCTCCACCCCTTCCTGTGTGTCCACCCTATTGCAGATTTTGGTATCATCTGCAAAAAGGCATACATTACCTTCCAGTTTCTCAGCAACATTGGAGAGGACTGGTCCCAGTACTGAGCCCTGTGGCACCCTGCTGGTCACTCCTCCTCCATTTAACTGAGTGCCATTTACCACCACCCCCTTTCTCTCATCAGTTAACTAATTTCTAACCCAACTCACCACTTTGGATACCACCCCCATGCTGCTCAATGTCTTTATCATCCTCCTGTGCAGCATTTTGTCAGAGGCCTTGCTGAAGTTCACATAGGCCTTGTCCACTGCCTTCCCCAATCTAGTTCCCTTGTCATGAGTCGAAGAACTCCATCAGATTTGTTTAGTATGAGCCAGGCCACCAGAGCAGCAGTAGTGCTTCTGCTTGCGACGCTGATGTCCCGGGTTTGGGAATGGATCTGGAGAGTCGGAGGGCAGGCCAGTGGTGGAGGATTGAGTGTCCCATGGACTGCTCTCCTTCGGGGGGAGGGTGGGGAAGCATCCAGCGCATGTCTGGCCTCTGGCGGAGACTGGGGGAGCAGCAGCCAGAGCTCACATTTTTGGGAAGCTTGCAGGACGTCAGCGCCCGTACACCATACGTCATTGCATGCCGCGCCTTCCCAGGGAAAAACTCAGAAAATGCCAGCCTGCAGAAGGACACTCTGCCTCGCTAACCCTGCAACACCAACCGAAGTACTTGGCTGGGAAACCATGGTGAGCAAGCCAGGGTGGAACACCGGCAGAGATATCTGCCAGGAGCCAGGCTCAAACGCCATTGGGACCATGCCACTGGGCCCCATCTGGGAGGGGGCCAAGTAAGGGAGGAAGATCACCTGAGGTAAGTCCCAGGGGTGGGGGGTGCCAGGCCGGGGTTGGGAACTGAGCTTAAGTCAGGGACCAGTGGCAAAAAGCATACTTAAAAAAAAAAAATGTGTTTGCCCTCCAATCACCAGACTGAAGCTTCGCCCCTGACATGGGTGCCTCTGCTGCTACAAGCAGCCCGGCCATATCCCCACTATCAGCCGGCTGCCTTCTCGCTGTACTGCCCGCCTATCACCAGACCAAAGGTACACTGCTGAAACTTCTGGCGTCTCCACGGTGATTGGCCAGAGCCATCGGCTCTGCCTGCTTATTGCCTGCTCCACTTCTTTAATTCTTTGCTACTCCCGTTCCTTTTGGATTTTAAGCTAATGTTATTTACTGATTCTGGTACTGGTTAAGTTTCACCAAATTGTTCTGTGAATCCTAATTTAAATGTGACTCTAAGCCTGTTTACAGCAATTTTGCACTCCAAGTATAGTTTCAAGTGCAGGATCTTTTAGAGTGAAGGTTTTTTAGGTTTTAAAATATTTCAGCTCTCTTTGTTTTAAGGTCCTGCGGTAGTTTACCCTGGATCAGAAACTAAGTTTTAAAGTGATACAGCTTTTTGTGAACACTTCTCTGTTTAGACCAGGTGTCATTTGTGTCACAGTTGTAAGCTACGCCCTGCAACAAATCCCATTTCTGTTTCACTTTCTCTCCTTCCAGCTTGAATTTTTTGTGCACCCCCCCACCCCTGCCTTTATCAAATATTCTCCTTCTCCCCCCATGGCACCACCCCTAGGCAGTCTTCATCCTCCCCCCCTCTAATATTACAACTCGCCTTAAAGATACAGAATGCAGTTATAGGGCCTAACACTTGTCGGTGTTAATCTTAACTCTTTAAGTTAGAAGACACCACACTAAACTCTTAACCAGCCTAATTTCTCCCCATTCTAAAGGCATCCCTATGTCTACTCACTTTCTACTCTCGGAAGACACCACACTGAACTCTAAACCAGCCTAATTTTTTTACCAACTGAAGGAATCTGTGTATCTCACCGACCTGCAGACACAGCTGTATTAATTATTAAACTGCATATATTAAAAGCCATGGACCAGTGCCCAAAGTCGGCTCACAAGTTGGTGCTGCCTGGCTGAGACTAATGACCGAATTCCTGTTGAAACCAGGAAGAAGAGTGGGTCTTGACTATAACCCCCCCCCCCCGCTGAGTCCTCAACACACAGTTTATCATTCTCCTGATGGTCACCCTACCTATAATGGGCTCGTACCTGGATAACACCTCGAACCACCAAGGCTGTGTACTTGCAGAAAAGAGTCCTCCATCACAGTGGGAGACCCGCAGTAACACCCAGCTATTTGACCGTCCTCCCCTACCCCATGCCAGGTACCACAGCCCCCTAGGACTCAACAAGCCGATACTGTGCCTATACCTAGGGCTGCTTAGCAGCCTTTGCACCCCTCCAACAACACACAAGGTACAGACTTGCCGGAGAGCAAGGGCAACCCGCCTTTTCCCTAAATTACCTAGGATGCTCTTCCTGATCCTTCTACTGATCTTGGGAAATGTTCACCCCAACCCTGCCTCTATGCCTGCCAACACTCAGACCCAGCCATCCATCCACTAGGAGGTTGAGGATTGTGTCCTTAAACATTGGCAGCCTGCTGGCAAAGCTCACTCAGTTTGAAGCCTGGGTCCACTTGTGCAGCCTGATGGTATCGTGCTGACTAAAATCTGGCTCACGCCCAGAACTGCTGACATGGCAGTCTCCCTGCCTGGGTACAACTTTTATAG
This sequence comes from Neoceratodus forsteri, assembly GCA_016271365.2. Lineage (NCBI taxonomy): Eukaryota > Metazoa > Chordata > Ceratodontiformes > Ceratodontidae > Neoceratodus > Neoceratodus forsteri. Next base: position 1,010,236,797 of record CM028130.1, on the reverse strand, counting down.
GCTTGCTCGCACGGCAGAAAGAGGGGATGGATGCCTAATCTACACCTGCAACCATCTCCGGTGTCATAAAGTCCAACTCCCTGCTGCCAGCAATGACTGTGAATGCCTTGCAGTAAAAATCCTCCCGAGGCAAGGGGAAGAAAGGGCTGATTGTCATGCTGGCATACGTTCCACCTGGATGCCAGCAAACGGGGTTAAATTATTTCGTCAACCTCTATACCCAGGCAAGTCACAATAAGGAAACTATTGTGCTAGGTGACTTCAATTCCAACTGGCTAGCCAGCTCCAGTTCCTCACACAGGGACCTGATTACTGGACTATACATAACACAGGTGGTCCAGAGTGGCACAAGAACCAACTACAGAACGGGAACAAGTACCCCGATTGACTGGATACTGACCTCCCACCCTGGGAGAATTACCAATGTCCAGGTGCTCCCAGATGCACTGAGTGACCACTCCCCTGTCCTATGTGAATGGTCCTCCAAGCTGCCAAAACTACCCCCAAGGCTGGTGAGGAACAGAGTCATCAGAAATTGCTCTATGGCCACCTTCAAGAAAGCCCTGGCCAACACAGACTGGAGCATCCTGGATACCTGTTCCTCTGTTGACGCAGCACTCCAGCTCTTCCTCGATCAGTTTAACTCTGCTGTAGACAAGTATGCCCCCCTTTCATAAGAAAATGATAAAAGGGAGGTGCATGGACTGGATCACCCCCCAAGTCCTTGGTTTGATGCGGGAACATGATCTACTGTGGCACCGAGCAAGGGTATCAGGGACAGTAGAGAATGTCCAAAATTACAAAGCTGCTAGAAATAGGTACACATGGGCAATATGGCAAGCCAAGGCCTCCCAGCACAGAAATCAGCAGTCCCAGTGCCTGAAAGATGGCAAACAATTCTGGGCTACCATCAAGGACCTCGTAGGGACTTGTGACAGGTCCCCACCAACCATGCTCCACCACAGTGACAAAGTCATAGTTGATGAAGTTACCATAGCCAATATTTTCAATGAGGTATTTACTGACTACAGTGTAGTCATACCACCTAAAACAACTGCTCATGAGGACAAAACACTGAGATTTGAACCCTTCCCCCCAGCACCAGTCCAAAATTCTGCTTAGGCAGGTGAGCACCAAGGAGACCGTTAAATACTTTGCAAGAGTGCTGGGTAAAACAAGGATGGATGGGGACAGGACTGATATGAAACTTATCTAAAGCACCCTCCCTGAAGTGGTTGTACCTATCACTAAGTTTTTTAATATGTCACTTCGGATGTCATCCTTCCCATCTACCTGGAAGACTGCCCTGGTCACTCCGGTTCTAAAAGGAGGGGATTATTCGCTTGTGTCCAGTTACAGGACCATCTCCATCCTGTCTCCTCTCTCCAAAGCGCTGGAAAAAATCATTGCAGACCAGCGCTTTGCCCACGTACACAAATACAACCTCCTTAGCCCGCAACAATATGGGTTCCGCAAGTGGCACAGTACCAACACGGCCCTCATTGAAGTCACAGGCTGTGTCCATGAGGCACTAGACCAGGGAAAACTAGCTGGAGCAATCTATATTGACCTATACAAGGCATTTGACCTTGTGAATCACAAACTGTTGCTCCACAGGTTAACCTGCATTGGGTTGTCCTCGGACACAGTTAGGTGGTTCTCTAGCTACCTGTCTGAGCACTCACAGAAGGTTAAGATTAATGGTACCATCTCAGAGGCCAGGAAAGTCACGGTCGGGGTCCTGCAAGTGTCCATACTGGGCCCTCTCCTGTTTAGCCTCTTTGTAAACGACTTCCCAGCTGTGTGCCCCATGCTAAAGTCCTGCTCTATGAAGATGACATGGTGTTATTCCTTAGAGGCTCCTGCCAAGACACGCTGACCAGGAACCTACAGTGCAACTTCGACCTGCTGCAGGAATGGTTTAACACCAGCCTCCTAGTACTCAATAGTAAGAAGACTAAGACAATGCTCTTTATCAGTCACCAGAAGAGGAAATCCACCACACCGTTTAAAATAGCACTCAATATGGACTCCACTCTCGAACAGGTTCACTTTTTCCGGTACCTGGGGGTCACAATCGATGAGTCCTTCTCTTTCGACGAATACTTCAGTAATATCACGATGCTGCAAGCAGGAATTTGGGGACACTCTAAAGACTCCGCTTCTGCCTCACCCTTGAAGCCAGGCTCCAGGTGGTCAATGGCACAATCCTGGACTATGGAAACATGGTTTATGGTGCTGCCACGGATACTAGCCTATACAAAGTCCACCTTACCCTCAATAAAGCATGCAGATTTGTCCTGGATGTGAATCGCGTCACGCACACCTGCAAGCTCGACATAAAAAAAAAAGTGGCTCCCTCTCCGGGATGGAATAAAGCTCCAGACCTGCTTACTAAGAAAGAAGGCCCTACTGGGACTGGCACCTATCTCCCTGCAGGCGTTATTCAGACCTGCCGCAGGTGAGCATGCCACAAGAAACATCTCCAGGCATGCCTTAGCTGTTCCCTTCAGGAGATCAGCCCTGGGGAGGTGTGCCTTTGAGATATGGGCTCCCACCTGGCTAAACAAGTTTCCAAACACAATCGCCAGCCTTCAGTGCCTAGGGTACTTCAAATCCGAATTCTGTAAGTCCATCTCTCCTCCAGTCTGCTGCCTGTGTCAGACATAATCCCAGCATCTGGCCCACCACTCAGCTGCCCACTTACTGTAGCCGGGTTGCACCTACTCCCACCCCCACCACCAACTTCCCCACCACTTGTCCTTTGTCCATTGCCCCTCATCCCTCCCCCTGCCCTCTGTCCAGTACACCACACTACCTCCTGCCCAGTTCCCTGTCCACTTCCTCTGCCCCCTACTCCACCTGCCCTCTGTCCAGTACACCCACGCCACCTCTAGCCCATTGTCCTGACCTCTTCCTCCCTCCCACTCCCCCACCTACCTGCACTTGCCAAACCCCAAATTACCTCTCTTCACTTAACTTCTGTCAGATGGCTGCACGTTGCATACCACCACTGGGAAACTGACAATGCTACCAGCTGCTTCATTCATGTCTTGACTTGTGTAAACCATAAATGTAGTTGCTACCCCTTCCTATGTAAACTCTATGTTAGTAGTACAACCCCAATGTCAATTTGTTTGCTGTAATTATGCTGTTGCAACAAAATGTATCTCCTTAAGTGTTGACGAGGATCCTTTGCAAACGAGCTCTTAGCTCAAAGATTCGTAATTCCGAACTCCCAATAAATAAATAAAAATAAATAAATGACCTTTTCCCCCATGAATCTGCTTCCTGTGGTCTTGCAGTCAATTGGATTCAAGATACTCAACTAGTCTTTTCTTTGGCAGGGCTTCCATTAATTTTCCCACCACTGATGCAAGACTGACTGTTCTTGGTCTTCTTCTGTGCAATCTCTCCCCCCTCCACCCTTCCAATCCTCACTATCCCTCCCTTGCTTTCCTCTTCCCACTTATGTAGCTGAAGAAAGTCTTTTCCCCCTTAGTGACTCTTTTCATGATTCTTTCCTGTCTGCCCCTTTGTTTCCCTCACCACCTTGCCTGGGTACCTCTGCTTTACTTGGTACACCTCCCTGTCCTCCTCCATCCGTGTTTCCTTATACCACCTGAATGCCACCACTTTTTCCACTTCCATAGAGAACCATAACAGTCTCTTTTTTTCCTTCTGCTTTTACTAACTTCTCTCACGCAAAGGTATATATGTGCCCTTATTTTTGCCCACTGCATCTCCACCCCTTTTGGCAGTTCCACTCTTTGAGGTAGTTTCTGAGGCAGTCCCCCATTTCTTTAAAATTTCCCTCCTAACATCCAGGACCCTTGTCCTTGTGCGTTTAGCCTTTGTTCCTCTCTGTGTTAAACCCCAGAGTGCGGTGATCACTGGTACCCAGGGAACTGCCCACTGTGACATCTGCAAAACTGTTCTTGTTTTTAAGCACCAGGTCCAGTACTGTCCCATTCCTAGTGGATTCGTTGACCAGCTGCCTGAAAAAGCCACTTGTATGGAGTCAAGGATGGCCCTACACCTTCCAGAAGCTGCAGCTGGAAGGCTCAACTCCACATCCGGCAAATTGAAGTCACAAGCTAGTGGCCCTCCCCCTACTTGCCATTCTGTTGATGGCCTGCCCAAGTGCTATATCCAACACCTCTCCTTGTGCTGGAGGCATGTACACTACTCAGTGTGGATAGTGGCCCCGAAGCCTATCTCCAAGGTGACCCACAGCACCTCCAGCCCTTCCTTTTCTTCCTGGTGCCCTGTACCTCCATGGCCTTGATTCCTTCCCTCAGATATAAAGCAACCCCTCCTTCCTTCCCTGTATCGCCTGAACATATAGTAGCCCATTAAGGCCATGCTCCAGTTGTGGTGCTCAGTGCACCATGATTCCGTAATGACCACTAAATCCAGGTCATCTTCCACCATAATGGCTTCCAGGTCTGGAATTTTGTTGTATGCACATGGCTGTCCAAAACTTCCTTCCCCCCTGCCATGCTTCCCCCTCCCCTTCCTGACTGTGTTTGTCCCCCTGAAGCTCTGTGGATTTCCTCCTCCTTTTTTAATTTCTTCATTCCTTTTCTCCTTCAGTCCTCTACCCTCTCTTACCTGAGTTTTATCCCCTTTTCTTCTGTCTTGTCCCCATCCCTACCTTTCTGCACCCTTGTCCTAGGGGAGTTTTCTCCCCCAGACACTCCCTTTGTACAGCTCCATCATGCTTGGGGGGGGGTGTCCCCCCACATGAACATCATCCAGAGTATAGCCTGTAGGTGAACAGTCAGATTACTGGTGTCTGATAATGTTGAAAGCCATGGTAAGGGTGAAAATATAGTAGTTACTGAGATGGACTTGCTTGCCCAGAACATGAGGTGCCGGTGTCTTCTTTGTTCTGCGGTGGACAACGCAGCACCGGCTCTCCTCCTTTCAGGTGTGGGTGTAGATGTAGTCTTTGCGCAGTGTTGAGGCATGCTGCTGTGAAGGTGTGGCATTCCCCAGACGCCCACTTACCACCTCCCAGGCGGATCTCAATAGGTCTTGTTTCGGTTGTTTTGTCTCGGTGGGGGGTTGTATCTGATCTGCATCTCTTTGGTAGGGGACGTCTCTCACATGTCCATAAATCTTTAGTTCCTGTTTTTGTTTCCACACAGAGTAGGGCTGGAAAAAGCAGTTGTGTCTTTGCCTCCTGTAGCTCCTTTGCCCTCTGTAGCTTTACAGTACCCTGCATTGCATGTCTTTTGTCTCGCATCATAGTTGTGAAATCATTATCTATTGTTAAGGGCTTACTATGTTATTTCAGCTTCTTTTGTTGCCAGGCACATTTTAGAATGTTCTCTTTACTCATATAGGAGGTGAATTTCAAGTCTGTCCATGTGGGGCGGGCTCCTGGGTTGGTAGGACGTGAGCTGTGCAGTCCCTCTGATTGTCACAATCTTTGGGGCAGCACGAAGGCCATGATTGAGTCAGACTCTTTCTCTGCCCCTGCGAGGACTCCATAAATATGCAGGTTTTGCTTTCAACTCCTGCTTTCCAGGTTGTCCAGTTTTTGAGTGAATTCCTTTTCCTGGGCCAGCAGGTAGCGCACCAGTTTGTTGTGATGGTGCATAGCCATTAAGATCTCCGTGACCCAGGTTTCCACCACAGTTTTATGCTTTTCAGTTTTGTTTAAATATTTTTTCCCCCGTGACTGCCATGGCCCTACTTCTTAAGGCTCTTATGCTGGACCTTCCCTCCGTCCGCCCAGGCGGTGACAGCTTCTGCTGCATATCACCCATCAGACCCTTAGGTCTGAACCATCTGGCACATCCATTGATTCTGACCCAATCCACAGTGAGGGGCTGAACCGAGGACATCAGCAGGAAGGGCAGGAATGGTCAGTGCTGTGCGAACTGAGGTGGTGTAGGGAAGCCTACCCAAGGCCGTCATCTGGGGCTGCGGCAGCCATTTTTCCATCTTTTCTGGCACCGCACACTCCCAGGTGACCTAAGGGGAGTGCCCGGTGGCATGTGGTCACCCACACAGTCATCGACACTACCACCAGGAGCCATGAAATACGCCGCGACGGCCTCCCACCCCAGGAGAAACAAATTCTTAAAATCGGAAAATAGGAGTAAATTATGCAAGAATGGGAGTAAAATCCTCCTCTTCCCTTATCTGTTCTCTTCTCATTGATCCAGTTTAGGGAATGGTTCAGGAGTGAGACCTTGGGAGTCAAGGCTCCTTGGGTGAGACTAGGTATCTGTAGTCTCCTGGGCAATCAAGAGTCAAACAGTAAAGTGAGTTCATCACTTCTAGGACAACCTTAAAAATCACAATTTTTAGATGTTTCTTAAATACTAAATTACATGGAAATGGGATCCCCCCCCCGCCTACAGTTGACCTCCTTCTCTTGTTTACATCTTTGCATAAGTCACAGCCCTCTGTGACATCACAACCATTTCCACAGCAATACTCTGTGATGTCACAAACAAAGAATTATGTCTTTAGGAAAGGATCATGCAGAAGAGGAATTGAACTGCAGGTGACAAGGAGCCTGTTTTCAAGCAAATTAACATAGTAATGATAAATGAAGGGCAAGAGAAATACAGACAGTATATAGAATAGGGTATACATCGCCATACAGAACAAGCCTGTGTTTCCATCAAAGGGTTGTGATGACATCATATGAACCTCATGAGCAAAACTCGACAGATCCATGCTGTTATCTCAACCCAAGATGGAAACACAAGTCAAAATATGTATAGCTGACCATATGCATATATATAAAATATTTTTAATATTTCAGTATTTGACTTTACATAATAAGGACAAGTTAGGAAGCTGTGTGTTGCTATATAAGTTTACTTCTGTATTCAGGCCCTGTGAGTGAAAAGAAAAAAAAAACAGGCCCGCCAGCGCAGCAGTAGCACTACCGCCGTGACACTCGAGGACCTGGGTTTGAGAACATGCCCGGGAGTCGAAGGGATGGGCTGGGGTGGGAGGAGGCTTAAGCATCTGCAGACTGCTCGCCTTCTCCATGGAGGGAGGGGGGACGAGGCTTGGCGCTTGAATGACCTCCTGCAGTGGCAGGAAGAACGCAAGCACCAGCCATTCATAGGAGGGGGGCGAATAGATGTTGGTGACCTTGCCTTGACATTATGGCATGTGTCATCTCCACGGAACACAGGAAAAACAGCTCCCTGCACTTTGAGAAGATGGAGCCGGCACATATCCCCAACCTCTGCCATCCCAGTGTCCCGATGAGAACAGGAAAGACTTGGGAGAGATGGGCCCCACCTGCCCCGCCTGGGAGGAACAGCCAAAGGCTCCATGGGGCAACACAGAGGACAGGTAAGAGGGGGACAGATGCCCCGGCGACTCCAGACGATGTGGAGTGTAGGGGGCCGGGGGAGCATAAACAAAAAACCCAGCATTTTTGGCACGATTGCAATTTGCAGTAATATGCAGGAGAAATAGGAGAGAAAACTGCCACTGACATTTTTTGGTTTTCGTTATTTTTACCGAATTTTACCAAGTAAAGTGCATGTGTGGAGAAGGAGAGCTGTGGGAGTTGGTGTGAACAGGGAAACAAGTGCATTTGATTATGGATTGTGCACAACTTTTTAGAACGTGCACAACAACATTCTTGAAGAGGCTGCCTGTCATACATAATAAGCCATAACAACCATATATTATATATAAAATATCAACTGATTTGCATATTTATGTATTTAAAAGTTTTACCGGGAAGGCGTGCTGAGCAGACTACCGCTCGATTCCGGATGTGTCCTGGTGTGTGGGGAGCAAGGGAGGCATCACAGAGCAGAATACATCTGTAAAATGCATGAGTACAAGCACATTAAGTACAGAAAATACAGCCGGAGGATTAGAATACAGGTAGCCTGTTGCATCGTGGAAAGCATTTCTGGTAGAGTACAGTCATGTATGAGAGCAGGGGGGCAAACAGAATATAACAATACAGCCTGTACACAACTGCTAAGATTACTAGGTAAAGCACATCTATAATCAGGAATACGATTACAAAAAATAGCCTTCAAAAATGTATATTTTGGATATTAGCCAGGAGACTGGAGATGGCCAGATTAAACTGCTGGACCATAGCTTCACACCGACAGCGGGGTCAGCAGTCATTGACTAGTCACTTTTTTAGTTACACCAGTCATCTAGGTGCATACACAGGAGATGCAGAAGTGGGCTTTGAGGAGGGAGTTTAGCCTGATGGCAGAGTTGGTTTGCTGAAGGCCAGTGGTATAGGAGAAATGTCATGGACGCTGTGAGACTGCAGCATTTATCTGGGCGAGTTGATTTCAGTGCCTTCATTTCTGTTTTCTTTGTCATTCATTATGGTTTGTCTTGGCTGAGTGTCAGTTTCTAATGCACTCCGCGCGAGACAGCAACCGCGCAGTTTTTACTTTCAGTACATGCGAAAGTGTGTGCCAACTGTAAATGAAAATCGTGACACTTGAAATGAGAATAAACGTGGAATGGTGAGAATAACATACTTATTCTCATGTTTGGTATTCTGTCGGTGAAAATACAGTATGTCTCTGAAACACTCCCTTGGCATACGTATATTTTACATTTTTTAAAGCTTTTTCAAATGAGACACTCGCCTTCAGTCTCCATATGGTGGCCAAATCTGCCTGCCTTAGATTTACTTGAGGTGAAAATAGTGCTTGATCTTATAATGTTATACTATATATATAGAGAATACTGGATGGAAAACTATGCACAGCCAGTGTGTTCTGCCACAGAGGGGCTCTGATTACCTCTAACCTTAAGAGCAAAGCTCAAGAGGTCCATGGGAATCAGAACCCCGAAGTGGCAGAATACACTGATTGTGCATAAAGTTGCTCATCCTGTATTTTTTATAGTCTATAGTACTGTGTGAAATTTGTGCACGTCAGTTCTTTCGCTTTCAAAATGAAACTTGACTCGTGCAGTCTCTAGAGGTTTCAGAAAGCTGTTGTACTACAGAAAGGTAAAATCACATTCCATGACCTTTGAACTGTGGTACAACAACATTTTGAAAGATATATAATTCTATACAGAACAGCACTCTACTATACACTATAAATAAATGGATTGATAGATGGCTCACCATCAAATAAATGGATTAATAGATGGCTCACCATCAGTAAAAAGGCTTAGTAATTCCATCAAGGAATTTATATTGCTATCAGAACCTTACAAGCAAAGATTACTGATACTTGGTTATACTAGGTTTATCAAGACAAAGTAGGCTGTCAGCCCATTTAATTGTCTCCCACTCCTAGTGGGGTTATTGACCCTGCTGGTTCTGAGCAAGGAATTCATCTAGTTTATTCTTGAATTGCTCAGAATTAGGTGCCTGAACAATGCAATTTGGTGGAGTGTTCCAGACTCTCGCTGATCTTACAGTGAAAAAGTTATATCTCTTAACCGAATTAACCCTTGGCACATTGAGTTGTTTCGTATGAGATCTCAGGTAATTTTTTCTTTGTTTTTAATCCCACGTAAAACCCATTAACGTAGGATTTTGCATAATAATGTAGGATTTTGCATAATCTTATACATGGGAAGCATATCTCCCCTCTTGCGTCTGGTCTCTAGTGTAAATAGTTTTAAGCTGCCAATCCTTACCTTGCATTCCTTTGTTTCTAACCCTTTTATTGATTTCGTTTCCTTTGTGTTTTTTCTAAGAGATTTATGTCACATTTTAAGTAAGGGTTCCAAAGAGGTGATCCATAGTCAAGGTGTGGTATGGTGGCGGCCCGGTGGCACTGAGGGTTGAGGCGTTGGAAGCCATACCTCACGTCACACCGACCTGAGTTCGGGAGTGAGGTCAGGGGTCGGCAGGGAAGGGAGATGGATCAAGCACCCGCTGAGCTGCTCTCCTCTCCGGGTGGGAGGGCATGGGTTGTCTGGTGCTCTGGCGACCCCCGGTGGATACCGGAGGTACACCTCGAGCTGCCGGGCCACACATAAAGGAGCATGGCTGACGCAGGCAGGGTTGCTGTGCACCACAGCGTCAGACGTGCACCACGAAGGGGGTGGGGGGTATCAGGCTCACTCCATCACAAGAAATACCTCTTCAGCCCTGGATAGGTGATGGCCCTGCCAGAGCCACTGCCTCACTCCCAGTGTTGGTTCTCCACCACTGCCCCCCCCCCCCACGGTCTTCCCAGGTTGTAGGTCCCCTGACCTGGGGAACCATAAAGAACTTCAAGATGGTCGGGGAATGCAGCAGGTGGTAGAGCAAGTTGGAGAGTGCAGTGGCCTGAGAGAGTTCCAGGCTGGAGGGCAACAAACAGAGGTGAAAAAAAAATTGTGGTATGACACATGATTTTTATCATTTCATTATGCATTCATTGTCCCTTGTTAAGAAGGTTTTATTTATTGTTCTTAACAATCTATTAGTAGTCTGAGATATATAACAACAATGGTCTAATGATGCTAAGTGAGTACTGACCCAGATGCCCAGATCTGTTTCTTTCATGGAAGATTTTAATGTTTTACCATTAGGTTTATATTTATAACCTTGATTTTTGTTTTGCCAAAATACATAACTGTGCACTTGGATTCGTTAAATTGCATTTGATCAAGTATCCCCCACCTCTAAATTTTTTACGGATCCTGACTTAGGATTTGATGTTTCTCTAGACAGTCCACCTCCCCTCCAACCTTGGTGTCGGCTGCAGATTTAGAGATGACACCGCTTAGACCGTTCCCCATATCTCTGATGTACAGTGCAAACAGAATTGGGCCGAGCACCGACCCCTGAGGCACACCACTGGTGACAAGCCCTTCCTCTGACTATGCCCCATTGATCCTAACTGATTACTTTTGGTTTGTAAGCCAATTATTTATCCATCTCGCAACATATTTATTAATTCCTATCGGTGTTAGTTTTGTTATCAAATCATGTACAGTGTCAAAAGCCTTTCTTATATCTAGAAGGATGACATCAGTTGGGATATTCTTATCCAAACGGTCACTCACAAATTCATAAAATGACAATAGATTGGTAATACATGAAAATCCCTTATGAAAACCATGTTGTGAGTAATCATTAAGATTGTGTGTCCATCTCCTTATGTATTATTATTTTGATTACCCTTTCCATAAGTTTGCAACATATGGAGGTTAGGCTTATTGGCCTATTGTTTGTAACATTAGATCGGTTACCCTTTTTTTATGGATTGGAATTACCGCCGCCCTTTTCCATTCATTAGGGACCAGCCCTGAGTGCAGGGATTTGTTAAATAGCTCATTACACCCTGGGCGGCCATTTTGTGTCAGGTAAACAATGGATAGTTCGGACTTGTTAAGAAGCTTTTGGAGGTAATGAGATAGTAAGGTAGGAGGGTAAGCTAAAACATTAGCAAGGTTTTTTTAATACCACTGGATTCAAGTTGTCAAGGCCTGGGGATGATGTGGTTTTTAGTTTTAGTAATTCATCAAGAACTTATTTTGTCCTGAACCTGATTTGAGGGGTTCCTTCCATAATAAATTCGGGGTTAAAACTGTATTTAGGATTAAACACAGAGGTAAAATAGTGGTTGAAGCATTGAGCTATTTCTTTAGTATCTGTAATTAATTCCTCATTTTTAGTATTGATGAAATTTTATTTTTTGCTTGTTTATTACTATTAATATAAGCATAGAAGCTTTTCATATCCTTTTTACGGTAAACAGTCTGTTATTTTTTTGTAATATATGGAGCCAGTTTTGCCCCTAGATAACTTGTGTGGCAATAAACTGATTTCAGCGAAGTTAGAGTGAAAGCTTCTTTCACACGTCATGGGCCAATCGCTCGTTTTCCTTTTTCATAATTCTGGAGCCCTCACCTCAGAAAGGACAGGGATAGGTTGGAAACAGTACAGTACAGCAGGGATTTATTTAACTCGAAAAATTGATTAGCGTTTTGCTCATAAAAGTGCTAAAACATTGTGAAAATGCATAGCACTTACCTCGCTGTGTTTAACAAATGTAACACTTCTAGAAAACCTATATGAATACTTTCTGTACAGTTAGCATTGTCCCAAGAAAAAACTGCGAATCAATTATTTAAAACCCTGGTACAGAATTAGAAAAATTATTCAGGGCCAGCGTTTGTGTAGTTCTTTGTTTCACCAGCTCCCAGATCACGGCTCACATGTGATCATGCCGACACACTCTGGTATCAGCTGGGAAACAGACGCCTTTCAGTGGTGAGATGCTGATCTCCTAGAGAGGGCGATCACCCTGCATTCCTGCCTCCCTCTACAGACTAAGGAATGCCACACTAGCATGCACTGCGAAGGCAGCACTTGCCTGGCCTTTCAGCCAGAGGAAGGGACTTAGTGGACTAGGGGAAAAACTTGAAATAAAAGGTATAATAATAAAGACAGCAGCCATCCCACATGCCCAGATGGCCAGAGTTGTGGAGCAAACTCTGGTCACCAAATCAGGAGGCAGGCCAGGCTGCAGGCAGATGCCATAAGGCAGCTTGACTTGGCCAGGGAGGGCTAGAGGCAGGTCCTGGCATGCAGTGACCCCTGCCTGCAGGCCAGGGAGCTTGCCAGGGGCATGGTACATCATAAAGACTGACTACGCCCTTGCTTGGGGAGGAGGGCATCAACAACGGAAGAAAATATTGGAAAAAAACATTGTGCCTTCCAAATGATGGCAAAATCCCCCGAACAAGGTATATCCCTGGGTAGTGGTGGGGGGGACGGCAGAAAACCCTATATGAAAAAAATAAAACGATATGTCTAGTTGGAAGTCCGCTTTTTTCTGGGTGGGAATAAAGTAGGAGATGCATACACCAGATGTACTGTAGACCACATTTTATATACAAACTATGAAGCATTCTGACCATAGTGCCGATGATTCTTTGCCAGAGTCCCTGCCTTATCCCTTGAGTAGAACATTGAAGTGGTTAGGTATATGGAGGGGCAATGCTCGTTGTTTTGGGTGCTCAGAGGCTTATGCAGGTGTCTCTAGAGGTACGGAGGTGCGTGCATGTGGGTCTTGGTGTTTGCATATATGTCTTTAAGCATGAAGGTATGTGCACAGGTGTTTTTGTGTATGGAAGTGCAAGCACACGTGCCTGAGTTTGTGTTTCAGCCCTGCTGATAAATGTTTGATTTTTTTTTTTTTTTTTAACAGGTGTGATGCCATGGCATTAGCCAGCTGCAGCGGGGCTGGGAGTAACCTGGTCTCGGACAGATCTCTGCTGACTGTAACAGGTGAGTGACAAACTCAGTGATGCACGTAACCACAGCAGGTGCCCTGCTGACTGTAGCTGGTGAGCTGGGAGAAACTTGCTCACACATGTTTGTGTAGCAATTTATGTGATACAGACTGGCAGCAGGAAAACTGTACAGCATTGTGCTGTCTGTTTGTCTGTCTATGTACTGCATCTGTCAGTCAGGTTTTTGGTGACTGCGTAAATCCACTGGGACAGGATGCCCCCTTTTACAGGAGTGACTCGGAATTGCATGTTGCCATATTTCAAGATCAACATACCAAGAACAGCAGCTGTACTATCATACAGAAGACTGATACAAGTTACAAGGAAAACAATATCCAGAGTATATTAGTTACAAGATAGTAGAATACATTGGTCACAGCATTACAGGATTCTCAGAGCAGGTGTCTGGAGCAGAAACAAAGTGCACAGTCACTGTGGTCAACAAACAAGGTGAAATAAATTCCTTTGTAACATGGCAAAGTTGAGAAACAGTAAATAAACAGAAGTAATTGGTTGAAAAGCATCAGGTGGTATACTTTGGAGATGGCATTAATTTAGCAATAATGCCGTCTCCAGAGTGAAGTACCATACTGAGCCACAGAGGTACAAAAGCACTGCATGACAGAAGCAGCAATTGTCTCTCCTACCCACCCAAATTCCCATGACTGCCTCTCCGTACCACTTACCACTCAGTAGGAATCCACAGGTGGAAGTAGGAGTGATGCACAGCACCAGACTGGAGCAACTGGTGAGACACATCCGGACCACAACGGACCGTCACACAGACCGCAAGGCAAAATGTGCTGTAGCATGTATGTGCGCTCGGTAACAGTAGATGACATGGCGAATGGGAATAAGTGATGTGCAAAAGCGAGACAGGAGGCCGTGACACCTGCAAATCCTTCAGAAAAGCATGCAAGGTACAAGGAGCAGCAGGCATGGGAAAGAAGAGGTAACCCCACCGGACCGATGCAGTAGGGACGCACAGAAGGGGACGCAGTATGCAAAACAGATACACTCGCACATAATGTAATGGGTAAACGAGCATACAGTCGACCTCCCACGGCGGCTATCACAGTAATAGCTGTGCAGATGTCAATAATTCTCAGAAATGTACACTTATACTTTCTTGACAGTTATTGTTGCTATTCATTTCACAACATCAGCATATAAAGCGCAGTCTCTGAAATGTTCAGGAAGTGCAGGACAGAAATTGATGATGATGATGATTTTTTTTTTTTTTTTTACTATGCTATGCCAGGTACAGTTGTTCCTTTCCAGTGAGTGGCAGACTTTATGCTGCTTATAACCTGAACAGTTAATGAACTGATGTGGAGTCTGTGAAATGTGACATGCTTGTCTGGCTCGTAGGTGCAACGTTGGTGCTCGCGATGTCTGTAACTTGAGTTTGGAGGGTTGGTCTGTGGAGAAGGATTGATTGTCACAGAGGATGCTCTCCTCTTGGGAGTGAGGCCGTCTGACACCCGCTGCAGTATTGCCATCTGTGCCCACGGGATGGAATGCAGCTGCAGCCCGACTGCATGTTGGCGTGCTTTGGGTGTGATTGTCTTGGAGCCTCCTGTGCTAGCACACTAGCAGAATGGAGAAAATTGGAGGGAAAGAGCTTGGCAGGGTGCAGCAAGTGATGGACCCAGGAAGGTACACTCAGACCCCACAGCCTCCACTGCCAGTAACTGGTGATGCAAACTGTGGCTGCTGGGGGGGGGGGTAGAGATTTACTGTGGTAGTATAAGACAGGGATGGGGGCAGAATGGGAGCAACCTGACTGATTGGGAGTGATGGTTAAAAAAAAAAAAAAAAATGAGAAAAATGTAACATTCAAACTTCTCAAGGCATTACACACTGAGGCGAGTAGCTCTTCCAGGAAAAATGAACAACTGAAAATCTGTGAAGTTTAAAATGTCACAGAGGTACTGTAACTTTTTTTTTGTTTACTGTTTTTGTTTCCTCCTAGCGCACTCACATCAGTCAGTCCCCCCCGCCCCCGCAGCCCTGTCATCTGCCTTCTCTGGTATTTACCCATACCTGTCATTGAGGCATAGGTCAGGAAACATATTTAAACCAGGAGCAGTTGTAAAATTCGCAAGTAGCGTTTTATTACAATCAACAGTAAAATAAAAAATAAAAATTGTTCAGTATAACTATTTACCAAGGCAGTACAATCAGAAAAAAACAAAGTCTAAAGCTGAAAACCAGGGCCTACCCTCAGGTATACCATGCCTCATTGGAGTCGGGACGTAGAAGGGGGGTTGCTGTTCTCCTGGCGGAGTCCTTCCCATTTGTGGTGGAAGATACATTGGCAGATAATGCCGCCAGATACATCATGCTGATAGGAAAAGTGGCGGACACCCAGCTCACCCTGGTGAACGTCTATGCGCCACCGGGCTCCCCAATCTCGTTTTATGTTGCACTGGCTCGCTTGGTTCTGGAGAGGTCTAGGGGCCTTCTGATTATGGGGGTGACTGGAACCTGGTATGGATAGAAACTTAGACACCACATCTACTACCCAAAACCCTGAGTATCGTAGGGCCTCGGATGGTCAAACAAGCTCTGAACCATATGAGTTTGGTGGATGTGTGAGAGAAATATCCCAGGACCAGAGAGTACACCTGCTACTCTCCTAGGTTCAAGGTTTACTCCAGACTGGACACCTTCTTTACATTCAGGGACAATATCTCTGCACTACCCTCCATGTGGGTCGGTGTGTCTAGGTATCGGATCACAACCCGATATTCCTGGAGGCGGCTATCTCTCTGCCTAAAAAGGTAACACACGTGAGACTAAACACGCTCTTCTTCAGGATAGAGACGAAGTTGACAAAATCAAACAGCACATACGACACTATTAAGGTGATCTCCACACCCGGAGTGACGCCTCAAATTATCTGGGATACGCTAAAGACTACAATTAGGGGCCAACTAATAAGTATAGCCTCAAAGAAAAAAAAGGATAGACTCCAGAGACACTCAGACTTAAACAACAAACTAGCGGAGTTAGAATCGCATCAAAGGTTACACTGGGACGGGCAGAGGGACCTTGAGCTTAAGTCGCTGAGGGAAGAAATACAAAAGTTACAAAGGGAGGAGATTGAGAGGAACCTTTTTTTCCTCAAACAAAAATATTATGAGGGTGGGTCCAGAGGTACAAAGTTGTTGGCAATTAGACTGAGACAACTCAGAGCCAAAGCAACAATAACTAAGATTCTTTGTCCGGATAGTGGTCTTCTCTCTCAGAAGCCTGACCGAATAGCAGAGGCCTTTGTCTCATATTACCGTAAGCTTTATACTCCTCAGTCATGTACCGGTGGATGATACCAAGGCTTACCTTGGCTCTATACACCTTCCAACTCTCTGCCTGGATAAGGCACAAAGGTTAATTAAACCCATCACCCAAACAGAAATTATAAACACCATAAAGGGCCTGAAGACAGGGAAGTGTCCTGGCCCAGACGGCTTCGGAGCCGAATTTTATAAAGTATTTCTCCGGACATTATCCCCTGCTGCAAAATGTCTTTTCTGAGATCTGGCAGAGGCGAGCCCAATCCTCCCTCTTGGCAATACGCCACGATTACACTTATCCCGAAGGAGAATAAAGACCCAGCCAGATGCGAATCTTACCGGCCAATCTCCCTCTTAAATTCGGATTATAAAATCTTTACCGCGGTAATAGCATCCTGATTAAACACCACACTCACAGAACTCATCAACCCTGACCAGGCGGGATTCATACCGGGCAGGCAGGCTCCGGACGGTGTCCGGTCGGCCATTAACATAATAGATGCTATACATCATCAGCGCCTGCCTGCATGCCTCATGAGTCTGGACGTCGAAAAGGCCTTCGACAAAGTCTCGTGGCCATTTCTGTTTCTGGTTTTAGAACGCATGGGCTTTCCGCAGACTTTTATTGATTGCATTAAGTCGCTGTACTCGGTCCGCAAGCATATTAGAGTACGGCGGGCTCACGGAGCGTTTTGGCCTGGGCAGGGCAGCGCCAGGATGCCCTTGTCCCCTTACTATTTGCTCTATATATAGAACCATTGGCGGAGGTGATACGCTCATCCCCAGGGTTCATGGCATCGAGGTGGGGGGCAGAGGAAGATATCACTTTATGCGGATGATGTCCTGCTTTGTCTGTCCAACCCAGAACTCTCTATCCTAACATTTGGTCCATACTAACAGAGTTTGGCAGGCACTCGGATATACACTGAATAAGAATAAGACAGAGGTCCTGGCCTTCTATTACACTCCATCACATGGAATTGTGGGGTCTTTACCCTTGAATTGGCTAGCACTTAAAATGTCATATCTGGGGGTCTGCCTAACTAAACATAACTTGCGCCTCCTTAAAGCCAACTATGTCCCACTAACGGGTCAGGGCAGAGGGACCTGAATAGGTGGTCACTTTGAACCTACCACTGTACCTAAGAATACAGACGGTAATTATGAATATCCTCCTTAGATATTTATATCTCTTTCAATGCCTCCCGACATTCATAGCCAAATCACAGTTCAATGTCTGGCAAAGAATGATTTTAAAGTTTATTTGGAACAATAAGAAACCAAGAGTCAGCTAGAATTCTCCATCTCGGAGGGCGGAGGTGGCAGGGCCCTTCCAGACTTGGAAAACTATTATCTGGCTGCCCAGGTTAAAAGGGCACTACAATGGTCTGTCCACGCTTATAAAGCTAATTGGAAGGATAGAGGTGTATCGGAGGAAGAGGATGGGGCTCCTCATTGGGGGTTCGTGGTGTTCATAGGGTAACCGGGTTCCCTCCCCTGTCTTGACTACAGTGCGGACACTATAAGGGCTGCTCACAGAACATGGCGGAAACATAAAATAAAGACTCCTTGGCCGATTTTTAGGTCATCGGACCCTACCTTTATTCCTGCTAAACTGGACCATACATTTAGAACCTGGGAGAGAAGGGAACTGACTTATATTAAGCAGTATATGGTAGACGGGGAGGTCATGACCTTTGAGGCCCTGAAAGATAAGTATGGATTACGCCCCACTGATTTCTACCGATATCTACAAGTCAGGGAATACATATACAGGTGCCGAAGCCTGGACCCCCAGGAGGTTAGGGTGGCTCCCTTGGTGGAAAGCCTCTTTGCAATCCTGACCTCTATGAGGGTCAAGGGCCTAATCTCTATATTATATAAAACCCTCATGGGTCTGAAGGGAGACTACTTGGAGAAGGTTAAGCACAGATGGAGGAGGAAGGAGGACATCAGGGAAATTGACTGGGGTAAGGTATTTGGTTTGACCCCTAAAACCACCAGCTCCCCATATTGGCAGGAGTTTACTTGGAAGGTAAAGATCAGATATTTCCTGTCCCCTCTCTCACTTAGTCGGAAGATCCCTGGCAGAGACCCCTCGTGCTGGAGAATGTGTGGGGAGAGTGAGGCAGGCCTTCTGCATATCATGTGGCGGTGCCCGGGGTTGGGCCGGTTTTGGGGAGATATCTCCCAGGCTATTGCCAAAATACTAGATCTGGATTTTCCTCTGGACTGGCTTTGCATGGTGCTGGGCGAACCACCTCGGAGCTTGACTGGGGCAGACTCATTATACTTGTGGTCCCTCCTTTTGGCGGCGGCCCATAAGGCGATCACCAAACATTGGTTAAAGAAGGTTACTCCCACCATGGACTCCTGGGTACGAATAGTCCAAGGAATTGCAGAAATGGAAGAGTTAACATATAAAATAAACCATAGAACAGCACTATACACCCGGAAGTGGACCAGATGGTTCATGTGGTATCAACTTTCCTTGAACTAGTAACCTAACTGTAAAGATCTATTGTGAGGTCTGGGAGGTGGAAATAAACTGAGGGCCCCGCCATGAGGGACCGACTCTTCCCTTGCCCCTCCCCCCTTTTTTTCCTCCTCTCCCCTCCCCACTCTCTCTTCTTCACCTTTGCATTAATCAATTAATGAATGTCGGGGACTTTATAAAATGTTGGGGAATATCAGAGGACCAAATAATGAAATGTATTTGTAAAGACATAAAAGTGCCGGTTAAGCCTGTACCAAATGTACCCGTTGTTTATCAATAAACTTGAATTTAAAAAAAAAAGAAAAAAACAAAGTCCTTCATCTGAGGGTATCTCTAATTCCAAGTTTCAGTCTTCCCATCAAAAATATTGCTGCTCTTTTTATAAGAAGACTTTGCCAGGTAATTAACTTCTTCATCCGTTAAAAATACATCCTGTTCCCAACAAAATATTCTTGTCAGTTTCTTTGCAAGTGCAATAAATAGAACATGGTGACCCAGAACTGACCTCTTGTTGACAACTCTACAAATGTTTGTAAACAAGCCTGAGAGGAGCTCAGACTGCATGTAAGCATTAATCACCGACAGAGGAGGGCTCTACCGGTGATTAATGCCCGCTGGGGGGGCGTTGTTGCGAGGGCGAAGCCTGAGGGTTCAATCACCAGCGGCATTAATCACTGGTAGAGCCTGACGCTGAGAGTGATTAATGCCCTTGTAACATGGACAAGGTCTAGGGCTCCCTACCTCTCTCTCCCTATGTGTGTCCTGCATTCCTGCGGCACAGTCTCGCTGCTTGCTGGCTCCATCCCCCATTTCTCTCGCTAACCCCCGGCAGGCACAGCGCCACTTGCAACCCAGTGGCTGTTGTGGCCACTGCAGGAGCAACACAGCATTATGAGATGATAATGCCGTGTTGGGCTCGGGAACGCGCAAGAGCAACACGGCATTATGAGAAATAATGCCGTGTTGGGCTTGTGAACACGCTTCCATAACAGCAACACGGCATTATCGTCTCACAATGCCGTGTTATCACTACTGCACCATGGCCTTCTCGCGCTTATCGCTAGCCCATGTACAGCTCTCCATAATGCCGTGCTACAAGGAACTCATGATATGTAGACTACATTTCCCAGAGGGCAAATGATTCCAGTTTATTACACCCGAATGTAAAGCATCAATAAAACGGCAGTGCCAGCTCAAGGAAACTGGCTACCACAAAAGTTGTGAAAACCAGAATATCCAGCTAAATGATAGATACAGTATTGTGTAGCGGTGCATGATTTTTTTTGTCTTATTCAAAGTCTGTAAGCATTGCTCCCCCAGGATGGATGAAAGTATGGAAGAATATGTTGCAGTCTTCAGACCTCCCGCCAGCGTAAATACCAGTTATTTATGCTGGCGGAAAGTCGGAATGGTGCATTACAATGCGGTAGACAGACTCCCGCAAAATGTGAGAGACTTGGAGCATGTAAGCATTAATCACCAACAGAGGGAGGCTCTACCGGTGATTAATGCCCGCTGGGGGGGCGTTGTTGCATGAGGGCGAAGCCCAAGGGTTCAACCCCCCAGCGGGCATTAATCACCAGTAGAGCCCTCTTCTGTCGGTGATTAATGCACTTGTGACACGGACAACCTCGATTGCGCATAAACGAAACTCCACAGCCATCTAATTTTTGCCTACACTACCTGCGGCTCTCTCCGTGTGTCTCCCTATGTGTGTGCTGTCTAACTCTACCCCCTGCATCCGCGCGTAGCAGTCTTGCTCCTTGCAGGCTCTATCCCCATTTGGGATCCGTAAGCGCCGACCGCCCACAGCGCTACTTGCCACCCAGTGGCTATTGTACCCACTACAGCAGCAACACGGCATTATGATAAATAATGCCGTGTTGGGCTCGGGAACGTGCAAGAGCAACACGGCATTATGAGAAATAATGCCGAGTTGGGCTCGTGCCCGCTCTTCGCACACCAACACCGCATTATCGGCTCACAATGCCGTGTTGCTCCTGCACCACGTGACGGCATTGCGCCTATCGCGGGGCTCCCTGGCACAGCTATCCATAATGCCGTGTTACAACTCCGATTAACCCCCTAAATTCCAAATAACGTTTTGCAATAATTTCATCAGTATAACTGTATACATTTTCAAACAAGGGATCCCAGTTTCACAAAGAATCACATATATTTTTATAACCGCAGATATGCAAGGGGGAAGAAAAGACAGACACAGCAAGTGAAGGTAGAGTGA
This sequence comes from Neoceratodus forsteri, assembly GCA_016271365.2. Classification (NCBI taxonomy): domain Eukaryota; kingdom Metazoa; phylum Chordata; order Ceratodontiformes; family Ceratodontidae; genus Neoceratodus; species Neoceratodus forsteri. Next base: position 1,010,215,541 of record CM028130.1, on the reverse strand, counting down.
TAGTGAGAGGTGGAGAATCGCAAGACCATTAGGCCGTTCAGTTCCTAGGTCTCACAAGAACATTCTGTTGCTTATCCAGACAGACAAAAGACAGAAAAGGAGAGTATTACTCGATATTACTCAGTAATTAAAAGTGGAAGAAGGCAACATCCATTGAGACCACCTTCCCTGCACCTGTAGGGTATTTGTTACAGCCCATAGTCAAGTAGGTACTTAGCCAGGGTATTTTTAAACATTTCAAAAGAGCTGATAGCCACCAGATAGTTGGGTAAATAATTCCATAATTTGCATGCCCTAGTAGTGAAGAAATTACTTCTCTTATTGGTATTAACCATAGGGATTTGAAGTTGCTTATTATGGCATCTGAGTCCATCTGGTTTTAAAGCCCAGGAGAGGCTACAGTTCTTCATAAGATATGGATCCTTTAAGATGTTAAATAACATGAGTATATCGCCTCAATTTCTGCGTGATTTTAAATCATAAAGTTTAACAGCTCGTAATCATTCATCATACGATAAATTACTAATGGAGGTAATACGTTTGGTGGCCCTCCTTTGGAGTGACTCGATTAGCCACGAATCTGTGACCAAATATGGTGCCCAGAATGAAGCTGCATAATACCCAGGTACACCTCGAAAAGGAGTCCTGCTCAACAGTGACCACATGGTTAATAAAGATTTTGATTGACTGACTGATAATCCAGATGCGGCCTAACATAGGTTGTGTAGAGTGGCAGAATACAGGCCTTAGTCTTATTATCAAATGATTTCTTAATTGATGTTACAGTTCTGTTGACTATAGGAGCCCCTTGTCTACACTGGTCGATAGATGTTACTTCTTTATTATGATGCCTAGATCCAGTTCTGAGTCTACTGCCTTAATTGGACACCCATTTTAAAAATAGATAGTATTAGGATTTCTTTCGCCAAGGTGAATCACAGAACATTTCTCAGTGTTAAACTCCATTTTATTTTGTTCTGCCCATCTACCAATTTGTTTAAGATCTTGTTGGATGAGGGTTACTTTAGTAAAAGTATTTACTTCAGAACGAATTTTGGTATCATCTGCGTATTTGACCAACTGACAGTTGGTTCCTAGATCAATGTGTCTAATAAAGATCCCGAATAACACAGGGCCCAAAACAGAACCCAGCGGCACACCACTGGCTACCTCAGATTCGTTGGATAATGAGTCAGCAACACAAACTTGTTGGGTTCTATTTTTGAGCCATTCAGAGACCCATCTAACTAGGTACATGTTCTGGCCTAATTCTGACATTTTAAATATAAGCTGTGCATGGAATCTTGTCAAAAGCCTTTTTTAGGTCTAGCAGTAGGACGTACACTGGTATTCCCATATCCAGGCTCCTGCTAATTGGATCATAGAAAGATATTAAATTACTGGCACACAACCCACTTTTTTATGAAACCATGCTGTTTTTGGTCACTTAGGTTGTTGTCACCTATCTCTTGTTCAAGCCTGGTTTTTAGTAATTTTTCCATACATGTACATGTTATTGATGTCGGACTAATAGGTCTGTAGTTATTAGCTTTACTTTAATTCCCCTTTTTAAATATGGGTACCACAATAGCCTTCTTCCAATCAGATGGAACTATTCCAGTATGGTAAGAGTTATTGAACAGGATAGCGAGGGGCACTGATAACTCAACTACTGTTTCCTTCTAGAAATTGGCATTGATGAGGTCTGGCCCTGGGGAGGATTTTTCTTTGATTTTTTTTCTTGGTGTTAAGATCACCTCATCAACTGTTAAAGCCTTGAGTAAGTTGTCAGGTGATATTTTTTTCCAATTGTTTAACCAGGAGAGACACGTGAAGCTGAAAGCTTGTTTACAGGTGCAACCTGGGAGCACAGGGAAGTTAAGTGACTTGCTCGGGGTCACACAGTATGCAAGTGGGGGCTGTGGGATTCAAACCCAGGTCTCCCGATTTGCAGCTCAGAGCCTTAAACCACTGCGCTATACTGCCTCCCTAAAATGGTTGGCACAGTTACGTGATCTGCCTTAGAGAAGACTGAGCTAAAGAATTTATTAAATGAGTTTGCCATGTATTTTGAGTCACTTATACATAGATACATAGACAGTGTCTGCAGATAAGGGCCTATGGCCCACCTAGTCTGCCCATTTGAGCTTGTAAGTTCAGTTTGTTTTCCTAGAAGTCTATTTCCCCTTACCCCTGACCTCTAGAATTCCTTTATGTCTATCCCATGCATTCTTAAATCCCGTGATTGTTTCAGCCCCCACCACTCTCTGGCAGGGTGTTCCACTTGTCCACCACCGTTCTGTGAAGAAATTCTTTCTCATGTTTCCTCTGAATCGTCCTCCTCCAACTTCATCCCATGCCCTCTAGTCCTGAAACATCTTTTCGCTTAAAATAGTGTTTTTCTGCACCCTGTTCCTGCCTGTAAGATACTTGTATGTCTCTATCATATCCTCTCTCCTCCTCTCCTCCAGGGAGTACATGTTCAGTTCCTTCAACCTGTCTTCATAGGACTTGTGATGCAACCCATGCACCATCTTTGTTGCCCTCCTCTGAACCTTCTCTACCCTGTCTATGTCCTTACGTAGGTATGGTCTCCAGAACTGTACACTGTACTCCAGGTGGGCTCACTAGTGTCTTTGTAGAAGCGAATTATGACCTCCTTTCCTGCTGGTGATGCCCCTGCCTATACATCCCAGCATCCTATTTGCTTTACCTGATGCCTTGTCACACTGTTTCCCTACCTTGAGGTCATCAGAGATGACAACCCCAAGATCCCTTTCCTGCTTGGTGCATGCTATATCCTCACCCCCAACTGATATATTGTGCCAGGGTTTTTGTGCCACATATGCATTATCTTGCACTTCTTTGCATTGAATTTCAACTGCCAAACCCTTGACCATTCTTCAAGTTTCTGCAGGTCCCTTCTCATTCTGTCTACACCCTCTGGTGTGTCTACTCTGTTACAGAGCTTTGTGTCATCAGCTAACAGTGAAATTCTGCCTTCTATATTCTGTGCAATGTCACGATGAAGATGTTGAATAGGACCGGTCCCAGCACTGATCCCTGTGGTACCCACTGGTCACTCTTCCCTCTGTGGAGTGACAGCCATTTACCACCACCCTCTGTGTCCTGCCACCCAGCCAGTTACCTACCACCACACTGCTGTCCTGCCCACACCATTCCCAGTTTGTGTAATAGTCTTCTATTGGCACAGTGTCAAGGCCTTGCTAGTCCAGATAGGCCATGTCCACTGCCCTCCCTGATCCACCTCCCTAGTCACCCAGTCAAAAATTCAATGAGGTTGGTCTGACATGACCTCCCCTGGTGAAACCATGCTGCCTTGGGTCCTGTAGTCCATTGACAACCAGATGTTCCACCAATCTCTCCTTCAGTAGTGCTTCCATGATCTTTCCCACTACCGAGGTGAGGCTGACTGGTCTGTAGTTCCCTGCTTCCTCTTTGTTCCCACTTTTGTATAAGGGGACTACATCTGCTGTCCTCCAGTCTTTGGGTACCTCCCTGTTTCCAGTGATTGGCTAAACAGGATAGCCAGAGGTTCAGCCACCACCTCTCTTAGTTCTTTAAGGACCCTGGATGAACCCATCTGGCCCCATTGCTTTATCAGCTCTTATTACTTCCAGTTCCTTCAGGACCCTTCTCGTGTAAAAGGACTTGTGTCCATTTCTGCACCATTCTCACCCTTGTACTCCTTCAGACCCATTACCCCCTCTTCCTTAGTAAAGACTGAGCAGAAATACCTGTTCAATATGTCAGCTTTACTGTTGTCATCCTCCACGCTCCCATCCTCCCCTTCAGTCTCACTATCCCTCCTTTGTCCTTCTTTTTTTCACTTATGTACCTGTAAAGGTTTTGTCCCCTTTAACCACTGATTTTGCAATGTGTTCTTCTGTCTGAGCTTTGGCTTCCCTTACTGACTTCCTGCCTCCCTTTGTTTCTCCTGGTACTTCTCCTATCCCCTTCTGCCTGTGTCTTTTTGTATTGCCTGAATGCAATCTTTTGGCTTTCACTTTCTTTGCTACCTCTTTGGAAAACCATAATGGTCTCCCTTTTCTTTCCTCTTGCTAACCTGCTTAATGCATAATTCTGTTGTTCTTATAATCCCATTTTAAATACTGCCCACTGTTCCTCAATCCCTGATTCCTGTCCCATTCTCCTTAATGCCTCTTTCAAGCATCTCCCCATTTTCCCAAAGTCTGCCCCCCTAAAATCCAGGATACGTGTTTTTGTGTGGTTTGGTTCTGCTCTTTCTGTGATTTCACACCACAATGACTGGTGGTCACTGTTACCCAGGTGCTCCCCCACTGTTACCCCCATCACACTGTCCCTGTTTGTGAGCACAAGGTCCAGTATTGCCTTCTGCCGAGTTGGTTCCATGACCAGTTGCTTGAGGAAGGCACCCTGAAGGGAGTCCAGGATAAATCTGCTCCTAGTTGATGCTGCTGCTGGGATGCTCCAGTCCACGTCTGGTATATTGAAGTCTCCAACCAGTACTACCTCATCACCTTGTCTGCCATCCTTTGGATGGCTAGCATCAACTCCCTATCTGTTTCTTCCTCCTGGGCTGGTGGTCTATAGACCACCTGTGCTGGATGGCTGGCCCATTTTCCTTTCCAGCTAACCCATGTATCTCTCCCCATTTTGTTCCTCCCATCTGTGTGGCCCTTATGTCATTTTTCACATACAGTGCCACCTCCTCCCTTCCTGCCTGCTCTGTCTCTTCTGAATATGTTGTAGCCAGGTATGGCCATCTCCCAGTCATGGTTATCATTACACCAGGTTTCAGTGATGGCCACAATGTCCGGTCTGACTGTACCATGACAGCCTCCAGATCTTCCATCTTGTTGCTAAGGCTCCTGGCATTTGCACACTGGCTTTCATGATTTGACCTCCTAGACTGCTTCACTGTTCTACTCCAGCCCCTTCCTTGGTTGTCATGTATCCCTGGTTCTCCTTGCTGTCTGCCCTTCTGCTGAATTTTGCCCCTTTTCTGCTTATCCACCTTTTGGACACTAATCTCCATCTTTTGCACACTGCTTTGCAGAGATAGCCACTCCTCTGGTTCACTGGTTCCATTACTAGCTGTGGGGGGTGAGCAAGTAGGTATCATCCTTGCTGGCCTGCCACCCCCCTTTGCTAGTTTAAATGCTTGTCAATGTAGCATTTAAACTTATCATTGAGTGCTTGGATTCCCCTCCAGGATGGATGCAGGCCGTCAGGCTTGAACAAACCTCCATCCCTCCAGATGGGTCCCCAGTCACCATTTCCATATTGTTTTCTAAGACAGGACCCAGTCGATTTATTTGTTTTTGAGTTATTCCAGATATAAGCAAAGAAAGTCTCAGGATCTTTATTAACAGATAATCTTAATTCAATTTTGCTTCTTTCCTGCCTGGATTATATGTTTAGTTGTTTTTAGTACCTGTTTATATCTTTCTTTGTTATAGTCTGTTGGGTCCTTTTTATAGTTTGTGATTTCTTTTTCTCTTGATATGTTTTGTATGGTTTTAGTTGACCATGGAGGGATTTTACCCTTATTATTAGTATATCTCCTTATTGGAATGAACATGGATTCTAATCTGTATATAAATGATTTAACAATGTCCCAGCATTTTTCTACTGTAGTATTATCTAGGACATAGTTCCAATCAGTTGATTTTATTACTTTCTGTTTTTTCCTGTAGTTCCCTTTGGGATAATGATATTGGATTCTAGATGTATTATAAACAGTATGTTGTTTGTTAATAGAGAACATTATGCTATTATGATTGCTGTTTTCTAGCATGGGGTGGGCGTGGGAGGTAATAATTAAGTTATTTATGTCCGTTGGAATATTTGTGAGTACTACATCGAGGATATTATTTCCTCTTGTTGGTTCTATTACTAGTTGTCTGAGCCCGGACTCAATAGTTATATCTAAAATCATTGACTCTTTATGAGTGGATGCCTTAAATGAGACCCAGTCTATTCCAGGGAGGTTTAGGTCACCCAAAATTATTAGGTTACTTTTTTCCGATAGCTTTCTAATAGTTAGCCTTCGTTTCTGGCTGTCAGCTGAAGGAGGTCGATAAACGTTACCAATTAGAAGATTACCACAAAATGGGATTTTTCAGTGGATACATACTCCTATCATTTCTGAATTAATTACATGTTCAGTAGACTCTAACCTATTTGTTATGTACTGTATATACATACATCTCCCTCCCACCCTTTTACATGTTCTGTTTCTCCTGTATAGTGAGAATCCTGAATTAGTATTGGACCATTCAGAAGAGTCATCCCACCATGTTTCACACACAGCAATGATAGCCAAATTATGTTGTATAATTGTGTGAAGCTCACTGTTTTTTACCAAATTTAAGCTTCTAGTGTTTGTAATATGTACCCATAATTCTTTACAGGAATTCTTGCGGTTGGATGATTTCTGGCGTATTCCCACTTGCCCTCTCACTGTTAGTTAAAATTATTATTGATGTATTTAACAATAGATCTACCCAGCATGGAATTCCCCCTTTTGCTCAGGTGCAGCGCATCCCAACAGTACAATGAATAGTTCCCATCAAATTTTTCCCAGTGGGTAAGGCAGGCTGTTGATTGTTTCAAAGTCCATCTCCTCAGCCAGTCATCAAAGGTTTTTATTTTTGCTCTGCTAGCCCTCAGGACCTGAAGGATTTCAGATACGCAGATCTCACAACCTAATTGTTTGAGAGTCTGCACTAGTGAGGTGAAATCTGATTTCATATCCTCCGTGCTTGAGTTATTAATGTTGTTAGTTCCTACATGTACAACTGTTAAAGGATTAGGGACTGCATTTCTGAGAATATCCTTAGACATAAATCAATGTCCTTTATTTTGGCCCCCCTAAAGCTTGAACACGTGTGACTGGCTTTATCCTCGTTACAGATTATCCCATCAGAATATTTAATGATTGAGTCTCCCAGGACTAGTACCTGCCTAGGGCGACTGTGTGGGCTGAGTTACCAGAGGGTGGGGTATCCATAGTTATATTAACAGAGTGATTCGATGTCTGTTGCACTACATGTGATGCTTCACTACTTGACTGTGAGGTAGAAGGTAGATTCCAGTGGGCTTCTTGCATACTTCACCGTTGTGTTAGAGTGTCTGCATCAGCTGTCACTGGTTGATTAGTGTCAGGATCCAGATTGCTTAGCACATCGAACATATTATTCTGGGGAATGCTGAAATTCATGGCTCTCCTACCCTTTTTCATAGAATGTTTTTTGCCAACAGGCGACCAGCCAGAATCATCATCACTGGCAGCCTCCCTACCACATTTCATTGAGGAGTCACTGGGATTATTAGGCATTGTCACCAGAGCAGTGTTGAATGTCTGAGTAGCTACACTCCTGATGGATTTATTGGTTGCTACTGAATATGACCTTAACTTTGTTTCTAGTTCAAAGATTTTTGATTTAAGTACATCAATCTCCAAGCATTGTTTGCATTTTTTTAACTTTTATTAGAGTTTATGTAAGTGAACATTACATTTCACTCCATTGAGGCAGACATTACAGAGCTTTTTAACTTGTACGTCACAAGCACATCATTTTAACAGTAACAACACTATAACATCTTGCCCCGTGCATCGTTACACCACTTGGGGTTATACTAGAGGAAACCAACGTTTAAGCCCTGAAAACCAAACTGGGATCTACACCCTGATTAATTGAATATTTTCAAAATAATAATTGTCACTTCATAATGACCCTTGCGGCCATGAATAGGGACGGTAGTAATAGGTTAACCATATCTTTCACCCTCTCAATCAGGTTTAAATGTCCCTTTCTGCTTACATCATCTATTAGAAGTTAGAAAAACTTATTTCTCTCTATGCAATTCACACGGTGTTATAATCCACCCTGTTTGGAACTTTTCAAATATGTTATTTTTAGAAAAAAAAATCTCATATGCTCCCAATTTTCCAACCTGAGGCATGATGAGACTTAAATATTGTCAGCTTAAGCACATCCAGAAACTAAGGTACAACTCTGCTAAACTTAAATTTTCATAAAATTGTAAATGGTTACAATTTGTTTAAATTTAAAGTAAAAGTCTGAGTGAGTGAGGGGCACAATCTAGAGACAGTTATTCCATGTGAACTAGATAGTTCCATTTTATCCATTCCCAACAAAAATTCAGAAAGATCACCACCATGTTAGTAAACTGTGTCCAGATACAACAGTCTCTCAGCCACCAGCCTCCCTCTCGTAATAATTATTAGACTCCATTAATGTTTTAATTTTCAGCTTCTTCTTCCGAGTCAGATTTCTCGTCTCTGGTCGAGAACTGGCTTTCCATTTTCAACAGCAACTTGGCGGCATCAGTAGGATCCGAAAATTGAAAGACCTTCCCTCTGTAGACGATTCTCAGGCTAGCTAGCATCAACAAAACATGGTGCACTCCTAAATCCCGAAGACAAGATCTGACCTCATCAGATCCTTTTCTCTGCATTCTGGTTGTATAGCTTAGATCTGGAAAAATGTGCACCCAGACCTCCTTCCAGTGGAGCGGGCTAAGTTGTTAAGCTTTATTTAATATCGAATCCCTTTCTTCTGAAGATTCGAGCTCCATCAAGATGGTCCGAGGGGTAGCTTCTCCCGTGACGGCTCTAGATTGCTCTCCATGTGGTGAAATTTGGTGCAGTTATTTTATTGTAAAGTCTTCCTCACAATTCAGAATTTGTGTCAACATATCTTTCATAAAAGCCTTAGGATTTTCTTCTTCTTCTGCATTTTCCGATAGTCTCAGAAGTTTAATATCGGAGGAATGGGCAGCATTCTCTAAATTTTCAAGCCGCCGTCTTAGCAAGTTATTTTCTTTGGTAAGTCCCGTAGTTACAATCGTCTTTCTCCCCTGCCTCTTTAATGTCCTCTGCCAGAAGTGCCACCTTAGTGTTTAATTGCTTTATTTCCGAGTTAAAAGTCCTCCATTTTTTTTTATCCAGCCCTTGGATTACCCAAAGTAGGGCTGCTTTGGAGGGTTGGGCTTCGGCATGATCTTTGCCACCGGAATGTTGGTCTTTACTCCTGCCTGTCCCTGGATCCTTGAAGCAGGCTCTGTCTGGGTTTGTTACCTTGCACCGTATCTCTGACTGTGAGTACTCCTTTTTGGAAATTCTTATACCCTCAGACTCTGGAGATTGTGCTTTATCCACCGAATGATAACATTCGAAATATTAACTTTAAAAGGGTGTTATTAGTGTTTGTTTCTAATTATAGAGCTGCACAGAGAGGATGTTCTCAGCTTGGCTGACCCCTCCATTGTTTACATTGTATGCCATCAAAGTCCTTGTTGTTATTAACTGAGAAGCAATTACAGATAATGCAAGTCATGGACACCTCCCCTGAACTCAGGGTGATAAATCCCTCATTGATGTTCATATTAACAATCTAATCAAATCCCCTGAAACCACACAGTTATCTGAACTAGAATAACAAAGCTAGGATACCTTACATAATGCAGAGTCTTAGGCCACTTATCCACTGCGCATGTCTCCGCACGCCACTGCTCTCTTGGGGCTTGTTGTTTATAGTTTGTGACCCGGAAGTAGCCTTCGAGTCACGTGACCCCTGCATGTCTGAACACTGTCCCAAAACTAAAATGGGGGGCTAAAATTGCAAACTGAGTTCTCTTACAGACTAAGATATCAGGCTTAAATACTAGTCACAACCCCTTGTTAAAACGGTACAATAGTGGGCAAGCTGTAGTTCTACACCACAATCCACCAAAACTACAGTTCCCAGTGTACTTCCTGGATTAGCACTCAGTTGCTAGGCTCCCCCACGTTACTCTAGTTTTGCAGCAGACACTATAATCCGCACCAAAATCAGTGGACAAAGGCTGCCTTTGTCAGTACTGTCTCACTGCCAAAGCAGTCTTGCAGCATGTGCACATAACAGATCCTTGCTTTTAACGTTTTCTGCATTATCAAACGGGACAGGGCCTTATTCAACCCTGTCACAATGCCTCCATGGATTCCACCCCCCCCCATCATGGGGTCATCAGGGTGGACAAAGCCCTTTTGAAGAGCCACGTCTGGTGGAGGAGAATGCCTGCATCATTGTGACAGTGTCTTCTGGGGACTGAGGTCCTCCTGCTGCAGCTGGTATAATTCAACTTCCCCCACTACTTCAAGTACAGCGGTGCAGTGTGCTCCCCAGAAGTGCACACAACAGCCATGCATTGGAGAGCACACATGTGTCGATCCCACCCTGCTGAGCCCAGCATGTTGCTCCAGTTGTGAATCCACAGGTGGTGCTATGTAGCAGGCCACAATCATCCTGCCCACCAGGAGGTTCTAGCCTCCTGTGGGACACTAAAGTCTCCTACCCCCACCAGCCCTGTGGCAACTGGAGTTCACTCCCATACCCAGCTCAGCAGCATCGCAAGCGATAATCCTGCTGCTGAACCATCAGCGGTGGCAGGCAACCTTTGGCGCCCTGAGATCTGTGCTGTGGAGGTGGCAGGTAGTGTAACTTTTGGTGCCCTAAGGTTGTGAACTCAAAAGTCAGCTGTTTTTTTTGTAGCTACTTATTTTTTTATCCTCTGGAGTCCTCTGCCAGCATCTGATGTCCCCCGCCCCCGTGCAGGCTCCAGGTATGAGACCCTCTCCCCATAACCCCACGAACACAGAAGGGGACCATGGTCATTTGCAGAGGACTCTGTGTTTCCTTGTGTTTTTACTCTGTTCCCCTCGAGGCGCGGTGTGTAGCGGCGGCAGCGCAAACGCTCATGTGTGTGTCCCGCCAAGCGTCAGCCGCACTCTCGTCCTTCTTCTGCAGCACTGATGTGCCACCTCCCAGCCTCCGCTACGTGGCAGGCAATTGCCGAGCCCTGCAGTCCCCCCTCTCTGGAGAAGGAGAGCAGTCCTAGGGACGTTCGATCCTTCTCCTCCCTGCCAACACCCAGCGCCCATGTCCGTTCCCGATCACAGGTCGCCGGCATGGCCTGAGGTAAGGCATCTGGCACCTCAGCCCTCAGCGCCACCGGCAAAAGTCAGCTGTTATTTTTAAAGTTTGTTTCGACTGGAAGAGTGTGTTGGAATCCTGACAAAAAAAAAAAAAAAACATCAGAAAACAGAAGCAAGAATTTTTTCATTGTAATCAGTCGCATCCTGCCTGGGGAGAGGTAGACACTTTGTGGAGAACAATCTCAAAATGAATTGTCTGGCGTGGCCATGGAAATAGGATTACGGTAAAGAGATATGGACTCCTAACCCACTCTAGATTCTGCGTGTCACTATGATATTGGTATTCTGCTGCTTTTGCCCACGGACGATAATACTGTTTTTATGCTGTGTGTATGGAGAATGTTGTTTTGTTGCCATGTGACTCTCTCCATATTGTATTTAGCACTTGCCTGTTGGTTGTGATATAAACTGTACACCACTCCTGCCCACCCTGACTATAATTGATTGTTGTTACCTGTACCTGTGAACATGTTGTATATTGTAAACTGTCTGGTTACCCTTGTTGCAGCTCTCCCAGGTTGTACCTGAAAACTGGCAGATTCTGCTTACTGTACCTACCTGGTTAACAAAAAACTAAATAAAATAAATATGGAGTAAAGGAAACTGGTTCCAGGTTTACAGACAGCTGCCAGGAACATTGATTTAATTTGAGCAGGATGGAATTGAAATGTACGAGTTCCAGGCTGTGCTGCTAACTCTGTTGTGGTGTTGGGCATTGCATCACACATCTGTCTGTCCACTCTGCACAGGATAAAGCTGTAAATAGTAGGACTGTCATGGTGTACTTTGATATGCTTCTTTCCTAGTATGCATACAGCTGCCCATATATGTTGCAGCAATAACTGCATGCTTTGGTATACCACAAGTTGACGGTATTTGAATTTGACAGTATTTGCCAGCGGCTCCCATATAAAAGGTCTGTGCAGCAGGACAAATTGGTGACACACAAGACTTCCTGAAACATGCACAAAATTTGGAGACCATGCAGAGTCTGTGATGGCACTGGATAGCATGAGATTTGTAGGTGGCGGTTGGCATGGCCAAGTAGGGAAGCATGATGAATGAGTAGGTGGCTGACTGCTCATTAACAGCTTCAGCAGCATATGGTTGTCATTCAGGAGTAGGAGTCATGACTGTCTTATCTGCCATGAATTTGAACTGGGGATGCTAAGGCAAGCCTTCAGTCCAGCAGCAGCTGTCGGGGGTCCATGCTTGGAGTGAATCAGTAAAGTAACTGACTTACGGTATGGGGAGAAAGGAGTGAAGTAGCATGTTTGGTGGGTGGCTTTGCTAGAAATTAAACAGATAAGTGGCACCGATGAAACCTTCCTGATATAAACTGTCAAAGAAATAGGAAGTCCAGATGTCCCTGAGACGGAAGGGGAAAAGATTATGTAGGAGAGAAAGCTATATGCAACCCAGTCTTGATGAGCAAAATAGAAATGAAGGCCGCTCACTCACTGAATTCTAATAACATTTCATTTTAATCATACACCAGGTCACTTACAGATACCCCAAATTATTTCTACTTCTGCAGGAGAATGTTTTTAATATTTGTATCCTCTGTATTTACATGACCTTGTTATCCCCCACTAAATCAGTGCCTTCTATATTATAGAGTGTGGAATCAGTGAATTATTTGTTTCCTGAAGTAGAGAACATACTGTATTATCTCTGAGAGGTTTCACTTGCAGCCATGCTGCTTCCAGAGTGCTGGCACTACTGGGATTTGGAACACTGACCTGAAGAAGCAGAGAATTCCTCAATACTTTCAGCTTTAAGTTGCTTGATGTTCATATAAACCAATTCAAATGATAGCAGGAGCTTCTGATCCTGTTGCTTAATTAAAAGTATATATAATTGGCAGGAATATATTTCTGCATAGATGCATATGGCCAGCCTGTTGACACAGCACTACCCCTCATGACATCAGAGATCCGAGTATGGGAGTGAAATCTTATCATTGGGGGCCAGCTGGGGGAAAAGGATTAAGCATCCCAGAGGATACTTTCCTCCTTGGGGAGGGAGGAGAGCCAGCTTATTGCTTTACTGCCACCTGGGTGACCACAAGTAGTAGTGCAGTCAGAGTGGGTAGTGGGTGGGAGGACATCGCTGGTGCCACACTGTGCACAATCACGTGAGTGCATACTCTTGCGTCCTAGCCACCAAAGCCCTTTGGGGAATGTGGACTGAAAAAGAGAAAATGCCCCAACTGGTGGGATGACGCCAGCTGCTGACAGTCCCCACACCTCGCTAGCTAGGCTCTGCCTCCACACCAAGTCCATTCAGCAGAGGGAGTTGGGGAGCCCCGCCACCCCTACTAAAGGGTGAAAGCTCTGTCAGAACAAGGAGGCAGGGTAAGACCTAGTGGATGCCAGGGTGACGAGTCTGGGGTGGACAACTAGAAGGGGACCTGATGGAGAGAGAAGGGGGAAAACAGACAAAAAAACTCCACTGTATTTAAAGATCAAAAGAACATTTTTTTTTTCTATTTTTCAGTAAAAAGTTGAATTCACTTGAATTCAAGTCCCTGAGTCATGATTAGTGTTTTCTAAAGATGTCATGCTGTTTGGTTTGGTGGTTTACTTTAAATCAGCATTTGTTAATGTGCTTTGCAGTAACCGAAAACAGTGACGTTTTTTCTGTCCCTATCAGTGAGGCCTGTAGAGCGATGACATCATTTTGGCCCAGCCTACTGCTTCAGCAGTTAAGTTCCTGATTCACCGAAGAAGCTGTTGCACTTCCCAGTCAGAGCAGTCTGTAGAGGAATTGTTTCTCTCCCAAGTTTTTAGTAACCCATCTGATTTGTGTTTAGATAGACTAGCTTAAAAGCTATCATTCTAATGGGTGGCCTGGTGTGTGGGGCTGAAGCATCCTGCCTTACCTCCTGCCACGATGGTGACCCATGTTCGCGGTGCAAGTGGGTCGGCCGGGAAGGAAGAGGATCCAGCATCTCATGGACAGCTCTCCTTCTCCGGGGAAGGGGGTGAGCAGTGGTCAGTGCTTGCCTGGCCCCTAGCAGAGGCTGGGGGCTGGCACACTGATGCTGCCTGTGGTGGGCAGAGGTGGGACAGACACCCATCAGGACGCACCTGGAAACATGCATGGCACCGCCACTTGTGTCATTGCATTCCCTACCTCTGAAGGAGGAATCGGGGTGGAGTAAATCTCCAGTTGGATGAAGGAGGGGCTCGAGGTCCTGCTCTCTGACCAGTTGAGGCGTGGACCAGAACTGGATCCGGTTTCTGGTGGGGGCCGAGGGGTGACAAGCCCTGGGAGAAGAAGGTCAGCACTGGCCGGTAGACGTCGGGGAGATGGAGCTGGGGCTCCCTCCTGAACGTGGTGTCAGAGAAGGGGACATAAAATGTATAAAATATATCATTCTGTTCTTATAAAAAGTTGATCATTTGAGTTTTGGTGATGAACTGAATTGGTATGAATGTTTGTGAGAAATCACCTTGTCTGTATCACAGCTGTCTGTTCTTTCTCATCACAACTCTGCATTGTTTTCTGGCTATATAACACAGGGTTGTTTAATGGATATAAAATAAATCTAAATGTTGTTAATTCATAGAAGTAATTTGTCATTGATGTAGCCACCATTAATAGGTTCATGTGAGAACATTTTTTTTTATGTCAGATTGACAAACGGGAGTCTGTCACAATCTGCTATTTCAGAAACATGTATGAACTCACAAATGTCAGTTCTTTAAAGGTTTTTATGTGAAACTACATCATGTATGTGTATAACTAGAAATGCCATATGGCATCCTGATGCTCCTGTCTCCTACCCAACTGTTCAGGCTGCTGCATCCTGCTTCCCTCTGTCCCCCCACAGTCGGGGCCAATGCACCCTGTTGCCCCCCTATTCCTGTCTCCACAGACGGGGTTGCTGTACTCTGCCAAGCCCTAGAATCCTAGGGCCTCTGCCTCCACAGTTGGGGCTGCTACACCATGCTGCCCCAGGTCACCAAAGGTAGGGCTTTTGCTGCACCTTGCTACCCACTTCCAAATGGGCACGGCCGCTGCACCACGCACACCTGGCCCCGCTTGATTCATTCACAAAGTTTAGATTCTTAGTACAGAGGCGCCACAAGCCCATTGGTCCACAGTGTGGACCAATGAGCTTGTAGCTCCTACTGCAAGCTGTAAGTTCAAGCGTGCAGCCACAGTGGTATCCGGTAGGTACGCCTCCACTGATGACCGGGGGACTGGGTGGGCTAGAGGTCCTGTGTGTTGTGGGGGGGGGATGCCACTGGACCACCAGGGAGTTGTTTTGGACATCACTGTGCGCGATCGTGGGTACCACCGGGGGGTGCCACTAGACTACCAGGGATATCTTGATGTTAACTATGACGGTAGTTGGGGGTTGGAGGGGTACCACTAGACTGCCAGGGTTGTTCTACGTAGGTTTTCACGGTGATCAGTGCTATGGGAGGGGACGGGGGACCCCTGGACTACCATTGTGTGTGCTTCTGCACGGTGTTGGGGTGGTGGTGTTGCCACAGATGGCTGGCGGCTGCTGTGTTGCACATTGCAATACAGGGGGTTGCCGGTGGGTGGACTGCACTTGAGCCATCCTTTATGGGCTCAGCTTTGAGCCACGGTATGCGGTGCATCTCAGGGTTGTGGCAGCATATGCGCCACACATCTTGGGCTGAATATTGAGATGTGTCACATATGTATGGGCACACCCCCTTGAGTTGTGCCGCATACATTATCCTTGCACCCCAGTGCATTGGGAATTGTTCTGCACATTTTCCTTTTCTGAATATTGCCCCGGGGCGCAGTTCTGGGGTTGCACTGGCGCAACACAGTTGCGCAGAGCACAACCCCTTTGACTATCTAGCCCTTAATATACAGCACTGGATGAATAACATTAATTTCATCCTTTTATATTCCTCCTGCTTTTTGCTATTCTAATATTTTATTCTTGTATTCAGAAAGAGAGTTACGCTATTTAGTTACTTTCTGAGATTTATATGTGTGCTGTTGTTTGTTTCACTGCTCGTTTATTTACAACTGCAACCCCGGGGGGGGGTTAATTGAGAAATTAAAACAAGGAAACTGGGACAAGAAATAATATCTGCAAAGGCAATTAAATACAATAAGGCATATAGAAGTAAAAATGTTCAAATTGTAATGAAACAAATCATGTCCATGCAAGAAACGGGTTCAAGTGGCAGCAAAGAGTAGCAAGAATAAGGGGAAATTAACAGGTTACCAAAACGCCCGAGGTAGAGGCAAGCCAGGGCAGGTAAGCCGGAGTGAACAGAGTGAAGCTGCTGCTTTCGTTTTAACTCATGAAAGCTGCAACATGTGTGTGTGTGTGTGTGTGTGTGTGTGTGAGAGAGGTATTACTGTTTATTTGCATTTTTGTGCTACTGTCTGCATGTGTGTTGTTTTTTGTATAAATTATTGTCATAGTTTTTTCTTGTTCTTGCGCGGCTGCTACCTTCCACTCTGCCACTCCTTCTCACCCGCCATCCCAGGGTTGAGGTCCACCATGGATTTCCCTCGTTGCTGGGGCAGCGGGGAGAAGTCCGTCTTCCCTCTGCCATAGCATATTCCAGATACGCCATGACCCCCCCGCCCTATAGATGGGGTGGGCGTTGAGGTAGCCAGAACATCATCCTGTGACTGCTGTGGGCATTTTCCTTGTTCTTCCCTCTAACCCTGCCCACCTGCCCAATGTCGGGCCATATCCCAGCAGCCTTCGCGTGCTTTGGCATGCGCTTGCAGTGTGGCAGGAGTCATAGAATGCAATGCCATCCCTTCCAGGCTGGCAGATCACTCGACCAGCTTCCCAGGCTTGCTTCTGAACCCCATTTGCCAATGTAGGAGTGCGCCGCGCTGCTCACTGGGTCATGTAGTGGATAGAAATTGAGCTTTGATAGGTAATGGGAAGTTACTCATAGGTAAAATAATAAGAAATAAAGTAACAAAGGAGATAATTGAGGTTTAGTCGAGTTATTATCAACAGATGCAGTTTAAAGAATATAAAAGATCCTAAGAAATGTTGACAGTCCTTCAAACAGTTTTATAATCCCAAGGAAGATAAGAGTATCCAAAGTATAAAAGTGGGGGAAGAACTAATTCATAATGGCGAGGCTATAGCTGACCATTTTAATAAATTTTTTATTTCAAAAACAATAAGCGCTAGTAAGTTGGACATAGGGTAGTCAGAAGCAGGCCCAGTTAAACAGAAAATGGCAATAAATGTAAAAGAGGTGCCCCCCCCCTTTGTTTTTGTAAGAATAGATGAAAACCAGGTTTTAAAATTATTGCAGAGTTTGGAGGAGGGGGGAAGTGGTGGACTGGATGAGGTACCTACTCAACTATTAAGGATATCAGCAAATTATATCAAGGGCCCAATGAAAATGTTGTTTAATTATTCACTGGCAAATAGAATTGTCCCAAAAATCTGGAAAGAGGTTGGTGTTATACCACTTTTTTAAAAGGGGGGGGGGATAAATTAGTAACTTCAAAATCTTACTTCGAGATACAGCTCTTGCAGCAGGTTACACCATAAGGACTGAAGCTGGCAGGCAGCAGGACCCCACGGAAAACTTATAGCTAGCTATACCAAGCAGAGGACCCTCCCCAACCTCCAACATACCATAAAAGGGGCGGTCCCCCAGCATACCTCAGTTGTTTTCCCGCCATCGGCTCCACGGACGCCTTCAAGCTGATGAACGATGATAGAAAGAATTTAAGACAATTTCCTCGAGATTTCATCTCCTTTTTGACAAGTACTGTACGTGTCTTCTTCCCCGACTCCTTCTCTAGAAGGACACCCCTCGAAGTACGCTTGCGGCAAACAGATCCCCTTCAAAGATGGGTACTCGGCTTGTGTGCGGTGTCTAGGCCCGGATCACGATATCCAGGCCTGCTCCATTTGCCAGCAGTTCAACAGTAGAACCAGTATCCGCTGCCAAAAAGCACTCCAGAGTTTTTTCCTGGAAGAAAACTTAAGGCCATGGAGAAAGATCCATCCTCTCAAGGGGAACCTTTGCATAAATTGGGGAAACACAAAGACAAGCACCAGGACAAGTAGAGGACTCGATCCCCGAATCAGGCCTCAGACTCCCAGGCCAGCTCCAGCTCTACCCGGTCGGACTGCTCTCCATCCCGGCCCAGGTCTCAGCCCCCCCCACCCCCAGTCAAGGTCCGGGCTTCAGGGGGATCTGGCTCAGTGTCTTTACAGCCACTGAAGACCAGGTCCAAGGATAGTTGTCCCTTGGGGTCGGCCCCCAAGTTGGAGGCTTCCGACCGCCACAGGCCTCAGTCCAAGTCTGCGACTCCGTCTAGCGCTGATGCTAAGGACTGATGCTGGGACACTGATCGCTTGGTCTCCCAGCTGCCATGGGGCTCAGACATCCCTCAACGGAAGACTTCAGAGCTTATATTGCTAAAATGGATGATTGAGGCGCCTACACAACGCCCCAAGAACCCAACGCCACCTCCGCCACCCGACACCAGGTGTAGGGGGATGTCAGAGGAGGACTCCGGCGCTCATGGCACCGACGACCAGACATGGGGTGGGGGATGCTGAAGACATCGGTCTACCTGATGCTGGCCTACCACAAGACCCGATGACCCATCAGCCACCGACGCCTGATCCTAACACTGGACAGACACTGGCACCAGGTCCTTTGTCCGGTCTGAACATACAAGAAGTTAAAGAACTCTTCAGTTTTTGGTGGGACTCCATTAAAAAAGATGTTGTACTCACAAAACCCCCCAGTGAGGCACCGACATCTGAGCCTCTAGACATTTCTCCACAGCCTAGGGGCAGGTCCAAGGCCAGACACTCTAGGTCTCGGAGTCTGGAGACCTTCGCGCTCCAGGACCCCTTCGAAATCTTTTAGTGACCACAGAAGAAAAAGGCCCCGATGAAGATCCCCCTCTTCGCCAGGCGATGACTTGTGCCCTGATTCTTCGGCACTCCTCAGTCACTCTCTCCTTTTGAGCCTCCATCTCCATATTGCCACGGCCTTCCCAGGTTGCCACCAGATGACCCATCATTGTCCGATATTATCTGCCACATTCAGGAGAACATGGGATGGGAGACAGAGGATTGAGACCCAGAACGACAACACCTGGCATGTTATTTAAGTCAAAAAGACCCCAAGCCTGTGGTGGTTCCACCCTTGGTGGACACTTTCCAGGATGCTACCACGGCTGCATGGAAGCGTCCTCATTCAATTCTAGCAGTCCCCAAGAAGGCCGACAGGCTTTATAGGGCCCCATGAGAGGTTCCCTGTCTCTCAACAACCCGTGGCTGACTCGTTAGTCATCACTGCTTCACACAACTGCTCCCAGTGGCCCCAACACCTCAGTATACAGCCCCCAGACCAGGAATCAAACAATACTGGGTTGTCGCATGTATGCCTCTGCTATGTGCTCCCTCAGGTCCCTCAACTATTTGATGCACATGGTGCAGTTTCAGAATGCATTGTGGGACCAGGGACAGGACCTACTGAAGGACTTCCCAGAGGGTGAGAAGGAGGAGCTCTTAACCTTTGCATTGGCTCTGACGTT
This sequence comes from Neoceratodus forsteri, assembly GCA_016271365.2. Classification (NCBI taxonomy): domain Eukaryota; kingdom Metazoa; phylum Chordata; order Ceratodontiformes; family Ceratodontidae; genus Neoceratodus; species Neoceratodus forsteri. The sequence goes on along the minus strand of CM028130.1, from coordinate 1,010,195,989 downwards.
GGGACCCAAGCCCTCAGGGCTGCGTATGACTCTGCAGACTCTGCAGCAAGAGGTGCCTCAGCAGGCGTTTGCCTCAGGAGACACTCCTGGTTGAGGGTCTCTGGATGTACTCCAGACATCCAGAAAGGAATCATGGACGTCCCCTACAATGGAGTCGTCTTGTTCGGTGAAGACTCTGAGAGGGTCATCACCAGACTTCAAGACGCCGGGAAGACGGTTAGAATGGTTCAGGTCACGTATAAATCCAAACCTGGTTCCTTTCGCAGACCACAGAACCGTTTTCATGGCCAGCAGAGCAGACAACAACCTCGGTCGGGCCAACAGCAACATAGGGGCAATTTTGGTCACAAGAACCAACACAGATTCTCTGGAGGTCAGGGCTAGAGAAACGCTAAATCTACCCAACCTGCCAGAGCTACCATCGCCACAGCATGACTCCTTCCTGGGCCCCACCTCTAGATCAAAGGGAAGAGAGGGTTGGGGGTCGAGTCACTTACCACCTGTCGAGGTGGCAGAGGATCACCTTCGACCAGTGGGTTCTTCAGCTTATCAGTCGAGGTCACTCTATAGAGAGTTCCTCGACCACCCACCGTTAAGACCTCCTCTGCATTCCTGTTATTCGGGACAGCATGCCCTGCTCATCCAGCAGGAGGTCTCAGCACTCCTTTCCAAGGATGCCATCGAGGTCGTACTGAGGAACCAGAGAGAAAAGGAATACTATTCCCACTTCTTCCTGGTTCCAACGAAAACCGGGGACTTGCGTCCGATCCTAGACCTCAGTGACCTAAACATCCATGTGATGTACAAACGCTTTCTCATGGTTACCCTACTGGGTCTCATTCCCATGCTGAAGCAAGGGGCATGGCTAGCATCTCTGGACATGCAGGACGCATATCTTTATCTTCCCATAACTCGGTCACACAGGAAATTCCTGCGCTTTGAGTTTTTGGGACACCATTATCAGTTCCAAGCACTTCCATTCGGCCTGTCCTCGGTGCCACGTGTCTTTACCAAGTGCATGGCAGTCGTAGCAGCAGCCCTCAGGAGACAAGGCCATTATGTCTTCTTCTATTTGGACGACTGGTTCCTGATGGCCTCCTCCCCAGAGGCATTGGAAAAGGCCATTCATGACACCTGCTCCCTATTTCAGTCTCTAGGGATCACCATCAACCAAGAGAAGTCATCTCTCACTCCCTCGCAGAGACTACAGTCCATTGGTGCGGTTCTGGATACCCGTCAAGGGAGAGCCTTTCTGCCTGCGGACAGAATGAAACGCACCAGGTCACTGATGAGGACTATTACGGCTCGGACCATACTTTGCTCAGACATATGGCAGCGGCTATCGCCATGGTCCCCCATGCTCACCTCCACATGAGAGTTACTCAGTGGACGCTGAGAACCCAGTGGGACCAGAGGCAGGATCACCAGCCAGTCAGACTCATACGGCCGGTCATTCAAGACTTTCAGTAGTGGCTGATCCCGGAACATCTTTCCATGGGAGTCCCCTTTGTGTTGCCAGTGTTATCTCTGACCCTCACCACTGACGCTTCGGGGTCCAGCAGTGGAGCTCATCTGAGAGACACCAGAACCCAGGGAACCTGGTCGCCTGTGGAGACTAACCTCCATATCAGTGTCCTGGAAATGAGAGCAGTCCTTTACGCCTTACAAGCCTTGCAGTCAGAGATCCCACTGCGTTATGTGTTGGTCCAAACAGACAACACCTCATGGTGTATTACATCAAAAAACAAGGAGGCACTCACTCCTATCCCCTTTGCAGAGAGGCAAAACGGGTGTGGGAATGGGCATTATAGCACAACACCACTCTCACCGCAGTGCACGTTCCTGGAGTGGACAACAGTCTCACAGACTTCCTGAGCCGGTTGAAGGCCAGGGCTCACGAATGGGAACTGATGCAAGAGGTCGCCGAGGACCTGTTCCAACGATAGGGGACACCAGACGTCAACTTATTCGCATCCCCATACAGTGCAAAACCGCCCAATTTCTGCTCGCTAGATCCAGGGCCTGGTGTTTTCTGGCGAGATGCATTGTCCCTCTCTTGGATGGGCAGGTTCCTCTATGCTTTCCCGCCCTTCCCTTGATCCAGATGGTTCTTCTCAAGCTCCGACCAGAACGGGAGCCAGTGATCTTGATAACGCCCTTTTGGGCCAGAAAGATCTGGTTTCCGCTGCTTCACCAGCTGGCTCAAATGCTTCCCTTACCCTTACCAGTCGGCTCTCATTTGCTTTCCCAGGAGGCCGGCTCCCTAGTCCATCCGAAACTCAAATCCCTGAATCTGCATGCCTGGCTCCTAAAGACATCGCCATTCTTAGGCACGGAGTCTCTCAAGGTGTTGCCAATATCCTGGTGGCAGCTTGGAAACCTTCGACTCATGCCACGTATGCTCTGAAATGGCGGAGATTTTGTCTATGGGCTCAGGCCTATGATATCGATCCTCTTCGATGCCATGAGAAGTCTATTTTAAACTACCTCATATCCCTTTTCCAGTTGGGACTAGCATATTCCTCTCTGAAGGTACACCTCTGTGCCATATCTGCGTACCACACACTGGTTGGTCAGCGTTTATTAGCCTAATTAAAGGCTTCCTGCACTTTTCTGCATGGTGTCTTGCATCTCAGAGCCCCCAATTAAGGATCCAGTTCCTCCTTGGGAGCTTCTTTTTGTTTTAGAGCAGCTTACGCCGCCTCCCTTTGTACCAGTAGTGGATTGCGAGCTTCGCCTTCTCTCTTGGAAGGCATTATTTTTAGTTGCCGTTACTTCGGCATGGAGGATTTCTGAGCTTCAGGCGCTCATGTGTAAAGAGCCTTACTTGATTTTCCATAAGGACAGGGTGTCCTTAAGGATCAATCCTAAGTTCCTTCCCAAGGTGGTTTCAGCCTTAACCTTACACTAGGACATTGACCTTCCGGTATACTTCCCCAACTACACGAACAGAAAGGAAGCCCTCTTGCACACTGTAGATGTGCATAGGAATTTGAGGTTCTACTTGGCCAGAACCCGTTCACACAATCTGACCAACTGTTCTTATCCTGTGCTCAAAGGATGTTGGGTGCACTCGTATCTAAACAAACTCTTTCCAAGCGGCTTGTTAACTGCGTTGTCTTATGTTACCAGAAATGCAATAAACCCTTTCTGGGACCTGTAAAGGGCCATTCTACTAGGGGGATGGCTACCTCCTTCGCTGCCTTGAAAAATATAGCGACATCCGCCATCTGTGCGGCCGCTACTTGGAGTTCATTGCACACTTTCGTGAGACACTACAGTTTGGACATCGCCTCCAGGTGTAGAGTGGGCTTTGGCCTGGCAGTCCTCCAGGGACTTTTGTCCTGAGAGGTTCCTTTCTATCTCAATCTCTCCTACCCTCCTCTTGACTGGGTTCGCATTGCACTCTTACTGCTTGGGAATCAGTCCTTATGGTGTAACCTGCTGCAAGAGCTGTATCTCAAAGTAAGATAGTACAGTTACGGAAGAACTTACCATAACAGTAGATCTTTGAGAACAGTTCTTGCAGCAGGTAGTTTCCCTCCCACCTTCCCCTCAGGAGGTTTGGGTCTAATTCAGAGCTTCTCAGATGCATCAGATTTATTAGTCTTCCTCTGGAAGCGGATCCTCAGTCTCCCCTTCTGAATCATTTCATTATGCCAGGAGTCTTCAGCAGGAGAAATGAGGTATGCTGGGGGACTGCCCCTTTTATGATGTGTCTGACATCGGAGGCAGGGCAGATGTTCGGGGGGCAGTCCCCCACTTGGTATAGCTAGCTAGAAGTTTTCCGTGGGGTCCTCCTGCCTGCTGGCTTCAGTCCTTATGGTGTAACCTGCTGCAAGAGCTGTTCTCGAAGATCTACTGTTACGGTAAGTTCTTACATAATTGTACTTTATAGGCCTATATTACTACTAGCAACAGTAAGCAAGATCTTGGAGAATTGTGTCCTTCGCCAACTACTGACCCACTTGAACAGTGTAACCTACTTGGGGACCAGCAATATGACTTCTGTAGTGGTCGGTTAACTTCTATGGCTCTGGCCGGGTTTGTGGACACTGTTCTCGTGGCCTCCGAAAAAGGGAAGACTACGGGTGCTGTCTTCGTGGAGCTGGCCGGTGTCTTCGACACAGTGGACCATGGACTCTTGTTGGAAAAATGGGGGAAACTGGGAGTCATGGGAACCCAGTTAGAGTGGTTTACGAGTTATCTGATTGGCCGCAAACAAAGGGTTAAAATTAATGGCTGTCTGTCACATGTGGAAAATGTTCAAGTAGGGGCCCCTCAAGGATCAGTGTTAGGCCCATTGTTATTTTCAATTTCTATGAATAATATGCCTTCTCTGTTTTCTATAGAAAACACCATTTTGTATGCAGATGATGTAGTTGTATAGGGTTCTGGACAAAACAGCAAAGATGTACAAATATCCCTGCAAAATAAGTATAGTGTCTTATCAAACTGGATAAATAAAAATCGAATACTTGTAAATGAAAGTAAAACAAATCTGATGATATTTGGAACAAAAGCTGCTGAAACAGGGTCAACTTCAAATTATGGGTCAGAAGGTTTTTTTTTTTTTGCCAACAGTAACTATATTCAGATATCTGGGCATACACCTAGACCACTGCTTGAGCATGCTACTCCACATGGACAGTCTGGGAAACAAAATAAACCAAAAAGTGGGATTTCTGTATAGAAATGTGAACTCCCTGACTGATCAGGCTCGAGTAACTATAGCTAAGCAAGTTCTCATGCCCATTCCTGAGTATGGGAACATTACTTTTTATCAATGTAATGGTATCTTTGAGTCCAAATATAAAACATTATAATTAGAATAATAGATAGGTTCCTGTGCATTACAATGTAGTAATTCCATCGAGAGGTTCTGGGGACATTGAGAACCTCGGGAAGCCAGCTCGAGGTTCCATGTCCCAGAACCCTAGATGAAATTACTGCATTGTAATGTACATGAACGAATTTTTAATTTTTTTTTAATATATGGATGCGATTTTCTTTTCTCTCAGGTGGTCGGCAGCTGCAGCGAACAAGTCTCTCTGTCCTGGCCACGCACCACACTGTCTCACTGCTTGGTGTTTTTTATTTTTGTTTTACTGAAGGACAGCCTACCTATTCCATGTCTGGGGAATGGAGGTCCAGCTGGATATCTGTATTTTTCAGATATTTAAAACAAAAAAAGCTGCAAAATGTTACAGTTGAGAAAAACTCTCGGTAAGCAAGACAGTGGCCACCATGTTTTTCGAACTGTTCTGCCCGCCCTAACAGGAAAAGTGGCAAATTGGAAGGCACATTTTGAAAGATGTTGGGAGCTAGACTAGTGCATGCGCTGTTGTGATTTGTTGATAATACTATCATTCAGGTCCCCTACGATAGTATTACGGCACCTGAACGATGGTATTATCATTCCTGATGTGTAGTATTATCACTTTGGGAGCGATACTATTATGGGGAATTTTTTGTATGCTTTTCTAATATATTATTTTCATGATCCATATATTAAATAGCAATATATATACAGATTTGCACTAAGGGCCCCACTAAAAAACCCATCATTGTCACCTGTGCACTAAACTGAGTGTGCTACCTCTGGATAGGCTGTTAAAGAGTCTTGTAGCTACCTTTGTGTATAGAGTTGCTAGTCTAGCAGAACCACATATTTTATTTAATTCCTTGATTCACAAGATTAGTGAGAAGATTAGGAGGCAGTATAGCGCAGTGGTCTAAGGCTCTGAGCTGCAAATCTGGTGACATCCAGCAGACCAGACCTGGGTTTGAATCCCACAGCTTCCTCTGGCATACTGTGTGACCCTGAGCAAGTCACTTAACTTCCTTGTGCTCCCAGGTTGCTCCTGTAAAAAAGCTTTCAGCTTAGTGTGCTATATCTGTTTAAACAACGAAATAAAAATAAAAAAAAATACCAGGTCTAGTGTTTTAACACCCTATCAGATCCCTGCCTTCAAACTCCAAATGAGCAGGAAGGCTTTCTCATGGTATGCACCTACTCTGTTAAATGAATATGGAAGCTTGATATGCACTGCAAATATCATTTTGCATTTTAAACATATGTTGCACACTCTTGTATACTGAAAATGTGTGTAAACATACTTAATTGTGTTAAGTGTGTTTTTTGTTAATGTTCCTTGTAAGTGATGTTTTATATGTCAGGCATGGCTGAAAAGAGTCTGTGCCCAGACCACCTCCTGGTGAAAATTAAAAAAATGAAAGGTGAAACAGTGGGAGGAGGGGAATAAAATGACATGGGCAATATGATGTATCTATATCTAATTTCCTATATCTATATTTATCTATCTCTATCCCCTCCACTCTCTATCAGAACTGGTGTCCCCAGGGGTCCATCCTGGGCCCTATACTCTTCTCAGTCTTCTTAAATGACCTCCCTACTGTCTGCTCTTCTGCGTCCACCCACTTCTACACAGATGACACAATGCTATTTACCTCTGGTTTCTCCCCCTCTGATCTGAAGGCTATGCTCCAGCTGGACGTCCAGCAGTGGTGGTTCCACTCTAATCAACTATCCCTCAATGCCAAGAAAAACGGTCTCCATGACCTTTGGCACCAGACAGAAGCTCACAAAATTTCTTCCCCTCCCCTACGTGCACACCTTGGATGGGGTCACACTAGATGATGGTCCCTCATTCAAGAACCTAGGAGTCTGGCTCGACCATCACCTCGACTTTTCTGGGCACATGGATGCCATCCGAAAAAAAACTCCACCCTAAACTCGGTGCCCTATACAGGAATAGAGGCTGCATTTCTCTTCCTGCATGCTGAGCTATTGTCCATTCTTCCTGCACGCTGAGCTATTGTCTCTACAACTCTTTCTGCCGCTTTGCTTTGGACTGTCCACCTCGCACCCACCATTTCCCTCTCCCTCCCCTCCATGGGAGCCAGATGCTTCACTCACTGTGCCTCCTTTATCTTTAACTACTTTTTTAATTAAATTTTTCTTAAGATTTTTTACACACACAGTTTTACATCTCTTTCTCAGTTCAATTCATTGTACAACTGTTTTTATATCTTTAGTACTTAAAGAGGAGCCCTTATCTTTGATCCATATCCCTTACCTAGGGCCTCTTTTGTGTTTGATAATGCTAAGTCTTGCCCTTACAATTCATTGTCTTCAATATTAAGTCCTCAAATCCAAGAATCCTTTCACAAGAGGGCCGGTATGATCCAGTTTTCTATTTATTAACCCGGCCTTCACCTCCCATTCTATGTTCTGAGTTTAAAGGAGTTCTTCTTAATTTTTGTCCCCCCGTATGTATTCACCATTTAAGGAGAAAAATCTGGGTCTATGGATGCTTGATATAGAGACCAAATCTACCACTTTCTTATATAGTTTGGTCCCTTATGTTGGATTCTAGCATTAAGGTTTTCTGTGTAGTATATATGTTTCATTATTAGTCTCCAGTCCTCAATCGAGGGTACAGTGGTTGTCATCCATCTTCTGGTCAGGGCCTTCCTGGCTGCCAGAAGAAACACCGGCAGAAGAGTATTTTTCCAGGGTGGAGAGGTATCGGGATAAACGGCCATCAAGACCTGTTCTGTCGTTAATTCAATTGTTTCAGCTAGACATTTTGAAAGTTCTATCTGAAGCCCTAGCCAAAAGAGTAACAAATATGGGCATAACCAAAAGATATGGCCCAATGAGGCGCACTGACAGCCACAGTTGCGTCAACACCCATCGTATCTCTCTGGAAGGTAATTACTGAGGGTCTCAGGAGATCAGAAGTACCTCATCCGACACTTCCATGTGAACTCCCTCCATGTGGGCGATGAAGTAATCTTAATGGCCGGCAAGTTTGCCTCTACCCAGGATTCCCATGACCCCTCCAAACCAAGGTCTTTATTCCATTCAGCTAAAGTCTGCTTAGTATGTTCCAGGGTTCTCTCTCCCAGAGCTCTGTACAAGTTCCCAATCAAATGGCCATCTAGGTTCCTCTGTATTGCTGTTATAAAAATTTGTAATAGGCCCGGTGCTAGAATTGATCGGTTCGAAGTAATGTGTTAATTTCTTAAAAAGTGATTACGTACTTGAAAATAGCTAAATCGGTCAGAATTTTGTAAGTTAAATTCTTTATCTTTAAATACTGGCTCAGCTCCCTTCCCTCCTACCTAACCTCTCTCCTGTCCACTCTCCTCTTACTTCCTTCATAGTTCTGGCCATCGTTCTCTTACTCTCCCACCTAGAAAATCTTCAGCTGATCAGGCTGCTTTGTCTTACCGCTTCCCCAAACTTTTGAATTCCTCCCCCCTAAACATCACTCTGCTTCTTCCCAGCGTGCTCTCTGCTTTTTTGCTCCACGACTTCTCTACCCACATCTACAGCTGTACCTGGTAGCTGCCCATGCTCCTCTACTCTCTACCTGCCACCCCATCACCTCCCAATTTCTTCTCTTGGCCTCCCTTTCCCCGATTCTGCCGCTACCCTGGCACCTTGGTTTCCTTTTCTCCTGAAACTTATGGGTAGATTATCTGCCTTTTCCCCTCTTATTGCACCTTGCCTTTTATTTGTACCTATCTGCCTACATGGAAACATTACACTAATTGTATAATTTGCTTATTTACCTTGTAGCTTAGTGTTTGTTCCTACCAGACATGTAAATTGCTTATGATTGTTGTACATTAATCTCCTCTTCTCTTCCCCCCAGCATGCATCTGGCAGTGAGTTGTTATCAGCTCAGTATGTCTTTCCTTGTGAAACTTTTTCAAGGGAACATGAAATTTGTGCTAATTGGCAGCTGTTAATAAAGTTCTTATTCTCAGAAACTATATGCATTCTCCTAAAGTATCCATATTTAACTGTGCCTGATAAAAAGTGATGGGTAAAACTGTAGTTTGCATTGTTGTGTTTTTATGGGCAGCATTCTGTTACGGTTCCCTTCATGGAATCACTTAAGTAGAGTTTTTACTATGTCACGATTTGTGTACAGAATGCTTATTATGAGCTGCTGACCTATCAGAACCCTGTTTGGAGTTCTGTGCACAAACCATGACATGGTTAAAACTCAAAATGATTAGTTCCATGAGGAGAACTGTAACAGAATGCTTCCCATAAAAACAATACAAAAATACAGCTTTTTATATCACTTTTTATTCAAGTACAGTTAAATATGGACATTTTAAGTGAATGCATATTATTTCAGAGAATAAGAACTTTATTAATATCTGTTAGTTAGAAATGATTTCCTGTCCTCATTAAATAAATGACTCTCTCGTGCGTGCACGCTCTTTCTTTCTTCTCTCTCTCTCTCTCTATATATATATATATAAATAAAATGTGTGTGTGTGTGTGTCTGTATATATAATATAATATTATATATATATATATATTTTTTGCAAAAAAACGTTAATTCACCATTAGGGTTAAGGCGTCAAAAGCAGGGAAATACCACCTTAGGGTTGCCAAGTCTAGCATCCCACTCCCACTGTGCATGCAGGAACAGGCATGAGGGGAACTCAGGGTTCTCAACCCCAGACCCCATCCCCGCTCTGCATGCAGGAACAGATGTGACAGGTGTGCCTTCACGTTTTGAACCCTAATGTTCACCCCATTCCAAGAGTAAGTAAGCTAAGATGGGTACAGAATAAGAGAATGGGGTGAGCATTAGGGTTCGAAACACGAAAGCACACGCGTCACATCTGTTCCAGCATGCAGAGTGGGGGTGGGATCTTAGGGTTGGAAGAAGCCGAGGCTGGGGTCTAGGGCTTGGGAACCCTAAGTTCCCCTCATGCCTGTTCCTGCATGCACAGTGGGAGTGGGATGCTAGGCTTGGGAACCCTAATGTGGTGTTTCCCTACTTTTGATGCCTCAACCCTAATGGTGCATTAATGAAGTTTTTTGCAGTGAATTTCCTTATTTTTTCATATAGTTTATTTGTATTCTTGTCCCTCCCTACATAACTGTCCTTATGTCACGGCCCTGCGCTCCCATGCTCAGTCATGTTCCTTACTTTAGTGTGGCATCACTGGGTCCTTTGGACCCTGCTCACCCATCTCTCCATAGATGCATGACCAAATTATCAGCATACCCATCGTATTACCCCAGCACATGTAGCCGTTAGACAAAATGTTCAGATCTACTCCAAAACATAATTCTGCGCAACTAGAATGCCATTCCGCACCACAGATGCAAACACACATTTTGGACAGGATTTGAAAAATGACAGCTGTGACATACATAAGCTCGGGTAATAAGAAGGCTGTGTTAAAAATCTGGGGTCACAATATTTAAAATTTCCGCAGTTAAGAGCGTGCGTACCAAAATTGCAACGAATGGGCATAACGTTGTCATTTTATTATATTTTGACCCCAAATATTGAACATAGTCTTCTTATCACCCCACCCCATGAACCCCGTAGATGAAAATGTTCAAATCTGTGGGAAAACACCCTTCAGTGCCACAGGTGCGAAAACACATTTTGGGCAGGATGTAAAAAATGACTGCTATACTGTTCGTGAGGTGGTGTGATAAAATGGCTACATTAAAAATTTGGAGTGAAAATATTAAAAATGACCAAAGTTACGAGCATGCGTAGAAATTTTTCAACAACCACACACAACTCTGCCATTTTTAGGATTTTTTTCACCAAATTTTCAACATGACCCTTTTGGGACACCACTTCATGAACAGTGCCACTGTCATTTTGTTAATTGTTCCCAAAAGGTGATTTCGCACAGCTACTGTGCCATTCTGTGCCACAGGGCAAAAACATGTTTTGGGCAGGATGTGAAGAATGACAGCTGTAGTGTTCATGAGGGGATGTGAAAAATTGGCAATGTTGAAAATTTGGAGTGAAAAAATATTAAAAATTGTCTAAGTTATCAGCATGCGTAGAATAATTTCACCGACCGCGCATAACTGAGGCATTTTTAGGTATTTTTGCACCAGATTTTCAACATGTGCTTTTTGGGACCCCATCCCATGAACACTGGCACTGCCATTTTGTTAATCTGACCCGAAATGTGATTTCACATAGCAGCCCCAAAATCACCTTTCGGGACAAATTAACAAAATGACAGTGCCAGTGTTCAGTACTGTTATTTCGTTAACCGGTCCCAAAAGGTGATTTCGCACAGCTACCGTGAAATCTCCTTTCAGGACTGAGTAACGAAATGACAGTGCCATTGTTAATGAGGTGGGGTCCCAAGAAGCCCATGTTGAAAATGTGGTGAAAAAATATCAAAAAAATGGCTGCGATATAACATAAGTTGAAAACGCCATTGGCAGCCATTATACGGCAGTTAATGTACCTTGATTCTTCAGTTTGCGGTTCGGCTTTGAAGAGTGCAGACGTTTCCCGGTCCACAGAAGATGACAGTGCTTGACCTCTGGAGGTAAATGTAGGGCGAGGGGAGTGTGGGGTCAGTGGATGCTCAGTGGTGGGGGGCAGGATGGGGGAGAGGGATGGATGGCACGATGATGGACTGTTTTCCGGTTTTCAGGATAAAAAAATAAAATACGCCGGGGGACTGTTTTCTGTTTTTCAGTATTTATATTTATAAGTATCGTTAGGGTTGCACAGCCACTTCTATGTTAAACCCACAAATTTGAACCTTAATAACTTTGCAACTATTAGTCCAATTTGCCTGAAAGTTTGCATGCTTAGTGTGGTACTATAGATCTCTGGATCTGGAAAGTTTTGTTTTGAGTGGAGTTATGGTTTCCGAGCTGCGGAGCATCAAAAAGTGTGAAAAATCCTCACTTTGTTTCGTCGTCAGTTTTTTCCACGTGGTGTGTCTGTTTGGTGCGAAGTTGTGATGGGTAGATGAAGATGAGGTCAAAGGGATGCCTTTTGAAGATTTGGTGAAAAAATATTAATCCATTCAAAAGTTATGTCATTTTTTTCATGTCCCATTATAGTCCACAGGAAAATTTATATGGGTGGCTCGGAAACGTTTGCAGCAACATTTTTTTTTGTTCGTGCTCTGGGAAAATTTGTTCATGTTGCTGCCATTTTGTTTTCAGTTAACGAGAGACAAAAAACAGTAAAACTCGAAAAATACTGCCCCTTTTTAAATACCACCACTTGTGTTTACCTAATCGGGCCATGAGGAACACGTCCCTGAATCAGTTTTTGTCAATATGGTCTGAAAATATATTCTGGATTTTTGATCGAGCTTCTGAAATTTCAGTTGCACAAATATTATTTTCGTGCGTGACAATATTCTCAGGAAGCACAAAAACAATCGCACAAACATTTTTGATGTGTGACAACATCCTATTAAAATGAATAGGGGTGCAGTAAAAAGTTTGGCATTTCCTTGCAGCGAGGTAAATTGAACTTTTTGGCTACAATTTACAGGGTAAGAAGCTGTTGACTCATAGCTGTGCCTTTTGCTTGTTTGGTAAAAAAAATATTGAGTGGTACCATAGTTGTAGCATTTTGAAAATTGAGGAATGTCCCATAGGATAACATTGTGGCGCCCATGGCGTCTTCAAACACCTGTATCTCAAAAACGGTTTGAGATATGGATTTTTTGTCGCAAAAAGTCCAGAAGTAGGTTGGAAAGCCATGATTACCATACATTTTGAATTTTTTTTCTGCCTTGTATGGTTACTGAGATGTTTGGAAAATATTATTCCAGTTGCTCATTTTCAGGTCAGTGGGCCAGTATTACGCCCTCATAGTTAGCAACCACAGCACTTTGTGGTGCCCGTATCTCGTAAACAATGCAAGGTGTGAATTTGGTCGATTTTATGTCGCATGGATGTCTCACTGTCATGATTACGACATTTGCATATTTCCTTAGCTGCTATGGTTCCTGAGATAGTGACAAATTAATGTTACAAGGATTCCTTGCCCTATAGGGCTGCTATATAGTTCTGTAGAAGAGTAGGTGGAGACAGGGCCCAGAGGGCCTGCTGCCCCACAGACGATATATTGTTATCAATCAGTCAAAATCTTTATTTATCCAGGCGGGCACCATTGAGTAAGGCTCATTTGCAAGGTGGACCTGGTCATGAATACATCAAAGTACAGTACAGAAGCAGGTATACAAAAAGCAATAATATACAAGGAAGAAAAAGTATATACAGTGTATACAGTACAAGGTTGAAATAAAAAACCAAAAAAAACAGCAGCATTATTATACAATTGAAGAAGTCAGCAGATGTACAATCAACCATAGGCATACAGGAGTTATAAGCAGAGATCTTTTGAGTGAGGCAGCCGGCAACTACACATATAGGGGAAAGAGGCCGTGTATGGGGTGGCAGGTTAGAGAGGTAAAGAAGAGGCGGGATATATTACTGACGACTGTGTTTACCTAATTGAGGTCACGTCCCTGCATCAGTTTTTGTCAGTATGGTCTGAAAATATGTTTTGGAATTTTGATCGAGCTTCCGAAATTTTGGTTGCGCAAACATTATTTTCGTGTGTGACAATATTCTCGGGAAGCACAAAAACAATTGCGCAAACATTTTTTGATGTGTGACAACATCCTATTAAAATGAATGGGGTGCAGTAAAAAGTTTGGTATTTCCTTGCAACGAGGTTAATTGAGCTTTTTGGCTACAATTTACAGAAATTGCAGAAAAGGGCACCTTGGTGGGTCCCACCAACACATGCTATTTACTAGTTATATTACACTTTTTGAAAAAGTAAGGAAATTCATTGCAAAAAAACTTTTAATGCATCAGTTAGGTTAAATTGAAAAGTGGGGAAATGAACCGTTAGGGTTGAGCCCCTAACCCCCCACCACCACCCCATCCTCCACAAACCGATAGATGCCGAGGTGTGCCATAGGGTTGTGAGGCCTAACTCTCACCCCAGTCTCCTTTACTGTAGCATGTCATTCTGTTTACACATGGAATGGGGTGAGAGTTGGGCCTCGCAACCTCATGGCACACCCCGGCATCTGTCAGTCTGTGGAGGATGGGGTGGTGGTGGGGGGTTAGGGGCTCAACCCGAACGGCTCATTTCCCCACTTTTGTCACTTTATCCCTTACTGATGCATGAAACAAAGTTTTTTGCAATGAATATACACACACACACACACACACACACACACACGCACAGTCATGCCACTATAATAACTTTGCAACCAATCAATAGATTAACACAAAGTTTTGTATGCACTGTCCTGTGTGGTAGATCTCTTGATGTGGCAAGTTTTGTTCTGGTCGGAAGGGTGGATTCTGAGATCTGGATAGTGAAAAAAAAGTAAAAAGTCACCATTTATTTGCAGTTTTTTCCTGCTCACCTTGCGCCCTGACAGTATGGAATTTTGTTTTGATATTTTAATAGTAGAAAGAACTTGGGTAACAGAACTGCCACTGTTAGTTTGGTGCAAAAATATTAAATTGTTGCAGTTATCAAGTTTTTTTTTTAGTTCCCATTATATAGTAATAATAATAAATTTTATTTATAAGTCGTCTTATCCATAACCAAGGTGCCTAACAATTTAAAAGCAGAACAAGCAACAATAAAATTAACATTAAAATAGCAGTACACCAAAAAGAAGAAAGAAAAATCAATCACTGAATGTCTGATGCCACAAAAAAGTTTTTAAAGATTGCTTAAATCCCTCCACAGTTATGCAGTCCCGTAGCCGACAGGGTAGAGAATTCCAAAGGTTGAGCGCTGCATACATAAAAGCTCTCGCTATTCTATGGGAAGTTAATTTTTTTCAGGATAGATGTATAAAGTTCAACAAAGGGTTTGATCTCATGAAAAAGGATTTAGTCTCATGAGAGCATTTTTTTTTTTCATGAGGAAAAATTCCTTTTTTGTGAGCTGCCGTCCTGTTTTCCATTTTGTCAAAAATGTTTTTTTCAAAAGCCACAAAACTGACATCCTGGAGTGACACCACCTCACCTAGCTTGCTGATCGGGACTCCATTAAGTGCAATCTGCACTACAAAGTTATAAAAAGGCCCCTTAAATTTTTTTTTAATATAACGAACCCTGTTTCGTGACCGCACAATCTGAAAAAAGAATCCTTTTTCGTTTCATGAGTCACATAAAAGAATCCTTTTTCGTCACTCGAATCATTTCTTGTCCCTTCTTGTGCCCTCCCCAGAACTCTACAGTTTTTCCCTGGTGTCTAGTGGACCCCCCACCCTTCAGTACCCCTGCCTCTACATTTCCCTGGTGTCCAGTGGCACTTCCACACTCCGATCACTGTCCCTGTAATACTAATAATGTCCCTGGTGTCTAGTGGCACCCCCCACTGATTCCATATATTTTTTTTTGTGTTTCTTTTGTTGTTGTTAGTGGTACCCCCTTCCTCCCATTTCTTTCTCTGGTGTGGCACTACCCTTCAATCTATCTATAATATTACATTTTTTGTTGGTGTTAGTGGTACCCATCCCTCCCATATCTTTCCCTGGTGTCTAGTGGGCCCCCCACACTACAATCCCCATATTTTATTATTTTTTTATCATTGGTGGTTAGTGGCTGCCCCCCTGTATATTTAAAATGACCTCAAAAAAGAACACGGTCCCTCAACATCTTTTTTTTTTCAGGTTAAAAAAAAAAAAAATGGTTCTTCGTCGTCCCCACCATCCCCCTCCCACTGAGCACCTACCACCCCACACCCCTCTTACCCTATACTTGCGACCGGAGGTCGTAGGCTGTCATCTTCTGTGTACCGGGACACATCTGCACTCTTCAAAGCCGAACTGCGAACTAAAGAATAAAGGTAAGTGCCGTATAATGTATTTCAGTGGTGTTTTGAACTTATGTTGAGATCTTTGCCATTTTTTGGTAGTATTTTTTCACCAAATTTTCAACATGGCCTTTTTGGAACCCCACCTCATGAACACTGCAACTCTGATTTTGTTACTCGGGCACAGAAGGTGATTTCAGGATCACTGCATGAAATCACCTTTCAGGACCAAATAACAAAATTTTACCACCAGTGTTCATGAGGTGGGGTCCCAAAAGGGCCATGTTGAAAATTTGGTGAAAAAATTTTTAAAAAAGACCAAATTGCACGCGTTGTTTGAAATTTGTTTATGCATGTGCACAACTTTAGCAATTTTCAATATTTTGACCCCAGAATTTCAACATAGCCTTCTTATTATCCCACCTCATGTATGACACAGCCGTCATTTCTCAGATCCTGCATGAAATGTGTTTTCGCAGAATGGCATTGCAGTTGTGCAGAATTACGTTTTGGCAGACATTTGAGCATTTTCCATAACAGGTACATGAGGAGGGGTAATAAGATGATTATGCTGACAGTCTGGTCACTTGTCCTATACAGGGAAGCACAGGGCCCTCCACAGCTACCTAAATATACGCATCTACAGAGGGATGGGAGCACAGGGTCCTTAACACCCCACCCTCCCAAACCAGGTGTAGGGAGTGCCTTGGGCTTCTCAAGCCTAACGCTCACCCCATTCTCATAAAGTCTACACATCTGACTTTCTTTACAGATGGAATGGTGTGAGTGTCAGGCTTGAGAAGCCCAGGGCACACCCCACACCTGCCTGGTTTGGGAGGGTGGGGTGTTAGGGAAATCCTAACTCCTCATTTCAAAACTTTTGTCACTTTGACCCTAACTGGAGTATTAACAAAGTTTTGTGTGTGTGTATATACATATATATATATATATATTAGAGGATATGCAATGGGCAGACTCATTTTATTTTCAAGCGTGAGTGGCCAGAACCATAACTCACAGGTGGCGGAACCACTAGTGAGTTGTGAAAGTCCTGCCTACTCATAAGGTAATGATAAATTCCTTAGTTTGATTCAGGCAATTATATATTTGTTACATACAACAATAGTTTAAGTTATAGCTTTTAAACCAGCACTTTGAAGATTTTGCTAGGTAGTGTGATGTCATCAGTATTGTGAAAGCTGCCCTCTGATTGGTTAAGTAATCCCCTGTGATGACAGTAACCTTAAAAATATCCAATGTGACTACATTAAAAACAACACATTTGTTGATATGTTGCTGTCACTGATGTCACTAGCCAAGATATCTTTTTTTATCTTGTCATTTTTACCACCACCCCTGTTGTGTGTGTGTGTGTGTGTGTGTGTGTGTGTGTGTGTGTGTGTGTGTGTGTATATGTATATAAACACTATAATGGCACGTTAAGGTTGAGTAGGGTGTTTAATGTTAAACCTCAGTGTTTGCACCGTAATAACTGGAGGTGTTCAATGAAAGTGTGCAACATGTTACATGTAGTCTCAGACAAATTCTCAAGACGTGAGAAGTTTCGTGAATGCAGCTTCTGCGGTTTCTGAGATCCGGAATGTAATTTTTACCTTTTAAAACTAACTTTTTTCCTATACTTATTACACTTTTATTTTCTCTCCTCTACAGCCTAGGTGGTACAGAATTTTTTTTCCAAAAACTATTAGGGTAGAAGAATCCTGTGTCAAGGTGTTGCCTTTTGAAGGTTTTGTGAAAAAAAGTATTAATCAGTTCCAGAGTTATAAGGATTTAAAGTTCTAGGGGCGTGGATATGTTGTTCAATCCACACTGTCTGGCAGGTTCCTTGCTGCTTTAAATCTTGCCAGAAGGTCTTCAAGCTGGCTCCTCCCACCCACCCGGGTGGTAAAACCCTCTGCTCCGCACCATGACGCCAGATCTTTCTTACCGCTTGGAAGCTCAGGTTCCCTCCTTAGTGCTCTGCGTTTTAGGCCTGGATCCTAATTCGGAAGTTCCAAAAATAATTTTAAAATTCTGTAGACTTGGCGTCTTCATCTTCCCTCGTGGCTGCGATGGATAAATCCACTCCTGGCTTCCATCGGTGCCCTTGCGGGCAGAAAATGTCCCGGTCCGAATCCTCATTTTTTTAAAAACTTGGGTGGTTTCTGAATTCACATCGCATCAAACTATCACCCTACCAGTGTATTGTCCTAAACGTACTAACAAGAGTGAGGAATTACTCCCTATCATACCCTTGATGTACACAGAATGTTGTGCTTCTGTCTGGAGCACACAAAGGACTGCAGGAAGTCCTCTCAGCTATTTACGTCATTTGCCCTTGGAAGAGAGGGTGTACCAGTGACTGAGCAGTGCCTGTCCAAATGGCTGGCTAATTGTATTAAATTTTGTTATAGGAAACATGATAAGGAACCTCTTTTTGATGTTCGTGCAACTCTACTTGAGGTATGGCCACCTCTGTTGCCTGTTTCCAGGGTGTGTCTGCTGCGGACATTTGTGCTGCTGCCAAGTGGAGCACTGTCCACGCTTTCACTAAACATTATGGTCTGGACATCGTCTCATGTAGACCACACTGAATTTGGTCTTTCTGTCCTGCAAGGCCTTTTCTCCTGATTGCTTATCAGACTTTGCAAGCCTCCTTGCGTACTTTGTGCTGCTTGGAAAATGGTTCCAAAGGCGTGGCCAATGGGGGAGATATCCTCGATGAAGGTAAACCAGTTACCTACCAGTAACAGGTGATCTTAGAGAGAGTCTCTGCCATTGGGCCACAGCACACCCACTCTCCTTCCCGCTTTTCTGAGGTACCAGCTTGCAGACAGTCCCACTGCCTTTGCAGAAGGTATGATTATTTACATATGAACATATGAATGTGCCAGCGGATAAAGACCTTACTGTCTATCTGGTCTGCCTGAGTGCTGTTTCTGTTGTGTTTACAGAGGGAACTGACCCCTCACAAACACCCTCTCTGCCCCCCCCACCTGCAACTTTCCCCCTCACCCTGTCCCAACCTCTTTTGAAGCTGTCCATTGATTTTGAGGATACCACCTCCTCTTTTATGTGCATTATATGTATTCTGTTACCAGTTCCAACCTCTCCTTGTATGCAGAGTCCTGGTGTGGTCTCCTGGTTCCTCTCGGTAAGTGCCCGAGCTTATCTCCCATGGAGAACTGAGGCATGAGGAGGCTGCCCACATTTCATAGGCACGGACGCTGTATGTCATCAGGGGTGGTCCCAGCTAGGCAAAAGTTTCCGAGAGGTCCTGATACTGATGGCTTACGGTTCCAAAGGTGTGGCCCGGTGGAGGAAATTCAAAGATCAACTGTAACTGGTAGGTAACTGTTCTCTTCTTGTACAAGGAGTCTCAGATATGGATCTGCCGTAGTGGAGCTGTCTAATCAGCATCAGCTACAAGGTGATGATCTGAACCAGCAGCATAGCTCTCCTCCTGCTGCTGCTACTCCCACTCTCCACAGAACACTGAGCACAATCTGCAATGAAGGCTTATTTGTACTTGGAATAGTCCTTAATGATTCGGTGTCTAAGATGGGGGAGGATTCCAAAATGGGGAGGTCTCGAGTTAGAAAATGAGGATCTGGACCCTTAGCTTACAGGTGCTCCCTGTTAGCTAACCTGAACACTGATGTGCATGTCTCTGCTCTAGAATTAATGAACATTACAATAATGGTACTATTCTACCATTCTGCCCTCTTAGTGATTTCAGCGAAGCCAAAGCTCCATAGCCGCCAGGCCCGCATCACCGCTTATGTGGAAGTGTCAGTCGACAGATGTACAAGTGAAACAAAGAAAACTGGAAAACGGACTGGGAACCACGAGCTACAGTGGAATGAAAACCTCATATTGTAAGTAATTTCTGAGCTGTTCTATATTTAAACTTGTTGTCTGGGAATATTCCATGTTTTAGGAACTGGCTGATATCAGTGAAAGGGTTTAATAAACTATATTTATCCACTGATAGAAAAAGGAGGTGCAAATCTGGGTCAGCAAAGCAGGGCTTTTGTTTTGGGGATGATCTTCAAACTTGTCACATTGCTGGAACTGTTAATTATACAGTGGCTAGAAAAATTCCTTGGTTCCGATTGGTCAGTACTGACCTTTAAAGAGCAACTGTTATGCTGCCCCTCCAAGAGAAGCACAAAAAACCCTTATCTTCCCCCAAATCCAAATCATGTAGAAATACATTTTTTCGGTGCCCCGGTTTAGGAAGGGGAGGGATCGTATTTTTGCTCTGAGGAGCCCTGCAGTGTAGATCCCTTCCACTTCCTGGTAGCTCTACAGAGTGCACTCCTCCCCCAATTCGCCCCTCGCTACCACATTTGTGACATCAGTATATGAGAGACAGTGCGCCTATATAGATATGAATAGGGGTTGCTTTATAAAGTAAATTGGTATTTTAAATGACCTATTCAGAGTAATGATGGTCACCACTTAACTAACAAGTCCTTGTTAGTTAAGCGGTGGCCATCATTTATTCTGAATGGTCAATTAAAGTACTGAAATTTAACTTTAAAAAGCAGCCCCCTATCCATATCTATAGTGCGCGCTACCCGCGCCACTCATACACTGATGTCACAAAACGTGGTAGGCTGGGGCAGAGTGCACCTGCAGAGCTACCAGTAAGTGGAAGGATCCACGCCGCGAGCAAAAATACGATCCTTCCTAAACCAGGGCACCAAAAATGAATTTCTACATGATTTGGATTTGGGGGCAGGTAAGGGTTTTGTGCTTCTTGGGGTCTGGGGGGGGAGAATGAGCGCGATAGTTTTTTTTTTTTTGTGTTTATTAACATCCATTTGGGTACAATAATATGGATCTGAATTCCAGGTACAGATAATTTCATCAACAGCTCTTATACAGTAATAAGCTAATATGTTTTCTTATATCTTACAGTTTCAGTCCTGGTTCAATTACTTTTTTTACCGTACACATCATCAGCAACTTAATGTGATATTTAGAACTCAGCAGTTTTCCATTTTTATGAGTAGTATCACTATAGAACATTCTCCCCCTCCTCAGGGGGCCGAGGCCTCAGTTAAGAAGTAGTCTCTCTTCCCCTAGGTAAGAGAGGTTAAGGGTGAGTGCATGACTAACCAGATCTGCCACTTCGTCCATCTGTGTATGTAGATGTATGTCATT
Source organism: Neoceratodus forsteri (assembly GCA_016271365.2). Classification (NCBI taxonomy): domain Eukaryota; kingdom Metazoa; phylum Chordata; order Ceratodontiformes; family Ceratodontidae; genus Neoceratodus; species Neoceratodus forsteri. The sequence continues at coordinate 1,010,175,170 of CM028130.1, read as the reverse complement.
TGATTCACTTTAAAAGTCAGCTCCTCGAGCTCTGGGATCTCTTGTACTATTTGGATCCAGGTCTGGACTGGGTGGCTCTGCCCTCCTCCATGAGTAAATTGTTGCTTTATGGGCAGCTGTCAGTAAAATGGCCCATAAATAGTGTGTGTCCACATTTTTCATGCCGGGGGGGCACCCAAGATAGTGTTCCGCCAGTCCATAGGGGAATTTATCATGAAGAGGTCCGCCAGTGCTGCAACTACCTCTCCCCATAATCTATGAATGTTTGGACAAGTCCAGAATATGTGAAGATGATTTGCCTCTGTCTCCCCGCACCCTCTTCAGCATTCCAGCTGTTCTGGAGGATTTATCCCATTTAAAATGGAGAGGGTGAGGAAGTAACGTATTCTAATTTTTTTTTACTGCACTTTTAAATGTTGATATTACTATTACTGATTACACATGGGCACTTACCTTCTATTTGTATAATTACACTTCTACGTGCCTTAGTACAAATATTGTCTTAAATTTGTCTCACCTCTGACTGTGATGTATTTGCATATTTCTTGACACTGTATTGTATGTATTTCTATCTCTCTGTGTTGCTGACCTCCCGGGTCATGCCTGAAAATAGTCACTCTTGTGTCTGGTGCACCTACCCAGTCACCAAAAAAATAAATAAATAATTCTCCAACTAAATTCCTGCCAATATGGGGATCTAGTTGTTTTTGAGGACACCCTAAACACCTCTCCCCAGTTAATCTCAATAGGATTCACTCTACCCTCTCTGCACCATTTAAGTTTTATGTTTTCCAGGGGATCACTTCTCAGTTCTATCAGTGCTTTGTATAGCATCAAAATCAGGCCAGTTTGGGCCTGTCCTGTTGTTATTATGCGAAGGACTTATTGGAGCTGTACTGCCCCCGTCCTGATCTGCCCTTTGCAGCGTATTAATGTATGCTCGAACCTGGAGATATCTAAAATGATCTGAATTTCTCAGAGCATATGTGTTCTTGAGCGTCTCAAAATCTAACACTGTATTCCCCTGAAGGTACTGACCCAGATGCGAGAGGCCCATTCTGTCCCAGGTCCTGAAGGTGTGATCCCGTTTTGCAGGAGGGAAGTGGGGGGTCCCAGGCCAGCCGGAGCAGTGGCCATAATGCAGTTGTGAGTTTATACTTCTGCCAGGCCCTGTGAGCAGCCCTCAAAGTGTCCCTGACTGTGAAGAGACTACTTTCTTGTACATCTTGGGCAGTTTGTGGGTCTAAAGGCCTGATCTCCAGAGGGGAACCTCTTTCTTCCTCCTCTCCTTTTTCCATCTCCTTCCAACCCAAAAAGTCGGTTGGGGTGTACCACAAAAGGGCCACCCTCAGGTGTGTGCGGCTAACACATCGCTCAGGTCCGGGAGAGATCTCCCGCCCTTATTCCTCTGTGTTTGTAGGATTCGGAGGTTTATTCTGGGCCTTTAGTTATTCCAGATAAACTTTGATATTAGTTTGTGCCAGTTTTTTAAAATGTGACTTTTGAATAAAGATGGGCAGGCATTGGAATAAGTATAGAAATCTTGGGAGTATATTCATGGTAATTGAATGAATTCTTGAGTACATAGTGAGATTTATAAGTGACCACCTTTCTAAATCTTTTTTCACCTGGTTCACTAGGAGGATGAAATTGGCTTTGAAAAGTTGGGAGGTATGTTTAGTGATGTGTGTTCCTAGGTATTTCATTTTGTGGGCCGACCAGTCTAGGGGGAGCAGAGCCCTGATTGCCTTTGAGGGGGTATAGTAAAAATTAAGAGTCTCTATCTTTGGTTTGTTGAGTGGGTATCCTTACACTGTCTGGGGCCTGTTGGCCGGAGACAAATCCAGTCTGGTCTAGTTTGATCAGGTCCGGAAGGAAGGAGTTCAGTCTGGACGCTATAATAGAAGTAAAAACGTTATAGTCTGAATTAAGGAGGGAGATCGGTTCGATAAGATTCACAGTGGGTGGGATCTTTGTTTTCTTTTGGTATTGTTGAGATGGTAGCATATTGCCAGGAAGAGGGGGTACTGGGTCTCCATCCTTCCATATATTTAAAAACCCCTCTGAGAGTATGGGGACAGTCTCCGCTTTAAATGTTTGATAGACTTCTGCGCTGAACCCATCCAGGCCAGGGCACTTACCTGTTTTCAAGTTTAGATGACGCTCAGGATCTCCGTTTGAGACGTTGGCTTGGTTAGTGATTGGGTATGTTCCTTTGTGAGGGTGGGGAGGGTTAGGGACTGGAGGTATTTTGTTTTTTCTATGAGCAGTGTTTCAGATTAGGGTCTGTACAATTTTAAATAATAGTTAGCAAAGGCCTCAGCAATTTGGGCTTTATTATGAATGGGGTGTCCTGTGGTAGGGGAAATTATTTTATTAATAGTGGCTTTGGCTACGTACTGCTGTAAGTGACAGGCGAGAAGTCTGGTACCCTTGGGACCACCTTCATAATACCTCTGTTTGAGATAGAATAGTGTCCTCTCAGTTTCTTCCCTCTGTAGTTTTTGAAGTTCTTTCTTGTATTGTTTGAGCTCTGTGTCTCTTTGTCCCTCCCACTTAGTTTTGTGGGCCCCTTCTGTTTCTCTAATCTTGGAGAGGAGGTCCTGTTGTTTTTGTTTAGCTAGTCTTTTTTATGGGATGCTATGGAGATTAGTTTACCCCTAATAATAGCTTTGAGAGTATCCCACCGGATTTGTGGTGTGATTTCTTTTGTTGAATTTTCGGCTATGGTCTCCTCTATGGTTTGTTTTATGTCCTCCACCACCTTCTTGTCCTCTAGGGGAGAGAGAGGTATTGAGCCTCCAGTGGGTGTTCCTTTTAGGTATTTGTAGATCCATTTCCAGGAAGATGGGGCTATGATCTGATAGTGTAGAGGTCCCCATCCATATGGAGGTGAAACCAGGAAGGTCTCTGGCAAAGGTGATAAATTTATCTAGGCGAGAGAACATTTTAAACCTGGGGGAATAGTATGTGTACGCTGTAGCTCTGGGGTATTTCTCCCTCCACATATCTAGCAGACCCAATTGTGCAAAAACTTTTTTAAGGGATCGGGCTTTCCGCAGTTCTGGGGTGGGGATCTGGGAAGTGGTATCCAGGTTTCTGTCCATAACCAGATTCCAGTCCCCTCCCATTATCAGTATGCCTTTTGCTTTTTCAGCGATAAGTTGAGCCAGTGTGGAGTAGAATGATAAGGGCGAGCCAGGAGGGTGTATACACTCACCAGGGTGACTGGTGTTTCCTGTTACCAAGGTGTATCTCGCACCAGAGTCCTCTATCACCTCTTCCTGCTCAGATGGAAGTGTGACTGCTAGATGTATGGCCACGCTTTGTTTCCTACCCGAGGGGAGGGAGGAGTGATAGATTCGGGGCTAAAACTTGGACTTCGGTTTTAGAATCTCTGTAGGGGACAGATGTATCTCCTGTAGGAAGGCAACATCCCCTTTCTGGGTAGCGAGATATTTTTGGATCTGTTTCCTCTTAACTGGATTATTATACCCATTGATATTGAATTAAATTATTTTAGTGTTTTGATTTAATCATTTGTAGTTAGTAAGTTTAAGCTTACTGTCCTGCCAAGTGCAGTATTGCAAATATACCTTATCCAGTAAACCTGGTCTTTTTTCAGTTTATGTACCCAAATGTAACCAGAACTAGCAACATTAATTAAGAAACAATATTGAAGAAAAAACAAACTTTTAACCAACAACTCATGTTTTGGGCTCCATGCTGTGTAAGATATAGCACTGGGGTCCGAGATGGATAGGGGCACCAGGGGTTGTAAGTCTTTGGGCCTCCCAGTCCTGGGGATAATGGCGTGACTTCCAAGGCTACGCTGGAAGTTGTTACCCAGGTAGAAGGCGTATGCACCAGTGTGCAGAAGTAGGACACTCAGAACAAGTAAGAGCTGCCCAGGAGATCCTTGAGTTAACCCTCGATATGGTTCAGGCCTTTGATTGTCAGTAGACATGTATTGTGGGATTGTCAGAAACACATCCCCTTCCAGAAAGAAACCGGAAGGCTGCTGAAAGAGCTAAGCAGTATAGGTGCATTACTTCTTAATCTATATTAGCAATTGTAGATGTCCATATTAATGGCAGTAGTGTCTCTCAGTAGTCCATTGGAGATCTTCACAGTGACAACGACCAAGTATCTCACAAGCAGGGCCATGTGTTTACTATTGCTCTCAAAATACTTGTTGTCGACTGAAGCCAAAAGCTCCTGGGAGCCCTCTGTAGGATTGATCTCTGTAGTGCTTAAGCTGCATCCGAATCTTGGTGCAGGGGGTCAGGATCGTAGGCCTACGTAAAGGAGGGAGCTTCTCCCCTCCTGGCCCACAACCACACTTAATCAGACTCCCCACAGCCTTGCCTCCAGATGTGCTAAGCTCCCCGACCCCCTCAGAGAGACAGCAAAAAACCTCATATTTATAAAGAGCCAATATTAAGAGTGCCAGTACTTACTGATTCAATGTCCCCCATGCATCTTCCAGCCTCTCGAGAAAGCTCACAGCGTGTAGGTCTCTTGCGAGTTGGGGTCAGGTCTCTTGACCATCGGGGAGGAACTCTGTATAGGTCTGGCATTTCTGGATAAGGTTACAGGTGGGGGAATTAACTCTGTTAGTCCAAATATTGATCCTAGAGCAAGGAAAGGAAAAAACAGCCAATTAGTGATTCTTCTTCAGGTCTCCGGGGACGGTTTTGGGTTCCTCCGGGTCTTCCTGCAGGTGTGCTGCCTTGCAATTCACCACTGTGGGGCTGCCGTGTCTTTTCAGCATGCTGGATACATCAGCTCGTAGATTGGTGTTTGGTTGCTTCTGCGAGGTGCTAGGCTGCTGAACACCCCTCTGGGTCACAGACCACGCGGAGACAAGTAATTCCTTCTCCAGCTTCTCCTTTTGAAGGGGTATGGTGGTGATTCCAAGGCTTACCAAATACGGTACCGCTGCGAGGAGGTCAGTAAAAACTGTGTTGTCCTTTTCTGTGCTCACCTTGAGCCTTGCAGGGAATACGATTTGGGCCTTGACATTTTTTGTCTTCAGCTGTTTGACAATTGGCTACATGGTTCTTCTCGCCTCCTGGACCGACATTGTGTGTTCGTTATCGATCGAGATCCGTTGGCCTTCAAACTTCAGTGTTCCTTACTGCCAGGCCCATCGGAGCAACTCCTCTTTAGCTGGATATGAGGTGAGACGGGCTGTTAGTGATCTAGGTCTGGCATTTACATTACGGGGCTTCAGGGCAAGGGATTTGTGAGCCCGGTCCATGGAAATATCAGAATCCTCAGAAGTGACAGCAGCTCTTTTAGGAATTTTTGCAGGAAAGTGATTACATCTTTGGAGCTGTTTTCTGCACCCTCCGGCATGCCATAGACTGATGTTGTGTCTCTGACTTCTCCCTTCCAAGTCACCGAGGCAGTGCTTTAACTCCCTGTCCCTTGCGAGCAGATACAGCAGCAGGCGATCGTGCCTGTCAGCTGGCTCTGAGACTTGTGTAATGCACAGTTCAAGCTGCTCCATTTTGTGGCTTATATTGATGTCGGAGCAGAGCTCCGATAAGGTTTGGTCAGTTTTTGAAACTGTGCAGGCTGTTTGCAGAATTGTGGAGATGGGGTCTGCGTCCATTTCCTTTCCATGCGGCTCCACTGTCTGCAGGTCTTCTGGTGACCCTCGCTCTGTCATGTCGATCCTCTGATCCTGCTGCAGTAACTCCTTTAATTTTTGCACTGGAGTCCTGTTTAGCTTTCCATGTTTATTTCTTTTTGATTTTGCTGTTGAGGACATCTTTTACTTAGCGATGCAGGCGGATTTTTGTTGTTAAGGAGCAGGAGCTGTATATCTAAGCGGCCAGTAGGTTGCTGATGTCACCAAAAGTCGCAATAGTTGCTCTTTAACAGTAATGTTAATCCAGCCCAACATTATGCCCATTCGAAAAGCAAATAAAAATGTATTAAAAAAAAAAAAAAATTGCTCACTGTTTTTCTCTATTCTGTTTTTTTATTTTTACAAGCAAGCCATTTTATAATTACAGTAATGCATTTCCATATCTTGTGTTGAGGATAACATTACTTCATGGGTGTTGGATGCACTTGGCCAGTGGCCTCGTGCCCAAGCACCCATGCCCTGTCATGCATTGTTGCTTAAAGCATTATATCAGGCCACCCTGATGGTCCAGCATCAGGGCATCATGCTACTGTGCAGACGACCAAAGTTTGGGTGCGGACTTCAGTCATCATGTTGGGAGGCAGGTCAGGCTGCTGTTGGGGGGGGGGGGCAGTGTGCCTCCACCAGGGAGGGTTTGCAGCGGGTTCCAGTGTGCAGCCACCTCAGCAGGCAGGCCATGGCACTTGCTTCTTCTGCAGGGGCTTGCTGCAGTACCAAGGCTGACAGGTACCACCACCCACACCAGGGGAGAAGGGAGGAACAAAGTGAGGGAAGAAAAAAGCCCCTGCCATCTGAATGACTATGAATCACCTGAACATGGTATATCCCTAATCAACTCTTTGTAGGTTAGGAAGACTCTGAACTCCAGTTTAACTTTTCAAACCAAATTCCTACTTTATTTTACTGATACGGTAGCTGCCTACTTCATTAGATAGGTCAACGTTTCGTGGTCCTGGGGCCAGGGCCAGATTAACAAGTAATGGGGCCCCTGGCCTGTGGAAATAGTGGGCCCCCTGTGACTTAATCAGTTGGGCCCTGCCCCAAAAACTGAATCTTTTTAATGCCTAAAAATGCATTTGGAGGGATTTCCAGGCACTCTGAATGCCCTGTCTTGTAGTGGGGAAAGGAAGGTTAGAATGTCTGAAATTGCATGATTACGGTACATTTACACTGAGTGTTCATGTATGGACCATAATCGATGGCATTGATTATGGTCCATCCATGGACACTCAGTATTCAATGTACTGTAATCATGCAGTATTTGATGGCAAGTTAGAGACAGAGTACAATTTAGGAGCATGCACACAGAAGACCTTTTTAGACCTGAAAGGGGGAAACTGTTTTATTCATTAACATCTCAGATTAACACCTCTGAGCTAAGAGCTCATTGACAGAGGTTCCACTTCAAATGAGGGCAATATACAAACAAAAAGACTAAAAGAGAGAGAGTACAATGCGTAATTAATAGAGAGAATTATAATTCATTACAGTGTTCAGATGAGGTGTTTAACCAGGAAAGACACACTAAGTCTAGCTGGGATGAGAAATTCAGTATCAAGCTTGGTGTGAAGCAATGACTATAATAGGCAAGGCAATAGTGTCAACTTACTGGACTGAATGGATGCACTACTGGTACTGAGTTGCAGGGCACAACTTACAAATATGCCACAGACGGTCACAGTCTGTGGCATATTTGAGAATCAACCCTGAGGACCAGGTAGTAATAAAGCTGATCATGGTTCTTTTGGGTTAAACTGCATGACCAAATGCTGGCCTGTTAGCGCAGTGGTTGGATTTCCGCTTGTGATGCCGGTGACCCGGGTTTGGGAACAGACCCGGATCATTGGAGGGCCGTCTAGGGGAGAAGGATTGAGCATCCTCAGGACTGCTGTCCTTCCCCGGGGGAGGTTGTGGGGTGTCACTGGTGCTTGGCATCCCTGGTGGAGGCTGGGGATCTTCACAACAGCTGGTGATAGCAAGGAACCAAGGGGGCAGGACGGACGCTGGCATCATTGCATGTTCCAAAAATCAGCCCACCCACTGCCTTCATGATGCCCACCCCTTGGCTGCGATTGGCTCCCCAGGCCAACTCCCGCTCTATCCCATTGACTGTGGCACCCTTCAAGAGGGGTTTGGGTGCCATGGCCCCGCCCTGAGGGGTAAGCCAGGGGGTCCCAGGAGGGTGGCCCATATGGGAAGCTGCAGCAAGAAGGGGTCCGTGACTGGGCAGACAACTGGCAGTGAAGGAGGGCGCAACACAAAAACTAAATCGAAAAAATAAATAAACTGCATGACCAAGACCATGAGCATGAAGTAATGAATGAAACACGCACACAACAGAAGCCAACCTCCTTTGTCAAACTATTTTAATAAAGAATATTTTCAACATTGGTGCACATACAAATTGCCATACGTCGCTGCAATAAAACAATTATGTCAGTCTTTTACAAGTTTGACCTGCCAACGGTGCTGGTGTCACCATCGGGGCTTATATTGCCACCCAACTGACAATCTGAAAGAGATCAAGATCAGAAAGTAAAACCAACATTACTCAAAAGTTCCTTGCATTCGTGTAAAAATATCTAAATAAGATAGGCAACAATCACCAAATATGGAAAAATTACACATAATAAAAATCTTACCTTTTAAAAGGTCTGTTTCTTCCAGGCTTTAAGGGAGAAAAAGTTATGGATGAGGTCATCAAACTCGTACCAGCTGTGATTGGACTGTCATGAGAGACGAGGCATTCAGACGATGCCGATGCTTTGTTGATCTCAGCTCATTTGTTATCCTTGCCATCATTGAAAACATGCACTCTCCTTCGCAGTTTGTCACTGGCAGTGTCAGGAGAATTCTGAGAGCAATGTCCACATTAGGGAATGTTGACTGAAGGCCATTGTGCCTTAAATCTTGTAGCAATTTGGCTGGAGACTTATCTGGCTCATCTTATACAAGGAATTTAAACTGTAGGAGCTCATCAGGAAATGTCTGATTATCCAAGTCCTGGGGGTAAACTGCAGCAAGGTCAGCAGCAAGCTTACGAATGTCGATGACATCCAGTGAGCTTAGTTGAAACAGAACTCCAAAGTGGTCACACAGCATCTAATAGGCATTCAGTCGATGAAGACAAGCTGACAGTTTGTCAAATATGACATAGAATGTCTCAGTACAAAATTTTTGGCTTCCTTCAAGTAAGGTATCAGGCTCTCTCGACTCTTCTGCAGATTTTCTCTTTCGAATAGGGGAGAGACCACTTTGATATTTTTGTGAAACAAACAGCCTTGCATGTCTTCTTAGCAGCATTTTCAAAATTCTCAAATTGGTCTCTCAGGGCAGCTACAAATGATATCAATGAATGCAGTAAGTGAACTGCCGTATTGAGAGTGATGTCCAGTTTCTCTGCTGCACGCTGGTCATTTTAAACTGCTGAAGCACAGTGTCCCAAAATTGAGCCATGAAGGCTGTTTCCAACTGCTCCGTTTTTCTCTGAAGGGAAGCTGCTTCTTGTCAGGTCTCAGATGACTGGTTCATATGTTCTGACAGGTTTTGTAGGGCTTGCCAAATTCTTTCATAGTTCTGACACAAAGCTGTCGTAGAATCAGCATGACTACTTCATCTTGTGTCAGAGACTTCTGAGTGTCTAACTTCTCTGGCTTTCATCAGAGCTGCCGACAATTTTCTTCTAGCAATATGTTGATATTGAGCAGAAAGCATATAGCGACTGCAGAAACACAAAGAATTTAATTACATGGGTGCAGCTGTCGTTAACATTTTTGACTCCCATAGACCAGCCCACCGGGGCAGTGGTTGGATTTCTGCTTGTGACACTGGTGACATGGGTTCGGGAACAGACCCGGGGAGCCAGAGGGCCAGCTGGGGGGGAGAAGGATTGAGCGCTCTCCTTCTCCGGGGGGAGGGGAGGGTGAGTGCCCGGTGTGCGTATGACTCCTGGTGGAAGTCGGGGGGGAATTGCAGGTGCCGGCATCAAAATCTAAGAAGGTCGGGGCTGACACAGGACGTCATTGCACATCTCTGCCTTGGGGTAATCTAAAAAAAAAAAAATTAGTCTACAGCCTCCATGAGTGAAGCCCGCCTTTGGCTCTAATCAGCTTCCAGGCCGGACTCCCCGATCCAGTGTTACTATTGCAACATTAGCCCCGGTGCCACAACCCCAGCCTGGGGGGAAGCTGGAGATGTTGGGGGAGTTTCATCTGATGGAAGTGGGAGCTTAAGGATCCGTGACCAGGCTGATGTACCGGCGGCCATGGGCAGGAAAAAAGAAAGAATTAAAATTAAAAAAAAAAAAAAAAGGCACTGTTGACTCCCTCTGAGTTCAATGAATGTGCAGCACATGGAACATAGTGCTTAAGTGCATTTACTCGCATTAGGTGTGCCTGCAGTCTATTGTATCGTCCGACATATTGCTGACATTATCATATGATCGTCTTCGGAAATTAGAGATATCCAAACCCAAGTTATTTACCATAGCAAGCACAGTGTCGGCCAGACTTGCACCCATATGGTTCTCCAGTGGCTCAAATCCAGTGAATCGTTACACATTGTGTCCATCTGAATTGACAAGTCAGAATATGAAAGTCAGACGATTCACACGCGACAGATCTGGTGATGAATCGACAATCACTGAAAAATTCTAGGCTTATTGCAGTTCTCTGGTTATTGAGATTTTAACTTTCTGCCCCATCAAATCAGTGAATTCGACACAAATAGTTGATGACAGATAGGAGGTACCTCTACCCTTGTGTCCAAACTTAGCCATATGATCAGCCAAAAATGGAGCAATCTGAGCGATCAACTCCAAAATCCCCAAATAGTGTCCATTATGTAGTGACCCTAATAGCTTATCTTCACCATGGAATGCAAGTCCATGCTCAGTTAAAAACTTGGTCACTGCCACGACACATTTAAGAACATCTCTCCATTATTGGCATTCTGACTGAAACTGCCAAGCTAGAGCTGCATCTACTGTACCTGTCACCTTTACATGCTCTATCCATGCTAGCATACAGTTTCGGTGTTCCAGGTTTTTTTCATGTTCAGAAATGCACTCTGGGTGTTTCCAGTTGTTGAACCCTTTAGTAAAGGCATGCGATCTTGTTGATAAATATTTGCAGGCAAAGCAGTAAACATTTTCAGCAGATGGCGAGTAAATAAGTCATTCCCGCATAACCACTTCACCGTTATGCAGCCGTCATGAAAACAGATCTCTAGGTAGCATCTGAGTCTTCCCAGCAGTCACTCGAGCAGAAGCAGAGAAATTTGATACGTTTTTATTCTGACAAGCAGATGAACCCTTAGCAATCCAAAAACTCCTGAAACTATCATCAGTGTTACTTTGCAATGTGGGATCACTAGTAAATCGATATGCTTCATATTTTTCTTGCCTTCACTCGAGCCCGACCTTGACTCATGATCCTCTTCCTGAGGATCATCTGTAGCCAGTGCCACCACCCTGTCCACTTCTTGTACTTCTGGACTACTAGTAGGCATGTTAACTTCTACAATACCTCCTTGCAGCTGCACATTGTCAGACTCAGAAGCACCATTGACTGGGCTGGGTTCCTATGCAGACGCTGTCATCATCAAATAATTGTTGCTTCTCAGAGTTCTCCGGCTCCTTGAAGAATTGGTTTATTTTTGGGATCTTCCCCAGCAAAGTCACTCCCTTCATCTCCTTTGGTTTTTTTCATCTTTCTCTTGGCACACCCACTTAGATCACGGTGGTGGCTAGAGGAATCCATAGCATTTAATTTACCACAACAATGACCAGTGAAGATATAGCAATGTCAGGAGGTGGATGATGGAACTGCTGTTGAGCTCCTGTTGGTTCATCACTGCCCAAATTGACAACACCGACCTGACAATGACTAGTAGTAGTAGTAGTCGTCTACAGAACCGTTCTCTGTTGTCACTCAGTTCGTTGTCACCGTCACACACTGTAGAAGAATCTGATCATCTACTGAATAGAATAATCACAAGTCAAGTGACACACTTGACACACAGACACACACTGAGATCTCTGGGCTGCCTGGGTGCCTGCTGCTGCCCACTGACTGCTGGCTGTATAGTACAGCAAAAAAACACACAAACGGTACTGTACCACCACCTTCTGACAGATAGCATAAGCTTGCCTTCTGGTGAGGTTCAGGCTTCCCGCCCTCTGCTCTGCATGTGACCGTGACATGACGTGACCCTGTTGAATGTGTCAGCTGACTCAGGCTGCCTCCTCTGCACTGCAGCCTTCTGTGCTGCTGCCCTATGTATTAACTAAGTCTGTCTAATAAAAAACATTAAAAAAATATTACCAAATCCACCAGAAATGGAACTGGTAACCCGGCCTTCCCTGCTGCTGCAAGCGTTGCCAGGATCATCATGGCTATGGCTACCGAGGCCTGCTGCCACCCCTCTGTGACACTGTATCACAAGTGAGGTCCGAGTCCCACACAATAACAACTCCCCCTCCCCCAGTGCTCTGACTCCAAACCATCTTGTGCTCAAGACAAAGTTGATTGAAACTGAATATATCACTCACTGTGTGCGTGCTGCTGGCTGTTGTCGGTGCTGTGGCTTACCATACTCTTGATCTTGACGTTGAAGTGTTTTTCTTTGCTGTACACTTGACTTGCTTCTTTGACTGCTGCCTGCCTACCCTGTCCCGTGGTGTTCCACCCCCACTGCCAGACTGGCCCGGTCCCACCCCCAACCCCCAAGCCCAACAACAAGCCTGACCGATGGAACAGCCGAGAGAGAGCTTGTGCACTCGCGCAGCAGTGCAGTAGAGACACTGATTGATGTGCTCCTGGCAATATAATCCTTGGTTGGTCAGCAGTCGTACAGTGCAGGTAAAACTTGTGGCGGTGATTTCCATGTTGGCTGCCGACTCTCTAGTGAGACCCACCCCTGTCCATCTCATTAACATCTCCGGCTTGAGCCGCTGACCCCGCCGCGACCCGGCTGAACAACTGACTCAGTCAGTGTTGACGACTGTACAGCACAGCAGCAGCCAGTCACTCGTGGCCCATTACTTAAAGGGGCCTCGTCTCCTCCCTTCTCTGGCTTCTAGCGTTTCCAGTACCTGCTGCCTGGGCTGAGTCATGGGCCTAATTTTCCTAGGGCCCCTGGGCCCCTGTGTTAATCTGGTCCTGCCTGGGGCTGCTTCTTCAGGGCTGCGATGGGTCCTATAAGTGAAATACAAGTTTTTTGAAACTACAAGTACTGACAGTATTTGCACAAAAAAAATTGATAAACTGAAACCACATATAACCACCTTATTTTTATTCTTAGATTATTGAAACTTCAGTGCATATCAGTGGTATCTGGTGCATTATTTATTTACGCAAGATTAATTGCCATCACTTAGGATATGTTTTCCACCACCTAAAGGTCATTAGAAAACATAGCTTTAATTCCCTGAATAAGGATATGTAAACAAACAGAAAAAGGCACACTTTCAAACACTTGTTATAAAATGCATAAAAATATCCAGCAATCTGATTGGTCAGTGACTGTCTCGACCTGTGCGATAATTGACCAGTAACCACACAAGTCTAGAAAGTGCCTTGTAAGTCTTGAAACTTGTTTTCTTTGCTGATCTAACTGCATAGAACTATCACTACACTGCTAACAGTAACTGGCAGTTGGGGAAAAACAAAATAAAGGTTCAGTTAACATGAGTAAATTTCCTGCCAGCCAAATGTGACCTCTTTAATCGGGCAAACCCAGCTGTTTGGTATGAGAGCCAGTTTAGCAATGATAAAGATTTATTTGTTGTTAAAGATTTATTTAGTCTTGTTTTTTCTTTTTTCTTTTTTTTATTATTATTATTATGTTGATGCCATTTTATAAACACAATAACAGAATTTGGGGCTTGCAGTTATTGGTTAATTACTGCACTTCCCCACCCCATAGTTGAAGGGCACGCGGCTAATGCTACATGCCTCTAACCCACAGAGTGGGGCTGTGTGTGGTAGTTACCCAATAACTGCACACCCTGTTATGTGCTGTTGCTTATGATGCTTAAAATCTTAACCATTCCAGGTACCAGCTTTCTGTTATATAGACCCCTAAATGAGTCAAAAGATAGGAATTTGCTTATTAGATCAGAACTGTGTTATTGTTTATCAACGTATCTTGTGTGCCACAGCATCTAGTATGCATACTACTAAAAAACTGGAACCCTACAAGTTATATTGGCTTATCCAGCCATATCACTTTTCCATATTAGTACATGTTTATACATAGAGAAACAAAGTATTATTACTATGCTTGACATAGTAGGCCCCATATTCAGAAAAATGTGTAAGTGCAGTGCAAATGTTTACGCTTCGTGTGTGCCTGCACTCACCCCGGCTGCTGCAGTAACCTGTCTGATAGTGAGCAGCGTTATCCAGCTGAATATTGGGCAGTGTGGGCACAGTGCTTAGTACAATTGTGTTGCCGTAACACAGACCTGGGTTGTATATAGCCCACAGAGAATAGCACTGCCTGAAACAGGATAGCGCCAAGACCCATGTGGGCTATATTCAGTCCGAACATGTAAATGAATCCATTGGGCATGCAAGGTGCTAAGGGCCCATTTGCACATTTATTTATTTATAACAAATTCGGAATTACTACCTTTGAGCCGCGGGCTCGTTTACAAAGGCTCCATGTTGAAAGAGAATACATGACAATACAGTTCAATGACAGGGTACAAACAAGTGAAATCACAGATTAACATCAAGGTTTCAAGTGCAGTGACATCAAATATGGTAACATCAATATAAGGACAGCAGTGTAGTAGAAGCACAACTACACTTGCCAAAATACCTTCAAAGCAACACTACAGGAGTGTGGTCCAGGACTTGGAGTGTACAAAGAGTATCAAGATACAAGAGGAACCCAGGCTGCTGGGGGTGGGGGGCATGGATTTAGGTGCTGCCAGGCATGGCTTTGTCCATTGGGAGGTATGGTGGGGGGGAGGAGAGTAAGCGTGCAGGGGAAAAAGGAGAGGGGTAATAGTGCAGGGGTGGCAGGTAGGTGTTGTACTGTACAGATGTAGAAGTGGGGTTAAAGTAGGGTAAGAGTAGGTGGCATGCATTATGGGCTCATTTTTATGGGGCACAACAGCCCCTTAACGCCATTGAAATGGAGGAAACCGTAAACACTGGTGGTCCAGTTGTGTCTCCCCCCTCCACCCCGAATCACTCCTCTGAGCTGTCCTTTGACCACTCTGGTGGTCTAATGTGTTCCCCATGCCTTTATTGATCCCCCGAGCTTTCCTAACCTCTGTTTTTTAACTTTATTTTAGCAATTTATGTATGTTTATATAAAGAAATTTCTTTTTAAAGACTGTGGATTCTGGTGTCAGTTCGTGGTGTTTGCCACACTTAGATATACTCTGGTGGCATAGTGGTCTCTTACTCCTCTGATTGCCTGTTCACACAGTTTAAAATGAGTCACTGGTGGTCCAGTGGTCATCGCCCAGCAGCCCCTACCCATCTCACCTGCTGATATTTTACCTCCCGCTATCCCCTTCCCTGGTTTCTGGTACTTTTTCCAGCTTAATACAACACCCAGCATGGCAGTCCTCTCACCTCTGTGGCTGGCCATCATATGAGCTACCTTTGAGCGTGCATACTGCAGAAACAGCTGTCTCTGCAGTTCACATACTGACTGACAGCTCATATGGTGGCCGGTTGTGGAGATGAGAGGAAGGCAGTGCTAGTTGCTGTATCGAGCTGGGAGGTGTGCCAGTCACAAGGTAAGGAGGAGGTGTGGGGAGGTGGGATGTCAGTGGGAAGGTTGGGTGGTGGGCTGTTGAGGAGGGCCACCAGCCCACCAGGGACTCGTTTTAAACTGTGTGGAGGGGTGGGGGAACACTGTGCCACCAGGATATATTTAAGAGGGACAAACACAGCAGACTGGTACCAGACTCCAGAATTTTTGAAAAGAAATCACTTTATGTAAACATTCATAAATTGCTAAAGTACAACAAACAACAGTGAGTAAGAGAGCTTGGAGGAGTCGTCAGGGCGGGGGTAGGGAGGGCACACTAGGCCACCAGTGCAGTTTAAGGACAGCTTTGAATAGCGATTGGGGTTGGGAGGGCACACTAGGCCACCAGGGCTGTTTGAGGACTGCTTGAAGAAGCAATCGGGGTGGGGAGGATACACTAGACCACCAGGGCAGTTTGAGGGTAGCTCAAAGGAGTGGTTGAGCGGTGGAGGGGGACACTGGACCACCGAGGAATGTGTAATAGGGCTTGAATGGGACAACAGGGGTGGGTGGCTGCATTGTAGCCATCCTGCTTTCAGAGGGGTAGGGTGCAGACTTAGTGCGCTGTTTAGACTTGGTAAATAGTGCCACTTGGGGTTGTTTACCACCACCACTGTAAACCATTAAATAAACCACCGTGCTGGTATATGTGAAGGGTCCCCCTCATTTGCAAAGGCGCAGTTGTATTTTAGTGCTTTGGTGCTGCTGGGTTTGAGGGGCACTCCCAGGGCTTCTGTATATGGACTGATGGGGAGTGCTCGGGCAAACCGGGTTAGTACCCACGCTAACCATGTTAGCTCGGGCACTAACCTTTGACTGTCGGGGCCAGCAGCTTTTGTCCATTCTTGATTTTATCCTGCAGGTACCTCTTTGTATAACTCGCCTCAGATATCTTCAACTGTGTACTAGTGAATGATCTGTTTGGAAAGTTCACTTGAGCAGTGCTCTTTAGAAACCAATGTGTAACCTAAATGGTACTAATATTTTACTACTATGCATATTAGAGATTGTGGTGCATTGACAAAATGTATATTGATAAACAATAACAAAGTTCAGATCTAGTAAGCATAAACAACGACCAAGCTGTGGAAAAAGGTTACTGCAAAAAGTCAAAGTCAGGGGAGGTACTAGCAACCACCAAACAGGAAAGGGACCTGGGGGTAATCATTTCTGATGTCCTGAAGGTGGCCAAGCAGAGTGAAAAGGCAGTGGGAAAGGCTAGTAGAATGCTGGGGTGCATAGGGAGGGGTATCACCAGTAGGACGAAGGAGGTAGTGTTGCCACTATACATGTCACTGGTAAGACTGCACCTCAAGTACTCTGTCCAGTACTGGAGGCCCTACCTCCGGAAGAACAGAGAGGGTGGCGGCAGTACAGAAGCGGGCAACCAGAATGGTTCAAGGGACTGCATCAAAAGCCGTACTAGGAGAGACTAAGAGAACTGAATATGTACTCACTAGAGGAAAGAAGGGAAAGGGGGGGATATGATAGAAACACTGAAATACATAAGTATTAATAGGGTACAGGAAGGTAGCATTTTCTGCAGAAAGACAGACTCAAGGACAAGGGGTCATGCAGTGAAGCTGGAGGGGGTGCTTAGAGGGGATGTGAGGAAATATTTCTTCACAGAGAGGGTGGTGGAAGCCTGGAATGGCCTCTCATTGGAGGTAGTAGGTGCTAAAACAGTCTCAGGATTCAGGCAGGCATGGGACAGATACAAGGGGACCGTGGAAGGAGCACAAGAGGTGAGGATGACCAGAGATTGTGCAAGAGCTGTGGTGGCACAGCAGGCAAGGAAAATGGGCAGATTGAATGGGCCAGAGGGGTCTTTATCTGCTGACAATCTCTATGTTTCAATAAATAACATTGCACTTTGGCATGACTTTAGAACTATGCATAATAAATATATAAAAGTTTTAAGGTGGGTAAAAAATATATTTTCCAAAAAGAAACTTGGAGAATCCCATTTGGATAATTTCCAGAAAACACATAAAGAGCTAGTGGAATCAAAACTAGCAGACGGGAGAATGTTAAAAATTTTAAGAAGTTGTCAATTGGAACTTTTTTTTGAAGTATTTTTATTTTTCCCTTTTGCTCAGAAAGGTTTCTGCGTGATAGTGTTATGGTGGATGCGTGGAATAGCACTCTGCCGGGCAGTTGACAACTCTAGCTCGGTTTCTCCCACTACATCATCAGCACCGTGATATCACTGACTCTGACATCACAGGTGACTGAACAGGCAGCTGCTGAATGGCTCTTCCTGAGCAGCTGTGATGTCATAACCAGTGAGGTCAGAAAGCTGATGATGTAATGGGAGGAACAGAGCTAGATATGTCGGCTGCCACACAGAGTGCTGTTCCTAACATCAAACCTCCTAACATCAGGTAAATAATCGCTAATTAACCAAAGGGAAAAGAAAAAAGTACTAATATATACAGTAAAAGGTAATAGTTGACTGCTTTTAAAAACTAATGCAAGTTTTAGGCAGTATACTAGCTCTCTAAGGAAGTAACTGGTAACAAAAATAGTGAACTGTCCCTATCTTTCAAAGTTGGAAGTAGTATAAGTAATGCTGTTAACCAAATTAATAATGGTTTTAATGATTTCTTCCAGCAACAGGTAGATGCTTCCAAGATGTGCCCCAAACAGTAAATACATCTTAAATAGTGACTTTTCAACTTCTGGGGATTGTAAATTTGTGTTTAAAGAAGTTGAAGAGGATGTTCTTAAGGAACTCATAAATCTAAATATTAGTAAGGCCAGTGGATGGGACAGGTTAAGCAGCAGACTTTTAAAATATGCAGCACCCAATAAATGCAAGCCCCTAATGTATTTATTTTTTCTATTATGAGATGTACTTTTCTAAGCGTGTGGAAGACGGTAAAGGAAAGTTTCACCTGTCTTAGGTGGGGGGCAGCAAATGTTTTGTCAAACAACAAGCCCATTTTCCTGTTACTGATTGTGTCAGAGGTCCTGGAGAGGTTAATGATCAAATGGCTGGCTACTTGGATAAAAACAAATTGTTGTGTAACCCCTCACCCCTGCCTTTTTAGTAAAACGACAGGTGGCATGCTGTTGAAGCTGACAGCAGTACCTGTTGGGGACCTGGGTTCGGGGAGGATGAGGTTACTCGGCACAAGGGGACCTAGGTTTGGCTACTCTGCACAGGGGCACCCAAGTAAATCCGAACACAGGAAGCAATAACTGTAATGTCCAGAACCAGGAATGGGATTCTTCAGTGTGGCTTTTATTCACATCCAAGCTGAACAAACAAAGCATAGATGGACCCCCATGGGGCTACATTTCCTGGTAATGCAGATTAGAGACAACAGAGCACTTTATCTCTGTTTCCAGCCCTCAGGCTCTAAACCCACCAGGCACACAGCCCGGACTTGCACGCAGCTTTGGGTACACAGCCAGACTTGTACACACTTGGGTTTTCCCCACTGGCCCAGCTCCCCCACCGGCCACTTGATCCGCGGTCCATTTGAGGAATGAACCAATTATCCTGTTGTTGCTCCCCAAACCACACTAAAGTCTGCAACTCCTAGAGAGAATTTTCCTTACAATCCCACGTCTGGGTACTTCCCCCTTCACTGGCCAAGTGCCTGAGGCAAAGTAGAAATCCACAGAAGAAATCCATAGAGGTGGACCTGGTCAATAAAGATGGGGGGCGACCCACCTCCAGCTCCCACAGCCCATACCCGGCCATTTCTCTGGAAACTGAACAATTCCTTTACTGAACTTCCAAATGTAGATTAAGGGTAGACGTCTGTCACATCACCTCTACATATTATCTGCATCCCAACAAACTCTGGAACTTGAAACTACTTTTACTTTGCTTATCTCATTTCTCTAGGCTTCCCAATATTTAGTAGTTCAATCCCCACATTGTCACACAAGTCCCAGGGTGAAAACATAGGCCCTTTTAGCCAGAGCAGACACTCACCCTTATGTTGCGGGTGCCCCACAGGCGACTCACAAATCTTCTTTTCTCCCAAATAAATAAATACTGGAACATATAGGCAGCTTTTCCTCCACAAGCAGAACTAGGGGATTGCCCCAGGAATCTGCAGGGAAACCTTCTCATCCCCCCCCCCCGGGAAGGAGAGGGCACTGAGACCCGAAAACAGCGGTCTCCACCGCTTCAGTACTCTTCTGTGTCTCTCTTTAAGGTGGAGACAAACACCCTATTACTTAAAAGTAGCCCTCTGTCAGGACTGAGGCTCCTAGAGCCTTTACAGAGCTGCTTTAACAGCAAGCTCCCAGCTTCTCACACACTCACTGAACACCAACTGAAGAGACTGACTTGAAAACTCCCAACGTTCTAACTCCCTTTGCTGCAGATTCCAATGTGGCTCATACAGCTGCGATAGTTCTATTGGTGATGTCATCCCTTAGTCTCAGCTGAGACTGAGAACAGAATGAGACAGTGTGAAACCCATTTAACTGGAGTTTCACAAGCTGCCTCCCCTGCCTACCACTAGGTCTTACTGGGATTCTAGTAACCCTGGGTAACAAGTGGGTTACAGTTGAATAAAAGAGTTAGGATTCAAGGCTAAGCACAGCACAACCACTGTGATCCTGAATGTGACAAATGATATTTAGAGGGCCATGGACAGGGGATGTGTGTCTGGTGCTGTGTTTATAAACCTCTCCAGGCCTCTCAGCATAATCAACCCTGCTTCTTGCTGAAGAGACTGGCTTGGGTGGACCTTCAGGGTGGGTTTAACAGATAGTTTGCAAGGTATTTAGGGGAGAAGAAGCAGATTGTAGATTACCATGTGACAAAATCAGACCTCAAACATGTTGAAAACGGAGTTCGGGGTGGGGTGGTGGTGCTAGAGAGCCAAACCCACGACAGGACGTGTTTGAGAAGCTCTTAGTCTCCTGTGCATTTACATACCAAATTTGGCTATGGGGCAACAGAAGGGAGCTGAGGGTGGCCAAGGACAAAAGCAGACACAGCTACCACACCAGGCCCAGAAAACTGTGACAGATCTCAGGTTTACCTTGCTCATGTGGGTCAGGAGAGCCCCCTCCCACCTTGAAACTCCGTGTTACAAGCGGTACAGTCGATGGATCAGAAAATTGAAAAAATTCTCGATCATATGGACACCTAAGATGCCGAGATTGGACAGGCTGTGACAATAGCAAAGGAGGCAGATGATCCTTCTCTTCACAGCCAGGCCACCTTCAGCAAGATGACTACTTAAACAGCGCACCTCTGAGCATGATTGAAGACCCTAGAAAATGCTCCGAGAGCTATGAACATTCGTATAGTGGGGCTACCTGAAGGGTCTGGAGGGGACGACCTTTTAACAGTGTCAGTGGCTCAGCAGGTATAACAGTCACGTCTGAGGCCAGGAGATCAAAAGGCTGTGGGTTCTATCCCCACACCAGGCACTTGGGTTAATATCCCAATACTGACACTGCAGTGCAGCTTGAGGGGGATGCTGCACTCCTGAGGTGACGTCTTTCAGATGAGATGTTAAAACTGAGGTCCCATCTGCCTGTTCTGGGGTTATTCAGGTGGATGTTAAAGATCCCATGGCACTTCTCGAAAAGGAGTAGGGGAAGTTTCCCCGGTGTCCTGGCCAAATTTCCCCATTCACTGAAAATACCACCAACAGCTTAATCTGGTTCAAGGTTAGTTGGCATTCATCTGTATCCCCTTCCCCCAGGTCGTGCCTGAAAATAGGCAGAATTTGTCTAGTGCACTTACCCGGTTAACAAAAACGAAATAAATAAACATATATTTGATCTTGGCTAACAAATGTTTTACCTGAGGGGTACTCTTTTGACCCGCATTGTATTCGGAACGTCTTCAGAGTAAACATTTGGTGAATGCAAGATTCTGGAGGGTTTACCTATAGCAGTGCGACAACCACTTCACTGACAGCGACAGCCGCAGTGCCGAATGTCGGCATTGCACTGTCTGGTATGTTTCAGTGTCTGTATCAGGGGGCTCTGCCCCCTGAACCCCCACACATCCCGGTCTCTATACAACTCTGAGTCGGAGTTTATCGGGGAGGGGACACAACACCAGGAGATGCACCGCCAGTGTCTGCAGGGACCGGCATAGCAACCCGACTATTTCAGGTGAAATCTGTCACTGTGCTGGTCTTCGAGGGGGCAGTTTCACTCTCTGCTTGGTACACCATTCCAGAGATGCTACTCTGCCTCTTCTGAAAGTGACTATTGGTTCTGAGGTATGGGACATGATTTTGGCTTGGGCCCAGGCACACTTTCCAGTTTCCTTGGACAAACATAATATTAAATTGTTTCCTGCTTGGTCCTGTGCGGCCAGGACCCATCGCAAGCTGTTCGATCCCCTTCACCAACGACTGAGGAGCCTAGGGGTTGTGCATTCATTATTACCACCTGCCCAACTTTGGATCACTTAACGGAAACAAAACCTTTCAATTTAACGATCCCACAGAAGCCAAAAATAGGGTGGAACAGATAGATGGTTCAAGAGTTTCATTGAGAGGAGGATGTGCAGAAGGAGAGATGGCTCGGCTCGGAGGAAGGGGAGTGGGAGTCCTAAACTGGTGGTGTGGCAGATGATGTTAATGCTTAGCTTATTTTGTTGAGGGACCAGCCAGTTGAATTCCTGTTTGTCACTTGGGGAGTCTTATTAGAGAGTTCTCTGGTGCTATTGTCCCAGTTTGTGGCAATAATGACTAGATGAAGTCATGTTGGCAAATGTTGTTCTCTTTTTTTTTTTTTTTTTTTTTTACAGGATATCCTGCAGTCATGCCTTGGCTAATCTCCTGTGTTTCTGTGGACAGTTTCTCTTTTGAAACTGTTGGATGTTTTCTGGTGGTACCCCATATGCTGCATCAAATGTTAATGACTCGTATATGCCTGTTACTAAAATGATTGTTCAGCTATTATTGTGAATAGTGTCTCTTGCATGAATGTCATTAATTGCATGGCTTTCTGGCTAAGTTCAGCTTTATAAACCAATAAACATAAAGTTAAAATAAAGAAAAGAAAATGGGGTTCCCCGGGGTCAAGTTCCTGTTCTCCCTGTACTTTAGTAATATTGATATGAATTTGTATGGTGCAAATGTGCATCACTACACAGATGACACAGTTGTTTACTGCATTGAGGAGGGCAGGAGTGTGGTCCAGAAATCACTCCAGGAAAATTTTGACAGAAGTCTGCTTTCAGCTAGATGGTTCTGTATCCTGTCAAATTCAAAGAAAACATAGGCCATGATTTTTGATTCATCTAAAAACATTGGCCCACAGGAAGCCCAACTGTGTATTAAAACCTTGGATTCGGTAGTATTGGAGGTAGTGGATAAGCACAGGGACCTTGGAGTATGGTTTGACTGCTGTTTGGCTTGGGAGGCCCATAGCTCATCTGTAGTTAGTAAAACTGAACAAAGATTGTGGTCCCTTTACAGGGTGCATAATGCCCTTCCCTGTGACACAAGACTCCGGATTGTAAACACTGTTTTGTTACCACTAATTGAGTATGGTGACACTGCCTATGGAGGTGCATTGGCCACTCCTCTTGGTAGACTTGCTGTAATTGATGTAACCAAGCGTTCTTACCCAATTGAATATTTTGCTTTTATTTGATTTGCTGCTTTGATTATGTATTTTAATTGAATTAATATTTTATCTAAGTATTTTGTGACTGATATAATTGTTTTATATTGTTGTAATTGTTTTATATTGTTAGGTGCCTTGGCGATTGATAAGGCGCCATATAAATAAATTTATTATTCTTATTATTAATTTTCAACTGCATGGCAAGGTTTGTGACTGGTGCTTTATATGGTACCTATAGACATGTATTATATAATATGTTAGGATGGCTATAACTTACTGTAAGAAGGAAAGTACAGAGTTTTACATTTTTGCAATCTTGTTTAAAACAAAAAAAAGTGTCGATCCGGCCCGGTGGTGCTGAGGGTTGAGGTGCTGGATGCCACACCTCACATCACACCAGCGACCTGGGTTCAGGAATGGACTCTGGTTGCTTAGTGGCCAGCCAGGGCAAGGAAGGATCGATCGTCTGCTGACAGCTCTCCTTCCTTGGAGGAAGGGGGACGGTGCAGCACGCTGTAGACTGACACTCAGCGGTGGCTGGGTATCGACACAGGCACGCTGCCTAGAATGGGGAGGGCCCATGTCCAGGGCATTAGACTGCCTCCACGGAGGCGAAACAGTCACCCCGCCCATTGCTCGTTCGTGGGCCTTGGGGCGTAAAGCTGGAGGAAAGTACGGCGTGGCAGGCTCCATGATGGCCAGCTGTGCCCATGCTGATCGCCGGCAATCTGGATGTTAGCTTCCGGGGGTGAGGGAGGATGGTGCCCCTCGCCACCGCTCTGTCATGGAGGGATGGCGTGGTGGGATGGGTGCGGGGAAGCCTGGCCGGAGAGCCGAGTCCCCTCCGAGGGAGGGGCCATAGCCGCCTGCCTGCTCTGAGGAGGAGGAGCAGAAAAAGTGTATATGGGTGGGGGTGTCAGATTACATATCTGATCTCCGACAGGTGAGGACGATTAAGCTGTTACCAAGGTTTGCCGGGTGGGGGAGTGTAATTTGTTGTCCCATGAGCCACCATTGTGAAGGGCAGAGACAATTTTATGGTTAGTGCTCCACTTTTGTGGAATTTTTATTTATTTTATTTATTGAATTATTTCACCAGGAAGCATACACTGAGCAACTTAATGCTCGTCTTATTGTACATCCTGGGGGAATGGGGAAAGGGAAGAGCTTGAGAATACATTCCTACAAGTATTTACAGATGGCAGATACATACAATTCCAAACAGGTTCAAGGCATTGGATACATGGTGGACAATTACAACAGGTACATTACAGTAGTGGCAGTCACATCAGAGATGCGTACATACATACAATCAGAGCAGTACAGGGACAAAGCATAGGATTCTAGGTAGACAACAGCATGCAGTTACAGTACAGGTGGTACAGGGGTGATGCATAGGTTGAAGGGGTGCAGCATAGGATCCAGACACCTTTTAAGCACTAGGTTATACAGGGCTGTATAAGTGCAGGTGGGGTAGTAGGGGATAAAGAAGAAGAGAGCGAAGGAGAGAGAAAGAGTGGGAGAGGGAGGCATGTGAGTAAGGAAGAGGTCAGAAGCAGGAGCAGCTAGGTGTGTGGTAATTGTGTAGTGCAGAGGTGAGGGAAAATAGGGAGGAGGAGTGGCAGATTTGGGGAGGGAGTGCATTCCACATTTTAGGCAGGTGGTAGAAGAAGGCTTTTTGGCCAGCGGAGCTAGCTTCGCTGGGGACTGAGAGGATACATGAGTCAGACCGGGATCTCGGGGAATATGTGGAGTGAGTAGGGGTGTCGAAGGGAAGAGAAATATGGTGGGAGATATCCAATCCAGAATTTAGAGATGAAATTAGCACCATGTAGCACACTCCGAAAGTGGATTGGAAGGAAGTTGAGGGAGTGATAGAGATCACAGTGGTGAGTGTGGGGAAGGGCATCAAGAGCGAAACGACAGACTGAATTGGAGAGAGTCCAGTCTGGACAGGTAGGACTGTGGGGTGGCATCATAGATTGTGTCACAGTAGTCAAAAATGGGCATGATACTCTTCTGTACCAGCTCATGCCTAGTAGTGAGTGGGATGCAGCTGCGGTTTCTGTAAAGGGCCCCGAGCTTGGGCCTTAGTTTTTTCAGAATGGCATCGATATGAACAGAGAAGTCAAAGTATCTGTCCAGTCAGGTGCCAAGATACCTAAATGAGAAGGCGTCCTCAAGAACATTATTCTTCGTCACTGACCATGCAACCACTCTTGGGTGATCCTACCCCTCTGAATAATGTTCCTCAGTGGTTAATAGGTAGGGAACTAAAGGCCTGTGACTGTTAAAACATCCATTACCTAGTGTCCTTTGATGCTAAATTCCTTTTTAGCCCTGTTATTTTAAAGATTATTGAATCATAATATATGATGTTATGTATGTTTGTTGTTATTCATTTATTACCATTCAGCGGCATATGATAAACGTGTTAAGGATATCATTGGAAATGAGTGTGATAGCTCATATGACCTAAAACATCATCCTGTTCTTTGTATTATAAATAACATTTAAATTAATTGAATTGTAAAAAAGGAAATTCCTGTCCTTTTAGCTCCTTTAGGAGTCTATATAACAGATAGCTAGAACCCAATAGGGTTAAAGTGTTTTGTAAGTGTACCATATTTGGACATTTTTGTTCACACATCCTCATTCTGGGAGTTGATGTTTTCTAATGCATTTTAGGTGGTGGGAAATGCATCTTGAGTAATGGTAATTAATTAATCTTGTGCCAAATAGCATTGATGTGCACACATGTTTCAGTAATCTAGAACTGAAATAAGGTGGTTATAGAAACAGAGAATCTGTCAGCAGAAAATGACTGCTTGGTCCATCCAGTCTTCCCAAGTGTTCTTTGTCTAATTTACTTCCACAGACCCTGTCTCTTCTCCAGCAACCCTCCCTGCTTCTGATCTAATATACCCCATGTTTATTCCATGCATGCTTGAAGCCCTCCACCGTTCTAGAATCCACCACTTTGACTGGCAGTTAGTTCCATCCGTCTTCCATCCTTTCACTGAAGGAATATTTCCTCACATCCCTGCTGACACCCCCCCCCCCCAAACTTCATAGTGTGGCTTCTAGTGCTGGAGCTTGTCTTCATTTGGAAGAGGCTCCCTTTCTGCACCCTGTTCACCCCTGTGAAGTAAACATAGAAACATAGAATTTGACGGCAGATAAGGACCGCTTGGCCCACCCAGTCTGCCCATTTTCCTACCTATTGGATAAGCTGCAGATCCTAGATAACCAGCAGCCTACTTCTTTCTACCCCCACCCCCTAGAATTGCCTTATGACTGTCCCATGCATGCTTGAATTCCACCACTGATTTTGACTCCACAACCTCCTCCGGAAGGCCGCTCCATGCATCCTCAACCTTCCTGTGCAAAATGCTTCCTTAAATTACCTCTGAGCCGCCCCATCTTCAAATTGTGCCCTCTTGTTCTTGCACTCTTTTTTGAAAGATGCTACCCTCTTGGACTTTGTTGATTCTCTTGAGGTACTTGAACGTTTCTATCATGTCCCCCCTCTCTTCTCGAGACTATACATATTAAGCTCCTTTTGTCTCTCTTCATATGTCTTCTGGTGCAGACCCTGCACCATTTTAGTTGCCCTCCTCTGGACAGCTTCCATCCTGTCTGTCTCTTATGGAGATTGGGTCTCCAGAACTGTACACAGTACTCCAGATGGGGTCTCACCAGCTGTCTGTACAGAGGGATAATAACTTCCTGTTTTCTACTGGTGATGCCTCTCCCTATGCATCCCAGTATCCCCCCAGCCCTTCTTGCTGCCCTCTCACATTGCTTGCCCACCTTTAGGTCATCTGATATGACTACCCCCAGGTCCCTTTCCATTTTTGTTGTTGTTAGTATCTCACCCCCCATTGTGTACTCTTCCCCTGGGTTTTTGTTTCCCAGGTGCATTACCTTGCACTTCTTAGCATTGAATCTAAGCTGCCATACATTTGACCATTCCTCTAACCTTGCTAAGTCCCTTCTCATCCTTTCCACCCACCTCTGCATCAACTCTATTGCAGATCTTTGTGTCATCTGCAAGAGACGCATTTTTCCTTCCAGTCCTTCTGCAATGTCGCTATAAAGACATTGAAGAGGACCGTCCTAATACTGAAATCCCGCGGTACCCCACTAGTAACCCTCCTTCGAAAGTGGACTCCATTTACATTACTCTGTGTCCTATTCTCCAGCCAATTCTTTATCTCAGGCTGTCATCTTGGGACCCACTCCCAGGCTGACTAACTTATATTAATCTTTGTGTGGGACTGTGTCAAATGCCTTGCTAAAGTCTAGGTAGGCCATGTCCACAGCCCCTCCCTGATCTACTGCTTTGGTCACCCAGTCAAAGAAATCTATCAGATTCGTCTGGCATGACCTTCCCGCTGTGAATCCATGCTGCCTAGGATCCTTTGCCCCTCTGGCCTCTAGATACTCGACAGTTCTTTCCTTCAGAAGTGATTCCATCATTTTCCATATCACTGAGGTTAAACTAACAGGTCTGTAGTTTCCTGCTTCTGCCTTGCTCCCACTTTTGTGAAGGGGAATCACATCTGCCCTCCTCCAGTCCTTGGGTACCACCGCATCCTCCCATGATTTGTTAAAAAGGGTAGTTAGTGGTGTCACTAGTTCTACCCTTAGTTCTTTTAGAATTCTGGGATGAATCCCATCAGGCCCCATTGCTTTGTCCACCTTCAGTTTTAAGAGTTCTTTCAGAACCCTTTTTTCTATAAATGGGCTGGTATCAACTTCTGTATCCAGAGTGTTTCTACTGTTTGTTTTATGTACCTTCCCCTCTTCATTTGTAAATACTGAGCAAAAATATTTGTTAGTATCTCTGCCTTTTCACAGTCTCCCTCTGCCCACCCTCCCTCCCTTTATTAAGCCTCACTATCCCTCCCTTGGTCTTCCTTCGCTCTCTGATGTACCTATAGAAGTTTTATCCCCTCTAACCGAGTTGGCTATCTTTTCCTCGGTTTGGGCCTTTGCTGTTCTGACTGCCTTCCCAGCCTCCTTTTGTTTTAACTGATACCGCTTTTCTGTCCTGCTCCTTCTGCGATTCCTTGTACTTCCTGAATGCTTTCTTTTCTCTTGAACCTTCTACCGCTTCCTTTGAGAACCATAGTGGTTTCTTACATCATTTGTTTTGTTTATTTGCTTCACACAAAGGCTCATTACCTCTGTGATGGCAGTTTTATTATTCCCTATTGTTCTTCCACCCTCCTTTCTGCCCATTTGCTAGTGCATTCCTTAGGCACTCACCCATTTTGGCAAATCAGCCCTCCTAAAGTCCAGTACTTTTGTCTTTGTATGGCTTGACTCTATTGCTGTGTTTATTGTGAACCATACTGTTCGATGGTCGCTAGTTCCCAGATGGCTACCCACTTCTACATCTGTGATCCTCTCTCCATCTCCATTTGAGGAATCAAGGTCTAATATTGCTCCCCTCTCAGAGTGGGCTCCAGTACTAGTTGTCTAAAGCTATGCTCCTGTAGGGCATCTAGAATAACTCCATCTCAAGTGCAGCTGCAACTGCACTCCAGTTAACATCTGCATATTCAGATCACCCATCAGCAATATCTCCCCTTTTCTGCCATTCTAAGTATACTTTCTATCATTTTCTTGTCCATTTCCTCCCCTGAGAAAGGGGTCTGTATACAACCCCTGTGTGGATTGTGGTGCCATTGCCTGTCTCCAAATTTACCCACAGTGCTTCTTCTCCTCCCTGTTTACCCTTTTGTTCTGTTGCTTTTATTCCTTCCCTTATGTAAAGAGCTACTCCCCCTCCTCCTGTTTTACCCTCCCTGTCCCTCCTGTAGATAGTGTATCCTGGTATGTTTACGTCCCAGTCATGGTTTTGTGTGTACCATGTTTCTGTGACTGCCACGATATCCAGATGTTCCTCCTCCATCAAGGCCACTAATTCAGGAAGCTTGTTACCCAGACTATGGGCATTGGTACTCATTGCTCTCCATTTTTTGATGGCTTTACCTTCTGTTGCAGCATCCCCCACTGACTGTTCTACCTCGGTCTTTTTCTCATTTAGTACCCTGTTTTGAAGGGAGAGGCTGGGATTTTCCTGCTACTTGTCAATGCCTCCTCCTTTGACTAGTTTAAAAGCTTGCCAATGAAGCATTTAAACCGTTTGCCCAAAAGACTTGTTCCCTTCCTGGACAGATGCAGACCATCCTACCAGTATAGGCAGATGTCCCTCCAGGTGGAACCCCAGTCCCCAAAGAAGCCAAACCCCAGTGCTCCGCATCATTTTTTCAACCATTCATTAAACTGCATGGTGCTAATTACCCTCGCCTCCCCCATGCCTTTGACAGGCAGCACCTCTGAGAAGGATACTGTGTGTGCTACTTGTCTTAGGCCCCTCCCCAACTCTGCAATGTCCTCCTGCACTGCTCTGATCTCATGATGAGCCAAGTCATTTGTCCCTAGGTGGACAATTACGTCCAGCTCAGACTCCCTTGCAGCTATTCTCGTGATCCTGAGGATGCGCTTCCTGTCCCTCCAAGCCATGGCACCAGGCAGGCACCTTACTTCAGTTTTCCCAGCTTCCCCAGTTCTGTACCCATAGTACTTGTAGATCTCAGTCATATCACCTCTCAATCTTCTTTCACCAGGATGTTCACGTTGAGATCCCTCAGTCTCTCCTCGTATGGCTTCCCTTGCAGCCCTTGCACCATTTTGGTTGCTCTCCTCTGGACCCCCTTCACTCTGACTATGTCCTTTCTGAGGTGCAGTCTCCAGAACTGGACACAGTATTCCAGGTGGGGGTGCACCAGAGAGCGATACAGCGGCAGCACCACCTCCCACCTCCTGTTGGTGATGCCCCTCCTATGCATCCCACTAGTCCTGCCTTTGGCCTTGTCACACTTCACTGACACTTTGAGGTCCTCTGATATAGTAACACTAAGGCCCCTTTCCTGTCAAGTGCCTGCTAATACGGCTCTGCTATAATTCAGACCTGGAGATACCCAAAGTGAGGTTGCACTGTGTGGTGGCAGCATACCAGGGTAAACCTTTCAGGCATCTGAGGGGTGGTGAAAACTGGTAAGAGTGCAGACCGAGTTCTGGGAGAGAACAAGTCTGTGACACTGGTGGTAGCAGTGGGAATTGGACCTAGAGATACTCCGAGTGAGGTTGCAGTAAGTGGAGGCAACATAACAAGGTAACCATTTCAGGTGTCTGAGGGGTTGTGAAACTGGTAACCGCCACAGATAAAGTATTGGGAGAGAACACGTCGTTGACATTGATACAGAAGGAGTGAGCTTCTGCTTCCTTCAGACCATTTGGGAGGGGAGGTATGGGTGTGGTTTACTACCAAAGGCCCTATTCCTACAATGATTACCCTCCTCAGAGGGGTGCCAAAGAGGCAGAGGCAGGAGATGTGCCAGGCAGAGGCAGGCACCTGCTTCTAACCTGCAAGAGAAGCAGAATCCTTGACTTCTCTGTGTAGGCCACCTTTGACCCTCCACCAATTGGAGGCCACTTGACTCATTACTTCCAAGAGTGAAAATCCATCACCACAGACTAGTGTGTGTTGGATGTAGTGAGTCAGGGACTGGCACTTCACTTCACAAGCTTCCCAATAATCTTTCCTTAGCTCCAGCCTCAGGAAAAAATTCCTGCTTGAATTGGAGGTAGAGAAGCTGTTAAGGATGAAACTATAGAAAAGGTCCCTCCCTCTCAGATAGGATGAGGCCTGTTCTCAAGATATTTTCTCACAAGAACGAAAATGGAGATTGTTGACTTGTTCTGGACTTAAGGTACCTGAAACTGGCACATACGAAAGGAAAACACAGAAACAAATACGCTGTCGGCAGATAAGGACCTTTTGGCCCACCTAGTCTGCCCATATTTTTCCTACCTATATTGACTCCAGCGACCCTACTCAGTCCCTGGACTCCCCACCACCTTACTTCTAATATCCCTCTGCCTATTCCATGCATTCTTGAAGCCCGTAACTGTTTCAGCCCCCACCGCCTCCTCTGGGAGGCTGTACCATGCATCCACCACTCTCTCCATGAAGAATTACTTTCTCCCATTATCTCTGAGTCTCCCCCACTTCTTTCTTCATAGTGTGCACCCTTGTTCTCGTGCATCTTTTTCTTTGACATATGCTTCCTTCTTGTACCTTGTTTATACCTGTGAGGTAGTTGAATGTTGCTACCATATCGCCCCCCCTTTCCCTCCTTTCCTCCAGGGAGTACATGCTTAAGTCCTTAAGCCTTTCCCCATTTGGCTTCTGATGCAGGCCATGCACGATTTTGGTTGCCCTCTTTTGAACTGCCTCTACCCTGTCTATGTCCTTTTGGAGATGGGGCCTCCAGTATTGTACACAGTACTCGATGTGCATTCTAATCAGAGATCTATACAGGGGTATTATTACCTCTCTCCTCCTGCTGGTGATTCCCCTACCTATGCACCCCAGGATCCTAGCCTTCTCCACTACCTTTTCAACCTTCAGGTCATCTGAAATTATCACCCCCAGGTCCCTTTCCTGCTTTGTGTCCGTTAATACCTCTCCTCCCAGTTGGTATGTTGCCCCGGATTCCTGTGCCTCATGTGCATTACATTGCATTTTTTGCATTAAAACCCAGCTGCCAAACCCTTGACCATTCTTCTAGATTTTTTAGTTCATTTCTTATTTTTTCCACCCCTCCTGGTGTGTCCACTCTGTTGCAGAGTTTTGTGTCATCTGCAAACAGGCATACTTTCCCTTCCAGACCTTCTGAAATGTCACTAATAAAGGCATTAAAGAGGACCGGCCCTAATACTGATCCTTGTGGTACTCCACTGGTCACTTTGCCTACTTCAGAGTGGATGCCATTTACCACTACCTTCTGACTCCTATTGTCCAGCCAATTTGCCACCTATTTTACTGTTTTCAGACCTGTTTCTAGGCTCCCCAGCTTGTTTAACAGTCTTCTATGTGGAACGGTGTCAAAGGCCTTGCTGAGGGGGCGTGGCCAGCAGCCGAGCTGTGAACAGCTTCTCCCTGCAGCTCTACAAACAGGCACTTAATATATAATAAAACTTTATTTTTTTGCTCATCTATCTAAACAAGACTTGTACCAGATTGAAGAGTAGCCTATTAGCCGCATCTCAGTACCAAACTTGGAAGGACCTGGTAATTTAACTGGTGACAATGGGCCGCACAAGTAAGTTGGGAACTACTATGGAGGGGAAGTGCTCGAAAGAACCTAAACTAAGCTGTAGTTAGGACTCCCATTCAAACAACATGAAGTCTTGCTATATTATGACTGTTGCAGTTTGCCCCAGCCTTAGAACTGCTCCGAAGGTGAAAGAGTTAACTTCCATGCAGAGCATGGAGCTTAGAGCGCGAGCTCGGTTCAGAAGCTCTGTTTGGCTGGTTTCAAACCGAAACCGTCAGATTCTTTACTCCGCCTCACTGAACAGTCGCTCCAGAGATTCCTCCTGTTGCTCGGTTCATTTCTTCGGTTTAAAGCGCTATTTCTCGGTTTAATTTAACCGCGATTTCATTATTTTAACCGCAAAACCGATCGGTTCAGGCTCTGTCTATGGTAATCGTAAGTAATAGATAGGGTTTTTTCTGTGTGGAACTTGTAAAAGTATTATCGGTTCGGTTGAACTGATCGAGTTGTATTTAATAAGTTTAAAGCCTTTTAAGGCTTTTTAGAGTGCGGTTCCCGGTTCTTATCGGTTCTAAAAAAAAACGGATTTTATTACGTTTTTCCAGGACCTCGTGACACGGTTTGGAACCGAGCATGGTGTCTTGCCTGGCACTGCCATCAAAAGGGCAAGTTGGTTGGTTAGGCTGGCATCATGTCTGAGAAACCCAAAAGAAAAACCGGGCCCACTGGGTTTCAACACTGTAGTGTCTGTGGGGAAGCCTTTGCCAAGGCTGACCCACACACTACATGTGTCTATTGTCTGGGGTTTGACCACCTCAATTCAGACTGCCAGATTTGTAAAAATTTCCCTGCAGCCACCCTGGACATGAGAGTGGGCAGGCTCAGGGAACGAGAGGCCAAAAAGTCCGCTGACCCGGATGGCCAGCCCGGTGCCAACCGAACCAGAAGGAGTGCCCTCTGACCAGGGCGAGACTTCCTCGGCCAAACGAAAAGCTGGCTCTGAGGAGCCAGTTCCAGCAAAGAAATCTAAAAAATCAGCAGGTTTGGAGTCCAAAATTCCTTCTCCAACTGCTGCTGAGATAGCCAGGCAATACAGATTGTCCAGTCCCTGTCCTCGGTGCCCCTCCGAACCGCCACTGTCTGGCAAAAGGTCGGTTCGGTCGGTTCCAGTGGTTCAGGATTATGATATAGAAGAGTTCTATGAACCAGAGGAGGGGGATGAGGATTATGATCAGTGTGAATGTGATTTTGAAAGTCTGGATGTGCCCATTGAACCGGACATCTCCCCAGACAGACCTTCAGGTGAGTCTCCCGCTAGGCTTTCTGAGTCCCCTTCTCATTTTTTGTTTTATAAAAAAGTTGCTGAGACCCTCCAGCTTCCCTTAGAGGAGGCGTTGGATGAGCAAGAGGAGCCTGACTATATGGAGATGATGGATATCCCAGAGTCCAGGAGGTTGTCCATCCCTTTACATAAATCCTTTAGAAAACAAACAGTAAAAATTTTAAAAGCTCCTAATTCTGTGCCTCCTGTGGATAAAAAGATGGACAGGAGGTACACTTTAGTCAGGTCCTGATACAGATTTTCTTTCACAGCAATGCAGTCATGTTAGTAGTTCAGGCTGCAGCCTGTGATAAAGCTAATATTCCACTGGCTTCACATCCTCCTGACAAGGATTCCAGGAAGATTGATGCCATGGCCAAAAACAATACATGGCAGCATCCTTGGGACTCAGACAAGCTAACTATATGGCTTATGTTGCAAGATACCAGAAATCTAGATGGGATACTGTCATGGCCTTAGCCAAACAGGGTCCCTGGCCAGCTCTGCAAAGGAGCTGGAGCAGGTGGCTCTTGATGGTATTGAGGCATCTAGGTGCAATTCCATGCTGCAGTGGATTCTAATGATGTATCCTCTAGAGTCATGGCTACATCTGTGGCTTTTCACAGATTGGCCTGGCTCAGGTGTACTGCTTTGTCACAGGATACCCAGTCTAAGGCTATGGATTTTCCTGTGGTGGGAAATTCTCTGTTTGGGAGCAGACAGAGAATTATATGAAGAAAATGGATGAATATAGAACCACTTACAGGGTGCACAAGTCAAGGAACGGAAGTCACTCCTCAGAGGCAGCCCCCAGGGGTAGGGGTAGGCTTTTCACAGCCTTTTACCAGACTCAGGCCCCTCCTCTTCAGCCTATGTACAGAGGGGGTTCTTCAGAGGGAGAGGCAGACGGGGTTCGAGCAGGCCTGCTCCCACCCCTCAGCCTAAAGCCCCTGCCAAACAGGCACCCTGATGGGATGCCCAGGGTCGGCTCTCCACTACCTGTAGGGGGCAGGTTGGCTCACTTCGTCCAGGACTGGCAGTCTTTAACTTCAGACAGGTGGGTCCTGGAAGTAGTGAGCCAGGGTCTGGTTCTCAGCTTCAAGAAATTTCCGAAGATGAGAGCCAGATCTTTTCCACCTACAAACCCTTTAGAGACTCTTGCTTTGGAAACAGAAGTCTCAACCCTCCTGGCTCTCAGAGCTGTAGAAAGGTTTCTCCCCTTCACCAGGGCAAGGGTCTGTACTCCAGGTACTTCCTTACCCCAAAAAAGACAGGAGAGCGGCGGCCTATCCTGGATCTAAGATATCTAAACAAGCACCTTTTAAAGCCAAAGTTCAAAATGGTGACACTGGGAATGATTTTACCCTCCCTAAGGCCAGGGGACTGGCTTGCCTCCCTGGACCTCAAAGATGCCTACTTCCATGTTCTTATCAGAAGCTCCCATCGAAAGTACCTCAGATTCGAACTGCCCTCAGGCCATTATCAGTTCAGAGCAATGCCCTTCTGCCTTACTTCTGCCCCAAGGGTGTTCACAAAGTGTCTGGCAGTAGCAGTCGCTCACCTAAGAAGGCAAAAGATTGCCATTTTTCCTTACCTGGACGACTGGCTCATTGTGGGTCAGTCTCCAGACCAGGTCAAATCACACCTGCTAGTTACCCAGCAGCTGCTTACCTCTCTGGGGTTTCTTCTCAATCTTCCAAAGTCAGTTTTGGAACCTGTCCAGGTACTCACCTTTATAGGCGCAGAACTGGATACAAAGCAGGCCAGAGCCTTCCTTCCCTTGGAAAGGGTAAGGACCTTAGTGGCACTGGCCGCCTCCTTCACTCTGCGGGTTTCTCGACCAGCAAGGCATTTCCTGCAGCTCCTAGGGCACATGGCTGCCTCCACAGCCATGGTGCAAGGAGCAAGATTTCAGATGAGGGACATTCAGTTCCATTTGAGAGCTTTCTGGTCTCAAAGAAGAGATCCTCTATCCAAATTAATCCCAGTGATTCGAACCCTGATCCAGGCCCTTCAGTGGTGGCAGGATCAGAGCAATCTGAGACAGGGGTGCCTTTCATCCCTCTGTCCCATTCCTTGACCCTTACTACAGATGCATCCCTCTTGGGATGGGGAGCTCACATGGGCGACCTCTCCACCCAGGGGTTATGGTCCCCTCAGGAATCTCTGCTCCACATCAATCTGTTGGAACTGAGAGCTGTTTTTCTAGCACTTCAGGTTTTCTCTGCATCTGTTCAGAACAAGGTGGTACAGGTCAGAACAGACAACACCACTACAATGTGGTACATCAACAAACAAGGGGGCACTCGGTCTTCGGCCTTGTGCACCGAGAGCAATGAAGTTGTGGTCTCTGGCTTACTCCTGAACACTTCCCTCATAGCAGTTCACCTCCCAGGCAAGGACAATGTCTTGGCAGATGCCCTCAGCAGGATTTCCCAGGGCCATCACGAATGGTCACTGGATCCCCAGTACTGGGGATAGTGTTTGCCAGATGGGGCACTCCTCAGATAGATCTTTTCAGCCCCAGACAATTATCAACTTCCACTGTTTTGTTGCAGGCCCCAGTGTTGGGCTCAGTTCCCCTGGATGCCTTTCTCCTCGATTGGGAAGGGAAGTTTTTTATGCCTTTCCCCCCTTCCCTCTCCTGTTCAAAGTACTAGTCAAAATCAGGTCTCAGCCCTGCAAAATGATCCTGATTGCTCCAGACTGGGCCAGGCAGCCCTGGTACCCACTCCTTCTGTCCTTAGCAGTCCATCTTCCCCTGTGTCTCCCCAGGAACCACAATCTGTTAACCTGTGCTCAGGGGAGAGTTTGGTATCCGAATCTCAAATCCCTCAACCTCAAGTCTTGGCTCTTGAGCAGTTAGAGTTTGCTGATTTGCAACTTTCTCAAAGTGTTCTCGAAATCCTGAAGGCTGCTAGAAAGCCTTCCACCAGGCTACCTATAACTCCAAGTGGAAAAGGTTTTCCATATGGTGTTCTGGGAAGCATGTTTCCCAGAATCTGCTGATCTACCTACTGTATTGGACTACATGGTCCATCTTAATTCTTTGGGACTGAGACCAGCCACCCTGAAAGTGCACTTGGCTGCTGTCTCTGCCTTCATTTCGGCAGGGACGCCTCTTCTCTCTGCTCATCCTATTTTCCAAGTTTTTAAAGGATTGCTTCACACCAATCCCCATTCGGGACCCTGCCCGGCTTGGGATCTTAATGTATGCATTGCTCAGCTAATGCAACCCCTTTGAGCCTCTGTCTTCGGCAGAGCTTAAGTATTTGACTTGGAAAACTGTATTTCTGGTAGCCATCACTTCTGCCAGGCGTATAAGTGAGTTACAGGCTTTATCAGTAGAAACTGACTTTATTTCCTTTCACAGGGATAAAGTGGTCCTCAGGACTAACAGGAAGTTTTTGCCTAAGGTGGTTTCAGATTTCCACCTTAACCAATCTATTTCACTTCCAGTGTTCTTCACTGACCATTCCTCCTCTGGTGAGAGGAGGCTGCACAGCTTAGATGTTAAGAGGGCCTTAAGTTACTACATAGAGCGCACTAAGGGTCACAGGTTTGACTCCCTCCAACTGTTTCTCACTTATGGTGAGGTTGGGAAAGGGAGACCTGCCACTAAAAGATCCATTGCCAGGTGGATCGTTTCGTGTATACAGTTTTGCTATCAAAAGCTGGGTAAGGTTCCCCTCAGGCCTGAGGGCTCACTCTACAGAGGTACAGCTGCCTCTCTAGCTGCTGCTAGAGACATCCCTATCTTGGAGATATGTCAGGCAGCTACTTGGAAGACAGTACACACTTTCACCAAGCATTACTCCCTGGATATTCAGGCCAGGAGGGATGCTGCCGGCTTTACACAGCCGTGCTTCAGAGCCTATTCCTAAGTAGGTTCTGTCCCTCCTCCATGGAGGTACTGCTGTTAGTCTGCAATAGTCATAATATAGCAAGACTTCATGTTGTTTGAAGAAAAAATTACTCACCTTAGTAATGTTGTTTCTTCTAATGGAGTCTTGCTATATTATGACCTCCCCCCAGCCTGCCCCTCTCAGAACTCCTACTTTGGGGTATGGGGTGGGTAGTCCTCTGTTGGCATTTATTGATGCCCTCTTTCATGTTTGGGTGTTGTGTTCATTTAGTTATTTTGTCTTAATTTTTCTGGTCCACTGACTTGAGTCTTTGTGTTGGGACCAGTAAAAATGTGTTAATATATTAGTAGCCAGTTGGCTAGTGTAGGTTACAGCTTCCACACAGAACCTTAGTGAGTTTTTGCTTGTAAAGATCTGACGGTTTCGGTTTGAAACCAGCCAAACAGAGCTTCTGAACCGAGCTCACGCTCTAAGCTCCATGCTCTGCATGGAAGTTAACTCTTTCACCTCCGGAGCAGTTCTAAGGCTGGGGCAAACTGCAATAGTCATAATATAGCAAGACTCCATTAGAAGAAACAACATTACTAAGGTGAGTAATTTTTTCTTCCGGTGCGTTTGAACCAGAGGACCGTCAATCATCGAATGCCACACTGCTTCGGGTGATCCAAAGCCTGGATCGGAAAATGGAAACAGTTGGCACCGACCTTAAACAACTGAATATGAAAGTTAGAAAGCTCGAGCATGACACTAAAGGAGCACAGAACACGTGGACAAAGCCTTAGCAGTTTCGGCTGGAGTGGCTAAAGAAAATGGGCTTCTCCGGTGGCACCTTGAAAATACTGTTCGAGCTACGCATGTCCATCTCCTGGAGATTGACCACCTGGCAGTATTTCTTCAAAATTGGCTACAAGACTTACTCAGTTTAGTGCCAGTGGCTCAGTAGGTAGCACATTCTCCTCTGAGGCCGGGAGATCAGAAGGCTGTGGGTTCAGTTTCCACATCTGGCACTTGGGTTAATATCCCAGTACTGACACTGTAGTGCAGAATGAGAGGGGTGCTGCACTTCTGAGATGCTGTCTTTCGGATGAGATGTTATACCGAGGTCCCATCTGCCTGGATTTGTGGTAGTTTAGGTGGATGTTAAAGATCCCATGGCTCTTATCGAAAAGAGTAGGGAAATTTCCCCGGTGTCCTGGCAAAATTTCCCTCATTCACTAAAAATACCACCAACAGCTTAATCTGGTTCAAGGTCAGTTGGCATTCATCTGTATCCCCCTCCCCCAGGTTGTGCCTGAAAATAGGCAGGATATGTCTAGTGCACTTACCCGATTAACAAAAACTAAATAAAAATAAATATGCCAGCTGAGTTTACTGTAATGAAGGCCTACTGCATCATGCCATGTGGCAGCAAGCCATGTTCAGCAACTGGAGTGCTTATTCCTCTGACAATCATGTTGGAGCTTCGGTCCTCTCAGGAACAGGATTTGATCCTCCAGTTTTCTGAAAATATGAGCCCAATCACCTGGCAAGATTCCTGGATCCATATTTTTCCAGATCTAAGTTACGCTACTCACATGAGGGGTTCAATGGAATCCGGGAAAGACTTCGGGAGCTGAGCATATACCATGTCCTCCTCATGCCGGCAAGTCTCCGTATATTGTATGGAGGTAAGACTTACCAGTTCTGTGAGGCAGCAGAGGCATCTAAGTTTATGGACAAAATACAGAAACAATTTGCGGCCAGGGAAGAATCCTTTGAGTCAGATGAAGATCAGAATACTTGACTCATGCTCTGTTAAGGAGCTGTTATTCATTGGAGGGGAGAAGGAGAGGGGGTATTTTTGCATACTATTTACCATTTTATTGGATTTGAGCTGACATATTTTCCTCCTCTGGACTTAAGACATTGCTGGTACATTTTACTTTTGGGATTAAATCTCTTTTGGAATAAAATGGTCTTGAATTGAAGGGGGAGGTATTTAATGTAAAGTCCAGCTGCACAGTGTTGAGAAATACCTCTTTTTCTAATGTTCTCCCCTCTGGAAATACAGGCTGGTTTTCTAAAGCCTGGTACCAATATAAACAACTTTAAGGTTATATAAAGTTTAATACTAATTTAGCTCATACGATATGTGATGGTTAACTGTTCAAACTGAGCTCTAGGAAGAACTGTTTCTATTAAAGTGCCTCTAGGTGGGATTTGCGGGGGAAGCTTATACTTTACTTTTGGCCTACAGATCTTATTTGGGCGGGATGTTTAGCCCTTAGGTAGGGTGCACGATGATGACGAGACATTTTTTTTGCCGTCCTGGCTCATGGCTGCAAGGCTGTTTATTGGATTTTTGCTTAATGTTGAAACCTATCCAGTAGTGCTGGATGCACAATAATATTACTTAGCTCTGTAATAGCAGATATATTTAGTGAACCCTCAAATGTTGTTACAAGAAACAGGGACATTAACTTTTTGATTACTGTAACAATGTGTATTGACTTGGAACGACGTCATTTTCTATATGTCTACCTGTTGTCAGAATGATGTAATGTCTGATTACATTAAAACAGTAAAATATAAGTTAAATAAAAAAAAGGCCTTGCTGAAATCCAGGTGGGCCACGTCTACCTCCCTGGTTACCCAGTCAAAGAATTCTAGCAGGTTTGTCAGGCAGGCACTCCTCCCGTGTGAACCTGTGCTGCCTCTGATCCTGCAGATTATTGGTAACAAGGTATTCACCAATCCTTTCCTTCAATAGTTACTCTGTTACCTTGCCCACCACCACCAGTGTCAGGCTGACAGGCCTATAATTTCCTACCTCCTCCCTGTTTCCACTCTTGCGGAGTGGGACTACATCTGCACTCTTCCAGTCTCCCGGTACCTCCCTTAAGTTTAAAGAAAAGTTCAAAATGGTAACACGGAACCATTGTACCATTGCTGGAGGTGGGGAGGCTAGGGCCCAAATCTGAAAGATGCTTATTATGACATCCCTGTAAGATCTTCTCACAAAAAATATCTTGGGTTCAGGCTAAGAAAAGACCAGTACAAGTTCACAACACTGCCTTTTGGTCTTACCTCAGCTCCAGGGGTGTTTACAAAGTGCCTAACAGCAGTAGCTGTATACCTGCAAAGAAAAGGGGTAGTAGTGTATTCTTACCTGGATGACTGGCTACTCACAGGCAGGTCAAAAGAGGAAGCACTGAACTTTCTGGCATCAGACACACTGGAAACCCTAGATTTCCTCCTGAATCTAGAAAATCCCAGCTAGGAGCCAGTAAAATGCTGGTGTTCATAGTGCAGAGTTAGGTACTACTCAGGGGAGAGCAGTTCTTCCACAGGCACGTGTGGAAAGCCTGTAGGGTCCTTCAGACCAGGCAAACCAATATCAGCAAGGGACTTCTTGCAAGTACTGGGCCACATGTTAACAGCAACAGCTGTGTGCCATAGACTCATCTGCAGGTGAGAGATGAGCAGTACAACTTAAAAGAGGCATGGGCACCAAAAGTCAAATTCTCAAAGCCAACCAGTACCAGTCACAAACAGTTTGGTCAGGCTCTGGACTGGTGGACAACTTCAGAGAAAGAATTCTATTTTGCCAGTTTTCTACAGCTCTCACGCTGACAAAAGATGCGTCCCTGCTATGATGGGGAGGACATCTGAAAGAACAGACCGTCTGTTTTCATAGGCGCAGAGTTGGACATTACTCGGGCATTCTTTCCATAGGCAAGAGCGCAGAGTCTGTTGTCCTGTACAAGATCTTACAAGCCAGGCGAGCCAAGGCCAGCAGGGGGTGCCTTGCAGATGGTCTGCCACATGTCAGCAACAACAGCTGTGGTGCCATGGGCCTGCACACATTGTAAACATAATAATTAAGCAATAAGGCATGACAGGATGTATGTTATTGTGCAATAACGTCACTCCCAGGGTGGGTTGAAGCATGAGGCGAAGCTGAGTGCTTCCACCACACCAGGAGTGACGTTATTACACAATAACACACATCCCTGGAGTGCCTTATTGCTATTATACAATGGCTCATTTATTTGCAAAGAAAACTATATAAAAAAATGTTTTAAATAGTTTTTTTCTCTTAATTTTCTGATGTGGAAGTATATCTTCTGGGGAAAAAATCCCCTGTTTCTTATTTCTCCAGTAGGTGGTGCTGCTGCCCTGTAACGCCTGATTTCTCAGTCTGGGCTCATGTCAATGTGTGCTCTGTGTGTTTGGAAAGTGTTACTTGCCCCAATCTGTACTTTTTAGAAGATAGTATCCCACGTCTTTATGGAGAGCTGACCTATTGAACTTAAGAAAGGCTGCACTGTACTGTAGTCGTGCTTAGAGAATCACCGGAATACGAGTGCTGTTTTGGTTTTGCTATGGAAATGGGTCCATGGTTCTCGGGTGAGAGTGGCAATCACCGTGGAAGGCTGTTGTTACACAGTATGCCAGTACCTTGGCAACTCTATTTTTCAACTAGGACGCCAAGCAGTACGGTCGTAACGGCCGCTGACCTGATCAACAAGTGGAGGCTGTGGTGCACGTATGCTGGGTTTATCATGGTAGCAAGCGGCGAGGAAGCGGTTTTCACATACGTTTTATTTAGTGCAAATGTTGTTCTTGGAAATTGTTTAGGGGGAAGATAGGACACTGATGGATGTTATCTTACTGGATTCTGACTGTGGAGTTTGTAAATTAGTTGAAACAAACTGTGTTTTGCGATGGCTTGTGTGGGGAGGGAGGGTTTCTGTTGCTGTTCTGGGGTCACCTGTGTGCCTGGCCTTTTTCCAGTGATGTTGTTCAATAACATCACTGTCCCAGGCACACAGTGACCAATTGGGAAACGAGCAGTTCTTCTGCCATTGTATAATACACAATTACAAAGACTTATTATTGCACTTGACAGAATACTCTAAGGAATGACGTACTGTAAGTTCACCTGTAGCAGTCACACTTAGTGTACAGTAATCTAGTAATACTTTTTTTATTATATTTTATAAAGTTTCACAGATAAAACGTGCATAGCATTCACATTCCAGCCTGGAAACATCAATTGATATTACAGATGGGTGACAAAAAAACATTGTTTTAGAGTTAAAAAAAAAAAAAAAAGTTTCTCCTGGCATTTGCTATAAGCTGGGGGCTGAACTAACATTGTACTCATGAAATGCTTAAATGTATTTATATATAACTGTTGTGGAACTGTAGCCCATGAGCTTGTGACAAGTAATCAGAAAAAGGCAGTTCTGAAAGAGTTCTAAGAGCCATGCCCATATTGGACTAATGGTTGTCACGTCCATATCTCAGAGTCTGCATCATGGGGGAACATTCACCCCACTAAATAAAACAGTAGCGCAAGATTAAACACCAGGTCAGCATATCTGATTAACATCCCTTCAGGGCATGATGGGGAACAGTTAACCACATCATAGGGACAGCAAACATAACATCAACTATAACTTCTCATTGAAACAGGCAAGACTAAATAGCTGATATTTACCAAATTCAGCAATCGGAGACATTTAGGGCAAAGTAGTTGACTATTAACTAATTTCAGCAGTCCTTGTGAGGCAGTAAATATATGAAAGTATCTTATTAACCTCAAATGTCATCATTTCCCTCATGTGATGTGATGGAAGCACTACTGAAGGAGAGATTGGTGGAACATCTGGTTGTCAATGGACTACAGGACCCAAGGCAGCATGGTTTCACCAGGGGAAGGTCATGTCAGACCAACCTCGTTGAATTTTTTGACTGGGTGACTAGGGAGGTGGATCAGAGGAGGGCAGTGGACATGGCCTATCTGGACTTCAGCAAGGCCTTTGACACTGTGCCACATAGAAGACTATTACACAAACTGGGGAATATGGGTGTGGGCAGGACAGTAGTGTGGTGGGTAGGAAACTGGCTGGGTGGCAGGACACAGAGGGTGGTGGTAAATGGCTGTCACTCCACAGAGGGAAGAGTGACCAGTGGGGTACCACAGGGATCAGTGCTGGGACGGTCCTATTCAACATCTTCATCAGTGACATTGCACAGGACCTAGAAGGCAGAATTTCACTGTTCGCTGATGACACAAAGCTCTGTTACAGAGTAGACACACCAGAGGTGTAGACAGAATGAGAAGGGACCTGCAGAAACTTAAAGAATGGTCAGGGGTTTGGCAGTTGAAATTCAATGCAAAGAAGTGCAAGATAATGCATATGGGGCACAAAAACCCTGGCACAATATATCAGTTGGGGGGTGAGGATATAGCATGCACCAAGCAGGAAAGGGATCTTGGGGTTATCATCTCTGATGACCTCAAGGTAGGGAAACAGTGTGACAAGGCAGCAGGTAAAGCAAATAGGATGCTGGGATGTATAGGCAGGGGCATCACCAGCAGAAAAAGGGAGGTCATAATTCCGCTATACAAGACACTAGTGAGGCCCCACCTGGAGTACAGTGTACAGTTCTGGAGACCATACCTACGTAAGAAAATAGATATGGTAGAGAAGGTTCAGAGGAGGGCAACAAAGATGGTGCGTGGATTGCATCAAAAGTCCTATGAAGACAGGTTGAAGAAACTCAACATGTACTCCCTGGAGGAGAGGAGGGCGAGAGGGGATATGATAGAGACATACAAGTATCTCACAGGGAGGAGCAGGGTGCAGGAATACACTATTTTTAAACGAAAAAGATGTTCCAGGACTAGAGGGCATGGGAAGAAGTT
Organism: Neoceratodus forsteri; assembly: GCA_016271365.2. NCBI lineage: Eukaryota > Metazoa > Chordata > Ceratodontiformes > Ceratodontidae > Neoceratodus > Neoceratodus forsteri. Next base: position 1,010,131,147 of record CM028130.1, on the reverse strand, counting down.
GGAGGGAGGACGATTCAGAGGAAACATGAGGAAGAATTTCTTCACAGAGCGGGTGGTGGACAAGTGGAACACCCTGCCAGAGGAAGTGGTGGGGGCTGAAACAATCACGGGATTTAAGAATGCATGGGATAGACAAAGGAATTCTGGAGGTCAGGGGTAAGGGGCAACAAACTTCTAGGAAAACATGAACTGAACTTACAAGTTCAAATGGGCAGACTGGGTGGGCCATAGGCCCTTATCTGCCGACACTGTCTATGTATCTATGATTCTGCTAGATTTGCTTGCCTGTAATATTATTTTTCCATACTAGCCACCCATTTGCCGGCATCTTGAGGGTCTGTGAAAATGTAGACTTTGTCCCGATGTACCAGACGCAGTTTGGCAGGGAACAGGATTGCATGGGAAATGTTCATTTCACTTAATTTTGTATGGACCCATCAAATTGCTTTCTCCATTGCATGGTTGCATAAGAAACATCTGGGAATAAATGGACAGTGATCCCCTCGATACTATGCGGTTTGTGTTATCTTGCCAAGCTGAGCATTTGGTCCTGAGTTCCTATGCTGTCGGTGACCACCATTCAAACTTAAAGTGCTTCTTCAGATGTTCTGCCATGCTGACTGACTCGGTACACTTTTACAGTGCGCCAGTCATCTGTAGTACCATGTCCTTCAAATTGCTCCTTTAGCCCCTCCTTAATGAAGAATAAAGGGGACTCCCCTTCCTTCCTCTCTGGAAGACCAGTAAGTCAGAGGTTAGCACTCCAAATCTGATTCTCTAAAAGTTCAAGGCGATTGTTGGTGTGCTGTCCTTTCTTCGCTCTGTCAACGGTTCCCATCCAGCACTTGTCAGCGTGGCGTTTAAGCTCCTCCACTTCTCCCTTGATCTGCACCACTTGTGTCTCCATGGCTGTTAATCTCCCGGTTAGGCCATCCAGTTTGTCATTCATGGAGGTGACTGATGACAGGAGCTTTTTCATTTTGTGCCCAATGATTACAAAGTTTCTGTGCCGTTGTCACCTTCTGATGTTCCCGATTGAAAGGACCACGTTGTAGGCCCCGCTGCCGACGATTTTCCGGGATCTTTACAGCCATCCCCCATCTGAGTTGCTTTTTTTTTTGGGTTACCCATTTTGTCTGAAATTAGTTTAGCTTTGATTTAGTACAATTTTAAGTTTTGAAAATTAACTTTGATAGCCAAAAATTATGTCTGTAAAAAGTATCCGCTGTGGAGCTGTATATCTTGCGTCTATGCTGCTCAGGCTCCACAGCGCCCCCCTTCCCGTAATCTAGTAGTACTAGTTTTAAAACATGAGATAGATAAAAAAGTTGCAATTTTTAGCTTTTTGTGGGTAGCATCCCATGTACATGGTATTGACGCTGCAAAAGTAAATTCCCCAAATTCAGTTCAGTATCTTGGTGCCGAGTACTAGGATAATTTTACTGATCTGAGCTTGTAATTATTATTCAATCTAAGCTGCAGCAAATTCAGTAGATAAAACAGAAGTACACCTGTTATGAACCTGTATACAAAATTATGCCAGTGCATTTGCCTCCATGCTGATAGGGAGAGCCAACCAACCGCAGAGATGAATGGTTCGTTTTAAAGAGGTAGTGGCACCGGAAGTCAGATTCATGAAGTAAACCAGCACCACTCACAAACAGTTTGGTCAGGCTCTGGACTCATGGAAAGAGGTGGGGAAGTAGAAATTCTCTTTCAGCAGTTGTCCACAACTCTCACTGATGGTAGATGGCTCCTTGCTAAGATGGGTAGGGCATCTGGAGGAACAAATGATAAGTGCCATCTGGTCCAAGAAGGAACAGCAGGAGCACATAAATCTTGTAGAGCTAAGTGTAAAACGCATGTCAGTGTAGTCCTCCTCTGCTCTGCTGCAGGATCAGTCAGTTCTTTTGGTTTTTTTTGTACGGCCCCTGCATCCATCGTCTCCTGCCCCACACGCCACCTCCCCATGCCCAGGCTTATCCCCCTGGGGCAGGGCTGCCGGGTAGGTGCCCCTCAATGGACAGTGTTCTCAAGCCCTGGTTTAGCCCCAGGGTGGGGCCACAGGAGTGGGGGACCCCCCCCCCCGGTGGACACTGATGACAGCAGGAGCGGCGGCAGGTGGAGCATCATGAATGAGAGACAGGATTTTTTTGATGCTGAGAGATCCCTGGGGGCAGGGACATGCAACAATGGCCAGCATCTGCCCGGCCCCCCCTTACGTGAGGCGCCAGGAACAGCGGTACCCCCAGCCTCCACCAGAGGTCCGCATAGTTCCGGACACTCTTCCCCCTCCCCACAGAGGAGGAGAGTAGTCCCTGAGATGCTTAGTCCTTCTCACCCCCTTCCCCGGCTGGCCCTCTGACTCTTGAGTCCGTCTCCGAACCTGGGATGTCTACATCGCAAGCGTATGCATTGCCACTGTACCGGTGGGCCGGCAGGATTAGTCAGTTCTGATAAGAACAGACAATACCACCACAATGTACTACATAAACAGGGTGGTACAAAGCTCTCAAAGTTAAGCAAAAAGAATCTGGCATATTATCTAAATGCAGAAATTGCAGCAGTACATTTGCTAGGGAATGACAGTGTGCTAGCAGGCTCCCTAAGAAGGATAAGCCAGGGAAACCCCAAATGGTTACTAGACCTAAAGGTAGTACACATTATTTTCAGGAAATGGGGAATACAAGAGATAGACGTGTTCGCTTCATGGGAAAATCACAAGCTGTCACTGTTTTGCTGCAGGCCACCCCACAAAGGGACCTTGCCCCAGGATGCATTTACCCTCCATTGGAAGGGAAAGTTCCTTTATGCCTTCCCTCCATTCCCTTTGATACACAGAGACCTGAGGAAACTAAGGAGGGAGTCATCAGCAAGGATTCTAGTAGTGCCAGATTGGGCAAGACAGCCATGATACTCTCTCCAGCTGCCTTTGTCATATAAGAACCCCAGCTTACTGCCCATGAGACACAACTTTCTGATTCTGTTGCACAGCAGAGTGAAATTCCCAAACCTCAAAACAGTGAGACTCAAGGCATGGTTCTTGTGGACCTAGATTATTCAGGCATGAATCTTTCGGGCAAAGTGTTGCGTATTCTGGAAGATTCAAGAAAACCATCCACAAGAAATTTATGCTCCTCAAAATGGAAAAGATTCTCACTGTGGTGTTGAGGAAAGGGTGTATCCTCCCTAGAAGCTGATTTTCCCCTTGTTCTTAATTACATGGAACACTTGCACTCGAGTGGACTTAGACATTCATCACTGAAGATCCACCTGGGAGCTGTATCAGCTTTCCTGTCTGTAGGGAAAATAAACTCTCTGGTCTCTCATCCTGTGTAAGGCCTGATTCTCTTACAGCCCCCATTCAGGAATCTGTACTTCCCTTGGATTTGAATATCTGAACTGACACAGTTACTACAGGAATCTTTTGAGACAGTTGCCTCTGTGAATCTAAAGTTTGTAACATGGAAAACTATTTTCCTCATAGCCACGACCCCTGCCAGAAGGACCAGTGAACTTCACGCCCTGTGCATAGAATCAAACTACATCATTATGCACATGGATAAAGTGGTCCTCAGGATTCACAGGAAATCTCTCCTGAAAGTGGTGTCAGAATTTCATTTGAACCATGCAGTTATTCTGCCTGTACTATTCCCAGCAATTCTGGTTCAGGAGACCAACAAATGCATTGCTTGGGTGTCAAGAGAGCACTGAGCTGCTGTCTTGACAGAATAAAGAATATCAGGGCAGACAATTGCCAGCTGTGAGTCACTTATGGTGAGGTTGGTAAGGGCAGACCTGCAGCCAGAAAGACCATCTCAAGATGGCTGGTCTCTTGCATCCAGTTCTGTTATCAGAAAGCTGGTAAGCAGTTCCTTAGACCTCAAAGTACATTCCACAAGGGGCACTGCAGCATCAGTGGCCATCGCAAGGGGCATCCCATTGGCAGACATCTAAAAGGCAGCTACCTGGAAAACTGTTAACACATTTACAAAACATCACTGCAACATTTGGGACTGCATTCTTACTGAACCTTTTCCCTAGCTAGATTCCAAACTTCCCAGCCTCCCAAGGTACTGCTGTATAGTCTGCTGTTTTTTGTATGGCATCAGTATTGGACTCATGTTGATAAAGGAAAAAACGCTACTCACTGTGGTAATGATGTTTCTTCTAATGGGTCCAATAGTGAGCAAATAAAAATACAAAATGGTACGTGAATTCAAGAATGCATGGGATAGACATAAGAGTACTCTCGCAATAGGGAAGAGAGGATAACCCACAGATCAACTAGGGTCTGCAGTAATGCATTAAGTAGTTTAAAGGGGCAGATTAGGTGGGCCACATAGTCCTTATCTGCCGTCACCTTCTATGTATCCCATCCCTACCTCTTTTTCTAGAACCTAATCAGTAAAAGGTTCACTATTTAACAAGTTTTAAATACTCATTTTCTGTCTGAGCATTTTATTTACGCAGTTTATGTAGAGAATAATGCATGGGGTGGTGTGCATTACAAGGTTTAATTACTGGTCCTTAGTTTTTTTGTCTGGATAACCAGATGTTTAAATCATGTTACAACTGCGGTTGATATTTTGTGTTACAACCGGGTGGTTGTAATCAGTGCCTGTCAATCAAACTAGCACTTCAGAAACCTCATTGGCCATTACACTGTCTGTGGGCAGGCTGAACATCTCGGTCAGTGTGGCGGCTCCATTGTTCCAATACTGAGCACTGCATTCATGGTTTCCCTCATGCTCATGAGAAGTACGAATTGTAACTTTTTTTTTTTTTTTACCTATTTCTGGTTGATCCTGCCTTTCAAAGCGCCCCCCCCCACCTTCCTGCTCCGCCGCTGTAGCGAGAGGCAGTAGGAGGTGCCAGTAAAAAGCCGGTGGGGGGCAGATTACAGAGAGAGAGAGAGAGAGAGCACAAGGCCAGAGGAAGGCAGCATTAAGCGTGGGGGTGGTGGTAAGCCACACCGCCACTGTTTGCAGTACCAAAATTGGCGGTTTAAAAAAAAATAAAAATAATGAAGCAAATGAATCTCTACTAAAAAGAGAGACAAGCAGTGAGTGTGTGCGTCTCTCTCTCACATAAAAACTAAGGACCAGTAATTAAATAAAATAATGTATGGGTGAGTGTGTGTAAGCCAGAATTTGATACACACCTCAGTGTGGGATGCTTTTATAAACTCGTTATGTGGCATCCCACACTGTGTGTGTGTGTGTGTGTGTGTGTGTGTGTGTGTGTGTGTGTGTGTGTGTGTGTGTAAAATATAGAATAAAGTATGGGTTGGTGTATATGAGAAGTTTACACACACCAGAAATAGATGTCATAACCTAGGCTCTGATGGGTTTAATAACATCTAACTCGAAGGTGTATAGACTTCAGTTTACACACACCAATCCATATTTAATTTTATATAACTGCTGGGTTTGCCTTTTTCGCCACAGCAATTATATAAAATGAATGGAGGTTCCGTTGGGGTCCCGGCTCGGTTAGATTTCAGCATGTGGTCCTTGACTTGCGGTGCCTTTTTCTATTTATTTAAAAACTTTTTTTTTTGGTCGGCAGTAAAAACAAGTTCTCTTTCCCCTTGTATATTTTCGGTTTAAAATTGTACTTATCACCGAGTCAAGTGGCAGTTCAGTCTTCCGGAGACATGTAGCCAGCGGTCGAAGGAAAAAGCTGCATGGGACATGCACAGAGCGAGGGAAGACATGAGTGTGTGTGCCATTATAAACACTCCTTTGTAACGGCAAAATACGCCACGGTTTCCCTGTGGGAAAAAGGCAAAGCCAGTTATTATATTCTGGTTACACACACACCCCCATCCATATATTAGTCTATGTATTTTTTTTTTAAACTCGGCTTTATTTAAATCCAATAGAAAATAGTCATCAGATTCACAGGTTGTGCTACACGTTAGATACAGAGTATTGACAACTTGGACAATGATCATTTAGGTAAATGTAATACATATCTATGCCAAATGCATTCTTAATACTACATAGACCACCAGAATCATTGGATCAATGGATGAGAGAAAAAGTGGGGTTTTGTCCATAGAAGTTGAGTTCATATTGTATGATTAAGTGCGGCAAAACTCAAATTTTCACTGTCCAGAGTATAGGACCTGTGTGACAATGCTATCAAAATACTGCTAAGGAAAAGCCAGCAATCTTTATTTGTTTCTGCCATTCCTCACTCAAACAGAAAACTAATAACAAGAAGAACAGGTTAAAACACTACTAAGTAAGCCGGCCCGTCGGCGCAGCGGTTGGATTTCTGCTTGCGACGCCGGCAACCTGGGTTTGGGAACGAACCCGGGTCGCTGAGGGTCAGGCCGGGGAAGAAGGATTGAGCCCCTGGACAGCTCTCCTCTCCGGGGAGGGCAGGGCTAGCACTCGCATGCGAGCGGCACCTAGCGGAGGCTGGGTCACCGCAACACGTCGACGCTTGGCAGTACGTCAGGATGGGGCGAACGCAGGTCGTCATTGCACATCCCCATCCTGCTTAAGTGGGGGGGGGGGTTAAAATCCCGAACCTCACCGTCTTCATGACGCTCTGCCCCCAGGTGCCTGATTAGCCTCCGGAAAACCGATCCCCGGACTAGATATGTTCCGCGGCTCCGATGTAGGGGGTCGGTGCCGTGGCCCTGCTCTATGGGGGGAAAGCCAGGGATGACTGAGGGGATGTGGCTAAGTCCGGGCTGGGCAACGGGGTCTGTGACTAGAGCAGATAACACCGAGTAGGGCAAAAGAAATAAAAAAAAAAAAAAACACTACTAAGTAACTGTGAATGAAGAAAACAATGAATACAAAGTAGCAACTTAGTAAACTTGAAACATGAGTGGATATTTGTGTGAGTGCCCCGACCAGAAGTCAAGATAAATAAAATGGGACCTTGAGTATAATATAAGCCTAGCTCCTTCCGCAGAGGGCCCCAGTTTTAATGGTCGTTACTCCCAGGTAGCATACCTTGAGCGTCATAATTCATCCACATTCGCCATGCATATATGAATTTCTCCTCCGTGAGGTGGAGCTTTGCAGTCAGGTATTCCATATGAAAAATTTGAGAAACCCTTCCCTCCACTCCAGTATCCTCGGAGTATCTGGTCCATCCAGTGGCCAGTCAGGGGCTTCAAGGCTGCTAGGACCATGCATTGGAACACCTCTCTTTCCTTCCGTGTATTAATTCTTGGAATGCTAACCCCTAAAATGTAGTGATAGAAGACCTCTGGCATCTCCACCCCCCAAATCTTTGAGAATTTTTGTCTGATTAGCTTCCAAAAGCCATCCACCATGGGACAGGACCACAGTATGTGATAATGTGTTCTGGCAGCTCTACATGTTCTCCAACATCTGTCTGTAGATGTTGTTCCAAAATGTTTAGTGACCATTGGAACATAAAAAAATCTAGTGATAATTTTCCAACAGAACTTTCTCCAACTCTTTGAGGCCGAGACCCCACCCACCCACCCGAGTCAGTCATGCCATTGATCCTCATAGATGGAGATCCCGGCCTCCTCTTGCCATTTAATTTTAATGGAACCTATGTCCATTCCCTGAGCCTTTGAAAGAAGGCTGTACATATTAGAAATATATCTAGTCTTTTCCTTGAGAATTACCGACCTGTAAAGAAACTCTTCGCCTCCATCAGGTAACTGCACACCTGCAAGAATTGGTAGATGTCCATCTTATTTAGTTGATATTTTATGCACAGATGTTGGAATGTGACACAGCAGCCGCCCTCCGTTAGCTGTTCAAATTTTCGGAGAGCTTTTGTGTTCCATTGTTTTGAATCCTCCGTTGGTGTGTTCCTGGCAAAAAGTCTGGTTCCCCTATAATCAAAGTAAGAGGGCTTATGTCGTTTGGGGTACCTGAGAGTGCTCTGAGTTTTTGCAAAATGAATAGGGAAAGAAGAACCCACCTGTTGGTTATCTTTTTCTTTAATTGAGGCAATATTTTGGCAGTAGGAATAGAATGAAGGGGAGTAGGTAAATCACTGCCTGCCTCCATATGGTACCATCTGGATTATTTCCTCTGTCGGGCCCAAGTCACCAACAGAGGGGTTTGGGCTGCACAGTAATATAGCTCCAGATCCCCCTCCTCTCAGGGAAGGGCTAATTTCCTACCACTTGCCCGTGGTTGTCTACATATTATTCTGTATTTAATACACACTTGAGATGTGTGATGCTACATAGAAGATGATGGCAGAAGGGGACCGAATGGTCCATCTAGTCTGCCCATAAGCCTAGTCCCCTCCCTTAACTGCTTTTCAGTGTTATAATACCTTTGTGCCTATCTCATGCCTTCTTGAACGATCTGACTGACCTAGTCTCCACAACCTCTGGTGGAAGGCCATTCCAAGTATCCACCACCCTCCCGGTAAGGAAGAACTTTCTTCTGTTATTCTTGAACTTGCCTCCCTCCAGCTTCATGCCATGCCCCCTCATTCTTGCATGATTATTGATCTGAAATAGAACCTGAACCTGGACCTTGTTTATTCCCTTCAGGTACTTGAAGGTTTCGATCATGTCCCCCATTTCTCTGTGTTGTTCCAGGGAGTGCATGTTTAGGTCGTGCAGATGTTCCTTCTATGTCTTGTTGTGGAGTCCAAGTATCATTTTTGTAGCTCTCCTTGGCACTGTCTCCAGTCTGTCTATGTCCTTTCTGAGGTGAGGTCTCCACAACTGCATGCTGTACTCCAGGTGAGGCTTTACCATTGATCTGTACAGTGGCATAATCACCTCCCTCTTTCTACTTGTAATTCCTCTTCCTATGCACCCTAACATACTGTTCGCCTTTAATGCTGCTTTTTCACACTGCTTGGATGTTTTCAGGTTGTCTGTTATAATCACCCCCAGATGCCTTTCCTGCATTGTGACTTCCAGTTTCACTCCACACAGGAGGTATTCCTCACAAGGATTTTTCCTCCCTAGGTGCATGACCTTGCACTTTTTGGCGTTGAAATTTAATTGGCAAGTTTTCCACTCCCCCTGAGTGTCTACCCTGTTACATATCTTTGTGTCATCTGTGAACAGACACACCTTGCCTTCTAGGCCCACAGATACTGTATGTCACTGATAAAAATATTGAAGAGGATAGGCCCAAGTACCAATCCGTGTGGCACATCATTAGTTACCTCTCTCTCTCCTCTGATAGTTGGCCATTTACCAGTACCCTCTATGTTCTTCCACTAAGCCAGCTCTGTACCCAGTTTACCACTTTATGCCCAACTCCAGTACTGGCAAGTTTGTTCAATAGTCTACTATGTGGGGTCGAGTCCAAGGCTTTGCTGAAGTCTAGGTATATTACATCCACAGCGCTGCCCTGATCTACTGTCTTTTGTTACCCAGTTGAAGAACTCTATTATGTTTGTCTGGCATGATCTTCCTGTGGTGAAGCCATGCTGTCTTGGGTCCATTATATCATTTTCTTTGAGAAAGGACATAATTCTTTACTTAATTAGGGTTTCCATTGTTTTGCTGACAATTGAGGTCAGGCTTACTGGGCAGTAACTGCCAGCACTTTCCCTACTTTAATTTTTAAGAAGAGGGACAACTGTGGCCTTCCTCCAGTCCGCAGGAACTTCCCTGACCTCAAGTGAGAGGTTGAACAGTTCAGTTAGTGGTGCTGGCAGGTCTTCCCTAAGTTCCTTCAGTATCCTGGGGTGTATTTCATCACGACCCATGGCCTTGTCAACACTAAGTTTTCTTGCTCCTTCAAGACACTATTTCTCAAGAGCGAAACTCGAGAGGTTTATCAAGCATCACACACTGAGGTTGTGTATTAAATTAGAGTTGCACTCCATCCCATGTTTTATTTTATTTATTTTTTTTATTTCTGGTGAGCATTTTTTTCCAACCAGAAATTATAAAAGTTTAACCATGGCATAGTAAGAAAGTAGAATTGCAGCAGGATTCAATATTATATGTTTAAACATTAAAAATATCAGAGGAGGGCTGGCCTGGTGGCACTGAGGGTTGAGGCACCAGATTCCAAACCTCACGCCACGCTGACGACCTGAGTTTGGAGGTGAGATCAGACCACCGGTGGTTGGCGGGGGAGAGCTGGAAGAGGATTGTAGTGGCCACTGGGCTGCTCTGTTCTCTTGGATCTGGGAGGCTAGTTACCTAGCTCTTGCCTGACACTTAGTGGAGGCCAGATGCCAGAGCAAGGGAGTTTGGGGGACTGAGGAACGTCAGAAGGGTGGAAGGAGCACGTAGTTTCTCAGGAGTGTGTATGCGCCTCCATGTACGTAGCGCTACGCCTGTACGCTGCTCCGGGATGGATGGGGAGAAAATGATAAAAAAAAAAAAATAGTATGTCTCCCTGTGGTCATGAGTAATGGCTCCCGAAGCCCTGGAACCTCAATTTTGGTGGATGCCCAGGGGACGAGAGGATGATGGAGTCAGAAGCTAGAGGGGGGCCAGATGAAAGGGGCAGGTGGCCATGGGGGCACAAACAGCTGTATAGAAAAAAAAAATGAGGAGTACGTATTTTGAAAGTTACCGTTCTTAAGCAAAGAATCATGGTAAATTATGATAGATTCAGAAAACCACAAAATGGGTGAACAGTGGTCCAAGTAGTGGCCAGAAAAGCAGATTTTTGTAAAACTCGGATTTTAACTTTGAAATGTGTAGTGCTTGTGGCACAACAATTTGAACATTTAGATTCTTTGAAAAAAACAGTTGTAAATTAAGAAAATCTCTGAATTTACATCTGTAATACGAATGTGTCCTTTCTCACAACCGCAGCAGGAAGTGAAAGTGACAGCAGCTGTGTGGCTGTGAGTGGAGCTTACACTTACAGACTCTGAGGCAGCACATGGCTGTCATAATAACCAGCCGATTATTACGGCAAATAACTATGAGCCCATAGAAAAAATTGCTCACTTGTTGTTATATTTGAATAATTAATCAAGTATTTTTGGTTGTTTAACTTAAAAATTTCTATTATAAGTCTGTTTTCTTTAGCTATTTAGCTTTAGCTTATTATTTTAGACAACATTAGTACTGCTTCCATCGACTCTTAAGCACATATTTTTATTTATTTATTTAGTTTTTGTTAACCGGGTAGGTGCACTAGCCAGCAAGTGACTATTTTCAGGCACGACCCGGGAGGTACAATTACAATACAAGTAGAATGGTGCAGTTTATACAGTACAAGTACAGGTACATAGATACAAGCATACAATTTTTTATAAGTAAGCAGAGGGTACAGGAGGAAGGACAGATTTTGGATTAGATTTGGGAAACTGATTGGGGGGATATGGGCAGGGAAGGGTGAGTGCACAGCTCAAGGTGGTTGGAAGGTGGCGGGGCTGGAACCAAGGTAAGGAACTCTGCCAACTGTTTTGGCAGAATCTTAGGAGAGTGTAGGGTGGGACAGTGAAAGGATTACGACTTTTGGCAGGAGGTAAGAGTCTATAGCAGACTCGTGGAACCGATTCCCAGTATGAGAGGAGCTCAGGTCGAGGCCAGGGTAGGCTGGCGGTGATGGGTAGGAAGGAAAGTGTATAGACTGCAGGGGCTGGAGACGGGGAAGGGGTAGGGTTACATAGGGAGTTGTGCTGAGAACGGCAGGAGCAGGCGTGAGTACGGCTGATGCGGGGAAAACATGGAACAGCAATCGCACTCATGGGAACCTTGGGTCGGAATGAAAGGCAGGGGCCCGGCTGGAGGGAGCCCAAGCTGGGCAGGGTTGGCATTCTGGATGAGCGAGGGGTTCCAGAGCTAGGCAGGTTTATTCACGAGCGCAATGACCTGCGAGGAGGTTGATATAGGGGGGAAGGCTGAAAACCGGCGTCAAGGAAGGGATCAGGGAAGCGGGAAGATACGGCATTAGCGGTAGAATGCTGCAGTCGGTGTCTGGGCTTATGGAACTGTAAGCCGGCAGGGAAGGTAGGGGGACTCGGTCACCAGGGGGAGAGTTACGGCTGCATACAGCTTTAGCGAGAAAAGGTGCGATGGCGACAGTGCTGCAGACTGATAGCCGGCAAGAAATACCAGGGTAGTCGGTGTGCGGGGGGGGATGAGGAGAGACCAGTACAGGTTTTCAGTAAATACATACTTCAAAAGATTAGTGCAAACAGCAGGATGTTTTCAATACATATGTCAAAAGATTAGTGCAAACAGCAGGATGGGAAAGCAGGTACCACAATCATATAGTAATTGGCAATTGTTACACAACGATTGTAACAATAAGGTGACTGAAGACATTTGTAATACATAACACAGTAAGTAAAACGGTAATTATTATAACACAAGGTTAAGAAAGGTAAGTGATAGAGGCATATATAATACATCAGACAGTAGAGCCATATAAGTTTCTTTGTGATCATAAAAGAAAATGCAAGCAGTCCAAATAACCAGTATGCAAGGCATCAAGTAGGGTGTAGGTAGACAAATGGGCATGTAGATAGGGGGAGGGAGAGGTAACATGAAGAAAAGATTTAGGTAGGATCAAAACAGGCACATTGGTCCATAGAAGTAAGGTGATTCTGTAGTCTTCGCTGAAAGCAAGGTGTGAGGAAGCTCGTCTTAGGTCAATAGGTAGTGAGTTCCATGCTTGGGGGGGCAGCATGCCCAAATGCATAGCGCCCTTGGAAGTGCGGCAGAGGGAACTTTAGGAAAGACTTATCAGACGCATCTCAGCTTACGCTGGGGATAGCAGGCTGGAGCAGCTCAGATAGTGTAGCAGGTCTAAACACTTGATTATGGAGTCTGAGGCAGCAGAGTAGTACTGTCTAGTGGAGGAGGGGAAAGCCAGCCTAGGTCCTTATAAAGTTGGCAGTGATGTTTAAAGGCAGAGGCCTTTGATGCATATCGGCAAACATTGTTGTAGGTGGTATCCCACTTTTGAAGTGCAGTTTTGTTTGCCATGGTTAGGATGGGGGCTAGTAGGATAGAGTTGGCAGGAGGATTCCCCTGGCAATGGCCAGCTTGGCAGTGGGTGTGAGCATGTAGTTAGTTCTGTAGGCAGCCCCCAGTTTGCAATTAACCGTTTTGCAGGTTTCTTGGATGTGCTGGTTACAGTCAAGGGTTTGGTTGAGAAGTATGCCCAGATAGCGGAACGTACTTATAGTCTCGAGAGGGGTTCCGTTTAGGTCAAGTATATTCAGGGGAGATGAGCAGGATCGAAGTTTATGGGTTGTTCCCAGTAGCATGGCTTTTGTTTTGCTAGCATTAAGTATGAGGCGATGAGCATTTAGCCAGTGTTGAGCCGAATGGAAGGCAGATGTCAGAGTGGCATTGAGATGGTTAATACAGCCTGAACGAGCATAGAGAACCAGGTCATCAGCATAGAGTAGCGAGGCACCAGATGTTATATGCAGCCCTTGATGCTTTGCATTGTAGGGGCATGTGTGATTTTGTATTTTCTTGAAACTTGGTTTCCCAGCCAAATACCCTTTGGGGTAACCCTTGCCTCAGTGTTTGCGCACAGAGGTTCTTTGTCTTTAAATAGTTTTTTATTTTAATGGGTTCACCACAATATATCCAAGGCACACTGCCTTAAGGGTAGCTGGTCCATTCCACTGGGGTGTCAAACAGACGAGGCATACTGATGAGTCCTGGTAGGACGAAACACGTGTCTATGTCTTCTGTTAGCACCCTTTGCAAACTGTGTGAGAGGCCTTTTGGCACCATGCAATTCTGTTTAAAGTTGGACCAGCATAACATTCTGTGGTGATTTGCATATGCAGCCCTTGATGCGTTGCATTGTGGGGGCATGTGTGATTTTGTATTTTCTTGAAACTTGGTTTCCCAGCCAAATACCCTTTGGGGTAACCCTTGCCTCAGTGTTTGCGCACAGAGGTTCTTTGTCTTTTAAATAGTTTTTTATGTTAATGGGTTCACCACAATAGATCCAAGGCACACTGCCTTAAGGGTAGCTGGTCCATTCCACTGGGGTGTCAAACAGACGAGGCATACTGATGAATCCTGGTAGGACGAAACACGTGTCTATGTCTTCTGTTAGCACCCTTTGCAAACTGTGTGAGAGGCCTTTTGGCACCATGCAATTCTGCTTAAATTTGGACCAGCATAACATTCTGTGGTGATTTGCATATGCAGCCCTTGATGCTTTGCATTGTGGGGGCATGTGTGATTTTGTATTTACCAGATGTTATACTGCTGGGAAGATTGTTAGAACACTGGAGGGCTCAGCAGCACACAGCAGCCTTTGATTCTGTTCTGATCAGTTCTGATTTTATCATCCCTATTCTGATCTCCCAGGCAAAATCTCTGGCTGGAGATGATGCAGTTTTTGAATGGCATCACTTGTGGGCTTGTGGTTGTTAGAAAATGTGCAGGGATCTAGGGAAACTTGAGGAGTGGTCAAAGACATGGCAGTTGGGGTTCAGTGCCAGAATCTGCAAAGTCATGCACATAGGACATAGGAACCGTGGTGCGTAGGGTAGGTGCCGGCAGTCACTAGACAAGAAAGGGACTTTGGCTTGCTGGCAATAATGCAGTTTTGGTATTGGCTTACTACTGGACTCAGAAGAAACATCATTACTACGATGAGTCATTTTTTTTCTTCTTTACCTTCTGAGTGTCCAGTCAATTGCAGATTTTGGTGTCCTTTGCAAAAAGTCATACCTTTCCCTCCAGTTCATCTGCAATGTCCCCAGTGAAGATATTGAAGAGGACTGGTCCCAGTACTGAACCTAGTGGTACCCTACTGGGAGCTGTCCTATCCTTACAGTGTGTGCCATTAACTATCACCTTCTGTCTCCTATTTGTTAACTAGTTTTAAACTTGGTCTATAGTTTGGACCCCACACCTAAGCTGGTCAACTTCTTACTCAGCCTGCTGTGTGGCACACTGTTGAAGGGCTTGCTGAAGTCTAGATAGACTATATCCACTGCCCTCCCCGATCTATTTTCCTGGTCACCCAGTCAAAGAAATCTGTCAGATCTGTTTTGCACATTATGTGTGGTTTCTGTTTATTGATTTTTTTTTTCTTATAAATACTGTCATTACCTATAGTTTCTGAAAATATGTATTTCATTGATAGGACCTAACGTAGGCCATGAGGAAGTGGCCCCATGACCACAAAACACTGGTGTACCTAATGAAATAGGCAGCTACTGTATTAGTAAAATAAAGCATGAATTATGCTCAAAAAGTTATACTGGAGTTCGGAGTCTTCCTAACCTGTACAAAGAACTGCACTTCTGTGCATCAAAGCAGACTCCTCTGATTACCCTTTATTTTCTCATCTGTCCAGTTCAGGACAGGGAGGGCATCCAGGAACCCCCCCCCCCACAGCAATGTATCCCTGATCAACAGTTTATATACCTGCGCGACAGCAAGGAGGGGCTCAGAAAAAAATACTAAAAGTATTACTTATTAAAGAAAAAAGAAAAAATTATACAGCATGATATCAAGTGGTCCTCGAGGCATGAGCTCCCCCATGGTGCCTGCCATGGGGGTGCTGCCTCCCACTTTACCCATGGCCAACTGGCTTACTGGTGTAACAGCAGCACATCACACTGTCACCTGGGAGATGGGAGCTTGAGTGCAAGTCCTGAAAACGCCACTCTGGGGCAGGCTGTGAGCAGAGCGTACTACAGCGGTGAGGCACTTAACCCTCAGGGAGGGAGAGAGAGGGTGAACCACCCAGTGTCCACACACACAGACACACACACCCACACCCCTTGCCGATCATAGAAACACAGAAGTTGACAGCAGATAAGGCCCATCCAGTCTGCCCATTTTATTCTACCTTATGAATTTGTCATAGGCCTTTACTCTGTCAATGACCTATCTATTCATACTCATCTGTATTGCTCCCTTATGCCTATCCCATGTCTGTTTGAAGCCCTGCACTGTATTCATATCCACCACTTCCTGAGGTAGGCCGTTCCATGCATCCACCACCGTTTCTGTGAAAAAGTACTTCCTCACATTACCTCTTAATCAGCCTCCCTCTAATCTCATGCTGTGTTCTCTTGTCCTGCTATTTTTTTTTATATTGAAACATGTTAAACTCACCTTGTTAATGCCCTTAAGATGTCCGAATGTTTCAATCATATCACCTCTCTCCCTCCTTTGCTCTAGGGTATACATAGTGAGCTCCGTTAATCTGTCCTCATATGTTTTCTGATGCGGCCTCTGCACCATTTTGGTTGCCTTTCTCTGGACTGCCTCCATTTTGTTAATGTCCTTGTGCAGGTGCGGCCACCAGTACTGCACACAGTCCTCCAGATGGGGCCTAACCAGTGTCTTGTAAAGAGGGATCATTAAGTCCCTCTTACGACTTGTGATACCCCTAGTAATACACCCCAACATCCCTCTAGCCTTACCTACTGCTTTAGTGGTATGCTTGGATGATTTGAGGTCATCTCTGATGATGATGCCTAAGTCTCTTTCTTCCTTTGTGATTGCTAGCAACTCCCCTCCCAATCTATAGGTGGCTTCAGGGTTTCTCTTCCCTCTGTGCATGATCTTGCACTTCTTTGCGTTAAACCCCAGTTGCCGCTCTTCTGACCATTTTGCCAATTTATCCAGATCTCATTTCATTCTGCCCACTCCATCTGGATCATCTACTTTGTTGCAGATCTTGGTGTCATCTGCAGATAAGCAAATCTTACCCTCCAGTCCACCTGCAATGCCACTGATGAAGATATTGAAGAGGACTGGCCCCAGGACTAATCACTGAGGTGCCCCACATTCGACTTGCATCTCTTCTGACAGTTTATCGTTTACCACCACTCTCTGTTTTCTGCCCACCAACCAGTTTGCCACCCAGTTGACCAATTTCTGACCCACCCGAGCCTACCCAGCTTATTAATCAATCTTCTAGTGGAACAGTATCGAAAGCTTTGCTGAAGTCTAGGTAGGCGACATCAACTGCACCTCCTTGGTCCACCACTCTGGTTACCCAGTCAAAGAAATCTATGAGATTTGTTTGACAGGACCTTCCTATTGTAAATCCATGCTGTCTTGGATCCTGTGCTTCTATGGATTCCAGGTGTTGTACTACCCTTTCCTTAAGGAGTGACTCCATAATCTTGCCCACTACTGAGGTAAGACCAACTGGTCTGTAGTTCTGTGACTCCTCCCTGCTACCACTCTTGTGGAGCGGGATCACATGAGCCCTTCTCCAGTGTCTGGGACCTCTCCTGTGCTCAGAAACTCACTAAACAGTGAACCAAATACGGTCAACCAAGAAGCAGCACTGGTATCTGCTATGAAGGCAACCACTCGTTTACCCTCTCAGTAGAAGAAACGGTACAGCTGCGGCAACCCAAATCATAGGTGCAGGTGACTGTTTGGGGGATAGAAAATGGTAAGAAGCTATGACAGAAGACTGCTCTCACTGAGTATTCATTTATTCAAAGCATTTGAAATTACTTGCTACCCAACAGCTCCTGAATTCAATGGCCTGTTAATGTTTAAAGGAGCTTAATATGTGTAGCATCGAGGAAAGGAGGGAGAGGGGGGACATGATAGAAATGTTCAAGTACCTCAAGGGAATCAACAAAGTCCAAGAGGGTAGCATCTTTCAAAAAAGAGGTGTGCAAGAACAAGAGCACAATTTGAAGACGGGGCGGCTCAGAGGTAATTTAAGGAAGTATTTTTCATGAGGGCTGTGGATGCATGGGAACGCCTTCGGAGGAGGTTGTGAGTTAAAATCAGTGGTGGAATTCAAGAATGCATGGGATAGTCGTAAGGCCATTCTAGGGGGTGGGGGTAGGAAGAAGTAGGCTGCTGGTTAACTAGGATCTGCAGCTTATCCAGTAGGTAGGGAAATGGGCAGACTGGGTGGGCCAAGCGGTCCTTATCTGCCGTCAAATTCTATGTTTCCTGACATTTAATGGCCCGCTGATGTTTATTCAAGGAGCATGTGTCCAGATTTAACAGATCCTCACAGAAAAAAAGTTCAACGCCTCTTGATTTTTTAAAAAGTTTTATCTTTTCCACCAACACACAGAAGTGAGGCAGAGTTTCATGGCAGATGCCACTTCGTCTGGGCTGCAGTGGCACCTATTCACTTTAAACAAAGTACCAGCTTCAAATATATCGGGGCTTGTTCATAATACTTTTTTAGATCCTGCAACTTACTAGACCTTCCATCTATCCATATAGCAAGTTCTACAGAGCAGAGATAGTGTTTTAAGCTTGATAAAGGGAACCCAACAACATTTAGCAGGTTTGATGAATTAAGGAACGGTCTAGTATGCTAAATTAAACTAAATGGGTCTAGCCAGGCCAGTGGTGTAAAGGGATGAGGCACCCTCTCCTCATCTGCCGCCATGCCGGTGACCCGGATTCAGGAACGGACCTGGGATGCTGAGGATTGGCCAGGGTGGGAGAGAATAGAGCTTCCAGAGGACTGCTCTCCTCTCCTGGGGATGGAGGGTTAAAGCGCCTGATGTTAGCCTGGCCCCTAGTGTTGGCAGGGGTTATAGCAGCCAAGGATAGTCTGGATGGGGGGGCAGAGTGGCGGCTGCCAGTGTTCCCCTTGCAGTTGTGCAGATGTCAAAGTGGAAGGCCACTTGGGGACCAGTGATCGCCATACAGTGTGGTTCAATGTAAGAATGGCTGTGGAATCAAGCCACATACAGGTGAGGGTCCCTGACTTCAAGGGGCAGATTTTATGAAGATGGATGAATGCCTCAGGATGACCTGGCTGGGGGGATGCCTTGGGGGGGCGGTGGAGGAACAGTGGGCCAAGCCAAAAAGGGGCATAGTGAAGGCAACAAACTTCCGTGTCAAGCAGGTGAGCAAACATAAGAGGAAAAAGAGACTGTTGTGGTTCTCGAAAGAGGTGGAAGAAAATGTAAAAGCTAAAAGGGTAGCATTCTGAAGGTATAAGAAGACACAGAGGGAGGAGGATAGGGAGATGTGTTGGTGGAAACAGAGGGAAGCAGGGAAAGCAGTAAGGAGCACAAAGGCACAAACTGAATAGAGAATAGCCCAGGCAGTATCAAAAGAGAGCGTGACATTTTTTAGATGTGTAAGCGAAAAGAGGAAGACCAAGGGAGGGATGGTAAGGTTAAAAAGGAAAGTGGGACTGTACAGAGGAGGACCAGGAAAAGACAGACATCTTCAACAAATACTTCTGCTCAGGGTTCACAGAGGAAGCGGAAGGGAAGGGACTGCAAAAAAGTAACAGAAGCCTTTTTTTGTGTGTGTGTGTGGGGGGGAACTAGTCCTTTACCAGAGGAGAGAATCCTGCAGGCACTCACTAATCTGAAAGTGGACAGAGCAATGGGGCCAGATGGAGTGCATCCAGGGATTTTGAGGGAGCTCATGAAGGTACTGACTACACCTCTGACAGTCCTGTATAACAGACTGGAAACCAGAGTGGTTCCAGAGGACTGAAGGAGGGCAGATGTAGTCCCACTTCCCAAAAGTGGTAGCAGGGAAGAGGCTGGTAATTGTAGGCCAGTCAGCCTGACATTGGTGGCGGGAAAGTTAATGGAAATACTGCTGAAGGAAAGGATTGTGAAATATCTTGAATCCAGTGGGTTACGAGACCTGAGGCAGCATGAATTGGGGGTCATATCAAACGAATATGATAAATTTCTTTGACTGAGTGACTAAGGAATCGGATCAGGGAGGAATGGTGGACATGGCCTACCTAGATTTCAGTAAGACTTTTGACACGGTCCACGTAGACTAGAAAGCAAGTTAGGTAGCTTAGGCATGGGTAAAAAGGTGGTTAACTGGCTAAGAAATTGGTTAGCGGATAGGCGAGAGAGGGTGGTGGTAAATAGAGTTCTCTCCAAGGAAGGGGAAGGTGACTGTCAGTTTTAATATCTTTATAAGTGATATTGCAGAGGAGCTGGAAGGGAAGGTCTGCCTCTTTGCAGATGACACCAAGATTTGCAACAGGGTGGACACTTCAGTGGGGGGAGGATGAGCACAAAACTGAAAAACCTCAAGGATTGGTCAAAAAAGTATGGCATTAAGAGTGGTACAGGGGAGTCCCTCCTTCCCGGGGAGGAGATTGGGTGCATGGCTGCTGAATCCACTTCAGGTTGTTACCGTGGGTCGTCAGTGTGTGGAGTAGATACCTCACCACTCAGTGCCATGGAGCTAGACCATAAGGGGATTTTAGTGTTGGTCGACTAGGGTGGGTGTTAGCTGGGACATCGCAAAAGGGGGTGAATGTGAAGAAAAATAAATACAATGTCTTTCCTAAGCCATCCCTGGAATGGAGCACTTCAGAGAGGCTGTCTAGCAGCATGGGAGACAGCTGCACCCAGTACCTTTTATTTAAAAGAAAAAAAAAAACAGCACACTAACAACTAGCTGAAATATCATAGAGCTGTGTGGGGGATCCTGGGTGGGCTGAGTAATCAGATTCTTTAACTAAAAATTGTACCAGGAATTGTTGTTCCTTGAAATATTGACTAATCATAGCAGTTAAGCTAAGTTACTGCTGTAGTCCTGTTGAAGTGGTGTTGCCATGAAACATCTACGTTCTCTAATAGGTGGATGGAATAAAATCACACAAAAATTGTAAAAAGATGAGCCTTCGTTTTTGAAGTTGGCTAATTAACTTTCAGCTCTATTTTGTTTGTTAATACTGCTGCTGAGACAACTCAACAGTTGTAAGAGTGGTCTCGAGCGCATTCATAGGGTATGAGAACTAAGAACCAAAGGTGAGCAGTTCTGATACTCCAAGGATGTAAGTGAGACCACTCTTACTATTGCAGGAACAGTATTAATATATTAGTGATTGAGATTGATCAAGAGTATATTCAAATTAAGGAAAAACCTGCCCTGAATGTACCCATTTGTAGGGTAGCTGTGCATGAGACACACTTCACAGAATAAGTGTCTCTCACGTGCAGAGGAGAGGAGTGCTCCGATTGGTTGGGAGTACTGCCCTGATCAATAATGGTTCTAGGCTGGCCTCAGAGGGGCAGGCTCACTGAAGTATTATCTCTGCGGGGGATGTGATCATTGACCATGAGGGGACTTGAACCTAGGAGGTTGAAAGAAGTGGGTTTGCCCCTTCATGGTATTGAACATTTAGCAAATATAAAGTTTACAGCAGTGCTAAATTGAATTAGTTGCTGATTATGCCCTATTCTAAAAAAAAAAAAAAAAAAAGTAATTTTTAGAAACTATTTTTACGAGATATCTATACGTGCTTGTTGAAGGGCTAGATGCAGAACTTGCCCAATTCCAGGGCCACATATCAGGAGAGAGGGAGCCACAAGAATCTAGCAGTATAGCCTAGAGGTTAGATTAATGAGCTGTGAATAAACTTGGTACATCCAGCAGACCTGGTTTTGATTCCCACAACCTCTGCTTACATACTGTGCGACTCTGAGCAAGTCACTTAACCTCTCCAGTGCTCCCGAGTCCTGGGTTGCCTTTATAAAGGACCCTTGTGGCCCAGTGGGCATGACCCAGTTACCAAAGAACAACAACACAAATAAAAACCCTCATTCGTAAGATGACATCTCCATATCTTTCAGTTCAGCTAGTTTTGTGTCATTTTTGTGCTCTGTTTGAATTTAACCATAATTTTTTTTCTAGAGTTTTTTTCTACCCTGACCCCAGGGATATATCTTGTCAGGTCTGAAACCTCTGGCGCCTCTGGACCCCGATAACCCATGGGTTACCCCCACAGCTTATACTTCATGGTAGAGACTCAAGGGGGAGGGCCGTCCTCCCACGAGACAGTTGGATCCAGTGTCAGCAGCCACAAGGACCCTGTGGAGTCCCCAAGGCCCAAACCATCATTTAGTTGGATATGTTGGCCCCTTCCCACCTCCTCTGGCATGAGCGTAACTCCTAGGCCTCAGTGGTACACAGCTATCCCTGCAATGGGAGAAAGCTCCCTGGCCCTGATGCAGGGGTTGCTGTGATACCTCCGCTTGCCACCAACCCTCCCCAGCTATGGTGCACTGCCACATTGCAGCTGCCTTAGTCTGACCTGCCCCACGATGTGGCGACCCAAGCTTGCTCCCAAACTCTGATCTCCTGCACAGTAATGCGATGCGCTACTGCTGGGCCATCGGGACGGCAAAATGTAATTTCTAAGAGATGCACACATCAGCAATAAATCCTGGAAACGTGGTCAGAAACAGAGGACCATGAACAAATGAGGCCAGGTGTACAGCAGAAGCTTTTTTAAAGGTCCCCTCTGCTCCAGGGGTCCTTTGTGATATACAGGTCACCCCATTCTAATACCGACTGTAGAGGGCTAGAAGGGAAATTATTATTTATTTTTAACTGTTGTTAACTAGAACATGCTTATCTGTGGTATCCTGTACTCAATGGTGATGTGAATCTAAAGAAAAGGAAAAAAAAACAGAATTATGGATGGCTGATGCTCTTGGACCATAAAGTGAGTCATCTTGAAACACGATGCACTGTTGGCATCTATTAGCCTGGGATGATATCTGATGGGGTTTTTGTCAAGAACTACATGGTTCGTGCCTCTCCCCGGAGGGGGGTATATTTGGTAATATAACTGTGGCAAACACTGTACATTTCAGAGCCTCACTTTCATCATCTTTAGCAAATCTTGGAGTCATTTGTGGAGTCTGATCCAGTGGAGAGAAAGTCGATCCAGTGGTTCAGCTCAGCTTGTGCTTGAATAATCTTTCAAATTGAAAACATAATAGCAGAAAACAGGTCAGAAAAAGACCAGAACAGTCCATCTAATCTGTCCCAAGATTCCCTACTGAGAATCTTACTAATGTTAATTATTTCCCTTATACTCCCTTCTCCTTTCTATACTGTTCCATCCTGCAAGTCCCTTAAATGCATCCCAGCTTCTTTCAAACCCAGATGTTGTTTCTTCCTCCACAGCCTTGTCTGAAAATGTGTTCCCCTCCTCTGCTCCCCTTCCATGAAATAAACTAATGTATTTTTTTTAACCTCACCCTTCTCGTTTATGTACATGACTCCTAGTGGACCTACTGTTTCTCAGATTAACTAACCTTAACATTGCCGCTCTGTTGAGCCCTTTCATGAACTCAAAAGTGAGGTGTCTATCATCTACCAGGTCTCCCTTCTAATCCTCTAGTGAGTACAAGTTAAGAAAATTCAGTCTCATATGTTTTGCTTGTTATCTGTGGATCATCTTCGTTGTCCTTCTCTGTATTGTCTCTAATCTATCCTTACACTTTCTTGGATACAGATCCCAGAACGTCACGCAGTACCCCAGCTAGGGCCTGACCACCAGTGTGATATACAGAGGCAGTATCAACTCCCTCCATCTGCTAGTAATCCCTCTTGCTATGCACACAGCATCCTTTTAGCCCCCCTGCATGCCTTATTGAACTGAAGATTTTTTTTTTGGTAATTTATCACTACCTTTCAAATCTCTTTCCTCCTCTGTGCTCTCTCTCTACAGGCATCCCATCAATATTTATTTATTTATTTATTTATTTATGTATGTATTTATTTAAATTTGATGACCGGGAAAAGCACTCAGAACAGAAGCTCGTTTCCAGGCGTGACCCAGGGACAAGGGGGTACAGATACAACAAAGAGAGAGCAAAACAACCCGATGCAGTGTAATGCAGAGTTAACATAAAGTTAATATTTACAATATAATACAGAAAAGACAAAAGCTTATTTACAGTATAATACAAGGGTGTGTTGTAAGTAACAGTAAAGTAAAATGAGAGTGTAATTCACATTTTAGGAGTGCAAAGTAGAGTGTTGTGCAAGAGATTCAATGTGAAGGGAAAGCCAACAAATGCTGGTAGCAAACAAAACAATGTGGTAGCCACTGATTTTGGGACTATATCAATGTAGTGAATTATTCCCAGATTCTTCATCCCTGTATGCATCACTTTGTACATTTTGCATTGAATTTCAACTGCCAAATACTGGACCATTTCTTCAGTCTTCTCACATCATTTTGTAAACATCTTCATTTTCTACTCTTCTACAAAGTTTTGTATCATCTGTGAATAGACTTCTCTTGTCCTAACATATAATAAGAGTGAGTGAGTGAGTGTGTGTGTGTGTGTGTGTGTGTGTGTGTGTGTGTGTGTGTGTATTTTTAATTTACTATACTTTTTTCCCCTAAGTCACTAGACCTGCCCTTTCACCTGTTTTCCCCCAGCCCTGTCACCTGGCATCCCTTGGACTTGCCACCATGCCATGACAGCTCCCCTACAGTTTACCCCCACTCCGTGGCAGAGCGCCCTAGGTTCCACATGCCTGGCAGGAGTTTAGATTGATTGCTTGTAGCTGGCAGCCCAGTAAGCAGTGCTGGGCCTGCAGGGGAAATCAGCTTCATTCTGCTGCAATGGAGGGTTTTTCCGGCTTTTCTTGTCCCTTCCCCTCGGGTGTCTTGCGGGCAAGAACTGAGCGGATATATACACTCAAGCATGCCTACATCCCAGTCTGGAGGTGCCCGCCCACCCATTGTGGCTCAGCCTGCACTGCCACCTGTAGTCATCAAGGTGGCTGCAACACAGTAGACCACATGGACCTCCATGTCTGAGGAGGACAGTGTCATGTGTGATGCTTAGTCCTCCTTCCCCTTGCCCAATTCACAGTGACTCAGGCTAACTTCCAAACCTGGGTCTTTAGCCCCATATATTATACATATTAATTGTGCACTATAATGCACACCATCATGAAAATATGAGATTTGTTGTGTGACCCTACCAGCTTATGCCTTCGAGGGGCAGAGTCTGTTGCATAACATTGCTGTAAAAGTTTGTAAAGTTAAAGTAGATTTCAGTCCTGACCCGATGCTAGACAACAAAGAAAGTGTTGCCTCTTAGTAGCGACATCTGTTTCTAGTCACCTAGAGGTGGTTCCCTCTTTACTAGTTCTCTTTCTCGGTAGCCCTGAGGTAAGTGATTCAAGGGCTGTCTCCCAAGGCCTGCCATTTGGAATTTAGGGGTTGGGGGGGTGCAGACCTCTTCAGAATAATTTCTGCCAATACAAGTCAGCTTCTCCACTTCAGGCATTGACTTTCATTGACAGACAGCAGCCTGATGGCTCTAGCAGGAATCCTACCTATGAGGGAAGTTCAGAAGTGGTGCAGAAAGGCCAGAGAAACACCAGAAGCTGATAGGGGTTGCAAGTTGAACTCTGACTTGAACCTTTTTTAACCCCCTTTTTCTGGCTTGCTTCTGTTTTGCAGTAATGTCACACTTCAGAGCCGCCTGGAGTTGAAGCTGTGGAGCTGCCATACACTGCGAAATGAGGTGCTCGGCAGTGCATCCATCCATGTTTCTGAGGCTTTGAAGAGGAACAACGGGAAAAGTAAGCATTTTGGTCCTAACAAGAGACAAGCTGTTGTATTCCAGGCTCTTAATCACAGCTCATGTATTCACACATTCCTCCTCAGTAACCCTCTGTGACCTCTCTTACCCTCTGCTCATGTGGTCATACTATACCCCCACAAACCCCCCTAATCTGTGGCATTTTTAAAATCATATCTTTATACCCCTTTCTGACTCCAGGAATCCATCAGTACATATTCGGTGTAGGCCACTGGACTGAGTTGTTCCCAAGACAGAACTTGTGCTAATTATGGAATTTAGAATTAGAATCCAGTTTAAACTCTTCACTGTGGTCACCCTCCCTCTAACTACCTTTCTTCAGATTTGTATCTCTGCTAGAGAGCAGTTGCCATGAAGTACAGCTCCACTCTTGTGGCCTCCAGATGGTTTTTACAATTTTAAGTTTTGGTTTATTTATTTTAGTTATTTCTTGATACTCTGCATTAGTTAGGGTGTTAGTTTTTTTGTTTGTTTTTTGCAGCTACTGCTGTTTGTCCCCCCTTGTCTCTGGTTGCCCCTCCACCCTGGTGTCTTCCAGGACTCCTCTTCACCTCCATTAGTTCCCCCAGAGCTTGACCCCCTCTGGCAGTTGCACTGGAGGCCCCACAAAACTCTGCCACAGAACGGATCTGGTGTGTGAAATGACGCCTGAGTAGCCAGGTGTGGGGCCTGCGGGCGGCTGGTGTTATCCTGCCTACCCGGGTATTTTCCATTTTTTGTTTCCTCCCCCAGGATGTCTGTGACGAAGGAGCATAAGCATGTGTGCACGCACATGTGCTTGGCACCAGTTGACATACTTCCTCTCTGTGAGCTGCTCCCACCTGCACTGCTACCTGTGGTAACCAAGGTGGCAGTACACTGGTGGAGGAGGAGCGTGTCCCCTGGGATATCTGAGCTTCCTCCCCTTGCCTGCCTCTGATGACCTGAGCTCATTCCCAAACTCAGTTTGCCAGCGTCATGCGCGTTATCACTACTGCTGCGCTGATGGGCTGGCCTTATTAGTTTTATTATTGTATAACTTTAGTGGTTTCTCTGGTTCCTGATTGGCTCCTAGAAACCATAGAAGTCAGAGCAACTCTTGTTTTTGGGGAACTGCTTACTGTGTTACCAAACTTTATTTCTGTAATTTGCATCTTAATTTTATTTTTTGGCGGTTTTGAAGTTTAGTAGCGCTCAGTTCCATTACAGAGGGAACCGAGCCAATCTTAGAAACATAGAATTTGATGGCAGATAAGTACCGCTTGGCCCACCTAGTCTGCCCATTTCCCTACCTAATGGATAAGCTGCAGATCCTAGTTAACCAACAGCCTACTTCCTCCTACCCCACCCACTAGAATTGCCATATGTCTGTCCCATTCATTCTTGAGTTCCCCCACTGTTTTTGACTCCACTACTTCCTCAGGAAGGCTGTTCCGTGTATCTACAACCCTCTCCATGAAAAAACAATTCCTCACATTGCCTCTGAGCTGTCCCTCCCTATCTTCAAATTGTGCCCTCTTGTTCTTGTACATCTCTTTTTCTGAAAGATGCTACCCTCTTGGACTTTGCTGATTCACTTGAGGTACTTGAAAGTTTCTGTCATGCCCCCCCCCTTCCTCGAGGGTATACATATTAAGCTCCTTTAATCTCTCTTTGTATGTCTTCTGGTGCAGACCCTGCCATTTTAGTTACCCTCCTCTGGACAGCCTCCATTCTATCTATGTCCTTGCAGAGATGGGGTTTCCAGAACTGCACGCAGTACTCCAGATGGGGTCTCACCAACTGTCTGCACAGAGGGATAACAACTTCCTGTTTTCTACTGGTGATGCCTCTCCCTATGTACCCCAGTATCTCACCAGCCCTTCTTACTGCCTTCTCACATTGCTTGCCCACCTTAAGGTCATCTGACATGACTAGGTGCATTACTTGAATCTAAGCTGCCATACATTTGACCATTCCTCCAACTTTGCCAAGTCCCTATGCATCCTTTCCACCCCACCTTCTGTATCGACCCTGTTGCAGATCTTTGTGTCATCTGCAAAAAGGCATACATACTTTTCCTTCCAGTCCCTCTGCAGTGTCACTTATAAAAACCTGGTAGGACAGTGGTCTCTATGCCAAGGACAGACTACGCTTGAGTGAGGAGGGAAAGAAAGTGTTGAAACAGAGGATGGAGGAGTACATAGAGGAAGTTGGGAATTTAAACTAGGAGCAGGGATTGGCAATTGGGCAGGAGATATGCAGAGAACATAGGTTGGGAAACCATATGAGCTTACCCCCCATAACAGTGACAAAGGACAAATGGCAAGTACTATTGGTGATGCTAGTAAAGGAGGGCAGGATGGGGGGTGGAAGGTGGTTACCCTTAATGCTAGGAGCCTTGGGAGGAAAACTGCAGAGTTACAGGTGCTCATGGCAGAGGGAGAGGTGGACATTGCAGCCATCACAGAAACATGGGCCACCCAATACAATGACTGGGACCTGTCTGTACCAGGGTACAGGTTATTTTCGTAGGGACAGGGTGATTGGGAAAGGAGGGGGTGTGGCACTATATGTGAAGGAAGGACTGAAGTGTGTAAGGGAGGAAGAGGAGGAGGGTAGTACGGAGTCAATTTGGATGCAAATCCAGGATTCCAAGAATAGGATTCTTAGAATGGGAGTGGTGTATAGGCCACCATCTCAGTCGGAGGAGTTAGACAGGGAACTGGCGGGACACATCAGGAGGACCTGTGAGAAGGGTAGTGTGGTGATTGTGGGGGACTTCAACATGCCAGGAATGGACTGGAGTATCCCAACAACCAGGAACAGACGGGAGCAGGTACTTCTGGATGCCTTCCAGGACAGCTTTCTGCTGCAAATGGTCAGTGAACCAACCAGGTTAGGGAATACCCTTGACCTTGTGCTGTCAAATGGGGACTTTGTGAGAGAACTTACAGTGGAGGAACCACTGTAAGGGAGTGACCACCACTCAGTATGGCTCACATTAGATATGGGCAAGGAAGGAGTGGAATCTGGTACAAGAGTGCTGGACTTCAGGAGGGCCGACTTTGGGAGGATGGGGGAAGTGGCAAAAACGTACCTGGCCAGAATTCAATCTAGTATGGGCACTAACCAGGGGTGGGAGTTCATAAAGCTGGGGATAGTAGAGGCAACCAAAACCTGCTGCAAGGTCCAGAGCAAGAAGGCTAGGGCTAAGAAACCAAGCTGGTTGAGCAAGGAGGTCATGGAAAAGGTAAGGAGGAAAATAACTGCCTTTAGGAAGTACAAGAAAACAGGGAGCGGGGAGGACAGGGAGGAGTACTTGACTGAATCGAAGGAGGTGACAAGGGCAGTAAGGGGAGCCAAAGCATCTGTGGAACTCAGGCTGGCACAAGGCATTAAGAAGGGGGAGAAGGACTTCTTTAGGTACATCAGGGAGAAAAGGAGCTGTAAGGACTACATAGTGGAGGGGGGTTGGGTGGATGCAGGGTGCGATAAGGCAGAAGCACTAAATGAGTACTTCTGCTCAGTATTTACTAAAGAGAAGAGAGGGGTCACACCAAGGGAGAAATGGCAGAAGCAGGGGAGGGGTGACAGATGGGAAATCATGAAGGGCAGAGTTGGGGAGGGTTTGAAGGCACTGAGGGTGGACAGGCACCAGGCCCAGATAGCATCCACTCCACGGTACTGAAGGAGCTGGCAGAGGTCCTTGCAGGACCTTTGGCAGACCTATTTAATGCCTCACTACATTCGGGGTATGTACCTCAAGACTGGAGGATGGCTCATGTGGTGCCCCTCCACAAGAGTGGCCCCAAGGATGAACCGGGAAACTACAGACCAGTGAGCCTCACATCCATCGTGGGCAAGCTAATGGAGATTATCCTGAAGGAGAGGCTAGTGGCCCTCCTAGAGGCCAAAGGACTGCAGGACAGCAGACAGCATGGCTTCATATGGGGCACATCCTGCCAAACCAGCCTGGTGGAGTTCTGTTGCTGGGTAACTAGGCAACTGGACAGGGGCCATGCAGTGAATGTCCTGTATCTGGGTTTCAGTAAGGCATTCGACTCGGTGCCACATGGAAGGCTGGGAAGTAAGTTAGTAGGCACAGGGGCGGGTGCAAAGCTGGTGAGATGGGTAGGAAACTGGCTTCAGGGAAGGCAGCAAAGGGTGGTGGTGGGTGGGGAGCTCTCATACCCAAGGGTAGTGACGAGCGGTGTTCCACAGGGCTTGGTGTTGGGACCAGTGTTGTTTGGGATATTCATTGCAGACATATCACTGGGCATCAAACAAGATCAGTCTGTTTGCTGATGATACCAAGGTAGGAGCGGTGGTGGACGACCTAGGGGGATGGCAGGGGTTGCATGATGATCTGGCAAAGCTTGAAACCTGGTCAGAAACCTGGCAACTGGGGTTTAAAGCCAAAAGTGCAAGGTGCTGCATTTTGGAATGAAGAATCCAAGGAGGAGTTACCAGCTGGGGGGAGTGCAGCTAGCCCAGACAGAGGAGAAGGATCTGGGGGTGCTCATTATAGGGTCAATGAACAACTCTGCACAATGTAGGAAGGCAGCTTTAAAGGCCAACAAAATGCCGGGTTGTATTGCAAGGGGT
Source organism: Neoceratodus forsteri (assembly GCA_016271365.2). Taxonomy (NCBI): domain Eukaryota; kingdom Metazoa; phylum Chordata; order Ceratodontiformes; family Ceratodontidae; genus Neoceratodus; species Neoceratodus forsteri. The sequence continues at coordinate 1,010,101,345 of CM028130.1, read as the reverse complement.
ATATCCTCGAGGAGGGAGGAGGTCATTCTGCTACTGTATAGGTCATTAGTTAGACTGCACCCGGAGTACTATGTGCAGTACTGGTGCCTGTATCTGAAGAGGGACATTTAGTTACTGGAGGGGGTGCAGCGCAGGGCGACAAAGATGATCAAAGGGCTGGGGGACTTATCATACGAGAGGAGGCTGAGGGAGTTGAACATGTACTCACTGGAGGAGAGGAGGGATGGGGGGACATGATTGAAACCTTTAAGTACATGAAAGGAATAAACAAGACAGGTACAGAGGGGGGGCTGTTCAAAGTAAGGGAGGGGTGGGACACCAGGGGCCATGATATGAGACTGGAGGGAGGAAGGTTCAGGAGGGAGATGTGGAGACACTTTTTTACAGAGAGGGTGGTGTCTGGGTGGAATGCATTACCTGCAGAAGTGGTATCCAGTAGAACAGTGGACTGCTTCAAAAGTGGATGGTACAGGACAAGGGGGAGGGTTAATGAAGGGGAAGCGTGGGAGGGAGGGGCAGCTGCAGAATAAGGGGTGCTAGCTGCACATTTGAGCAGACTTGATAGACCTCTAGGCCTTTATCTGCTGTCAAATTTCACATGTTTGTGTTAAAGAGGACCGGTCCCAGTACTGAACTTGCGGTACCCTGCTAGTAACCCCTCTTTCTTCAGTGTGAACTCTGTTTACTATTACCCTCTGTGTCCTGTTGTCCAGCCAATATTTTACACAGGCTACCACTCTGGGACCCACTCCAAGGCTAGCTAACTTGCATATTAACCTTTTGTGTGGGACTGTGTCAAATGCCTTGCTAAAGTCTAGGTAGGCCATGTCCACAGAATCTCCCTGGTCTACTACTTTGGTCACCCAGTCAAAGAAATCTATTAGATTCATCTGACATGACCTTCGTGCTGTGAATCCATGCTGCCTTGGGTCCTGTGCCCCACTGGCTTCTAGGAATTCAACAATTCTTTCTTTCAGAAGTGATTCCATCATTTTCCCTACCACTGAGGTCAAACTAACAGGTCTGTAGTTTCCTGCCTCTGTCTTGCTCCCACTTTTGTGAAGGGGAATCACATCCGCCCTCCTCCAGTACCACACCATCGTCCCATGATTTGTTAAAAAGGGTAGTCAGTGATGTCACTAATTCTACCCTTAGTTTTTTTAGAATTCTTGGGTGAATCCTGTCAGGCCCCATTGCATTGTCCACCTTCAATTTTAAGAGTTCTTTCAGAACCCTTTCTTCTGTGAATGGACTCGTATCGACCTCCCTATCCAGAGTTCTTCTGTTCTTTGATTTAGGTACCTCCCTCTCCTCTTCTTTTGTAAATACTGAGCAGAAGTTTTCATTCAGTATCCCTTCTTTTTTCACTGTCCCCCTCTGCCCACCCTCCTTTCCCTTTATTAAGCCTCACTATCCCTCCCTTGGTCTTTCTTCACTCCCTAATGTACCTATAAAAGGTTTTATTTCTTAACTGAGTTGGCTATCTTTTCCTCAGTTTGGACCTTTGCTATTCTGACTGCCTTCCCCACTTTCTTCTGCTTTAACTGGTACAATTCTCTGTCCTGTTCCTTCCGTTTTCTTATACTTCCTGAATGCTACCTTTTTCTCCTTAACCTTTCCCACCACCTCTTTTGAGAACCATAGTGATCTTATCTGTGTCAGTCTTCACCATTCATCACAGATGGGTACTGGCTGGAGATCAGGACCCCACGGGAGCCTTTTTTCTTTTTTTTTAAAAGGATAGGCGGAGTCGACGCAGCATCGGCGCCGCCCTCGAGGCCGACGTACTACATGGCGCTCGAAGATTAGCCGTTAGGCTGCGTCGACTCCACCTGCCTACCAGTTCTTCGTCTCCCGCCGTCGAGGTCACCTCGTGGGAAGCCATCTGAAGAAATTTGACAGTTTTAGGCCTTAGCCTTTTGCGTTTGTGCGTTCGACAGTCCGTCGGTCTCCTGCTAGTTCTGGGTTCTGCCTCCTCTCGACATCGCCGGTAAGACCTTTCCATTTATTTTAAAGTATAGTGACGTGAGTCAATTTTGAGGTATTTTTCCGTGGAATCGTCATACGTCAGATGGCAGAAACCTTCTAAGGTGGGTGGCCCCTATGCGTCGGTGCCCGTGCGGACGCCAGTACTCCGTTACTGACCATGCGGCCGGTGTCTCACGTGTCTTGGCCCGCTTCACGACATGGATTCATCACGTAGCCTGCTTCTCCATGGACCACCGCATCCTAGAACAGCTGCGCGTTTAAAGTAGGCGAGCTCCGCCCGACTTTCGGGGTAGGGTTCGCACTCGTCGGGCCAAACCGCGCTCTCGGCCTTTCCTCTGGGTCCCTCCGGTTCTATCTGGGCCGAGAGGAGGAGCCTCGGCTTCTGTAGCCTACCCTTGGCGAGGCTCCTCCAGCGGCACAGGAAGCTCGTCCCGCTTCCTCCCGGGAGGCGGGCGGGAGTACCCGCTGGCAATCACCCTTCAGGTGAAGCTCCCAGTGTCGCTCCCGCGGTCCGGAAGACCTGGGTCGACACCGTCGATCAATACCGTCGAGGCCTTGAGCGCCCGTTCGTGAGCCGTGGGTCCCTGTCGGTGCCGACATGCGCGCCGACTCTTCTCTCGGCTGTGGGCTGTCGGCACCGCTCGGCCGACTCGTGACCGTGACCCCTGATGGAATCGCCTTCGCCATGTCTCGCCTCGGCGCATCCTCAGCGCCCGAGGTTGAAACGCAGCCCGTGGGGCCTTCGGGGTCGTCTCTCGGTGCGCCCTCGGCGCTGTTGGTGCTCTCGGTGCCACTCGCACGGCCGAGGAACCTAGCAGTGCCGTGTTCGCACCAAGTCCGCTCGGACTGTCAGCGCCGCCCGGTCCTCGGTGCTGTTAGCGGCGCCGAGGGCCTAGCGCGGTGTCGTCGGCACGAGGCTGTTGCTGGGGCTGCCGTCGGCGCCGTCTCTGTTCCTGAGTACTGCCCGGTGCCAGTGGACTTGGCGGTGCGCGGCTGGCCTGGCTCAGGACCTTTGGCCCGAGCTGCCCTGCTGCCTTCTGTCAGCCCGCTTGAGGCTGGGAGGCTACTGGTGCCTACTCGGCCACTGCCTGACTACTGGGCTTTTTGGTAGTCGCCTTCCTCGCCTCCTACCGTTTGGCTAGGGCCTCGAGACTCTACCTCTTCGGAGTCGGAGTCGGGCTTGAGTCGGACGGGCAGTCACCCAACCGGGGTTGTCTGCAGAGGAGGAGGCGAGCAGTGTCTCGACGGCGGTCACAGCCAGCCCCTTCTGAGGAGCATCAGGATCTCCCCGAGGTTGGGGTCAGTGGTACTGACCAGCAGGCTATGGTGCGTGCCACCATTGCCATGCAACCTGGCCTTGGAGGGTTCCTTGACCCCTCGGCGGTGGTACCCCCTCCCGTAGTGTGTCTCGATCGCCCAACTTTGGGGCCCATCGGGAAGTCTACAGGAGGGGAGGGTGCTGCTCCCTGGGTCTCCCCTTCGGGGGCAGCCCAGAGCTGCCAGCTACCTAGGCTGGCCCTCTCGAGGACCAGGACCCTCTCCCGGACTCTGAGGGGTCGGGGGTGAGGGTCGGCACGTCGGCCTTTCTCTGGGTTCCACCCCGGCCCTGGACGAAGCCGAAGTGCGGACTTCCGCCCTTCCCCTTCCGGTTCCTTGAGGGGTCTCATTCTTTGGAGGCAGGGGACCGTCCTTCTGGATCTATACGGCCCCGGTCACCTCACTGGGGGGATTCTTCTGGGCGCAGCCTAGGCAGTACCAACGTGGTTGTACAGCTGTTGGCTGCGGAGTCTTCTGGGACACCCTCCTTGGGTGTCCATGGTCTGCTCTCTAGCCCTGGCAGAGGTCAGCCGACTTCTTCTCTCGGCTCTGCCCCTATCCCTCTGCCGCATTCTCCAGCGCTCCCAGGCATTCTTGGTCCTAGTGGCCTCTCACCTGGGAGCAGTTCAGAATGGTGGCTGCTCGGTTCCTGCCTACGTCAGGGGCCATGGACAGCCAGGTTTTCAGCCTCCCCGAGCAGCCACCCCTCGGGCCGCATGGTGACCTCCAGCTCCTCAGCCCTCTTCTGGGGAGAGAACCATCTGTCCATATCTCTCCTGCCGCTGATCTCTCGAGTATCAAGCGCTTCCTCGTGAGGATGATGGAGGACCTTCACCTTTCTCCCTTGTCGGTCAGCAATCCTGAGCATGCGGCGCACGCCTTTCTAGGTGATGTCGGTGCGGCCACCCTTGTGGTGCCGCCCTGGCCTGCTCCCTTTCAGGAGGCGTCCATGCGTTTCTGGCAGAGGCCCTTCTCCGGAGTTCCTGCCCCTAGGGACCTCAGCCAGAGGTGTTGCGCTCCCCTGGAGTCTCCAGGTTCTATGCCTTATCCACAGTCCGGATTGACACACCTGGACACCCCTGACAGGCTTCACGCCCTCCACCGTGACCGGCCCCCAGATCAGGACTCTTTGGATTTTGATTTCTGGGGGAGGAGGACTTTCTACTCGGCATGGTTGCTTCTCTCCATCTCTGCTCATCAGGCCCACTATGCAGCCTACAACAGGTTCTTGTGGTCAGCGCTAGGTCAGATCCTAGCTGCTTTGCCTGACTCGGAGCAAACCAGGCAAGCCATCGCACTCTCTGCACGTGGCCTGGAGCTAGCAAGGCACCAAGCAAGGGCATCTTACGACGCCAATGAGGTAGCTACCAGGGTCACAGGGACAGCGATCTGCACCAGGAGATTGGCGTGGCTTCGCCTTTCCCAGTTGTCACCCTTGGCCCGGCGTAGGGTGATTTGCTCCGCTCACCAGGGAACCTATCTCTTTTCCCGTAGGGCGAGACTACGTTTGTCGGGGCAACTTCCTTCCCCCCTCCGGGGGACCCCGTCTCACTCTCCCCACTCTCGGGCCTCTTCAGGCCCAGAGGTTCCCCCATAATGTGTCACCCACTGGGGGCTAAGGGACTCTGTCCCTTGAGGGTTACTGCAATGGATCAGCCCTCCAGGCTTGGTACTCACCATCTGTGATGAATGGTGAAGATTGACACAGATAAGATATAAAATACGTACCCACCGTAATTATGATCTTTCTGTGTCTTCTCATTCATCCTAATCCAACCGCCATCCCCTGGGACTTCAGTCTCTGGATCCTCCTCCCTCTGTGCCTACTCCTCTTTTTGAGCGGGGTAAAGTTGGGACACACAAGGGGGTAGTTTCTTCCTTAAGGGGTACAGTTCGAGTGGCACTCCTTCTCCACTACATATCTTCACTCCTACAGGGTGAGAGCTGGTGGTTGCCCTCCTTCTGTTATCCATCTAACTTTAAAAAAAAAAAAAAAAAACTTCCCTTTTTTTCACCAAATATCTTTACAGAGAGAGTACTGAGTCCCTGTACCCTGTCCTTCTCCAGAATAGCCGACTCTGCTTTTGGGGTATTGCCAGTTATTCTGTGCCTTGAATTCTGGCAAATGAGCTTCTACTCCTTGCAGTTCCTATACAGTCTGGTGGCGGACAAGGGTCCTGGATCACTGTTACCTCTCACTCTCTCTAAATTCTCTCCCCCCCCTCCTTCTTCCTTTTCCAGAGATTGGGGCCCCTACCCAATCTCCTTATCTACTTCCTCTATGCTGTCCTCTCAGTCGTTATTTCTCATTTTAGTTCAGTTTTCTCTTCCTTTTCTGTCCTTGGACTCTCTTGTCCCTCCCTCCATCCTTCCTCTTACCTCTCCGGCGACTGAGAACTGGTAGGCAGCGATCAGCACAACAACGGCTAATCCTCGGGCTCCACGGAGTACATGGGGCCTCGAGGCGGCGGCGCCGTGCTGCGTCGACTCCGCTATCACCTAAAAAAAAAAAAAAAAAAAGCTCCCTCGATGTCCTAATCCAGCCAGTACCCATCTGTGATGAATGGTGAAGATACACAGAAAGATCATAATTACGGTAGGTACGTAATTTTTATTTTTTGTTTCCTTCATTTTGCTTTGTTCATTTGCTTCACACAAAGGCTAATCACCTTTGTGATGGCTGTTTTGATTTTTCCCCATGTTCCTCCACCCCTCTTTCTTGCCCATTTGCTAGTACTTTTCTGAGGTACTCTCCCATTTTCCCAAAGTCAGCCCTCCTAAAGTCCAGTACTCTTGCTTTTGTATGGCTTGACTCTATGGCTGTGTTTATCGTGAACCACACTGTTTGGTGGTCACTTGTTCCCACATGACTGCCCACTTCTAAATCAGAGATCCTTTCTCCATCCCCATTTGACAGTACCAGGTCTAAGATTGCTCCCCCCCGAGTGGGTTCCACCACTAGCTGTCTGAGACATGCCCCTTATAGGGCATCGAGAATAACCTTGCTCTTGGATGTGGCTGCAGCAAAGGTGCTCCAGTTAACATCTGGCGTATTCCGGTTCCCCATCAACAATATCTCCCCTTTCTCTGCCATTCTAAGGATGCCTTCTATGATTTCCTTGTCCATTGCCTCCCCTTGAGATGGGGGTCTGTATATAACCCCCATGCGGATTGTGGTGCCATATCCTGTCCCCAGGGTGACCCACAGTGCCTCCTCTACTCCATTTTTCCTTTAGTTCCATTGCTTTGATCCCTTTCCTTACACAGATAGCTGCTACTCCTCTTTTACCCTCCCTGACCCTCCTGTAGCTTGTGTACCCTGGTATGTTGACATCCCATTCGTGGTTCTCAGTGTACCATGTTTCTGTGACTGCCACAATGTCCAGGTGTCCCTCTTCCATCAAGGCCACTAGTTCAGGGAGCTTGTTACACAGACTACGGGCATTGGTACTCATCACCCTCCATTTTTTGATGGCTTTACCCCTTTTAGCCCCATCCCTCTCCTTACTATCTTTTTCTGCATTTACCCCTGTCCTGCTCCCTTTTGACTTCTTTATCTTGGTGTTTACCTTTCTCACTACTGTGTTTTGTTGGGGGGAGGCTGGGTTTCCCCTGCTCCTTTTCAGTGCCTCCCCACTTGGCTAGTTCAAATGCTTTCCAATGAAGCATTTAAACCTATCACCTAGGATCCGGGTTCCCCTCCCAGGCAGATGCAGACCATCATGCCAGTATAGGCCTGCATCCCTCCAGGTGGACTCCCAGTCTCCAATGAAGCCAAATCCCTGAGCTCTGCACCAGTTTTTCAATCATTCATTGAATCCCGTGGTGTGGACTACCCTAGCATCACACTTGCCTTAGACAGGCAGCACCTCCAAGTAGGTTCTAGGGACATGGATTTGTTGTTCAATCCACACTTATTGGCAGGTTCCTTGCCACTTTGATTGTTGCCAGAAGGTCTTCAAGCTGGCTCCTCCACCACCCACCGGGTGGTAAAACTCGGCTCTGCCCCATGGCGTAGATCTTCCTTACCGCATGGAAGCTCAGGTTCCCTCCTTAGCGCTCTGCATTTTAGACTGGATCCTAACTCTTCAGTTCGTCCGAAACAGGTTTTGAAGTTTTCTAAATTTCGGTCTTTATCTTCCTTAGTGGCTGTGATGGACAAATCTATTTCCGGCTTTCGGAGGTGCCCTTGCGGGCAGAAAATGTCCAGGACGGATCCGCACTCCATGTGTGTCTGCTGCGTAGGCCTAGATCACGACCCGCAGGCCTGCGAGTTGTGCTGCTCTTTCTCGGCCAATGTCAGGGATGATGCACGCGCCGGTTTAAGCTCCGGGGGCGGCCCAGCTGCTGGTAAAATCAAAAGAGGCTTGTTGGGCGGTGTCCGCGGTGGCTGGCTCGGCTGAGCAGCTCGAGCAGATGATCGCCCTTGAGGAGGAGGTGGCCCAGGTCGCATCTTCCTCCTCCTTGGCCGTGGCATTTATCCCGCTCTCTCTGAGTTCCTCATACTCGGCTTCGTTCAAGGAGCTTTGTCATTCCCTTTCCACAAAGGGAGAGGGCCATCAGGGCATTCTTCTCGGCCCAAGAAGAAGGAATCGAAGGGTAAGTCCCACCGTCAGCGTTCGTGGGAGCAGGAAAGGTCTCCTTCCCCGGACAGCCGACCATCGACTTTGGTCGAAGTTGCGGCTCAGGCCGCTAGCTTCACGGTATCCCCGTCAGGCCAGCCTGCCGAGACTCCCGTCCACGCAGTCGAGATTTTTCTTGACCCATCGGACGGGCTGTCGACTGGTGAAGCCGACAGCCCTCCTTCACTGGTTCCCTCGGTGGAAACCGAAGATCTGCCTGCACCTTCGGGGCCGCAGTCCCCGGATAAAGTGCCCAAGCCGAGGGAAGAGCTGGTGTCCCCTGCCCCTTCCCAGACCCGCCCTCGGTCTCCCCGAGGGTCTCGGTTTCTGACTTCATCTCGGTGTAGCCGTTCCCGCTGACATCGGCAGTCTCGGTCTCGGTACTGAAGTCAGCGGCGACACCGTTCCTCCTCGTCCTCTTCCTCAGATGAGGGGAGGCTTCGACGTAAATTACGTCGACGTTATGAAGAGCTTATGTGGCAGCAGTTACTGTTGTCCGGGACTAAACCGACTCCGGTTCATCCCCCGGCCATCAAGTGGCTGTCGCCCGAATGACCGAAGCAACTGCTCGCCCCAGTCGAGATGCCCGTTCCAGGGCTGGTTGTTCGGCCAAAACCGGCTGCTCCACCGATTGTGGTGGAACCTCTGCCTCCACAACCGAAGTCTGGGGCACTGACCAAGGATTCTCGGTCTGGTCACAGCCTGCCCCACAGGTTGTCGGTCACCCTCACTCCCGACCGTCCTCTGCAGGTAGAGGGTGGCTCAGGGCCGAGGCAGCTCTTCGCAGACTCTTCGGAATCCGACGATGACTCCTCCCTGTTCTCCAGGCTGGTTGACCTGGAGTCCTCTGGGGGCCAGTCATTGGACGATAGTCCATTGTCCTTCTTGGGTCTGCTTCAACTCATCTGGGAGTCCACCAGGATGCAGCTTGAGCCTGCGTCCAAATGGGCCAAGTATCCCCTGACGGAGATACTGGACCGAGGGGATTCCCCCACATAGGCCTTTCCGGTGGCTGAGGCCATTGTCGGCCCAGCCTTGGAGCTCTGGCAGCGGCCTGCTTCCTGTCCTGCGCCCTCGGCCAGGATGGCCAGGAAGTATGCGGTCCCTACCGGCTCTTTGCCCGGTTTCTCGGAGCACCCCTCTTCCGAGGGGTTAGTCACCGACAGCGTCTTCTGACGTTCCGGTAATGCTCGGGACATGGATAAGCCCCCCGACAAAAAGTCCAAAAAGCTGGACTTTGCTGGGTACAAGGTGTACGCTGCATCCTCCTTCGGCCTCCGACAGGCCAGTTCAGCCGTGCTGATGGCACACTTCTCCTACACCCTCTTGGACTCCCTGGATGAGATTGTCCCTCATCTCCTGGCCGACCTGCAGACCACGGTCCGTCAGGTGCAGGATCAGGGTAGGGCAGTGGTGATGCAGCAGCTTCAGACTGCTCTGGATATAGGTGATTCCTGTGCCAGGTCAGTAGCGGCCACGGTGGCAATGCGCCGCAGGGCGTGGCTGACGATATCCACCTTCACGGCAGATACCCAGCACAAGTTGGCAGACGTCCCCTTCTTGGGGACTGACCTCTTTGGCCCTGGAGTGGAGGGACACCTCCAGCGGATCAAAAAGTCCAATGCCACACTGGACTCGGTCACCTCCGCCCAGAAGGACAAAGGCCAACGTCAGCAACAGCATAAGTCCTTTCGTCCTTCGGCCCCTGCAGCTTGACCCGCCCAACAGCACCAGCAACAGGGCCAGCAGGCTCGTGCTTGGTGTCCCAAACCCAAGCCCAGCAGCTTCCTCCAACAGGAAGCAAGGAGGTAAAGGCCCAGAAGATCCCTTGGCCAGTTCCTCCTCCAAGCCTACCCAGTGACAGGTTGAGGGGTGCCGCCCCCAGCCTCATCACTCCCCCCTGGGTTCCCCCTGTGGGGGGACAGCTCCGCCACTTCCTTTCCGCCTGGTCTGCTATCACCATGGACCGCTAGGTGTTGGAGGTGGTAGGAAAAGGCCTGCCTCTGGAGTTCGAGCAGGCTCCTCCCTTTTGAGCCGTTGCCCCTCGGGGGGCCACGGGGTCCGCAGCCTTGCTGTCGGCCCACCGAGCCGATATTGCCCTGCTCCTTGAAAAAGAGGTGATCAGGAAGGTGGCGGATCCTCCTCCAGACCCGGGGTTTGTGTCCAGGTATTTCCTGATCCCCAAACGGACGGGGGGGCTGGCGCCCCATCCTTGACCTGCACAACCTGAACCGGTTCCTAAGGTCTCAGACCTTCAGGATGGTCACTCTGGCTCAGATAATACCATCCTTGGAACGAGGCATGTGGTTCTGTTCCCTGGACCTCCAGGACACGTTCTTTCACGTCCCGATCCGTCCATCTTATCAGACATACCTCCGCTTCAGAGCGGAGTGGTCCCTTTACGAGTTCCGGGCCATGCCCTTCAGCCTCTCTCTAGCTCCCAGGATCTTCACCAAATGCATGGCAGTGGTGACAGCATTCCTGCGGTGCTGAAGGGTCTGGGTGTACCCCTACCTGGACGACTGACTGATTGCAGCCCCCTCCAGAGCGGAGGTGGAGTGGTCCAGAGATCTGGCCCTCCAGGTTTGCTCTCAGATTGGCCTCCTCATCACGAGGCCAAGTCAGATTCGTGCCGAAGCAGGTGATACTCTTCATCGGGGCAGAGCTCGACTCTCTTCGAGCCAGAGCACGGCTCCCGGCGGACAGGGCTGAGATTCTTTCCTTTTGCCCACTCATTTCTGGTTGGGCAGTCGCACCCTGCCCGGGACTTCCTGCGCCTCCTGGGCCTCATGGCCTGCACCAGCATGGTCCGTTGGGCCCGTTGGTACATGCATCCCCTTCAGTGGGGACTGGCCAGCCAGTGGTCACAGCGCTGCGATCTGTTGGATCAGCCTGTGACAGTGACCCAGGAGATGTGGAACGCTTTCCAGTGGTGGACCGTTCGGGCACATCTGCAGGAGGGCATCCTGTTCGTCCGCCCTGAGCCGACGGTCTCTCTATTGACCGATGCATCTCTGATGGGTTGGGGTGCCCATCTGGGGGAGCACAGAGCACATGGTCTCTGGTCCCCTTGGGAGTCCTGATGCCATATCAACCTGCTGGAGCTCCGAGCGGTCCGCCTAGCTCTCACTGCCTTCGCTCCGTTTCTACGGGGTCAAGTGGTTCAGGTCCAGACGGACAATACCACGACCATGTACTATATGAACCGCCAGGGCAGGACGCGCTCCATGCTGTTACGCAAGGAAGCTCTCCGCATATGGTCCCTCGTGCGCAGCCTGGAGGCGGATCTCCTAGCCATTCATGTGGCAGGAGCCTCCAACACCCTGGCCGATGCCCTAAGCCGGATAGGGGCTGCGTCTCACGAGTGGTCTCTCCTGCCGGAGGTAGTGCAAGATAAGTTCTCCCACTGGGGCACACCTCAGGTGGACCCGTTTGCCTCCAGGGAGAATGCGAAGCTGAGTCTGTTCCATGCCGGCCCCCCTCAGCAGGGCTCGCTGCAGGGGGATGCCTTCTTGAAGTCGTGGACCCCGGGCCTCTTCTGCGCCTTTCCCCCATTTCCTTGATCCACAAGGTGCTTCTCAAGGTGAGGAGGGACAAGGCGCAGGTGATTCTGGTAGCCCCAGACTGGCCCTGCCAGTTCTGGTATCCAGATCTCCTCAGCCTCAGCTCCAGGCTCCCGAGGCGGCTTCCAGCCCTCCCGGACCTGATCTCAGTCAACCAGGGGAAGGTATTCCATCCGGACCTTCAATCCCTGCACCTGACGGCCTGGTTCCTGAGCGGCTAGTGTTCCAGGCCTTGGGTCTTTCCGACGAGGTCCTCAGCGTCTTTGAGGCATCCCGTAAGGAGTCGACCAGGAAATGCTGTGCCTTCAAATGTAAGAGATTCTCCATTTGGTGTCAGGGGAAGGGCTTGGACCCTTCCGCCTGTCCCTTGACAAGCATTCTGCACTGTCTGTGGTCCCTTTCTCAGCAAGGGCTTCGGTCGACGACCCTTAAGGTGCACCTGGCAGCCATCTCTGCTTACCGGGTGCGGGCCGGGAAGCAGTCGGTGGCGCAGGAGAAGGTGGTCGGGTGCTTTTCCAAAGGCCTTGACCACATTTCCCCTCCGGTGCGAGAACCTCCACCTCTGTGGGATCTACTGCTGGTATTGGCCAAGCTCATATGCAAGCCATTCGAACCGATGCACAGGTGCGATATTTCCCACCTGTCGTGGAAGACCACCTTCTTGGTGGCTATAACATCAGCCAGAAGGATGGGAGAGCTCCAGGGGCTTTCCATCGAGTCTCCTTATCTGGTCTTCCACAGGGACAAGGTTGTCCTGCGCCCCCACCCGAAATTCCTTCCGAAGGTGGTGTCGGAGTTTCACCTTAACCAGGTGTTGACTCTGCTGGTGTTTTACCCCAATCACACCTCGGAGGCTGAATATAGGCTCCATACTTTGGACCCTAGATGAGCGCTCGCTTATTATAAGGAGCGGACGGCTGAAGTTCGGGGAGAGGTTCGCCAGCTGTTTGTCACCTACGCTGAAGCCGCATCTGGCAGCCCTGCAGCCAAGTGGATGATAAGCAGGTGGGTCACCTCCTGCATAGAGCTCTGCTATAGGTTGGCAGGCATGGAGCCTCCCAGAGGAATAAGAGCTTATTCTACCCGCCATACCGCTGCATTGGTAGCTGCTTCCAGGGATGTCCCTATCCAGGATATCTGCAGGGCTGCTACCTGGAAGTCGGCACATACCTTCATTACCCACTACCACATCGACCTTGAGTCACGCTGGGATGCTGGTTTTGGGGCTTCAGTTCTCCAGTCCTTATTTCCCAAGTAACTATCGGGGGTGTGCGCCTTGCCTCCCTCCTCCTGGAGAACTGCTAGGAGTCTGCCAATAAGTGTGGCTTGAACAACATACCCATGTCCCTAGAAATATAGGTTACTCACCTATAACAGGAGTTCTAGGAATGGTATATGTTATTCATCCACACGACCCACCTGACCTCCCCAGCTTCGACGCACAACCTGGCTTCCAGCGGGCTAGATCTGGCGTCATGGGGCGGCGTCGAGAGTTTTACCACCCGGGTGGGTGGAAGGAGCCAGCTTGAAGACCTTCCGGCAACAATTAAAGCAGTAAGGAACCTGCCAATAAGTGTGGATGAACAACATATACCATTCCTAGAACTCCTGTTACAGGTGAGTAACCTGTATTTACTGTACGTGCTACTTGTCTAAGGCCCATCCCCAACTCTTCAGACTCCTCTTCCACTGCTCTGACCATATTCCCAGCCAGGTCATTTGTCCCTAGGTGGACAGTGACATCCAGCTTCCTCCCTCGTGCAGCTGCTCCTGCAATCCTGAGGATTCGCTCCCTGTCCCTCCAAGCCGTGGTGCCAGGTAGGCAGCTTACCTCCCTCCCTCTCCCCTTCCTCCCCCAGTTCTACCCCCTAATGATTGATTCCCCTCCAGGAGTTTTTTCCTTCCCCTGTGGGGTCCCATGCCACCCTCCTGTTGGTCTCCTTTGTGGAGGTTCCCAGCATCCTCCTTAGTCTGCACTGCAGGTGCCTCAATAGAGGAACCACTCTCCATCAGAACAACATATGAATTGTGGAGAGGTACAACTGGAGGAGTGCACCTCTGTTCCCCACCCTTTTCCTCCCTGAGCACACCGTGGTCCAACTGCTCCTCTTTCTTGGCAACTGCTGAGGTAGCAGCAGTGGCCCTGGTGGTCCCTGGGTGGGGGAGGAAGTTTCATGAATCCTAGAAAAGTCAGCCCGGAGACGAGCAATCTCCTCCCTCAGACCAGAGAGGTGCCTACAAATAGGGCAGCATCGCAGCCTCCAGAATGCCTCCCGGAAGACTGCCACCCCACATCCACTGCACTGCACCACTCTCATCATGTCTTACTTTGTGGCCCCTCTTCAGTTGCTTTGTATGCTTACTCTCTCCTCCCTTTTTTTTTTTCCCTCTCACTGCCTATGTGCCCTTACAGCTCTCGCCCTTCCTGTTCTGGGACAGGAACATCTTGTATTCTTCTGTAGTCTCCTCCTTCCTTGCTCAGAGTCAGACCTCCAGCAGCTGGGAGAGCTACTCTTTTCCTTCAAGGATGATGAAACCTATGTGTCTCAGTGATGCTTCCCTTCCTACTGCCAAACAGGAAGTTCCTATTGTTAGGCAAACCCAGTGCCTGTAAAAGTAGAACTGGCTAAGGGTGGGAGGGTGCAGGGGAGGAGAGGAGGGCAATTAGTAAAAAAAAGTTATAGTTTTGTAGTCGGCTGCTCCTTGCTGTAAAAGCAAGGTTTTTGTCTGCCAAAGCTAGCACTAGGGAACTATAATTGGAGACACCTGCTTTCATACTCCTACGCTCCTAAGCCGCACCCCCAGTTAACTTCTCCCTTCCTGACTTAAAAAACTCCCTTTTCCTAACACAGAAACACTTTTTTTTTTTTTTTACCCTAAATGAGATCCCCCACTTCTAATAAAGTATCTGTTTTCTTAATCCCAACAGGCACAGACTCCTGCTGAGATAGTAGTGTTCTATTAGTAAAAAAAAAAAAAAAAGTTCTAGTTTTGTAATTAGCTGCTCCTTGCTCTAAAAGCAAGATTTCTGTTTGCCAAAGCTAGCACTTAATGTTAGAAGTATTAATTTGACAGTTTACCTCTGCCCCTTTTTAAATTCGGGCTCTGAGGTGTAAAAAAAAAACCATTATCGGTTCCATTTTTAAGGGAACTGAACCAGAATGTAATATTCTATAGCTCTTTTTACACACTTCTGGCTTATTTTATATTATTTTGGTAAATTTTTGGAACTGGATATTTTTTCTTGTCGCTCAGTGTTTAGCATGACTGATGGACTGAAAAAAAAGAGCAGGACCTACAGGTTTTAAAATTGTATAAAGTATTTTCAGTTCCTGACAAAGGCAGTCTGCCATAAGCTTTGCCTAAGGTGCCTTGGTCCTGACCATGACTTTTTAAATTGTGAACTCCGTAAAGCATTTTGCCCTAAAACAAAAAAGAAAAGGGCCAAGAAAAGAGAAGACTTTATGGCTTCACAGTCTGCCTCCATATCACTTACCAAAGGCTCAGATGAGTGTCCTGCCCCTCAGAACAAGCAGCAGTCCCTGTGAAAGGGGAAAGAAAAGAAGGAAAAACTGCTCGGCCATCAGCCAATCACAGTAAAAATGGTACAGAAACCAGTGTGTCTGAAAGGGGGAACCCTGAGCCCAGTGATGGCAGGAACAAAAGTAAAAGAACTGCAGAACTGGAAACAGTGTCTGCAGAGAAAAAACAAAAAGAGAAAAATGTCTTTGTCCCTCCTCCTGAAAAAGGAAAGGAGCAGACAGTTGACTCGAGACAGATGCCCTCAGCAGAGGACACGACAAGGACATGGCAATTTTCCCAGCAGGCCTTCCAGGCTATGGGAAATGTTATGAATATGCCTACCCCCCCCCCAGCCCATGTTCAGTACCAAATGCCTGTGGAGGAGGAAGAGATATATTATGAAGGTGAGTAGGAGGGGGGAACCTTTGGAACCACATGATTCCCTTGAGCAGAAACTTGACTCTCCTCCTAGGCTTTCTGAGGATTACACATCCCACTGTTCCTTTCAAGGCAAATGGTAAATAACCTCAACATCCCCTCCTGTAAGACTGAAGAGGAGGCTGAGATCATGGATATGATGGGTCTGGCCCCTACAAGGAGGTTGCTGCATCCCATTCCATCCCACCTTCCTTGGGTCACACCAGAACTCATAGCATGCCAAAGAGCAAGGGACCAAGCCTGGAAGCAACACAAAATCTCCAAGCTCCACAAAGACTATGTATGACAACTACCGTCAGCTTCGCAACAAATGCACCAAAACCACTCATTTGGCTAAAGCCGACTACTCTACCTCAACCTTTCAGTCGAACATAAACAGCCCCTCAAAATTTTGGAAAGTTATTCACTCGCTCTTCTCCCCCACTACTTCTCCTCCTACCCCCCTTCTCATTATAAACAACACTTTTACCTCTGACCACTTGAGTGTCGCCTCTGAATTTAATTATTTTTTTACCTCCTGTGCCTCTGCCCTTCTATCGTCCTTACTGTCTCCTCAATCTGATCTTCCCCCTAACTCACCACACACCTATCCCAGCCCCTTCCTTTCTCATTCACTAACATAACTCCCCCTGACACCCTGGATCCCCTGCTCACCCTAAACCCTTCTAAAGGCAGTTCCCCTGCTGGGCTGGACCCAAAGCTGCTTTGTCTTTCTGCTGTGGCTACCTCTGCCCCACTGACGGAGCTACTCAACCTCTCATTCACATTGGAAGCTATCCTGTCTGTCTGGAAACATGCCATTGTTCTTCCTCTCCCTAAGGGCGGTGATCCATCCTTCCCTGGGAACTGTTGCCCCATATCCCTACTTCCCACCCTCGCTAAGCTGCAAGAACACCTAGTTCTTACCCAGCTCTCTGCCTGTCTCTCTCACTCTAACTTTTTCACCCCCTTCCAATCTGTTTTTTGTGAAAAAAACAATCTACCACCACCTCCCTGATTAGGCTCACTGACTCCATCCTCACTGGGATGGATAGTAGTCAAATCCCATCCACCATCTTTGTCGACCTTGCCAAGGCTTTTGTCACTATCTCCCGCTCTATCCTGTTGCACTCTCTTTCTCCACTGCAGGCTTGTTGGCTGCCGCCACAAACTGGTTCCATGCCTACGTGGTAGGTCGGACGCAGTCAATTAGAATAGCATATTCCATATCCTCACCCCTTCCTGTCGACACAGGGGTCCTGCAGGGATCAGTATTGGGCCCCATACTCTTCTCCATCTTTCTCAATGACTTGCCATCTGTCTGCACATCTATCTCTGTTCATATGTATGTAGACGACACGGTCCTTTACACCTCTGGCCACTCCCCCACTGATGTTGCAGCCAGGCTTCAGAACAATTTCAACAATGTTCAGCGCTGGTTTTGCTCACGTCAGCTTTTCCTAAATGCCAAGAAGACTGTCTCCATGACCTTCGGCACCAGGCAGAGACTCTCAAGGCTTCTCTCCCTGCCCACTTTCCACATCCTCAGTGGGACGGTCCTCGAGAACACCTCCTCATTCAGATATCTGGGGGTTTGGCTTGACCAACACCTCACCTTCTCTGGTCACATGGACGACATCCTAAAAAAGCTGCGCCCCAAGTTAAGCACACTCTTTAAGAACCGGAACTGCCTCCCTCTCCCAGCTAGGCTTGAACTTGTCCAGAACATGATCCTCCCCATCTTTGACTACTGCGACGTAGTCTACAACGCCACACCTAAGACCTTCCTAGCGAGATTTGACACCCTCTTTAACTCCTTCTGCTGCTTCGCACTTGACACTCATACCCTCTGTCATCACTGTCAACTTTACCACACTTTGGATTTACCATCTCTTGATAACAGACTTCTCCACCAGTGTGCTAAATTCATCTCCAAATTCAGGTTTGGCTCCTTCCCTACTCATCTCAACTCTTCCCTAACAACCCCCCCCCCCCCACCACCACCATCCGCCCATTTACTTAGGTCCTCAGTTTCTCGTACTTTAGGTGTCCTGTGCCGTATGACTACTGTCGGCCAGGCAGCCTTCTCATACCACTTCCCTAAACTGTGGAATTCCCTCCCCCCAGATTTGCCATTCTTCTTCCCCTTCCTCTATCCCCTCAGCCTTACACAATTACCTGTTGGTGAGCTGCATCTGAGCAGACTGTGTTGCATTTAAATGGGCTGTAATAGTTATCCTAATACCACACTTGTGCACCTTCTGTTTGCTATGATGTAATGGAATATACATACGCAGGGTTTTACTTAACTCGAAAAATTGATTAGCGATTTGCTCATAAAAGTGCTAAAACATTGTTAAAATACATAGCACCTGCCTCACTGTGTTTAACAAACATAACACTTATAGAAAACCTATATAAATACTTTCTGAACAGTTAGTATTGTCCCAAGAAAAAAACTGCTAATCAGTTATTTAAAACCTTTATACTAACTGTAATTTCTTGATGCCTGTTACTCTTTGTTAATTGTTCTTTACTTGGTAATGTACCCTATGCATAATTGGCACTATATACTGTTTTGTTGTTTGGCTATGACTTACTTGTATGTCTTCCAATTCCCATATATTGGCAATGTATACTGTTGTGTTGATTACGTTTTATTGTATGCCTTCCAACTCCCCCCCCCCAGGACGCACCACGAGATGAGCAACTTGTTGTTCAGTGTGCCCTTCCTGGTGAAACTCTTAAATAAATATATATCTGTAAATGTCTTAAGAAAGCCACTGCCAAAATTATGTCAGCACATACCTCAGCTGCTGGAATTGTCAAGAAAATTGAAAAAAAGTATCCGGTGGACAGGCAGGGGGTTGAGTACCCATATTCCCAACCTGGTCATGAGGGAGTGGTTCAGCCTGCTGCATGTGAGAAGGCTAACAAACATAGAAGCATAGAATGTGTTTGCAGGAAAGGAACGCCAGGCCTATCCAGTATGCCTAGCATACCACTAGGACTTTGTTATTGGCCACATCCTCTCCCTGGATCGAACAGACCCTTGTGCCTGTCCCATACTCTCTTGAATCCCCCCACCGTTCTTGCCTCCACCACTGCCTCTGGAAGTTTGTTCCAGTTCTCCAGCACCCTCTCTGTGAAGTAGACCTTTCTGATGTTTCCCCTGAATCTCCCACCTACTGTCTGCAAATCATACCCCTTTGTTTTTGACTGCTCTCTTAGCTGGAAGATATCCCCTACGGGCATCCTGTTGATACCCTTGATATATCTGAAGGTCTCAATCATGTTCCCCCTTTCCCTTCTTTGCCCAAGGGAGTACATGCTGAGGTCCCTTAGCATCTCCTCATATGACAGATGACGGAGACCCCTTACCATTTTTGTCACCCGCCTCTGAACGCGCTCCACCCTATCTACATCCTTCCTGAGGTATAGCCTCCAGAACTGGACCCCGTATGCCAGGTGAGGCCTGACAAGTTGCCTGCACAAGGGTATTATCACCTCCCTCTTCTTGCTAGTTATTCCCTTGTTGATGCATCTCGGCATCCTTCTGGCCCTTGCCACTGCCTTCTCACATTGCTTTGCCACCTTCAGGTCCCGTGAAATGATTATGCCTAGGTCTCTTTTCAGCTCTATAACCTCAAGGGCATGCCCCCCATGTGGTATACCGCGCCCTGGTTATTCTTGTCTAAGTGCATGATCTTGCATTTTTTTGTGCTGAAGGACAATTGCCATTGCCTGGACCATTCCTCCAGTTTCTCCAGATCCCTGTACATGCACTCAATCCCCTCTGGTGTATCCACTCCATTGCAGACCTTCATGTCATCCGCGAACAGATACACTCTTCCCTCCAGCCCCTCCGCTATGTCCCCTACGAATATATTGAAAAGGAGTGGCCCCAGCACCGACCCCTCAGGCACCCCACTGGTGACCATACCCTCCCTTGAGGGTACCCCATTAACAATTACCCTTTGTCTCCTGCCCTCCAGCCAGTTTTGCACCCACCTAACCACGAGCTGCACCACATTGCAATGTGAATGTGGGAGAACAAAGACCTTTATGCATCAGCTAGGATACACCTTTGCAAGGAGGGCACAAGACTGTTGAAAGTTACATTCAAGGAGTATATCATCAAGGAACTGAATTTAAACGCATCAGGGGGGAGGAGTGCAACAGGGATTATAATACCCTTAGTTACCTGGTAGAGGAAGCCATCAGACCTCCCCCAATAAGGACAAGAGAAGAAGGGGACAGATGAAAGACAAAATATTAAGAGCAGGTGAGTGGGACTAGGTATGGGGAGGGTGCCGGCAGGTGGAGGGGACTTCAGTCATGGAGAAAGGTTGTATTTCTGAATGCAGGGAGTTTGGGGAACAAAATGGCTGAGCTGCATTCACTAATAGCGGAGGGAGAGGTGGGCATGGCTGCCATCATGAAGACATGGGCCATGTTGAACCATGACTGGGACCTCTCCATCCCTGGGTAGAAGATGTATAGGAGATATAGGGGGTAGTTGTTGGGGGGGTGGTTCTCTATGTCAGGGAAGGGATAACTTGTGCTAGGGAGGAGGAGACGGATGGAAGGACAGAAGTGCTATGGGTGCAGGTACAACCAACAAAAGGTAAAAAAGCATAGGATATGGGTGGTGTATAGGCCATTAAACGTGGATGAGGAATTGGACAGGGAGCTGGGATCTAAAATTATGGAGATGGCCAGCAGAGGGGAGATAGTCATTATTGGAGACTCCACTCTACCTTGAGTGGATTGGAAGATTCCTATTACCGTCTTTGCCAGAACTTGGGTGCTGGTGTATGCAGTCCAGACTGGATTCCTGACACAGTGTGGAACCCACTAGGGAGAGGGCTGTACTTGACTTGGTTCTGTCTGATGGTCTGCACGTCCAGTGTGGAGGGGTTGTGGGATAACAGACGGACCAGACAACAAACTTCAGGTTCAATACGCAATCTGTGTGTGTTGTTTATTCAAAATACAGGAAATAAGCTTCTGCAATGCCATTCAGTTCTTCAGTACATAATGTCCTTTCTCTGCAATTAGCCAGCACCTACTGCTCTCTGATCCAACCTACCAGTTGAGATGCAGCTTCCACCCCCATGCAGGCCCCGTTTGCTTGGGTAGTGGGGGGCCCCAAAACAAAACAAGCTATAGACAAAGAACCTCAATGCAGAATCACTGAAAGAAAGGTTACCCCCAAAGGGCATTGGCAACAAATCAAGTTTCAAAGAAATACAACAGCATACATAACTTCCATAATGCAAAGCATCATGGGATATATGCAAATCACCATGACATTTAGACTTGTTCAGTTTACAGCAATTTACATGCATTTTAAACAGCACAACTAACTTAATTTCTATAATAGTCACCTAGTACTTTTTACCATTATCAAAAACATCTAGTGCCATGGTATATTTTTTACAGATTTCATAAACATAACGTATATACATCAAGGTATTTTATGACATAGTGCTATTATATACTAAATGCAACAACAATAAATGCAACCTGTTTTACATACACTTGGAGGTCGCCACAATAACCTCCCTGTACGAGGATCTGAGAAGGAAAAGGAAAATTAAAAGGACACCATAGATAGCATAGTCAAGAAAGGGGAGGGGGGGTACCCAGAGGTGGCCAACCTTATGGACGAGAAATAGTAAAGGATAGATTAGGCTTAGAAATAGAAGAACTATTGCAACAGATTTAAGAAAAGGTCAGTCCTCAAGAGTTGCAGGAGCTCCCTGTCACGTCCAGGAGAGGTACCCTTCTCTGCTCAGCCTCCTGAGAAGAATTCCAGAAAGCTGGATACCTGGCCAAGAAAGTGTGTACATGGCCGGCCTTGTGGTGCTGAAGGTTGAGGCGCTGGATTCCACACCTCGTGCCATGCTGGCTACCCGGGTTCGGACGCGAGCATAAGCCATCAGGGGTTACGGGGGATATGATTGAGCACCGCGGACTGCTCTCCTATCCCCGGGAAGGATCCAGAGCCAGCGCCAGCAGCGGACCCCGTGAAGACGGGGCACTGCTAGAGCTGGCATAGAAGGATGGAGGCGGCAGACGCCTGCACGTCCGCGCTGTGGACGCTATTGCACGCCATGCACCCGGGCAAGAAAAATGAAAATGGAGCAACACAGACTTGATGTGCAACGCAGCTTGATGGCCGCACTCCACCGGCTGAAGATGCCTGATGCACGTGCTGGTAATGGTTCCTCGTCTGGTGCAGGGGCAATGGGGGGTGCCGCTCTCGAAGATAGAGCTGCATATGCCAGCTGGGCGTGCAACGTCTGGATCGGAGGTGGAGCTGGAGTGTTGGCTGGATTAAGGCAGGTTGGTGGCTGCTGGGGTAAAATATGACGTCTGTGAAGTGTGGGATAACAAGGAGGAGACTTGCTCAAACTTTGTTGAAGGTTTCGAAGAAAATTTATTAACAAAGTTAAACTGGACACACGAACTGATCAGCGAAGCAAATAAAAGCAAAATGTATTACATAAAAAAAAAATTAACAACACTAGAATAGCTAGTGCAGTTCTTTCTTGGAGGTCAGCATACATCTGAACCTCACAGACCATCTGATTTTTTTAAAGCTAGGCTCACTGAAGATATACAGGCTAAAGGACATGTGACCATCAAACTCCTCCCCTGTACTTTTTTAACAGACATTTTTACTTTTTAACATTTGTTTTATAATTCTTTTATACAGCATTATGTCTTCACATACCTAAAATAAGCTTTACATCCTTGCTATTTCATTTTTAAGGATCCTGAGAATAATAATAATTTCTTTAGTTCGGTGGAAGCACCTCCCATGAAATGACCCTATAAACATCCTTAGAGAATGGCCGGCCAGCTCCTATGAAAGGGGCTGCAGGCAAGACGGGTAAGGCTGAAATATGTTGTTTTTCATTTCGTATGACTTCAACCACCCAAAGTTTAATATTACCACAGAAAAGGAAATCGGAAGCTCTCCATAATCACAGCACACCTCTTTTATAGAGGCGTAACTTAGTTTTAAATGTTTACGGGGAGAAAATGTCTTCACAACCGTACGTACCTTCGTGAGGTAGAATGCAAGCGTACGCTACGGGTCGTGAACAAATTAATACTACAATAACATCCAGTTTCTAAAAGAAAATAAATCGTTGGTAGGGTTTGGGAAAAAGAATTTAACTAAAAAAACGGCAGGCGTGTTGTACCTTATACCCATTTGCGCAAACAGGAGGCAGGACAAACCCAGGTAGCTTCTTTGTAAAATCGGAGCGCTTCCTAGCTTGAGAAGGACTTGAGCAGGATATTTATTTGCAGTGCAGTGTTTTGCTAAGCGAACACCTGTTGCACCGGTTGACCCGAATGGACACCCACACAACTCGGGTCTCGGACAAGTCCTGACTCCGTTGCCGGTTTCACAGACTAAACCAGAATTCCCTTGTTTCTTCTTTCCTTTGTTTTTTAATTCAAACTGTGTTCGGGCTTTCATTTGAATATCCTCGGGGTGGAGGCAAACCAACACATACCAGAAAACAACAACGAAACGAAAAGGTGGAAATATTATTCATACAGGTGGCCAGCCTGAGAATTTTATTACAAATTTGGTAGATTGAAATAAAGTAGGTTGAGGAAAGAGTGCTGTTGCAACAGACTGATACCATTAAGCAGAATAGACCAGAGAAGAGAATCCCAGCAAGGGAAAAAAAGATTAAAAAAAAAAAAAAAAATGTCATTGTGGATTCTGTTTTTTTTTTTTTTTTTTTTTTTTGGTTTATCCTTTACATTCTCCCCTTTAAGAGGAAACCAAACTTTCATAATTTTGCTTACAATGGGTTTCCTAGAACTCAAAAAATAATCCCAGATTTCCATAAAAATGGAAATGGAGCTTTACCCCCTCTCCCAAAGCTCCACTCCGAGTCCCAAAACAAACATACTTTCTTTTACTATTCGAATTAATGTGAATATTACACATTCTTCTCATTTACTCCGAGTCTGGTTCAGTACTCATTTCAGCCCCATAACGGATAAATAGTCAGCATTAACATGCATTTTCCTGATCTATGTTGGATGTCAAATTTATACGGTTGAAGGGCTAAATACCACCGCATAATGCGGGGATTTTTATCCTTCATCGTATTTATCCAACACAATGGGTTATGGTCTGTTAAAATTAAGAAAGGCCTGCCCCACAAATAAAATTTTAAAGCATTTATTGCCCAATGAATTGCTAGGCATTCTTTCTCAATCGTTGAATATTTGGTTTCTCTGAGATGCAACTTTCTACTAATAAATATAACTGGGTGTTCTTCTTCCCCATACATTTGTGATAAGACAGCCCCAATTCTATTATTAGAGGCATCTGTTTGTACTAAAAATGGTTTTCGAAGATTAGGACTGTAGAGTATCGGATATGAACAAAGTTTCGCCTTAAGAGTACTGAAAGCTTTTTCACATTGTTCATTCCAGTAAATCTTTTCAGGCCTATTTTTTTTGTCAATTCAATTAATGGACTAGCAATTTCTGCAAAGTTAGCTATAAAGCGTCAATAGTAACTGGCTAATCCTAAGAATGACCGGACTTGCTTTTTTGTTTGGGGCTGTGGACTTTTAGCAATTGCCTCAATTTTGTTTTTTTCAGGTTTCACTTCACCTCGTCCTATTATAAAGCCTAAATATCTAGTTTCCTGCATACCTATTGAACATTTTCCTGGGTTTATAGTTAGTCCTGCATTTGCTATTACTGACAAGACATCTTGTAAATGTTTTACATGATCCTCCCAGGTTGTACTAAAAATAATTACGTCGTCTAGATATGGCGGCGCTATACGTTGTATGTGGCTGTAATAATCTATCCATACATCTCTAGAATGTCGCTGGGGCTCTGTGTAACCCAAATGGCATCTTAGTAAATTGAAATAATCCAGCTGGAGTACTAAATGCTGTTTTATCTTGGGATTCTGCATCAAGGGGTATTTGCCAGTACCCCTTGGAAAGATCTAACGTACTAATATACTGAGCATTGCCTAACCTGTCTATAATATCATCGATTCTGGGCATGGGGTACCCATCGAATCTAGATGTATTATTTAACTTTCGGAAATCCAGACATACCCTTACTCCACCTTCCTTTTTGTTAACGACAACCATAGGAAAACTCCATGAACTTTGTGAAGGAATAATGACTCCCAATTTCTGCATTTTTCTCAATTCCTTTATCACCTCCTCCCTTAGACTTTCGGGTATCCTATAGGGTTTATGTCTAATAGGTGTGTTATTAGTTATTTCTATATGCTGTTCAATTCCCCTTCACTACCCCAGGAGTTGTCGTAAATGTTGCTTGGAATTGGAGTATTAAGTGTTTTATGTCTTGTTTTTGTTCATCTTTGAGTTTATCGTTAACAGTTATATCCTCAATTTTATCTTGTGTTTCCAAACGATCATAAGCAAGGTCGAGCTCATTTTTATTTATGTCAGGGTATACAAATAAAGATGGAGTACTTCTTTCATGCCATAATTTCAATAAGTTTGCATGATATATCTTCAATTTTTGTTTTTTGTCAGGGCATATAATTTCATAGTTCACAGGACCCACCTGTCTATGGACACTATAAGGTCCTTGCCACTTCATTAGTAGTTTATTCTCTGTACAGGGTAATAACAACAAGACCCTGTCACCAGGTTGGAATGTTTTTGTTCATACCCCCTGATCATAATACTGTTTCGGTGTTTGTTGGTGCTGTTTATTGGTCTGCTGGGCCAATTTAGCATATTTTGTTAATCTTTGACGCATTGTAGTTATATATTCCAATGTGGAGATGGGGATTGTCTCTGCCTTGGTCCCTTCCCAACCCTCTTTAATAATATCTAATACTCCTCTCGGGTTTTTTCCAAAAAGAAGTTCAAAGGGGGAAAATCCCGTAGAAGCTTGAGGGACCTCACGATAGGCAAACATTAAATATGGAAGAAATTTATCCCAATGTTTACCTTCATCAGAGACAAGTTTTTTTAACATTTGCTTGAGGGTTTTGTTAAAGCGTTCTACTAGTCCATCACATTGGGGGTGATAGGGTGATGTAAATATAGAATGTACTCCCAGGGCCTGATAAAGTCGCTGTAAAAGTTGAGAACAGAAGTTACTACTTCTATCCGTTAATATTTCTTTAGGTATACCCATTCTGGAGAATACTTTAATCAATTCATCTGCCACTTTCTCTGCTGTCACTGTTCGCATTGGTATTGCTTCAGGGTATTTTGAAAAATAATCACAAATGATTAAAATAAAACGGTTTCCCTTGGCACTTTTAGGGAGTGGACCCACTACATCCATGGCAATTCGAGTAAATGGGGTTTCTACTAAAGGCAATGGCTGTAGGGGTACTTTGTCTTTGCTATGTATAGGTCTTACCTTTTGGCATTGTGCACATGACCGACAGTATTCTGCCACTTGGTCGTGTATACCTGGCCAAAAGAATCTGTATAATAATTTTTTAAAGTACGTTCTTTTCCTTGATGGCCAGCTAGGGTATGTCATGTGCCAGTATTAGTAACTGTTCCCTATAAGCAGTGGGTACCAGTAACTGAAAAGCAGTTTCCCCAGTTTTCATGTTTACACATTTTCTATACAACAAACCTTTCTCAATCACAAATTTCTGGTGAGGGTTTTGTTCACTTCCAACTTGTAAAAAATAAGGTTTTAAAGATTCATCCTGCATTTGTAATACCCTAAAGTCAGTTTGCAACTCTATATTTTTACAGTCCACAGTATTCGTACAGTCCTTTTTTAGCTGCTGCCACACTTGTTTTTCTTGTCTTTTTTGGCGTTTCGTTTTTCTTGTTTTTCCTGGAAGCTCAAATAGGCTATCTTCAAATGGGAAGGAGCGATGTAGCTCAGTGTTCTTTTTTTCTTGTGCCCTGGTAGTTGTTGCATTTAGTTTATTGGCATTAGCAAGTAGTTGGGAAAAATCAGGGTGGTCGTGTCCTAATATAACTGACACCGGCAATTGAGGAACTACTCCAACTTCCATGATTTGAGTGTTTGATTGAACCTGTATTTCTACTTGTTGTACTGGATACATATGAGTATCGCCATGTATACAAGTTACTTCAGTTTGTGTGGTTCCAGGTACTGTAGATATCATACAGGCTTTAACTAATGTCTGTCGGCTACCGGAGTCTAATAGTCCAATCATTTCTTTACCGTTTACTGTAACTGGTACAAAGTACTGTCCCCAATTGGCTAATGCTAGATGTGTTGGACCAGCTTTCTTTTTTGGGCAAAACCTTGCAATATGTCCTTTGCCTTGACAATGATGACAAATTACTTCACTAGTGGGAGTTTTTAAAGCACTGGTAGCTTTGACAGGTCCACTAGGTAAGGGTGTAGTAATTGGAGAGGTTCTTACCGTTAGATGTGATGTACTACCTCCGGGATGACTCTTAGGACGGTTAGGCTGGGTAGTTAAATAATCTTCAGCTAATTGTACTGCCTTCTTGGCTGTCTCTGGTCGGTGTTCTCTTACCCAGATCTGGACATCTTGAGGCAAAATTCGTATAAATTGTTCCAAAACTACAGCCTCCAACATCTGCTCTTTTGTGTTAGAAGCAGGCTGTAGCCATTTAGTACATAAGTCATTCAGTCTGGTGAATGCTTCCTGTGGAGTATCTGAAAGTTGAAATCTCAATGCTCGAAATCTCTGTCTGTAGGTTTCTAAACAAATATCATATCTTTTCAATATTGCCTCCTTAACAGCATCATAATTGTCACTCATGGCACTCTCCACCCTACCATAGGCCAGTTGAGCTTTCCCCGTCAGGTACGGAGCAAGGCGGATTACCCACTGATCCCTAGGCCATTGACAGGCCCTTGCTATCCGCTCAAATGTGGTTAAATATGTCTCGATGTCATCTGTTTCGCTCAACTTGGTTAGTTTTATGTCCTTAGGGATATCCCCCATTGGTAGAGAAGGGGACCTACTGACACCAAGTGCCTGGATGGCCCTTAAAGTGTCAGCCCATCTTGCCTCATACTTCCGCATTTTCCGTTCCCTTTGCTTCTCCATTGTTAGCTGTTGCATACACAGCCATTGTAGTAGTTCCTGTGAATCACCAGTAGGGGGTCCTTTCTCCATCTCTTCTAGTTCCCCGTCCGAAACATCACCATCTTCTTTCGGTTTTACCAATTTACGTCTGACATCAGGGAGTCCAGTCTGTAGAGGTAATCCTGACTTCTCCGCCATGGTTCTGGTCAATACACCGATAGGTACCTCCTGGGACATCCACGAAACCACAAATTCCTCAGACACGTATAGCAGTGTCTTTTGTTCCAATCCCACTTCTGACACCAAGTGTGAAGTGTGGGATAACAAGGAGGAGACTTGCTCAAACTTTGTTGAAGGTTTCGAAGAAAATTTATTAACAAAGTTAAACTGGACACACGAACTGATCAGCAAAGCAAATAAAAGCAAAATGTATTACATAAAAAAAAAAAATTAACACTAGAATAGCTAGTGCAGTTCTTTCTTGGAGGTTAGCATACATCTGAACCTCACAGACCATCTGATTTTTTTTAAAGCTAGGCTCACTGAATATGTACAGGCTAAAGGACATGTGACCATCAAACTCCTCCCCTGTACTTTTTTAACAGACATTTTTACTTTTCAAAATTTGT
Source organism: Neoceratodus forsteri (assembly GCA_016271365.2). Lineage (NCBI taxonomy): Eukaryota > Metazoa > Chordata > Ceratodontiformes > Ceratodontidae > Neoceratodus > Neoceratodus forsteri. The sequence continues at coordinate 1,010,073,240 of CM028130.1, read as the reverse complement.
TTTATAATTCTTTTATACAGCATTATGTCTTCACATACATAAAATAATCTTTACATCCTTGCTATTTCATTTTTTAAGGATCCTGAGAAATGATAATAATTTCTTTAGTTCGTGGGAAGCACCTCCCCTGAAATGACCCTATAAACATCCGTAGAGAATGGCCGGCCAGCTCCTATGAAAGGGGCTGCAGGCAAGATGGGTAAGGCTGAAATATGTTGTTTTTTTCATTTCGTATGACTTCAACCACCCAAAGTTTAATATTACCACAGAAAACGAAATCGGAAGCTCTCCATAATCACAGCACACCTCTTTTATAGAGGCGTAACTTAGTTTTAAATGTTTACGGGAGAAAATGTCTTCACGACCGTGCGTACCTTCGTGAGGTAGAATGCAAGCGTACGCGCGGTCGTGAACAAATTAATACTACAATAACATCCAGTTTCTAAAAGAAAATAAATCGTTGGTAGGGTTTCGGAAAAAGAATTTAACTAAAAAAAACGCAGGCGTGTTGTACCTTATACCCATTTGCGCAAACAGGAGGCAGGACAAACCCAGGTAGCTTCTTTGTAAAATCGGAGTGCTTCCTAGTTGAGAAGGACTTGAGCAGGATATTTATTTGCAGTGCAGTGTTTTGCTAAGCGAACACCTGTTGCACCGGTTGACCCGGTTGCCCCGAATGGACACCCACACAACTCGTGTCTCGGACAAGTCCCGACTCCGTTGCCGGTTTCACAGACTAAACCAGAATTCCCTTGTTTCTTCTTTCCTTTGTTTTTTTAATTCAAACTGTGTTCGGGCTTTCATTTGAATATCCTCGGGGCAAACCAACACATACCAGAAAACAACAACGGAAACGAAAAGGGGTGGAAATATTATTCATACAGGTGGCCAGCCTGAGAATATTATTACAAATTTGGTAGATTGAAATAAAGTAGGTTGAGGAAAGAGTGCTGTTGCAACAGACTGATACCATTAAGCAGAATAGACCAGAGAAGAGAATCCCAGCAAGGAAAAAAAAAAAGATAAAAAAAAAATTTCATTGTGGATTCTGGTATTTTTTTTTTTTTTTAAGGTTTATCCTTTACAACGTCATAAAACAAAAAAAAGTGTGTACATCAGCTTCCGTGCTTCTCAGGCAAGCAGTTTACCTGGTATACACAGCTCAGTACTAGAAAGCACTTTGAAACTCCATACTGACACTGTGTGAGAAAGCCAAGTGGTGATCTGGCACAGGCCTTGGGGCCACAGCTAGAACAGCAATGAATGACACCCACTACCACTTTCACATGGCTGTGGACACTGATGACACTGCTGCAAGGGTCCTGGCCCATGCAGTGTCCTTGTGAAAGTTTGCCTTGCTTAGGGTTACCCTCCTATCCCAGGACACATTAACCAATTCAGTTTAGTTTATCTGGGACCAGGAAGAGACTCCATTGAGCAAGCTCATTTACAAGGAGGTCCTGGGAGGACTATACAATACAAAAAGAGACCACGATATACAGTACATGGTGGTAAATATACAACAATTAAATTTAATGAGAGACAACAATAATACAATGCAAGGAGAAAAATATGCAAAAGATAAACATAGTAACATAGATTTTGATGCCAGATGAGGACCGCTTGGCTCACCTAGTCTGCCCATTTCCCTACCTAATGGATAAACTGTAGATCCTAGTTAACCAACAGCCTACTTCCACCTATCCCCCACTAGAATTGTCTATCTGTCCCATGCATTCTTGAATTCCCCTACTGTTTTTGACTCCACGACCTCCTCAGGAAGGCCGTTCCATTCATCCACAACCCTCTCTGTGAAAAAATACTTCCTCACATTACCTCTGTGCTGTTCTCCCTCTATCTTCAAATTGTGCCCCCTTGTTCTTGCACATCTCTTTTTCTGAAAGATGCTACCCTCTTGGACTTTGTTGATTCCCTTGAGGTACTTGAAAGTTTCTATCATGTCCCCCCTCTCCTCGAGGGTAAACATATTAAGCTCCTTTAGTTTCTCTTCATATGGCTTCTGGTGTAGACCCTGCACCATTTTAGTTGTACTCCTCTGGACTGCCTCCATCCTGTCTGTGTCCTTGAGGAGGTGGGGTCTCCAGAACTGCACGCAGTAAAGAGAGACAGCAAGAAATACGACAGGCCAGGAAAAATACAAGCAGAGTTAGACGAGCTGAGTGTAGAAATGTTGCTGGTGCTTAGAAGCAATTGCACTTATCCAGGCAGAGGGAGCTAATGAGGAATTTGAATACAGGAAATGTAACAAGGCTAGTAAGTTGTTTTTTTTTTTTTTTGTTTGTTTTATTTGCAATTTCTGGGGAGCTGGCAGGAGGCTACGGCTCCTCCCTCGGAGGAATTCATCTCTCTGGCCTGGCATCCCGCACCAATCCCTCCCGGTTAATCCCCCCCAAATGACTGGGTCGGGAGCATTGACTTTCTCCCCTCCCCCGGAAAACCAGCATTCAGATTCCGGGTGCTGGTGCGGGAGCAGTCGGACAGTCACGGAGCCTGCCAGCTCCATTTTTTCAAATGTGTGTTCCCAGTGGCCCACGAACATGCAGTGGGCGAGCAGTTGGGCTCTGCCTCCACGGAAACGGCCTCATGCCCTGGATGTGGATCCCACCCCCTTCTGGGCAGCTCACCTGTGCCAACACCCAGTCACTGCTGGGTGTCAGTCGACAGTGAGCAGCATTCTTTCCCCCCCCGAGGAAGGAGAGCTGTCTAAGGACGCTCAATCCTTCCTCTCCCCTGCCGACCCCTGAGCAACCCGAGTCCATTTCCGAACCCAAGTTGCTGGCATGGCCTGAAGTGTGATGTCCAGCACCACTGGGCCAACCCAAGGCTAGTAAGTTTAAGCACATCCTGAAGGCTATGGATTTCTCCATTGAGGAAAGTTCTCTGTTTGTTGGCAAGATAGAGGCATTTATAAAAAGATGGATTAGTGCAAACTCCTACAGGAATAATACTGAGAAAGAAAAGTCCTCCACTTCCAGCAGGCCTTATGGAAGGGGAGGCAGAGTTAGGGTTTACTACCCAAGGTTCCATGCCCCTTATGAGTATCCTCCCCAAAGGGGTTACTATATGTGTAGTTGCAATGCCAGCCCTTGAGCCACAGCAGAAGCAAAACCCCTAACAGTTCTGCTCAGGTCACCCAACCCTTGCCAGTGGGGGGGAAAGTTGGCTCATGACTTCAGGAACGGTCATAAATAACCGCCAACAAGTGAGTCTTGTAAGTAGTGAGCCAAAGTTTGTCCCTGTTCAAAATATTCCCCAAACTACAGAATCCAAAATTGTTCTCACCTCCTACCCCAACAGAAAAAAATCCTGTTGGAGCTGGAAGTAAAGAAACTACAGCAGGCAACAGCAGTGGAGAAAGTCCCTGCCACACAGTGGGGCAAGGGTCTCGTCTCAAGATATTTCCTGACCTGCATGAAAAATGGGTAGTGGCAACCCACTTTAGACCTGAGATATCTGAACAAACACATGTAACCCCTCACCCCCGCCTTTTTACTAAAACGACAGGTGGCATGCTGTTGGCATTGGCAGCAATACCTGGTGGGGACCTGGGTTCGGGAAGGATGAGGTTACCTGGCACAAAGGGACCTAGGTTTGGCTACTCTGCACAGGGGCACCCAAGTAAATCCAACTACAGGAAGCAATAACTGTAATGTCCAGAACCAGGATTGGAATTTTTCAGTGTGGCTTTATTCAAAACTAGCTGAACATGACAAAGCATAGATGGTCCCCCAAAGGGCTACGTTCACTGTATATGCAGATAGAGACTATAAGGCGGTCCACTTGAAGAATGAACCCATTTTTTCTATTGTCTGGCTCTGGACCCACCAGGCACTCAGCCAGGACTTGCATGCGCTTTGGATACACAGCCCGACTGGCCCGGCTCCCCTGCCGGCCACTTGACTGACGGTCCATTTGAAGAATGAACCTAACTTTACTTGGAGTGACTCCCATCAAACAAGGAGTATATTTCCCAAACTGTGTCTCCCCACACCATTTAGAGTCTGCGACTTCTAGAGAGATTTTCCAAGTTGCGACCCACGTCTGGGTACCTACCTCATCACTGACCAGGTGCATGAGGCAAGTAGCAAATCACAGAAGAAATCCATAGAGGTGGACCTGGTTACTAAAGATGGGGGGTGTTTCCACAGCCCATACCCGGCCATTTCTCTGGACAAACAGAAACTTAAACTTTGAAAATGTAGATTAAACGGTGGATGACCTGAAGCACCCCCTCTACAATATTACTTGAAATCCATTAAAACTTTAGATTTTTGACTGCTCCATTTGTTTGTCCTAGTAAAATAGTCCTCCCAAATAGCAGTCCACATCCCAGCTTTCTTTATATTTCCAAACTGATGAAACAATTTGTTTGCCCCTTCAAATAGAGCAAAACACTCACCCTTTCGTTGCAGGTGCCCCACAGGCGAAGTACCACTTCTTTCACTGTTATACCAGAACAGAAACTGTAAACGGGCAGCTTTCTTCTGTAGTGGAAAATTAGGGGATTGCCCCTGGAATCCACAGAGGGACTTTTCTCTTCCACCCCCAGAGGGAGGGGGCACTGAGACCTGGACAGCGGTCTCCACCACTTTAAACTGGAAAAACACTTCCTTCCTGCTTGGAGGTAAACAGACAACTTCCTTCTTGCTTTAAGACAAACAGAAGACTGACTTTGGAAATTCCCAGAGTTCTAACTCTCTCCCTCTGCTGCAGATTCCAATGTGGCTTATGCAGCTGCGACAATTCTATGGTGATGTCGTCTCTCAAGTCTCAGCTGTGACTGAGAACAGAGTGAGACACTGTGAAACCCATTTAACTGGAGTTTCACAAGCTGCCTTCCCTGCCTACCACTAGGTCTTACTGGGATTCTAGTAACCCCGGGTAACAAGGGGGTTACGCACATTAAAAAGGAAAGATTCAAATTGGTTACAGTGGGCTCAGTAATACCTTCTCTACAGTTGGGAGACTGGCTGGGGTCACAGGATCTGAAAGATACCTACTTCCACATCCCAGTCAGACCCAGCCACAGAAAGTACCTCATGTTCAGGCTAGGGGACTGCCAGTACCAGTTCAGAGCCCTTTCTTTGCCCCACCTGAGCACCAAGGATTTTTACAAAGTGCCTAGCTGTGGTTGCTTCCTACCTAAGAAGGCAAGGGGTGGTGTTTTTTCCCTGCCTGGATGACTGGTTAGTCTCAGGAAAAACACAGCAGGAAGCAGGGCACTTTATACAGCTATTAAAAAGTATCCTGGAAAACCTGCACTTCCTAATAAACCTTCAAAAATCTCAGAGCAAGCTCAAATATTGGACTTTGTAGGTGCAGAGCTAGAGACCCTGCAGGGGAAGGCCTTTCTGCTATAGGCAAGGGTATCAAATCTGACTTCCACTGCAGAATCCTTCAGAGCAGGCCAACCAAGGCCAGTGAGGGATTTTCTGTAGCTGCTGGGACACATGACCTCCACCACTGCAGTGGTGCTAGAGGTCAGGTTACAGATGAGGGACATTCAATACCACTTAAAGAGCCCCTGATGAGATCCGACTTTGTCTGTGGACTCTGACAACGTCTGACTTTGTCTGTGGATCCTGTCACTAAAGAGTCAGGTTTGATCAAGGTAACCGTTATCCTTGTCTTTTTCAGACTTTTTTCCCTATTCTGACTGAGATCCTCATGCCACCCACTGCCTGTATGATTTTCCCACATTTGTCAGCCACTGCAAGACTTAATTACAAGTGACATCATTTGTAGGTGGGCCGCTACACAGCACCTTGATTTGTTCCGTTCCAGTAACAGAAACTCAGATTGCCCAACTCTCATTCTATTGCAGTTGGGGGGGGGAGGAGCACTGGCATTGTATGCACTGACACCTTGGTCAGAACGGTCTGGGATGCAGTACTTTATTTTTTTTATCATCATGATCAGAAGCTGGAATGGTGAAGGTACGTTCATTCTGGCAGGTGAAGAAATAACAAAGTATCTGCTAAAAACTGAACAAACACCTCGAAGGGATCTAGGGCACAGTACGTATTCTCTAAGCAGTAAACTGATCCGGGGCACAACAGCTCAGTCTGGGAACACTCGTTCTACTTCAGATATTTAAAAAAAAAAAAAAAAAAGGAAGAAGAAAAATGGAGTACTTGTACTTTATGCACTTTCATTTCCTTCCACTTCCTGTCTCCTAATATTTGCTGTTGGTAGTGCGAGCATAGAAAAATAGGATCAGTCAGGTCCAGACCGTCTTACAAGCTGAATAAGCACATTTTAATAAAATGATACAACTTCTCTCCAGTGATCAAACTGCTTGAAGACATTGCAATACTTCTCCGAGCTACATTGCATAAGTCGGGACCTGACTGATCCTATTTTTCTATGCTCGCAATACCGACAGCAGATATTAGGAGACGGGTAGTGGGAGCAAATGAAAGTGCATAAAGTACAAGTGCTCCATTTTGCTTCTTCTTTTTTTTTTTTTTTTATTTATTTTATAGCTGAAGTAGAACGAGTGTTCCCAGACTGAGCTGTTGTGCCCCGGATTAGTTTACTGCTTAGAGAACACGTGCTGTGCCCTAGATCCCTTGGAGGAGTTTGTTCAGTTTTTAGCAGACACTTTATTTCTTCACTTGTCTGAAGGAACATTCCTTCACCATTCCAGCTTCTGACCATGGTGATTAAAAAAATAAAGTGCCTTGTCCCAGATCGTTCTGAACAAGTGTCAGTGCATACAATGCCAGTGCTTCAATTTTTTTTTTTTTTTAGAATGAGAGTTGAGCAATCTGAGATCTTACTTCGAGAGTTTTCCTGCAGTAGGTTATTACTTATAGAACTGCACCCTCTGGCATCAGGACCACACGGCAAGCTTTTCCAGCAGTGTCTGGTAGGGGACCACCCACCCAACGTCACGTGACAGACGTCAGCATGACCCTATAAAGTGGGCGGTCCCTACGCCCGCCTTCCAGTTCTTTCCCGCCATCGACCAGCAGTAGTACTGCACGGTAACTCCAGCAGCTTGTCGATCACAATTTTCTTTATTTCTAGCTAATTTCAAGTCCAAAATTCGCAGTATATGTCATCTCAGTCTCCGCCTCTTAAGGCAAAAAAGAAGTGCACCAAGTGTGGGGCGCAAATACCATACAAAGACGGCCACTGTCTCTGCCTCCTTTGTCTAGGCCCAGATCACGACATTGCGGCCTGCCCCGACTGCCAGCCTTTAAACCAGGCCACACGCAAGCGACGCCAGCACGCTTTAGAGGCCCACCTCCTTAAATCATGGATGGCTTCCCTGGAGAAGGAGATGCAACAGATCCGGGACTCTGCTTCTTCCCCTTGTGATAAACACAAGAAAAAGAAAGACAAGGAGAGACACAAAGAGAAGGAGCGTTATGAGGACCGGGACCGATCCTCATCCACCAAGCCTTCGACCAGCAAGGCCCTTTCCCCACCGCTGACCCTCGTGGTGACTCAGGCAGCTTCCTGGACGACCTCCAGTGCCGCAGTTTTCAACCGATTACCACTGGTAAGTCATCCGCCGGCACCTCCAGTAAATGCCCGGTACTTGCCGATAAGTCAGACCCCGTCTCCTCCGGGGCCAGCCTGGCCACCCATAAGTCGGACTCTGCCTTGAAGCAGTCTAAGGTCTGCCCAGCTTCAACTGATAAGTCTGTCGAGGGTTCTACCCTCCACTGCCCCGTCACTCTTTCGCCTGGTAAGTCGGCTGTCTCCGATGACCGCCCAGGCATTGCTTTCTCATCGGGGACTCACCGTACCACCCGACGTCGGGCAGAGCAGCTTGACTTCTTCCAGTCAGCCTCCCCGGCTCTGCCAGGTTGGGAGTCTTCTTCGTCACCTCCCCCAGTGGTTTCCCCCCGACCAGCAGCCTACGCCTGGGACAGAGGAGGAGGAAGAAGGGCACCTAGAAGTTGTTCTTTCATGACCCACTCCTAAGGCGATCCCTCAGAATCGTATCCCTTTGTCACCTATTCAGACATTAGGCCACCTCACATCTGCTGCTCCTGTTCTTATGACAGCAGCACCATCAGGTATCTTTTGTCGGCCCCCTCCGTCAGAGCCTACCGATAGGCCTCTCACGCAGGGTCCGACGTCCTTGGGACTCGGGTGGGGTACCCTCATGTCTGGAATCACAACATTTGTACCTTTTTTGTCAGCCACCCTGATGACAGCTATCTCGACGTCCACTGTAGTGACGTCAGGTATCTATCCTGGTCCTTCCAGATCCCTGGGTCCAAGCCTATCGTCCGGTGTTTTTTCTGGGCATCAGGTCTTTTATCCTCCATTGTCAGGTCCCTCGGTGCCCCATTACTACCAGGGCTATTTCCTTGGATACCAGCAGGGTTACCCATATTACCAAGGGTACCCAGATCCTCATTATAGGGGTTTCGGGAAGCGAATTTTTATTCGCCTCCAACTAATCCATTTCCTCCTCCTCCTTCACAACCAGACTTCCAAACAGTTATCCAGTCATGATGGAAGGATGCGAGGTCCCAGCTCCTTTCAGACCTGGAAAGTAGGCTCACCACCCAGGTGCCAGTACCCCCGACCCCTGTCCAACACCAGATGATACATGTCTTGAGTACTACCCCTCAGGACATAACATTGCCAGATTTTCAATGTCCAGGGGATGAGAATCCACCGGACTCAGATGAGGATACGTCCAACTCTTCTTCAGATGAGCTATCCACCCCGCCTGGGGTAAAGGAGTCTCCCAAGTCTCCTCTGGAGAACCCTTCCTTCATGGAACTCCTCTACATTATTCAGCAAGCCAGTGGCTGGCATACTGAGGATCTGGACCCTATGCGCCAACATTTTGCAGAGCATCTGGATCTTGATATAGCCACCCCCATTCCAATCATTCCTGGATAGCTCCTCATGAAGACCTCACGTCCACCATTTGGAAACTGCCACACCCCATTCCCGCTGTCCCCAAAAGGGCAGACAGGATTTATCGTTCGCCTGAAGGTATTCCCTTCCTGGACTCACACCCAAAGGCAGATTCAGAGGTAATTACTGCCGCTCATGATCGCTCAGCTAACCCCAAGCACATGAGTATGTCCCCGACAAGGAGTCCAGACAGATGGAGCAGTATGGCAAAAAGGTCTGTTCTTCATCCACCTGTGCCCCACACTCATTGAATTATGTGGCACAGATGATATCTTACCAAAAAGCAACTTTGGCAAAGTTGGAGGACAAGATTTCATCTTTGGAGGATTCAAACCTAAAGATGGAGATCACCAAGGATCTCCACCTGTCTAAAATTTCTTATAGGCATGCCCTTAGGGCAACCTGTGATTCGGTGGACTCTGTAGCCCGTTTTTCGGCTACGGCCATTAATCTTGGGAGGTATGCCTGGCTGTGGATTTCTGGTCTCGCTTCAGATGTCCAGGCATCCATATTGGATGACCCTTTTAGGGGATTGGTCCTCTTTGGAGGGATACCAAAGACTTGATCACGGGCCTCCAAGACAGTGATCAGGCCCTTAGGTAGGTCCGCTCTGTGTACAGAGCTGGTACCCCAAAGAAGCAGCCCTTTCAGCGTCCATTCAAACGCCAAGGGAAGCAAGTGGCCCCCAAGAAACAAAACAAAAGGAGGGCAGTGGGCTTTTCCTTTTCCTGTCCACTGGCCATCAAAAACCAGAGACAGCAGGAGGGCCCATGCCCCCCCCCTTCAGCCTCCTGACTTGCCCCGTCTTCCCTCCACTCCACTACAAAGCGTGGAGCCAGTGGGGAGAGTCACCCATCACATCCTGGCATGGGAGGAGATCACCTCGGACACGTGGGTACTTTAGCTCGTCTCACAAGGAGACATGCTTGAGTTTCTGGAGCTTCCACCAGACTCTCCTCCTGGTAGCTCGCATTACTCCCTGAACCAAGCCCCGTTGGTCGAGGAGGAGATCAGGTCTCTGGTGCAAAAGGCCGCCATCGAACCCGTGCCTATCGCCCCGAGGGGAAAGGGTTAGCACTCCTGTTTCTTCCTGGTCCCAAAGAAGATGAGCGACGTCAGACCCATCTTGGACCTCAGCAGCCTGAACTTCTTCGTTGAGTATAAGAGATTCCACATGCTGACTATTCAGAGCCTTCTGCCACTGCTACAGCAGAATCACTGGCTCTGTTCCCTGGAAATGCAGGACGCCTCCCTACGTATCCCGATATTCCCGAGCCACTGCCATTTCCTGAGATTTAGTTTCCAGGGGGAGCACTTTCAGCTTACAGCCCTCACCTTTGGCCTGTCTTCGGCACCCAGGGTCTTTATCAAGTGCCTAGTGGTGGTGGCAGCGGCTTTACGCCGCCAGGGTATAGCAGTGTTCCCGTACCTGGACGATTGGCTCATTTCAGCTCCATCCAGGGACAACTTTCTGGACTCGATCTCGGTTATTCTGGACCTCTTTTCCCAGCTGGGGATTACAGTCAGTTTCCCCAAGTCATCCTTAACCCCCTCCTAGAACCTTCAGTTTATAGGGGTGATTTGGGACATGGTCCAGTGCAGAGTTTTTCTCCCCTCAGACAGAGCGGAGGCTCTCTGGGAGCAAGTCACTCTAGTGATCTCGTCCAGATATCTTCCGTCCAGAGCATTGCTACACTTACTGGGCCTGATGGCAGCTTCTGTCTCCACAGTTCCTTTCATCAAGTTGCATATGCGGATATCCCAGCGGACTCTTCGGGTCCAATGGGATCAGCATTTGGATGATCTGGACCACCCTATTCTGGTCTCCAGAGCAGTTCAGAGGGATCTCTAGTGGTGGCTAGACCCTCTCAATTTGTCCAAGGGACTTCCATTTCGAAGTCCCCCCGTGGACCCTCACCACGGATGATTCGTCGTATCTGGGTTGGGGAGTGCGCTTGGGAGACCATCGGACTCAGGGTTCATGGTCCCAAGTAGAGATGTCATTACACATCAACATTCTGGAGATGAGGGCGGTTCTGTACGCCTTACAGACCTTTCAGACCATCCTTTCAAAGGGAGCACTGCTAGTCTAGATGGAGAATATGTTGGTAGTCTGGTACATCAACAAACGGAGGTATCCGATCGTACCCCCTATGCAGGGAGGCGATGCGGGTGTGGAATTGGGCAGTCCAGCATGACCTGTTTCTCACAGCTGTGCATGTTCCAGGCTTTCACAATGTCCTGGCGGACAGCCTCAGTCGGACCTCATCCCTCGCTCACGAATGGGAATTAAGTCATTAGGTAGCAGACATTGTGTTCCAGAGGTAGGGTTGCCCAGAAATCGATCTGTTCTCCCCCATTCAACCAACACTTCACAGATTTTGCTTGCTCATTCCAGAGCCTAGAGTTTTCTGGCATGATGCGTTGTCTCTTTGTTGGACAGGAAAGTTCCTGTACGCCTTCCTCCCTTTCCCATTCTTCAGAGGGTACTTCTCAAGCTGCAAGCAGAGAGTGCTCAAATGATCCTAGTGGCTCCTCTCTGGCTGAGGCAAATTTGGTTTCCACTACTGCAACAGCTTTCAATGGAACCCCCAATTCCTTTACCTCTCAGGCATGACCTATTGACTCGGGATCAAGGCAGGTTGGTACATCCAGGACTCGGGACATTGCATTTTCATGCGTGGCTCCTTCAGACATAATCAGAGCTCACTTTGGGGTCTCTCATCAGGTCGTTCAGGTTCTGGTGGAAACCAGAAAACCATCTACTAGATCCACCTACACCATGAAATGGAAGTGTGTTTCCATTTGGGCGACCTCTAAAGAGTTGGATCCCTTTACGTGTTCTGCTCCTCAAGTCATGGAGTACCTCCTTCATCTATCCGATTCGGGTCTGTCGTACTCATCCCTTAAAAGTCCACTTGTCTGCTCTTTCGGCCTATCATGTGCCGGTGGAGGGGAAAACCATAGCTCAGTTGGAGGTCTCTAAGATGTTCTTGAAGGGGATCCTCCACCTGAAACCTCCCATTCGTAACCCTTCCCCACCTTGAAATTAGAATTTTGTTTTGGAGAAGCTCACGCTTCCTCCTTTTGAACCAGCGATGTGCTGTGACATGCACTACCTTTCGTGGAAGGTGCTATTTTTAGTTGCCATTACTTCTGCTGGTAGGATTTCCGAGCTTCAGGCCCTGATGCATAAGGAGCCTTATTTAATTTTTCACAAGGACCGGGTGGTCTTGCGAACGAATCCTAAGTTTTTTCCTAAGGTGGTTTCTGAGTTCACGTTGAATCAAACTGTCGAACTCCTGGTTTGTTACTCTAACCATTCGAATGGGGGGGAGGGTCTCTTTCACACTCTGGATGTTCACAGAGCCCTCGGATGCTACGTTCACCATATCAAGGAGTGCAGAAAATCTGATCAGTTTTTTGTCTCCTTTGCCCCCAAATCCTTAGGATTGGCAGTTTCTAAAGAGTGCCTTTCTAAATGGCTACGTAGCTGCATTTGCTTCTTTCTTTTTCCAGAAGTACAACAAAAACCTCTTCCGGGGGAGGTCAGAGGTCACTCTACTAGAGGCACAGCTACCTCTACAGTGTTCCTGTGGAAAGTTTCTGCAGCAGAAATCTGTGTGGCAGCAACCTAGAGTTCCGTCCATACCTTCATGAGGCATTACAATCTGGACATTGCCTCTAGGCGTAGGGCTGGGTTCGGCCTTGCAGTTTACAGTGCCCACAGGAAGGGAAAAAGCACTGCTGCTTTTTAGTAATGCTCCCGACACTGTACGCAGTCATTCAAGTCCACCCAAAGCCAGTTATTTTCATCCCCCCAGCACCAAACTCCTAGCCCCCCTCCATGTCACCATTTTATTAATTCTCCAATTGTTCGTGTTGGACACTGGTCCCATCAGGTAGTTGTGGGGCGCGGGACAGATTTCTGTTTTATTCCCTAACAGGTCAGGTTGGGCACCAGATCTGTCCGGTAGCTGGGTGAGAGGGCTAGATATTTGTTTCCCCGATGGGCTTGTTTAGGCATCAGACCTGTCAGGTAGTTTGAGGGAGGGAGACAGATTTATTTCTTCCCTGACAGGTTGGGTAGGGCTTGGGATTCGTTAAGATGTTGAGGGAAGGGGGTTGTTTTTTTATTCCCTGATTGTCCAGGTTTGGCCATTGATTCATTAGGAAGTTGAGTGGAGAAGGAGGAACAGATTATTTTTATCAATAACATATCATGTAATCTTAGATTTCAATAAAATAAAAATAAAATGTTAGGCACTGGACCAGTTCAGTAGGTGTGTGTGTGTGGGGGCAGATTTTTTATTATTCCCTGATGAGTTGGGTTGGGCACTGGACTCATCAGGTAGTTTGCTGAAGGGGGACAGGTTTGTTTTATTCCCTGACAGGTGAGGTTAGGTACTGGATCATTCTGTTGAACAGTAGGATGGGTTGGAGCATGCATGGCAACGTGATCCCTATGTGCATGTTGGGATGAGTACAGAGCTGAGACTGAGCACTGACAGAATGAAAGAGTGAGAGAGGTAGAGTGGGGTGGTGGAGCCGGGATCACGGGCACTAGGGGTTACAACCCCGGAAAGGTATGCCTTTGGCACCTTTGGCCCAGTCTCCTGTGCTAGTGGGAGATCACAGGCACTTGGGGTTACAGCCCTGGAAATGCATGCCTTCGACCCAGTCTCCCGTGCCGGAAGAGGCAGAGATGGTTGAACAGGCTGGTAGTAGCAGCAGTGTAGCAGCTGCTGCAAGCTTTCCGTGCAGTTTTTGAACACCTCGCTGTGACCTGAGTGGATGGGCATGGGGAGAGAAGTGTTGAACTGGCCCAACTATTCCATCTTCCACTTATTGCTTTGCTACTGCTTCTCCTGATCCCAATTTGGCTTAATACACGGGATGTGGCCAGCCCAGATGGTGGATTGGTTGTTCTTCCACTCCCCAGGTTCAGGAATGGACTAGGGTTACTCGGTGGGCTGGCCAGGTGAGGGAGGATTGAGCACCCGATGGCAGCTCTCCTTCCTCTTGGGGGAGGGGGACACCAGGTCCCACTTCAGAGACTGCCAGGCGGCAGCGTGGTGGTAGTGCATGAGGGGTAGTCCTGTAATGTGATGTGCTTGGCACACACCTCCCAACGCTACAGCACAGAGGGAGAAAATTGAGGAAAAAGATACCCTCCCCGCAGGCTTTCGCACAACCGACATGGCGGGCCACTCACCTGTCACATTTCTGAGCAAGTGGTGGATAATCGGTAAGTCCATGAAAAGGTCTGTGATGAGGCTGGGAGGGGGTGCTGTTGGGCAGACTGGAGAGGAGAAACACTACTGTTTGAAAAATGCACGGGCTTGGTTGGTCACTGGATCCATCAGGTAGTTGGAGGGAGGAGGACATATTATTTTTTCATAAGGGGTCAGGTTGTGCACTAGACAAGTAAGATAGCTGGGAGAGAGATGGACAGATTTTTTTTTTTAATTCCTTGCTGGTGGGGTTGGACACTGGACCTTTCAGATTGTTTGGGGGGGGGGGCAACATTTTTTTTTAATTTTTTTAAATTCCTGAATGGGCCATTTTTTTTTCCAATTCTTTTTTCATCCAATCACCGCCAGTTGGACATCCCTCAGTCATCACCCAGCCTGCTTCTACCCTGCCTGAAACCCTCCCAGTCTTTGACCCTGGTCCCCCGACCCATCTGTAACACACCTGCAAGCAACCCCCAACCCCCCGGAGCGAGGCTGCCTTATGCTCCTTGGCACTCCCTCACAATTATCTAATGTCCTGCAGGCAGAGGTGAAGGTCTGAGGATGGCAGGGCCCAGGAGGATAGGATCCAGTAGTGGACATGGGAGCTGAGGTGCGACGTCGCCCATCCAGCCAATGGGTTTTTCCTTGTTTTGTGTGGTACTCCTTCCCCTCCCCTCCCCCTTTGTGGTGGCAGCAGACGTGCAGTGACATCCAGGGCAGGTGCGGACACTTCTGTGTGCACTACACTGACGTCCACTGCGTTCCGCCATCCACTAAGTGCGGAGGACTATTGGCTCAATACCCCATAGCCACTGCCAGGGGGTATCCTATCACTGGAGCCCTTGACACCTCCGGCCCCCCCAGAGAAGGTGATCAGTCCACTGGATGCTTAAACCTTCTCCCCCCGGCTATTCTTTCGATGCCCTAGGCTCACGCCGAACCCAGGCCGTCAGCACTACAAGCAGTACCTCTACCACTGCACTGGTAGGCCTGCTTGCATGGTCCAGGTTGAGCAACAAACTTGTCATGTTTTTTTTTTGGGGGGGTTAATTCTCTTGACCGGCCAGGTTCCCTGACCAGCCAAGTTGAGCACCAGACCTGTCAGGTTGGTGGAGGGTGACAGTTTTTTTTTTTATTTCACTTATGAGCCAGATTGACCAATGGACCTTGTCAGGCAGTTTTGGGGGAAGTGGACAGATTTTTTTTTTTATTCTTTGACGGGTGACATTGGGCGCCGGATCTGTCAGGTTGTTGGTGTGGAGCAGACATACTTTTTTGTTCTCTGGCGGGCTTGGTCGCATACCAGACCCATCAAGTAGTTTGGGAGAGAGGGACATATTTTTTTTAATTCCTTGGTAGTCCAGGTTAGGTGTTGGACGAGTCAGGTAGTTGGAGGGGGGAGAGGGACAGATTTGCCTTTTTTTTTGTATTATTTATTTATCCCCCGCATCTTGATTGGCCTCTCCTTCAGGCTGTTGCCAAGGACTCTTCCCCTGGGACCCCGTCACCAACCCCCGACCTCAAATCACAGCCATCCCCAGGGTAACCTGATGTATCCCTTCGTCAGGCGGGTCCTCCCCTTCCAGGGAGAAAGTGTCTTATGGCCATCCTTCTTGGCCCTGGGTGCTGCTGAGTTCGGATGGGCATTCTCGGGGCTCCATGGAGGTGATGGTCCGGGTGGCCGTCATCTGGCCGATCGAGGCGCCATTTTTCTATTTTTCTTGAACTTCCCCGACTGCGCTGCATCTGTAGTGCTCCTGGTTTCCACCAGGGGTCACTGCAGAGCGAGGTGTCTCCTCAGTCCACCCCAGGAGAGGAGAGGAGAGCACTCCTCAGGATGCTCAATCCTCTTCTCCCCCTTCTGACCCCCGGTGCCCGAGTTGTTCCCAAACTCGGGTCGTCGGTGTGGTTCGAGGTAAGGCGCCAGCGCCTCAGCCTTCTGTGCCACCTGGCCGGCCAGATTTGTTTATTTTTTTTAATTTCTTGATGGGTCAGGTTGGGCACTGGATTTATTTATTTATCAGGTTGTTGGGGGAGGGAGGCGGATTTGTTTTATTCCCTTGTGGCTGCTATAGCTGTCCCTGCCCAGGAAATCTGAGACACTGAGAGGTCCAAGCCGTCATTCCATCCCTCAAAAACGTTCAGGGTTGAGTCTCCCAAGTATTCTCTCAAGAGTTTATATAAAAAAATACTATTGGGTGACCCCATGGATGACCCACCTAATCAGTTCAACTTCTGAAGTGAAACTGCCTGCCTGCCATGAGAGTGCAGTGAAAACACTTTTTTTTTTTTTTTTTAATAAAAACAAACAAAAAATTACAATATTGATTGGGCAACCACCTACCCAACCAGCCTGAACTGCCACCTCAGACTTCTGATTACATTGGACCTGTCGAGCTTTGCTGTGGAGGTCTGATGTAATCTGAACCCCTTTGTGGCAGCACAGGTTGGTTCCACGTGGTTGCCCAGTCAGTATTCTCTAGATATTCTACATTCCCTGCACTGCTAGAATCTAATTCCTGTGCTTTGTAAAGCACCAGACCTGTCATAGTTTCTGAGGTGGACATTTTTTTTCTTTCCCCTGACAGGCTGGGTTGGGCATTGCATCCA
Source organism: Neoceratodus forsteri (assembly GCA_016271365.2). Classification (NCBI taxonomy): domain Eukaryota; kingdom Metazoa; phylum Chordata; order Ceratodontiformes; family Ceratodontidae; genus Neoceratodus; species Neoceratodus forsteri. The sequence continues at coordinate 1,010,056,480 of CM028130.1, read as the reverse complement.
TCAGGCAGTTGGGGGAAGGGGGCAGATTATTTTTTTATTCCTTGAGAGGATGTATATGGTAAATTGATGATGCCCACTCACACTCACCTTTTTTTCCCCCCAAAGGACTTAACTTCTGATGGGTGCTGTCGGTAAGTGGTGATGGCCCAGGGGCAGGTGCTCCACTGCTGAGCAGGAGCATGCATTTCAGTGCGAACCCTCTGTGTGTGTGTGTGTGTGTGTGTGTCAGGGAATGTGCAGAGCTGAGACTGAGTACCAGAGAAGGAAACGCAGTGAGAAAGGGAGAGCCTGACACAGAGCCAGGATCTCCTGCACTTGAGATTACAGTCTCAGAAGTGTGAAAGGCTAGTGCGCTGCAGGCTGGAAGTGATGAAGAGGCCCAAATTAACTGGTAGTAGCAGCAGAGGGGGACATATTTTTTTTTAAATTCCCTTACTGGTTGGGTTGGGTACTGGGCCCATCAGGTTGTTAGGCGGAGAGGAACAGATTTTTTTATTCCCCGATGGGCATGTTGGTCCCTGGACTCATTAGATAGTTGGTGGAAGGTGGGAGAGATTTTTTTTTATTCCTTGGCAGGCTGGTTTGGGCACCAGGCCCATCAGATAGTTGGTGGAGCTGGACAGTTTTTCTTTTATCCCCTGCTTGTCCTGGTTGAGCATCAGAAATTGTATTCTATTTTACATTCCACCATATGCTGCCACCATGTATCTCCTATGCCTTGTAAAACAGTTTAGAATACTACGAGTATGAAAGCCATGATTTGAAACCAATTATAGGTGGTGACCAACAGTAGCCATGTTGCCTGGGGAAAGGGACATATGATGGCATCCATCCAATTTATTTTTTTTATTTATATTTTATTCGTTTTATGTTAAAAATGTAACATATATAATACATCCATACAAGGAACAATCGACTATACATATAGCATTGTGATGTAAACATCGCAGGATATACATGGTGATACAGTATCCCTTGTTTATATGCTAAATCAGAGAGGCTACCTTAAGATAACATACTGTTAATAACCAACAGTCCAGTTCTGTACAACTGTAGCCCAAGAGCATATGACATAAATCACTTAAAAGGTAATCCAAAAAATGCATCCCAAACATTCCTGTGCCCAGTTGGGGTATAGGTGTCATACATACACAAGATGTGAACCATTCTCTTAGAAGATTAATAATTATGCTTATGGCTTCCATTCCCCAGGCTTAAAATAAAAAAAAAAAATTTTCATCATGCAGTACAAGGTACATTTACACCTTAGGATTTAAGTAAATACTCCTACATATTGTATTTATTAAACACTAGAACTTAAACCTCAGCAGAATGGCAAAGGACAATTCAGGCAGCACTCTAGCATATATAAAATAACTGAAGGTGCTTTATTATTCCAGATGGGTCTAGCGCTATAAAGTAAGAGAGCTGCCTTAAACAAAATGCAGAGAGATTAATTTGTCTTAAGTTAGTAACCTTATGCTCTTACCAATCTAATGCTGAGGTAATCGGTCTTACAAAACTCAACTTTAATGATCATGAATTATATGGTAATCCAACTCGTTGTACAGTTACAAAGATCAGGGAAAGAAGAACCCTTAATGTGATCACAAGATCAGTGAGATTTAAACCCATACATGGTCAGGTCAGATTTTCAAGTGTCGTCCTCCGTTATTACTGATCTAGTACTCTGCTTTGTAGCTGCCATTTTCCCACGTCAACCGAGTCTTTGAACATATAGATCTTGCTCTCATAAACAATATGTAGTTTTGCTGGAAACTGGATGGTATGTGGAATGTTCTAAGTCCCTGAAAGAACGTTGGAACTCCATCAAATTTTTTGTACAGAGCCTAGTAGTATATGCAAGGTTAGGGAACATGTGTACTGTGATGCTGTCCATACTCAGAGGCTCAAACCATCTGGCCAGATTAAAAGTTTCTCTCTATTTCCTACACTGTCTAGTACCACCATCATAACCCATGGTAATTCAGCAGGGGTCCTGGCATGGGGTGAAATCCTGCAAGCCTTCACAATTAATACCACCAGATCTGGGACCTTTGGTTGGAACTGCTCTTTAAACCAGTCTGACAGGAACAAAATGGCATGATCGCCTTCTGAACCTTACGGCAATCCATACTAACATACTATTTGCCAGCAGATTAGGTCTTACGGTCTATCGAGTCTGCTCGAACCTTAGATCCTTAGTTGGGTGCCGAGACCCTCCCATCCCTTGTGCTCCAGAAACCCGTATCATCCATCCGCACCCCCCTGGGACAGGCCATCATCTGATACATCCACTTTCTGTGTCTGTCCCACCCTCTCTTGAAGCCCTCCACTGTGGATCTCTGAACCAGCTCACCAGGCAGTGCATTCCAGAGGGTCCACCACCCTCTCAGTGAAAACCTCCTCCTCTTTTCCCCCTCACCCTTCCACCTTCAAATCATGCCTCTGGTAATACCTCCTGCTTTAGTCTAAAGATCCCTCCATGTTTACCTTATTTATTCCTTGAGGTACTTGAAGACCCTCAATCATGTCCCCCTGCTCTCCTCTCCTCCAGTGAAAACAGGCAGAGCTCCTTAAGTCTGTCCTCATACGTCAGATCCCCTAGCCCTCGTATCATCTTTGTTGCCCTCCTCTGTACCCTCTCTAGGAGCTGTATGTCCCTCATCAAGTGTGGTCTCCAGTACTGTACACAGTACTCAAGGTGTGGTCTAACCAGTCCATTGTACAGCGGCAGAATCACTTCCTTGCTCCTAGAGGTGCTCCCCCTTACGATGCATCCCAACATCCTGTTTGCCTTGCTAGCCGCCTCCTGCACTGCTCAGAGTTATTCATACATGCATCCACCATGACCCCTAGGTCTTTTCCCTATTGAGGCCTCCAGCGCCTCCCTCCCAGAGTGTACCTGTGTTTAGGGTTTCCCGACCAAGATGCAACACCTTGCACTTGGTGATATTGAATTTAATTTCCATGTGTGAGCCCAGCTTTCCAGGGTGTCCAGGTCCCTTGCAGGGCTAACCTCCTCTTCTCCCTCAACTACTGCTCCCATCTTGGAGTCATCCACGAAGAGACTCATTTCACCCTATACCCACCCTGATGTCCAATATGTATGCATTAAACAGGATCGGACCAGGACCCGAGCCCTGCTGTACCCCACTACCAATCTCTCTAGGGTTGAGAGCTCCCCACAGACCACTACTCTCTGAGTCGTCCAGCTAGCCAGTTTTCAATCCATCTGACCATCAAAGGGCCTACTCCTAACCCCATCAGTTTCTCCACCAGACCATTGTGAGGACAGAGTCAAGCCTTGCTGAAGTCCAAGAATAATACATCCACAGGCTTACACCTGTCCAGTTCTGATGTTACCCATTCATAGAACTCCACAAGGTTGGTTTGACATGATCTACCTGGCACAAACCCATGTTGCCGACTATCCAGACCTCCACCTCCTCCAAGTACCCCCAATCGTTCCTTTAGTATACTCTCCATTAATTTTCCCACCACGAGGTCAAACTGATGGGTCTATAGTTACCTGGTACTTCCCTTGACCCCCTTTATGGATTGGTACCACATGTGCCTCTCGCCAATCCTAGGTACCCTCCCTGTCTCAAGTGACCTGCTAAAAGCTCCGCCAGGGGTGCAGCCAGTATGTCCACCAATTCTCATAGTACTCTCGGATGAATGCCATCCGGCCCAGGAGATTTGTCTTTCTTTAGGGCCTTAAGGACTAACCACACCCTTTTGGCGGAGATAGCATCATCGGTCCCCTCCACCTTACTGGCCTTTTTATCTTTACCCAGATGTGACACCCCTGGGGTACCTCTCTCTCCCTCTTGCTCCCCTGATCCCACTTACTGACGTTTCTATCCCCTTCGTGCCTTGCTTTGTAGATACATCCTATCCTCCCAGTGAACACAGAGGCAAAGTACTCGTTAAATACCTCTGCCTGGTCCCTCGCCTCTTCCACCCACCCTCCTTCTGATCTCAATCTGCTGAGATGGCCCTTAGTTTTTCTCCGCTCCCCAATGTACGGAAGAACCCCTTTTTCTCTCCATGTATCCCCTGTGCCAGCCGCTGCTCTTTACTGGACTTTGCTCCCCTCACCATACGGGTGACTTTTCTAGATGCAAGATGGTACATTTCCTTATCCCTATCCCCTCTTGTTGTTTTATATTTTGTAGGCCTTCTTTTCTCTGACTGCTACCTGTACCTCACTGGACCACCAGCGTGGTTTATGTGACCTTGCCCCTTACGCTTCAACTTAGCTGCAGATCCTGACTGCCCCATGAAGTCCCCGCTTATGACCTCCCATCTCCTTTCCACACTCGTCATTGAGGTAATCCCCATCAAGTGATCCTTGAGAATATTTCCCATGCCCATAAAGTCTTCCCCCTGAAGTCCACTGCCAGTGTCCTAGATCTCCCCCATGCTTATTTGAAACCAGACAGTATTGTGGTCGCTCCCAGTCAAGGGTCTTGTACAACCATGTGCCTTACAGATCCCCATCTGCCAGAACCACATCCAGGACATGCCTCTCCTTGCATGGTCTCCATCACATGCTGTGTTAAGAACACATCCTGGAAGCCATCCAGCAGCCTCTGCTCCTTGGCCACCTTAGAGGGACATGGTTCCCAGTTTGTACCTGGCATATTAAGGTCCCCATCAACACCACTCCTTCCTTTTGGTCCACACTGGGCAATGATGTTGTCCAGCAACCATCCTCTAGAACATCACTCATCCGGGGGCCTTATGCTACACCCAGCTTGACCTTATCTCCTGCTGGGGTCGTAAAGCGACCCATAAGGCCTCCATGTTTCTCTGCCTCTTCTACCCTAGCAATTTCTATGTCATCTCTAATGAACATAGCCACACCACCCCTCTGCCCTCCTTTCTATCCTTCCTGAGCATAGTGTGCCCCCGCACGCTTAGGTCCCAGTCATGGTTTTTGTTGGCCCAATGCTCGCGGACCGCCGCCACATCCACCCCCGAACAGCATGGCCTGGAACTCTGGCAACTTGTTTCCCAAGCCCTGGCATTTACTAACACCAACCCCACCCCTTATCCCTGATCCTCTTTGCTCGAACCCCACCCAGATTCCTTATACTTCCATCCTCCCTCTGCTCCTCCTGAAACCTCTACCCCAGTCTGTTTCCCCTCCCCCGCCCCCTTGGGCTTGAAGCTACTCCTCATCTGGAGGAGAGGGCTTCTGGTCAGCCTCTCCCTTATCCCTTCCCCCCCTCACAAGTTTAAACCCCACCTTTCTTGTATGTAGTCAGCCATCCCCTGTTTAAGGACTTCCTTCCCTAATGGGGCAAGATGAAACCTGTCTTTGGCATATAGTCCCTTATCCTCCCAAACTCCATTCCAGTTCCCTAACACCTCCATCCCACCAGCCAAATATTCTGGCTGCGTATCTGGTTTTCTAATATTTCTAATCTATTATTCATATGTTGTGTTTCCTTTGCTCTTTGAGCCATCATGCTCTTGCAAGCTTCTGAGTGACAGCGTACCTCTGTCGTTTCTCCTTGAAGCACATCAACTGCAGTTTCCACAGTTACAATATGGCCGGTGAGTAAATCTAATTTGTGGTTTACTGAGTTTGTGGAAGCAAGAAGCTGGTGCATTTTTCGGCCCAAAGTCTGTAAGGTTTCCTCCGCACCATCCCCCTCAGCTAATTCCTGCTGCGTGGAGCAAGTACTCGGTCCCGCTGTGTTTCCCTTGCCACCATCTTTTCTTCCATCTTGTTGTGGATTCCAGTTTGATTTGCCCATTCTGTTAAGCAGACTCTTCCACAGCTGTACTGTAGCGATCAATTTTCTTTGTAAATTAAGTTTTTAAAAGATTGTTTTATTAAGCTTAAAAGTGTTAGCCTGAGGAGCCGAAGTGAAGCGCAACTTCTCTTATTGGAATCCAAGCGCCCCCCAAGTCTAGCCCCCCAATCTAATTTTCTACCCTAAATAAAAGTATTGTCAGATCCAAGGGGATGGGATATTTGGCAATGGCTTGTATTGTGGCACTTGCCTTTCCCCTGGAGTTCATCCGAACTGGACGTGTCCAAAATTAGTGCAGGTAGGTTCCTGTCTGGGTGTTATGGCATTGTCAGAGGGGAACTGTTTGGGTGAAATATATATACCACACTGAGGAGAAAAAAAGGTGATTCAAAAATCTGAATTAGGTTCCTTTAAATTTATTGCAAATCAGTAGGCCCTGAGTTGCCAGCAGTGCAGTCTCCCAGTCTGTATCTGAGACTGGTATATTCAGATCCTGCTCCCACTTCGTTGGGTAAAAAAGGATTTTTAGCATGCAAATGAAAGGAATTTAGGAGATCTGTGATGGACCAGATTTGGCATTTAAAGGAAAACAGTCAGCAGTAAAAACCCCACTCTTAAATGTGGGGTTGGTCGCGCCAGCCCAGTGGCGCTGAGGGTTGAGGCACTGGGCACCACACCTCGTGCCATGCCAGCGACCCAGGTTCGGGAATGAGCCTGGGTTGTCGGGGGAAGAAGACTGAGCATCCAGAGGACTGCTCTCTTCTCCTGGGGTGTGCTCTGGGGATTTCCCTGCTCAGTGGCAGCTACTGACTGAGGCTTGGGGGCGAAATAGCTGGAACAGGGACAGCCAATAGGGTCTGGTATTGGCGGGCGTCTGCAGGAGGGGGCGAGCTCGCTCCCTCTGCACGCCAACGCCATCGCACAGCCACACTAGGGGGTGGAATAAGGAAAATGGACCCTTCCTTCCATTAGGTGAAGGGGGGGTACAGGGGCCGGCCAACCACACCCAGTGCCAGGTCTCTCTGTCCATATCCTCTGGCTCTCTTCCCTGCCTGGTCACTCTGCTAGATTATAGATAGAGCACTAGGAGGAGTAGGTGGTCCCACCTCGGGGGCTCAGAGCCTGGGGGATGGATTGGGTGATCGGATAGCAGAGGAGAGGCGGATGCAGGAGGAGGAACAGAAGACTTCAAGCGGACGGGATCAGGGCCACAGCCGAGTGACCCCTGGAGAGAGTCCGCTTAAGGCAGCGGAGGAGTATAAAGAAAATTGACAAAAAAAAAAGTGTGGAGCTGGTCCCAGTCTGCAGTTTGTGCGCAAAAACATAGAAAAACAGAACATAGAAACATAGAATTTGTTGGCAGAAAAGGACTGCTAGGCCCACCCAATCTGCCCATATGGTCCCTGCCTAGTCTGTCTCAGTAGACCCTACCTGGTATTTGGCAACCCTCCCTCTTCCCTTTGCCTATTCACTAATATTTCCTTATGTCAGTCCCATATGTGCTTGAAGTCCCTTACTGTTTTCGCTTCCACCACTTATACTGGGAGTCTGTTCTAGGTGTCTGCCATGTTTTCAGTGAAGAAGTACTTCCTCACATCCCTCTTAAAACTTCCTCCTTCCAGCTTAATTGCATGCCCTCTGTTCCTGGTGCTCTTTTTGATTTGACAGACTCCTCTCATGTACCTTTGTCACCCCTGTGAGGTACTTGTATGTCCTTATCATGTCTCCTCTTTTCTAGGGTGTACATGTTGAGATCCCGCAGTCTTTCCTTGTAGGACTTTTGATGCAACCCTTGCACCATTTTAGTTGCCCTCCTCCGGACTGCCTCCACTCTGTCTGTGTCTTTTCTGAGGTGCAGCCTCCAGAACTAGATGCTATACTCCAGGTGGAGTCTCACTGTCGAGCTATGCAGTGGAAGCACCACCTCACTCTTCTTGCTGGTGATGTTCCTTCCTGTGAATCCCAGCATCCCAGTAGCTGTACCCACTACTTTGTCTCACTGTTCTGCCACTTTGAGGTCATCAGATATGATAACCTGCAGGTCCCTCTCCTGCTTAGTGACTGTCAGTAACTCCCCTTACCCCCCATCCTGTACTCAGTTCCTGGATTTCAGTGCCCTAGGTGCATGATTTTGCACTTCTTGGCACCGAACCCTATCTGCCATGCCCTTGACCACTCCTTGAGTTTTCCAAGGACCCTGTGTATTTTCAGCCTCCTTCCTGAATATCCAGCCTGTTACAGATTTTGGTGTCATCTGTAAAAAGACATACCTTTCCTTCCAGCTGATCTGCAGTGTCACTATTGAAGAGGGACAGTCCCAGTACTGAGCTGTGCGGCTACCCACTGGTCACTTCCCCTCATTAGACTGAGTGCCATTAACCACTACCTTTTGTCACCTTTCCATTAACCAGTTTCTTACCTAACTTGCCACTTTGGATCCCACCCCCAGGCTGCTCACTTTCTTAATCAGCCTCCTGTGTGGTCAATGCTCCAGATAATATTGGCAGGTAGGAGTAATTTATGCACCAATTTTGAAATATAGTGAGTAAAACAAAGTTGGGATGCATGCAGATGCTTTAAATCTGGAAACATATGCTCCCTTTGAATCACCAGTGGTGTTATGAAGCCCTGTTCTATGTGGTGTGGAGCATTTCTGAATGTTGGGATGAGTTTTGGTACTCAGTAAAAAAAAAAAAAAAAAATCTGAAGAGTATTTCCTAAAAATGAGGCAAGTAATGGGTTGTTTCTCACCTGATCTGGAGCCCTATGTACGGCACAGTGTTGAAGGTCTTGCTCAAGTCCAAATCCACTGCTCTCCCGGATCTATTTCCACGGTCAGTATTTTTTACTTACTGCTTACTGCAGTATATTAGAGTGTATCTGGCTGATCCTGCTGGCTCCAAAGCTGACATTTAAGAAATCCCAGAATCCCCTGAGAGTCAGTAGCCTGTAGTGTATGTCAGAGTTTTTATAAGCTCCAACTTCTTGTTTGCTGGTCCTGTTGCAATCCTGGTGCTAAGTACAATCATAGAGGACTGTATTTAGTACTTGGAGAACAGCAGAACTGGCAGCGAACATATGATCTCAGCTTATAAAAGCAGTTCTGACATGCACTACTGGTTATTGAATCTCCTCCTTCACAGCCCGGCTCTGACATCAACCGAAGGGGACTCTGGGATTTCTAGTTATAGCAGATACCAGCTTTGGAGTCGGCAGGATCAGCCAGATAAGATTTCCTGTAGTGCAGTAAACAGTAAGTAACAAAAATGTTTAGCACACAAAGTGCAGATACAGACCAAACCCACACTTGAGTGTGGGTCTCTTAGTGTTGACTGTTCCCCTTTAAGATGACTACCTCCAGGGGAAACAAAGGAGACTGGGGAGGATCCCGTCTTCTCTGCCACTGTAAACAGTTCTAACTTGGAATGAGGCTAAAAAAAAACAGTGTTGTCTAGCCCTCCGTTCCCAGTCAACAAAACTAAAAATAATTTTGAACAAGAGTTCTTTTGGTAATCTCAGCTAAGTGCAGAGCTCCTGGAAGGAAACCAGTCTCCCCCTGGTGTACGTGTCACCAAAAATGGAAGTCCCTTGCTTGCTGCACTTAAGAAATCCTATGTCTCCCAGGCAGAGAAATTTAAGGATCAAAACAATAATACATAACTAGCTTGAGAGACGAGCTGTGTTTTCAGTTCATGCTTGGAAATCAAAGTAGAGGGGGTAGCACAAATTTCACTGGGCTGAGCATTTCATAAAATGAGGATGGGCTCTACAGAAGCACAGTCACCTGCAGAATTCCGCTGTGATGTTGGAACAGCAAGACCTTCTTACCCTACTGAACGTGCTGACCTGCCAGTGAAGAAAGGACTCTGAAGAGCGTGGCAGTAGGATGGGTATGGTCAATTTCGGGCTGTAAAAGTATTAGGAGGTAGGCTGACCAGCGGCCTAGCAGAAGCCTTTTATGCTTCTGTGCTGGCAGGGTGGGTTTAGGAACAGACTCTAGGAGGCAGGATCATGGCATGTAGGACTGTGGACTGTAGCACAGCACAGTGCAAGCCAGCCTGGGGATGAAGACAGCCAGGTTCTACCATCATAGCCACCCCTCGAGGTGAGCTGCGGAGTCTGCTCCCTCACAAGGGGTGGCATTCACGCACCAGTGTTCCGTGAAGTGCGAGGCCAACAATTGGTAAGACCCCCCCCTACATCAAGGGAGTGTTGGAGAAAGAAAAATAAGCCCTAAAAACCAGACTGCCGTTGGGATGATGCATGGGGAAGTCTCAGGCTCTGTACTGTGGATTCTCTACTGTCACTGGGTCGGTGTGGCTAGCATAGAATGGGACTGAGGCAGTCGCCATGGGGTTACGTGCCTAGGCCTGAGATGTGAGCAGATGGGGGTGCAGGATAAATGGTCATATAAAAAATATATATTATGAGGTAGTGTGGTCCAGTAGTTAGAGCACCGATGTGGGAACTAGGAGATCACAGGTTCAAACCCCAGTGGAACCAAAATGCTAACAGTGTGACCCTGGGCAAGCAGCTTCTTGTTTGGAGTGAGTTGTAACCAAGTGGAGGACATACAGTTTCTGACCTTGGACAGACAGTAATATAAAGTTTGCACAGTACTGCCCTGGTTAGGAGCAAATGAAAGGTAGAGCTGGGTATATTCTGCATAGAAGTGAAAACCCAGGTTGTACTTTCAAATGATCTCTCCTGGTGGCAGAATATATACACCGAACAACACCAAACATTGGGGTAAAGATACAGCCTTGAGGCACACCACACAGGTCAAGAGTACTCGACCTGGACTGGAAAGGTTCATTATGACTGACTGACTGTTCGACCAGAAAAGAATGACTGGAACCATGCCAGGACACTTCCAAGCAGTCCCTGATAGCCTCTTAGCCTGTCCAGAAGTACCTGGTGGTGCACTATATTAAACGCTGCTCAGAAATTGATGAGAATGAGACTGGAAAGCTTTCCAGTAAGAGATCATTAATCACACAAACCAGAGCTGTTCTCATGCTGTGGTGTCACCAGCAAATGGACTGGAAAATGGTATTACACTGAATGTGAGATCCAAGATGCGATACCACCACCTTCAAACAACATGAAGTCTTGCTGTATTCTGACATATGCAGTTAGGTCCTGCCTTTCAACTGCCCCAGAGAACAAAGAGTTAAACTTTCCATGGCCAGCATGAAATGTTCACCGCGAGCTCTGTTGAAGCCCCTGTCTGCTGTTGTTTAAACTGCAACTGTCAGATTCTTTACTCCGCCTCACTGAACAGTCACTCCGGAGATTTCTTCTTTGCTTGGTTCAAAAAAGTCGGTTAAAATGTCGTTTTTTCACTCGGTTTCTACCGAATTGCTGCTACTGCTCTGTCGGTTTAAGTCCCTGTCTGTGGTACCGTGAGTACTAGATAGGTTTTCTATATAGTTTCTGTGTGGAACTTGTAAATTGTGGATTGGTTCGACTGAACCGATCAGTTTCAGGTAAAAAGGTTTTTGTATTGACTTAGAGTGTGGTAACCAGTCCGTATCGGTTCTAAAAAAAAAAAAAGGATTTTATTACGTTTTTTTCCAAGACCCGTGACACGGTCAGGAACTGATAGAGGAGTCTTGCCTGGCGGATTGCCGAAAAAAGGGTAAGTTTTGGTTAGGATTGGCCATGGCTGAGAAACCCAAGAAAAAAACTGGGCCCACTGGGTTTCGACACTGCAGTGTGTGTGGGGAAGTCTTTGCCAAGGCTGATCCCCAAACCTCCTGTGTTTATTGTCTGGGGTTTGACCACCTCGATTCAGACTGCCAAATTTTGTAAGAATTTTCCCAAATCTACCCTGGAAAAGAGATTAGGTAGACTGAGGGAAAGGGAGGCTGAGAAGTCCGCTGACCCGGATGGCCAGCCCGGTTCAGTTCCGACCGAACCAGAAGGAGTGCCCTCTGACCAGGGCGATACTTCTTCAGGCAAAAGGAGAGCTGATTCTGAGGAGTCGGTTCCGGTAAAAAGAAAAAGAAAAGATAAATCATCAGGTTCGGACCCAGAAATTCATACTCCGACTGCCGATGAGATAACCAAGGCGATAAGAATAGTGCAATCGCTTACTTCGGTTCCGGCCGAACCGGCACCATCTGGCAGGGGTTCGGTCAGTTCCCCCAGTTCCGGATTACACCTTGGAAGAATTTTATGAACCAGATGAGGAGGAGGGAGAGTATGAGGATGATGATGGTGATTATGAAAGTCTGGATGTGCCTATTGACCCGGACATCTCCCCAGATAGACCTTCAGGTGTTTCTCCCACTAGGCTTTCTGAGTCCCCTTCTCACTTTATGTTTTACAAAAAAGTGGCTAAAACCCTCCAGCCTCCTATGGAAGAAGCAGTAGAGGATCAGGAGGAGCCTGATTTTGTTGAAATGATGGACATCCCAGAGTCCAGGAGACTGTCTATTCCCCTCCACAAATCCTTTGGGAAACAGACACATAAAATTCTTAAGATTCCTAATTCCATACCTCCTGTGGACAGACGAATGGACAAGAGGTATACTCTTTCAGGCTCAGACATGGAGTTCCTTTCCCAGCAATGTAGCCATGTTGGGGTAGTGCAGGCTGCTGCCTGTGATAAGGCAAATATCCCCTTGGCATCACACCCCCCAGATAAGGACTCCACGAGGATTGATGCCATGGCAAAGAAACAGTACATGGCAGCATCTTTGGGACTCAGGCAGGCTAACTATATGGCTTACACAGCTAGGTACCAGAAGTCCAGGTGGGACACTGTGCTGGCTCTGGGTAAACAGGCCCCTGACCAGCTTGCCAAGGAGCTGGAGCAGGTGGCTGCAGATGGGACTGAGGCATCCAAAGTGCAATTTCATGCTGCTGTGGACTCCAGTGCTGTTTCATCAGGAGTCATGGCTACATCTGTGGCTCTTCAGAGGATGGCTTGGCTCAGATGTACTAGCCTATCACAGGATACCCAGGCTAAGGCCATGGATTTCCCTGTTATTGGTAATGCTGTGTTTGGGGAGCGGACGGAGAACTACATGAAAAAGATGGACAAGTACAGGACCACTTACAGGAGTGCTCAGGCCAAAGAAAGGCAAGCTACTCCTTAAAGGCAGCAGTCCAGGGGCAGGGGCAGGCCTTTCCAAAGGCCTTTTTACCAAGTTCAGACCTCCTCTTCTTATTCTCAGAGGGGGTTCTTTAGAGGGAGAGGCAGATGGGTGATGAGCAGGCCTGCATCCAACCCTCAGCCTAAAGCCCCTGCCAAGCAGACACCCTGATGGGTCTGCCTGGGCCGATTCTCCAATACCAGTAGGGGACAGGCTGGCTTACTTTGTCCAGGACTGGAAATCTCTGACATCAGACAAGTGGGTCCTGGAAGTAGTAAGCCAGGGACTGGTTCTCAGCTTCAAAAAATTTCCCAAGATGAGAACCAGATCCTTTCCACCTGTGAATCTATCAGAGACCCTTGCCTTAGAGGCAGAGGTTTCTTCTCTCCTAGCTCTCAGAACTATAGAGAGGGTTCCCACCCTACACAAGGGCAAAGGATTGTACTCCAGGTACTTCCTAACCCCCCAAAAGACAAGAGAATGGCGGCCCATCCTGGACCTAAGATATCTGAACAAACACCTTTTAAAACCAAAGTTCAAAATGGTGACTCTAGGAATAATCCTTCCCTCTCTAAGGCCAGGGAACTGGCTAGCCTCCCTGGACCTCAAAGATGCCTATTTTCACATTCCCATCAGGTGCTCCCACAGAAAGTACCTCAGGTCTCGAGCTGTCTCAGGCCACTATAATTCAGGAGCAATGCCCTTTGGCCTAACATCAGCCCCAAGGGTTTTCACAAAGTGCCTGGCAGTAGTGGTTGCTTTCCTAAGGAGAAAAAAGATCTCCATCTTCCCGTACTGGGATGACTGGCTCACAGTAGGTCAGTCTCCAGACCAAGTCAAGTCACATTTGCAAATAACTCAGCAAGTGCTCACTTCCTTAGGATTCCTTCTCAACCTTCCAAAGTCGGTTCTCGAACCAGTATAGCTCCTCACCTTCATAGGGGCGGAGCTGGATACAATAAAGGCAAGAGCCTTCCTTCCCCTGGACAGGGCAAGGACCCTTATTGAACTGGCCTCTTCATTCACCCTACAGGTGTCTTGACCAGCAAGGCATTTCCTTCAGCTTCTGGGCCACATGGCAGCTTCCACAGCAGTAGTCTAGGGAGCAGGATTCCGGATGAGGAACATTCAGTTCCACTTAAAAGCCTTCTGGTCCCAAAAAAAGGATTCCCTTACCAAACTAGTCCCAGTGACTCGAACCCTGATCCAGGCCTTGCAGTGGTGGCAGGATCAGGACAATTTGAGACAAGGAGTTCCTTTTTTCACTCAGTCTCATTCAGTGATACTGACCACAGATGCTTCCCTGCTGGGCTGGGGAGCCCGTCTGCGGGATCTTACCACCCAAGGGCTGTGGTCACCTCAGGAATCTATGCTTCACATCAATCTCTTGGAACTCAGAGCAGTGTTTCAGGCACTGCAAGCCTTTTCCAAATATGTACAGAACAAGGTTGTCCAGATCAGAACAGACAACACCACCACTATGTGGTACATCAACAAGCAGGGAGGTACTCTGTCTACGGCCTTGTGCACAGAAGCAATGAAGTTGTGGTCCCTGGCCTATTCCCTGCAAACCTCTCTGATAGCAGTTCACCTCCCAGGGAAGGACAGTGTCCTAGCAGATGCTCTCAGCAGAATATCCCAGGGCCATCACTAATGGACCCTAGATCCCTAGTTTTGAAAGTGATTTTCTTGAGATGGGGCACCCACAGATAGATCTTTTTGCAGCCCCAGACAATCACCAGCTTCCTCTCTTTTGTTGCAGACCCCCAGTCTTGGGCTCAGTCCCCCAGGATGCTCTGATCCTGAATTGGGAAGGAAATTCTGTATGCTTTCCCCCCTTCCCTCTCCTGTTCAAAGTGTTAGTCGAGATAAAGTCACAACCATGCAAAGTGATTCTGATTGCTCCAGACTGGGCCAGACAGCCCTGGTACCCCCTGTTGCTGTCCCTAGCAGTCCACCTTCCCCTGTCTCTTCCCAGGAATTACAACCTGTTGACATCCTCTCGGAGGAGGATTTGGTACCCGAACCTTCGGTCTCTCAATCTCAAGGCATGGCTCTTGAAGAGTTAGAGTTTGCTGACCTGCATCTTTCCCAAGGGGTTCTGGATATCCTTAAGGCTTCTCGAAAGCCTTCCACCAGAAAGACATACAGCTCCAAATGGAGAAGATTCACTATTTGGTGTTCTAAGAAGAATGTTTCTCCAGATTCTGCTGGGTTGCCTACGGTTCTGGACTATATGGTCCATCTCAATGGCCTAGGCCTTAGGCCAGCTACACTTAAAGTGCATTTGGCAGCTGTTTCTGCTTTTCTGTCAGTAGGCAAGCCTTCCCCTCTGTCAGCCCATCCTGTGTTTTGTAAGTTCTTCAAGGGATTGCTGCACACCAGTCCCCCCTTTAGGGACCCTGCTCTTGCTTGGGACCTTAATGTTTGCATTGCTCAACTTATGCAACCCCCCTTTGAGCCTTTGTCCTCTGCAGAGCTTAAGTACTTGACTTGGAAAACCGTGCTTTTGGTGGCCATTAGCTCTGCCAGGTGTATCAGTGAATTGCAAGCCCTGTCAGTGGAACCTGATTTCATCTCTTTCCGTAGAGATAAAGTGGTCCTAAGAACTAACAGGAAGTTTTTGCCTAAAGTGGTTTCAGATTTCCACCTCAACCAGTCTGTGTCTCTCCCTGTTTTCTTCACTGACCATTCCTCCTCTGAGAGAGGAGGCTGCACAGCTTAGATGTTGTGAAGGGCCCCTAGCTACTTAGAGCGCACTCAAGGGTCACAGGTTTGAGTCCCTCCAGTTGTTCCTCACATATGGAGAGGTTGGTAAGGGCAACCTGCCACTAAGAGAGATCTATTACCAGGTGGATTGTTTCTTGTATACAGTTCTGCTAAGAGAAACTGGTTAGAACTCCACCCTCAGGCCTGAGGGCTCACTCTACTAGAGGTACAGCTGCTTCCCCGGCTGCTGCCAGGGATATTCCTATCTTAGAAATCTGTCAAGCAGCCACCTGGAAAACAGTCCACACATTCACCAAGCATTACTCTCTGGATATCCAGGCTAGGAGTGATGCTCGGTTTGGCACAGCAGTACTTCAGAGCCTGTTGTCAAAGTAGGTTCTGTCCCTCCTCCATGGAGGTACTGCTTGGTAGTCTGCATATGTCAGAATACAGCAAGACTTCATGTTGTTTGAAGAAAAAATTACTCACCTTAGTAATGTTGTTTCTTCTAATGGAGTCTTGCTGTATTCTGACCTCCCCCCATGCCTCCCCTCTCAGAACGTAGTTTTTGGGATGTGGGTGGGCAGGAGCAGTGTTGGCACCCTAGGGGGTGTCCCTTTTTCACCCTCCTTTATTTTGGGTGAGTGTTTTGTTTTGGGATGCGTTTTGTTTTTTGGGTTTCCTGACTTGAGTCTTTTCTTTGAAACAAAAAAAACCCTTTTATATAGGTATAGTTGCCAGTTGGCTAGTTTTAAGTTTTACAGTTTCCACACAGAACTTCTAGTGAGTATTGCTCGTAAAGATCTGATGGTTAGAGTTTAAACAACAGCAGACAGGGGCTTCAACCGAGCTCACGGTGAGCATTCCATGCTGACCATGGAAAGTTTAACTCTTTGTTCTCTGGGGATGTTGAAAGGCAGGACCTAACTGCATATGTCAGAATACAGCAAGACTCCATTAGAAGAAACAACATTACTAAGGTGAGTAATTTTTTCTTCTCAACAGCCTTTCCTTAAAAAACAAGAAGGCTGGAAATTGGTCTGTAGTCTGACTGTTGATTCATTTAATTTGCTCCTTATGCCCCCTTCTCTCCACACCAGTCACCGCACTTCAGGGAGCCTTAGAGTTTAAGTCCCTCTAGCTCCGCCACAGGTAACTTCTCCAGGAAACAGTGGACCTACCCTCAAGATTTTGAACCTCCTCCAAGGCAAATTGACTACTCATCTTTTTTCTCATTTGTCAGACAAATTGTTGATGCGCCCAACATCCTCCCCACTAGAAACAGAGGAGGGTGAAGAGGATGCTGATTTTTATGGACATGCTGGGAGTAGCTCCACCAAGAAGGATGGTACTTTGCATACATAAACCACTTAAAAAGGCCATAGCAAAAGTCATGGCTGCACCCGCTTCAGCTGCAGCTATCAATAGAAAAATTGAGAGAAAGTATCAGGCGGACAAGCAGGGAGTGGAATATCTGTATGCCCATCCTGATCATCATGGGATAGTTCAGGCTGCTGCTTGTGTGAGAGAGAACAGAAATTACTCTTATCTCCATAGCTTCCTGAAAAAGACTCTAAACAATTAGATACTAAAGTATGGCAACGAAGGTTTATACAACAGCTTCCCTGCTTATCAGGCAGGCAGCTTATTCAGCACATATAGCACAGTACCAGAAAGCACTTTGAAGCACAGTTCTGGCACTGGCAGAAAGAGCAGAGGATGGTTTGGCAGAGAACCTGATTGCTACCCAAGATAGTCTTAGACAGGGTTGGACTGGGGTACAGGGGGCTCGCCTGAAAAGAGGATACAGGGGCCCACCTGGAAAATCAGTAGGGGAGAGCCAAGGGTGACGCACCTTTTTTTTTTTTTTTCTTTTAGCTCTTTATTTCTTTATTTATTGATTTTTGTCGGACATTCATTAGGCATTCTCATATAATCATACATCTGGAGGTATTCCATTTGATTTAAATAGTGTGTAAAAAGAAAACACAGTATTCGGTGCTTAAGGATTTTATAACTCAAACTTATGTATTCGGACCTAATATTTAGACTATACCAAAAACAAAAAGGGGGGGGGGTATTTGACTAGTTATTAAGCTACTATATCTGAACTAACCCCCTTGAACACAGTTTATGGTTTCTGGGAGCTCTCATTTATAAATCTGGGTGGTAGCTATGATGTTGCTGGCCGGCTCTCTGTTATTCTCTTAAGTGAGTTACAACTTAGAAGAATGACCTCTACATTATGCCGTCTCTGAGCTATTGTTCAGGTCTGGGTTAGGTACCAAGTCCAGTCTGGATTGGGATATAAAGAGGAACCATGGGGTCCATCGGTTCATCAAATCTGGAGTTCTGTTCTGCAGTCTAGTAGTTAGACTGTCCATTTTATAGAAACATAGAATTTGACGGCAGATGAGGACCACTTGGCTCACCTAGTCTGCCTATTTTCCTACTTAACAGATGAGCTGCAGATCCTAGTTAACCAACAGCTTACTTCCTCCTACCCCCAACTAGGACTGCCTTATGTCTGTCCCAAGCATTCTTGAATTCCCCCACTGTTCTTGACTCCACGACTTCCGCAGGGAGGCGAACTTCCTCACATTACCTCTGAGCCGTCCCCCCTCTATCTTCAAATTGTGCCCCCTTGTTCTTGCACATCTCTTTTTCTGACAGATGCTACCCTCTTGGACTTTGTTGATTCCCTTGAGGTACTTGAAAGTTTCTCTCATGTCCCCTCTCTCCCTTCTTTCCTCAAGGGTATACATATTAAGCTCCTTTAGTCTTTTTTCATGTGTCTTCTGGTGCAGACCCTGCACCATTTTGGTTACCCTCTTCTGGACAGCCTCCACTCTGGCTATGTTTTTGCGGAGATGGGGTCTCCAGAACTGCACACAGTACTCCAGATGGGTTCTCACCAACTGTCTGTACAGAGGGATAACAACTTCCTGTTTTCTACTATTGATGCCTCCCTGCATCCCAGTATCCCCAGCCTTCCTTACTGCCTTCTCACATTGCTTGCCCACCTTAGGTCATCTGATATAATTACCCCCTGCCCTTTCCATTTTTACTGTTGTCAGTATCTCACCCCCCATTGTGTACTCTTCCCCTGGGTTTTTGTTTCCCAGGTGCATTACCTTGCACTTCTTTGCATTGAATCTGAGCTGCCATACATTTGACCATTCCTCCAACCTTGCCAAGTCCCTTCATATACATGTCATATATTGTGTTTTCCCAAGCAGGGATGCTGGGAGTGTCAGGACTGAGCCATAACCTGATTATGTTTTTTTCTGGCTGCTCCCAATAGAACGTTAATTAAGTATATTTGTTGCGCATTCTTAACCAGTCTTGGGTAATGTAATAGCAGCGCCACTGCTGGGGTAAGGGCCCCCAGGGTGGGGAATAACTCTTTTTTAAATGGTTGCTCACTCCCTCCCAAAAAGAGGCCAGGACGGGGCAGGACCAGAAAATAATGTGTGTGTAGCTTCCTCGCAACCTCAATTCCTCCAACAGGACGAGTACCTTGTCTTAGAATATTTAGCCATAATCTGTGGAGTGCGGAAATACCATGCCATCACCTTCCATGCAAATTCCCCCCACGAGAATGAGTTGGATGTTTTATGTTGTCGTTTCCAGATACGTAGCCAATCCTCTGGAGTTAGTTCGATCATTAATTCTGCTTCCCAGTGAAACTGGGTAACTTCCATGTTGCTGGTGGCTACACTTTGTAATGTTTTATAGAATCTGGAGACTAAGTGTCCATGTTCCAGCCCATCCCAGAGCTGGGTCAGGAGTGTATGTATCAAGGGAACTTGTGCAGATGCATCCAGTCCCAGTTTTGCACTGAGATGGTGTCGAATCTGCAGATGGTGGAAAAAAATATTGTTGTGGTATAGAGAATTCCTGCCTTATTTGTTCAGAAGATTTAAAGATGCCCTGAATCGTAAAATTGCTGTGAGTATATCAGTCCTAATTCATGCCATCTCTTAAATGTAGAATCCGAGAGCAGGGCAAAGTCCAGGTCCCTAGCTGGTATGCCCATCCATCCAGCCAAGTGTCTGTTTTCTGGTAAGGAGAGAAATATAACCCAGCTCTCCAGTAATGCTTTGGTGAAAAATGAGCCCCTATCCGAGGGGGCAAGTTTGTAGGGCTGAAAGACCAAGACATAGTCCAAGGGGATGTCTGCCAGGGCTGTTTCAAGTGTCGGCCATGATAGTGGCTGGGTCCTGGGGAGCATCCACCCAGTGAGATGAGTAAGCATGGTGGCAGTCCAATATTTATATTACATATATATATTTGGTAGTGCCAGGCCTCCTCTATCCTTAGGTAGCTGCAGCCTGTCCAAAGCTATCTGGGGTCTGCCCCCTGCCAATAGTATTTCCTAATGGCTCTGTTCCAGCACTTTAGTTTGGCCTGGGTGGGTGGGATAGGGATGTTTTGCATGAGGTATAATATTTTGGGGAGTATATTTATCTGGATTGACTGTACTCTGCTGAGTATTAATAATGATGGGGCAGCCATCTCTTGAGGTCCGTGTGTATGTGTGTAAACAAAGTATTGTAGTTCAGATTATATAGATCTGATAATTTGGGGGAATTTTAATATCTAGATAAGTTATAAATGGTTAGTTCCATTTGTAGTTATATTTCTCAGTTAGGGCCTGGGATGGGAGATACTGTATGATCAGTACTTGTGAGTTCCCTTGATTGATTGTGTAGCCTGACAGTCGTTCTATCTCTAGGAGGAGTCTGGATAGAGTCTCCAGTGATTCCTCTGGCTGTGTTGTATAATAGAAGGTCGACTACATAGTATGCTGTGTTATGCTGGGTCTCATCTACCTGCTAACCATGTAGTTGATCAGTTTGCCTCAGTAGTTGAGCTATAGGTTCAACAAATAAGGTGAACAAATAGGGAGACAAGGGGCAGCCTTGCCTTGTGTCACGATAAAGCCGGAAACGGTCTGAGTGGGAGCTGTTCACCTTCACTACAGCCTCTGGGGCAGTATATCTACCCTCGATAGTGTCCAAAAACTCTTGTGAGAAGGCAGATTTTAACAGGGTAGCCTGTAGAAAATCCCACGATACCATATAAATGCCTTCTGGGGATTTAGGCATAGTGGCATCAGTGGGGAGCCCGAGATTTGAGCATAGTTCATAAGATATAGTGTGCGTTTGATGTTGTCCATAGTCTGCCAGCTCTTCATAAAGCCCGATTAATCTGGATGCATTGTAGTTGGTAGTATGTCATCTAATCTGTGGGCAAATATGCTAGTATACATTTTATAATCCTGGTTGAGTACGGATATAGGGCGGTAGGAGTCGCATAACTGAGAGGGTTACTGGGGTTTCAATATTGCCGAAATTGAAGCCTGTCTCCAAGAGATCGGGAATGTGGTGGTGGTATGGCTTGTTTGCATTGCTTCTAATAGGGGTTTATTTATTAGTTCCCAGGTCCCTTTATAGAACTCTGGTCCGAATCCGTCTGACCTGGCCTTTTTACCATTTTCTAAATTATTGTAAATTATGTAATTCAAAGATTGCAATTGGAGAAATTATCTTTTCCTTCTGGGTAGAAGAGACAGTTCGTAGATTAATATGTGATCGAAGGTAGATATTTGCTGGGGCTACTGTTCCTGGATTCGAATACAGGCTTTGGTGGTAGTTTTTTTTTTAAAAGTTTCTAAAATACGTTGAGTGGTATATTGGAACTGACCTGTGGTTGGGACTTTTAATTTGGAGATGGTGGTCTGTTGTGTCTGTCTTCGTAGTCTATAAGCAAGAATTTTAGAGGCACATGCGCCTCCCTCATATCTTTGACGTAGCCACATTAGGGCTTGCTCGGTCCATGCAGTCAGAAGTTTTTATATTGCTGACTGTGTCTGGTTCAGTTGAGTGACAACACTCATGATGCCCTGCATGTGGGCCTCCTGCAGGAATCCAGGTTTCTCTTGGGAGGTCATGTAGGTGAGATTCATTTTGTTTCTTCTTACGGGCCGCATATGATATGACCTCGTAAGACCACCTTAATGGTGTCCCACAGTAATTGTGGAGAGACCTGGGGAGACTCGTGGTACCGGATTATTTCAGATATCTTTTCTTTAAGAAGTTCTTGAAATTCCTGGGGCAGGAGTCACAAAAGGGATGCACCCAGTGCATCCAAGATGCACTGGGGATTCCCCAACATGCGCCCAAAGGCGATTCTGGTAGGGGGTCGATGCGCTGGCACAACCCCGATGCACCAGCACATCGCAGATGCACTGCATACAGCCAGTAATTAATTTCATGCGGTGCATCTGGAAGGGCTGTGAAGGGGTGTGCCCATGCATACCGGGTGCAACCCCATTCGCAGCCCTAGTCTGTGGCACATCCCTGGGGCAAGTCCGGGGATGCGCCACAGAAAGATAAGTCTAGAAAATCTAGACTTAAGTGGGTGGCCACCCACAGTCAGGCTGCCGTACTGCCTGCCCACTCTGGCAGTCCAGTGTGTCCCCCAGCCCCCGTAATCAGCCGCTCCTGACTGTGGAATGAATGAATGAAATAACCCCTGCCCCAAACCCCTATAGAATGCCACCCCTGCGGAGGTGGGAGCTGCGAGCCCCCCGTGGCGGGTACCCAGTGGGATGCCGCCTCCTGGCGGTGGTGGATGGGTGCGGAACCCCCTCCCATGCCCCTCGGTGGAGCCGCCCACCGTAGTGGTGGCGGCCGGACGCTGCCCCTCCCGGCCCTGGGCCCTCATGGTTGCTCGCGGCAGCCGATCGTTGCAGAACCCCCGGTGCTCCGGCCCACCCATCTCCTTCCACCCCGCAGAGTCCCACTGTTGGTAGCCAGCTCACCTTCACACCACCACGGCCGTCCCGCCAGGGGAGCTGTCTCACAATGACGGATATCGTACAACCCAACGCCACTTCAGGTTGTACGGTAGCTGTCATTGTCCGACAGCCGTGTCGGAGGGCAGCCATTTCGTGTGCAGGTGGCTGGCTGCCCGCTGGCAGTGGAGCCCTGCTGGAGTGGGGAGAGGGGTGGGGTTGGGGTGCCTGGGTGGTTTGTTCTAGGGCGTCCGCTGCCACGGAGAGCGGCTTCAGCGGGGCTTGTGGCTGGGGTGCATGCTTGCTGTACCGCCGCCGTTGGGCGACTTTGCCGGGGCATGGAGGGGGGTTCTGTATTTTCGCTTGCCGCCACTGGGAGTTATGCTTGCTTGTTATGGGGTTCTGCAGTTCCTTTGCCCCGGGAGTGGCATTTACTGGGGGCTTTGGGTGAGGAGGGGGCATGCTTGTGCGATAGGGGTCCACTGTTCGGCACATTCTGCCGGGGCATCTCTGCAGGCGCCATGCAAATTGGGCCATAATGGCATGCTAATGGCCCCATTACGCCATGCATGCTTAATGGCCTCATTTGCATGCCCCTGGCTGTGGATTGTGTTTTTCGGCACAGGCATCCTGAGATGCCCTGTCCCAAAGGGTTCACAGCCTAACATGGGGGATGCACCGGCACAGCCTGGGATGCCCCGGTGCATCCTGGGTGGGGCACACCTGTGCTATTCACAGTGGGGATGCGCCGGGGGCATCTCCCTGTGCCTTCTCTGTGAATCACCTATTTTGCACTCTGTGTATCTTCCCAGCACTGGGGCATCTTCTTTGTGACTCTTGCCCCTGGTCTCTAAATAATGAAGGATTAAATCACCACATGGTATGTTTTCTTTCCCTGGCTATTCCTCGTTCTAGTGTAACAGGGCGTGGTCGGAAAGACTGATACTCAATATCTCCGCTTTATGGATTAGATCTTTATGTTCTCCACTAATACAA
Source organism: Neoceratodus forsteri (assembly GCA_016271365.2). Lineage (NCBI taxonomy): Eukaryota > Metazoa > Chordata > Ceratodontiformes > Ceratodontidae > Neoceratodus > Neoceratodus forsteri. The sequence goes on along the minus strand of CM028130.1, from coordinate 1,010,033,099 downwards.
ATATAAATCAAGTCTAGTGTAGTGTTTGTGGACGTTGGAGTGGTATGTAAATTTCCTTTGTGCAGGGTGTAACTGCCTCCAAGTATCTATTACGCCAATGTTGCACAATAGGTGTCTAAGATGCCTTTGCCCCAGCAGTCTGAAGGGAGGGGCGCTGGGAGGTTTCTAGAGGAGAATTTAGTTGGCAGTTTAGGTCTCCTCCAAGTATCAGGGTTCCCTTCTGATGATTAAATACTGCTTATATTACGTGCTGCACTGAGGTAGCATCCGTGTTGGGGGATATATGTACTGCAGATTGTCAAGGTGTAACCCTGTATTGTGCCTACTGCCAGGGCTAATCTGCCTTCTCTATCTGCATATTGATCTATGATTTGGAATTGTGATGTTTTAGGGATTAATATGATTGCACCACGTCTCCTTCCATTTTGGTACATAGACTCCACTATTTGGAAGAAGCCAAATTTATGTAACTTTAGATGTTCTGCTGAGGACAAATGTGTCTCCTGCAGCAGTAATATGTCAAGTTTGTGTGTTTTCAATGCTTGAATGGTTCTGTATCTCTTTATAGAGCTGGCCAGCCCATTCACACTATGTGAAATTATTTTAAATTGGACAGTCATTATAAGTTCGTCTTAGTCTCTCTGTGTATCTCTTCCCCCTAGTTTCATGCAAAATACATTCCTAAATGTATGTAGAAGTATATTTAAGTTAGAAATATAACTTCTTCCAATAGAAACTGAAATTAATTTGCCCTTCTGTGTCTGATATAAAAGGGATTGGGGTTGTGGAGGTTAAATAAGAAAGATCAACAGCCAACTGGGCCAGTAAAAATATATTTTAATTATATACAGTAAACTGTAAAAGTGTTCTTGCGTGACTTCCAACACCAAAGCCACACTGTGGGGCCTTGGTATGGGCAGTATCTCTAACTATCTAGAGGGGGTTTGCTCCCTGTCCAAAGGAGGGTGTCCCCCTGGGGAAACTCTTGCCCCAAAACATGGATGGGGAGGATTAATGGGTAAGGAAACTGAGATGAGGAGTAGAAAATATAACATCAGGGTAGAGGGGGTAGTGTTCAAGCGGGGAAGGGGAAAAAAAGGTGCTGACCCTCCATCATCTTCTTTGCTTTTCTGCGCTCCAGCCCCACTGATGTTTCAGAGTGAGGAGGAGTGGAATAGCGGAGAGATGGAAGGGGGGGTCACAAAAGGTAAAACGAGGTGTCAACGTTTTCTCATCCGTCCTCCCCCCACCACTCCAGAAGAGGTGTTTTTTGAGTAAATATGAGACCCGGCTCAACCGACCAACAGACCCAGATTCAACTCCCTCCAAGTGTAGGTCTAGATCTGAATATGCCATCTCAGTGGTTACAGGGTTCCGATTGTAACTGGTGTGAAAAGTCACTTCAGGGATGTAGCAAAGTTCTATCTGGTCAATTTTTAGTCCATTCTTTAATAAGATAGTTTGTCTAGGCGGTTTCTTCCATCAGGTGAGATAATTCCAAATTCTCATCAGGCGATTTTTCCCCCGACAGCTACCCAAGCCTCTTTTGAGAAAGCAGTCAGAGCGAGGTGCCACGGTCAGAAAAGAAACCCCTCAAGTCTCAAATCAGTTCCTCTGCAAGGGTCTGCTCTACCTCCCATCACTCAGCCAGGAGTCCCCTAACCCATAGGCCCACCCTAGGAAGAGGACGCAAGCCACTGAGCAAAGCAGTGCACCCGAGGCTCTTCCCCTCCCCTCCCCTCACGGGCCATGCTCTCCCGGGCAAGGCCACCAGTCCTACGACTCTGATCTGATCAGGAGCTATAGGCAGTGAGAAACGACCAGTGTCTCCTATTTAACGGAGTGATATTTTAGCCAATGCATTAGCCTAGGAACCAGCCCTAGATTTACCCTATTTAACAGGTAATTATTCCAGCAGATCCCGTGTCACGGCAGTCGGCCTAGTCAGCCGCCATGACACCTCTGTCTGCATGGTTGAATATCTTTCCCCAGCTATCTCTGTGTAGCGAGATCAATGCTAGGCGTTCTAGGGGGTCTGCTCTCCCAAACCTCTGCCCAAGTGTTCCTGCTGCTCCTAAGATCCAGTCTATTGTTGTCCAGTATCTGAAATAATGTGGCCTGCAAAGGGTAGATCCCATGCAGCACCTCCTGCCATTTTGAAATGTTATATTGCTATCTTGCATCTCCCCGGAGAACAGCCCAAGGTGAGCCCCCACCAGCGTGGGTGCAGCTTCTGGTCATGTGCCCCCCCCCGGGAGAGAATGAGGGCGGCCACAGCACCGAGTAAAGCCACCTACCTTCAGTTTATGTGGAGCTGCTGGTGTCTCATTTAGGTTTCTTGCCATGCAAATTGGGCCAAGAGCTGCTTGATTGTCTCCAAGGTTGCCTGCTGGCTCTGTTGTCCCTGTAGTGCTGCCTGTTGTGTAGTTATGGGAGGTTGGCCTCGTCTTGCTCTTGCCGGGATGGATGGCATGGTGAATCTGTAACAGGGTTGATACATGGTGGGGGGGTTGCAATGGATGAGAAGGGACATGGCAAGATTGGAGGAATGGTCAAAAATATGGCAGTTTAGATTCAGTGCAAAAAAGTGCAAAGTAATGCACCTGAGGAAACAAAAACCCAGGGGAAGAGTACATACTTGGGGGAGGTACCAACAACACCACCACCAACACAAATGGAAAAGGGGCTGGGGGTAGTCATATTGGATGACCTTAAGATAGGTAAACAATGTGAGAAGTCAGTAAGGCGGGCTGGGGGGATACTAGGATGTATAGGGAGAGGCATCACCAGTAGAAAACAGGAAGTTGTTTTCCTTCTGTAAGACAGTTGGTGAGACCCCATCTGGAGTACAGCATGCAGTTCTGGAGACCCCATCTCTGCAAGAAGATAGACAGGATGGAGGCAGTCCAGAGGAGGGCAACTAAAATGGTGCAGGGTCTGCAACAGAAGCCATGCGACAAGAGACGGTGTGCTTAATATGTATACCCTTGAGGAAAGTGGGGGGGACATCACGATAGAAACTTTCAAGTACCTCAAGGGAATCAACAAAGTCCAAGATGGTAGCATGTTTCAGAAAAAGAGATGTACAAGAACAAGGGGGCACAATTTGAAGATAGAGAGGGGACGGCTCAGGGGCAACGTGAGGAAGTATTTTTTCATGGTGAGGGTGGTGGACGCATGGAACCACCTTCCTGAGGAGATTGTGGGGTCAAAAACAGTGGGGAAATTCAAGAATGCATGGGACAGACATAAGGCAATTCTAGTTGGGGGGGTGGAGGAAGTAGGCAATTGGTTTACTAGGATCTGCACCTTATCCAGTAGGTAGGGAAATGGGCAGACTAAGTGGGCCAAGCGGTCCTTATCTGCTGTCAAATTCTATGTTTCTATCCTGCTGTGGTTTGTCCCCCTGGTGGGGAGGGAGGGACCTGGTTCCCTCCGCAGCCCCCAAGTGTGTTGGTGCTCCATCCGGCCCCTCAAGGGAGCCTGGTTAAGGTGTCTGAGCTGCTATATCCTGTGTACTGGCAACTGATGGAAGTTTTTTCCTGCCTTTCTGCTCCTCCCCAGGACGTTGGCACTCGGGGGGATTCAAGGAGGCAGGGCATGTTGAGACGTGTCGTCGCTCCGGATCCCGGCTGACGTCCTTGCCTTCCGAGCTTCTGCGGTCCCACTGCACCTCCACCCGTGGTGACCCAGGTGGTGGTAGAGCTGCGGGACTCACAGCCCACCCTCCCCAGAGGAGGACTGTTGAGTCATATGGAAATTATACTTCCTCAGGAGGAGCCCTCACTGTGGTGTCTTCCAACACTGAGGGGAAGACATCTTTTATCCGGGAAGCATTTATGGTTTCTGTACACACAGGAGCCAGCTCAACACCATGCTATAATCGGGCATGATGGAACAGGATCCAAGACTCAGGTGTTGGGATGCAGCTCATTCAGCAACTGAAGAACCAAATCTAATTCCACTTGCTGGATCTTTACTCACACCAACACTGGTGTATTCGAGAATAGCCCAACTTCCTCTGCATCCTTAAAAAAATGGCCCTCTGAAGAGATGCTTAGAAACAAAGAAATTAACAGTCTGGAAAATATTCTGTCTGTCACATCCACCTTGTCCCTACCTTAGTCCCTACCTGTCCAATACCAGTAGGTCCTATGAAGTGTTCCCTGCTCCTGTCTCCACTTCATTATTTGGGTGACCAGCACTTAACCCTTCCCCCACCACCATTTTCACCATACCCATGTCTCTATCCCATCTGCTTTTGAAACTTTAACTGTTTTAGCATTAATGTGTAGAACAAAATTATCAGGTACACAACTCATCAGTGATTATAGTAAGGCATACTTTAATAGCATTAGAGACCCCATTACATCCACCAACTGGGAACTTATAACTACAAATCTGTTTGTAGAAGACATTTGGGCTCTCCTAAAAATACTATACTGGAACTGGAGAAATCATATGTACCAAGAAAAAAAAAAAGTATAATAAAAATGGTAGGGTCCCAGCATGGATCAGTAAGGCTGTTAAGCATCAAATAAGCAAAAAAAGAAAAGGCATACAAGTGACTTAAAAAGGATAACACTCTAACTGCCAGAAGTCACTACAAAACCGGCCTGAAATAACTTAAACAAATGATTAGGAATGTGAAGAGTAAGATGGAGTTTAAGTTACCCATACCAAGGGCAATAATGAAGCTTTCTTCTCGTATGTCAACTGCCAGGAAAAATGAGCCAAAAAAGGTGGGCCCCCCTTACCATCTTTGGCTCAGTGATAGAGGACAATATAACAACTGCTAACATTTTTAATGAATTCTTCTGTTCAGTATTCGTTGAAAGGCCATAGGATTTAGAACCGCAACTCGCCACTGGCAGCAGTGCTATTTCCTTCACCAGAGACGAAATTGAGACATCTATCAACAAATTAAGGGTAAACACTTTCCTGGTCCTGATAATGTACATCCAAGTTTTCTTATAGAGATGTCTTCTGCTCTATCGCTTCCACTGTCAGTCCTTTTCAACAAATCCATGGAATCTAGTGACGTTCCCCATGATTGGAGAATCGCTTTTGTTCCTGTACACAAGAAGGGAAACAAGGGGACAGCAAATCACTATAGACCAATTAGCTTAATGTCTCTCTGCTGTAAAACTATGGAAAAGCTTATATAAGACAGAATAGAATCCGAGATTGTGTCCAAAGGACTAGTAGATACCTACCAACACGGGTTCACTAATGGAAGCTCTTGCACCACTAACTTAGTTACTTTTTATGATGATGTTAGTTCCAGCTTTGACAATAATATTCCAGTTGATGGCATAATGCTAGACTTTGCAAAAGGCTTTGATACCGTCCCCACCATGAACTTGTAGCCAAACTTACTCATATTGGACTCAACCATCAGCTGGTCAGGTGGACTAACAATTGGCTGAAAAACAAAACACAAATGGTACACATCAATGGAGATTTATCAGATAGTGGTTCAGTCAGTAGTGGGGTACCACAAGGATTGGTCCTCGGACTGACCTTGTTTAACCTCTTCATGTCAGATCTAAACAGCACCATCACAAACTCGTTTTCCAAATTTGCTGATGTTACTAAATTAGGGGGAGAAGTCAACACACAACACAAATATCTGACAATGGTGCAGGACCTACAACATATAGAACTCTGGGTTAAATCCAGCAAGGTGAAATGAACTTTGATCATGACAAATGCATGATACTACATTTTGCCAGAAAGAATCCACTATATACATACTCACTTAACAACATCTTGAAATCGGCTGATAGAGAACATGACCTGGGCATAACTGTAAACAATACCTTAACTGCTTCAGATCACTGCAAAAAGTTATCCCAGAAAGCAAGTAGAATTTAAAACTGTGTTAAATGCTTCTTTATGAATAGAAGTGAGGCATGTATTATGCCCCGTGTTGGACTTGTATCCTTCAGCATCTTGGCACAGGATCCCCTTTTTGGAGGCCATATTTAAAACAAGATTTAGAACTAGTCGAAAGGGTATAATGCAGGAACACCAAAATCATACCAAAACTGAAACACCTAAGTTACCTGGGTAGACTGCACAATACTGGGTTGGTCAGCCTAGAGGACAGGAGAAGTAGGGGTGACCTACTACAACTTTACAAAATTTTGCAGAATGCTGAACTAAGGATACAGTGCAGTCTCCGATTGAAAATGCATATGCCCAACCTAAGAACTCCCAACAGACAACTGACAGTTCTGAAAGCTAATACGTGCAAAAGAGACTGATATTTCACTGTTAGGGTTGCCAAAGCCTGGAACAAACTCCCACAATGTGTAGTTAAAGCCACCAGCTTCAACCTATTTAAATCTAGGCTGGACAGTCATCTCAGATGGACTGCCGACAAGGACTAATAAACCCACCAAGGAGTGGGAGACATTCTTGATTGACATATGCCTGCTTATGTCTTCACCCAACCGAGTAATGACCTACCCCTATCGCACACCCTCTGTGTAAAGAAGCACTTCCTCGCATCCCTCCTGAATTTCCCCTCTAACAACTCATAATTATGTCCTCTTGTTGCAGACCCCTCAATTTGCTTGAACAGTTGCTGGCAGTCCACCCTATTTGTTTCCCTCAGATACCTGACAGTTCCAATCTTATCCCCACTCCCTTTCTTTTCCAGCTGCCAGAGAGCACATATTCAGGTCAGCCAGTCCTCACCAGGGACCAGTAGAGAGACACGATCTCTTCCTTCCTTCTGCTTGAAAATGTCTTGCTTGTGCACTCTAGTATCCTGCTAGCTTTCTCGTATGCCTTGTCGAACTGGGACATGGTTTGGAGGCTTACGCTTAATAACCCTCAGATCCTTTCCTCTGCGGTCTGATCTAATCAGGTTCCACACCCCAGTCCAAATTCCATTTTCAAGTCTCCCTCCCCCCCCCAAGTGTATGACTTTGCACTTTTTGGTATTAAATTTGATTTACCAGATCTTGGACCACATTTTCATTTTCCTAGCCCCACTTTTAGTTCCATTGCTCCACCTCACTGTCCACTCTCCCAGTCTTGTGGATCACTCCTTGTTAATTGATAAACTGAACACCTTCAGTTTTTCATCTGCTGCCTCTACGTGGTTTAAAAGCTACCTCACTGGCAGTCTGCAGTTTGTCAAAATAAATAGAATCTTATCTGATCTATCCCCTGTGAGTGTTGGTGTTCCTCAGGGATCCATTCTTGGGCCTCTACTGTTCTCATTGTTTCTAAACAATCTACTCAGAATGTCTGTCTCCTGCTCCTCCCTATTACAAGTGGATAATATGGTGTTATACATTAGTGCTGTGGATGTAGCTGTCATCAGTTCAGTGCTGAACAAGGATTTTGCCTCTATCCAGTCCTGGCTAATGCACAACAAACTTCTCATGAGCTCCAAAAAGACACCATGCTCTTAGACTCGGGGGCCTGTCCCCCCCACCCTAAATGTATGTGGTCTGGGGGGCTTCTCACTGGAGGTTGTTGACTCTTTTAGGTACCTTGGAGTCACTTTAGACCCTGCCCTCGATTTTAACATCCACATGTCAACTATCTGCAAGACTTTAAACACAAAATGTGGCCTTGCTTATAAGATTAGACACAATCTAACTGCAGCCGCAAGGCTCGCTATTGCACAAGATGTTCTAAGGCCCAGCTTCACTTATGGGCTGATATCTTACTTGGAGGCTAATAAAGGGGTGTTAAGTAAATGGAACACATGCTATAACAACATCTGTCGATTTGCTCTGTCAGTGCCCAGGGGTACCCACCACTGTGTCCTCTACTCTATCTTTGGCTGGCTTTCCCCATCCTCTTACCAACTGTTTACTGCTGGATGTTCCATAGATATTATTATTAGAATCGGTGTACCAGAGTTACTCATAAGCATGTTCGAGCTCCCTCACTGGCTTACCCCCTAAGGTCAACCGATAAGTCTCTTCTCTTAATCCCCAAATGTGCCACAAAGATGGGAGAACATGCTTTCTCAGTGTTTGCGCCCAAGGTCTGGAACTCCCTTCCAGTGGCTCTTAGATGTGCTAAGTCTCACCAGGTCTTCCAAGAATGATGTCCGCAAAGTACTTCTGGTCAATGATACATGCTCCTATACCTGATTCTCAGTATTCATTGGAATAGATCTGTTATATCTCGTGTTACTGTAGCACTTATTTGGTTGTTTTCTTATACCCCCTGTACTGCTCAAGTGTTACATGTTACCCTAGTATCATGCTTACCATATTTGATGTCTGTTAACATTGTAATCTGATGTTCACTTTGTCTGTTACCCTCCCTGGTTGTGCCTGATAATAGACAACTCTTTTGTCATGTGCACCCACCCGGTCAACAAAAACTAAAATAAATATATCTTGCTGTCATCTGCAGAGACATGTTTTTCCCTGTACCACTTTTTCAATGTTGTGCATAAATAGACTGAAGAGCACAGGACCCAGGACCAACCCCTGTGGCACCCCACTGGTCACCCTTCAAACTAGATCTCTACCCACTTTGCCATGTCTTCCCCGGCTCCCTTGTCCCCCAAATTCTTCACAAGACGTCCATGTGGCACTCTGCCTCCTTTTCACAAAACCATGCTGTTTACTGTCCCGGAGTCCGGGAGTCTCCAAAAGGTCAAAAGATTGTTTCTTGATTATAGTCATTTGCAGCTTCCCTGCAGTGGAGGTTAGGCTGACTAGTCTGTGGTTGTCCAGGTCTCCCCTATCCCCACAGTTGTGCAGAGGAACAACATCCACCACCGCTCAATCAATTGGGATGACGCCTGTTGCTAAAGAACAGCTGGAACAGGTCTGCCAGTGGTTCTGCCAAAGCCAGCTCCACATCCCCAAGCATGCGTGGATATAGCCTGTCTGATCCTGGTGACTTCCCCCACCTTCAGCCCCCTCAAACCCTTGAGCACCCTGTCCTCCGTGATGGTCTCCACCATCATCTTTGGTTTTCTTCCAACCTTGATGCTGCTGCTCCATAATGCCCTCCTTCCTCAACTGTGAAGTCTGAGCAGAAGTAGTTTTTTTTATTATGTACTCATTTTTCCTGTCTTCCTTCATGCATGTCCCCTACTTATTCAACCTTTCAGTTCTACCTTTGTTCTTACTCTTTTCCATGACATACCAAAAAAAATTAAAAAAGCCTGTCATTTTCTTTGTCTCTTTTGCTATTCTGAGCTCAGTTTGTACCCTAGGCCTTCTCACTGCACTGCTGGCCTCTTTTAGTTTAATAAAATAGAATGGGGCTGACCCATCGATACAGAGATAGTGCTACCATTCTTGACACCAACAACCCGAGTTCTGAAGTGGGCCCAAGTCATCGGAGCCAGCTGGGTGTGAGGAGAATGGAGCACCCAGAGGACACTGTCCTCCAGGGAGGGTGTCTGTAAGCTCCATTGCACTGCTGCCGCTTGAGTGATCAGAGGTAGCATGCAAGCAGAACCATGATGGTTGGGTGGGTGCCTCCTGATTGGGATATTGGCATGCTTGCATGCAGATGTCCACTCAGTCCTTGCCAGCAAGGCACCCAGGGCAGGGGAACAGAAAAAGGCAAAAATCCCTCAACCTGCAGAATGAGCTATGTTGGACCACAATGTGCTATGGTTGCATGACCCAAGAGGATCTTCCACTGTTATCCCCTCCCCCATGCTGTCATGATTCAACAGAATTGAGTTTAGTGTGGCACCATTCCTAGTCTGCCCCTCTACATGTTGTGTTAACAGAGTGCTTCTACCACACGAGAAGGGCCATTAGCCCACCATAATGCCCCCGAGTGCCTTATTGCGATTATGAAATGTGTGCCTGCTAGTACTATATTAATAAATAAATAATTAGTAAAATCTATATTTTATTCCCCCAAAATAAAGATACAAAAATGTTGAATAAATCTTTACAAAAAAAAAAAAATAGTCCTATTTGGTAATTGTGTTGTGACCACTTTGCCAGCAGGGGGCATCAGTGTTTATTTTTCTTAATACAAATAATCTATTGAGCAGTGGCTTCGCTACCAACTGTGTTCACTGGTTCTTGGTTAAATCAGGGGAGTGGCAGGTACTTGCTGCAGTCTACAGCTACCTTTTTTTTTTTTTTTTAATTACAAAAATATTTTTTTCCTTTGGGGTCCGTCTTGTGTATGGTATGGGAGACGGAGCCAATAGGACAGCTTGTCCATTTTTTTTGTTATGTCTCCAGTTAGTGGGGAGAGCAAGAGCCATTAGTGTGAGCTGGATTTCTACATCGCTAGTTAGCAGGGTCAGCAGGAGCCGTTACTGCTGTGAGCCGCATTTGGCACAAAGGTAATGAACAAATCTCTGTGATTTCCATTTGTTTGTGTAGTCTCCATTCCCACCCCCCACCCCGCCATTGTAAAAGAAAAGAGCGGGTGCTTGACAATTATAAAATTAAAAAAGAAGTGAAGTGAAGGCACACTAGCCCAGTGGCGCTGAGGGTTGAGGTGCTGAACGCCACACCTCATGCTATGCTGGTGACCTGGGTTCAGGAACAACCTTGGGTCATCAGGGTGCCGACGGTGGGGGGGAGGGTGGAGCAGGATCGTGCATGCTGATGGGCAGCTCTCCTCTCCTGAGGGTGGTGAGGGTGGGTTGCCCCCCATAGTTCCGCTCCCACCGGGTGGAGATCCAGTGGGTAGTGTAGGCGGAGAGGGGGCAGCAAAACAGTTACAGGAGGTGGAAGGGGCTGAGCTGGTGCTACAGGGTGCGTAGCATGCCACAACACGCTCTCATACTGTAGCCATGTGCTGGGGCCTTGGGGGGAGGGGGGTCTGGGGAGAAAAACCTGTAAAGCCCTACTTGTCCCTCTTGCCAGTTGGCGGGAGGAGGTGACGGGGACCAAGCAGCTCTACTGAAAAAAAAAAAAGTGAAGGCATGATCTGCTCTTGTGGGACAGGCAGCAGGTGATGGTCAGTCGAGGTAAAGCATTACAAAGGTCAGTGGTCAGTCTGTTGGTCTGGGAGTACTTTCAGCTGGGCCATTGTGCTGGGATAACGGCCCGGCTGAAAGCAGCTCTCAACCAATTGGGAGCTGAGATACCTTTTTTTTTTTTTTTTAAACTCAGCTTTATTAGAAGTTCAATGTTCTCAGAAATACATTTGTAGTCTGAGAAAAATTTTATGTCAGAGGCAGAAAAATACATGGAAAGGTGATGTATAGATTACCATCAAACTGCATTTCACCAACTTTAAAATCATTAGTGTGCAGCATATTCTATAAAATGAACACAAAGTTGTAGAAGTATCATTAAACTTAATCTCAGAAATCATTCATTCTATTCAGAAACTGATATCCAAACGTGTGGCCAAATTACTAATGATAACACACACAAAAAGAAAATACAGAAATAGAGAAAACATCAAAGGCCCCAACATCAGCCTTAGCAATTAGGTTGTGTGCCAGATACAATCCCTCTTATTTTTAACATAGTTTATTCATGCAATCTTACCAAACTGTCCAGATGTGTTTAATGCAAATTTGATTGGTTTTTCATCTAACCAAGGAGGAATGAGGGCCCCGCTCCCACCCTTCATGCTGCAATACCCAAGATTCCCATTGTTGCCAGCGCTGCTGGTGCTGATCTTGCTGCAACCTCAGCCTGGCCATGAGGGACTCTATCAGCACCACTCCCTTGACCCTTTTTATAAACTCACCCAGAGTGGGAGGCTCCGTCTTCAGCCAGTTGGAGGTGATGCACTTTAGTCCCACTGCCAAAAGCACCAGTGCCACCTTTTGGCTATCCCCTTTTAACTGTACGACTGTGGGGTTCCCCAAAATCCAATCCTCAAAGGTATGGGGGACTGCTACCCCCAAAATCTGTCTTGCTGCTTCCTCCAAGTGACTCCAGAAATTGGTTAATTCCGGGCAAGCCCAGAAAATAAGCCAGTAGCTCCCCTCTCACCCATATCTCTTCCAACACAAGGAGTTTCCCCCTGTATAGTGCTGGGTAATCAAAGGCACTCTAAAGAAACGAATGAGAGTCTTCCAGTAAAACTCATGCCATACTGGCGAGGAGGTTACCTTCCAGCCCACTTTTAATCTCCGGTTCCAGTCTATTTCTCTGAGTGTGATGCCTGCCTCTCTCTCTCCCAAAGGCTCCTATGTTGTAGCAGTGAATCCCCTCTTCCCTCCAGGAGCATCCTGTATAGATGCATCACTGGCTTGATTTTAGCCGAGATAGTTACCACCCCGTATAAAGATTGCTCCCAAGGGGAAAATGGTCCGGTGAGCCTTAAAAGATGATATGAAGGGTTTATAAAATGTCTGACCTGGATGTATCTGAAAAATTCTCTGTTGTCCCAGTTAAATTTATCTTTTGCTCTCTGAAATGAGATACAGCGGTCGCTTTCAATTAGTTGTGTAAATCGGGTGACCCTCCCTTCTGGCCCATTCTGCAAACCCCAAATCTAACGTTCGGGAACAAGTCTGGTTCGTACCTGATTAGAGATAATGGGCCTACCCCATCAGGAGTATTGGTAAGTTTTCTAAACTTCCTCAGAATAAACAGGCCTCGTCTCACCCACCTATTCTGGAGTTGCCAGGCATATGCCAAAGACGTTGGGACCAGTGCCAGGGTAAAGAGTGGTCTCCCATCTGGCAAGTCATCCTCCAACTCGTACCAGCGAGACCCATGCCGTTGTTTAGCCCATGAAAGGACTGGAACCATCTGAGCTGCCAGATAGTAAAGATAAAAATTCAGTAGGGCGAGGCCGCCCTCCTCACGAGGAAGGCAGTGTAAGCATCTGGCCACTCTGGGCCTCTTACGTTGCCAAATAAACTCCTGGGTTTCCTTTGTTAGTCTATTCCAAAAAGAAGTTGGCAACTTCAGTGGAAGGGATTGGAACAAAAAAAGAAGCCTAGGAAGAACATTCATCTTAAGCGCTGAAATACAGCCGACCAGAGAGAGAGGGGAAGGAGCCGCCACTTGGCCAAATTCCGACTCACCTGATCCCAAAGCCATCCATAATTAAGGCCAAATAATTTTGAGAGGTCAGTGGAGATTTGTATGCCGAGATAACGAATATGGCCCCTAGGGGCCCAACTGAACGGAAAGTTGTCCCTGAAACCTCGAGGAGAAGTGCCGCTTAGTACTAGGGCTTCTGATTTTGAGAAATTAATTTTATAGCCTGAGATCTCCCTGAAGGATTGTAGGACCTTACACAAGGCCGGGGTCGATTGCTCTGGAGAGGACAGGAAGAAAATAGAATCATCTGCATATAGCGAGAGCTCTTGCTCCACATCCCTCCCCATGACTCCTAAGATGTCCAGATTTTGTCGGACCTTGTTGGCCAATGGCTCCAAAAATAAAGCAAAGAGGAGTGGTGAGAGGGGAGCACCCTGCCTATTACCCCTTTCCAAGGGGGAAAAAAGAGGAACTTATCCCATTTACTCTTACCAGTGCTAGGGGTTTGGAATATAATTGAGAGATGGTATGCAGAAATTTAAGACCACATTTCATCTTTTCCATGGAGGCTTTTAGAAAGTTCCAATTTACCCTATCAAATGCTTTTTCTGTGTCCATGGATATGGCTATCTGAAAGGTCTTTCGGTTGGTTTGGGAGGAGATAATATTAAGCAGTCGTCTGATATTATCAAAGAGGTGTCTCCCTGTGATAAAGCCAGTCTGATATTCATAATCTAAAGAGGCAATGTGGGTTTGAAGCCGCCCGGCTAACAAGCCGGTGAAAAACTTGTAGCCCACATTCAGGAGGGAGATGGGCCTATATGAGCTACAGTCCAGTTTATCCTTACCCTCCTTATAAATGACTGAAATATGAGCCAGTCGCCACGAGTCAGGACAGGTTCCCCCATCTAAGATCTCCTGGCATGCTGGGAGCAGGAATGGCAGAAGGAGGTCCGCAAATTTTTTGAAGAACTTAGAGGAGAAGCCATCTGGCCCAGGGGCCTTGCCATTTTTTAGATTTGTAATTTGAGCCAGGAGTTCTGGTTGCAAAATAGGACCATCTAGGTGTTCGAGGGCTGACTGCGAAAGGACTCTCATTTCTAAACCCTCATAAAAGGAAGTGATCTTCCGCTCAAAGTCCAATACAGGTTCCTGGGAGTAAAGCCTTTCATAAAAATCGGCAATTTTTTATTATCTTTTCTGGGTGAGAAATTAACTTTCCAGGATTAGTCTGATCCTTAATTTTTAGTATCAGTCTGTCTACCTAACTGCTGTTGTCTTAAGTGTGGCTGCCAAGACTTTTCCCGCCTGTTACCCCCCTCGTAGTACATCTGCCGAACTCTCCTATATGATGCCTCTATTTATGCTGTAATAAGGGTTTCCAAGGCTGAACGTTTTTCAGCCAGCAGCTGCTGCGTTTGCTCATTTAATGAACTTTTATGTATGAACTCCTGTTCCTCCAATTCCCTTTCTAATTCCACCCTCCTCTGCTTCCTGAGTTTTTTAACTAATGAGGAGTATCCTATAATGGCACCCCTAAGGACCGCCTTTAAGGCGTCCCATCTAACCACATGAGAGGTTGCTCCAGCCGGGTTCTCTCCTTCATAGGAGCAGATAGTGCTGACTACCAGGTCCTGGAATTCTTGGTCATTAAGGAGACCCACATTCAGCCTCCAGTGTGAGTTACGAGTTTGGGGTATAAGTTTTAGTGCAAGCCTGACCAGGGCATGGTCGGAGAGGGTACGTGTCGGAATTTGACAAGATGTTGCTGTATGCATTCACTCCTCTGTAAGAAAGAGGAGATCAATTCTTGTATAACAATTATGTCTGTCAGAGTAGTGTGAGAAATCCATTGATTTCCCGTTTAAATGTCTCCAGACATCTGCAAGGCCTAGGCTTTGTGATATTCTACGTAGGGTTTGTCCTGCTAACCCCAGTTTTCCTTTTGTAGCACCCCCTCTCTTGTCCAATGAGGTGGAGAGAATAGTGTTAAATTTCCCACCTACAATACACAGTTGATCGGTAGTCTGCAACGTGGTTAGGAAGAATTTTTTAAAAAAGGAAGCGGCCTCTTTGTCGTTGTTGGGGGCATATACACAAGCAATTGTGCAAGGGGTGTCCAGTAACTGCGCCTGTAATATAATATATTGACCCTCTGGGTCTGAATGAGAGGCTGTAACCTGAATGGGACAATTCTTATGAATTGAGATAGCTGTGCCTCTACGATGGGGATGTTCCAGATAAGTAGAGGCGTACACCTGACCCACCCAGCTACGGCTTAGCTTTTGGTGTTCTGTATCTGTAAGGTAAGTCTCCTGGAGTAAGGCAATGTGGGTTCCCAATCTATTCATCTTTCTGAGGGCTCTGGCTCTTTCTATGGGGCTATTTAAACCCCTAACATTATATAATGTAACAATTAAGTCCTCCATGATAGGTGTGTTAAGATACCTATAATATCGACTATATGCAGTATCCTCTTCCCTTCCCCCTGCTCTACCTCAGAGTGATGATGCATGGGGAAGCACACGGCCCAGACAGTTTTAGTGGGAAGTAGGTGGTCACACAACCAGAGAATAACCTCAAAAACTGTTTGGATCAAACAGATCCAGTTAACTAGTAACGAATAGAACAAACATAACTTGGTAAAAACATTTTGCTTCAATAGTGTCACGCTTGTCTCCCCACACTGTAGGTGTAAAGCGGTGAGGGGGAATGCAGGATGAAATCCTGTACCGTGTTGCCGTACCCCTCAATCGGGGTCAAAGAGCAGCTGGTGTGGTCGCACATGAAATATGCTGCAAGCACCAACAGAGTAAGCCCCCACGATTATGATACGAACTGCTAAGCGGGGGGGTGGGACTGCAGGACAAGGGGCCAAGGCGACACACCTTACTCCCCCACAGAACACCCCCCCCACCAGACATATTCTCACCCTCCCAGTAAGGGTGTAGGAGTGTCCTAAGGAGAAGGCAAGAGGATGGGACTGCCAGAAAAATCAAGCATTGTGGGAAAAGAAGGGTTGTAGTTTTGGCCTCCTCCTGCCCCCCGACATCCATCTCTAAAGAAACCTATAGGGAGTCCCGAACCCCTGTTTCAGTCTTCTTGAGGAAAATACAACAAACTTATCAGTCCTTAGAAGAACCAGCATCCTCTCTTCTATCGACCGGGAATCCTGCCTGGCTCGTTTCCTTGTTCAGGCCGCGGCTTGGAGTCTGGGCCACAGTCCCAGGCTAATGGGTACAGGAGCACTGATGGATCTTCTGTTCACTGGGATCCATTATCTGCGATCTATTTCTTTAATAAGACTAGGAACAATCAGTTTGTTGAGCATGATACCCAAGGAGGCTAAATATTTCTTGGCTTCAGGTGGAGAATCAAAAACTTTTATTCCACTGTCTGAAATGATCTGCAGTCGTACTGGAAAATCCACATGAGCCTTCAAACCCTTGTTCTTAAGTTCTTTGACGATCGGGAACCAGAGTTTCTAGGGACATGGATATGTTGTTCATCCACACTGTCTGGCAGGTATCCTAGCTGCTTTAAATCTTGCCGGAAGGTCTTCAAGCTGGCTCCTCCCACCCACCCGGGTGGTAAAACTCTCGGCTCCGCCCTATGACGCCAGATCTTCCTTACCTCTTGGAAGCTCAGGTTCCCTCTTTGACGCTCTGTGTATAAGACTGGTTCCTAATTCTTGGGTTTTCCGAATTTAAAAGTTTTTATAGACTTCGGTCTTCTATCCCTCATGGCTGCGATGGACAAATCGACTCTCGGTTTTCGGAGATGCCCTTGCGGGCAGAAGATGTCTCGGATGGATCCGCACTCCACGTGTGTCTACTGTTTAGACCTTGAGCACGGTCCGCAGGCTTGCGACCTGTGCTTTTCCTTCTCAGCCTACGTCCTCGAAGACCGTGCTGCCTGTTTACAACTGGGGCGTCCCGGGAAACGTTTTCCTCGGTGAAGTCAAAAGAGGCCGGTCGGCAGTTTCCGTGGCGGCGGGCTCGGCGGATCAGCTAGAGCAGATGATCGCCCTCGAAGAGGAGGCGGCGCGGGCCGCATCTTCCTCGACCACGGCATTTATCCCGCTCTCCCTGGGTTCCTCTTACACAGCTTCCTTTAAGGAGCTTTGTCTGTCCCTCTCCACTAGAGGAGAGGGACCAACGTCTGCTGGACCTTCTTCTCTGTCCAAGAAGAAAGACAAGGGTAAGTCCCTCCGTTGACACTCTTGGGAGCGGGAAGGGTCCCTCTCCCCGAGTTGTCGGCCATCGACTTGATCGATCGTTAAACTCGGCCACTGGTCTCACAGTGTCCCCGTCCCAGGTCAGATGAGCCGAGACTCCGTTGATGCAGTGAGATCTTTCTCGACCCGTTGCGAATGGGTTGTCGACGTGACGAAAATCCTCCTCGGTTCCCCGTGGGGTTGAGGATCCAGCGGGCTTGCCAGTGCCTCTGGTTCCGGGCCCTCGGTGAACCCTCGAGCCGAGGAGGAGCCAGTTCCACCGTCCCTCCCTGCGTCCTCGGAAGGCCGAGGTTCTCGGTCTCAGACTTCTTCGCGGTCCAGCCGATCCCCAGACCATAGGCGTCTCGATCTCAACACATGATAGCTGGCGCCGCCGCCGTCCTTTCCTCCTCCTCCTTGGATGAGTGGAGCTTCACGTAAGTTACATCGACGACACGAGGACCTCATGGCAACAGCTCCTTCTGACTGGGAACAAGCCCGGACCGTCGCCTTCCCGGCCATTAAGTGGCTATCACGGGCGGCTGAAACACACCTCGTTTTACCGAGGGAGCCTGTTCCCAGGCGGTTGTTCGACCAAAACCAGCTGCCCCACCGATTCCGGTGGAACCTCCGCCTCCACAGCCGCTGTTTGGGGCTCCGACCAAGAACTCTCAGTCGGCTCAGGGTCTGCCCCATAGGCTGTCGGTCACCCTCACTCCCGATCACCCTCGGCAGGTGGAGGGTGGCTCAGGCCCGAGGCAGCTCTTTGCGGACTCTTCTGAGTCCGAAGACGATTCCTCCCTTTTCTCCAAGCGAGTGGACTTTGAGTCCTCTGGAGGTCAGTCGCTGGACGATAGCCCTTCGTTCTTCCTGGGTTTGCTCAGGCTCATCTCGGAGTCCACTGGGATGCAGCTCGAGCACCGTATCCAAGCGGGCCAAGTATCCCCCTCACGGAGATATTGGACCGAGGGGATTCACCTACGGAGGCCTTTCCTGTGGCTGAGGCCATTGTGGGCCTGGCCTTGGAGCTCTGGCAGCGCCCTACTTCCTGCCCTGCGCCTTCGGCCAGGATGGCCAGGAAATATGCGGTCCCTACTGGTTCCCTGTCCGGTTTTTTGGAACATCCCTCAGCCGAGGGTTAGTGACCGACAGTGTTTTCAGCGTGCGGAAATGCTGGGGCGATGGACAAACCTCCCGACAAGGGTCAAGAATTGGACTATGCGGGCGAAAAGTCTCGCTCGTCCTCCCTTGGCCTTAGTCAGGCAAGCTCGGCCCGTGCTTATGGCACATTTCTCCCATGCCCTTTTAGGCTCCCTGGACAAGGTAGTCCCTCATCTCCCGGCTGACCTGCAGACCACGGTTAGGCAGGTGCAGGACCAGGGCAGGGCAGTGGCCAAGCAGCAACTTCAGACTGCTCTGGACATTGGAGACTCATGTGCCAGGTCAGTCGCGGCCGCAGTGGCTATGCGCCGTCGGGCATGACTGAGGATATCCACCTTCACGGCGGATACCCAGCACAAATTAGCGGATGTCCCCTTCCTGGGGACCGACCTCTTCAACCCTGGAGTGGAAGGCCACCTCCAGAGGATCGAAAAGTTCAATGCCACCGTGGACTCGGTCTCATCCGCTCAGAAGGACAAGGGCCGCAGACCGCAACCCAAGCCCTTTCGTCCGTCTGCGCCTCCGGCACGTCCGGCCCAGCAACACCAGGGCCAGCAGGCTCACTCTTGGCATCCCAAACCCAAGCCCGTGGCTTCCTCCTCCAGGAAGCAGGGAGGTAAAGGCCCAGGTGGTCCCTCGGCCGGTTCCTCCTCCAAGCCTGCACAGTGACGGGTTGAGGGGTGTCGCCCCCAACCTCGTCACCTCACCCCAGTTCCCTCGTGGGGGGATGGCTCCAGTTCTTCCTTTCCGCCTGGTCTGCCATTACCACAGACTGGTGGGTGTTGGAAGTGGTAGGAAAGGGCCTACCTCTGGAGTTCGAGCAGGCCCCACCCTTCAGAGCCGTCGCACCTCGGGGGGCCTCGGGGTCCGAAGCCTCGCTGTCAGCTCGCCGAGCCGACATCGCTCTCCTCCTCGAGAAGGAGGTGATAAGAGAGGTGGCGGACCCTCTCTCAAACCCGGGTTTCGTGTCCATGTACCTCCTGGTTCCGAAACGGACGAGGGGCTGGCGCACCATTCTCGACCTACACGACCTAAACAAGTTCCTAAGGTCTCAAACCTTCAGGATGGTCACTCTGGCTCAGATAATACCATCCTTGGAACGCGGCGTGTGTTTCTGCTCTCTGGACCTACAGGACGCGTTCTTTCCGGTCCCTATCCGTCCGTCCCATCAAAGGTTCCTTCGCTTTCGAGCGGAGGGATCCCTTTCAAGTTCAAGCCATGCCTTTGGCTCATCTCCTGCTCCCAGGGTCTTCACCAAATGCATGGCAGTGGTGACAGCATTCCTCGCGGCGCCGAGGTGTCCGGGTCTACCCTTACCTGGACGATTGGCTGATTGCAGCCCCTTCCAGACAGGAGGTGGAGCGGTCCAGAGATCTAGCCCTCCAGGTTTGCTCTCAGGTCGGCCTCCTCATCAACTAGGCCAAGTCGGAACTCGAGCCGAAGCAGGTGATTCTTTTCATCGGGGCAGAGCTCGACTCTCTTCGAGCCAGGGCACGGCTCCTGGCGGACAGGGTTGAGGTTCTTTCCTCCTTTGCCCAATCATTTCTGGTTGGGCAATTGCGCCCTGCCCGGGACTTCCTGCGCCTCCTGGGTCTCATGGCGGCCTGTACCAGCGTGGTCCGTTGGGCCCGCTGGAACATGCGCCCCCTTCAGTGGGGGCTGGCCAGCCAGTGGTCCCAACGCTGCGATCCATTGGACCAGCTAGTGACGGTGACCCAGGGGATGTGGGCAGCTCTTCAGTGGTGGACGTCCAGTTCATCTGCAGGAGGGCATCCCGTTTGTCCGCCCCGAGCCGACTGTCTTTCTATCGACCGATGCCTCTCTGATGGGTTGGGGTGCCCATGTGGGGGAACACCGAGCGCATGGCCTCTGGTCCCCGCGGGAGTCCTGATGCCACATCAACCTGCTGGAGCTCTGAGTGGTCCGCCTAGCTCTCACCGCCTTTGCTCCGTTTCTTCGGGGTCAAGTGGTCCAGGTCCAGACGGACAACACCATGACCATGTACTATCTAAACCGCCAGGGCGGGACGCGCTCCATGCTTCTATGCAAGGAAGCTCTCCGCATCTGGTCACTCGTGCACAACCTGGAGGCGGATCTCCTAGCCATTCATGTGGCAGGAGCCTCCAACACCCTGGCCGATGCCCTAAACCGGATAGGGGCTGCGTCCCACGAGTGGTCTCTCCTGCGGGAAGTAGTACAAGATCTATTCTCCCATTGGGGCACGCCTCAGGTGGACCTGTTTGCCTCCAGGGAGAATGCGAAGCTGAGTCTGTTCCATGCCCACCCCTCAGCAGGGATCACTGCAGGGATGCCTTCTCGAGGCCGTGGCCCCGGGCCTCTTCTACGCCTTTCTCCCGTTCCCCTTGATGCACAAGGTGCTGCTCAAAGCAAGGAGGGACAAGGCGCAGGTGATTCTGATAGCCCCAGACTAGCCCCGCCAGTACTGGTACCCAGATCGCCTCAGCCTCAGCTCCAGGCTCCCGAGGCAGCTTCCAGCTCACCCGGACCTGCTCTCAGTCAATCAAGGGAAGGTATTCCATCCGGACCTTCAATCCCTGCACCTGACGGCCTGGTTCCTGAGCGGCTAGAGTTCCAGGCCTTGGGTCTTTCCAACGAGGTCCTCAACGTAGTTGAGGCGTCCCGTAAGGAGTCGACCAGAAAATGCTACGCCTTCAAATGGAAAAGATTTTCCATTTGGTGTCAGGGCAAGGGCCTGGACCCTTCCTCCTGTTCCTTGGCGAGCATGTTGGACTACCTTTGGTCCCTTTCTCAGCAAGGGCTTAGGTCGACGACCCTTAAGGTGCACCTGGCAGCCATCTCTGCTTACCGGGCGCGGGCTGGGAAGCAGTCGGTGGCGCAGGAGAAGGTGGTCTGGCGCTTTTTCAAAGACCTTGATCACATTTCCCCTCCGGTGCGAGAACCTCCACCTCCGTAGGATCTACTGCTGGTACTGGCAAAGCTCATGGGCAAGCCATTCAAACCAATGCACAGGTGTGAACTCTCTCACTTGTCGTGGAAGACCGCCTTCTTGGTGGCTATTACGTCAGCCAGAAGGATGGGAGAGCTCCAGGCGCTCTGCATCGAGTCTCCTTATCTGGTCTTCCACAGGGACAAGGTTGTCCTGCGCCCCCACCCCGAAATTCCTTCCGAAGGTGGTGTCGGAGTTTCACCTTAACCAGGTGTTGACTCTGCCGGTGTTCTACCCCAATCGCACCTCGGAGGCCGAATATAGGCTCCATACTCTGGACCCTAGAAGGGCACTCACTTACTATAAGGAGCGCACGGCTGAAATTCGGGGAGAGGTTCGCCAGCTGTTTGTCACCTACGCTGAAGCCGCACCTGGCAGACCTGCAGCCAAGCGGACAATAGGCAGGTGGGTCACCTCCTGCATAGATTTCTGCTATAAGTTGGCAGGCATGGAGCCTCAAAGAGGGATAAGAGCTCATTCTACCCGCCATACTGCTGCATCAGTGGCTGCTTCCAGGGACGTCCCTATCCAGGAAATCTGCAGGGCTGCTACCTGGAAGTCAGCACACACCTTCATCACCCATTACCACATCGACCTTGAGTCACGCCGGGATGCTGGTTTTGGGGCCTCGGTTCTCCAGTCTCTATTCCCTAAGTAGGGGGTGTGCGCCTTGCCTCCCTCCCAGAGAACTGCTAGGAGTCTGCCAGACAGTGTGGATGAACAACATATCCATGTCCTAAGTACAGGTTACTCACCTGTAACAGGAGTTCTAGGAATGGTATATGTTGTTCATCCTGACCCACCCGACCTCCCCGCCTTCGACGCACAACCTGAGCTTCCAGCGGGCCAGATCTGGCATCATGGGGCGGAACCAAGAGTTTTACCACCCGGGTGGGTGGGAGAAGCCAGCTTGAAGACCTTCCGGCAAGATTTAAAGCGGCAAGGATACCTGCCAGACAGTGTGGATGAACAACATATACCATTCCTAGAACTCCTGTTACAGGTGAGTAACCTGTATTTTCTCCTTGCCATAGTTGTAGGAGTGTAGTCCAGCTCAATGTACAATCTTTTGTCTCCGAAAATGATTTCTTTTTGAGACCAGGCCTTTCGGAGAATCATTTCTTTCATGTGGTAGTCTAAAAAGGCCAGCACCATGGATCTTGGCCTGGCTTTGGGATCTTTAGGCGGTGTTGCTAAAGCACGGTGGGCCCGAAATAATGTTTAAACTTGTGTCTCTATCTAGGTTTAATATCTCTTTAAGCAGTCTCTCAATAAATGTTGGGGTATCTCCCAATTCAGTGTGTTCTGGGGGCCCGTGAATCCTCACATTAGCTCTCCTTGAGTGGTTTTCAAGATCTTCTAGCCTGTCCAGGAGAAAGAGGGAATGGTCATGCAGTTGTATCACTGCTCCGTTGTGTAAGTCTAAAGTGTCCGATTGCACAGTAAGGGATTCTTCGATGTCTTGAAGCTGTTGTTCGTGCTGGACTAATTTCTCTTTGTTTTCGGCTACCTCCTATCTAAAGGCATCCATTGAGTGTAGCAGGTGCCGCAGCTCTCTACAGAACTGCTGAGAGGTAATTGTAACATCTTCCTCGTCTTCAGAGCAGCTGCCCTCTAAATCTGGTGCCGTGGGTTTGGGTGGCCTCACTGGTGGTGGAGCTTTGTTGGTGGCACGAACTTGTTGCTTCAATTTTTGCTGTTTCTTGGCGCGCGACGGTCCTGGTTTCGACTTTCCTTGACTGGCCATGCTTCCGCCGACATCCCAACTATGTTTTTTAATAAAGATTGTTAGCTGAGGAGGGTTTTAGACCAATTTCTTAAGCTTGGGGGCTCGGAGCTTTGCTTCAGTGCGGCTGCATAGCTCGGTGACGTCACCGGAAGTTCCCGGGAACCAAGATTCTTGATACCCATTTCATAATAGTACTTCTTGCCCCAGGAATGCTGCAGTCCACATCTGGCATGTGGAAATCTCTGAGCAGGGTAGCTGTCCCCCTCTCCCCCCACCATTGCTATCCTGATCTCACCTTTTTTTTCCTGTTCAGCTCTTCCAACTTATTTAAGGAGTTTGTAGGCAACCCCCATTCAGAGGCCCCCCTCACCACTACTCTCAGCTGAATCCATAAAGATTCTACCCCATTCTTTTCCCCCCTAAGTCCTTGTCCTCTATCACTGCTACCCTTCCTGGGGTACAGTGCTATCTCCACCCCCGCCCCCGAATAGATCATGTTTGATGTCGCTCATGTTTCCTTTATGACTATTACGTCTAGCCTACCCTCTGCTGCCATGGCCTGGAGATTGCTAATTTTTTTCCCTGAAGCTTCTGGTGTTTATGCAGACCACCCATCCTCCAGGAATTCTGCTTCCGTCCCTCCCTTACTCCTTTCATTGACCAGGCCTTCCTTGCTCACTTTGTACTTTTTTGCTTCCTCTACCCCTTTTTCTGAATACTGTTATTTCTGCTTCCTGAAGCATTTCCCTTCCACATTTCCTGTCTGTTACCTATTACTCCCTAAATGAGCTCACTGAGTGCTAGTTAAGTTTCCCCTCTCCCGAGTACCCACCAAGGTTGCTGCTACCCCCAACTTCCCTTCTTGCTAGTTTAAACACCCAGAAATGTATGCTTCAAATCTCTGCTTCAGTCGCTTTGTCCCCTCCCTATTGACTGTGATGTCAGCAGTCTTGTCTTGTCTTTGAAGGTCCAGTTAAACGGTTGACAGCTCCTTCTAGTGTAGACATTCAGAGGAATTAAATTGTACACTGCCTTAAAAACTGTGTCTGGTCTGTTTCTGGGGGCTGCCATAAGCCTAGAGAGATAAGTGGATCTCCTTTGATCACCTCAAAATGAGTCACTGAGAAATATTTTCTAAGAACTTGCTTGCCTTAGAAGGTAGAATCTTGTCCTGGAGATGCCCAGGATTGCAAGAGAAGTCATGATGCAAGTCAAAGCAGTAGTCTGTGTCACCATTTGTTGTGTTGATGGATTGGGCTGTAGCTTTGTGTTGCTATTTGTTGCATTCGATGGAGCATACATCTGTGTTGCCATTGTTGTGTTGTTGGACATGGCAGTAGTTTGCTTTGCCATTTGTAGTATTGGAGACAGGACGGTAGTCTGTATTACTGTTTACTGTTTGTGGATGGGTAGTACTCTGTGCTGCCATTTGTAATGTTGGGAACAGGGCGGTAGTCTGTGTTACCATTTACTATGTTGGTGGATAGGGTAGTACTCTGTGCTGCCATTTGTAGTGTTGAGGACAGGGCAGTAGTCTGTGTTACCATTTGGTGTATTAGGTAGTACTCTGTGCTGCCATTTGTAGTATTGGTGGATAGGGGATAGTAGTCTGTGCTGCCATTTGTTGTGTTGATGGTGGAAGCAGCAATTACCCATTTGTTGTGCTGGTGGAGGAGGCAATAGTCTATATGCATTTGTTGAGCTGCTAGATGAGGCTGAGATCTGTCACCATTTGTTGTGTTGATGGATGAGGCAATAGTCTGTGTCGCCATTTGTTATGTTGGTGGATGGGGAGGTAGTCTGTGTCACGATTTATGTTGGTGGACAGGGCAGTGGTCTCTGTCGCCATTTGTTATGTTGGTGGACAGGGCAGTTGTCTATCACCATTTGTTACGTTCGTGGACAGGGTAGTAGTCTATGTTACCATTTACTGTGTTGATGGATGGGGCAGTAGTCTGTGCCACCATTTGCTGTATTGGTGGACAGAGCAGTAGTCTCTGTCACCATTTACTGTGTTGGTGGATGGGGCAGTAGTCTGTGCTACCATTTTCTGTATTGGTGGACAGGGAAGTAATCTGTGCCACCATTTGTTATGTTTGTGGATGTGGCAGTAGTCTGTGTCACTATTTGTTGTGCTTCTGAATGAGGCAGTAGTCTGTGTCTTTTACTGTATTGGTGGACAAGGCATTAGTCTGTATCACCATTTGCTGACAGGGCAGTTGTCTGTGTTACCATTTACTTTGTAGGTGGATGGGGCTGTGGAATGTGGTACCTTTTCTTGTGTTTATAGACAAGACAGTAGTCTGCTGCCATTTCTTGTATTTGTAAACAGTGCAGTAGTCTGTTTTACCATTTGTTGTGTTCGTGGACAGGACAATCTGTTTTACCATTTGTTGTGTTCATGGACAGAGCAATAGTCTGTGTTGCCATTTACAGTGTTGGTGGATGGGATAGTGGTTTATGTCACAAAGGGCAGTAGTCTTTTTCGCAGTTTGGTGCATGAGACAGTAGTCTGTGTCGCCATTTATTGTACTGTTTGAGAGGGCAGTATTCTGTGGTTCCCTTTACTGTGCTGGTAGAGGGGGCTGTAGTCTGTGTCACGTTTACTGTGTTGGTGGATAGGGATGTAGTCTGTGACACCATTTACTGTATTGGTGGACAGGGCAGTAGGCTGTGTCACCATTTACTGAGTAGGTAGATGGGACAGTAGTCTGTGGCACAATTTCTTGTGTTTTTAGATAGGGCAATAGTCTGCTTCACCATTTGATGTGTTTGTGAACTGGGCAGTAGTCTGTGGCACCATGTGTTGTGCCAGTGCACGAGGCATTCATCTGAGTCACCATTTACTGTGTTGGTGGATGTGGCAGTAGTCTGTTTCACCATTTGCTATATTGATGGACAGTGTAGTACTCTGTGTCACCATTTACTGTGTTGGTGAACAGGGCAGTAGTCCGTATCTTGGAGGAGAGGGCAGGAGTCTGTAGACATTTACTGTGTAGAGCGATGGGACAGTAGTCTTTGTCCCCATTTATTGTATTGGTGGACAGGGCAGTAGTCTGTCATGATTTACTGTGTTGGTGGATGGGGCAGTAGTCTGTGTCATTATTTACTGTGTTGATTGACAGAGCAGTAGTCCATCACTCTCTGTTGTGTTGGTGGATGGGGCAGTACTCTGCATCACCATTTATTGTGTTGGTGGATGGGGCATTAGTCTCTGTAACCATTTGTTGTGTTGGCAG
Organism: Neoceratodus forsteri; assembly: GCA_016271365.2. NCBI lineage: Eukaryota > Metazoa > Chordata > Ceratodontiformes > Ceratodontidae > Neoceratodus > Neoceratodus forsteri. The sequence goes on along the minus strand of CM028130.1, from coordinate 1,010,006,863 downwards.
ATGGGGCAGCAGTCTGTGTCGCTATTTATTGTGTAGGTGGACAGGTCATTAGTTTGTGGCACCATTTACTGTACTGGTGAACAGGGCAGGTGTCTGTGTTGCTATTTCTTGTGTTTGTACACAGGGCAGTAGTAGTCTGTGTCACATTTGTTGTGTTGGTGGATTGGGCAGTAGACAGTCTATAGTGTATGGTTGAACGCTATACTGACTCTAAATCCAGCTGTACTAAAATGCTGTTCATCCACACATGCTAAAATGAATGGAACGCTGTATGACCATACGTGCAGAACAGCATTCCATTCATTTAGAATTGAAAGCTTTGAAAGCATGAACTGAAAACCGCCTCGCGGCAATGCTATTCAAACATGACTGGAAAATGGCTGCAGTGGTTTTCTGACAAGGGAGCAGATAAATCGCTGTAAGGTAAAATGCAGGATCAGCCAGCTATGCTCTGTATAAATTTATTTACTCACAGGTTTCTGCCTCCGTGCACACCTCTACTCGCTAAACGAGTTGTCTGGCTGCCATTTGGTTTTTGTTTTTTTTTGTAAATCCCTCCCACAGCAGAGCAGCAACCAGTGGGAGTGTGCATTGCTAACATTGGGACGTCCAGTCCCTAGCAACCACACAACTCACCATAACAACAAGCCATAGCTCTTGGAGACATGCACTGGGAAAAACACATTTAGCAAGCCGAAAATCACTTGCAAAATACTATTGAAATAATTAGAGGGGGCACCATACACTATAAAAATACAGGTTGGGTAACCCAATGCAGAACCATGTGTTCTGCCACCTCGGAGTCTGATTCCCAAGGACCTCTCGAGGTAACAGGGAATCGGACCCCTCTGTGGCAGAACACATAGGTTCTGCATGGTTATGCATCCAGTATTCTCTGTTTATCAATATTTACTGTGTTGGTGGACAGGGCAGTATTCTGTGACACTAATAAGTTGGTGGACAGGGCAGGAGTCTGTAACCATTTACTGTGCTTGTGTATGATGCAGTAGTCTGCATTGCCATTTACTGTATTGGTGGATGGGCAATAATCTGTGGCATCATTTCTTGTGTTTATAAACAGGGCAGTAGTCTGTCACCATTTCTTGTGTTTGTAGATGGTCAGTAGTCTTGTTTCCCCATTTGTTGTATTGATGGACTGGGAAGTAGTCTGTAGCACCATATGTTGAGCCAGTGCATGAGACAGTAGTCTCTGTCGCCTTTTACTGTGTTGATGGACTGGGCTGTAGACTTTGTTGTCATTTACTGTGTTGATGAATTGGGCAGTATCCAGTTTGTTGTGCTGAGAGACTGAGCAGTTGTCAGTGTCACTATTTATTGTGCTAGACTGGGCAGTAGTCTGTGTTACCATTTACTGTATTGGTACTGTAGATGGGGCAGTAGTCTATGTCACCATTTACTATGTTTGTTGACAGAGCAGTAGTCAATGTTGCCATTTATTGTGTTGTGATAAAGGGCAGTAGTCTGTGTTGCACATAATTGTGTTGGTGGAGAGAGCAGTAGTCTGTCACCACTTGGTAGACAGGGCAGTAGTCTGTGTTAACATTTGTTGTGTTTGTGGATGAGGCAGTAGTCTGTGTCACCATTTGTTGTGTTGGTGGATGGGGCAGTAGCCTGTGTCACTGTTTGTTGTGTTGGTGACAGGGCAGTAGTCTGTGTCGCTATTTGTTGTATTGGTGATTGGGGCAGTAGTCTGTCACCATTTATTGTGTTAGTGGATGGGCAGTAGTCTGTGTCACTGTTTGTTGTGTTAGTGGACAGGGCAGTAGTCTGTGTCGCCATTTGTTGTATTGGTGGATGGGGCAGTAGTCTGTCATCATTTGTTGTGTTTATTGATCAGGTAGCAGTCTGTGTTATTTACTGTATTGGTGGACTGAACAGTAGTCTTTGTCTTGATTTTACTGTGTTTGTGGATGAAGCAGTAATCTGTGTCACCACCTATTGTGTTGGTGGTAGGGGCTATAGTCTGTGCTGCAATTTACTGTATTGGTGAATGGGTAGTAGTCTGTGTCACCATTTACTGTATTGGTGAATAGGGCAGTAATCTGTATCATGATTTACTCTATTGGTGGACAGTGCTAGTCTGTGTCACCATGTAGATAGATGGGTCAGTAGTCTGTCATTTAATGTATTGGTGGATGTGGCAGTAGTCTGTGTTGGGGGATGGGGCAGTAGTTTGTGTTACCATTTGTTGTGTTTGTGGATGAGGCAGTAGTCTGTGCCATTTACTGTGTTAGTGGACAGAGCAGTAGTCTGCGTCACCATTTGTTGTGTAAATAGATGGGGCAGTAATCTGTGGCACCATTTCTTATGTTTGTAGACGGGGCAGTTGTCTGTGTCACCATTTATTGTATTGGTGGATGGGGCAGTGATCTGTGTCACAATTTATTGTATTGGCTGATGGGGCAGTAATCTGTGTCACAATTTGCTGTTGGTAGACAGGGCTACAGTCTGTGTCAGCTTTTACCATGCTTGTGGGTGGATGGGTCAGTAGTCTGTGTCACCATTTTCTGTATTGGTGGAGAGGGCAGTTGTCTGTGTCGTCATTTCATGTGTTTGTAGTGATGGCAGTAGTCTGTATTGCCATTTCTTGCGTTAGTGGACTGGGCAGTAGACAGTCTGCATCAATATTTACTCTTTAGTGGTCAGGGCTAGAGTCCGTGTCACTGTTTGTTGTGTTGGTGGACAGGGCAGGAGTTCTTAGCCATTTACTGAGTGTCATCAAGGCTTAGGGAAACATGCAGACCAGAAATTGTAAAATTTGCAAGTAGCCTTTTATTACTATCAATAACAATAGAAAAAAAATGTACAGAATGGTTTTTAACATAGGCAGTCCAGAGTCCAGTTTCTCGGCTCAAACCAAAACCAAACTAAAAACTAAATTATTCCATCTCTCTCCCTCTCCTTTTTATAAGGTCTTTTTTTAGCAGGTTAATTGCTACCTTCTGTTGATGACAAGGTGTCTGTTGCTTGTACAGAATCGTTAGCTTCCTTCATGCAAAAACCACATTGTGAACCAAGCTGGCCCCCACAAAGGTCAAACTGTGTTATAACTTGCCCGTCCCTTCAAGAAACACACAATCTTTCTGCATTCATTTTCCAAAATTAAAATTTCAAACCAGGGAACCCAGTATCATATGAAGATCTACACATATCTTTATAACCATATGTAAGGCAAGGTAGAGACAGCAAGAAACGAAGGCAAGGGGATAGCGGAGGGGGAATGTGAAATTGTCGGAGTGATCAAGTCGTAGATTTCACATGAAAATTTGATTGCGCAGTCAGACAGAAAAGGAGTGGACAGAAAAGATCCTTGCTTTTAACACTATACACAACCACTGGGACAGGGTTTTATTAACCCTGTCACGCTGAGTTGATGGACAGGCAGTGGTAGTAGTCTGTGTTGCCATGTACTGTGTGTGTTGGTGGCAGGGATGTACCGATGGGGATTTGGGGGTTGAACACTCTTCCCATCCCACCCCCGGAAGGGGACCAGCACAATTAAAAAGAAATGGGGCGCACACAAAGTTTTTCTTGACATGACTTCTTTGCATAACCCCCTCCCCGAAATGGCAGTCTCGGTACAAGCCTGGTTGGTGGATGGGCAGTAGTCTGTGGCACCATTTCTTGTGTTTATGGACAGGGCAGTAGTCTGTCGCCATTCTTTTGTTTGTAGCTAGGGCAGTTGTCCGTTTCCCCATTTGTTGTGTTGACTGAGCAGTAGTCTGTGTCATCATTTACTGTGTTGATGGATTTAGCATAGTCTGTGTCTCCCTGTGTTGTGTTGGTGGACTGGGCAGTTATCTGTGTTGCTGCTTGTTGTGTTTGACTGGGCAGTAGTTTGTCACCATTTACTGTGCTGGTGGATGGGGCAGTAGTCTGTGTCCCCATTTACTGTGTTGGTGGATGAGGCAGTAGTCTGTGTCCCCATTTACTGTGTTGGTGGATGAGGCAGTAGTCTGTGTCCCCATTTACTGTGTTGGTTAACAGGGAGTGCTTTGTGTCCCCATTTACTGTGTTGGTGGATGGGGCAGTAGTCAGTGTCCCCATTTACTGTGTTGGTGGATGGGGCAGTAGTCGGTGTCCCCATTTACTGTGTTGGTGGATGAGGCAGTAGTCTGTGTCACCATTTACTGTGTTGGTGGATGAGGCAGTAGTCTGTTCCCCATTTACTGTGTTGGTTAACAGAGAGTGCTCTGTGTCACCATTTACTGTGTTGGTGGATGGGGCAGTAGTCTCTGTCTTCATTTACTGTGTTGGTTGATAGGGAGTGGTCTGTGTCACTATTTGCTGTGCTGTTGGATGAGGCAGTAGTCTGTCACCATTTACGATGTTGGCGGATGGGGCAGTAGTTTGTCCCCATTTACTGTGTTGGTTGACAGAGAGTGGTCTGTGTCACCACTTACTGTGTTGTTGACAGGGAGTGGTCTGTGTCACCATTTACTGTGTTGTTGACAGGGAGTGGTCTGTGTCACCATTTACTGTGTTGGTTGACAGGGAGTGGTCTGTGTCCCCATTTACTGTGTTGGTGGATGAGGCAGTAGTCAGTGTCCCCATTTACTGTGTTGGTGGATGAGGCAGTAGTCCGTGTCCCCATTTACACTGCTGTTTGATGAGGCAGTAGTCAGTGTCCCCATTTACTGTGTTGGTGGATGAGGCAGTAGTCAGTGTCCCCACTTAGTGTGTTGGTGGATGAGGCAGTAGTCAGTGTCCCCACTTAGTGTGTTGGTGGATGAGGCAGTAGTCTCTGACCTCATTTACTCTGCTGGTGGATGAGGAAGTAGTTAGTGTCCCCATTTACTCTGCTGTTTGATGAGGCAGTAGTCCGTGTCCCCATTTACTGTGTTGGTGGATGAGGCAGTAGTCCGTGTCCCCATTTACTGTGTTGGTGGATGAGGCAGTAGTCGGTGTCCCTATTTACTGTGTTGGTGGATGAGGCAGTAGTCGGTGTCCCCATTTACTGTGTTGGTGGATGAGGCAGTAGTCGGTGTCCCCACTTACTGTGTTGGTGGATGAGGCAGTAGTCTGTGTCCCCATTTACTGTGCTGGTGGATGAGGCAGTAGTCAGTGTCCCCACTTAGTGTGTTGGTGGATGAGGCAGTAGACTCTGTCCTCATTTACTCTTCTGGTGGATGAGGAAGTAGTTAGTGTCCCCATTTACTGTGTTGGTGGATGAGGCAGTAGGCTCTGTCCTCATTTACTGTGTTGGTGGATGAGGCAGTAGTCAGTGTCCCCACTTACTGTGTTGGTGGATGAGGCAGTAGGCTCTGTCCTCATTTACTGTGTTGGTGGATGAGGCAGTAGTCAGTGTCCCCACTTACTGTGTTGGTGGATGAGGCAGTAGTCAGTGTCCCCATTTACTGTTTTGGTGGACGAGGCAGTAGTCTCTGTCCTCATTTACTGTGTTGATGCAGTGCTGCGACCACTGGGCTATAGGTTCACATGGTTGAGCCTGAGGTTCCCGAACATACTTCCTTTCTCTGGTATTGCATATCCTGCAACAAGGAATAATCAAGATGACGGATGTTTTTGGTGCAGTATTACTACTGCTAAGCAATTTAAATCACAATTTGTAGTGAGAAAGAAATAATTTGATCTGCTGGGACTGGGACCCAATGGGTCACATTATTTCTTTCTCGCTTCAATTTGTGATTTAAATTGCTTAGCAGTAGCTAATACTGCACTAAAAACATGTAATTGTCAACTGTATAGCTGGATGAGGGAGTAGTCTATCTCTCCATTTCTTGTGTTTGTAGACAAGGCAGTAGTCTGCGTCTCCATTTATTGCGTTGGTTTGACAGGGCAGTAGTCTATGTCTCCATTTACTGTGTTGATGGATGGGGCAGTAATCTGTGGCACCATTTGTTGTGTTGGTCGATGAGTACGTTAGTCAGTCCAGGCACGAAAACTGTTCTTCCTGATGGCAAATCTGGGTGTTTTAGAGTACCCATGCTCAATGCCCTACTGGCAGTGTATTCATTAGCCATTTTGATGGAAGTTTGTCTCTCAGAAACAAAAGACTTTTGTTTTTTTAATATAGATTTTTCTCCCTGGCCCGATGTCAGCTACCATCCACGGGTCATGGGCAACCACCCAGTCCCATCTACCACTAGTCTTCTGACAGCGTTGTTCTTTGGACAGTGGGATCCATGGTATGAGGCTCAGGTGAACCCAGGCCATCATGTTGATTGCACTGGGGGTACATGGGGTTTTTCTCCCCATTTATGTAGGTCCTTCCCACTATGTTTCACTCACAGTATGGCGATGGAAGCTTTCAGAGGTGGCCTCTGATACCAGAGCTTAACATGGGGAAGTGAGCTTCATGGCCCTCCACAGGGGTCTCTCTGGCACTGGTTGCCATGCCATCCCCTCTCTGACCTGGATAGTGCTACCATCAACAGCACTATTTTCCGGCCTTGCCATATGCCTTAAGCCGCTCCCAAACTGGGATCGCCGGCAGTACACTGTGCTTCCATTGCGCCAACGGGCATCCTGGAATACACAGATTTAACTTGTAAAACCTGAAACCTTTGTGGTTGGTGGTTTTCAGAACTCACTGAAATTGTGGGTTCCACAGTCCCCAACACTGAAGTCTTGTGATTTAGAAGAAAGTTGGGGGTAAGACACTTCCTCGGCACGCTCACTTCTTGAGACTCAAAAGGGTTGTGGGTTAGACTGGATTATGTTTTAGTGACACAGTGTCATTATTGCTTGCCTCTGAAGACAGTTAAAGTACCAGCCCAGTTAACATTTGAGTTGGAGCAGTAACATTTTGAAAGGGGAGATTTATTTGTTTATGCTCCCTTCTTTTAGGCCCATCTATTTAATTCCACAGATGCGTCCCAACCCTGTCATACCGATGTGCCCGAAGAGCTATGCCCAGACTAATCCCTTAAGGTAGGACACTCAAGGCATCCTAATCTCTTTGAGAGTTCTGCATCCAGCATTTGGCAGACAGTGACTTAGAGTCTAAGAATACCACTGGTGCTATTCCAGGGCCTGGGTGTTTTTATGTTTTTCTTCCTACCCCCAGGATGACCATATGGGTGCATGCAGACATGTACCTTTTTTGCCGAGCCAGATGGCATCCTCTTTCTCTAGTCCATCCTGTGTGCACTACTACCTGTTGTTGCCAAGAGGGCCGTGTTGCAACGGAATCTGTCACCCACCCTCTGGGTCCCTACCCCCCTGGCCTTCCTGTGGTTCGGGCTCTTTCCTTTTCCAGGTTTTTTATTAGCCTAGTAAAGCTATCATATATACCTAAGAAAAATATACTCTTTTTGCTTTGTTTTGACTCTTTCCTGAATCTGGTCCACCAGTGTTATGAGTGGCAGTGTTCCTAGTGTGCCAGCATAGCAGCCCAGCAGCAATAACTTTGATGTGGAGATCAGGTTGCTGGTTCAGGTGTGCTTTTCTCAAAAAGGTGTGGAAAGAAAGCAGATCGGATTAATTCAGTCTGAGGCTTGACTCTTCTTTTTCAACCAGTCATGTTTACCACTCCCAGGCAGCTTGGGTTACCTTGCGCTCCTGCCTGCCAAGACAACTCAGATTGTTACAGCCATCCTTCAGCTTGGGGTGGGGGAGGACTTGGCATGATCCTTGACATTTTTGCCTGCCTTATTATCTGTAAGCCCTCCCACATCCACTTTTGGAGTGGGGTTTCTGACATTGTGAGGTCACCCATGATGTCAAAGCCACTTGTACTCCCCACTGAAGGAGACAGTTCTGCAGCAGCTTCAGGAATTTAGAATGACCGTGATACTGGCAAAGTGTAGAGGTCTTGTGACCAGGAACATTGTTGGAATTTCAATGTGGACTAAGTTGGCAGTGGATTGTCAATGCTGGAACACAGTTTGAGAACAGCAGTTTTATACCAGGACATGTGTCATGCCTGACCCCGACCTGGAGTCACCACGTTGCTTATACAGTGGGGTGTAAGCAGTTCCCTCCCTGGAGTTTATGCATGCTGCCTACTCAGTGTGCCCTAGACACCACTGACCTGCTATTAGGAGTTTGGCTCAGGATTCAAGTCCAGGTCTCCCATGTTATTGTGATTTGCTACACTCTGCACCACCAGGCTTGGCAAAAGTTGGATTCCTCTGAGCTTTTTTCATCTCTCCTGAATAAGGAAAAAGAGTCTTGATTTCTGGTTTATACTTAATTGGCAAGAGGGTGCTGGGACCACGCTGTCAAAAAGACTCAAATACTGGTGATGGGAGTTAGGGGCTGGGACCATACTACCAAACAGACTCAGATCTGGGTGATGAGGGGCTGGGACTGGACTACTAAACGGGCTCAAGTATTAGAGATTGGGGTAGAGGACTGTGACCATACAACTGAATATACTTAAAATACTGTTGACTGGTCTGGGCTTTACTATCAAACATGCTCCAGTTCTGGTGATGGGGGTCTGGGAATGGCTCAAGCAGGCTCAAGTACTGCAGATTTGGGGGCTGGGACCATACTGCTGGTGAGTCTAGGGCTCCACTCTTGAATACAGGGCTTAGGAGCTGGGAGCTCACTGTTGAACAGGCCCACATACTGATGATGGTGATAGGGCTGGTACCGCACTACTGAACAGGCTGAAATAGTGGTGATGCCACACTGTCAGACAGCCATAAATACTGATAATGGGGCTGGGGCCTGGGACTACACTGTCAAACATGCTCAAATACTGGTTATGTGGGTCTGGAGTTGCACTGTTGAAAAAGGCCCTACCCCCATTACAAGCTACCATTTTATCTATGTCTGCATTAACAAGGAGACTCAGTTTATCAGGAGCATAAATCTTGGTTACGGACATCTTGAGAATTCCAGCCGAACCTGGACATTAAGTGTAGATTTCAAACTATGAATGGAAATCGGAACACACAGAATTAAGCTCTTATTCATGAGCACCTTAATTACTGGAGAATCACCTTGGAAATCAGAGCTGTGCCTTCTTATGAAAACATCAGACAGGGCTGTACCACACTGCTAGTTTGTGTTCATTCTTCACAGAACTCTGTTAAGTCTTAGGTTAGCAAAACCGCACCATGTGCTGCTGTGACCTTAAAATAATGGTGAATGGAGCCTTCAGTCAGAAACCAGGCAGAATGGTGGGCTCAGTTCTGTCATCTGATGCCCATTTTTAAAGGCAGCGAAGTGTGGTATAATTTTTAGCTCCGTCTCTGTTGATTTTATTCGATATATCTGAGAGTGTATCTCGGTCTGCACTGAGACTTCCATTTTACAGTGACACCCTGTGTCCCACCTAAAGAAAATGAAACATTCAAAGCTGTGGACAAAGAGAAACTGTGTGCAGTTAAAGACTGCAGGAAAGTTCAAATGGCTATTCATAAGCAGGCAAAGCAGCAGCTATGCCACTTGAAATATTAGCAGCCCAGACTAGTATCATTAACCTTGGGTACCTAGCCGGCCAGCCTGGAGGAGGATAGTGCGTCCTATATGATGCTGTCCTCCGTGAAATTGGCTGCTGCATCCCCATCCCGCTGCTATACTGCCACCTTGATGACATGGTGGTGCAGTATTTTGGAGCTGTGAACAAGAGGGCATACTCTGGCTGACTCTGTGCATGGCATGCTTGTGCATGTGTGCACTCCAGAGCATGTGTCACTGGTTTCCAGGGGATAGGAGGGCTGCAGCGACATTTAAACCTCAGAAAGCTGGCCTGGCCTGGTGGCACTGACTGGTGATGCGCTGCACCATCATGTGGGAGGCCCTTGTTTGAAAGCCAAGCCTAACTCCTCTGCCTGGGCCCGTGGGTTCTTGGATGCGATGCGGAGGCATTCCATGCTGGGTCCACCACAAGACCGCAAAAACAAAAATGCTTTGGTCAGTCACAGCGCATACAAAATGCCAACAGCAAGAACCTTGCGTAACTAATACAGCGCAAAGTAATGACAGCGTGGGGGAGGGATTTACTCTTTGTGAGGGAGAAAGTTGGTGGGGATTTACTATTCTAAACTCTGGGAGGAAGAAAGTTGTGGGGTGGTGATTTACTCTCCAGTGGAGAGCAAGTTTTTTTGGGGGGGGATTTACTGTTCTAAACTCCAGGAGGGACGAAGTTGGTGCGGGTGAATGAATGTGACCAACTGAATATCAGCGTGAGTGAAAACAGCTACATGTACAGTGCTATAATATCCCCATGCTCTTCTGTACATGTAGCTGTTTTCACTCACTCTATTTCCATGACGCGCATTTCACTGCGCAATTATTCCAATGCTATGTGGAAGGTATACCCTCCATGCCAACCCTGGGGGGAGGGTGATGAGCATCCTGCTCTCTTAGCACCTCCTCTGGTGGGAATCAGTACTGGCATTGACACAGTGGGTGATCATGATACACGGTCAGTACTCACTAGTCAGGTGGTGCTGCTGAATGTCATTTGCTGTTGCCATTGGTGGAAGCAGGCAGCAAAAGTGGGAGAAAATCCATTGGCCGCATGGATAATGATGCAGGGCTGGCCCCGATGCCACAGAACACCCCTGATGCTGCTTCCCTGTGGAGATCATAAGTGCTTCTTGGTGCACAGCAGCACATGGACCCGACATCTGGGCCCCGTGGGAAGGGAAGGGGAGGTGCATCCCCGGGTTTGTGGAAAGGGAAGCGTGTGTGTGGGGGGGGGTATGAGAATTGCAGCTGTATAAGATTGTAATGCATTACTCAATGAAATAAAAAAAGAAAAATACTTGCAGCATGAAGTTGGGTTACTTTTGGGCCCCAAACAGTGCCTTAAGTAGCCTGCAGGATTTAATTTCCAGAGGGGTCAACTGCCACCTCAGATTCATCGCTGAGTGGGGGTAAGCCATGGGAGCATGCAGCACCAGGTAAGGTTGTGTTGAGGTTCAGCTGCTGCCTTCATGCAGATACGGACAGGGGACCGGAGGAAAAAATAGAATGACAAAAAAAAAAAAGAAACAACACATACTTCAGTGTGAGAGGAGAGCTGTCTGTAGAGAGAGAGAGAGGCAGACAGACAGAGACAGACAAACCCCAGTCTCCAGAGACCAGCAACCTGGTGTCTTGGGGAGGAGTGCATTAGTCCTCACGGATCCGTTCTCTGTAGTATGAGAGGGAGGGTGAGCTCGTAATTTCCTCATCACCAGCTCTCTTTTGTGCCCCAAGCCCCTCAGAAATCAGCTACAGCTAGTAAGGAGGGTGGGAGTCCCTATCCCCAACAGACCCCTTTTTGCACAGGAGTTTCTGTTGAATGGATATCCTTTTAAAATTTGAATGAGACAATGTTCCACTTAGAACTTAACTTGGCTCAATACTGACAGTAATGCCACTCTGATTTCCACCAACGGGGTGATCAAGTGCTGGGTGGTCCACTTCCTTGCTTCCTGGGAGCAGATCACGTCCCATAATGCGCATGATTCCCTGCTGGCTGTAATGTGAGTTTCCAGGGATCGCACGTGGAACCCTGTCTCCCAGGTGGCAGCATGACACTTTGCTTCTACACCACTAGGCTAGCTCCTGACATCAGTTTTACACTAGAGAGAGATTGAAGTACAGGGATGTCAAGTGAGTTGCTCAGGGTCACACAGTTAACCAGTGACAGACCTAGGATTTAACCTGGGCTTCCTAATTCGCTGTCTGTCTTTTGGTATATCAGTACATCGGTGCCCACCAGAAAAGGCCACTATTTCCTGTTGACCCCTGTGATTTCTTACTAATGTGTCAGAATATTTTATTTACAAAATGTATGTAAACTGGGAAAAGCCTACTGAGATTAGTAGGAATTCCATTTCCAGGAATGTCCAGGGTGAAGAGGTAGCTTACAACAGCAAAATAGCATAGAGTTACAAGTTGCATCATTAGTTTTTTTTGAGGGGGCTGTATGTTAATACTGCTGCTGAGACCACACTTGCATTTTTAAGAGTGGCCTCACATGCATTCTTAAAATATGAGAACAGAGAACTGAAGATGAACATTTCTGATACCCTAAGAATTTAAGTGAGACCATTCTTACAACTGTAAGATTGGTCTCATCAGCGGTATTAATACAATGTTGATCAAGGTTGATAAATAGTATGTTAATCTCCCTGAACGTGCCAATTTCCAGGGCAGCTACGCAGACACTCTTTTCAGAATGTGTCTTGTGCAAAGGAATCTAGCACTCTGTTTGGTCGAGAACAATCTCTTGGTCATTAAAACACACAGTAAGTAGTGGGGTTTGCATAGTAACAATTACATATATGCTGGAGGCAGATCCGTTGTCGTTAATATTTTGTTAGGGAAGCTGACACAAGTTCATCCAGTAATAAAGATTTTTAATTGTGTTTTGTGCCTTAAGGTAGATTTAGTGCCCAGCCCCAGTGGTGATATTGCTAACAGACTGTGCTGTCTTGTCTTGGACCTGGGCTTGGGTCATGGACCGAACCCTTGCTTCAAGCTGACTAAGTTTGGGACATGCTGCATACCTGGCACATTCTGACTCTGAGTGAGGGAGCAAGGCAGACAGCTAGACCAGTGCCTCTTATGACTGCCTTCAAGGTGTCTCATGCAGCTGGCCAATTCCTGCCAATAGGCCAACTGTGGAGGAGGCGTGCCTTGCATCAGTAAAGGAGGGTTAGGGAGGGCCAGGGTGAAAACAGCTGTATGGAGTGGCCACTGCCACTATGCCTGCTAAGAGTCCATTCTGGCCTCTCTACTCACCCGAGTTAGCCTGACTTTTCTTAGGGAAGGAGGAGGAAGAGCTCACTTGGTCCACTAAGGAGCTGGGAGATGGGGCTTAGTCCTTTGGATGCATTCTTCTCTGTAGGGCTCACCCAGCGTATGTTGTGCTATGCAGCAACATAGTAATTTAAGATCAAAAGGGATTCTAGATTGACCAGGTCTACCCCCTCTCCCAATTCATAAACAGTGATTTACAAGTATGGTGTGCAAACATATATTAATTTATAGGAATACTCCACCAACTTTAATGCCCAGGATACCAGAGATTCCCTTGGTAATCAGAAATAAGCCCTTGGAGCAGCCCGGTGGCGCTGAGGGTTGAGGCGCTGGACACCACACCTCATGCCACGCCGGCGACCTGGGTTCGGGAATGAGCCTGGGTCGGCAGAGAGGTAGAGGATTGAGCATCCAGAGGGACAGCCCCTTCATCTCCCGGGGGATCCATACTCAGCATGTGACTGGCCTCTGGTGGAAGCCAGAGGAATGGCAAGTGCAAACTTTCAGCAAGGGGTTGGGGAGTGGTGATGTCAGCAGTGATGCCAGGATGCGTGCCACTCCTCCAGTACAGGGGAAAAAAATGCTCTCCAGGAAGATGGAGCATTGGAGCAGACCCCTCATGGCCTCACACCTGCCTAGCCTTCCAGCTCCCGACGCAACCTGAATTTGTCAGGGTGTAGCTGCCCCACCTCGTCCCCGCCTGGTGGGGGGGGGGGACCGCGGCTCCACGGGGCAAGTGAGAAGGTCTCCAGTAGGTGGCAGAGGCTGGGGCAGTCTCCATAGGTGCTCCCGATGGAGTGGAACACCCTCTCTAGATAAGGAATGTAATCACTTATTTCTGGACTATATTCAGAAAATCAGTCCTCTTGATAATATTATATTAATGGGTGACTTTAATTATCCAGGAATCAACTGGGACGCACTTATGGGCTCTAGTCAACAGGAAGCTAAATTTCTTGACTTAGTTATTTCCATGGGCCTGGAACAACTTGTACTTAATCCAACTAGAAAAGCTAACATTTTGGATCTAATACTCACTAACATTTATGAACAGACAGAATCCCCAACAATTGTTGCCCCTCTAGGAGATAGCTATCATTGCATGGTATTATGGGCAATTAATTATTATGCAATGAATGTTAAAGGTATTACCAAAATGAGAAACTATTCTAAAGCTAATTACAAGGAAATAAAAACATATCTAATGGAATGGAATTGGGAAAAGGAACTGAAAGAGTTACAAGTAAAACAAATATGGCACCGTATTAAGGAAAAATTGAGTTACTGTGTCAACAAATGGGTACCTGTACGCAGAAAATACTTCAATCATAAAAGACTTCCTATATGGTTTTCATCCAAAATTAAAAAACTAATAAGATCAAAAAAAAAGCCTTTAAGAAATACAAGAAGCACAAAACTGTAATTAACTGGAACAGGTTCAAAATAAAAGCAAATAAAACTAAACAAGCAATTAGAAAAGCAAAAAATGGAGCTCAGACTAGCTACTACCAATAAAGATAATAAAAAGCAGTTCTTTAATTATATTGGCTCTATGAGAAAGAACTCTTCGAAAGTGGGTCCACTATTAATAAATAATAAATTAATATCTGATGAACTGAGCATGGCTAACGAATTCAATAGATACTTTACTAGTATTTATAAAGTTAATGAAATTATTGATTCTAAAATCCCCAAAATTCAAGATAGTCTGGAGGTAATTACAATTCCAGAAGTATATTCTGCTATAAACTCCTTTAAGTCTTCTTTATCTGCAGGTACTGATGATTTTCCTTCCCAGTTTTTAAAAGAAATTTCTTATGAAGTAGCTGCTCCCCTAACACTACTGTTCAATAAATTACTCTACACTGGTATAGTAATAGATGACTAGAAAGAAGCCTGGGTCATACCTATTCACAAGGGAGGAACAAAACAGAGGGTGGAACAATATAGACCGATTAGTTTAACGTCCTGCATAGGAAAAATTTTGGAAAAACTTATAATGTATAGAATTAACATGCACATCACAAGGAATGGCCTAGAGGACATTACACAGTATGGTTTTGTTGCTGGTAGATCTTGTCAGAGCAACCTGATTAATTTATTTGAACCTATTAGTGCCGCCCTGGATGCAGGGTTCCCTGTGGATGTTGTTTTTCTCGATTATGAAAAGGCGTTTGACTCAGTTTCTCATAATATCCTAATAGAAAGCTTGGTGAATATTGGTTTGCATAAAAATATTGTCAGTTGGATCTCTGCATGGTTAACGATGAGCGACAACAGGTAAATATTAGGGTTATACTTCAACCTGGAGCAAGGTGACTAGTGGTGTGCCTCAGGGGTCGGTCCTTGGCCCTGCTTTGTTCAATATTCTCATCTCAGGTATGAAAACCAAGAACGGGGTTTGGGTCAATAAATACGCTGATGACACTAAATTGGGGTGTATTGTTAATGATTGTACATCTATTTCTATGTTACAAGAAAACCTAAATGATTTATTCAACTGGGCTGTGAAACATAAACTTAATTTTAATATTTCCAAATGTAAAGTTATGCATTTTGGATTTAACAACAGATGTGCTAACTATTATTTGAACAACCTTTTACTGAACAAAGTAACTTCTGAAAAGACCTGGGCATTTTAATCACTAATAATTTAAAATTTTCTGAACACGTTCAAAAACTTCCCAAAATGTCATAGATTAATAACTTGCCTATTTAAAAATTTAAATCTAGAGAACGGAAGTCTTACTTCCTATTTATTGCAGTGTAGTAAGATCAAATCTAGACTTTTGCGCCTCTTTTTCCGCTCCAACCTTGGTAAAGGATAAGATACTAGTTGAAAAAATACAGAGAAGATTTACCAGACAAGTGAATAATTGTAAAACTTTATCATATAACAGTAGATTACAAAAATTGGAACTTTATTCCCTGGAATATCATTCTTTAAGAGGGGATTTATGCCTAATCTATAAAGCCTCCAGGGATAATTCTCTGGCTGAAACAATATGCTTAGAATGGTATAAGAAAAGAAATAACACCAGATCCCATATACTACAATTAAAATCAGTCACAAATAGGTCTACTAGTCGATATCAATTTTTTAGCTAGAGAATAATCCAGACTTGGAATTCACTGCCTCTTGAAGTAGTATACAGTAATTCCTTCCAGTTATTCAAAAAAAATCTTGACATTTTTATGGGTAATAAAAAATATGAATTCCATCCAGGTTAGGGATGGCGAGTTCATTATGGACTAGTCCCTCGAACTCGTATATACCTATGAACCTATGAAGGCAGGGGGAGAAAAAGATTAAAAATAAATAAATAAATAAGCCCTTGGCCGGGCCCCCTGGTTCAGTGGTAGCGCTGCCACCTGCCACGCTATCGTCCTGAGCTAGGCATCAAGCCTGGGTTGCTGGAGGGCCAGCCTAGAGAGGATGGTTGAGCATTCCATGGACATTTGCCTCCTTGGGGAAGGGAGGACTCCTGGGCTCTGCTGTAGTACTGCCACCTGACTGACAACCGATGGCAGTGCAGGGAGGAGCCAGAATACAGGGAGGGGAGCATTGTTGTTCTGATGTCTCGTGATCAGATGTATCATCTCCATGCCACTTGGGGGCAGAGTAGAAAAACACAAAAATCCCAGAGCAAGCAGAATGCCATCCGCCACCCTGCTGCAGGTCCAGTACCTCTGACCAAGGCTTTCACTTCCCCACTGACATTGTAACTCTGTCCGAGGTGTAAAGGGTGGCCCCCAGACTGCTCTTCCCATGGGAGGTTATCCACGGGGACACAGTGATTAAGTCCCAGGGATTTTGGGTGACAGGGCAGGCTGTTCCATAGTTTCACTACCTTCTGGGAGAAGGTCTTCCTAGTGTTACCCCTAAATGTGTTTACTTTTATTTTGTTACCCTGGTGAGACCCAGGGCATAAAATGCCCATTTTCTTGAGTGACCCAGATTACAAATAACATTAACATAGAAACACAGAAACAGAAACTGATGACAGATAAGGGCCACTGGGCCTACTCAGTCTGCTAATTTTTATTATCTTCATTTTTGCTGCAGGCCCTACTCGATCTATGGTACTGTTTCTCCCTCCTCCCCTTACCCCAGCGATTCCCATGTGCCTATCCCAAGCATTTTTGAACTCCACCACTGTTTTTGATATAGTTTAAAAACCTTTACACAGGAAATCGGCATATAAATGACATATCAGCCTACTTTAAAAAAAAAAAAAAAGTTATCAGTTGACAGTATGTCAGATGGAAGAGATTTCCAGTTTTTTGTTGCCTGAAAATAAAAAGCGTTTTCTCGAAACATAGTCTTCTTCAAAGGGACTGGCAGATGTGTTAGCCCTAAAGCAAGATCTTTGAGGACATCTCTTTCATCAGGCCACACCTATGGAACTGTAAGTCTTCAGGCACTAGGACCACATGAAAACTTTTGCAAGCAGTTCACCAGTGACTGCCCACAATGATGTCAGATGGCAGTTGCTGTATAAACACAGGCAGCTCCTCCTCTCCTCAGTTCTTTTCCCAGCATCGACCCTATTCGTTGGACTGCCACAGGAAACATCACTGCATTGCTGCTTTTTTTATTTCATTTTCTTTAGTAATCACTTTTACAATATTTTTGACAGCCTCATTGAAGGAAAAATCAAAATGTTTCCGTTACTGTGACTGCGGTGAAAAGATCTACACCGGCGACTCCCACAATGTCTGTGTGTGCTTCGTAGGCCCGGACCACAACATGAAAGATTGCCCTATTTGCAATAGTTTCAATTCTATGACTAGGTGACACCGTAAAGGGGCACTTGAGAAGCATCTTCTCAAGAAGACTATGGCCTTGATGGAGAAGAAGCTCCAGCAGAAGAGCTCTGCTGCGTTGCTGGCCCAATCTGCCGGGGTCTGGGTCATCTAAATCCCAGGATAAGTCTTCCAGGAGCCACAAACATAAGCACAGGGACAAGGACTGGCAGAAAAGCTTCCCGGTGTGATCCAGATCACCCCTACAAACAGCAGCAGATATGTTCTCTTCTACCTCTGCAACCACTCAGTTGGCAACACCTTCTGCCCCCTGACTGTCGACATGACATCAAGGTCAGGGCTTGATGCTGGCACTGTCAGACCTAGTACCACTGGTTTGTCTCCATCGATGTCTGGGACCCAGCCTCCCCCGTTGACTATTCCTGTTACACCTGTCAACCACACAGGCGCTGACGTGCAGGCTGTCTTCTGTTCCATCACTGACATGGTTCGATGCCTGCCACCTGCTCACCTTGTTACAGGGTGCCAATTGACGGGATGTACTATCAATCCTCCCGTGATGATGTAGGATAGAGCGTTGCCTCAGCCTCCTCCTAGAGCACTGCTGACATCACCAGTACACTGTCTATTGCCTGTTGACCCACTCGACGGCAACTATGAGTACAATACTAACTTAACAATGCAGGGTGGGGGGAAGATGGTGAAGAATGATAGGGACACTACCTCTACTGTGTCCACCTGCAGTGAGGATTCAGTATTCCACACTCCAAGGTCCCCTTCAGAGGACCCTACCTTCTGCACCATGATGCAGCAATTACAGGCTGCCATGGGTTTTGATCTTGAGCAGCAGGACACCACCAAGAAACATTTAATAGATTTTCTGGAGTTCCCTGACTCCCCTCCTATTGTGGTGCCATCCCTCCTTCCTGCACTGGAAGATGCCACCTTTGATGGCTGGTATAGGTCAGATGTAATCCCAGCCATACCAAGGAAACAGGAAAGCAGACAAAATATACATTGCCCCTTCTGAGAAACCATTTTTTACACCCTGCCTGAGGCAGACTCAGTGGTCATTAATGCTGTCTATGATAGGTTAAGGGCACCCAAGCATCTGAGCTCCCTCCTTCTAGATAAAGAGCCCAGGAGGTTGGATGTCCTAGGAAAAAGGACCTTTGCCTCTCCTTCATTGGGTCTTTAGCTTCTTAGGACTCTTTCTGCTGGGGCTGATGTAGACAAACATCTCCTAAGTACACCATATGATGTCCCAGATGCCTCTCACAGGGCAGCTGCCTCTGGCATCTACCTCAGGAGATACTCATTACTCAGGGTGGCAGAGTTTGCGAGTGATGTGCAACAGTCTATTCTCAGTACCCTTTTCAAAGGATACAAGGTGTTTGGTTCTAATGTCCAGGACATCCTTTCTAACCTTCAGGCCTCAGGCAGAACCCTGAAATCAGTGCATTCCCTTTACCACACCCAGCCAAGGAGCAAGCCTTGGGTACCTTTTCATCCAGCTAGTGCCAGGCACCGGCCAGCAGCCAGACAGCAGGGTAGGTGCAAAGGAGCAGGAGCCTTGCCCATCCCCAGCACCACTCCAGGTACCCACTAAAAAGCCTCTTGAGGTGGTGGCGCAGTTGGAGCTGCCACAACCAGCTCCACCTGATTCCTTGCACACACCCCCAACCACCTTTACCTCTAGGGGTAGTTGTAGGGGGTCGCCTCTCCCTCCACCTAAACAGTGCTCGAGTTCTTTTTTTTTTTTTTCCCCATAGAGGTTTTTTTTTCCCCATAGAGGTTTTTCTGCACCCTGGAGTCTGGTGGGTGACTATGGCCTTCCCTTGAAGGAACTCATCCTCCGGCCCTGCGCGTCTCCGCTCAGCCTGTCACCGGTAGTTCCCCCACATCTTGCCCCTGTAGCGGGGCCACGGAGGAGAGCGCCGGCTTTTCTCCCCCTCCCCAGGACACAAATCCTGAAACCGGAGACGGGGGGTGGCATAGGGATACGGGGCCATGATGGAGCCTGCCAGCTTCTCATTCCTCTTTTCTCCCGTCCCCCTCCCCTACCGATGTAAGGATGTCAGTATGCGTTTCCCAACCCATACTGCCCTCCAGCCACCACCAGGGGGCAGTCAACGAGTGGGATGACAAGCCTCCCTCCCCCGAGAGAGGAGAGCAGTCCTCTGGACGCTCATTCCTCCTTCGCCCCTGCCGACCCTCGGCGGCCCGGGTTCGTTCCCGAACCCGGCTCGCTGGTATGACGCAGTAACCAGCACCTCAACCTCCAGTGTCACTGGGCCGGCCAGATGCTTGGGTTGTAGAAATCAAAGAATGCAGCCATGCTAAGGAACCTTTGGACACACCTCCAGATTTTCTGCCAGTAGTCACCCATTATCCTCCAGACCACCTTCCTTTGCTTCAAAAGAGGGCCATAGAGTTTGTGCCTCTCCAGCAAAGAAACACAAGGTTCTACTCTCGGTACGTCCTAGGCCCAAAATGGACAGGAGACTTTTGACCTATTCTGGATCTCGGAGAACTTAATTTTTTCATAGATTACAAAAAGTTCCGAATTTTCACCCTGCAAGGCCTCCTCCCACTGCTGCAGGCAGGGGATTGTATTTGTTCCCAAGACATGAAGAATGCTTACCTTTATATCAAAATCTGGAATCCTCACATGAAATACTTGAGGTTTCTGTTCCAAGGGGAACATTACCAATTCTATGTGTTGCCCTTTGGCTTGTCTTCTGCACCATGGGTCTTTACCAAATGCTTAGCAGTAGTGGCAGCTATGTTTTTCCACACCAGGGTGACTGGCTCTTGAAAGCCCCCCCAGAGATCAGTTCCTGCACACCTTAGCTCGTACCAAGCAGATGCTCGATACTCTGGGGGTTACAGTCAGTATTCCCAGATCAGTGCTGATCCCTTGTCAATGATTGCAATATATAGAGACAGTCTTGGCAAAGTTCAAGCCTTAGCCTTCCTGTCCCTGGGAGGGCTCAACACCTGATTGCTCAGGCTCAGCTGATGCATGACAGCCGGTATTTTGGAGTGCTCATTTGGGCTCGCACCAGACACAGGGTATCTGGACCCCAGTGGAAAGCACCTTGCATATAAATGTTCTAGAAATGCAAGGTGTTCTCTATGGGCTTCTGGCCTTCCAGACTCATCTATCCCTGTGTCTTCTGATAGTGCAGACAGACAACATAAGTGTGATGCACTACATCAGCAAGGAGGGGGAAGGACTCATTCCTATCCCCTATACAAGGAAGCGAAGTGAGTCTGGCATTGGGCTGTGGAACACAGTCTAGAACCATCGATAGTGCATGTTCCAGGTGCCTAAAACATCTTGGCAGACAGGCTAAGCAGATCACAATCCAGGATGCATGAATGGTAATTATTGACATCAGTCGTCGATGACCTGTTCGACAGATGGAAGTCTTCCAGCGTTGGACCTTTTTACGTCCCCATACAACACAATACTTGCACTTTTCTGCTCGCTTGCTCCAGGGCCTGGAGTTTTCTAGTGAGATATGTTGTTCCTCTCTTGGAAAGGGAAGTTCCTGTATGCTTTTCCTGCCTTCCCTCTAATTCAGAGTGCTGCTCTAGCGTCAGATGGAGGGGGCAACTCTGATACTCATTGCTCCCCTGTGGCCTCTACAGATCTGGTTTCCCTTACTACAACAGCTAGCAGTGGAACCATCGGTGCCTCTGCCCCTGTACATTTTGTCTACTCTCACAGACACAGGGAACCCTGGTCCATCCGGACCTCAAATCTCTTCACTTACATGCATGGCTCTTGAAAACACAGCTATTGCTCAGTTTGGGGTTTCCCAAAAAGTAGCTGAAGTCTTAGTGGCTGCCAGAAATTCCTCCACCAGATCCATTTATTCTGTGACGTGGAAGTGGTCTGGTCTCTGGGCTGCTTCTTATCACTTGAATCAGTTTACCTGTCCAGTTAACCAGATTCTGGAGTACCTGCTATCCTTATTGGATGCAGGCGTGCAGTATTCCTCAATCAAGGTGCACTTAGCTTCCATTTCAGCTTTCCTTGTGCCTGTTGAGGGTCGTACGGTTGCCCAGCTGGAGGTGGCCTGTACGTTCTTGAGAGGCATTCTACATCTAAAGCCTCTCATCCATAATCCAGTCCAGGCTTGGGACTTGAATTTTGTTTTGGAAAAGCTTACTTTGGCTTGGCTGTTGAACCAGCTGCAACTTTTGGTTCACTCTTTCTTTCTTTCTTGGAAAGCTGTTGCAATCACTTCTGCACAAAGGATTTCAGAGTTAATGGCTGTAATGTGTAAGACTTACTTATTTGATTTTTCACAAAAAATAGGGTGTTTATGTACTAATCCTACCAATGGTGGTGTCTGAATTTACTTTAAATCAAACCGTCCACCTGCCAGTGTATTATCCAGAGCTTGCCAGTCCAGGGGAAGCATTGCTCATACTCTAGATGTGCATAGAATACTCAGATGCTATATACACTGCACAAAGGACTGCAGGAATTCCTCATAGCTTTTTGTTTCTTTTTTTCTTAATACTCAATGTTTATTCAACACAAATGTATTACAATCATACAGTTTGAATTACCAGCATAACTTAATTACATCAAATATAATATCTACTCTTGTGTAAGATCCAGATTTTAAAAATGGATCCATTATCATTAACATGCACCAAACTGTGCAAACCATTTAACAATAACATCAAAAAACAAGACAAAAGAAAAAACATTTGGGTTAACATAACTGTCCCACAAGTGTACTATTTAAATTATAATTAAGCTAGTCCTTAAAAACCTAAATGAAGGTAAAAATAATCGGTAATTACTGTACATTGGGGAAAAGTCTTGAATCTTAGGCTGAAAATCCACCTACCCCTGGCTACCATGTAGCAAGTGAGCCGCCATCAGTCCCCTAGGGTCAAAGCGAAAGAAAGGCTGCCCAAGGTCCCTATCCCTCAAGACCCTCGTGAAGCTCCCACCTTGTCTGACAGCTTTTTGCTTCATTTGCCCCTGGGAAAGAGGGTGCCCCAGTTTCTAAACAGTGCTTGTCTAAATGGCTAGCCAGCTTGTATTACTTTCTGTTATAGGAAGTATGGTAAGGAATATCCTGGAGTAGTTTGTGGTAATTCCACAAGGGGCATGGCCACATGTGGTGCTTGCTTCAAGAATGAGTCTGCTGAGGACATCTGTGCTGCTACCACCTGGGGTACTGTCCACACTTTCACCAAACACTACAATCTGGACATTGTCTCTCAAAATAGGACTGGTTTTGGCCTGGCTGTGCTTCAAGACCTACTTTCTTAGGCCTGTAGGCTCCAGCCACCCAAACTGTTCCTGGTACAACACTGCTTGGTACTTGTGCCATAGGTGTGGCCTAATGAAAGAGATATCCTCTAGAAGATAGAGCAGTTTTTGTACTTACTATCACAACAGTAGATCTTTGAGAGAATCTGTTTCATCAGGCCATGCTGTCCCACCCTCCTTCCTCCTGAAGGTCCTGAGACTCTAATTTCTCCTGTCTCCATGTTGATCTACCTATAGCTCTCTGCCTTGCCTGGTTCGCAGAGCACTAGGTTATCCCTATAGAGAGGTCCTCAAAGCATGATCTCTTTTGGGGAACTGAGGAGAGGAGGGGCTGCTTATGTTTATGTAGAAGTCGATGTCTGACGTTGTTGTGGGCGGCCACTGGTGAACTGCTTGCAAAAGTTTCCATGTTGTCCTAGTGCCTTGTGGCATATAGTGCCGTAAGTGTGGCCTGATGAAAGAGATTCTCTCGAAGATCTACTGTTATGTTAAGTATGTTAACTGTTCTTTTCACATTTGGCATTTAGTACCTAAAAAAAATACTATTGAAACCTTTTTATCTTGAAATATATTCCATAAATTCATAAGCATGAAAAATGTACAATGCATGTGAAAGGGTAACCAGCTGAGTCTGCCAAAAAAACACAGTGAGGGGTTCTTCGAAGAACATCCAAAACAAAACTACACACATTATCAAAAAGAACTTGGATCAAAGATAAATTTGATTCACTTACTTCAGTATAAATTACAATCCTATATTTAGTCAAAGATATAATCCAACTTGAGGACAGGTTGAAGGAACTGAACATGTACTCCCTGGAGGAGAGGCGGGAGAGAGGGGATATGATAGAGACATACAAGTATCTTACAGGGAGGAACAGGGTGCAAGAATACACTATTTTTAAGCGAAAAAGATGTTCCAGGGCTAGAGGGCATGGGATGAAGTTGGAGGGAAGACGATTCAGAGGAAACGTGAGGAAGAATTTCTTCACAGAACAGGTGGTGGACAAGTGGAACACCCTGCCAAAGGAAGTGGTGGGGGCTGAAACAATCACGGGATTTAAGAATGCATGGGATAGACATAAAGGAATTCTGGAGGTCAGGGGTAAGGGGCAACAGACTTCTTGGAAAACACAATCTGAACTTACAAGCTCAAATGGGCAGACTGGGTGGGCCATAGGCCCTTATCTGCCGACACTTTCTATGTATCTATGTATGTAACTTTGTGCAGTCAGTTATGCAGAAATATAGACTGTCGGTGGAAAAAGACCATTGTCCCGTGCAGTTTACCCTATTAAGTTACCCTTCCATACCACATGTAGCAGTAACAGTTGAACATACCTTAATTTATTTATTTATTGAAACGTTTCACCAGGAAAAGCACACTGAACAACAAGTTGCTCGTCTCACGGTGCATCTTGGGGGAAAGGGTAGTGGAAATATATACAGTCATACAGCAGCAAACATTATTACAATAATATTGGCAGTGGTGAAGAGCAAATAACAGAAAGTACATATGAAGTGCAGCCTAAGAGTACAGTTGTTCACAGAGGTCACAGTGGACAGGTCAAGTGCATTACATTAGGATAACACCTTAAATTCGTGATGATGGTACCATTTAGCCTGAAAGGAAGGGGTCGATAGGGAGTAACAGCAGAGGTGGAAAGGTAGCGAGGCTGGGAGGGGAGCAAATGAATAGGAATCAAGGTTATAGTTGTAGATGGATAGGAATCTAAAGTCATAGTTAATGTTGGTAGTTATAGATAACCCAAAGGAATGGCCAGGTAGGGATCTCTACAGGGAAAGAAAGTAATGGGGCTGGAAGGGAGCTGTAATTCAGAATAGTTACTTAATATATTGATAGAGGTTGGGGAGTAGGTAAGGAATACCTGGTAGGTTAATTGCAAGTACAATTCACAGAGAGGAAATTCTGTTTTTATTCTATAAAGCCATTCCCAAATGCACTTATGCAAATTTCAAAACAGTCTCTTATACAAGGTTGAAAGCTCAGTTTATATTCATAATTCTGAGATATTTAAGTTGCTACCATCTCTGTTTCCCTAAAATCCAGTGCCCTGGTCTCCTGGGGCAGCACGTTGCTTATCTTCTTGCTTGATTTAATCAATAACATGCTCCTTGTTTTCGATTCTTACATTCGTGACCAATTCATTTAGGCAATAAACCACAACAGGGTGTGGGTTGTACTGTGGTTTACCCAGGCCTGGTGTGGTTCTGTCATGAGGCCGCAGGCCAAGTGACTAAACCACACCAGAAGTGGTTAAATCTCAGCATAACCCACACCCTGGAGTGGTTTATTGAGATTATACAATGTCCCCCTGTATTTTTTTGTAACAAGAAATAAGGGAAAAATTGTTTTTTGGCATTCCAATTTTGGTTTTTATTTTTATGCCACAAAATGTAGTTCCTTGTTGTAGGTAAAATACTGAGGATACCCACCCCCCTGGAAACATATGCCGACAGGAATGTCATTTTATAAGTGACAGCTAAAAGACAGAGTCAGAATGTAGATTTGTGTGACACAGACAAGCAGTGCGAAGTGTGAAAGGGGGAGAGAAAGAGAGGCAGGTTGGAGGTCAGCGCTGTTTAGTAGTATTACTTATGGCACTGAATGAGGAGCTGACTTTTTTGATTATTATGCTTGGGTTGGGAAATGGGGAGAGATGCATTTTTTTTTAATTTTATTTTTTTAATACAAACTGGAGCGACAGTCAGAGGCAAAGAGAGCGTGGCAGCAGTGTTTTTTTTTTTTTTTTAATCAGTGTGTCCGTGCTTTAACAGCACATTGGGAAATAGAAAGAGCTACCATAGTGTCTCCCCCAACCCAAGCGAAACGGACGTCCGTTATCTCTAGTGATGTAGCAGTTTTTTTTTTTTCTCTGTGGTCTGCTTCGGCCTTCCGGAATACTGAAGAGGGTCCGAGGTTGGAGGGTGCAGAGCGCTAACAGCCACAAGTTTGAACTGTGGAGCCCTTGTTCTTGTACTGCTATGACTGCCCTACCAGTATCCCCTGTTCGGCACTCCTAGGACCGGAGGGTGAAGGCATCGAGATACAGGGGATGAGCAGGCACAAATTTAGTTTTTTAAACAAAAATACAAAGGAGACCTTTCTACCTAGCAGGTGCTTTATGGGGAGCTTGTGGGGAATAGATCTATCCATTTGAAACTCGTACGGTACTGTAGCTGTTTAGCAGCAAGTTATTATTGCAGTTTCCCTGCTTTGATATTCAGGGAGATCGGAGTGATTTGAAACAGTGGGGATTCCAGATGTGGCTGACTGGCACCTTTTACGTGGGTAATACTAGGATTTACGATGCTTGAAAGATGCCAGTCAACCAATCAGATTCCTTGATTTAAAAGTACCATTGTATAATTAAGCTTATAAAATGGGTCAGGAGATTTTTGCGTCCTGATTCGCTCAGAGGTACCTACGGCTGTGTCCTTATCGGGGCATTTTGTGCCAACCGACACCTCTTCAGCCAGTCAGGACATTTCACAAGACAAATCACTGTGCTAACTACCTTACTTTAAAAAAAAATACATTGGTATTTTAAAATGCAATTAGACTTGCCAAACCTAGTTGTAGAACCCCCCCCCCCACACACACACACTCACAGAACTGCGTGTGTGTGTGTGTGTGTGGGGGGGGAGGGAGAACACACAGACACTACAGCCCCTAGTTAACTTTAATCAAACATGCATACTACAATACAATGACAAGGACTACTTTTTTTTTTTTTCCCTATGATGCCATCAGATTTTTTAACTCTTTTTATGTGAATTTTTTAATTAACTTTTTTACAGGGGGACCCATTTTAAAAGTGGATTAAGACACTCAGTGGTGTGGTTTATGGCCTGATAAGAGCACTTCTGAAGTGCTAAAGGCATTCTGCACAAGCGCCTCATGCCTCATTACACACCTGAGGCGTGCTCTTATCAGGCCATAAACCACACCACATCGTCTTTTATTCTATACATAAACATGTATGAACCCTATCAGAATAATTCCGAAGAGCATATAAAGAAGAATGATTATTGCCCTAGAAATTTCTTTACCGCCTCCAAGCCGGAGAGCGTGTCCCCACGTTCTGCCGGAGCATACTAAATCAAACATTTCCATCTATTTGTTCTTGTCTGTACCCTTGAGTACAGTATGCGGAAGACTGAGATTATGTCCCCTCTCTGCCTCCTTTTCTCCAGGGCCAACATGTTAAGGGCCATCAGTCTCTACTCGCAGCTCTTGTCCTCCATACCTCTAACCATTTTTGGTGACCGTGCTTTGCACCCTTACCACTCTCTCACTGTCCTTTTTGCATTGAGGAGCCCAGAACAGTATGCAGTACTTCTGGGGGGCCTGACATGGACCATTAAAAGTGGCATGATTACTTCCACTGCTCTGCTGGTTACCTTTTTATGATGCACTATAACTTCTTGCTTGCACTTCTGATAGTGGCTGCCCACTGCTTGTTATGCTTCAACCCCTTGTTTGTTATGACCCACCAGGTCTGTTTCCTCCTCTACTGTAACAAGGGGATCCCCCAGACAGTGTGTAGGTCGTTACCTCTGTTTTTCCTTCCCAAGTGCAGCACCTTGCTTTTGGCTACATTGTATATGAGTCTCTAGGAGTCTGACTTATCTCCCAGCTAATTCAGGTTCTCCAGTCATGCAAGCTTGGTGTTGTCCCTGAACTTAAGTAGCCTGCTGGAAACCCCAGCTTCCAGCTCATTGATGAAAATGTTGTACAGCAGTGGCCCGTGCACCAATACCAGAGGTATGCTGCTGAGTATCCCTCTCTTATCAGATAAGTATCCATTCACCACAACCCTCTGCTTCCTGCTCGTAAGCCTATTACAAATCCACCGTTTGTAGGGCATGCTTATATCGCACTGGTGTACTTGAAGGAGTGTACAGTTTGCAAACTGAAGGAAGACTTTTACAGACTGGAAGTTGGAGAAAGTAGTGTATTGGCTGGGTACTGGAGGAAGTATTTGGAGTTCATGGAAGGCATATAGGCTGGCAGTTGGAGGAAGTATTTGGAGAGTTGGAAGGCATATTGCGTCTGAGAGCTGGAGAAAAAGGTACTTGGAGTTGGAGGAAGGAGTATAGAAGCTGGGAGCTGGAGAAAGGAGTGTACAGTCAAACTGGGAACAGGAGTAAGGAGTGTACTGGATGGGAGCTGGAGGAAGGAGAGTACAGACTGGGAGCTGGAGGAAAGAGTGTACAGGTGGGGAGCTGGAGGAAGGAGTGTACAGGCTGAGAACGGGAGGGAGGAGTGTACATGCTGGAAAAAGGAGGGAGGAGTGTACAGGCTGTGAGCTGGAGGAGGGAGTGTACAGGCTGGGAACAGGAGGAATGAGTTTGCAGGCTGGGAACAGCAGAAAGGAAGGAAGTACAGGCTGGGAGCTGGAGGAAGGAGTGAACAGGCTGGGAACGGGAGGATGGAGTGTACAGGCTGGGAACGGGAGGAAAGAGTGTACAGTCTGGGAACAGGAGGAAGGAGTGTACAGGCTGGGAGCTAGAGAAAGGAGTGTACAGGTTGGGAACAGGATGAAGCAGTCAGAGTCGGGAGGAAGAAATATAGAGGCTGGGAGTTGAAAGGAGTATACAGGCTAGGGACAGGAGGAAGTATTTGGAGTTTGGAGGAAGGAGTATAGAGGCTGGGAGCCAGTGAAAGGAGTATATGGAGTTAGAGAAAGGAGTATAGAGGCTGTGAGCTGCCCTCAGGAGGGGAAGAGACAATAACTGGGTTGATTAAGTGCATTTAATCACAGTAGACCTGTAGAACAGTTGTGCTGCCAGCACCTTGTGGATGACTGCAGACTATGACCTGTCCAGCTCTAGCTTTATACTATACGTGGTAACCTAAAGTTTCTTTACATAAAAAAATGTGCCATCTATTTTAGTCCAGTAATGATTTTTTTCATTTTTCCTTCTCATTTTCAAATAGTGGAGAATGTTCAGCTAACTCTGAAGCTGCATGCTGAAAACAAAGGCTGCCTTTCATCAGGTGGAGAGCTGATAGTTTCCATGGATGGGCCGAATGTTGACTTGGGAAAGCTGCCTAATGGTAGTGCAGTGACCAACAGTAAGTACAGTTCAGTCATGTGTGCCCATGCGGTAGTGCAGTGACCAACAGTAAGTACAGTTCAGTCATGTGTGCCCATGCACTGTGTCCTTCAACAGGGAACCTCCTGGTGTCAGTGTGTGTTTGAGAGGGTATCTGGGCTATCAGTTCAGAAACTGCTAAATCATTTTGTTTGGTTGGCTATGGAAGTCAGGTGCTGTCTGCTCTTTTAGTGACAGAGCTGAGGTTGACAGCTGTTACAGCACAGCTGGCACTGATAAGAAAAGCAGCTTTAATGAGAAATCAGTGATAAAACATCAGTACTTGAGGTTCGGGATTCCTTCCTTCTTGGGATCCAGGTTTCCTACCTTTTGGGGTTAGAAATTCCCTCTCACTGTGAATTTAGGATTCTAGGGGTGCGGATATGGTTCATGTATCCACATATTGGCGGTTCTTCCTTAAGAAGGGGCATGATATGAGGCTAGAGGGGGGTCGGCTCAGGGGCAACGTGAGGAAGAACTTTTTCACAGGTAGAGTAGTGGATGCTTGGAACAGCTTCCCTTCGGAGGTGGTGGTGGTGGTGGTAAAAACAGTAGGGGAACTCAAGAATGTATGGGACAGACATAGAGTACCCTTGCAATAGGGAAGAGAGGGTAAGCTGCAGATCAGCTAGGGTCTGTGGTATTGAATTAGGTAGGGGAAAATGGGCAGACTAGGTGGGCCTCACGGTCCTTATCTGCCGTTAACTTCTATGTTTCTAAGAGCTAATTAACTGAACGTCTTTAAGCAAGGTTTCTCCCACCACCCAGTGGTCTGTCCCTCAGTTCTGTCCTGTGATGTCAGATATTCCTTTCCACTGGAAGAATTCAGTCTTCTTCACAGGTCTGCATGTTGTAGGGCCTAGTAATTGCACCATTGGCAAACTTAGTAACTTTCCGATGTTTCTAACCAATTTTGTATATTCTTTGGCCCCTCTCTTGACCTCCAATCATCTGCATGGAACACAAGGAAGTGAAGCCTGTGCCTGGTTCAAACAGTGCGTCGAGTGCTTGCAGAAGATGTCACAGACGAACCCACATGTTTCATGCCTGTACTGCGTGGGAACAACACATGACATTGCTGATTGCAGCCTCTGCCAAATGATGCTCCCATCCTCACTCGAAGATGGGAAAGCTCACCTTCTCCTCTGCTGGTCGGCTGATCAAGAAACGAAATTGTAGGCCAAGGGTGGTCACAAGGCAGCCTCGACTGCAGCGGGGTCCATGGTGCAGCTAGCAGCAATGGAAGAGGCAGCAGTTATGGCCTCAGTGGGCACCTTGTTGACCTTGGCACTGTTTCCAAATGGGGCCAGCATTAGCGCATCCTTCACAGATAGTTTCTGTGATGTGTTGGGTGCTCAAGACCTTTAGGAGGGCCCTGTCCACATGCCTGCCATGGTAAAAAAACACAAGAGTAAGAAACACCACCATCAGTCATAGGACCATGAGAGATCTCGCTCCTCTTTCTCCCTCAACTCCCCCAGCTGCTCAGTGGTTGTCGAGTGCTCAGCTCCGGCCGAGTCCCTTTTGGTTGGAGAACGTGGGCTTGCCAACCTTGACACCAGTCGATCAGACAGTCGAGATGTTTCTCGCCTCTGTCGGACCCACTGTCAAAGATGGTCAAAGAAGAGTCAGTCTCTAAGACTCCGGTCATCCCCATCCTCTCTTGGGAGGATGTAGAGTGGTCAGTATCCCTGGCTGTACCTGCTTGGGATCTGCCTCCACTGGTGGTCATGCAGCTGTATCTGGTGGCAGTGTATTATTCTACACCCCCAGTTGTGTCTTCTTGACATAGGCCCTAGGGTTGACGGTCGAGGTACAGGTCGAGGGGCTCCTTGAGTTCTTGATCTTGCTTGACCAGGAGGCGTCACTGTCTATGCTCCTCGTCCTCTTCATCTTTAGATGAGAGGAGGCTCTGCAGCAGATGTGGTGGTGATGCTAAGAGAAGCTCCTCTGGTAGCAATGGGCCTTGGTGGGGCCAAGTAGGGCTCTACTCCCACCCCCTATGGATGACTGGCTGGTGCTGGTCTCTCCACCATTGTTGGTGGAACCACCTCCTCAGCAGCCTGTGTTGGGGGCTCATGCGAAGGACTCCTGTCCAGGCACCTGCTTGCCAGGCTAGTTATCAGTGGAAATTACCCACTCTGATGATTCCTGGGTGGTCCATGGCAGTAAGCGGCTGCAGGCCATCTTTGAAAAGTCCTTGGATGACTCTGATGCATCCTCCATGGAATCTTAAGAGGATGCATATGTTTGACCTAGTATCGGTTGAAGAACTGACTACTGACCACAGGCCAGTGTCTTTTTGGGGTGCTTCTTCAACTTATGTCGGAGTTCATGAATGTTCCTTTGCAGCCAGGTCAGAAGAGTGATAAGTACCCCTTCACTGACATGCTGGATAAGGACAGATCTCTGGAGATTGCCTTTCCCATGGTTCGAGGCCGATCTGGGACCGGCTCTGGAGCTTTGGCAGCATCCACTCTCCTGCATGGCACACTCAGCCTGTATGGTCTGCAGGTATGCAGTCCCCATTGGCTCCTTGGCCAGATTTTCTGACCACCCATCGGCTGAGGGTCTGGTCTCCGATTCTGTGTTCTGGAAATCCAGCAATACTGGGGATGTGGACAAGCCCCTCGACAAGGAGTCAAAGAAGCTTGACCATGCGGCTAAGAAAGTCTGCACCGCATCCTGCCTTGTTTTCCATTAGGTGAGCTACACCTTGATAGCCAGAAGCACCATCATGGCACACCAAATGCACAATTATTCTGTCCACAAGTACTGTAATTTCAGACAAAATTCATAATGCTTTTTCTTCTCACCATATGAAGTATAGCCTATTCAGGCTCTGACACAGAAGTTCACCATATAAAACTTCCAACGTTTCACCAAGTCTTTGGCTTTCACGAAGATAGCGTTAGTTATTTCATATGCCCATTTTATAGCTCCAGCAGCTCTAGTCACATGGTTTAATTTAAAGTGATATAGTGCTTTTACATATAAAAAAAGTGCGCCACATTGTAATACATAATATTTTTTTAAAACACCAAGTGATATGTGAACAGTGCAAAACAACACTGGTTAAAAATTGCTCACTGGATTCTTTTGATACATTCAGTGAGAAACATTGAAATGACTAAGTATGTAAGGAAATTATTTTCCAGGTAAAGTGGCACGTACCAAAGTGAAATGCAGTGAGTGCAGGATTTTGAAAATATACAAAAAATAATGAGACAAAGGAAATGTTTCTCATTGAATGTATCAAAGGCATCCCCCAATAGTGTCTTGGACTGTGGGGGTGAGCACAACACAGCTTCAGTTTGGTGTTCTTCCAGGAGGCACACAGATCTATAAGAGGGGTCTCCCACAGGGAGAAAAGGTGGTTGACCACCTCCTAATTCAGGGACCACTCATGCAACATCTATCCTATCCAAATGAGAGCATCTGCCAGCTGATCGCCAGAAGGTCTGCATCCAGGGTGTGCATGAGGGTCCAGGTGCAGAAGGCCTCTCAACACAAAGTCAGGGAGTGTGTTCTGCCCCACTTGTTTAGTCAGAACATGGGCATAGTATTGTCCTTCTGGACCTGCATGGCCTGACCCATGGCTAGAGGAGCAAATTCTGCCAAAGCAAGTCACACTGCACAGAGCTCTGGCAGGTTGATGCGGTGACAGGACTCCAGGGGTGACCAGAACCTGTGGGCCCTGTGGTCTCTCAGTTTTGCTCCAAACCACGCCCCATCAGAGGCGCATCTGTCATAAGCATTATGGACAGCTCCAGGTAGACAAACAAGATTCCTTTTCAGATGTTCCGGGACCAGCCATCACTGGATGACGTGCCACATCAGCTAAGTTATTATTACCGGCTGGTCCAAGTGGCCTAGGCACTGGGACTTCTGACAGCTCAACTCCCACTTCAGGTGGCGCATCTTCCAGCAGGCCCAAAGGACCACGCTGGTGCAGGACACTGTATATCCCAGCAGCCTCAGGAAATCCCATGTGGCGCGAGAGCCCAGCCTGAAATGATCAGGCAAAGGAGGTAAGATCCAGTGTCTGGTTGGTAGGGAAGAGGATCTTGGCCCATAAGGTGTCTAGTTTTGCCCCGATGAAAATGTAACCCATGAGGTGACAAGTTCAGACTTGTCTGAGTTGTCCAACTGGCCTAAGTCATGACAGATCTGTAGGTCTAGAATTCTGGACGTCTCAAGAGTTTCCTTGGAAGGCCCAGCTATCAGCCAGTCATCCAGGCAAGGATGCATCCTGTAGCCTTTGTGCTGCAAGAAGGCTATCACTACTGCCACACACTTGGTGAAGACCCTGGGTGCGGACAAGAGACCGAAGTGTATGACCTGGAACTGGTACAGTACCTCTTCTACATGGAACTGACAGTACCAGGAGTGGGACAGATGGATTAGGATGTGGAAGTACGCATTCTGGAGATCCAGGAGCAGAACCACATGGCCTGCTTCTGAGAAGAAATTATCTGATTCATAGTGACCATCTGGTACTTGCACTTCCGCATCCACTTGTTCAGATCATGCAGATCCCGTATGGGGCACCAGCTTCTCATCCATTTGAGAATGAAGAAGAACCTGGCCACATAACCTTGATTTGCTACAGCATCCGAGACACTAGCCTGTGTCTCGGATGCCCTTGCCAGTCAGGGTTCCATGTTCAGCTTCTTCCTGGTTTCACGAGGAGTTGAGCAATATCTTCCTGAAGGGTGGACAATGTATGCTGCAACACTTTGGACTTCTGAGGAGTGTGGAGTCATTAAGGCGAGGGAGAATTAAAATCCAGAGGTAACCCTCTGCTTGCTACCTCTGGCACTCTTGTCTGTTGTGATAGCAGACCAACGTGGCAGGAAGTGACACAGTCAACCCCTAACTGGGAGTGCGGGTGGAGGGATGACAACCCCCAACCTGTCACTGTGCAGCCTTGGTGGGGGCACTGGACTCTAGGGCAGGAAGGGCACCACAAACCCTACTCTTCACCTCACCTGGGGCTCTGGCCTCTGAACTTGGATTTTGGGTGCCAGGCCTAACATTGCCCTTGCTGAGTCTGCTGCCAAGGAGGCTGTGGCTGAAAGGACCAGTACTGTAAACCCTTTTTCTTAGGCTTCGTCTTCTGGTCCTTTTGGGTTGATGCCACAGAGTCCAGGTGGCTTTTGACTTCTCTATATGTGTGAGATGCCTTTACATCTCTTTGCCAAAGAGGTCAGTGCCCAAAAAAGGAACATCGGCCAACTTATGCTGGGTGTCCGTAGTAAAGGTAGGCAGACGCAACCAGGCCCTATGAAGCATGGAGATGGCTGCTACCATGACATGGACATGGAAATTGCCCATGTCCAAGGCCATCTGATGCTTGGCTAGTGATTGACCTTGGTCCTGAACAAACTTCACCGTCAACTGTTTGCCATCAGGGAGGTGAGGGAGGATCTAGTCACTGACTCCCAATAGGGAGTGCTCAAAGTTGGCCATCTTGATGGAGTAACTCGATTGACAGAGACCTAAGGACACCGCTGCATTTAGTGACATGTCTTTCTTCTTGGACTCCTTATCCAGAGGCTAGACCATATCCCCTTGGCCTACTGATTACTGAAGGTTGAAAAAGAGACCAACCCTTCAGCTGAAGTGTGGTCTGAGAATCCAGAATGGGACCTAGTATGGACTGCATACTTGTGGACAGTACGGGTGGAGGGTGCTGGGCAGGATGTTGAATTCTGCTAAAGCTCTAGAGCAGGTCCCAAGATGGCCTCAGCCATGTGAAATGCAACCATGGGGTTCTTCCCTCTCTAGGATGTCCATAATTTGCCCTCTTTTGGAAAGGCTCCAGCAGGACATTCATGGACTCCGTCGTGAGCCAGAGAAGAGCCCCAAATGACACCGGCCCATAGTCAGTGGTCAACTCCTCGACCAGTTCCCGGTTGACGGTGTGAGTCCTGTAGGACACCATGGATGACCACTCAGAGTTATCAAAGGACTCCTCAAAAATGGCCCTCAACTGTTTCTCACCATGGGTCACCCGAGGATCTGAGGATTGGGTGACCTCTGCCAGCAACTGGCCTTACAAGCCAGAGGCCAAGTGGCCTCCTTGGTTGGGGCACCCACCTTCGGCTATGGTGGTGGCAGCTTTACTCTCAAGGATGGAGAAACAGATGTGGGGAGCACTTTTGAAGCGTGGACTGGTGAGGACATCACTGGTACTTGCCAGGGGGTCACCGGCCTCTGGGGTAAAGCCCTATACCACCTTGCGATGGTCCACTGTTGCCAGAGGGTTCGCCACAGTGCCAGTGCATCTTCTGCTGGTGCCTCTCCTCATCTGGGGATGAAAAGGTTGAGGAGCATTTATGGTGACACCTCCTGGTCGAGCATGGTCGAAAACTGGAATGTCGATAATAAGGGGAAGCCTCCAGTAGGTCGTGATTACCACTACCTCACTACTTTCAGCAGACATGACTTTAGAGGCTTGGCCACCAGTGGAGGCCCCTTCCAAGGTGACTTGCTCTGGGACGTTGACTGGGCCATGTCCTCCTGAATGAGGATTGGAAAAATTGGGGTCTGAAAGATTGAGTCATTAATCTCGTGTGACAGCTGGCTCAAGGAAGATTTCAGTGGCCAGTCCAGCTGACTTTCAGGTCAATAAGCCTGGGGAAGTCGAGGGACCGGGACAGTCTCAATCTCTCCTGGTCCAGCGACCGGCGTAGATGGCATTTATGCTTCTTGCTGTTATGGGCTGGTCTTTTCCCCAAGGTTTGGAGGGCCAGGCACATCTCATGGAATCCCTTCTTGAATGACCCTCTGACACAGGACCCAACCAGGAGAAGCGCCAAAAGAGGTGGCTAGCACAGTCATTGCCGCTTCCTCCCCCAAGGCTGCAAGCTGAGCAGCTGACTTTCGGCCACTGAGATCTGCCTATGGCCTTTGGATTGGGTCTGTGGATCTCTCTCTTTGAAGGCCAGCCAAGAGTCGGGGCTTCTGATCCTCAAGGGATTCTGGAATCATCGAGAGGCATAAGCCTCGCCAGGCCATGTCTTGCTGTCCGTCCAGGCAATTCAGGCACATGTCATGCAGGTTGGTGACGCACATTTTTTGTTGGTACCAAATGCAAAACTTGAATCCAAGTTTGTATGGCTCTGTTCGGTGATCTTGTGTCAAGGGGAGTCGAGAGAAACCAAGAACTAGAGAGAAACTATTTGAAAAACGTCAGTCGCCAAATCACTAGAAACCTAAGCAAGAGCTGCTAAGGAAGGGACTTATGTCTTTCAGCAGAAAAAAAAGATCTGTTGCCATGAGACGGAGTTGGGAAATATACGGCCTAAGTGGTGGGAGGAGCTTAGCTTAAAGATGTCCGAAGGAAAACCTTTTCTAGTGGAACTACCAGATTGTGGCTAGTGAACTGTATCCACATTCTTAGAAACAGCCTTTTGAAACAGTTTGTTATACAGAGTACTAATTAAATTATCTTAATCTCCTAATGCCCTCTACCACGAGTGCACCAAACCCCCTCCTTGTACTGGAGCTGGTCTAACCAAGGCCCTGTATAGTGGGAGCATTACCTCCCCCAAATCTGCTTCTTACTTCCCCTGGTGCAGTCCAGATGGGGCAGTCAGGTGTTCATGGGTGCAAAAGGGGTTTTCATCCACTAACATGTTGGATTTCAGTGCTAACTGAGGTTTGGCATAGGGCCAGTCGTATGGTGATGTATGCCCAAAGCTCACTAGCAGCTGCACTGTCTCTGTAGTGTTAACCTCCCCTGCCTGACCGGCAACTTGTAGGCCTGCTTTTGCCCACTGTTTCTGTGCTTTTCCCAGTGATCCTTGGTCCTACCCTAGTGGTCAAGTTTTGGTCCCCTCCACCTACTCTATCGCCGTGACTGAATCCCTGGTGCTTTGTGGAATCCTTCTGTATTCTGTTCCTCCTCAACTTATGCTTGCTCTGCTGGTCTTTGGATAATCACTGTCTGTTATCGGTTCTTTGGTTCCTTGTTGCAACTTAGAGGAGACACTCCTCCACTTCTTGCCTGTCTATAGGCAAGGGGGGTAGCTACATTTTGTGACTCAGATTGTGAGGGTCACCATGCTTTGAGCATGACATTGTAGGATTTTGTTGTGGCAGTCCCTACCCCTTCAGTGCACAGTTGCAATATCTTTAGTGACTGCCAAGGGAATGCTTGCAACCCTTACTGCATAAAGAAGCACAAGTGAAGGGACTGGTGCTAAATTGTCATTGTGACCACTTAAAGTTGGTCCCTTTGAGCTGGCTGTGTGGCACTAAGCTATGGGGTATCTTTCTGTCACGC
The DNA here is from genome assembly GCA_016271365.2 of Neoceratodus forsteri. Classification (NCBI taxonomy): domain Eukaryota; kingdom Metazoa; phylum Chordata; order Ceratodontiformes; family Ceratodontidae; genus Neoceratodus; species Neoceratodus forsteri. The sequence goes on along the minus strand of CM028130.1, from coordinate 1,009,969,679 downwards.
TGGTGACCTGGATTTGTCTCCTGAGCCTGAGATGTCCAGAGTAGAGCCTGGAAGGGAGGGCTTAGAGCATCCCAGGGGTAGGTAACTGTGATGTACCGCACTGGGAGCGACAGCTGGAGGAGGTGTGGGGAAGTTCCCTTGGGGACGTAGGTGACCACATGTTTCTGGGCACCTCCACCCCATGTCTGTTGTTTGCCTGTATGCATAATGAGAGAGTGGAGGGAGTGACATTAAGGCACTGTCCACACTACACCGCTCAGACCCCGTAATGGACAGAAACTGTTACAGCCAGGGAGAGGTACAGTGTGTCCACACTGCAGCAGTAACCCAATACGGCCAGTCCCACACCTCGGGGAGCTAGGCGACCCATTACCACAACACCCAATCCCACAGTGCAGCTCATGCTGCGCTTGAGCCTGAGACCTTACCACCCGTCCACACTACTGCTTTAACGCTGCCCAGGTGGGACTCTAGTTTTTTATAATCGATGGCTGAAACCACCTCATATGTGGTTTCAACAATGGTTAAGAAAACACCTTCTGTAACGTTACAGGTGTAATCGTAAACCATTGCGGTAACTGTTTGGGCACTCTGAAACTTTACAGAGGCATAGTGTGGACAGGGCCTAAAGGGGCACTGTCAGCTATGTAGGATTTTTTTAATAAGTACCTTTCTGTGGTGCCTGATGACACCATTTGTTTCAAATACACTACATTGTGCCCATGATTGTCTTATAATGCTGTTTTGAAAGAAAGTTCACACAAAATACTGTTATAAGTGGTCCGACTTTTTGGCCACCTCCCAGTGCAGACTTACATCTATGTGTTTAAAGGAAAACTACACCCTCATATCATTTAAATTTTATTTGTTTCCATGTCAACAGACAACTCCTTTCCTGTAGCTGTTAGGGCTATATGTGTTAGCTTTAGTTTGTTTTCACTGCTCATGGTGTCCCCTGTGATTGCCCATGGCGTCTCCATTTCTTGGTTGTTGAAATCTCATTGTCTGTGTGTTTAAACACATAATTGCAAATCATATGGGTAGAACCACATATTTTTAAATATCCTGGAGATCTTGGGTATTTTATATGTCGCAAATGGATGACTCATTCATCCCATGAACAATCATGGGTGTAGTTAAATAGTGTCTCATTTCCCTTCTGCCCCTCTTGACTTAGTACTTTGGAAAGGTATATGCTGTATTGTAGTGCAAGTCTTGATATGATTTAATGTATGATGTCTGATTCTCTTTTAGTGGCTGTGAAATTTGAGAATGTTTGTTTCACTGCAAATAAACAATTAAAAAAAACACATGGACGTGCATCCGCATCGGGAGGCAGCTAAAATGTTTGACCACTCATAATAGTATTTTGTGGGAAATTTCTTTCAAAACAACATTATATAGCCAGCTGGGTGGCGTGGAGGGCTGAGACACTGTACACTTTACCTCTTGTCACACTGGTAGCCTGAGTTTGAGAACGAAATCGGGTTGCTGGGGGTCGGCAGGGGGAAGAGGATTGAGCATCTGGAGGACTGCTGTCCTCTCTGGGGTGGGGAAGGTCTGTCATCTTGGCCTTTAGCTGCCCCTAGGTGGAGGCCTGGGGAGCAGCGGCGACATCCAAGCATCAAGAAGGGAGGGTCCATGGTTCTGAGGCTTGCGCACGCCTTCACACATGCGTACTTATGGACTCAAGGAGACCACAGAAAAAGAAGACCGCCTTGGGCTTCATGAAGTTATGCTTCCTTCCCCACCCTGACCTGCGCCGCCACCCAGACCACCAATTCACACTGGATGATGAGTCTCCAGGTGGGGGGACGATGGCGCTTCCCTTCCTGGCCCCTACACAGGGAAAGCCAGGGGGCCGCCAGGTGGATTCATTGAGTATGGGGAGGGCTGTAGGATGGGGATGGAACAGAGTAACCCTGCCTGAGTCCACCAATAAGCAAAGCAATATGGGGAAAAAACTGCATTATATGACAGTTGTGGGACAGTGTAACATATCTGAAACGAATGATGTCAACAGGCACTGTGGAAAGGTACTTGTTAACAAATCCTAAAAAATCCAAGTGTCCCTTTTAACTGTGGAAAAACCTTCCCTGGTTGGCAGCAGCATAATGGGCTGGTCATTCACAGCCCATGCCCATTGAGCACACGGAATGGCTGTCCCCTTCCCCGCAGGCCACCGATAGCATCCAGATGATCAGTTCCTGTCCTCCAGTATGTTGAGCCCCACGGTAGGATAGGGGAATCCCACCTCAGGGGAAGGGGAGTAAGCCGAGGTCTAACGGATTGATTGAAGCTATGGGTGGGTCTAGAATGGAAGGTGGCTCCGGCAAGAGTAAGTATGGAGGACCCCTTTGAGGTGAGTACAGCCAGGGGACCAGAATGAGATAAAGTAAACAAAAACAAAAAACAACCAAGCAAAAAAAGACAGATGGTACCTTTTAACTCTGTGGGGCCCTAGGCTTTTCTATACCTGATATCTGAGGATAGGCTTTTCACAGGCTCATTTCCCTTTTTAGCTAGTTAGTGCGTTATGCTCCAGAATGCTAAAGGTCTATTGCAAGTGATTTGTAGAACCAAGTTCCCTCTGCTTAATTTTCAGGGTCCCATGAGACCAGGGAAGATCATGATGGCACTGCTGCATCTGGATATTCAAGGCCACCTGCTACTTCATCAGGAAGCAGAAGCCGGTAAGGAGAATCTTTTGGCTACAAAATGTTTTTTTTTTTTTTCTGATTGATTTTTTTTTTTTTATTAGTACCGAAAGAAAAATTACATCCATTACAGAAAATGCAATACTAACTATGAAACAATAAGATCTGATAAAAGCACATAATTGTTAATCTTGTAACATGGCACTAAACATCACAGTCAAGTGGAGACAGCAGAGTGGTTGAAAGGCATCAGGTGACCAAAAGCGAGCGGGTATTAATCCAGTAGTGGAGCCTGCTCGCTAGTGCATGTTGCAGAAATAAAGCACACTCAGACAGAATGCGCCCAAATTGAGAGAGAGCGGCGTATCTTTGTGAAGTCTGTTTGTGTTGCTGTGTGTCCGCATCTGTGTAGATGGCGGTGTTGGTGGTGCACAGATAGAATCCTTGTCGTTATCCACCGGAGTGATTGATCGACTTGGGGAACCTCACAGGCAGTAACCGAGGTGGGTAACTGCAGCAGTATGTGAAAAGGAAGTTTTAGACTGCACACAGCACTGTTGCCATCAACACAGACACACAGGGAAGTGTCCCAGGATGCAGCGCTGTAATGTACGATCGGGATATGACCTCCGCGCAGAAAGCAGAAAAACTGTCATTAGGGATTAGAAAACGGGAATCTTGTTGAGTGTTTCAGACAGGAACATTGCCTGTGGCACGTTTCTGAAAGTACTCCATGCTATATAAATAGTAGTGTGCCGTACAACGAGAACACGCGCATTTGTCAACTAAAAGCTTGAGCACCACCCCAACCCCCCCCAACCGGCATTAATCCACTAGTAGAGCCCTCCTCTGTCAGGGATTAATGCTTATTTGTATCCCAGGACAACAGCAGATGAGATGCGCTCACAATCACAAAGACAACAGATAACAAAGGGTACAGTTACATAAACATTAAAGTGAAAATAAAATCAGTTGAGGGCACTCAGTAAGAAATATTCACAAAATGTTATTTACTTCAAATAATGTTTGCCATGCTTTCTTATAGTGTGCGGGGGGGAGTTTTATCTTTTTCCTGTTTAATAATCTTTTTTTTATCAAGGTTTTTCTCCCCAGCTAGTCATGCTCTACCCCAGCCCACCCCAATGGACTGCCAGCCTCCCCAGCACCTACCTGTTATGCCCCTCCTTGGGTTACCCACCGTGTTGGGGCTGGGGAGGGGGTCCATCCCCCCCCCCAAAAGCATAGTCTGGTTGGACGGGTGACACCGGGTGGTGGGGCAGGTCAGGGATGAGTCGAGCGTTATCCACCGGTCATTTTTCTCTTCTCCCCACGATTGGTGGCGTGCAGTGGCGCAAATGCATGTGTGTAGCGGTATGCACCACTCGCTAAGCTGCCGACTGCCTCACAGTGATGTCTCTGCCACTTGCCATACCTCCACATGGTGGCAGCATTGCAGCAGCATGGCGTATCTCCCCTTCCCCAGAAGAGGAGAGGAGAGGAGAGCAGCCATCGGGTGCTCAGTCCCCTCCCTCCCCCAGCAGCCTGAGTCTGGGGTGGGTGGAGGATATTGTTTCCTAATCTTAAACCCTTGACTACCAGAGCAGATCTAGGCATTAGTCTTTGATACACAGTTGATAACTGGGAACATTATGTACAACCAAAAAGGAAACATTCCAAATTCCTTCCTAAGAGCAACAATGTTTGAATGGATGCTAGTGGAAAGCCTATTGATGTGAGTGTGGTGGTGGTGAGGAGTTGGATGGCAGCCATCAGTGTGCCATCCTTGCTGCGATACTGCCACCAGGGTGAACACAAGCAGTGCAGCTGAGGGCACCAAGTGAAAGGGAGAAGATGTTGTCCAGGGACCCATACTTTGCGCATTGTTCCCCCTCATGTGCCTTCATCTTCCTGGTGATCTAGGGGAACAGGAAAATGGAAAAGCAGCTCCGGTGCTGGCTTCCAGTGACCCTACTATGTTCAGGCTTGTCCCACCTGCCTCATCCATTGCCCAATGGTTGGCGTGCTTCAGGGTTTGTCCCCCCAACCTCTTGCCTCGCCCCAGGTATAAACTGAGGCTTTGTGGATGCAGACAGATGGCGGGTAGGTGTGAACCAGGTGAGGTGACAAAGAGTTCCAGTGAGAGCCAGGGCTGTAGTGGGGGGGGGCATAAAATGTAAAATAAACGAAAAAAAAAAGCCGGCCCAGTGGAAGAGCGGTAGTGCTTCTGCTCCCCTCGCCGTCGACCTGTGTTTGGGAATGGACATGGGTTGCTCGTTGAGCTGGCCAGGTAAGGGAGGATCAAGCACCGGACGGCGGCTCTCCTTCCTCTGAGGGGGGTGGACACCAGGTCCTGCTACAGAGACTGCCACCTGGCAGAGGCCGGTGGCAGTGCAGTGGGAGTGTGTGAGGGACAGTGCTGTAGCATGACATGCTTGGCGCAAACATCCTGATACTAAAGCCCAGATGGTGAAAATGGAAGAAAAAGATGCCGGACTGCCCACGGCCAGCACCTCTGCAGACTCTCGCATGACCAGTACAGCGGGTCACCCATTCACTGAGATTCTGAACAAGTGGTAGATAACCAGCAAGTCCATGAGAAGGTCGGTGACAGGGCTTGGGGGGGGAGGGGTGCCATCAGGCAGACCAGAGGGGAGAGAAACTACTGATTGGAGAAAAGGAAAAAATGAGAGCTGGCCTGGTGGCATGGAGGGCTGAGGCACTGGGCATCTTTCCACCACCCGTGCTGGTGACCCGAGTTCAGGAATGGAACAGGGTTGCTTGAGAGCTGGGTGGGGGTGGGGGTGGGGAGGATTGAGTGTCCCAAGGACAGCTCTCCGTCGGGGAAGGGGGTTGCTGAGTCCTGCTATACTTGCCACCCAGCTGAGGCTGGGTGATAGTACAGCAGGACCAGTAAACATGGGCGGAAGGCGTGATGGTGCAGCCCGAATGTGCGTCAAGACACATGTGTGCGGTTTCATCATACACATTTCCTGGTGGGCGACAAAGGAAGAAACTGCCCCAACTCACTTGGCCTCCCCTGCTGGCCCCTCATGGCCATATGTAGCATGCCACCTGCCTAACATGGCTCTGAGTAAGTGGTGGTTAACCTGTAAGTCCACAAGATGGGCTTGGGGGGGGGCGGTTGCTGCTGGACCAGAGATGCCAGGAGATGAACAAGAGTAATAAAAAAAAAAAAAAATCAGAGGCCTGGTATTTCCACGTCTGGTCTGCAGTTTTATAGTCAATGGAAAAGCAATATAAATTGTACACCCTGAAGGACAGGAGAGTGAGAGGAGACATGATAGAAAACTACAAATGCCTCTTGGGGTGAACGGGGTGCAGGATGGGAGTCTCTTTTGAATAAGGAAGAGTAGTAGTAAAAATCTTTATTTTTAGACAGGAATTGATGGAAATGACATATCATTAGGACCGAAGTCCTGTTTGCAAGATGGTCCTGTAGTTCATTTACAGATGCATGTGGTTTCACAGTAAAAACAATTGTACAAAAAGCCCATTAATACATTACGTAGACTTTTATTCATTGACTTTTATATAGAATTTAACAAAAGGAGGAACTATATATATATATATATATATATATATATATATATATATATATATATATATATATATGCATGCATGCATACACACACAGCTTTTCTAGAATGTGTCTGTGCAGCTAGGAGCAGAAGCCATGCAATGAAGTGGTGGTGTGTGTGCCAAGAGGGATGTGAGGAGGTACATTACTGTAGGAGTGGTGGACACCTGGAATAGATTGCCAGTGGGAGTGGCTAAGGTAAAAATAGTAGGGGGGCTTCAAGCATGTGTGAGGTAGACATAGGGGAGTATTATTTTTTCATACACAAGGAGGTGTGGTGTGAACATATATGGAACCCATACTAACAGAAGAGAGACAGAAACAAGCGTCTTTGATGGGATTTGAACCTGTTCCAGTTGTGCTACTAGCTGCACCACCAAGGTAACAGGAAACCTGGGACTCCCAGAAGCATCTTCCTCTTTCTTTAATGCACAACCTTGTGCTGCACCCAGATAATTATATTTTCACACACAAGGGTGTGGTGTGCACATATATGGAACCCAAACAGAAGTGAGAGAAAGAAACAAGTGCCTTAGCTGGGATTCAAACCCAGGTCACGTGAAATAGGATTATATTAGTAAATGGGCAGGGAGGAGGGAGGGTTGCTGTAGACCAGTTAGGGTCTTCGGAGACAGACCAGGCAGGGGCCATGTGGGCAGACTGGGTGGGCCAAGTGGTCCTTTTCTGTAGCGCTCTACATTGTCAGTGGGTAATCATAACAGCTGGGTATAGTGCATCCCTACCAGGGAAATGACACAGCCCAAGCTTTAGAATGTTGGGCATATGAGGATTCCATACTGCAGTAACTCCCCTCTTAAAGGAGAACTGCACTGAATCTATAAGTTGTTTCTCATAGTAGGTGTTTTTTAAATACTTGTTCAAGTTCTGTCATTGCTCCAGCTATCCAGGCCTTTTGGCTATCCCAGTGGAGGTTTGATTTACATGCTGCTGGTAAGAACCATTTTAGAACTGTGTGATGTAGTTTATGTCCCCGTTCCATGCTTCTGTTGTTGGCACAATGTATTTATGTTCTACTATGGAACTCTGAGGTTGTTTGGGACATAATCTACATCATACAGTTCTATAATGGTACTTACCACCAGACTCAAAAGCAGAAACACCCACTGAGGATACTAAAGGGCCCGTATAGATGGAACAATAACAGACTTTTAACCAATACTGAAAACCCACCTCTATTGGGGAAAAATGACTTAAAAGGTTCAGCGCAGTTCTCCTTTGAAGAGCCACTGATGCCTCAAGAAGAACTTTGAAGAACATAATATTTGGACACAAAACAACTTCTTATTTCTCATTAGCTCTGTATTTCTTATCTCTGATATTTATTACTGAGGTCAGGTGCATGAAAACAGAAGAGCTGTTCCCTGAGGGTTCATCAGCTCCTATTGCTTCTTCCCAACCTGATGTCATAATACTGTGTGTGTGACGTCACATTTATTCCCATAGCAACAGACTGTGATGTCACAACAGAGCATTATGATGCCAAGTAGGGAGTAAGTTCTAGAGGCAGATGAGCTCTAATGGATCAAGATCATGTTTTTGTGGGAATTTCTTCAGTAATAAATAATGAAGAGGAGAAATCTGTAGACAATATGTGAAAAACAAGTTGAATTGTGGTCAGCTATTATGTTTCTCAAAGTTTTTTCAAAGGTGTCAGCTGCTCTTTATGTTGTGCCATTAAAAGAGGACAGAGCTAATTTTCTCTCAAGAATTTCAAGTTTCAAGATTTCAAGACTTCAGTTGGGGCTGCAGTTCTGCCCTGCAGATTGGGGCTGCCTGTTTTCAGGGAGCACCCCTAAATTTAAACCGTGCCTGTTAAGCTACGGCTTTCCAATTGAATAACCTGCCTTTCTTCTCATTCCCTGTATGGATTGGGAGCCACTTTTGCCTTGCTAGGGTGTTTTTTAATGGTCTCCTGTTAAAAATATAAAAGGAAAGAAAAAAGGTGCCACAGGTAGGTACAGATTTAATTATTGGGAGTGTAGGGTCTCTGGACGGTCCCTCGTCCTTTGCGCCCCTTCCCCCCACAAGCTTGAGGTTTTGTGTTTCTCTGTGTTTGACAGCAAATTGGTGATTTGTGGTAATTCTAAGGTGTTTGAGTGATTTTTCACTTCAACCTCTGTTTTTTCCATTTGCGCGGTCGCCATTAGGGCTGGACACGCACTCCTTCATCAGTTGGGCTTCCGCAGTGTCTTGAGTGCGCTACTGTGTGTAAGTGCATGCTCATGCAAGCGCTTAACGCCTTCGCGTCTGAAGGGCGCGCCACACTCCGGTGATAAGTGTTTTGAGTGTGCGGATGCTGTTTGTCAGTTGGTGTGGCAGATTTAAAAGCAAACAAGCATAATTAAGTAAAAACCTGTTGGGTTTTTTTCTGCCAACATGGGTTACAAACACTAATACTTTTAAACCTGAGGTTTTATAGGGTGTTATCACAGGATTACCCTTGCCTTGCTGATTTTAGCCCAACTATCAATAGGGCTAATCATTATTATATTATTACAGCTACAGAAATGTAGCAGTCCTAGGTTTGATTCCCATGACCCTCTCTTGCAGCCCAACAAGTAATAGGGATTATAATTATGACATTATTTTTTATACATTCAGCGGTTCTGGATTTGATTCCCACGACCTCTACTGAGCAAGATGTTTTAAGACAATGCTGTGGAAAAGAGTTTCAGCCCATAAAAAATATTGGGGCTAATTATTAATTTTGCCTCACAAGTGTTATTTGGCAGAATTATATTTCTCTTTGGCACCATGACTTATCGGAGACCATTAATTAAAATATAATGTAAGTCCTGCAGAAAGGGCGATGAGGCACTCACCCATGGGTTCCTTGCCCTTATTGTGTTGCTCAGCACCCCCCAGCCAGTTCTCCGTTCTGGGGAGGGGGAGCACCTACTGTATTTCTTAAAGGCAGTGGCAGCAGAATTGCAAGATATTACCTTTGTGGCTCCAGAGTGAGCTTGAACCCTGAAATCCTGCAGGACACCCAAACAGATTCATCCAAGCCTAATAGGGCCCCTCAGATCAGGGGTGGGCCCCATCCAGGCACGTCCAGGTTCAGTGCAGCGAGCTTAGGCTGCGATAACTAATGTGCAGGCAAACCCCGACCCAACCTTTTTAAAAGCCAGGATGACTATTACAGGAATCTTGGGGAAGTTCCTGACCTTAATGTAAAAAAAAAAAAAAAATCCTGAATCAGGGATGTTTTTCTCCCCTGATTCCTAGTAAGCCGTTGTCTTTTTGGATAGTGGAGCCATGTAGTCCCTTTTCAGCTCAGGAGGTTCAGTCTGCAGAGAAGCCGAATGTCAGTCTGACTCTGTCAGCATCTTCTCTGGCTACTGTGTGACCAAAATTATTGAGCAACACTGGTTAGGTGTGGATCAGAAAAGTGTCTCCCCAACCACGCTATGTTTTTTCCTTTTAAGGAAAATGTCTCGCAGGTGGGAAGCTCCTCCACTGAAAGATGAGGCCATTTGTATTTCAGAAAAGACACCTCCCTGCCTATAGATGGCTCTTGCCCTATAAGTTTTTCGTGTTAAACTGGTGAACACCCCGTGCAGAGGGCTTTTGCCTCTAGTAGCACACAAGTGGTACGGTCTTCTGTGTATTTTATTAGCCAGAGCCTTCAGCGTATGGTTCAATACCCTGACCAGTTTTGTTCTGCCTTTTCTGAAGGGGCTTGCCTTTTTTGCAATTCATGGCCATGGTTCCACCTTTCAGGTGTTTGTTTTTTTTTTCTGGAGAATTTCGGGCCAGGCCGCTCGGCCTACTTCTTTGTTTTGACCACGAGAGCCATGTGGCTTGTCATTGGGTCTGGTTAAGCTTCATAAGCTAACCTGTTTATCAACTAATCTTTATATAAGCAGGTAAGCATCATTGAGAAGAACTCATTTACAAGATGAGCCTTGGCATTCACATATAAATAGGTCAGGGTGAAGCTACAATGTGAAAAGGGGCAGGGCACGGAAAACAAATAGGGGAGAGGAGCTTAAAATAGAGAGTAGGGCAGGTGCGGTAAGATTGCCATTAATGGAAGCAAGTACAGGTTTCTGAAAAATAATGTTGATAAAGGGATTTGAAGAAGCTCAGTTTCACAGGGATTGAAAACATTAGTTTTCTGTATTGTGTTCCAAATGACAGGAAGAGCATGACTTATTGCAGATTTGCCATATCTGATTCTCACCTTAGGGATGAATAGTGAGATGTAAGAGAGGCTTCTCAAGGTGTAGTTTACAACCCTGCAGGTGGGCAGGCAACTCACAGTATAATGCGGGAGCATATTAGTGATTGCTTTGTAGGTCCAGAGCGCTGCGTTCTTTTGTCGTCTGAATGTTAGTGAGCTCCACCCTACCTTGGCATAGAGCTCACAGTGGTGTGTGGCATAAGGGAGACCAGTTATGAATCGAATAGCTTGATGGTAGAGTATATCCAGGTTAGAGAGGGAGAGCTTTGGGCCTTGGTCATACAGGAAATCGGCATAATCTAAAAGAGGCAAGAATGTAGTCTGGACCAACCTAGTTTTAGCTTCTGATCTAAGTAGATTTCTAATACTGAAGAAGAGACCAAGTCTCTGTTCCAGTTTTTTGAGAGTTCATAGATATGATGGACAAAGGACAATTTGTGGTCTATCCAGAACCCAGTATACTTAAATTTCTCAATGAATTCCAGCGGCTCACCCAGTAATATGTATATGAAGGGAGCAGAACCTGGGAGACAGTGTTTAGTTCCAAAGGTAGAGGGAGCAAATATCATAGCCTTGGTCTTTTTTTTGCATTTAGGAGGAGCTTTAATTAAAGTAGATTTTTCTGTAAATTATCAAAGTCTCGTTGGAGATCACTGCAGGCAAGATCCAGAGTAGGTCTGGCAATGTACAAGACAGTATCATCCACAAACAGGTGGATGTTTGCTGCGGAGATACCAGTATTAATCCTGTTCATATAGACAGCAAATAGTAGCGGGCCTAAAATGGACCCTTGAGGGACACCCCTTAACAGGGTTTTTTGAGGAGAGAGGCCCCCCTCAACCTTAACCAGCTGTTGACGCTCAATAAGGTAGTTAGTAAACCAGTTCAAGGCTGGTTGGTCTGCTCCAGTATTACTTAGAACACACAGGAGTAAGTCATGGTCCACACTATCAAAAACTTTGCTCAGGTCAAGAAACAAAGCACACACACATAATTTTTTGTGTCCAAGGCAGTCTGTCAATCATTAGTGACCTTAGCCAACGCAGATACATTGCTGTAGCGAGGCTTAAAACCTGACTGAACTGGAGTCAACAGGTTGTAGGTCTCCAGATAGGACCTAAGTTGCTCATTGACCACCTTTTCTAATAATTTGGATAGGATGGGCAACAGTGATATCGGTCGGTAGTAATTTAGGTCACTGGGGTCCCCAGATTTAAACAGGTGAACAACATGAGCTATCTTCCGGACTGGGGGGGGAGTGTTCCCTGTGCAAGGGACATATTAAAGAGGTGAGTAATAAGGGGTGACAGAATGTAGTATCCCAACTTTAGGTAATAAGGTTCAGTATTGTCAGCGCCTGCTGACTTTCTGGTGTCCAGGCTCAATAATAGATCCTCTGCTTGTAAGATAATTGGAGTGAAGTAGTATACTCCTTCATGGGAGAGGATAGCTGAGGCATGGCATGCCAGGTCATGGCTGCTCAGATGTGAGCGAAGTTTAGATGCTGGAGAGGTGTCAAATGCCAGGCCAGCTGTCACAAAGTGGTTATTGATAAGCTCAAGGATCTAATTTTTGTCCGTGGAGGAAATACCACCAGATGTGATTTTTCTTGGGTAATGAGCTGGCTGGGTGAAATCCTTCAATGTCCCTGAGTGTTTTCTAAAATTGGGTTGAGCACTTAGATGTGGATTCGAGTTCAGCACGGAAATAATTAGCTTTCTTAGTCCTGATTAGCTTAGTGCACATTTCTTGCAGCTCTAAATGCCACCCAGTCCGCTGGTTGCTTAGATTTTCTCACCCTTTTCCATAGGTAATCCCTGTTTAGCAATGCACTTTTTAGGCTAGCCATGAACCATGGACAGGACTTCTTTTTGGTGCGTACTTTACGCAGAGGGGCATGTCTGTTTATAACATCAGTGACTATGGATTGGAAAAACTCATATGCCTCGGATACTGTGCTAGCCAGATAGAAATGTTGCCAGTTAGAGTGTTGGAGTTCAGAAATGAAGGCATAAGGATCAAAGTTCCGTCAACTTCTTTTAAAGACAAACCTAGACATAGAGATCACTTTTGGGGCAGACCTCACGCAAGCAATGGCGCAGTGATCACTAAGGTCATCAAAAAGTGTTCCAGAATGAGAAATAATGTGAGGCTTGTTCACTAAGATTAGATCCAAAAGTGCACTGAGCTGAGGATTTTTCCAGTTTGGCTGGGTAGGTTCTGGAATAAGCTGGGTGAGCCCAAACATATCACAGACATCCTTCAGATGCTTAGAGGTAGCAGATAGCCAGTCCATGTTGAAGTCACCCAAGATGATTAATTCAGAGGCTATTGTATGTAGAATCTCACTCAAGAAATTCAGGATTTTTGGCCCGCTGAAGGTGGCCTGTAGCATCCAAGGATGTGAAGGGGGGTTGACTGGTGTAGTTGAACCTTTACAATAACACACTCGTATTCTTTAGACAGTGAGGTGGACTTGACTAGAGAAGATGTATATTTGTCAGCAACGTAGATAACTGTGCCCCCTTCCTTAGTTTATCTGTCTGCCCTGAATATGTTATTGGAAGGAATATTGAACTCGTGATCCTGGTTTGTAGGTTTCAGCCATGATTCCGTAACCACCAGGATATCTGGTTGTGCATGACAGATCCACGATTGTATAGCATCAAAATGCTTTAGCAGGCTACGTGCATTAATATGTAAGAGGCCCATACCCTTTAAGTTAGCCAGTTCATTGGTGGCTACTATGGGAAGAGTAGGGCCTGGGTTCAATTGCATGTTACCCACACAGATGAGCAACAGAAGAAGAAGCTTTTTGATGGCATTTAGTAGTAGCTTTATGAGATGCATTTTCCCCCTTTTTACAGGTACTGGCATGCTACGGTGTCTGAGGAGTGTGAGGCCCATAGAGGCCCAGAGAAGCAGATAGCAACACCTTGATGGAAATACTGCAATAGTGTAAGACGCAGCGAGTAAGAATCACTTGTTCAGTGAACCTCCCATGGTATAAAGATTGGGTGCCATGGGGCACATAGAGATAGGAGTTTCCAGAGAGGGTAAACAGTGCAGCAGATTCAACAATATCATGACAGGGAGCATGTGCAATAGAATGTATAGAAGCTGCTGCTGCTTTTGGAGGAGCAGAACAGGGTATCAGGGAGTAAAGAAGCATACCTAGTAATCATCGAGGAGCCATGGTTGTGCAAGGCATTTTGTCTGCGTAAGCTAACTATACTAGGAGTTTTTGCAGGCTTGCGGGAGGCTTATGGTGATTGTGCCCTGCATACTATTAAAAGCGCAGAATACCATAACCCATTGGGGTTATGGTAACGGCAGCGCAGACAGTTCCGAGGGGAGTTCCGTTCACATGGAGACTGGCTCCTGGAAATGGAGGAGCCTACGCAGGTAACCAGGTTACAGTATCAGAGGAGCTCTGGCCAGGCACTGTACATAAGGCCCAGCACCATAAGCATGGTGCCTCACTGGAGAACATGCAGTCCATCTCTGAACACCTCTATTTTTCTTGTGTGTAGATTAGTTTCCCTCAAGTTGGGCCAGAACAATGTCAGATGCCTTCTTAAGGAGCATTCCTCTGTCCCAATTTTCAAGGGCGTCAGAAAGGCCAGTTGTTATCAGAGCTCCTCGCTCCCTCTCTTCGTATCAGACTACAGGCCCTGCCAATCAGTGAGCTCGGGAGTCCTGTTTGTTTTATTCTGTGGGCCCCAGAAAGTCTGGGAGTTGTCTGGTTTTCATAATTCAAGAGTCTGCGCTTTCTGTGCTCCACAGTCTTCTGGATGGAGTCCCGGACATCAGTCACCAGGCTGCTCAGGCAAGCGGTGTTTTTTCTTAAGCCCCAGTACATCTGATGGACACCTGCCGCCGCACTTCCTATGTCAGTTGTACTCAGTTTTTCAGGTTTTAACATAGAACATAGAAGTTGACAGCAGATAAGGACCACAAGGCCCATCCAGTCTGCCCATTTCTTTTTCTACCTTATAAATGTGCTATCGGCCTTTGCTCTGTCAGTGGCCTATCTATTCATACTCATTTGTATTGCTCCCTTATGCCTATCCCATGCCTGTTTGAAGCCCTGCACTGTATTCATAGCCACCACTTCTTGAGGTAGGCCATTCCATGCATCCACCACCCTTTCTGTGAAAAATAATTTCCTCACATTCCCCTTAATTGGCCCCCTCTAATCTCATGCTGTGTCCTCTTGTCCTGTTATTTTTCTTATATTTAAACATGTTACACTCTTTCACCTTGTTAATGCCCTTAAGGTGTTTGAATGCCTCGATCATATCACCTCTCCCTCCTTGCTCAAGGGTATACATATTGAACTCTGTTAATCTGTCCTCATATGTCTTCTGATGCAGTCCCTGCAGCATTTTGGTTGCCCTTCTCTGGACTGCCTAATTTGGTTAATGTCCTTGGGAAGGTGTGGCCTCCAATACTGCACGCAGTACTCCAGATGGGGCCTAACCAGTGTCTTATAAAGAGGGATTATTACCTCCCTCTTACGACTTGTGATACCCCTACTAATACACCCTAACACCCCCCTAGCCTTACCTACTGCTTTAGAGGTCTGCTTGGATGATTTCAGGTCATCAATGATGATGATGCCCAAGTCTCTTTCTTCCTTTGTGACTGCTAGCAACTCCCCTCCCAGCCTATAGGTGGCTTCAGGGTTTCTCTTCCCTATGTGCATGATCTTGCACTTCTTTGCATTAAATCCCAGTTGCCACTCTTCTGACCATTTTGCTAGTTTATCCAGATCTCTTCTCATTCTGCCCACCCCATCTGGATCATCTACTGTGTTGCAGATCTTGGTGTTATCTGCAAGCAGACAAGCCTTACCCTCTAGTCCATCTGCAAGGTCACTAATGAAGATGTTGAAGAGGACTGGCCCCAGGACTGATCCCTGAGGTACCCCACTTGTGACTTGCATCTCTTTTGACTGTATACCATTTACCACCACTCTCTGTTTTCTGCCCGTCACAACCAGTTTGCCACCCAGTTGACCAACTTCTGACCACCCGAGCCTACCCAGCTTATTTATCAGTCTTCTATGTGGAACAGTGTCAAAGCTTTGCTGAAGTCAAGGTAGGCGACATCAACTGCTCCCCTTGGTCCACCACTCTGGTTACCCAGTCAAAGAAATCTATGAGATTAGTTTGACAGGACCTTCCTTTGTAAACCCATGCTGTCTTGGATCCTGTGCCCCTATGGATTCCAGGTGTTGCACTATCCTTTCCTTAAGGAGTGCCTCCATAATCTTGCCCACTACTGAGGTAAGACTGACTGGTCTGTAGTTCCCTGCCTCCCTCCGCTACCACTCTTGTGGGCGGATCACATGAGCCCTTCTCCAGCCTTCTGGGACCTCTCCTGTGCTCAGAGACTCACTAAACAGTTCTGCTAATGGCTCTGCTAGTTCCACCTTTAGCTCCTTAAGTACCCTGGGATGTATGCCATCAGGTTCCATTGCCTTATCCACCCTGAAGCTTTGGCTCTTGTAGGACCCTTTCTTTTGTGAAGGAGTAGTGCTCACCTCCCTCCCCTGTGTCCATGGTGCTGAGCTGTGGGCCTGCCTACCTTCTCTTCAGTAAATACTGAGCAAAAGTATCTATTTAGGATAGATGCTTTACATGGTCCTGCTCCTCACATGCTCCCTTTCTCCATTAAGCTTAGCAATACCACCTCTGGACTTTTCTCCTTTCACTAATGTATCTATAGAAAGTCTTGTCACCTTCTTTACTGTTCATGCTATTGTTTCCTCAGTTTGGGACTTTGCCTGCCTTACTGCCTTCCCTGCTTCCCTTAGGCAGTTTGGTGTGCCCTCATCTTCATCCCGCTGTTCCCTTATATTTCCTGAAGGTCAGCCTTTTGGCTCTGACCTTTTCTGCTACTACATTTGAGAACCAAAGTGGTTTCCTCCTTCTTTTGCACTTCCTTTTCTGTCTAACACAGTGGGATGCTGCTTCAAGTGTTGCATCCTTAATGCTTGCCCACTTTGCCTGTACCCCCTCAACTGTTTCTTTTTGCCAGGGCTAGCTTAACTCTGTTGGCCATCTTATCAAAGTCAGCTCCTCTGAAGTCCCATATTTTTGCCTTGGAATGGGATGATTTAGATGTAGTAGCCAAATTGAACCATACCATGTGATGATCACTGGCCCCAGGTGACCTTCTACCTGGAGATCTGTGATCCCTTCCCTGTTAGTCAGTACTAGATCTAGGATAGCCCTGTCTCTTGTGGGTTGTTGTACCAGTTGTTTGAGGCCCTCCCCCTGCAGGGAATCCACTATGTGTCTAGTTCTGGCAGATGTTCCTGCTGAGATTGACCAATCTGTATCCGGCATGTTGAAGTCTCCCATTATCAGAACCTCCCCTTTAGCTGTCATGTTTTATATATCTTCCAACAGTAATGTATCTGTGTCCTCCCCCGGTCTGGGGGCCTGTAGACAACCCCAGTTCTTATGGCTGTCCCATTTCCTGTTTCCAGGGTGACCCACAGTTCTTCTGGTTCCTTATGTGTATTCTGAATTTCTGTAGCTTTGATATTTTCATTGACATACTGGATCAACCTCCAGCACAGGGTGTATCTTTGCCCAAGCAACAACCTCTCTCAGTTCCTTAAGGGTGTTGATAGTCCTGGTGGCTTAATGTCTATCCTGATTGAATGACCTGCTTATTCATGCAAGAGACTGTTATTGAGCACTCTAGATAGGCCAAAGTCACATGGCCAAAGGTGAACCGGGAGAAGAGCTTTCCTGAGCCATCTCAGACCTTGGATGCCTGGTAGTAATTTTTCAGCACAAGATCAGAAAGGTTTTGAAGCCTTTTTTTCTGGATGATGACTTTGTCAAAGGCCCGCTGTCTCACTGCTGTTGGGCTTAGGATAGGCATCGACAGTTTAATCCCATGGGTCCACTTCCAGATGTAGCCTATTTGATGGGTTTACTGTAGGCATGAGATTCCTCGTCTGAGGTTTATCAGCCAGTTTTCCTTTCATCACTTAGCCTCCTCACTCCCTGATCTGAGCAAGTTTCACTAGAACTTCCGCAGTTAATTCTCACAACAAATGTTTGCCTAGATGGATGGAGGACAGGTTGGAGCTATTTTTCCCACTCAGGGAACTTGATCACCCTACGAACAGCATCTCTACATTTATGTTCAAGAGATGGAGAAGATTCACCTAGCTCCCCTTAATATGCATTTGTGATGCTACACATGGCAAGCATTCATACATAACCATTAAGGGGTGTTGAACCTTGGGGTAGACTGCTTTAATTCGCAGTCTGTTCATCACGTGGAGTGGAGGTTGAACCGGAAGTTTTTTAGAACTATTGTACCACTGATTTGGTCAACCGCAGATCAGTCTGTTCGCATCCAGCTGTAAGGCTCAGATCTGAGAAGGTTCTTCAGTCTTTTTAGGTGACCACAGACGGGGGGGGCCAGTGGTCACTCTGCCTCAAGAATGGACCTTCAGCAAAGCATATTTTTCCTGTACTAATGCCTTTTCCCAAAGTGTACAGAGAGAATAATAAATAGAAATAAACACGCTCTGGATGGAGCTGCCTTTTTTTACCTGCTGAGAGGCCAAGTACACTTTAGTTTTTGGACTCTCACCCCCCCAAAATGGCTTCTGAGAGTTTTCCCCAAGAAAACTACTTGACTCCTTGATGCTACTGCCAAGATGATCACTGCACTCTTGTTGAAAAAAGGACGAAACTCTGTTCCAGATTCTAAATTCCAAACGTTTATTTGGTAGAAAATT
This sequence comes from Neoceratodus forsteri, assembly GCA_016271365.2. Taxonomy (NCBI): domain Eukaryota; kingdom Metazoa; phylum Chordata; order Ceratodontiformes; family Ceratodontidae; genus Neoceratodus; species Neoceratodus forsteri. Next base: position 1,009,951,443 of record CM028130.1, on the reverse strand, counting down.
AGAACAGGCTCTCCTCTCAAACGTGAAGTAAGCAACTCCAGCCCAAATGTCCCAGTGCTTCGACCAAGGTGTGGTCTTCCTCAGGGGTCTCCTTGATGGCTGCCAGAAATCCTCTTTGTCTGTAGCCTATGCTCTGGTAGGGGCTATCTCCCTCTCTTTTATGCTCGGCCAGCTAGCAGGGAAGGTTTTCTCCTTCAGCCTCTTTTCTGCATTCCCCTCCCCCCCCATAACAAGGTGGAGAGGTTGACATTGAGTTCAGTGAGAGATCGGATTCTGCTGTCTCAGCCCCAGGGTTTTTGGCTTAGGAAGTCATTGGCACATGTCAGCAAGCAGTATAGCGCAGTGGGTTAAGGCTCTGTGCTGCAGATCTGGACACCTGGGTTTGAATCCCACAGCCACCTAGGTGCATACTGTGTGATCCTGAGCAAGTCACTTAACTTTCTTGTGCTCCCAGGTCACATCTGACTCCTTGCTCAACCCCCCAACACCAGCGGAATCCCTGAGGGAGGTAGTAGGGGGTTGGTTCTCGCTCTACCCTGAAGGGTGGTCCATCGTCATGACAGATGCACGGGTGCTCCAATTGATAGAGCAAGGTAACTCATTGGAGTTCCACCAGATCCCTCCGGACAACCCTTCTGTCCATTCCACTTATTCCCCCTCCCACGCTGTGCTTATATGGGAGGAGGTTCAGTCCCTTCTCGACAAGAAGGCCATAGAACTCGTTCCAGCACCGCAGTGGGGGAAAGGGTTTACTCCCTTTTCTTCGTGGTACTGAAGAAGACAGGGGGCCTGCACCCGATCCTGGACTTGAGCCTTCTGAACAATCATATAGAGTACAGGAGGTTCAGGATGATCACTCTGCTGGGCATCCTCCCAGTGCTGCACCAAAGGGGCTGGTTTTGCTCCCTAGACATGCAGGATGCCTACCTCCACATACTGTTGCTTCCAGCCCACCGGAGGTTCCTGAGATTCACCTTTCAGGGATAGCATTTCCAGTTTCAGGCCTTGCCCTTTCCTCGGCACTGCGAGTGTTCATGTAGTGTCTCACAGTGATGGCGGCAGCCCTCAGGAGGCAGGGGCACTTCATTTACGCCTACCTTGACGATTGGCACCTAATAGCAGCCACAAAGTATTGGCTCCTGGCTTCCCTGAAGGATACCTTCTGCTTGTTTGGCTCCCTAGTAATTACTCTGAACATGCCCAATTCATCTCCTTGGCCATGCCAAAGTTTACAGTACATAGGGGCAATTCTAGGCATGGAGCAATGAAAGGCTTTCTTCCCACCAGACAGGGCAGTGTGCCTTCAGTCGTTGGCCCACAAGGTTTCGATCTCTCACCAGGTTCCAGCTTGGCCCATGCTTCAGCTCTTAGGTTACATGGTGGCACCCATAGTGACAGTTCCTTCGGCACACCTTTTTATGACGGTTCCGCAGTGGACCCTCAGGGTGCAGTGGGACCAGAGGGAGGATGAGCTCAACCAGTTGGTCCTGATCTCTAGAACTGTGGTCCAAACTCTGTCATGGTGGCTCTCACTCCAGAATCTGGAGCTGGGATCCTCCTTTCGGAAATATCCTCCTTCCCAGGTTCTGACGACAGATGCTTTGGGCCTGGGATGGGGGCCCCACTTTCTGGATCGGCAGACACAAGGAACATGGTCGCCTTTAGAATTGTCCCTCCACATCAGTGTCCTAGAAGTGAGGGCAGTTCTTTACACTCTGCAGGTGTTTCAGCAGGACCTCCGTCCAAGCCCTCTGTTGATTCAGATGGACAATATGTCCGTCATCTTTTATATCAACAAACAAGGGGGGGGACACACACTTACTGTCTCTGTCGGGAGGCCATAAGAGTGTGGTTTTGGGCCATAGACCACGGCTTATTGCGTACTGTAGTCCATGTTCCAGGAGTCCAAAACACCTTGGCTGACACCCAAAGCAAGTCAAGGGCTCACGAATGGGAACTTCTGCAGTCGGTGGTGGACAGTCTCTTTCAAAGATGGGGTAATCCAGAACTGGACCTTTTTGCGTCCCCGTGCAATGCAAAACTGCCCAGATCTTATCTGTGTCAATCTTCACCATTCATCACTGGTGGGTTCTGACCGAGGAGCAGGACCTGTGGGAGCATTTGTTTTTCTAAAGGGAGAATTAAGTGCATGGGTTGGTCATAGCCCTCAAGGCCAACGTACTCTGCGTGTGTGCTCAGCGGGTTGGCCAGTAACAGACGCCGACTCTCCTCCATCCCAGTTCTGCTTCTTCCTGCTGTTGAATAAGCATGACCTCATGAAGTGAGCGTTTTTTGGTACTGCGACATCGGGCCTAGTCTGTTGAACCATTTCCACATCCTAGTTTTGCAGGAGCTGTTGCGTTCTTGGTGCTGTTGACTCCAATAAGATCTTTCCTTATTTTTCTTTGGTGCTGAGACCCTTTTGCTGTTTTATTATTGTTTTTCCATCCGATCATGTCTCGTCCGGGGGGACAAGAAAAATAAATGTTCGAAGGTGGGCCGGCCCCTGATGTGGCAGTGTCCCTGTGGCCAGTTTTATTCCATCTCGGACCGGCATGATCGTTGTCTGACCTGACTGGGTCCTAACCATGATATGGATAGCAGAGTACTGGAACACTGCACATTTAAAGTCAGTCGTATGCCACCAACATTTGGAGGACAGGCGTGCACTAGGGTCACCAGACATAGGTCCCTTGACCTTTCCTCTGGTTCCCCTCCCAGTTGTATATGGGCCACAGAGGAGGGGGCTTACACCCTTTCTAGCCTCACCATGGCGGAAGCCCCTCTCACAGTGCTGGAGGCCCGGTCAGATTCTTCTGGGGGTTGGGCCAGAGGCACCATTTTGGTAATCACCTCCTCGGAGGTGAAGGCTCACTTGGCATTGCATCCTGTGTTTGCCAGGTGCAGCCCGGTGATTTCCTCGGTGCCATAGGCAGTGCTGGACTGGCTCATGGTGCCGCTTACAGTGCTGACAGCGGGAGGATTTGGGAGGTTCTCTGGATCTGTTCCTCTTCGGGAGACGACAGTGATATGGAGGTGGATCCGGTCTGGCTTCTGGATTCTTTTGAGTCCTTGGACTCTTCCACATCCAGCACTTCGTGCGTCTATCCAGCTCCCTCCTTTGGAACTGGTGGTGTCTGCTGGCACTGATGTTGGAGCTGCTTGCAGCGCCGATGGATCTTCTGGTGCGGGGGGGGGGGCACCAGAGGGTCCACTGGAGCCAGTGGGGCTTCTGGTCTCGGAGGAAATGACCCCCCCTCCATTTTGTGTGTCCAGGCTGGGTCCACTTCTGGACCTGCTAGGGCATCTGGGATGGGTGAAGGTTCCCTCATCTGTTCCCCGTTGGGAGTTGGCAGGTGAGGTTGAGCTTCTTCGGATGGTCCTGAGGAAGAGATCCCTCTCTGAGTCTGAGGGGTTGAGAGGACTGCGTCAGGAGCAGCGCCCTTCCCTGGTAGCCCGCAGGGGCTTGGTGAACAGCAGCTCTGGCCCTGTTCTCCTAAAAGTCTCCCCAGGGATCTTATCTCTGAGCTAGCGCCGCCTGACCTCGTGCAGCCGTGGGTCGTCTCACGGGGATCCTCATTCAGGGCTCAGTCCTGACTGTTTCAGAATGATTGAACAGCCGGCGACTGCCTCAACTGACAGATCCCTTCAGGGTGTTGGTTCGCCTGTTCGATCTCCAAGCCCTGGCAGAGGTCGTTCTGTTTCTCAGAGGCGTTTGCCCCCTTTACCTCTGCCTACCCCTCCCCTTCTCCTGGGCCATTCTGATCCTATGAGGCCTCTAACCTGGGAGCAATTTAGAGCCACGGCTGCCCATTAGATCCATGGACGAGCAGGTTTTTCACCACTCTGCCCTGGGGCAGCCAGACTCTGACTCCCCGGGCTTGTCAACTTCCTCGTCTTCTTCACATGAGGAAGAGGATCCTTCTGTCTACCTTTCCTTGGACGCTGACCAGACCACTCATCAGTGTTTCTTTTCGAGATTGTTCGATGAGCTCCAGATATCAAGATTGGCAAGACGCAATCGTGAGCAGGCGATGTGCGCTTTTTTAAGTGAGTACAGTGCAGGTAACCTGGTGGTACATGCCTGGCTCTCCCCCTTTCGGGAGGCATCATACCGTGCTTGGCAGCATTCATCAGTCTCCTCCCCAGTCCTTATGGACTACTGTCACTGATTTTGTGCACCCCAGGGATCTCCGGGAGACCTACCTCACCCCTCTTCGAGCGTGACGCTCCTGGACACTCCCTCTGGGCATAGAAGCCCAAGACATGACCAGCCCCCAGATGTAGACTCCATGAATTTTGACTCCTGGGGGAAGAGAGTTTTTTCCTCGGCACATCTCTCTCTCTCTATCACAGTGTATCAGGCCCATCATGCTGCCTACAACAGGCACTTATGGTCTTTGTTAGGACAAATCCTAGCATCCATGCCTGATACGGAGGCAACCAGACAAGCCATTGCCCTCTCTGCATGTGGCTAGGAGCTTGGTAGCACAAAGCATATAATAAGGATGCCAGTGAGGCATCCAGGCTAGTGAGGACAGCGATCTGCGTAAGGCAGGTGGCATGGCTTAGTCTATCCCGGTTATCACCCATGGCCCGGTGAAGGGTGATTGCCTCCTCTTTCCGTGGAACCCACCTTTTTTCCCTCAGGGTGAGGTGGGAACTTCAGGGGTGACTTACTTCTCTCAGCCAGAGGGAGACCCTGCCTCACCCTGACCAGTCCCAGACCTAACTAGGCCGAGGGACATTCTTCCCTCGGAGGTACCAGGTCCTCTTCGGTGGAGGGGCTTGGTTATCACCCACCAGTGATGAATGGTGAAGATTGACACAGATAGGATATGAAAATTATGTACTTACTGTAATTTTTGATCTTTCTGTGCATCTTTACCATTCATCACTGCTTCACACCCTCCTTCCCCTCTGACTCTGGGCAGTACCTCCTTCCTGCTCGTTTTTCCCCAATTGAGGCCAATTGTGGGCCTGGGCCTGCTGGTACCTCTGAGCACTCTGCTCCTTCTGTGAAAGTGACAGAGGGTTCACTGTTGAGGAGGGCCAGCAGGGGCGCTTGTCCCTTTATATTAGGGTGCACCTGGGCCCTGCCTTATATTCGTGATGAGGACCCTCCTCCAGCTTGATCTGGACCTTCTAGGGTTCGATTCGACAGCTCTGGTCTCTCAACCCTTGGATTCCTCCTCAGGTCTGTTGCGAGGGCCCTGGTGACCCCTTGAACCCTGCCTTTCAGGAGCTGTAACTCCTTTTTTCCTCCTCCGTTGGTTCCAGCTAACCTTTTCCTATGCAGGGTCCCCCTCTGGATTGTCAGTTTATGCCTTAAGGTTGGTTCTCCTTCTGGCACCTTTTGTCCCCCTTCTGTTTCAGAGGGTGCGTCATCTTAATTCCTCTGTGGGAGGAATCCTTCTACAGGGGGACCCTGCAGAGGCATGGGTACTGTCCCCACCCCAGGATGTTTTTTAAGACAGGAGTGGGAGATGCTTGCCCCACCCTTTCCACCTCCTTGGACTGGAGGAGAGGGCATCATCAAGTCTGGTGTCCTGACTTGCTTCTGTATTCTGGGCTGTGGCCCAGTTAGCCCCCCCCCCTCAGGTTTTTCTCAAACCTGGGGATATTATCTCCAGATCAACTTCGGCAGAGATATGTAAAAGCTTAGATGTAGCTTAAGACAGAGTTGTCCTCCTTTCCAGAGCCCCAGAGAGTCCCCTGGACCTCTGCAGGGGTGACACAATGTCTTCTTTTCCTCTCTCCTTTATCTTCCTTCTTTCCTATCCTTTTACTCTCTCTCCCTTAATCTGTCCCTCCCTTGCCTGCTCAGAGGTTTGGAGCCCCCATCCCAGACCCCTAGGTTCACTCGTCTGTCCTCTTGACCAGCTTTATCTCTTCTTCTGTTTATAGTCTTTCTTTTTCCCATCTCTCTGGCTTCCTTGCACCACCCTCCTTCTTTCTGTTTCCTGACTTCACTCTCTGGTGTGCAGAACTGGGATGGAGGAGGAGTCGGAGTTGGTTACTGGTCAACCTGCGAGCAGCATGTAGTGCGTTGGCCTCAAGAGAGGCACTGCTCACCACACTGACTCCTCCCCCTTTAGAAAAAGAAAGAAAAAAAATGCTCCCGCAGGGTCCTTCTCCTCTGGTCAGAACCCACCAGTGATGAATGGTGAAGATACACAGAAAGATCAAGAATTACAGTAGGTATGTAATTTTCATTATTTTGCTCACTTGATCCAGGGCCTGGTATTTTCCAGTGAGACACATTGTCCCCCTGCTGGACGGGGAGGTTTCTGTACGCCTTCCCTCCCTTTCCTCTTCTTCAGATGGTCCTGCTCAAGCTCCAAGCGGAGGGTATAGGGATGATCCTCATAGCTCCATTTTGACCTTGCCAGATATGGTTCCCCCCGCTGCAGCAATTAGCGGTGGAACCCCCAGTTCCCCTGCACTTGTCCTCCTGCTTACTGTCGCAAGAGCAGGGCAAGCTGGTTCACTCAGATCTATGGTCTTAACACCTGCATGTGTGGCTTCTGCAGATGTAGCCACTTCTCACTTTGGCTGAATTCCGGGTGGCAGCCAGAAAACTGTCCACTTATGCCATGAAGTGGAAGCGGTTTACCTTGTGGGCCACTAACCGGGGACTGGACCCATTCCTTTGCCCCACAAATGCTGTCCTTGAGTACCTTGTCTCCCTGTCCGATGTGGGCCTCCGATACTTGTGCATTAAGATGCACCTCTCTGCGATTTCAGCCTACCATGCACCAGTGGATGGCAAGTGCATTGCCCAGTCGTATCTGGCCTGTATGTTTTTTAAGGGGTGTGCTGCATTTTAAACGTCCCATTCGGTACCCTATTCCACCATGGGATCTTTCATTTTTATTAGAAAAGCTTACGTTGCCTCCCTTCTAGCCAGCCGCGGATTGCGAGCTACGCTTTCTGTCATGGAAAGCATTGTTTTTAGTTGCTGTTACTTATGCATGGAGGATTTCCGAGCTTCAGGCCCTCATGGCTAAGGAGCCATATTTAGTTTTACACAAGGACAGGGTGTCCTTGAGGACCAATCCTAAGTTTCTACCTAAGGTAGTGTCCCAATTTACCCTTAATTAGGACATTACCTTCCTGTCTATTATCCAGAGTATACCAATTGGGGGAGGCCCTTCTTCATACTTTGGATGTACGTAGGTTACTTTGCTACTGTATTACGCACACCCAAGATCTGCGTAAGACAGACCAACTGTTTGTGTCCTTTGCTTCTAGAACTCTGGGGGCCCCAGTATCAAAACAAGATCTTTCCAAATAGTCGGCTGCATTACCTTCTGCTACAACAAGTACAACAAACCCTTACCGGGCTCGGTCAAGGGTCATTCCACCAGGGTTGTCTCCGCTTCCTTTTCGGCACGTCACAGTGTTTCCACAGCAGACATCTGCGCAGCAGCTACCTGGGACTCTGTGCATACCTTTGTGAATCACTACAGCCTGTACGTTGCTTCCTGTCAGAGAGCTGGTTTTGGTTTGGCGGTTCTTCAGGGCCTTCTCTCCTGAAGGACGATGCTATTTTTTCTCCTTTACCACCTCCCTAATTGACTTTGGTCCAGTTAGTAACACTTGATATTCAGTTCTTATGCTGTAGCCTGCTGCAAAAGCTCCATCTCAAAGTAAGATAGTACAGTTACGTAAGAACTTACCGTAACAGTAGATCTTCGAGAAAGCTCTTGCAGCAGGCGCTGTTTTCCCACCCTCCTTTCCCACCAGTTTTCTTTCTTTCTTCCCCTCAGCGGGGTTATCCACTTTGTCTCGGTTCTCCATTTTCTGATTTAGCCAGGTCTCCGGTAGGAGAACTGAGGTGTGGCTGGGGACCGCCTCCTTTATACCATCGGGTTGCACCTGGAAATGAGCCTTGGCTCAGTGCACCTTTCCTGGTCATCAAAATTTTAAATAAAATAAATAAATAAAATTGGCGGACGTCGGAGGTGATCCAATGTCAGGGGGCAATCTCCACTGGGTACTGCTAGCTAAGTTTTTCCCGTGGGGTCCTAGTGCCTGGTGGCATAGTCCTTATGGTATAGTCTGCTGCACAAGATCCTCTCGAAGATCAACTGTTAAGGTAAGTTCTTATGTAACTGTACTTTTCAGTTGGAAAATAACATGTCTGTGACGTGATATGTTTTAGTAAGTGTCCCCAGAGAGAGACTCTAGATGTGAGGGAGCCTGGGGTCATACTGAAAGGGACAAAGCTTTGAGTGGTTGAGAGACCTTGGTCAAATACTCAGAAATAGAAAAGAAGCAAAACAAATGATCTGTTAACTGAATAAGCAGTCCGCATTATTCCTCAGAAAAAAAATATTTTTTATGATTGGTTGTGTATACACACTTTCCAGTTATAGTAAATACACATCTTTGAGCGAGCATGACTATAAAAATGTACAAGTTCTTGTAAAAAAAAAAAATCTGTAGCAAGGAATGCACACCTTTCTGCGAGGTAGGCCCCAGTGATTCTGCAGAGAGATAAACCAAGGGGTCACAGGGTCACCATTTAAAGTCAAGCAAATGGGGTTGGTGTTAACGAGGACTTACTATTTTCAAGGACAAACCAAGGGGTCGGTGCTACAAGGACAAACTAAGGGGGGGGTCACTGTTACAAGATCAAGATGGGGTGGTCGATGCAAGGTCAAACAGAAAACTCACTTTTGCAAGGACAAACCAAGGAGTCATTATTACAGGGACAAACTATGGGGTCACTCTTCTAAGGACAAACCCAAGGGGTGAGTGTTACAAGAACAAACCTGGGGGTCAGCATTACAAGGACAAACCTAGAGGTCACTGTTACAAGGTCAGACCAGTAGGTCACAGTTATAGCTGAAAAACAAGGGGTCACAATTACAAAGTAGAACCAAGAGTTGCTGTTACAAGAACAAACCTAGGGATTAGTGTTACAAGAACAAACTAAAAGATGTGATCAGTGCTACGAGGTCAGACAAAAAACTCACTTTTACAGGGGCAAACCATGTACTCATTGTTAGAAGGCAAAACTGTGGGGTCACTCTTCCAAGGACAGACCAAGGGGTCAGTGTTGCAAGAACAAACGTAGGGGTCAGTGTTACAAAGACAAACCTAGAGATAACTATTGCAAGGTAGAAGCAGTAGATCACAGTTAGAGCTACAAACCAAGGGGGTCACAGTTATAAGATAGAACCAAGAGTTGCTGTTACAAGAGCAAACCAAGGGGTCAGTGTTACAAGGGCAAAAGAAGTCAGTGTTGCAAAGTCAGACTAAAGGTTTTACTGTTACATGGACAAACCAAAAAGTCAGTGTTAGAAGGACAAACCAAGGGGTCACTGTTACAAGGTCAGACTAAGGGGTCAGTGATACAATGACAAACTAGGGGCTCACAGTTACAAGGACGAACCAAGGTTTAAGTGTTACAAGGTCAAACCAAGGAGTCCATGTTACAAGGACAAACTGAGGCATCACTGTTGCAAGGATAAAGCTAAAGCTCACTGGTTACAAGGAAAAAACCAAGGGGTCAGTGTTACAAAGATGAACCAAGGGGTCACCGTTACAAGGACGAACTAAGAGGTTTTTGTTAAAAGAACAAACCTAGACCTCAGTGTTATAGTGCAAACTAAGGGGTCAGTGTTACAAAGTCAAACCAAGGGGTCACAGTTACAAGGAAAAACCACAGGGTGAGTGTTACAGGGTTAACACAAGGGCTCAGGATTATAAGGACAAACCAAGGAGTCACTGTTACAAGGTCAAACTAAGCAGTTAGGGTGTTTTTTACAAGGTCAAACCTATGGGTCAGGGTGTTTTACAAGGTCAAACCTTGGGGGGTTAGTGTTATAGGGACAGCTCAAGGGGTTAGGGTTACAAGGGCAAGCAAAGTGTTATTAGGTTATATTAAGGTGTCACTGTCAAAAGGACAAACTAAGGGGGACGCTGTGGCGCCAGCATTGTGAAGTCGCAGTACAGCTCGACTCTGTGCTGGAAATAATAACTCTTTAAATTAGTATATTTTCTAATCGGAAAAACAACTACATTTCTACTATATGAGAAAGTTGACAGCTCAGAGACTATCATGGGAAAAACCTCACAGGAATCCGCAGACTGGAGAAAGTAAGAAAGACGGAGGGAAGGGAACTTCATCTGGCCTTAACCCTTGTGCTACACATGGCGAGACGACTGAAGGTGAGGAGACTCTGCAAACACTGGGTCGGAAAATGCAGCAGCTTCTGGAATCGGTAGCCTCTATAAACTCTAAACTAGACACTTTAGTCGGGAGAATAGCCGCTGTAGAAAGTGCAGTGGACACGCTTCAGAGCGAGGTGGAAGATGCAAAGCGGCGTGTGACAATATGCCAAAGTACCACCTTACAAAGAGCAAAAGAACAACAACATAATGAACAATAGACTTTAAATCCTTGAAAATCAGATCCGTAGCCAAAATGTACGTATAGTAGGCTTACCGGAGGGATCTGAGGGGGATTCTCCTCGTCTGTTTGTAGCGGATTGGCTAGCTGAGCAATTTTGTTCCCATATGGCAGATCTTGAGTTCACCATTATTAAGGCCTACCATTTACCCCACCATTCGAAAGCACCACCGGAGCTCCCAAGGGTCCTAATGATGGTATTGGATAGTATGGGAATTAGGGATCGTTTGTTGAATATGGCAAAGCGTTTTGGGCCCCTTACCAATGAAAGTGCCTCAGTACACCTGTTTCCAGATATTTCATATGCTACCCGTCTTAGACGGAAGAAATTTGATGGGGTCAGAGCAACTCTGAGAGAACTGAGCATACCTCATACGATTCAATTCCCAGCAAAATTAAGGATTATTCAGGACAGTAAAATATATATTTTTACAGACCTGTGTGATGCTGGGAAATGGGCTGTAAAGATGGCAGCTATGAGGACCGGGAAGGACGCTACGAGTGTAGAAGGAGACGCTGACACATGAGGACTCTCCTTATACTTGCTTATTGCTTGATGTTCTAGGCTTAAGTTAAGGCTACTAGATACTAATCTGGGTGGCTTACAGAGGCTGAAGCGACCGTTTTTTTTGTTGTTGTTTGTTTGTTTGTTTCCTTCTAAAGCTTTCAGTCTTTACTGTTTAGTCTAAAATATATGGGGTGAAGACCCTATGAAGTTATTTAGAGCTGAATGCGTGTGTTTGAGGGGTGAGTAAGTTTATCTTCCTGAAATCTTGAGGGATATATGGTTATACGATTTATTGCCATTGCTGGGATCTTTCCCCTGTACTTAGCACTGCATTTTGGTTTAAATAGTCTCTTTCTCATTATAAGAACAATTTATAAATACTGTTGTTTTATATTTTTATTGGGACACGGGAGTAAGGGCGATGTACTAGCTGACTATAAAAATGCTTACTGTTTTAATTTTACATATAGTAAATTACATGGCTCCAGTATCCTTCGGGAAAAGGAGAGTTAGATTCACATGTTTGGTATAAATTTTTTTTAAGGCAATAGCCATGAACACTTGGGCCTAGATACACAGCATTTAGTATTCATATCTTGAGTAGATAAGCATTTTGTTGCCCCTCTCTATCAGGTAATTTGTAAGGGATACCTTCTCCTGTATAAGATCTCAAATCTCTTTTTAAAGAGTGTACAATGTTCGTTGTTCCTTGCATGGGACTTTTGTATGAGTGTACAATTTATTTAAAATGAATAAAATACAAGTTAAAAAAAAAAAAAAGGACAAACTAAGAGTCACTGTTACAAGGAAAAACCAAGGGTCTGTGTTATTAGGGCAGATCCAGGGATCATTGTTAGAGACAGAAACGCAGGAACAGACTTTGACAGCAGATAAGGACTATTTGGCCCATCCAGTCTGCCCATTTCTCCCTACCTACTGTACACTGTTAGTGCAGTCCCTGCCTGATCTACAGCTCTTTTTCTCTCCTCCCTTCCTTTCTACTATGAAATCCTTGTGCTTATCCCATGCATTCTTGAGCCCCACCGCTGCTGGAAGGCTGTTCCAGGAATCCACCACTCTTTCTGTGAACAAGTACTTCCTTAATCTCTGCTGAATCTACCCCCTCTAGCTTCATAGCATGTCCGAGATGTACCAAGGGGTCACTGTTACAAGGACAAACCAAGTGTCAACGTTACAAGGTCAAACCAAGAGGGCACCGATAAAGGACAGGTCAAGGGGTCAGGATTACATGGACATACCAAGGGGTCAGGGATAATGAGGGCAAACCAAGTGTTACTAGGTCACACCAAGGTATCACTGCTAAAATGATAAACTAAGGGTCACTGTTACAAGGAGAAACTAAGGGGTCTGTGTTACAGGATCGAACTAAGAGGTCTGTCTTGCAAGGTCAAGATGGGATCAGTGCTACAAGAGCAAACCAAGGGTCTTTGTTACAAGGTCAAGATGAAATCAGTGCTGCAACTACAAAGAGCTCAGTGTTACAAGGACAAAGCAAGGGGTTTTGGTTTCAAGGTCAAATAAATGGTTGTAAGAATGACAAACCAAAGGATCTAAGTTGTAAGGTAGAACCATGCCTTGCTGTTACAAGGACAAACCAAGTAGTCACGGTTACAGGGCTATATTAAGAGGTCAGTATTCAAGGTCAAACTAGTCAGTGACTTGTACAAGGACATACCAAAGAGTCTGTGTTACAAGGACAGAGCAAGAGCTCACCATTACAAGGACAAAGCAAGGGGTCACAGTTACAAGGTAGAACCAAGTGTTAACAAGGACAAATCTAGGGGTCTGTGTTAAAAAGTGTTAAGAGGCAAACCAGGGTCTCACTGCTACAAGGATGAAGCAAGGAGTCACTGTTACAAGGACAAACGTAGAGGTCAGTGTTACAAGGACAAAGCAAGGGGTCACTGTTACAAGGACAAACCTAGGAGTCAGTCTTATAAGGCAAACCGAGCAGTAACTGTTACAAGAACCAAGGAGTCGCTGTTACAAGGACAAACCAAGGGCTCACTGTTAATATGTAAGGTAATACATAAGGCGGGGTGTCCAACCTTTTCGGAGTCGTGAGCCACATTTAAATTTCTGAGTAAGACGTGAGGCACAACAACATGCAACCCCTACCATACCCAACATTCAGCTCTTACCATACCTATAGTTACCCATATTTAGGACTTAAAATAATAACATAGTCATAATATTCATATTTTATTAAGTTAGAGTATATTGTGAAAAATAGTTGTATTTTTAAAACAATTATTCAGAGCAGCTCTGGAGCTTTAGATTTGCTTGCAGGCGTAGTAAAAGTAGCTTGCTGAGCACTCGGGACACTCTTCAGCTCCTGTCCTTTGATTTTTCTCAAATTTAAAAGACTGTGATGTGTAATTGACAAATCTCTCTAAAGCCACATCAAACTGCTTTGAGAGCAACATGTGGCTGCAGAGCTACAGGTTGGCAACCCCTGACATAAGGGAACCCTAGAGGTGGGAAGGAGATGCTAAAGCCTATGACCGAGTAGGACCAGCGACTGCTAATGCAGGCAGGAAATACGGGCAGACTGGGTAGGCTTAGTGGGCCTTTTCTGCTGTACAGTTACTATGTTACTGTTACAAGGACAAGCCAAGGGCTCACTGTTGCTTGAACAAACCTCGGGGGCAGTTACATGGTCAAACTAAAGGGTCAGTGTTAGTGGCTTAATAAAAAGGGGTCGCTGTTATGTAGGCAGAACTAGGGGCCAATATTACAAACTCAAACCGAAGGATAAGGTTACAAGGATAAGCCAAGGGTGTTACTGCTACACAGTCAAACAAATGGGTTTCTGTTACAAGATCAAACCAAGAGGTCTGTGTTACAAGCTCAAACCAAGGTTCCATGACTAGAGCTACACACAAAGTGGTCACAGTTATAAGACAGAACTAAGGATTGCTGTTATAAGGACAAAACTAGGGGTCGGTGCTACAAGGACAAATCAAGGGGTTATTGTTACAGGGATATACAAGGGGGTCCGTGTTACAAGGTCAGACTAATGGGTTGCTATTACCAGGACAAACTCTGGGGTCACTGTTACAAGGACAAACCAAGAGGTCAGTGTTAGAAGGGAAAACCAATAGGTCAGTGTTGCAAGGAGAAACCAATTGGTCAGTTTCACAAGGACAGACCAAGGGGTCTGTTTTACATGGCCAAACCAAAGGGTCGCTGTTACATGGAAAAAGCAAGAGTTCAGTGTTTCAAAGAGGAACTAAAGGGGACTGAATAAAAATGACAAACTGAGCTTTAATAGCTGATAAAATATTTTAAAAAGCATTTATTGTGGCAAGTGGTAAGTAAGAGTATTACAAAGGAAACCCTGGCACTTCGGTTCTAATGATCTCTCATCATTCACCTGTCTAGTCTTTTGTTATATCATGGATCTGGTTCACGATCCACCCTCTGGTAGTCTGCTAGATACAGCAGATACACTAAAAATCTTCAAGATAAGCCCCTTCTAGCACATAAGGTGTATATCCTCCTGCTCTGCTCCTTCGACGGTAAGTCATCTTTTCCACTGGAAGGGACAGGTCTCCTTCAAAGCTCCATGAATGTCGGAGGATTCTAGTTTTCAAGTGCTAAAATCTTGGCAAACTTTGACTTTTTTTTTTAATGTAGCTTTTTGATCCCCACTGCCACCTCCCGCCTACTTTTTTACAGTTTTTCCTACCTTTACACCGGGAGCCCAGCACACAGACCTGTGTGTGCATGGAGGTGCACATGCACCCTGTGGTGCCGGCTCAGCCCCTTCTGCCTCTCTCCTGGTATTCGTGAGCACCCCCATAACCTGAACTGCCACCTGTTCTCCACCGGGTGACAGCTAAGGGCCTGGGGAAACTCCAGATCCCTCTCCAAGACAGGAGAGCTGCCCCGCGGCCACTCAGTCCCACTCCTCGCCTTCCCCCCGCCAATTCCCAAGAACCTGGGCCTGTTCCTGGACCTGGATCAGCAGTGTGGCGCGAGGTGTGGTGTCCAGCGCCTCAACCTCAATGCCACCTGGCTGGCACAAGCTTTCCTATTTTTAGGTTCATCCCGGGGATGGATACAGATGGAAGCCAACTGAAATTGAACCAGATTTTAAGCTGTTGGTGGCATTTTTAGTGAATGTCCACCTTCATGGCATACACCCAGCACAAGTTGGCTGATGTGTCCTTCCTGGGTGCCAACCTCTTTGGCCCTGTGGTGGAAGGACATCTCACTTATATTGACAAGTCCAGTGCCACCCTAGATTCTGTTGCTTCATCCAAGAAGGACCCTATGCTGGCCAAGGCTAAGAGAAAACCTTTTTTGGCCCAAGGGTTTCAGCCACAGCAACCTCCATAACAGCCCCAACAGGGGCAGATTTAGCACTGGCATCCAAGGCAGAAGTTCTGTGGTCAGGGCAAGAAAAAAGGCAGGAGCCCAGCAGACTGGAGCACCCTGTATGACTGCTAAGTGATGGGTTGCATGGTGCCATTCCTTCTCCCGTACATTCCTGGTCACAGCTCCCAGTCAAGGGTGGACTCACTCCATTCTTACCACAGTGGTCCACCATTACAATGGATGGGGATTTTGAAAGTGGTGGGCAAAGGGTTGTCAGTAGACTTTTAAGCTCCCCGCATACGAATCTCGGGCTCCTTGGGAGTCTAGGGTTCCTAGTTGCATGCTTCTGTGCTCAGGAGCAAGATTGCTCAGGTCCTTGAGCATAGAGCATGTCCTGGACACCCTGTCTACACAGGGATATGTCTCCTGGTACTTTCTGGTGCAGACATGGAGAGGGGCTGGTGTCCAATACTGTATTTGTATGACCCGAACAAATTTGCTAAAAAATGGAAGTTCCATATGGTAGTGCTGATTCAGATCATACTATCCTAGGAGGAAGGGGAATGACTTTGCTTCTTGGGCCTCCAGGACACATTCTTCTACATTCCAAACTGTCTGGCCCACTGTTGCCTCTAGTTCAGGATGGAAGAGGTTCTGCACCAATTCAGGGTCATCCCAGTCAGCTTGATGTCTGTACCAAGGGTCTTCACCAAATGCCTTGCAGTGGTGGTGGCCTTTCTTTGGCATGAGCTAGTTAGGTTGTACCTTTACTTAGGTGACTGGCTCATAGCAGGCATCTTCAGAGAGACAGTGGAGAAGTCCAGGGAGGGAGTTGGACCTCCAGACCTTTTATGACTTTGGCTTCCTGGTTAACCCGGCCAAGTCAGTACTGGTCCCCATGCAGGTAATCAAGTTCATGGAGGCAGAACTGGACTATTTTAGGCCAGGTCCTGCCTTCCCTACAACAGGGCATCGGATCTTGCGTAAAAAGATAGGCAGTGATGTCAAAAAAAGATCAATGGTCCATCATACCTGTAAAACCCATTTAAACCCTGGGACCTGCTGTTTAAACAGGGTTCTAGACCACACTATCCACCCACATGCTATCCACCTTATTGCTACCACCCTGAGCAACTGCAAAGCCCTTTACTGTGTACTAGCCATGCTTGAAACCATTAGTGGTCTTGGCATCCACCACATCAGATGGCAGACTATTTCACAGCTCAGCCACCCTTTCCCACATCCCCCACTTGAACCTCTTCTCCCCCCCCCCAGCAGTTTCCACTCATGCCCCTGTGTTCTTGATCCTCTACTCCTGCTGACTAGATCCTCGTTGTTTACCTTGTTTATTCCTTTCAGGAACTTGAAATTTTCTATCATATCTCCCTCTCTAGCCGGATTGCCAGCCAATACGTGTTCATTGCCTTGAGCCAATCTTCATAAGATCAGTCCTGTTGGCCCTAAACTATGTTGCACTGCCTCCAGCCTGTCCTTATCTTTCCTCAGAAGAGGACTCCAGAACTGGGCACCACTGATCTGTAGAGAGGTAGAAATACCTCTTTTCTTGTCAACACCCCCCTTACTATACACCCCAGCATCCTGGTGCCTTACTGCATGTCATTGAGTCACAGGTCAGGACGCACAGGATGACCAGGAGCAGGTATAAAATTCACAAGTAGCATTTTATTTTTTCCAATAACAGTAAGATAAAAAATAAAAAAAATATTCAGTATAACTATTTACAAAGGCAGTACAAATGGAGAAAACCAAGTCCTTCTTCTGAGGGTATCTCTAATTCCACATTTCAGTCTCTCACTCTCCTTGTCTTTCTAGCAAAAGCATTGCTGCTCTTTTTATAAGTCTTTGTCTGAGTACTCATTAAGAAAGCCTGCTTCTCACATAATTTCTTGTAAGTTTACTGAATGTTCTTGTCAGTTTCATTCCTTGAAGGTGCAGCAAAACAGTAGGTGGTGTCCCAGAAACTAATCTTTTGTTCACAGCTCTGTAAAGGGCTTGAAAACTGCATCTCAGGTTAACCCCTTGAGTTCCAAATAGCTTTTTGCAATCATTTTCAACAGTATAACTATATACAGTTTTAAACAAAGGACCCCAGTATCACATACAGTTTTACACAGAGATGCACATATATTTTTTAACTGCAGATATGCAAGGGGGAAGAAAAGACAGAAATAGCAAGGGAAGGCAGAGAGATAGCGAGAGGCAGATAATCACGAACTCGTCTAAGTGATCATTTCCTAGGTCTCACAAGAAAATTTGGTTGCACAACCACACAGAATAGACAGAAAAGGAGAGGGCAGAGCAGACCCTTGCATTTAAACTCTTTCTGCATAACAAATGAGGCAGGGCCTTATTCAGTCCTGTCACACTGTGGGCCTTGTTACACTGGTTTGATTGTTATAGGGAATCAGTAATGATGAGTCCTAGGTCTCTTTTCTCAGAGGTAATGCCCAGCCGAATGTGCCCATCCAGTGGGAGCTGGGCCGCCAGTGGTCTCAGTGCTAAAGTCACCTAGACTAGCCATTCCGCCTGATCCAGTTGATGCAAGATGCCTTCAGATGGTAGCTGTGTACCTAGAACCTGGAGGAAGGAATTCTCTTTCTCTGGCCAGAGATGTCCACTACCCTGACAATAGATAAATCTTCTGTGGAGTAGGAATCTCACCTAGGAGAACACAGGGCCCACAGGTTCTGGTCACCCCAGGAGTCCTGAAGCAACATCAACCTGCTCGAGCTCCATGCTGTGTGTCTGGCTGTGATAGAATTTGCTCTGTTGATTTGGGTCAGGTTGTGCAGGTGCAGCTGGACAACATGACCACCATTTTTTACCTGAACAGGCAGGGCAGGATGCACTCCTTTTCACTGTGCCAGGAGGCTCTTAGCACTTGGTCACTTGTGCATGGCCTGCAGGCCAGTCTCCTCGCAGTGCGTGCCACCAGAGAAAGCAACCAGCTGGTGGGCATTCATAGACAAGTCAAAGAAACATTGCAGTAGTGGTCATTGCACTAGTACATGGTAGACCAACTGTTCTCTCTGTAGGGCACCCCTCTTGTGTTCCTGCTTGTCTCATAGGAAAACAGAAAACTGAGGCTGTTCTGTGCTTGCCTCCCTTAGACCAGGACCCTGCTGAGGAGATGCCTTCTCTCAGCCCTGGACCCCAAGCCTTCTGTACCCCTTTCCTCCCTTCCCCTTGATTCACAGAATGGTAATAAAGGCACAGACGGTCAAGGTGCTGGTGATCCTGATTGCTATAGACTGGAAGAGACAGATCTTACTTTAAGGGGGCTCTTGTAGCAGGAAGCACTGTTGGCACTAAGCCACGAGGCACTAGGTCCACATGGAAAACTTCTAGCTAGCAGTATACAGCGGGGGACCACCCCCGATGTCGGCATGTTCACGCCCGCCCATGGTATAAAAGGTGTGGTCCCCAGCCCATCCTCATTTCTTTTCCTGCCATTGACCCACGCAAGTCAGACCTCCATGGACTCCTGCTTCTGTTGACTGCCATTTTCTTTGTGATTTTCTCTGCGATTTCTTTATTTTCTACTTATTTTGCCATTTTCTTCGACTTTTTTACATGTCTTCTTCTCCATCCACCTCCTCAGACTGGCTGACGAAGTGTGCTTGTGGCAAGCAGCTTTCCTGCAAGGATGGCCACTCTTCTTGCCTGCTCTGCTTAGGCCCAGACCTCGATACCAAGGCCTGCCAGCATTACCAGGACTTCAACCAGGTCACACAGAGACGCCGTTTGAAGACCTGTCAAAATTTCCTGCTGCAGCAGAAAGTAGCCGCAATGGAGAAGGAGATCCAAGGAAAAAAGTTCCTCTTCTGCTCAGTTCTCTGTGGCTTCAACTTCTTTCACTTCTGAGAAAGAGAAGAAGTCTAGCAGCAAGCACAGTCACCAGGACAAGTACAGGGATCGACCTCGGTCAGCTTCCCGCTCTCTGCCCCTGCAGAAGTTGGTAGCCGACTCTGGGTCTTCCTCCCGCTGGAGGTCATCCCCATCTACCCTAGCTGCCCTCACTCCTTCTGGGCTCCTGGTGTCTCAGCCTCCTGCCCTCATCACCATTTTGGGCAGTGACTCTTTGTGGTTGAGGCCATTGTCCCCAGCATCTCAGCCCCTGAAGCTCAGGCCCTTACTCCCAGCAGGTCCTCATCCAGGTGGCTCGACCAGTTCTCCGGTCTTGGCATTACTTAGGTAGGTCCTGAGTTCCAGGACCAATGCCTCCAAGCGATGCCCGGAGCATGTGCTTGCCTCCCCCACAAGAGCAACGCCTCTGCCTCTGTCAGGAGCTAGCTACCCTGCTTAGGCTTCTCCTTTGAGACCTGCACCAGCTGTTTCTCCAAACCGGTGTCAGCCTTCACCTGTGCAGCAGTGTCAGACATCAGCCTCTCTGGCCTTAGCTCCAGTGCAGCTGCAGTCAGCACCTATGCCTCAGCTGATGCCGACTGGTCCTGCGGTGATTCCTGCACCAACGTCTGAGATACTGAAGTCAGGTCTTCCAACATCTTCAAGACTGATGTCAGAAACTCCTTTTGCCTCAAGGACCGACTCCAGGTTACCTGATGCCTTCAGGGCCAACACTTGTGTAACCGATGCCTCTGGTACTGATGCGTGGCCATTCTTGCCCTAGTGTACCAGCGCCGCCTTCCCACGCTCCACCCCAAAATCCTCAAACCGATTACATGGAGTTATTCTCAGTTTGGTGGGAGTTTATGAAGGCTAAGGAATCCCACAGGAAGCCCTCCACTCCACCTACTACGGGCCTTCCTATGAACCCATACTGGTTGGGCTCTAGCCTCCCCCAGTCTCCTGAGGACAGCAGAGACCATCCTCCAAGGGACAGCCATTCACTGACGCCACTCCCCGACTATGACTCATCGGGGGGATTCTTCCTCTTCTTCTTAGGATGAATCCGAGAATTCCAGGCTACCTTCTGAGCCAGAGGAACTCAGGGACCCCCCTAGATCTCCCTTGGACAATCCCACTTTTATAGGTGTAATGAAGCACATCCAGTCCCTGATGGGTTGGGAGACAGAGGAGCTTGACCCTGTGCGTCGCCGGCAGGCAGTCTTCCTCTGTAGGAAAGAGACCCTTCCCCTGGTGGTCCATCCTCTTATTGACACTCTTGAGGATGTCAACAAAACCACCTGCAACCATCCATCCTCTACTCTGGCCTTACCCAAAAAGGCTGACCGCTTTTACCATGCCCCCAGAGACAAGCCTTTCTATGGGGAGCATCCGAAAGCGGACTCGGTGGTGATTAATGCAGCTCATGCCTGTACCAAAAAACTCAAGCACCTTAGTTCTCATCCTCCGGATAAGGAGTCTCTCCAGGTAGACCAATTCAACTGGAAGGTCTACACTTCTGCCACCCTGGCAGTCCGGACCCTGAACTTCCTAGCCTACATGCTGCAGTATCAGAACGCCCTGTGGGACATGGCTCTCGACTTGGGTCAGGCTCTTCCAGAGGACCCAACCAAGACACAGACGGTTCAACTCCTCAAGTCTGGCTCTGATGTGGGCAGTCATGTACTCAGAGTTTCTTACGATATGGCAGATGCTGCCAGCCGGGCGGCGGCCACAAGAGTTTGTATTCACCACCATGCCTGGCTCAGGGTTTCTGGCTTCACCCCAGACGTTTGGGCTAAGATCCTGGATGCCCCCTTCCAGGGTCCTGTCCTTTTTGGTGAGGATGTCCAGAACATTATCTCTTGCCTACAGTAATCAGGTAAGGTTTTGAGGTCAGTACAATCCATGTACTGTTCCCAGTCCAAGCCTCACCAACGTCGGTTCTTTCGCCAGGCTTCCCAGACAACAGTCTAAGGGCCAGCAGCCCAGAAGTGCCTTCAAACACAATGCCCTTTTGCAGTCGGCTGGAGCCTCAGCCCCTAGAGCCTCCCCTGCCACGTTTCCCATCCCTGGCCCCTCAGCCTGACTCCTTACCTGACCCCTGACCCTAGCAGAGACCTTGGGGGGGGAGGCAGGGAAGGGTCGCTTTTCCTTGTATCCAGAAGGATAACACAACGTAACCTCAGACCAGTGGATCCTTCAATTTGTGGAAAAGGAGCATATTCTGGAGTTTCTGGAGATTCCCCCAGACAACCCTCCCTTGCACTCCCATTACCCCAGGGATCACATTGCCCTCATCCAGGAGGAAATTCCAGCGCTTCTGTGCAGAAAAACCATAGAACCCATCCCACCAGCCCAAAGAGGGAATGGATTTTATTCACACTTATTCCTGGTCCCAAAGAGGACCATCCATCTGAGGACGAATCTTGATCTCAACCACTTGAATCTGTTCATCGAATACAAATGCTTCAGAATGGTCACTCTTCAAGGCCTCCTCCCCCTTCTCCAGCAGGCGGACTGACTTTGCTTGCTGGATATGCAGGACGTTTATCTCCATATCCTGGTCTTTCAGCCCTACAGAAGGTTCCTTCGCTTTTGCTTCCAAGAAAACCATTTTCAATTTCAGGCCCTCCCGTTCAGCCTTTCCGCGGCTTCCAAAGTCTTTATCAAGTGCCTGCAGTGGTGGCTGTGGCCCTCAGGAGGCAGGGACATTATGGCTTCCCTCATCTGGATGACTGGCTTTTCACAGCCCCCTCCAAAGACCAGCTGAACCGGACTGTGGAGGTCACCTTCTGCCTGTTCCGGACTCTGGGGATTGCACTGAACTTGCCCAAGTCCTCCCGTCAGCTGAGCCAACACCTGCAGTACATTGGTGCAATCCTAGACTCTGCTCAGGGCAAAGACTTCTTCCCACCAGACACGGTAGAACGCTTGCAAGTGCAGGCCCAGCTGGTTTCCTCATCTCGTTGGGTCCCAGCCCAGTCATTCCTGTGGCTGCTAGGGCACATGGCAGTGGCCATAGCTGCAGTTCCTCTAGCCCGCCTACACATGAGTGTCTCAGTGGAATCTATGGGTCCAGTGGGACCAACGCATGGACAATTTGGAGCAGTTAATCTTGGTCTTCAGCCCTGTGCGGCAAACCCTTGCATGGTGGATGAACCCCTCCAACCTTTTCAAGGGGGTCTACTTCCGGGCAGAATCTCCACAACAGATTCTTAAGACAGGTGTGTCGAACCTGGGCTGAGGTGCCCATCTTGCAGGCCGTCAGACTCAAGGGACTTGGTCACAGCATGAGCAGCATCTCCACATCAATGTTCAGGAGATGAAGGCAGTTCTTTATGCCCTGCAGGCATTTCATATGCACCTGTTCCCAGGTCCTCTTCTGATCTAGACAGACAAAATGTTAGTCATCTACTACATAAACAAGCAAAGGGGGGAACTCACTCTTACCTCCTTTGCAGAGAGGCCATGAGAGTATGCTACTAGGCCATAGAACACAACCTGGAACTAACTGCCATACATATTCTAGGTACCCAAAATGTCCTGGCTGACTGCTTAAGCAAGTCCAGGTCAAAGGCTTATGAGTGGGAACTCCTGCCCTTCGTGGTCAAAGATCTCTTCGACAGGTAGGGTCATCCAGAGCTGGACCTTTTTGCATTCCCACTCCGTGCAAAACTGCCCAATTTGTGCTTGCTCGATTCAGGGCCTGGTGTTTTCTGGCAAGATGCGTTGTCCCTGTCTTGCACAGGGAAGTTTCTGTATGCCTTCCCTCACTTTCCACTCCTGCAGAGGCTTTTCTTCTCAAGCTGCAGTTAGAGGGAGTGGAGATGATTCTTATAGCTCCCTACTGGCCACACCAGATATGGTTTCCACTGTTGCAGCAACTAGCAGTGGAGCCTCCAGTTCCCATGCCACTGTACTCCAACCTCCTCTCCAAGGAGCAGGGCACTGTGGTCCACCCGGACCTCAAGTCTCTACATCTTCATGTGTGGCTCCTGCAGACTTAGCCATTACCCGCTTCAGGGTCTCCTCTTGGGTGGCAGATGTCCTAGTGGTTGCAAGGAAGCCTTCCACTAGGAGAACCTATGTGATGAAGTGGAAACAGTTCTCCACTTGGGCCACTGCTCAACACCTGGATCCCTTCACTTGTTCAGTGAATCTTATCCTGGAGTACCTCTTTGCCCTTTTTGGACTCAGGTCTGAGTTACTTCTCACTTCAGGTGCATCTTTCAGCCATCTAGGCATACCATGCACCTGCTGAGGGCAAAACTATTGCCCAGCTGGATCTTTCCCATACCTTTCTGTGGGGTATGCTCCACGCGAATCCTCCCATTAGAGGCCCTGTCCCATGGGATTTACTGTCTATTTTGGAGAAACTTACTCTGCCTGCCTTTGAGCCAACTGCAGGTTGCGGGCTGTGCTTTCTGTCATGGAAAGCATTGTTTTTAGTTGCCATTACTTCTGCTCGGAGGATTTCTGAGCTGCAGGCTCTGATGTGTAAAGAGACTTAAGTAGTTTTCCACAGACACAGGGTGTGTTTGCAGACCAGTCCTAAGTTTCTACCTAAGGTAATGTCTGAATTCACGTTGAATCCATCTATCCACCTGCCTGTGTATTTTCCTAAGTACTCAAATCAAGGGGAGGCCTTACTTCATACTCTAGATATTTACTGGGTGCTTCAGTTTTATTTGGACCACACCGACTCTGTCAGACAAATGTATCAGCTATTTGTTTTGATAGCCTCCAAGAGTCATGGGGCAACTGTTTCCAAACAGTTTATTTAAATGGTTAGCTAACTGCATAGTTTATTGCTACCACAAATACGACAAGCCTTTGCTAGGTCTGGTCAAAGGCCATTCTACCAGGGGCATGGCTGCCTCTGCTGCTTCCTTTAAGAATGTGTCAGCTAGGCCAGCCTGGTGGTGTTGAGGCACTGGATGCCACACCTTACGCTGTGCCGGCGACCCAGGTTCAGGAACAAGCCAGGGCCTCCGGGGGTCAGTAGGGGGAGTGAGAGAGGATTGAGCTTCTGGAAGACTGCTCTTCTCTCTTGGGGAGGGAAGGTTTGTCATCTGGCCTGCCTGTCACCCTCTGGTGGGAGCCGGGGGGTGGGTGATGCAGGTTGGGTATGGCACATAGCCGGCGGGCATGGTGTGTGGGTGCCCCCACACTTATGCACTCATGCTGATGCCGGAGGGGATCGCAAGAAAATGGAAAAAGATGGTGGCCAGGAGCTCTGTGAAGCCTGGTTCTGTTCTGTTGGTCCTCCATGTTGCCGCCCAGTTTGGATTGTGCTCCGAGGTGGGGAGCTTCCTTCCGGCTCTGCCACAGGGGGTAATCTGTGGGGGGGGGGGTGCTGGTGGTTGGGCTGGGGTCAGAGCCATTGGGCTGAGATACTGGTTGCCAGGTGGAAAAGTATAAAGTACGTAATAAATAAAAAAAAAAAAAAAAAAAAAAAGAATGTCTACTAGTGACATTTGTGCAGCTACCACTTAGAGCTCTGTCCATACCTTCATCAGACACTACAGCCTGGACATTGTCTCTAGGCATAGAGCCATCTTCGGACTTGCTGTCCTCCAGGGCCTTCTGTATTAAAGTGCCCTATGGCTACCAGTTTCCTCCTGCCAGCTGACCGGACCAGTTACTTCACAGCTTGGGACTCAGTCCTAACAGTGTTGCCTGCTGCAAGAGCCCCCTCAAAGTAAGACTGTATAGTTATATAAAAACTTACCGTAAAGTAGATCTTTGAGAGGAGCTCTTGAAGCAGGCACTCTTCCCTCCTCCTCCTCCCTCCTTCACCCAGTTTGCTGTTTCTCCATCTCAGCTGCTCTGCTTTCCTCTGTTATGAAGGCCCCCTTGGTTCTCCAATCTCTGATCATGCTGGGGTCCCCAGCGGGAGAACGGAAGATGGGCTGGGGTACCACTCCTTTTATACCATGGGCTGGCGTTGGCCTGCTTACGTCGAGGGCAATCCCCCACTGTATACCGCTAGCTAGAAATTTTCCGTGTAGTCTTAGCACCTGGTGGCTTAGTCCCTAACAGTGTTGCCTGCTGCAAAAGCTCCTCTTGAACATCTACTGTTATGGTAAGTTCTTATGTAGCTGTACTTTCTGGTACCAGCATCTCTTCTGCTCAGCAGCAGGTCCCCATGAAAGTTGCCTCTCCACCCGACCTGCAGATGAGGCAACTGCATGGTTATGGACCTGGACTTTTAGTCCCTGCACCTCTCAGCCTGGTTCCTGAGTGGCTAGAGTTCGGGGCCTGGGGCCGTCTTGGAAGACATGCTTCTTGTGGTGGAGGCTTCCCAAAAGAAGCCGACTCGCAGGGCATGGGTCATAACAGCGCCAACAATAACAGCGCAGCAAGAAATGCTGCAGGTAAAACCGTGGATCCCAAAACAACGCGGGAAAAAATGCAGTTGGGAACAAAACAACGTGGCCCATTAAAAATGATGGAACTTTCTTGATTTTTCATGGGGAGCTTCACCCCTGAACCCCCCGATGTGGGGGGGCTTCACCCCCCCCACACACACACACACCCCCTGGGCTTTAAATAACAAAGTATGAGGGAGTGTAGACTTCGGGGATGGGGTGAAAGTCGAGGATGGGGAAAAAATAATTAACCACGGTCCCAGGTCTCCTACCACGCTGTGTGCTGGTGCCTTAGCCACTCCACCATGGGAGCAGCTTGACCAGGCACTACACATACAGCAACTTGATCCCTCACTTGTTAGAGTACTGAGCGACAGGGGTAGCAGTAATTACCTACCACTATTATACCCCTGTCGCTCTAAATGCAGCCGCGCTTTACACAGTGCGGTTATTACCACGTGGTTTTTGATTCATGGTATTGACCTGGTACCGACTCGCAGACCTTATGTGTTCAAGTGGAAGCAGTTCTCACTCTGGTGCCAAGGGAAGGATCTTGATCCTGTCACCTCCCCAGGAATATTTTGGTTCCAGGAAAAATGTTTAAACTACATTATCATTGGGACATGTAATATTTGTGAATTTTTTAATTAATTGTCTCTTGGGGTGCATGTATACAGAATAGAGTGTGTATCCTATATAGCATAGAGTGTTGATTTTAACTAGACTGAAAATGTTTCTTGTATATAATTAAATTACAATATGTATGGCACTTTAAGAGGGATAGTCATTTGGCACAATTGTTTAACTATAAAAGTGATTCTCCCCCAGAGGGCACTATCTTTGAAAAAGCCTGAAGGACAAGTGGAACGTTAGAGTTGTATATTGTTCATTCTTCAGGACCCTTGTAGTTGTCTTTATTCGATTTTATTAAATAGTGTAGAGTACTCAAAATTGAAAAGGACTGTATTTTGTCTGAAACGCGTCAGGCGTTTTTAGCTGCTATTGTGTACCTTTGAATAAAGGACTTTTAACTATACTCTGGAACCAAGTGTTCACTTTTAAACATAGAGCTGGTGAGTGCCTGACTGCTTGTGACTGTTACTCAAAATTGCACTTCAGTGTGGGACTCCAGTTTTGTGAAGTGTGGGTAAGTACTGTGACTTTTATTTCTGTGGAACCCTAAAGATGCACCTGGCAGCCATCTATGCATACTGGGCACAGGCTGGTATGCCAACAGTGGCACAGGAGAAGGTGATCGAGCGCTTTTTCCTACTGGTGCATGAACCACTGCCTCCATGGTATCTACTGATGATACTGGCTATGCACATGGGCAAGCCATTTGCGCCTACTCAGAAGTGTGAGCTCTCACACTTGTCATGCAAGACTGCCTTCTTGGTGGCAGTTAACCTCTGCCAGAAGGGTGAGTGAGCACCAGGCATTCTTGGTGGAGTCTCACTATCTGGTCTTCCACAAGGACAAGGTCATCTTTCGCCCATGTGTAAAATTCCTCCCGAAGGTTGCGTCAGTGTTCTACCTTAACCAATTGATTAACCACCCTACCTCAGACTCTGATCACAGGCTTCATACCCTAGACCTGTGGAGGGTGCTGTCCTGTTCCGAGGAGCATATGGTGGGAATTTGCAGCGAGGCTTTCCAGTAGTTTGTCTCATATACTGAAGTTGCGCTTGGTAGACTGGTAGCAAAGCGGACGATTGCCAGGTGGATCACATTCCGCAATAGGCTGGCTGGTAAGGAGTCACCCAAGAGACTGATGGCTTATTCAGCCAGATGTACTGCTACATCTTTGGCTTCTTCCAGGGATGTCCCCATCAAGGAGGTATGCAAGAATACAGCCTGGGCTAAAGCACACGAACCTTCATCTTCCGCTATTGCATTGATGCGCTGAGTTGTCGCTATGCTGCTTTTGGGGCCTCAGTCCTCCAGTCTCTGTTTGCCAAGTAGGGGTATGTGCCTTGCTCCCTTCTCCTGGAGGACTGCAAGTAAAGTGCCAGAATGTGAGTAGTGAACTGAATCTACGATCCTAGAAATATAGGATCTTCTTCAGGGGTATCTCAGTCATCAGGTTACACCGTAGGAACCTTCACCGTCAGAGAAGGGGAATCCACTTGGAAGATTTTCAGCAGTACAGCTGGGGCTGCCCATGCCGTCAACGTCAGCAACCCTATATAGGTGTAGGTGGCCTCACTTTCTCCTTAGTACTTTCCCACCGTCGACTTGCATGCATAGTCTCTGTGGAAGCTTCATCGCAGTGTTCGAGCCATTTCGGGCCTATGGCAGTTTTTTCCACTATCATGATCTCATCCTCCCTAATGACATAGAGAGTGATGGGGAGGAGGAAGAAATCCTCATATCTGACAAATCCACTGCCTCATCTGTCAGTGAGGAGTCAATCAAGCATACTTCCAGGTCTCCTCCCGAGAATGCTACTTTTTTCAATGTCATGAAGCAGTTGTCTGCCACTATGGGCTTTCAAACTGAGGAGGAGGATGTCACCAGGAAAGACCTGGTAGACTTCTTTAAGGTCCCTGAATCTCCACCCAAGATCATTCCTCCTATGCTGCCAGCCCTCAAGAGTGCCACTACGGCAGCCTGGCACAGACCAGATATGGTGCCAGCTATGCCACGAAGGGCAGACAAGTTCTATAATGCCCCTCGGGGCCTTCCTTATTTTGTGGTCCAGGCTGAAACTGACTCAATAGTCATCAAAGCTGCCCATGACAGATCTAAGGTACCTAAACACCTTAGTTCCCTTCCCCCAGGCAAGGAATCCCATAGGACTGACCTCTGGGGTAAAAGGGTTTGCGTCTCGTCCACTTTGGGACTGATGATTGTAAATTGTTTGTCACACATGGTTAAATTCCAGAATGCCAGCTGGAGAAAGGGCAAGGCTGCTGCTCAAGCCCTTCTGGATGGCTCCCAGAAGCAAGAGCTGCTTCAGTGCTTGGAAACTGTGGAGGATGTTAGTAAACACCTCCTCTGGGCCCTATATGATATGGCCGACACAGTGGCCAGGGCGGGTGCCACTGGCATATGTCTTCAAAGGCACCCGTGGCTTCGGGTCTCTGGATTTGCAGCCAATGTGCAAAACAAGGTGCTTAATGCCCCTTTCATTGGCACCAAGTTTTTGGCCCTGATGTCCAGGACCTTATGAATGATCTTCAGGCCTCTGGCACAGCCATTGTTTTGGTTGACCATCCATGGCACCCCAGACATTACCTTATGGGTTTTAGCCCACCTGATGGGCTTAGTGATGCACATGACCTTAGGATCGAATTTCCACTCCCCAAATCTCAGAAGTCCCTGTTCTCCAGTTCAAATTGCGCATCTGATAAGGCAACAATCACCCCAGTAGCTGGCCTGGTGGCACTGAGGGGTTGAGGCGCTGGACGCCACACCTCGCACTATGCTGGCAACCCGGGTTTGGGAACGAGCCCGGGCCGTCGGGGGTCGTCAGGGGAGAGACAGGATTGAGCATCCATAGGACAGCTCTCCTCTCTCGGGATGGGATCCAGGGGTTGCCCGGTGCAGCAGCGGCCCCCGGTGGAGACGGCAGCACTGCTTTGCACTTGGGCTCATAGAGAGTACAGGGTGATGTTAAGCAGCTGCTCTCCTGACGTGTATGGGAGCATCCACGCCAAGGGCTGAGCGGCATTGCACGTCCCACATCAAGGGGACATAACTCAAACATAGGAAAAATCCGGCGCCGAGGATCAGGCGACGGCACCTGTCCCCCATGCCCTTTGCTGGGCTTCCCTGACCAACCTCTGATTTCGGGTGCCTACTCCTCGTCCGGTGTCGGAGCCTGCCTTGTAAGAGCGCCCCAAGTAGGAGAGGGGGCGACCCACCCCGGATAGGGTTAGCCGGGGGTGGCTACATCGGCGAGGCGAGAGAGAGGAGGTACGGTTCAGGAAGCTCAGGTGGGCAGGACAGTGGATGGGATGCCTGAGAGAGGACCTCTGGGCCGTGGGGAGGCGAAACAAAGTTGACGGGGACACCCAGGAGTCCCTGTATAGTGCCAGGAAGGTAGGCCTGTGAAATTCACAGAAAGTTGTTTTTTATTATAAGCAAATAATGTCTGAGCCTGTCTATAGTCTGTCTGGAATGCTTATACAGCATTATAAAATGGGTAGGCTAAATCAAGGAATGTGATTGGCTAGCTGCCCATGCATGAAATATGTTCCATGCATGGGTAAAAAAAAGTGCTGGCAGTAAAAAGGCCAATATCCATAAGCCATGGAACGTTGGCATTTTTACTGTCTGCCATCTTTGCATTTGACAAACGCGAGAAAAACACATTTGAATTATTCAGCATACCTGTCTTAAAATCGTAACGATGCTTAGAGCAAACGAAGTAGATTTCAATATTAGCATGTTGGATGAGGAGATGGAGAGGATTTTTAGCATACCAGAGGAAAATTTTACTGTGGTGGAGAAAAAGCCAGCAAGTCCCACAGTAAGTGTTATTAATTGCACAGAACCTGTCACCACGATGCCACCGCGAATGACAGTGACTGCTATGCCAACACATGTTAATAAGGCAAAAGTTGCAAACACGGCAGTAAATGAAGTTAAAACTGTAAACCCGATGGCCAGTTCATCACAGTACCTGACAGCTGGAGCTGTAACTGGCATCAAATCGCAAATGTCAAAGACCGCGGGAAATGTCAATTTCAGTGAAACTGACAAGCCGATCGCAAGCACATCACGGCACTTAGCACTAAGCAGTGATGCTATTGATGCAATCGAGGATGGGAAAAATGAAATGAACACAAAAAAACCCACATTCTGGGCCAAAAGTAAAAGAAATGTAAAAACATTTTTCTTGTTCAAATACCCACGCCACTTCCCAGTTATTATTCTATCCCTCCCTTTACCCTTCATTCTCTGTAGAACTACTTTATGTTGCATAGTAATTTTTCCAGCAATAATAAAAGTTTTTATGCACTTAACTTAAAAGTTTTCCTTGCTTTTTTAACCCAAAAAATGCATGACCATTTTATAAGTGCAATAAGACATTCCAGGGTGTGCATAGGAACATATTCTACCACATGCCAGGGGCTAAAGGCACTCAGCCAAGGCCTCGTGCGTTATTACGCCCCTGGCCGTGCGGTAAAATATGTTCCATGCACACCCTGTCATGTCTTATTGCATACTTAGTGCAGTTGTGAGATTTTGAAATTGGATTGGGAACCTTACTTGTAAGGCCAGCTCGATTGTTTGTTAATACTTCAGCTTTTAAATGGTTGGAGCAGATCGTGCTGCTCTGATTTGTCTGGTGTTCATGATTGTTTAATTCGTTATTTTCAGACCATTGGGCTTATTTAAAGTCTTGCCCTCTTTTCGTTTGTGTGAGCTGGGAAAGGTCTCTGCAATCTCGGGCATGCCAGAAGCGCTTCCCCTACTGTAGGGGCTTCCCACATCCATGATTCACCCCAGCTCCATTTGTTAAAGCATGTATCCATTTTGCTATTACTTCTAAAATCATACCATTTGGTTATCTCTTGGTGGTGGTGTACTCCGGGTGAGAATTGAGAGAAAACGCTAGCGGCGGCCGCGTGGTCAGGCGAACCCCCCCTCTTCACCTACTAACCCCGAGAAGACTGCAGCTCACTGGTGCTCGATGCAGGAGTCGCAGTTTGCATGGCGGCACGGTTCCCTCAGACACCATGCGGCAGGTGAGTCTCCACCGGCTGATTGGGCAGGCCGCTGACGCACGAGTGTCCCGAGGTTTGGCCTTGCCCGCAGCTCAGCTCTGTTGATCGCGTTTACTCTCCCTCACTCTCCTGATGACCATGCACGTTCCCAGCGGCATCGGGAGAGTTTGCACACCATTCCAGAGATTTCTTGGCTGAATTGGAGAAATGAAAGAGGGGCCATTTATCCAGGCCACAGCCTCTCTTCTTAAGGATTCCAGCGATGGGGGGGGGGATCTTCCCCCTGCGCAGTGGAAATTAAAGTGGACAAGACAAAACTAAAAACAGGAAAGAAATTAAAGTGGACATGCTCCCTCGGGCCTCAGTGGGATCCCCTGCCAAGCGGAGACCTCTAGGCACTGTAGCGACTCAGAACAACTGGCCCCTGTGAATTTTATTCTTGGTTTAAAGAAACGCTGGGTTTACTCGATGGGTCTAGGCCCCTCCCTTAGTGGCTGGCCTAGTCGAGACCTCACTCCTTCAGGCCTAGGTCCTCTCCCTCTAGTGGCAGGCCCGCTTGGATTATTGCCATCCTCATATTAACACCCTCTACACCTAAGGGCACCTCTCCACAGCGGCCCTTCGGTGAGGACAGGGGCACGCAGTCTACTGGCTCACTCAGAATGGGGCACTATCGGAGAAGGCCACCTTTCTGTAGGAGGCCTAAATTCGTGGGCTAGAGCCTCAGCTAACCCCCCCGCTTAGGACAGGGGACAAGTAATAGCAGACGAGGGGGCCATCCCCTGCAGAGGAATGGCCTTATCTTTAGGGGCCACATTGGAGGTTGTTCATTAAAGGCAGTACCGCCACGTTGGGGCATCCAGTTCTTTTATTCACTGGAAGCCCACTATGACTCCACCTCTAACAATCTTTCCTTTTGTCTCCTCTCTTCACAGATGGTGAAGGCAAGAAAATGTACCTCATGTAGCACCACTCTGATGCCCCAAAACGCAGGACCTCAATGCCTTGCATGTCTCCACGATGAGGACGAACTGTCTCTGGAGCAGTCTCCAGGGACGGGATCAGACGCCCCAGGACATAGTGGAGTGAATTGGATGGACCCGGGAGCCATCCTCCTTCAGAACCAACAAGCAACCGTGGCCATGATAGAGAGCCAACAGAATTTTATGTTAAAAGATATGGAGAGACTAGAGGCCGTGACTCAGCCCAAGATACCTTAGAACCCAAAGCCTCTGCCAGAACCAGAGAATCCGGGGGGAACTACGGGGGCCCGTCAGGATAACGCAGAACCCTCCCCAAGTACCCTGACACAATACATAGAGGGCGATTTGGGGGATAAGGAACTGCCTGATGAGGGGGAGGACATTCCATCTGATGAAGAAGAGATGGAAACACAATCAGTGCCATCTCTCACATCCAAATTGTGCTCATTTGACCTGATTCCAGGCCTTATGAGGACAAACAAGACCACCATGGGGTTCGAACTTGAGGAAGGTCATCCTGAATCGAAACTCGACCCAATGATCCAACAAAGATAAGCTGCTAAGGACACCTTTCCCATCTGTCTGGCAATTGACGACATATTCATTAAAGAATGGGAGTCCTCGGAACCGGGTCGGATGTCAGACAAGAGAAATCTAGAACGCATGTATCCTGTCCAGGTGGACAAAGCCAGCGCCTGATGCACAGCCCCCACTATCGACCCTCAGGTAGCGGCTCTGAGCAAGAAGACCATACTACCCTATGGTACCATATCTTTAAAGGTCCATACAGATAAGTAGGTTGAGGACATGTTAAAGAAATTGTTTGAGATAGAGGGCACGGCAGCCAAAGCCTCCACCACTGCAGTCTACACCGCCTGCGCCAAATTTGATGGCTCGAGCAACTCCTGGAGAAAGAGGACCCTAATACCAGAGAGTCCGAACTGTTAGAATGCACTCTTAATGCGGCAAAATACTTGGCAGACATGGTGGTGAACACCCTAAAATTAAATGCCAGGGCAACGGCACTGACAAACCGTGCCAGGAGAGCACTGTGGCTTAAACTCTGGGAGGCAGATAATGTATCCAAAGCCTTGCTACAAAACTTACCTATGAAGGGCAAACTTGTGTTTGGAGAAGGACTCCAGGAGTACCTGAAGCAGAAGGAGGAAGGGAAGGATCTCCTTAAGAACAAGAGCAGACCTACCTATCTCCCATCAAACAGACGAAGATTTCGAGAGGGAAACAGAACACAACAAACACATAGGGACAATTACTACAAGAACAATTCCTTTTGGGGTAGAGGAGCTCAAGGAGGGGCACGTCCCTCCTTCAACTCCAGTTACTAAAACTCCACCTTTCAAGGTCAAGCCTCCAAGTTCGGAGGCAGAGGTAGAGGAAACAGGAACAGTCAATGACTACAAGCCACCTCTACCACAGACCCTAGCACGGGGTCCCTGTCCACCAGTGGGAAAAAGACTAATGCTGTTCAGTCGCAGATGGATGGATACAACATCAGACAAGTGGGTACTAGAAGTGGTGTCCTGGGTTTACGCTATAGAACTGTTCCACTGAGATTTGTAAGCTCCCCCATTTCCAGACGAAGTGCACCAGATATTACAGGACCTGAACAAGGCGATCCAGCTGGTGCTTCCACATGAGCAAGAATAGGGAGTGTACCCCATTTTCTTCCTCATGCCCAAAAAGACAGGTGAACTCTGCCCCATCCTAGATCTCAAGCACCTCAACAAACATGATCACACAGAGGTTCAAAATGGAAACAGTAAGGTCGACTCTCCGCAGCATCCGGGTGGGCGACTACCTGACCTCAGTAGACCTGAAGGACGCGTATCTGCACGTCCCGATCAGGCCAAGTCACCGGTGGTATCTACGCTTTCATATTCTAGTCAGCATTTTCAATATCAGGCGCTGCCCTTCGGTCTTACCTCGGCACCAAGGGTATTCACCAAGGTGTCCGTAGCCCTGGTTGCCAGATTGAGAGAGCAAGAGGTGGACATAATTCCATACCTGGACGACTGGCTGTTCCCAGCCCGCTCCAAGGAGCAATCACAGAAGGTCACCCAGATAGCACTATGGGCCCTCAAGGAGCACGGCTGGGTAGTGAACCAGGCCAGAAGTTACCTGGTGCCTACACAACAATTGGAACACCTGGAAGCAGAGATAAACACATCCCAGGGGTGGTCTAGGCCATCTCAGAAGAGGATAGAGACTGTGAGGGCCTTCGCACAACTGCTGAAGGCCAGCAGACTCCCGACCGTTGGGCAAATAGCCCAGATGTTAGGCTGTATGGTGTCATGTATCGACGTGGTCTCCTGGGCAAGGTGGCACATGAGACCACTGCAGAACTACATGCTGACCCAGGGATCCCCAAATGAGCGGAACCTGAAGGTCAGGATACCATTACCAGACTTGGTACAGCGATCCCTAGCCTGGTGGTCAACGAACCAATCCCTCACACGAGGGGTTCTATTGGAATCCAGCTATGATGTCACCATCGAGATGTATGCGAGCCTCCTGGGTTGGGGAGCCTGCCTGAACTCACTCTCAGCTCAGGGACGCTGGACCACATCAGAGGCAAAACTGTCCATAAACGTATTGGAGATGAGAGCAGTCTACCACACTCTCGCATCCTTCCATACTACCATCTCTGGTGAGTCAGTCTTGATTCGTTCTGACAATCAAGTCACTGTGGCCTACATCGCCAAATGGGGGCACCAGGAGCAGGGCCATGCAGAGGGAAGTACCAAGGGTATTGACCTGGGCCCAAAACAACCTCAAACACACTGGCACAGTTCATCTAGCAGGAAAGCTAAACATATGGGCAGACTAGCTCAGCCACCAACAGGTTCATCCGGGGGAGTGGCACCTGCACCCTGAGTTCTGGCTGATCTAGGAAGCCTGGGGTCCCATTTCTATGGGCCTCATGGCTACGGCGGATAACTCCCAGGTGAGGAGATTCTTTTCCAGGTACAGGGATCGTCACGCGCAAGGGACCGACGTCCTATCCCAGACCTGGGAACGGGACCGATCGTACGTGTTTCCTCCCATACCACTCATCCCACAGGTGCTATCAAAGATTCGACAGTCACAGAAGACCATTGTCCTGATGGCACCATACTGGCCACGGCGAGCATGGTTCACAGCAGTAGTAGCCATGGCGTTGGACAAACGCAGGCTCTCCTACCGACCGGACATGTTAACACAGGGACCGGTATGCCATCCCACACCAGGGACCTTGAAGTTAATGGCCTGGCTCCTGAGAGGCAGAGACTGCTGAGAGTTGGGTACCACGAATCGGTCATATCCAC
The DNA here is from genome assembly GCA_016271365.2 of Neoceratodus forsteri. Taxonomy (NCBI): domain Eukaryota; kingdom Metazoa; phylum Chordata; order Ceratodontiformes; family Ceratodontidae; genus Neoceratodus; species Neoceratodus forsteri. The sequence goes on along the minus strand of CM028130.1, from coordinate 1,009,915,943 downwards.
GTTACTACAATCCAGAAGGCCCTCGACTACCTCCACCTACGGCAGGCAGTGGACCATCTTCGTGGCATGGTGCAGGGACAAGAGTGTAGATTCGGAAAAGGTTGACATGGTGACCATCCTACTGTATTTACAGCAAGGCGTGGATAAAAGCTTATCTAACTCCTCTCTCCGAGTGCAGCTATCTGCCATTGGCCGCATAGGGCTGCATAGTCCAGGGGCCCATCCGGACGCAATTCGCTTCCTCAGGGCATTGGAAGTGCTACGCCGCAGGGTTTGAACTCTGATCGCCCCTTGGGACCTGACCTGACACTAATTCTAGACTCACTCAGCATGGCCCCCTTCAAACCACTGAGTCAGGTGGATCTGTTCTTGGTGGAATTAAAGGCTGTTTTCTCGTGGCCATTTGCTCCACTCGAAGGATTAGCGAACTAGGGGCCCTCTCTTGTAGAGAACTTAACACTGTATTCACTCCACAAGGGGTACACTTATGGACAGTTCCGGTCTTCCAACCGAAGGTCGTATCCATTTTTCATAAGGAACCGCCCATCGAGTTACCTACCCTCTCCAATACAGCTCCGGGGAACATGATGATTCCTCATCACTTAGATGTGGGAGGCACTCTAGCCATGTACATATCTAGAACCAAGCCGATACGTAAGACAGAAAGATTGTTTGTTGTGGCAAAAGGACAACAACAGGGTAGGGCGGCATCCAGAACCACGATAGCGAGCTGGCTGAAGAGAACCATTTTAGAGGCTTACAAGGCAAAGAACCTGACACCACCAGAGGGTATTAGAGCACATTCTACCAGGGCAGTGTCTGCCTCCTGGGCAAAGAGGGCTAATGTGTCTACGGAGGACATTTGCAAAGCGGCCACATGGACTTACATCCACACCTTTGCGAGACACTATAGACTGGACTACTTGTATGAACTACAGACCCCATTTGCTACTAAGGTTCTTGCGGCAGCCAGCTCCTCTTCTCCTCACTCTTAGAATGCTCTGTCCCACCTGTTGAATACAGTACTGCTGATTAGCAACCCATGAGGTAATGTCTGGAGTGCCATGGATGGTCAACCAACACAATGGGTGTTTACTCACCTGGTAAAGGTGATTGTGTTGGTTGACATCCATGGCATTCCACAGCCCTCCCTAAGAGCGATCAGAGTGATTAGGAGGACTATGTGTTAATGGAATAAGGGAACAGTGGGACATCACAAAGTGTGTGTGTGTGTGTGTGTGTGTGTGTGTGTGTGTGTATGATATATATATTTTCCTGCTTAAGTCATCCAGGATGATTCCTGTCGGCCGTTAGAAGGCCGAGTTTTAGAATTGTATCAATAAGTGAATAAAAGGGGCCTCTCCAGCCAGTTTTTAAGAAAAAGGTATCTCAGCGTATGTGTGTAGCAACTAAGAGCGTTGTGTAGTATTACTAACCTTATTTTCAGCTATGGAACATTTGGACTGGAGAACAGGGGCTTCTGGGACCTGGGGAGTGGAAATTCGATCCTAAAGTCATGTGCATCACTAAGCCTATCAGGTGAGCTAAAACCCATGAGGTAATGTCTGGAGTGCCATGGATGTCAACCAACACAGTCACCTTTACCATGTGAGTAAACACCCATTATGTCTGTCCATTCTGTCTACCACACCCAGCCCCATGGTAAAGGGCGCCCTACTTTTCGTAGACAGACCAATAGGCGAGGCTTGCCCCCCCCCCCCCAGGGTAAGCGCAGAGCCCAGTCTTCCTTGCCTGCTCCTTTCAATGCAGGAATGGCGGCCAAGCATCCCAGGCATAACGGACCAGCCTTCACAGCTGATCCCACTTTAGCTCGACTCCTTGCCAAACCCCCCATCTCCAGTCCAGACTGAGGAGGTGGTGGTCAGAGGTCGGTTCTCCCTCCATATAAACCAGTGGAGAGTCATAACTTCAGATGCATGGATCCTGCAGATCATAGAGCCAGGTCATACCCTGGAGCTCCTTCAGCAGCCTCCAGATACCCCTCCCCTCCTTCCAACTATCCCCTGGCTCATCTGTTCTCCGAGAGGAAGTACAGTCTCTTCTGTGCAAGCAGGCAATAGAACTGGTGTCAAAGCGACAGAGAAATCAGGGATTTTACTCCAGATTCTTCCTGGTCCCCAAAAAGACTGGAGATCTGAGACCAATTTTAGATCTAAAAGACCTCAATCTCTTTGTCCAGTACAAAAAGTTCTGGATGGTAACTTTGCCAGGCCTTATACCCCTCCTCAGACTGGGGACTGGCTCTGCTCTCTGAACATGCAGGACGCATACCTGCATATCTTGTTCTTTCCTCCTCACAGGAGGTTTCTTTGTTTTACCTTTCAGGGTGAACACTACCATATCAAAGTGCTGCCCTTTGGCTTATCCTCTGCGCTGCGTGTCTTTACCAAATGTTTGGCAGCGGTCGCAGCAGCTCTCAGAAGAGAGGGACTATATGTTTTCCCCTTACCTGGATGATTGGCTTCTCAAGGCCCCATCCAGGGAACAGCTTTTGCTGACTTTGGAGCGCACTCTCCTACTCTTCCACTCTCTGGGCATCACAGTCAGCCTGCCCGAAGTCTGTTCTAGTACCATCCCAAAGACTGCAGCACATTGGGGTGGTCCTGAACTCCGAGCAAGGGAAGGCCTTCCTACCCCAAAACGTGGCGGAATGCCTTATGGCCCAAGTTCAGGAAGTCACCCAGAGTCGGTACATTCCTGCTAGACTGTACCTCAGGCTGCTGGGTCTAATGGCTGCAGCCATTCCCACTGTTCTGCTGGCCAGACTTCACATGCGCACCCTTCAGTGGACCCTCAGAGTGCAGTGGGACCAGCGCATGGATGAGTTAGACCAACAAGTCCTGGTGGTCTTTCCAGTTTGCAGGGTGCTGCAGTAGTGGATGGACCCCCTTGAATCTTCTTCAAGGTGTCCCCTTCCAGATTTCTTCACCGCATCAGATTCTAACCACGGATGCTTTAGATCTAGGCTGGGGAGCACACCTGGGCCCCTTCCAAACCCAGGGCTCCTGGTCAGAGTGGGAAACCACCCTGCATATTAGTGTCCTGGAGATGAGAGCGGTGCTCTATGTCTTGCAGGCGTTTCAAGAACATCTGACTCCAGGTCAGCTGCTGGTGCAGACAGTAAGTTTGAGTATTGTCTACTACATTAACAAGCAGGGCGGGACTCACTCATACCCCCTTTCAGGGAAGCCATGGGAGTGTGGTATTGGGCACTAGAGCACAACCTGACACTCTCTGCAGTCCATGTGCCAGGCGTCCTAAACACCTTGGCGGACAGTCTCAGCAGGACTCAGTCTAGCCTGCATGAATGGGAGCTTCTCTGATCCGTAGCAGAAGATCTGCTCGACAGATGAGGTCATCCAGAGTTAGACCTTTTTGCATCCCCACACAGTGCAAAACTGCCCAATTTCTGCTCACTAGATCCAGGGCCTGGAGATTTCTGGCAAGATGCGTTGTCCATCTCTTGAAGCGGGAGGTTTCTGTATGCATTCCCTCCGTTTTCTCTGATCCAGAGTGCGCTGATCAAGCTGCAAGTGGAAGGGGTCAGCATGATTCTGGTGGCTCCATTCTGGCCTTGCCAGATATGGTTCCCTCTGCTTCCCAGCTGGCAGAGGAACATCTGGTCCCTCTTCCTCTTTGCAGGAACCTGCTGACACAGGATCAGGGGACCCTGGTCCACTCCAGCCTCAGGTCCCTTCATGTGCGTGCCTGGCCCCTGAGAACAAATCCATCACCAGGTTTGGGGTTTCTGACAGAGTGGCAGATGTCAGGCACGAAAGCCCTCCGCTTGTGCCATATATGCCATGAATTAGAAACAGTTTGCCATTTGAGCTGCCAAACACTCCCTGGACCCTTTCACCTGCCCGGTTAATCATATCCTCGACTACCTGAGTTCTGTGTCTGACTCAGGCCTCCAGTATTCCTCGAGCAAGGTCTACCTTTTGGCTATTTCTGCCTTTGATGTGCCTGTTGGTAACCACACAGTTGCTGAGGTGGATGTCTCCAGTACTTTTCTTTGAGGCATCCTGCAACTGAAACCCCCAGTCCGTTCCCCTGTCCCAGCTTGGGACCTGAATTTTGTTTTGGAAAAGTTGACCCTGTCTCCTTATGAGCCAGTCACTACTTGCGATTTCTCTCTTGGAAAGCACTCATTTTAGTTGCCATTACTTCTGCTCGAAGAATTTCAGAGCTTCAGGCCCTCTGGTGTGAGGAACCTTATTTAATTTTTCACAAAAACAGAGTATCTTTGTGCACAGGTCTTAAGTTTTTGCCTAAGGTGGTTTCTGAGTTCACACTAAATTAGTCTATATACCTTCCTGTTTATTTTCCTGAGTGTGCCAATCCAGGGGAAGCACTGCTCAATACTTCAGATGTACTCAGAACTTTGAAGTATAATCTGCTTCGAGCTAAAGAGTCCATGAAGTCTAAGCAGCTGTTTGTTTTTTTCACCCAGGTAGAAAGGGCACTTCAGTTTCTAAGCAATGTTTATGCAAATGGTTGGCAAATTGCATTGTGTTCTGCTATAAGTACAGCAAAGAATTGCCTGGTGCTGTCAAAGCTCATTCCCCCAGAGGCATCGCTACCTTGGTGACTTGTTTTAAAGGGGTCTCAGCTGCTGATATTTGTGCGGCTGCCATCTGGAGTACAGTCCACACTTTCACCAAGCATTACAGTCTGGACATTGCCTCAATAGCCCGTGCAGGATTTGGCAAGGCTGTGTTATAAGGACTTCTGCCTTAAATTTATGGAGATCCAGCCTCCCAGACTGTATATCTGCACTAGTCACTGCTTGATACTTGTTACTACAGTGTAACCTGATGACAGATACCTCTGAAGAAGATAGAACAGTTACATAAGAACTTACCTTAAGAGTAGATCTTTGAGGGGATCTAAGTCATCAGGTATATTTTTCTTCCCACCAGCCCCCTTTTAGGGGCTCCTGGCTAGCTGCTGTTGTATCCTATCTTCTGTTGAGATCTGGATCCCTCTGTCTCTTCTCGGTTCCCCAGAGCGTGAGCCTTGCTCCCTCCATCTCCAGAGGGAAAGAACTGAGGAGAGAGCGGGGCCGCCTGCGCCTATATAGAGTTGCTGATGTCGGCCGACGTTGACGGTGTGGGCGGCCCCAGTTGTACTGCTGAAAATCTTCTGTATGGATTCCTCTTCTCCGGCAACGAGGGTTCCTACGGTGTAACCTGATAACTGAGATCCCCTCAAAGATCTGCTGTTACGGTAAGTTCTCACGTAACTGTTCTTTACTCACCTGTAACCGTAATACTGTTAGTGGGATTCAGTTGATATCCACATGACCCACTGACTTACATTGGCAAGAAGCTATGGTTACAGGTGAGAATTCTACGTTTTTTGCACATTGCTGCTCTGTTTGGGTATCCACTGTTGATCGCAGTTACAGCAGACCAGTTCTCTGTGTGCACAACATATGGTTTATTTTCAACTACCAACCAAGTAGTCAGCATTACAGTCTGGTTGTGGCTGTACTAACAGTCTCTCAAAAAGGGTGCAAACATCAAAAATCACTGTCACTGGTGACTGCAGCAGTGAGTCACTAGTGCAAATGATTGTGGCAGTATTAGTCACTGATACTGGTGACCTCAGTGTTGTGATTCACTGCTACCGTGGACCATGGTGCTCTGAGTCAGTGGTACTGCTGACTGTGCTGCTCTGAGACACTGGCATCTGTACACACTGGTACTCTTAAATCATGAGAACAGTAAATGCTGCAAAAATAGAAAAAGTGCCACCCAAGAAATGTCACTATGACAAGACTAAACCTAGGACCAGCATACCCTGAAACAAGTTAAATCGTGAATACTTCACAGCAGAGTAATCACCCAAGAAATATGACTATGACAGGACTTCACTTTGGACCAGAGTGCCCTAAAACAGGGAGCTGCAGGTGTGGCAGATTTCAGTGAGATGGTCAGTATTTGCACATATCAGCCTTACATCTCCCTGTTCCCATCGTCATCCCTCTTGCTTGGCTAGTGTAGTCCTTCCCAGTTTCTTATGTCCCCGGTCAATATTTTCTGGCCCTCACCCCAGCCAGCATATCCTTGTTGCCTTGGGCATGATTAGGAATTGGTCTACTTAATGCTGGTGGTGTTTTGTTTTTTTTTGTGTGTGTGTGTGTTTTGGTAAATATTTATCAGATTTTGCATGAAACAAACAAATCTTTGTATCAGTAGAGAGATAGGGAATGCCAAACAGTACTTCTTCTGACACGTAGAAGGAAGGGAAAAGACGGTTTCTAGTTGTATGCCATGGGGAGACAAGATTGTATCTTAAATTTTATGAGTCAGTTTCGAATATCATCAGAGGACAGTCCTAGGCTCTAGGCTGTAAAGTTTCAGGTATAATTGACATTTTATCATCATCACTTACTTCATTGTCTAGGTTAGGCCCTTAACTAACAGCTGATATCCCTGAGACACTGTACCAGTGAGAACCCCCAATTAATCTGAGCTTACAGCCTGCTCATGGATATATCTCTACATATATGCTTAGAACAGAAATTGGGTGTGGTATCATAAATGTAACTACAGATTAGGAATTAACTGCAAGAAGAAATCTCAGTCTAGAACTCCAGCATCAATGGCTTTGAGAATGATCCTACAAAGCGTAGATTAAAGTACCAAGCGCCATTTGTGGAGGAGGAAGGGGAGGAAAGTGTGCCTCTATGTTAGGAGGCTTTAGGGGGGCCCCATTTAATTGATAAGTTCTATGTTTCCAGTAGCAACCAAAGTTTGGAGATCTGTAAGTGTCTTATCTAATTGTCTCAGTTCTCAATTTCTGCACTGACTTCAGTGGAGCCCAGCCCTGAAATTAAGTCCATAGGCTGCCATCCTGTCCCACCCCCGCAACACTACTCAGAGTTGTGCGGGACATACAATGTGCACAGTTTACAACCCAGTTCATCTGCTCTACACTTCGCCTGCTGAATCTGCTCTGCTGCTACCATGTGTGTGAAGCTAGCCTGTTTCTTGGGTCTCCGAAAAGATGGGTGTGGTTGCCATGTGGAATCCTTAAAGTGATCTTGTCAGGTTTGCCATAACAAATGGCATACCTCTCAAGTGTCCCTGATTTTGCCTCAAAATTTTACTCTGTCCCTCCTAAAATTTGTGTTTTTGTGGCTAAACATTGGGGACTGTAAGCACAAAACAATGTCAAGCATTAAAGTTACAGACTTGTTCTTCTTTAGAAAATGCATTTTGCACTAAGCCCCATATTCTACCAACTTTCTGGGTGGATATCTCTAATTTTGAAGATGCGTCCCTGATTTTGGTCCTTTGTCCCTGATTTTTTTTTAAGCCTTGTCCATGATTTATGAGGCAGGAGGTTGAGAGGTATGAATGGGAGCAGTAACCTCTAGGAGTTGTGAATCAGTCTCCTACCATTCAAACTGCCAAAAAGTGCTGTTTTCCATGAAAAAAATGCTTTTATTTCTGTGCTCTGCTTCATTTTCAGAACCTCACCCCTTTATTTTTCAGTGCTGCAACCCCCAACCGTGACATCATGCAAGGGAAACAGTTTTTAAGCACTGTGTTGAAAGAAACCTCTGTTGGTCTGTCTTGATATTGCAGACATCCTTTTTCTTTCACAATTTTGGATTCATAGCAGAAGCTGGACACCAAAGGAAAAGAAAAGTAGTCTGACCCCATAATTACGCTCCTGAACTACTTATAGTCATTCAGGCCATATAACATAAACATAGAAAAGTATCATCGTGCTCCCACGTCCTGACAGGAGGTGCTACCTCAGACCTGTCACTTTACCAGCAGGCAGTAAAAGTCAAACATCATCTACACAAACTGGCAGATTATCTTTTTGCTCTATCTGCATCACAAAAACAGTTTTCCAGAATTTTTTCTACAGACTGTACTACTGTAAACACTACTGACCTAGAAGACTGCACTTGGATAAGGGAGACAGAAAAATCAGCTATGTATTGTACCCACAATTCCTTGCCCACACACACACACACACATATATATATATCTACGCATATACATACATACATAGATGTTGACAGCAGATAAGGGCCTACGGCCAACCTAGTCTGCCCATGTGAGTACGTACTTAGAAGCTTAGCTTCTTCAAGCTTCTCTACATATTAGGTGCTATTCTGCAGTCCCCACTACCAAAATAAGGGACTGCACCTCTGAGTAACAAACATTTAAGTCAACTTTATACTTTACCCAGAAATCCTTGTTGCTGCATGTAAAACATTGACAGTTCCCTTGCATGACATCATTCTGGGGGTGAGGCTGTACACAGAAAACTGGAGGGCGGGCAGAAACAAAAACTTACAAAAAAATGACAGATTTTTTTTTTTTATAAAACAAATTGCAGCTTCAGCATCTGAAGCAGGGGCAGGTCTCACAGTGTCTGATGAATGGAGTCAAATTGTTTTTACCACATCCTGGTGCTGTATGACAAGTCGTTGTATAAAGTAATTGTAGGGTCGGTCCTTCAGTGCCAGTGGGCAGCTCAGAGGAGCCCCTACACCTGAGCACATAACTAAGAGGGTACGCACTGCAGTCAAGGTAGCTGGCCCATCTTGTTGTTACACAATAGGTTCTTTTCTCTTGAGTCGGTTGCACCAGTTAAGGAACACAGGTTGCAGCAAAGGGGAGCGGGTCATGGCCCTCAATATTCTCAAGGTGCAGCATCTTGCCATGATTCCCCCAGGTTTTCCAAGTGCTGTCTACACAGCTTGTTTTATTTTATCAGTACAGATGTGGCATCAAGCATCTTCGATGCTGTCTTATCTGCTTTTTGTGTTGCTGTTTACACAGTGCCCATTTTAGTATTGAGTGTGCCCACTTTATCCATGTCTTGTACACATTTGCACAGATCACAGTATGTCAGAGTAGTAGTAGTAGTAGTCTTTCTTTTATGTGGTGCCCTACCCCAGAGGCTCAGGGCACCATTGCAACATCAAGTAGTAGCAGCAAATTAAAGAAAACATTTCACAGTAAAACAGGAGCATATGCCAGCCTGGTGGCACTGAGGGTTGAGGCGCTGCATGCCTCACCTTGTGCCATGCTGGCGACCCATGTTTGGGAACATGCGCAAGCCACCGGGGGTCAGCAGGGGAGGAGAAGGATCGAGCATCCCGGACTGTTCTCCTCTCTGGGGGCAGCTGTCGGTGCTCGCCTGGCCCCTAGCAGAGGTGGGGGTGGCACACCGACACTGCCTGTGGGTCAGAGACGAGGCAGACGCCTGATGGTGGGCGCATGGGAGTGTGTATGTGTTACCGATGCTGGCATCATTGCATGTTCTACCTTCGTGGGGTGAACACTGGAGGTGAAACTCTGCTCTGGCTGGTTGATGGAGGGCACCTCGCAAGTCCCGCCCCTAACTAGTCACGGTGCTGGCCACACTGGATCCGGTCTTCAGTGGGGGGGGGGGCGGAGTCCTGGGGGTATCAGTCAGCGCCAGCTGGTGGACATCAGGGGACGGGACTGAGGGCTCCCTCCCAAGGTAGGTGCCAGGAGCAAAAGGTGATAAAAAGTACCAACAAAAACAGGAGCATATAGCCAAAAACTAAGATTTTAAAATGGCATACTACATTCTCAATAAATAAATTAATAATTTAATTATTCCAGTACTTAGAACTGGAACAGAACAGTGATGGAGAGGGTATGGCCCTAGATGCCTTAGTAAGTAAGAAGATTGTCAGATCCCATTTAAAGGCCTCCACTGAGAGGGCCTCCCTCAAAGTCCTTGGCAAAGAATTCCAGAGGCCTGGACCCACCACCTCAAAAGTTCCCCGAGGTCTTTAACCTTGCCCTTGGAACTACCAGGAGGCCCACATCAGTGGAGTGGAAAGGGTGTGAGGGTGTGTAAGGGGGCAAAGGCTCAGTCAGATTGCCAGGGACCAGCCCATGCAGGGCTTGTAAGTTAGAAGCCCAACTTTAAAGGAGATACACCACTTGATTGGTAGCCAATGCAGATCACACAGTACCAGGGAGACATGACATGTCCTAGGTAGGCTGGTCAGAAACCTAGCTGCCGCATTCTGCACCAACTGCAGGCATTGCAGTGTACCTCCATTGATTCCAAGGTATAGAGCATTGCAGTAGTCAAGCCTCGAAGTGATGAACGCATGCACCAGTGTGTCCAAATTACTGGTGGGGTAAGGGATTTAATCTGACTGATGTTCCGCAGATGGTAAAAGCCATTCCAGACTACTGTTGACATCTGAGCCACAAACATCAGCCCGTCATGTAGAATGATGCCTAGATTTTTTAACCTTTGTGTCAGCCAAGAGCCCAGAGGGCTGAGCTGGAACCCTACCCCCGTGTCCTGACTCTTTCACCAGTACTTCATTTTTTTTCTGGGTTAAGTCTTAAGCAACTCGGTGACATCTAGTCTTGGATCTTGGCTAGGCACTTAATCACAACAACTCTACCCGGTGTTGCAGGGGAAAGGACATGTAGAGCTGGGTATCATCAGCATAGTGGTGATACCCAAGTCTATACTGCTTAATGATCTGGGATAAAATATACATCACAAATATCACAGGCAAAAGAACTGAACCCTGAGGTACACCACAGAAAAGAAGATTTGGGAGCAAGGAGAACCTTCCCGACAGTACCCTCTGGGTCCTGCTGCTAAGATAGGACTTAAACCAACAGATGACCTTGCCAGCAAGTCCTACATACTCCCTGAGCCGGTCCAGTAATAGCCCGTGGTCCACAATGTCAAATGCTGAAGAGAGATCAAGGAGGACGAGAACTGACCATTCTCCTCTGTCTCTCACCCTGAATAGATCATTGTGCACCCTAACTAGTGCAGTCTCCGTGCTATGCCTGGGCTTAAATCAAGACTGGAGAGGCTCGGAGATGTCATAAGCATTGAGGTGAACCTGAAACTGTAGCGCAACTACCTTCTCAGTAACCTTTCCCAAAAAGGGAAGGTTAGAGACAGGCCAGTAAGTTGCCAAGATGTGTGGGTCTAAAGATGGCTCCTTCAGGAGAGGTTTCACCAGTGCATTTATCAGTGCCACTGGGAAAACCCCCTCAGACAAGTAGCTCGATATTTGCAGACAGTCTCTGCAAATACCGAGTCTAGTTGCCCAACACAGCTCATGAGCAGACGTGTTGGCCCTGGATCCAGATTACAAAATGTTGATCACAGCTCAGAAATCACCTCACTGACTTCTTCCATCATCACCAGATGAAACTCTCACCAAGACCACTGAATGCATCCCAGACTTGTAGGCTCGATTTTGCTGGACTGTGGCGTCCCACTGAGAGTGATCCCAGACCTAATAGAGGACACCCTGTCCAAGAAGAACTGAGCTATCTCCTCACATTTCGCTAGTGAAGATGCTCTCATGGGCTCCAGACAGGCCTGATGGAGAAGCCTATGATACTCATAATAGTGAGACATCAGAGCCAGTCTGTCCTCTTAGCCCTGGATCTCCTCCAACAGTGCTCCAGAAATGTTACTGGCTATAGCCAGGATTACCTAACTGGATGGATTCCCAATTACGCATCTGAGGAGGCCCCAGTTTGCCTTGTAGTCTCCGGTGGAAAGGCTTTCCATTTGGAAAAGTTTGCTGCTGAACTTTTAGTAGCATTGGACCCTTTCAGCTGTCCCATTATGAATGCCCTCTACTTGTTTAGTCAGTCTGTGTTGAAATATGGCAAATAAAGCTGTTTTAACTGCTTTTATTTTTTTTCAATTAGACATTTTCTTGGGAGCTTGCTTGAACAGCGGCTGTTCTGTAATGAGGCTCAACAGTGCCCCCTTACTGCTGCTTTTGTACACTCGTATGTGGCATCATCATCTTTGCAGAGTTTATCTCATCATTTAATATACGTATAATTTTTTTTTTTTTTTTTAATGAAACATTTGTTGTATCCAACTTTATCCCATTGCGCCCTTCACCTCAGGACACTGTGTCTTTCCTGGCCAACTCTTTTAAATAAGCATACTTTAAATAAACAAATTTGGGCGGGTGGGGTCTTGTACCTTTGCACACTCCATTGCAAGTTTCACAGAGGATAACAGTTTGAGAAAGCAGCCTTTCTTTCGAGACAGAGCACTTATCAGCCAGTGCTGTTGGAATCTGCACAAACAAATGACTAAGCATTCATGGCTAAAGCATCTTGTAGTGGGTTTGTGGAATTTCGAGGAGCTCTGTGACTTGGTAAACAAAGCATTTGCAGAACACATCCTGACTGAATGAAACAACTTTCCAGCAGATTCTGACTCACTCCCAACCATCGTTTATCTTTGGATAGAATGCCTTCATGCCCAGCGTCACTTCCAGCCCATGGCCTGTCTGTGCTTAAAACAACTCCATGTCTAGCCTTAGTCCACACCCATGGTTTATCTGTGGATAAAACACATCCATGTCGGCTTTACTACCTGCCCATTGTTTATCTATGGATAAAACACATCCATGTTCAGCTTCATTACCTGTCCGTAGTTTATCTGTGGATAAAACACATCCATATCAAGCTTTGCTACCTGCCCTTAGTTTATCTGTGGATAAACACCTCCATGTCAAGCTTCACTATAACTGCCCATAGTTTATATGTGGATAAAACACTTCTGTGTCAAGCTTCACTACCTGCCCATGGTTTATCTGTGGATAAAACACATCCATGTCCAGCTTCACTAACTGCCCGTGGTGGGTCTGTGGATAAAACACCTTCCTATCCAGCTTAACTACCTACCCATGGCTTATCTGCGGGGAAAAAAAACACCCCCATGTCCAGCTTCACTACCTGCCCGTGCTTTTCCTGTTGATAGAACAAACACCTCCATATCAATCCTCAGTCCATGCCCATGGTTTATTTGTAGATAAAACACCTCAGTTTTAGCCTCACTCCCCCACCTATGGGTTAAACTGTGAATTAAATGCCTCCACTTTCAGCCTCACTACCCACCCATAGATCATCTGGGGCTAGCTGTATAGCCTAGAGGTCAGAATAATGAGCTGTGAATGAGCTTGGTACATCCTTCAGACCTGGGTTTGACTCCTGCAACCTCCACTTGCATACTGTGTAACTCTGAGCAAGTCACTTAACCACCCAGTGCTCCTGGGTCATCCCTGAAAACACGCACTTGTGCGCCTAGTGGGCCTTACATGGTTACCGAAGAATAAAGTAAATAAAAAGTAAACACCTCCATATCCAGCTTCACTTCCCAGCCATGGTTCATCTGTCAATAAAATACCTCTTGTTTCAGCTTCACCCCCCCCCCCTTTCATCCATGGTTTATCTCTCGTTAAACCACTGCTACACTCTTCATTCTCTGTTTATGTCTGTTTTGGAAGCTTTAATAAGCAATTAGATAAAAAGGGGAAAAAGACGTATATAAAAAGAGAACAGGGGGGTCGGCAAACAAACCGGGAATGCTGGCATTGTTTTAAAAGTTTTTGCAAGAAAGATGCACTGAGCTGATGCCCATTTCCAGGTGTGTCTTGGGAGTACAGGGAGGTTAAGTGACATGCTCAGGGACAGTATGCAAGTAGAGGTTGTTGCATTCGACCCCAGGTCTGCTGTGTTGTTCAGATTCATAGCTCAGTACGCTAACTTCTAGGCTATAATTGCCTCCCACTAAGCTAAGCTACTGTAGCTCTGTAACTAAGGGAAAAACTTGAAAGGATACTATTTTAGCCATGGAATTATTTTAACAATTTATTTATACCGTTTTAGCTGTTAGCAGCTCATGTTATATATGGACTCTGACTGCACACTAATACTTTTTTTTAATAACAAACTCATTTTTTGCAGAGGCCAATTGACTTGCTGTAAAATTATAGTTTTTTTTTTTTTTGAAAATGTATTTGTGTGTTTGTGAAGCTGTACTGCATAGTTCTTGATAAGTTTTGCTATTTTCTTCTGTCTGTCCATTAGCACACACTGTCGTAGTGCCTATAACATGCAGGGATTTCCTCTGATTCCTTTTATAATCAGACATTTGTCCAGGCGTTCCCTGAAGGCCTGTACTGTCTTCATATGCACTGTGCCCATGGGTAGGCTGTTCCAGAGGTTCACCACTCTCTGGGAGACATGCCTCCCAACGTTACCCTGCCCTGAATGTACCACCTCTGAGCTTCAGGGAGTGTCCCTGTGTCCTGCTGGAGGACATCAGATCAAATGTTTCCTTTTTTTCGTTAAATGATATTTTATTCATTTTATGATACAATGCAAAAATACAAAATGTGTCCACACAAGGAATACAATTGCTGTATAGATGCTAGCATCTAAAGTTATACTGGATTGGGGTGGGGGGGCAGCTTCTAGAGCGGTTGCTTTTCAGAGGAGCTCTGGCATAGCAGCTTAATTATTTTCTTTCCTTGGGAAAATACATCAGGCTTTTACCTTCCAAGTGTGCTATTTGGTTCCCCAACTTCTGAAGACACCAGAAGATACCAAACTTCAACATGGGTAGCAAAAATCATGGTATTCTGGCCCTACAAAATCTTCTGTATCATAGCCAGATCAGCATGGGAGTGCTGAGAGTCCAGGTAGAGGCTCTCGGCTCGATGTTTCGGCGGCCCCTCCATGGCAAGCTGAGTCCATTAAGGCGATGGACTTGAAGATTGAAAAAACACTTACAAAACTGGAAGTGCACGATGCCACCCTTAAGGAGCTACAGTTGACAGTTTTGGAAACTGACAAGCAGAGTGTAACAACCCAGGCAACTGTGGCAGCTATTACTAAGGAGAATACGGCGATGAGAAGTCAGCTGGAAAGTCTAGAGAATGAACTTCAGTCCAGGAATGTGCATCTCGTTGGACTCCTAGAAGGTACAGAGGGAGTTGACCTGCTTAGTTTTATAAAAAGACTGGTTGATTTAAAATTTGGAGGTCCTGGAGGGTTTTGACTGGGCGCAACTAAAGAGGGCCTACCGGGTGAACTCTCGTATGTGGCCTGCTACTTCTGATCAGCCTTGGACGATCCTAGTTCACACCACAGGCCAGGAGATCAGGGATCAGTTGATTTCTTCAGTGTGAGCTGCCTATCCTCTACAGATCCACAACCAGGATGTTAAGCTTTTTCCTGACCTTTCTTTCCAAGCGCAGACACAGAGGAAACAGTTTGATGCTGTTTGGCACCTACCACACTTTGGTATTGTCCATTCATTTCTCTTGCCTGCTAGGCTCTGTATTACATATGAGGGAAGACCTGACAATTTTTGGACCCTAAAGACGTAGGCCGCTGGTTGGAAAAAATGGAACTGGAGTTTGTGGCCAGATCCCACACTAAAGATTAATATACAAGTTAGCCAGCCTGGGAGTGGGTCCCAAGATGACAGCCTGGGTAAAGAATTGGCTGGAGAATAGGACACAGAGAGTAATAGTAAATGGTGTCCACTCTGAAGAAAGGGGGGTTACTAGTGGGGTACCGCAGGGTTCAGTATTAGGACCGGTCCTCTTCAATGTCTTTATAAGCGACATTGTAGAAGGACTGGAAGGAAAAGTATGTCTCTTTGCAGATGACACTAAGATCTGCAACAGAGTTGATGCACATGGTGGGGTGGAAAGGATGAGAAGGGACTTGGCAAGGTTAGAGGAATGGTCAAATGTATGGCAGCTTAGATTCAATGCTAAGAAGTGCAAGGTAATGCACCTGGGAAACAAAAACCCAGGGGAAGAGTACACAATGGGGGGTGAGATACTAACAACAACAAAAATGAAGAGGGACCTGGGGGTAGTCATATCAGATGACCTAAAGATGGGCAAGCAATGTGAGAGGGCAGCAAGGAGGGCTGGGGGGATACTGGGATGCATAGGGAGAGGCATCACCAGTAGAAAACAGGAAGTTCTAGGGACATGGATATGTTGTTCATCCACACTTATTGGCAGGTTCCTTGCTGCTTTAAATCTTGCCGGAAGGTCTTCAAGCTGGCTCCTCCCACCCACCCGGGTGGTAAAACTCTCGGCTCCGCCCATGACGCCAGAATCTTCCTTACCACTTGGAAGCTCAGGTTCCCTCCTTAACGCTCTCGTATAAGACTGGTTCTAATTCCAAGTTGAAATCAAAAAGTTTTTTGCTAAAAAGACTTCGGTCTTCTTTCCTCGTGGCTGCGATGGACAAATCGACTCCCGGTTTCCGGAGGTGCCCTTGCGGGCAGAAGATGTCTAGGACGGATCCACACTCCATGTGCGTCTACTGCTTGGGCCTTGAGCACGACCTGCAGGCCTGTGACTTGTGCTCGTCCTTTTCGGCCTATGTCCTTGAAGACCGTGCTGCCCGATTACAACTGGGGTGCCCCGAGAAAAGAATTCCACCGGTTAAATCTAAAGAAGCCCAGTTGGCGGTGTCTGCGGCGGCGGGCTCGGCGGATCAGCTCGAGCAGATGATCGCCCTCGAAGAGGAGGCAGCGCGGGCCGCTTCTACCTCGGCTGCGGCATTTGTCCCGCTCTCTCTCGGTGCCTCGTACTCGGCTTCTTTCAAGGAGCTTTGTCTGACCCTCTCGACGAAAGGTGAGGGTCCAACTTCTTCTGGACCCTTTTCCAGGTCCAAAAAGAGCAAAAGTAAGTCTCACCGTCGACGCTCTTGGGAGCGGGAAAGATCCCCCTCCCCTTCTTGTTGACAGTCGACTTCGGTCGACCCCTCAGCTTCGGCCACTGGCTTCACGGTGTCCCCTTCAGGCCAGTTGACCGAGACTCCCGCCGACGCGGTCGAGATTTTTCTTGATCCGTTAGACGGGTTGTCGGCTGGAGAAGCTGAGAATCCCCTCTCCCCAGTTCCCCGGTGAGAGTTGAGAATCCCGTCGGCTTGTCTGTGCCTCGGTTCCGGGCCACCCGGTGGGATCATCCGAGCCGAAGTGCCGATTCCGACACTTCTCCTCGCCTTCCTCGGCCTAATCGAGACTCTCGGTCTCGGTCTCGGACATCCTCGGCGGTCCACCCGATCCCGCCCGTCATAGGCGGTCTCCAGCACCGCGCTAAGCGGCGCCATGCTCTTCCTCTTCCTCCTCCTCGGACGAGGGAGGCCGCGCAAGTTGCGTCCGGACGTGATGAGGAACTCATGCGGCAACAGTTCTTTGACCGGAACAAGCCGACCCAGTCGCCTTCCCGGCCATTAAGTGGCTGTCACCGGAGCGGCCGAAACAACCCCTCGTTGTAGCCGAGGAGCCTGTTCCCAGGCCGGTTGTTCGGCCAGTTCCAGCTGCCCCACCGATTCTGGTGGAACCTCCGCCTCCACAGCCATTAGTTGGGGCTCTGACCAATTCTCGGTCGGCTTTGGGTTTGCCCCATAGGCTGTCTGTCACCCTCACTCCCGATAAACCTCGGCAGGTGGAGGGTGGCTCAGGCCCGAGGCAGCTCTTTGAGGACTCTTCCGAGTCCGAGGATGATTCCTCCCTTTCCTCCAAGCGATTCGACTAGGAGTCCTTGGGAGGACAGTCAGTGGACGATAGCCCTTCGTCCTTCTTAGGGTTGCTTTGGCTCATATCGGAGTCCACCGGGATGAAGCTCGAACCCGTTTCTAAACGGGCCAGGTATCCCCTCATGGAGATTCTGGACCGAGGGGATTCTCCTACGGAGGCCTTTCCGGTGGCCGAGGCCATAGTGGGTCCGGCCTTGGAGCTTTGGCAGCGCCCTGCTTCCTGCCCTGCGCCTTCGGCCAGGATGGCCAGGAAGTATGCGGTCCCTACCGGTTCCCTGTCCGGTTTTTCGGAACACCCCTCTGCGGAGGGGTTGGTTACCGACAGCGTTTTCCGGCGTGCCGGGAACGCCAGGGATGTGGACAAACCTCCCGACAAGGAATCCAAGAAATTGGATTATGCCGGGCGAAAAGTCTATGCTGCGTCCTCTCTCGGCCTTCGTCAGGCCAGTTTGGCCATCCTCATGGCACATTTTTCACATGCCCTGTTGGGCTCCCTGGATGAGGTCGTCCCTCATCTTCCCGCGGATCTGCAGACTATGGTCAGGCAGGTGCGGGACCAGGGCAGGGCAGTGGCCAAACAGCAGCTCCAGACTGCTTTGGACTTTGGGGACTCGTGCCAGGTCGGTGGCGGCCGCAGTGGCCATGCGTCGTCGGGCTTGGCTGAGGATATCCACTTTTACCTCGGATACCCAGCACAAGTTGGCGGATGTTCCCTTTTTGGGGACTGACCTCTTCGGCCCTGGGGTGGAAGGTCACCTGCAGAGGATCGAGAGTCCAATGCTACCTTGGACTCGGTCTCTTCTGCTGAAAAGGACAAAGGCCACAAGCCACAGCCTAAGCCCTTTCGTCCTTCTGCGCCTCAGCGCCAGGCCCAGCAACGTCAGGGCCAGCAGGCTCGAGCTTGGCATCCCAAACCCAAGCCGTCGGCTTCCTCCAACAGGAAGCAGGGAGGCAAAGGCCCAGGAGGTCCCTCGGCCGGTCCCTCCTCCAAACCTGCCCAGTGACGGGCTGTGGGGTGTCACCCCATTCCGTCACCTTGCCCTGGTTCCCCGTGAGAGACAGCTCCGACACTTCCTTTCCGCCTGGTCCGCTATTACCACGGACAGGTGGGTTCTGGAGATGGTGGGAAAAGGCCTGCCTCTAGAATTCGAGCAGGCCCTGCCCTTCAGAGCCGTCTCACCTCGGGGGGCCTCGGGGTCCGAAGCCTCACTGTCGGCTCATCGAGCCGACGTCACTCTCCTCCTCCAAAAGTAGGTGATCAGGGAGGTAGAGGACCCCCCTTCAGACCCGGGGTTCGTGTCCAGGTACTTCCTGGTTCCGAAACGGACGGGGGGCGGGCGCCCCATTCTCGACCTACACGACCTGAACAAGTTCCTAAGGTCTCGAACCTTCAGGATGGTCACTCTGGCACAGATAATACCATCTCTGGAACACGGCTTGTGGTTCTGCTCTCTGGACCTGCAGGACGTGTTCTTTCACATCCCTATCCGTCTGTCACATCGGAGATTCTTTCGCTTTCGAGCAGAGGGATCCCTCTTCGAGTTCCAAACCATGCCCTTCGGCCTGTCTCCAGCTCCCAGGGTCTTCACCAAATGCATTGCAGTGGTGACAGCTTTCCTGTGGCGCCGAGGGTCCAGGTGTACCCTTACCTGGACGATTGGCTGATAGCAGCCCCTCCAGACAGGAGGTGGAGCGGTCCAGAGATCTGGCCTTCCAGGTTTGCTCTCAAGTCGGCCTTCTCATCAACGAGGCCAAGTCGGAACTCGAGCCGAAGCAGGTGATTCTGTTTATTGGGGCAGAGCTCGACTCTCTTCGAGCCAGAGCACGGCTCCTGGCGGACAGGGCCGAGGTTCTTACCTCCTTTGCCCGATCATTTCTGGTTGGGCAATTGCGCCCTGCCCGGGACTTCCTGCGCCTCCTGGGTCTCATGGCGGCCTGTACCAGCGTAGTCCGTTGGGCACGCTGGCACATGCGCCCCCTTCAGTGGGGACTGGCTAGCCAGTGGTCACAATGCTGCGATCCATTGGACCAGCTAGTGATGGTTACCCAGGAGATGTGGAACGCTCTCCGGTGGTGGACCGTTCCAACTCATCTGCAGGAGGGCATCCCGTTTGTCCGCCCCGAGCCGACGGTCTCTCTATCGACCGATGCCTCTCTGATGGGTTGGGGTACCCATCTGGGGGAACACCGAGTGCACGGCCTCTGGTCCCCGCGGGAGTCCCGATGCCACATCAACCTGCTGGAGCTCCGAGCGGTCCGCCTAGCTCTCACCGCCTTTGCTCCGTTTCTCCAGGGTCAAGTGATCCGAGTCCAGACGGACAATACCACGACCATGTACTACCTGAACCGCCAGGGCGGGGCCGCTCCATGCTTCTATGCAAGGAAGCTCTCCGCATTTGGTCACTCGTGGCACAGCCTGGAGGCGGATCTCCTAGCCATTCATGTGGCAGGAGCCTCCAACACCCTGGCCGATGCCCTGAGCCGGATAGGGGCTGCATCTCACGAGTGGTGTCTCCTGCCGGAGGTAGTACAAGATCTGTTCTCCCACTGGGGCATACCTCAGGTGGACCTGTTTGTCTCCAGGGAGAACGCGAAGCTGAGGCTGTTTCATGCCCGCCCCCCTCAGCAGGGCTCGCTGCAGGGGGATGCCTTCTCGAGGCCCTGGACCCCGGGCCTCTTTTACGCCTTTCCCCCATTTCCCTTGGTTCACAAGGTGCTTCTCAAGGCAAGGAGGGACAAGGCGCAGGTGATTCTGATAGCCCCAGACCGGCCCCGCCAGTTCTGGTACCCAGATCTCCTCAGTCTCAGCTCCAGGCTCCCGAGGCAGCTTCCAGCTCGCCCGGACCTGCTCTGTCAATCAGGGGAAGGTGTTCCATCCGGACCTTCAGTCCCTGCACCTGACGGCCTGGTTCCTGAGCGGCTAGAGTTCCAGGCCTTGGGTCTTTCCGACGAGGTCCTCAATGTTGTTGAGTCCCGTAGGAGTCGACCAGAAAATGCTCGCCTTCAAATGGAAGAGATTTTCCATTTGGTGTCAGGGCAAGGGCTTGGACCCTTCCTCCTGTTCTGTGGCAAGCATTTTGGACTATTTATGGTCCCTTTCTAGTCAAGGGCTTAGGTCAACGACCCTAAAGGTGCACCTGGCAGCCATCTCTGCTTACCGGGCGCGGGCCGGGAGCAGTCAGTGGCGCAGGAGAAGGTGGTCTGGCACTTTTTCAAAGGCCTTGATCACATCTGCAAGCAGAGAACCTCCACCTCCGTGGGATTTACTGCTGTATTGGCAAAGCTCATGGGCGTTTTATTCAACCAATGCACAGGTGTGACCTCTCACCTGTCGTGGAAGACCGCCTTCTTGGTGGCTATCACGTCAGCCAGAAGGATGGGAGAACCCAGGCGCTCTGCATTGAGTCTCCTTACCTGGTCTTCCACAGGGACAAGGTTGTCCTGTGCCCCCACCCGAAATTCCTTCCGAAGGTGGTGTCGGAGTTTCACCTTAACCAGGTGTTGACTCTGCCGGTGTTCTACCCCAATCACACCTCGGAGGCCGAATACAGGCTCCATACTTTGGACCCTAGAAGGGCGCTCACTTATTATAAAGAGCGCACGGCTAGAAATCGGGGAGAGGTTAGCCAGCTGTTTGTCACCTACGCTGAAGCCGCATCTGGCAGACCTGCAGCCAAGTGGACGATAAGCAGGTGGGTCACCTCCTGCATAGATCTCTGCTATAAGTTGGCGGGCATGGAGCCTCCCAGAGGGATAAGAGCTCATTCTACCCGCCATACCGCTGCCATCGGTGGCTGCTTCCAGGGACGTCCCTATCCAGGAAATCTGCAGGGCTGCTACCTGGAAGTCGGCACACACCTTCATTACCCATTACCACATCAACCTTGAGTCACGCCGGGATGCTGGTTTTGGGGCCTCGGTTCTCCAGTCTTTATTCCCTAAGTAGGGGGTGTGCGCCTTGCCTCCCTCCTCCCGGAGAACTGCTAGGAGTCTGCCAATAAGTGTGGATGAACAACATATCCATGTCCCTAGAAATACAGGTTACTCACCTGTAACAGGAGTTCTAGGAATGGTATATGTTGTTCATCCACACGACCCACCCGACCTCCCTGGCTTCGACGCACAACCTGAGCTTCCAGCGGGCCAGATCTGGCGTCATGGGGCGGAGCCGAGAGTTTTACCACCCGGGTGGGTGGGAGGAGCCAGCTTGAAGACCTTCCGGCAAGATTTAAAGCGGCAAGGAACCGCAATAAGTGTGGATGAACAACATATACCATTCCTAGAACTCCTGTTACAGGTGAGTAACCTGTATTTATTATCCCTCTGTACAGACAGCTGGTGAGACCCCATCTGGAGTACTGTGTGCAGTTCTGGAGACCCAATCTCCGCAAAGACATAGACAGGATGGAAGCTGTCCAGAGGAGGGCAACTAAAATGGTGCAGGGTCTGCACCGGAAGACATATGAAGAGAGACTTAAGGAGCTTAATATGTATAGCCTCGAGGAAAGGAGGGAGAGGGGGACATGATAGAAACTTTCAAGTACCTCAAGGGAATCAAAGTCCAAGAGGGTAGCATCTTTCAAAAAAGAGGTGTGCAAGAACAAGAGGGTACAATTTGAAGATGGGGCGGCTCAGAGGTAATTTAAGGAAGTATTTTTTCACAGAGAGGGTTGTGGATGCATGGAATGGCCTTCCGAAGGAGGTTGTGAAGTCAAAATCAGTGGTGGAATTCAAGCATGCATGGGATAGTTGTAAGGCAGTTCTGGGGGTTGGGGGTAGGAAGAAGTAGGCTGCTGGTTAACTAGGATCTGCAGCTTATCCAGTAGGTAGGGAAATGGGCAGACTGGGTGGGCCAAGCGGTCCTTATCTGCCGTCAAATTCTATGTTTCTATGTTTCTATCATCATCAGATTTCCTGGACTGGGATTTTGCGCAAGAAGAGTTCTGAATGACTGCAAGTTATTCTTACTGGTACCGTTCCTTCTCTTTCTCTAATTAAAGAGTTGGGTTTGAACAGTCTGTTTTTCTGGGACTTTCATATCTGTTGGGGCACTGGGAGTTGGAGCTGCGATTATGTTTGACAGTAACATTTATAGTACTGCAGTCTAAACTGAGGACTTACATGTGGACTTATCGGCCTTATTTGTATTTGTA
Organism: Neoceratodus forsteri; assembly: GCA_016271365.2. Lineage (NCBI taxonomy): Eukaryota > Metazoa > Chordata > Ceratodontiformes > Ceratodontidae > Neoceratodus > Neoceratodus forsteri. The sequence goes on along the minus strand of CM028130.1, from coordinate 1,009,893,391 downwards.
TCATGGAACTTTTGCAGTAATTGAAGATCTTGCCCTCCAGATTCTGGATATCCCAGGTTGTGTTGGTAATGTTCTGGTTGCCTTTCTTTTATACTGTACGTTAATGTTAATCCTATGATACAGGAACTTGATGTGGTAAGTTCAAGTTTACATTTTTATTTGCCTGCTACGCTTGTGGGGAACTTCTCTAGAGCCTTAGTTTCTTTTGCAACCTTCTAAATTGTGACAGGAATACTAGCACTCTGGTTAGTGCTTTAAATCTTTTTTGTGTGTCTTTCTGATGTACTTCATCCCAGCTATTGAAGCGGCTGGCATTAAGGGACTGGTTTTACCATGGACTGTAGTAATTGATAGGTCCCCACCCATTTCCTCTTGTACCAGATTGTAGGCAGTTATTGTAATTATTTTCTCCATTAATCCTTTTGATGATGATGTGTTGTCAGCTTTAATCTGGATTCCTGCACTAGAGTGTGTCTGATGTATTGTTGTTTCTTATGAAAATGACAATAAACAGAAAATACAGTTTAACCTGGAGAGGCACACTAAGCCAAAGCTTGTTTCCAGGTGCGACCTGGGAGCACAAAGAAGTTAAGTGACTTGCTCAGGGTCACACAGTCTGCAAGTGGGGGGGCTGTGGGATTCAAACCCAGGTCTCCAGGTTTGCAGCTCAGAGCCTTAAACCACTGCTCTATACTGGCGAGAGATATATATATATATATATATATATATATATATATATATATATATATATACACACACACACACACACACACACACACACACACACACACACATACATACAGGATGGAATAGTATCCGTTGTTTATACACTTAATCAGAGAGGCTAGCACCGTAAAGCCTTTAAGTATTTTCTAAAAATCCATACCAAAAAGATACAGCGGCAATGTGAGAGGGCATTTCTTCACGGAGAGGGTGGCAGAGCCCTGGAAAAGACTACCAGATGGAGTAGTGGGGACTAAATCAGTGGAAGAATTCAAGAGGGCATGGGACAAGCATATGGGGCTGAGTATCGGGGGAAGGGAAGTGGCAGGAAGGGGGATGTGTGGGGGGGAGGGCAGAGTAGATGGGCTGGATGGTCCTTTTCTGCCATTAAGCTTCTATGAATCTATGATATCTGTAGAACTGTAGCCCAAGAGTGCATGACGATAACCTCAAAACAATAAAGTCCAGTAATGTGTCCCCTGAATTAGTTCTTTTGTCAATCCCTCCCCAGGATCTTCGACTCAGTCCACGAACTATGCTTTACACATACATATTAGGCAATGACACAATGACAATGTCATTCTACCACATATGTAATTATTACCAGGTCCATCTTGTAAATGAGTTCTTCTCAATGATGTTTCGCCTGACTAAATAAAGATTGATTGATTTGCTGCCAAGAAAGTCATCACTCATAGGTGGCACCCGTGCAGTCCCCCGACACTTGCCCTTTGGTACTCAGTTATGAACTATATGTGTTAATTAAAATGCATCATTGCCCGCTGTCATGGTAGAGAGATGCAGTTTGAGTTAAGGTGCCGACCATGGGTCTTTTATACAGCAAGATGAGTCCTTTGTTCATTGAGGGTAGGGGGTGCTATGTTGAGAGATTACTTAATGGAGTTGGTCAGTAGGTCAATGAATACGGGCAACCCGGATCTTTTACTGTGTAGTCTTTACCAAAATACAAATTTGTTGGTGTGGAGGTTGATCTTACTTACTAACCTCTGTCCACTGAAATTTTCTTTAGCCCACCATACATTATTAATTGGTAATGTGAATTGTAATGTATATATTTTTTTTAATTGTTTGTTTATTGAAGTTTTCAAGTAAAAAACAGTACTGAGGTACAACAGTTGATGCTTGAAACATGTCCGGTACAAAAATAAATGTACCAGACATGTTATAAGCATCAACTGTTGTACCTCAGTACTGTTTTTTACTTTGGCCGCCAGAATGTAGGTGAACAACAAGCAGCCCTTCAGATGAGGGAGGTTCTCTGGTGGGATAGACAGGAGCACCAATTCTGGGGTCAGAACTGCTTCCTCCCCCACCAGCTCTGCCAGGGCTATTGAGATATTATGCCCAAAACCTCTCAGTCCTGGACAAGACTAAAAAATATGAATATGGGCTGCATACTTTTCTCCGCATCTCCTCCAGCAGTCGCCAGTTGCTGCAGCAGTAAATGTAAGAGTTTTGCTGGGGAATGGAAAAACATGATCTTACTTCGAGAGGGCTCTTGCAGTAGGTAATTACATATAGGACTGATGCCGGCCGGCGGCAGGACCTCACGGAAAAATTTCTAACTAGCAGTCCCTGGCGGACCATACGATCAGGTGACGGCGTCAGGCGACATTCGGTATAAAGGGCGGTCCCAGATGCCCGCCTTCCAGTTCTTTCTTGCCATCAGCTCCTGCAGCGCCTCGCGGTGAAGTTCCTATCGCTCAGTCCTGTTACTTCATCGGTTTTTCTGAAAAGTTTCAGTATTTTGTATTTTATATTTTCTATCGTCAGGTGAACGTCGGTATATGTCGTCCCCTTCAAAAAATAAGTGCGACTCGTGCGGCGCCCAACTGCCTCACAAAGATGGTCACTCCCTCTGCCTTTTCTGTTTAGGCCCCGACCACACGGTCGAGAAGTGTCCGCACTGCCTTCATTTCAACATGGCCACCCCAAGATGACGCCAGCAGTCTCTCGAAGCCCATCTCCTCAAGAAGAAGATGTCCGCGATGGAGAAGGAGTTGAAGAAACTTCGGCAAGCGTTGACCTCCCCTGAAGGGCACAAGAAGTGGGACAAGGAAAGGCACTGGGAGAAGGCCTCCTCCTCCGCGACTCTAGCCGGAGTCGCGGGCAAGGTAACATCCCCTCCGGGGGATCGCCCGACGGCAGCCTCCAAGGCTTTGGATGAGGCGTTGGTCCACCTGTTGGGTTCGCGTTCGAGCCTGCCAGGTGCCTCCGGGCAAAAGGAGGCTCCAGCCCCCAGTACCGCCGCAGGCTTGCGGCCTACTGGTGCGGGCACCTCCCATAAGCCAGACATTGGCTCCTCCGACGTCCGCCAGGAGAAGGCCGCTAAGACGCCCAACCCTTCAGGCCGGCACACGGCAGTGTCCCCATTGGACTGGGCCTCTTCTTATCCTCGGCCCGTCTCCGACGAGGGACCCCCAGTCGGACGCCGCTCCTCTAGCGTCCGCCGACTCTGCCTTCTAAGTCACACGCCGGCTCCTCCGGGACGTAAGCGCCGGGGTCTCGGAGCCTACGTGCAGACCCTGCTTTGTCTGTCGCACCAGGTTCCCGCAGCCTTTCGTTGCCATCAGGGAGCCCAAGTCCCCCCTGCCGATCCCAGGGATTTTTCTCCTCCGTCCCTGGACGAGGCTTGGGATCCTGGGCTACCGTCCGATCCTCTTCCTACGGAGCCGGATCTGACGTCGGCTCCCCTGACGCCGGCTCCGACGCCAGCCCCGGCGCCGGCTCCTCCAACGCCGGCCCCGCTGACGCCGGTTCTGACTCCGGCCCCTCCGACGCCGGCGGGGGATATTCCTCTTCCATCGGGCCTTCCACCCCACGAGCCTATCACGGTTGATCTGCCCATGGAGTACCCGGATGGGCCGTCTGCTCTGGTAGCTCCTCCAGTGCCTGGGTATCCGCCGTCCTATCCGACACCGGTTTTCCCAGGTCCACAGTATCCTGCGCCGCAGTACCCGGCACCGACTCCACTGACGCCGCAGTACCTGGCTCCGGTATTCCCGCAACCGGGTTATGGATACTCTCCGTATGGATTTCATCCATGCAACTATCCCCCTCCTCCTCCTCCTCCACCGCCCCCTAGGCCACAGGTGGATCTCCAGGAGACTCTGGCCTCCTGGTGGACTGAGGCCAAGGCTCAGCTCACCAAGGAAGTTGAGAGCCGTCTTACGGTGACGGTGCCACCACCGGCTCCTGTACACCCCAGATGGCACACTCCCTCTCCGCCTCTGGATTCCTGGGCTTTACCCTCGGGATCCAGAGAGGGGCAGGATACGCGTCCAGGGATCCCCCCTAAGGAACCCGTTCCTCCCACTAGACGAGCTAGGGAGTCTTACTCTGCTTCAAATTCCTCTTCTTCTTCTCTCTCGGACTCCTCGGAGGCCTCCGATGGGTGTTCCGAGAAAGACGACGAGCCGTGCTCTCCATCCAAGCCCCGGCCGAGAACTCCTCCAAAGTCTCCTCCGGAGGATCCTTCCTTCTCGGAGTTGCTCAGGAAGATCCAGGAAGTCCATCAGTGGCGTTTTAGAGCCAGATCCTCAATGGGTTAAACTCGCCGAACATCTGGACTTGCCCCTTACGGCTCCTACTCTAGTGCCACCCTGGATCGAGCCTCACGCCCACCTTGTTTCCACTATTTGGAAACAACCGTCGGCTTTAGCCCCACTTCCTCAGAAGTCCACCAGGCTATACCAGGCTCTGGAGGGTGTAAACTTTTTAGACTCTCACCCCCGTGCAGACTCGGTTGTGATTAGCGCCGCTCACGGCCGGTCAGCACACCCGAAACATTTGAGCTTGTCTCCCCCGGAAAAGGAATCTCGCCTTCTGGATCAGTATGGAAGGAAGATCTATGCTTCTTCCACACTGGGAATTAGGGCCCTAAATTATGTAGCACATATGGAGGATTACCAGAAGGCTGTACTTACCCAGGCGGAATCCAAGATTGACTCCTTGCCTGACTCTCAAGTCAAGCAGGAGTTAGCCTACCTGGTCCGTTCTGCTCCTTTGGCCAGTCGTCATATTCTGAGGATGACCTCCGATGCAGTGCACACCGCAGGACGGAGCTCTGCGTTCGCCGTAAGTCTTCGGTGTCATGCATGGCTCTGTGTGTCAGGTCTGGTCCCAGAGGTGCAGTCAGCAATTCAAGAAGCACTTTTCAGTGGTGATGTCAAGGACATCATCAGCGACTTGCAGGAGAAAGGGGCGGCCCTGAAATCTGTTGATTCAATGTACCGTCCCCATCCCCCACAGTGCTGTCCCTTTCGCAGACACAGCCGGCCTCAAGCGAAACCTCAGGAAGGCGGCCACTAAACATCGGGCCCCCACAGCTGCCAGGCCCCCGCCACCCAAAAAGCAATGGGTGCCCCAGCTGCGGCGCTGCCTCACACCACCTGACTCCTTCCTCTCCCACCCGCCTCCGGACGCCCGGAGGAACAGTGGGAGGGAGGTTCTCCTCCACCTTCCGGGTTGGGAGAGGATAACGTCCGATTCATGGGTGCTTCAGATCATAGCAGAGGGCACTCCATAGAGTTTCTACAGAAACCTCCACGTCACCCCCCTCTGAACTCCTCTTACTCAAGGGACCATCTTCCTTTGGTCAGGGAAGAAATCTCTGCTCTTCTCGCGAAGCAGGCTATAGAGCCCATCCCCCCCTCACCTCCATGGGATGGGTTACTATTCCCATTTCTTCCTTGTACCAAAGAAGACTGGAGATCTCGGCTCCCTGAACCTATTCGTGGAATACAAGAGGTTCAGGATGTTCTCCCTTCAAACCCTCTTGCCCCTGCTTCGGCCGGGCCAATGGCTTTGTGCACTGGATATGCAGGATGCGTACCTGCACATCCCCATTAGCCCTTCGCACCGAAAGTACCTCAGGTTTGCATTCCGGGGGACCACTACCAATTCTGGGCGCTCCCTTTTGGTCTTTCCTTGGCTCCCCAAGTCTTTACCAAATGCCTGGCGGTGGTAGCGGCCCACCTGCGTGCTTTGGGAGTTCAGGTTTTTCCCTACCTAAACGATTGGCTCCTGGCGGCCCCATCCAGGGAGGAACTCCTGCATTTCCTCTCCCTCGCCCAGCAGGTTTTCACTTGCCTGGGTATTACCATTAACCATTCCAAGTATCATCCGGATCCCTCCCAGAGACTACAGTTTATCAGGGCTATCCTCGATACGATGGTGAGCAAGGTCTTCCTGCCTCCGGACAGGGCGGCCTCTCTTCAGTCACAGATTTCCCTGCTATCAGAACGCAGGAAGGTTCCAGCGAGGTCAGTTCTCCATCTCTTGGGGCTCGTGGCGGCCGCCATCCCGACAGTTCCGCGTGCGCGCCTCCACATGAGAATCTCTTAGTGGACTCTCCGCTCTCAGTGGGATCAACGAGTAGATGACCTAGATCATCTGGTTCTGATCTCCTCGCCAGTGGTAAGAGACTTGCAATGGTGGATGGAGGGAGAGAACCTATTCCGGGGGGTTCCCTTTTTTCTCCCCCCCCCCCGATCAGACTCTGACCACGGACGCTTCAGGCGAAGGTTGGGGAGCCCATCTGGATCCTCACCGAACCCAGGGCCTATGGTCAAAATTGGAGTTAGTTCTCCACATCAACGTGCTCGAGCTTCGAGCAGTGCTGTATGCTCTCCAGGCCCTTCACCAATACATCCTTCCCCGGTCACCTAGCTGTCCAAACGGACAACATGTGTGTGGTGTGGTACATCAACAAGCAGGGAGGGACCCAGTCTGGTCCCTCGTGTACTGCAGAAACTGGCTTTGGAAGGAGTGAGAATGATTCTGATCGCTCATTTCTGACCCAGGCAAATCTGGTTCTCTCTTCTACAACAATACTCAGAGGTTCCTCCTCTTCCTCTTCCTTTATCTCGAGGATTGCTGACCCAGGATCAGGGGACCCTGGTCCATCCGGGACTCAAGTCTCTTCAACTTCATGCATGGCTCCTGCAGACCTAGCTCAATCTCGCTTTGGTGTTTCTCCTCAGGTGGCCGAGATTCTGGTGGAGGCTAGAAAACCCTCCACTAGGTCCACCTATGCCATGAAATGGAAAAGATTTTCCATCTGGGCTGCGTCCAGGAACATAGAGCCCTTTTCCTGTCCTGTGACTATTCTACTTGACTACATGCATCATCTTTTCGACCTGGGTCTCAGTCACTCCTCTTTGAAAGTCCATATGGCAGCTATTTCAGCCTACCATGTCCCTTTCTCTGATAAGGCATTTGCCCAACTGGAGGTATCCAAAACTTTTCTCAGAGGGGTCCTTCATCTCAGGCCCCCTGTCCGGACTCCAGCTCCCCCTTGGGACTTCAACTTTGCCCTCGAGAAACTTACCCTTCCTCCCTTTGAGCCTGCGGCTTCCGCAGACTTGAAGTTTTTATTGTGGAAGACGCTTTTCTTGGTGGCCATTACTTCTGCTCACAGAATTTCCGCGCTCCAGGCCCTGATGTGCAAAATCCCATATCTGATTTTTCACAAAGAATGAGTAGCTCTTCGCACGAATCCTAAGTTTCTCCCGAAAGTGGTAGCGGAGTCTACCTTAAATCAGTCTATTGAATTACCTGCGTTTTTCACGCAGTACTCCAACCAAGGAGAATACTTGCTCCATACCATGGATGTCCACAGGATTCTGAGATACTACACCGATAGGACGATGGATCTCAGAAAGACTGATCAGTTGTTTCTCTTTTTGCTGGCCAAAGAGAAGGCAATGCTGTTTCTAAGCAATGCCTATCAAAGTGGTTGGCTGATTGCATCACTTTCTGTTATGACAAGTACAACAAGACCCTCGTGGGTCACTCCACTCGTGGAGTAGCAGCCTCTGCGGCTTGTTTTAAGAATGTGTCTGCGGCAGACATCTGTGCTGCTGCCACTTGGACTTCCGTCCATGCCTTTACTAAACATTACAGTTTGGACATTTCCTCTCGCTGTAGAGCAGGCTTCGGGTTAGCTGTCTTGCAAGGCCTCCTTTCTTGAGGCTTGCAAGATTATTTGCTACTTCTTGGAGTAGTTCCTCCTCCCGCTGCCTTTCATTTGTTCCAGACTGCTTGGGATTCTGTCCCTATATGTAATTACCTACTGCAAGAGCCCTCTCGAAGTAAGATAGTACAGTTACGTAAGAACTTACCGTAACAGTAGATCTTCGAGAGAGGCTCTTGCAGTAGGTAATACCTTCCCGCCCTCCATCCCCCTAGGCTTTTTCAGCTCCTTTTCCATTGAGGGAAATATCTGCTTCTCTCTCTTCCGGGCCTTCCGGGCCTGTGGCGGGAAAGAACTGGAAGGTGGGCGTCTGGGACCGCCCCTTTATACTGACATCGTCTGACGCCAGTCACCTGACGTAGGGGCGATCCCCGCCAGGGACTGCTAGCTAGAAATGTTTCCGTGGGGTCCTGCCGCTGGCCGGCGTCAGTCTTGTATGTAATTACCTACTGCAAGAGCCTGTCTCGAAGATCTACTGTTACGGTAAGTTCTTATGTAACTGTACTTTCCTCGTCTTCCATGCAAATTCACGCCAGTAGGGGGCACTCAAGAGACCTAGAGATTGCTTATTGTATGTTCCCCAATCATCTACATGTACTGGCAGGGGGAGCTCTCTATTCCAGGCCTCTAATATTCCTTTAGTTGAATCTCTAGATAATTCCTGAAGGAAAGGGAAAGGGGAACATTGTTTAACCAGGAATAGCACACTAAGCCGAAGCTTGTTTCCAGATGCGACCTGGGAGCACAAGGAAGTTAAGTGACTTGCTCAGGATCACACAGTATGCAACCTAGGCGGCTGTGGGATTCAAACCCAGGTCTCCAGATCTGCAGCTCAGAGCCTTAACCCTCTGCGCTATACTGCCAGCAAAGACCCTTATATAGAGTAACTAAATAAAATGGGACCAGATTTTCCCCTCTCTAGTGGTTATTGCAAGATGCAAAAGTAAGGGAAGGGGCCTAGGTAAAAAAGCCATGCCCTCTAGCCCTCTGCCCTATAGATTCCTTGAGATGTGTATACAACATGTGATCTTGTGGTGGGAGTCTGTAGCTGCCCTTTAATTTCACAAAAGGAATAACTTTATATTTTTATATTTTATACTTTTATATTTACTCTTTATACAGGCCATACCCGGCTACAACATATTCAGAAGAGACAGAGCAGGCAGGAAGGGAGGAGGAGTGGCACTGTATGTGAAAAATTACATAAGGGCCACAGAGATCCAGGAGGAACAAAATGGGGGAGAGATACTGTGGGTTAAGCTGGAAAGGAAAATGGGGACAGCCATCCACACAGGTGTGGTCTATAGACCACCAGCCCAGGAGGAAGAAACAGATAGGGAGCTGATGCTAGCCATCCAAGGGATGACAGACAAGGGTGAGGTAGTACTGGTTGGAGACTTCAATATTCCAGACATGGACTGGAGCATCCCAGCAGCAGCATCAACTAGGAGCAGATTTATCCTGGACTCCCTTCAGGGTGCCTTCCTCAAGCAACTGGTCGTGGAACCAACTCGGCAGAAGGCAATACTGGACCTTGTGCTTACAAACAGGGACAGTGTGATGGGGGTAACTGTGGGGGAGCACCTGGGAAACAGTGACCACCAGTCATTGTGGTTTGAAATCACAGAAAGAGCAGAACCAAACCACACAAAAACACGTATCCTGGATTTAAGGGGGGCAGACTTTGGGGAAAAAGGGGAGATACTTGAAAGAGGCATTAAGGGGAATGGGACAGGAATCAGGGGTTGAGGAACAGTGGGCAGTATTTAAAATGGGGATTACAAGAACAACAGAATTATGTATTAAGCAGGTTAGCAAGAGGAAAAGGAAGAGGAGACCATTATGGTTTTCCAAAGAGGTAGCAAAGAAAGTGAAAGCAAAGATTGCATTCAGGCAATACAAAAAGACACAGGCAGAAGGGGATAAGGAGAAGTACCAGGAGAAGCAAAGGGAGGCAGGGAGGTCAGTAAGGGAAGCCAAAGCTCAGACAGAAGAACACATTGCAAAATCAGTGGGTAGAGGGGACAAAACCTTTTACAGGTACATAAGTGAAAAAAGAAAGACAAAAGGAGGGATAGTGAGACTGAAGGGGAGGATGGGGCGCATGGAGGATGACAACAGTAAAGCTGACATACTGAACAGGTATTTCTGCTCAGTCTTTACTGAGGAAGAGGAGGGTAATGGGTCTGAAGGGAGTACAAGGGGTGAGAATGGTGCAGAAATGGACACAAGTCCCTTCACACGAGAAAGGGTCCTGAAGGAACTGGAAGTAATAAGAGTTGATAAAGCAATGGGGCCAGATGGGTGCACCCCAGGGTCCTTAAAGAACTAAGAGAGGTGGTGGCTGAACCTCTGGCTATCCTGTTTAGCCGATCACTGGAAACAGGGAGGTACCCAAAGACTGAGGACAGCAGATATAGTCCCCTTATACAAAAGTGGGAACAAGAGGAAGCAGGGAACTACAGACCAGTCAGCCTCACCTCGGTAGTGGGAAGATCATGGAAGCACTACTGAAGGAGAGTTGGTGGAACATCTGGTTGTCAGTGGACTACAGGACCCAAGGCAGCATGGTTTCACCAGGGGGCTCATGTCAGACCAACCTCATTTAATTTTTGACTGGGTGACTAGGGAGGTGGATCAGGGGAGGGCAGTGGACATGGCCTATCTGGACTTCAGCAAGGCCTTTGATACTGTGCCACATAGAAGACTATTACACAAACTGGGGAATATGGGTGTGGGCAGGACAGTAGTGTGGTGGGTAGGTAACTGGCTGGGTGGCAGGACACAGAGGGTGGTGGTAAATGGCTGTCACTCCACAGAGGGAAGAGTGACCAGTGGGGTACCACAGGGATCAGTGCTGGGACCGGTCCTGTTCAACATCTTCATCAGTGACATGGCGCAGGACCTAGAAGGCAGAATTTCACTGTTCGCTGATGACACAAAGCTCTGTAACAGAGTAGACACACCAGAGGGTGTAGACAGAATGAGAAGCGACCTGCAGAAACTTGAAGAATGGTCAGGTGTTTGGCAGTTGAAATTCAATGCAAAGAAGTGCAAGATAATGCATATGGGGCACAAAACCCGCACAATATATATCAGTTGGGGGTGAGGATATAGCATGCACCAAGCAGGAAAGGATCTTGGGTTATCATCTCTGATGACCTCAAGGTAGGGAAACAGTGTGACAGAGGCAGCAGGTAAAGCAAATAGGATGCTGGGATGTATAGGCAGGGCATTACCAGCAGGAAAAGGGAGGTCATAATTCCACTATACAAGACACTAGTGAGGCCCCACCTGGAGTACAGTGTACAGTTCTGGAGACCATACCTACGTAAGGACATAGACAGGGTAGAGAAGGTTCAGAGGAGGGCAACAAAGATGGTGCATGGATTGCATCACAAGTCCTATGAAGACAGGTTGAAGGAACTGAACATGTACTCCCTGGAGGAGAGGAGGGAGAGAGGGGATATGATAGAGACATACAAGTATCTTACAGGGAGGAACAGGGTGCAGGAAAACACTATTTTAAGCGAAAAAGATGTTCCAGGACTAGAGGCATGGGATGAAGTTGGAGGAGGACGATTCAGAGAAACATGAGAAAGAATTTCTTCACAGAACAGGTGGTGGACAAGTGGAACACCCTGTCAGAGAAGTGGTGAGGCTGAAACAATCAAGGATTTAAGAATGCATGGGATAGACATAAAAAGGAATTCTGGAGGTCAGGGTAAGGTGCAACAGACTTCTAGGAAAACAAACTGAACTTACAAGCTGAAATGGGCAGACTGGGTGGGCCATAGGCCCTTATCTGCCGACACTGTCTATGTATCTATGTATCTATGTAACTATTACAGAGTCTGTAAATTTGTAAATCGAAGAAAGACCTCTACTGGCCCAGCATTTCAAGATCTGTTTCTCTTGTAGAGAAAGTGGCTTAACTACCGAGCTGACAGAGTCCAAAGAAGATAAAACTGATTTCAATTTGGGGGAGTTTAAGGTTGTGCCAGACCATTGGGTTAGACTGTGCCCCTATGTAATATGACGGCTCCCTTTTAAAGGGAGACCTAGTGATGGACAGTAAATCTGAGATGTCTTAATTGTAATATTTTCTTAATAGAGTAATATCAGCTCTCTGATTAATATCGTATGGATTATATTCATTTTATCCTGTTGTCTTTACAACTTTGGTATACTGTATACTAATAATTTGTCCATTGTCAATTTTTCTGAGATATTAAATAGAGTATATTAAAAAAAAGTTCACCAATGTGTCCATATACTCCTATGACCACCAATGTATCCATATACTCTTATGCCCACTAATGTGTTCACATACTTCTGTGCCCTACTAGGCTGTAGGTGTCATGACACCTACAAGATGTTGGCTATGACAGTATTTAACATTTGTAGCCCCCGTTAGCTGCCACTCCAGGCACATATAACAATCATATTTGTTTATAAGGCGCAGTTATATCTTAGGATCTAGAAAAACATAACTAGATAATAATGTTGTAAGAAGAATAATCAAGCTACGTTAGAGAGAATTTCTATATGCGAACTACTACAATAAACACAATGTATGTTCAGGATAAGTCCCGATATCCCTCAAAATTGTAGTGTAGCTAAGCTGCGTCTAACAATATGTTGGCTGATAATGCCTTGACACAAGGTGTGACAACATTATGTACTCACCACTCTGACATGAAAGAAAACTTTTTACTTGCAAAACAACCTTTTGATTACTTCAGTGAGATACCTTTGAGCAGTTTTTTGACAGAGAAAAAGTCCCTGTACAGATGAGACCCTTAGTGCAAATTTAAAAGCCCATTTAGTTAGTGCAGTCTTTCAGGTGTCAGTCTCTTCCTCCTCCGCTGGAGCTGTCCATGTGGAGCTCTTTCTGGGTGCAATTTTTGATGCCCATTTTCCCACGTCAGTGGGGTCTGTAAAAAATATAGACCTTGCTGTCATATACTGTTCGGAGCATTGCAGGAAACTGGATACTGTTGGGATATTTAATTCCTTCAGTGTACTGTGGAACCCATCATACTTTTTCCTCCTTAGTTTAGTAGCATATGCTATATCAGGGAACACATGCGCTGCAGCTCCCACCACACTCAGTGGCCCAGAACATTTTTGCTATGTTCAGAAGTCTGTTACTAGTTCCAGTGATGTCTAATTCTACTGTCCTGTAGCTCTGCCAGTTTCTCTGTTCTGGGCTGGATTCTGTGTACCTTCACTATAAGAACTTAGATGTCCGGGACCTGTGATTAAAATTGTTCTGTGAGCCTCTTCTTGAGGAATAGTGTAGTGTGAACTCCCTCCGCACCCTCCGGTAAACCCACTAACCTTACATTCTGGCTCCTTATCTGGTTCTCCAGGATTTCAAGGTAGTTATTTGTATATTGGGCTTCCTTGGCTCTTTGCATCATGGCACTTTTGCAGGAGTCGGAGTGGCGGCACACGTCTTCCGTATCGCTCTGAAGTGAGTCCACAGATTTCTGTAATGTAGCAGTGCGCCCTGTTAAAATGTCCAGCTTATTGTTCATAGAGGTTGAGGAAGCCAGGAGCTGCTGCATTTTGTGGCCCAGGGTCTGCAGCGTTTCCTCTGGTACGTCTTCTTTGGCTGCTCCATGCTGTGTTGATCGAGAGCACAGGCCTCCATTTTGTCCGTCTGGTTTGCCATCATACTGCTGCTGATTCCGATTTGGTTTAACCATGTGTTCACCAGACGATCCTCTGAATGTTAAAGAATAAATTCTTTGAGTTGAATCACCCAATATGTTTTTTTTTTTTTTGTATTCTCTTTTTATTCATTGTTAGAGAAGCATAAAAAAGGAGAAAATACTGTCACATACCACAGCAGATACATCCAATAACCATAAAACTGTGTACCACAAAGCATATACAGTACCAACAGTAGATAAAACACCAGAGAACAATTTACTACCGGTCCATTCCAAATTGCATTAAGATAGAAGTAAAACATTGTATTAAGGACAAATAAATAATTAATAGGATATCTGCATGTCGGATGGAATGCCCATAGAAAGGAAAATCCCAAAAAGTAAAGAGAAAGCGAACCTGGGAACATCCAGCTTCACGTCTGTGTCCCCTGCTCACCTAAAGGGCACCGTGTCTCAGGATTTGGTCTTCCAGAGAGAGAGGAGTTCAAGAAAGGTTCCCAAACTATCAGGAACCATAAAAGTTTAAAAGAAGTAGCTTGGGAGTTGAAGTGTAATGTAACTTCACTGCTCAGGTTCCACATCCCCCACCTCCCAATCAAATGTTTCCGTTCAATCTTGTTGATTCTATGTGTATGTGTAAAACTTGATATCTTGCCTTCCCCCAGGTTCCTTTTCTCCAAGGTAATCATAATAAGGGCCACTGCCTCTCCTCCTACCTTTTGTTTCTTTACCCTTGATTGTTTTGTCAGCCGTGCTTTGCTTCCTCTCAACTGCTTCAGTATCCTTATTGTATTGAGGAGCCCAGAATAGTACACAGTACTCCAGTAGTGCAAGAAAGGGTGGCTTGGTGGTAGCTGGGTTGTAGTTCAGCTGTGCCACTCAAGAGGCTGGGAGATAGAAAAATGAAAGAGCAGAGGAGAACACAAGATCTCTTAAATCGTCTTTTAGTTATTTATTTTTTCTCCATAAAGGTTTTTATCCTTCTTAGACTGGATAGCTATCAGCCTCATCCCTGGGCACCGTAAGTCGTCCCTTACCACTCCTCTTGGTCCAGGGTTAGGTTACCTCATGGAGTGTACCCTGCAGCAGGGCTGGGGGGGGGGGTGTCTTCCCTCCAGAGCCTCACATCCACAGTTGCCCACTTAGACCAGAGGCGATACAGCAGGTTGGGATGCCTTGGGTGAGGCTCAATGGAGCCCTTGTCCGCAGTTTGCCTCTTCAGTTTTCACCCAGGTCCTTGTGCTGCAGTGACATAGAGGAAACATGCACATGAAGGCATGTATGTGTAACCCCCTTGTTACCCAGGGTTACTAGAATCCCAGTAATACCTAGTGGTAGGCAGGGTAGGCAGCTTGTGAAACTCCAGTTAAATGGGTTTCACACTGTCTCACTCTGTTCTCAGTCTCAGCTGAGACTGAGGGATGACATCACCATAGAACTATCGCAGCTGCATGAGCCACAATGGAATCTGCAGCAGGAGTTGGAGTAGAATGTTGGGAGGTTTGAACAGTAGTCTGTAGGTCAGTTGGAGTTTGGAGTTGTACAGAGAGGAGCACAGTAGTTTCATGTTGGGGTTTCTGTTTCCCAGCCCTGAAATAGGGCTACAAATAGGGAAAGGTGTGTGTTTTCCACCTAAAGAGAGACACAGTGAGCTATTTTAAAGTGGTGGAGACCGTTGAATCGGGTCTCAGTGCCCCATCCCTCAGGGGATGGGGCAGGAAGGTTTACCTGCATTTCTGAGGGCAACCCCCTTGGCTACTGCTAGTGAAGAAACTGCCTTATTTTGTCCAAGAGTATGGGAAACAAGAAGGTTTCGTGATTCGCCTGTGGGGCACCTGCAACCGGAGGGTGAGTTCTGCTGTTTCTAAAGGGCCCATGTTTCACCCTGGACTTGTGTTATAGTGGGGATTGGACTACTGAAGTAGTGGGAGGCCTAGAGTAATAGGCTTAGCCAAAAGTAAAAGTATGTTCAAGTCCAGTACATAGGGGAAGTCAAGACATGTAGAGGAGATGTGATATACGTCTACCCAGTAATCTACATTGCCAAGCTTTCAGAAAAGAGTTGTTTAGTTTCCAGAGAAATGGCCGGGTATGGATTGTGGGAGCTGGAGGTGGGAGACCCCCCATCTTTAGTAACCAGGTCCACCTCTACGGATTTGCTCTGTGGATTTCTACTTTACCTCATGCACTTGGACAGTGTTGAGGGAAGTACCCAGACATGGGATTGGAAGGAAAATTCCCTCTAGGAGTCGAAGGCTCTAAGGTGGTTTAGGGAGCCACCAGTAGGAAAACTGGTTCATTCCCATAATGTACCACGGATCAAGTGGCTGGCGGGGGAGCTGGGCCAGTGGGGGAAACCCAAGTAGTGTACAAGTCGAGCTGTGTACCCAAAGCTGCGTGCAAGTCCGGGCTGTGTGCCTGGTGGGTTCAGAGCCTGAGGGCTGAAATGTGAAGAAGTGTTCTGTTGTCTCTAATCTGCATTACCAGGAATGTAGCCCCGTGGGGTCTGTCTATGCTCTGTTTGTTCAGTTTGGATGTGAATGAAAGCCACACTGTAAATCCCATTCCTGGTTTTGGACATTACAGTTATTGCTTCCTGTGTTCAGATTTACTTGGGTGCCCCTGTGCAGAGTAGCCAAACCTAGGCCCCCTGTGCTGAGTAACCTAGTCCTCCCCGAACCCAGTCCCCGCCAGGTACTGCTGTCAGCTTCAACAGCATGCCACCTGTCATTTTGCAAAAAGGCAGGGGTCCGGGGGTTACATATGCACTCCAGAACATCAGCCCCTTCCACCCACCCTGACTTATGTCAGCCTCCTGTGCATTGGTATTAGCACCAGGCTTCCACCTATTGGCAGCCAAGAGCCAGAAGGGCTCACCACCCCTGTCTGGGAGAGAAGAGCCACCTGGTGGCCACTTTCTCCTCTCCCAGCCCCCTCGGATGACCCCTGGCAATCAGAGTTTGTTCCCGACTCCAAGCTCGGGTCGCCGGCTTGGGAGAAGTAAGGCCCTTAGTGCCTTAACACTGTACACCACTGGGCCGACATTAAACCCTCTTCTGTCCCCATGTAAACCAAGCTTCACTTCTTGCTACTCACTCTAATCCTTGGATTAACTCGTAGTGATACAATTACAGGAACAGAACTGGCAAGCATTTAAACTAGCCAAGCAGGTGCTGAAGAGAAGCAAGGAAATCCCAGCCCCCCCAACTCTCTCACACACACACACACACACACACACAACAGGGTAGTTGGTGAAGTAGACACAAAGGTAGAGAAGTCGATTGGGAGCAGGATAGGGGTAAATCCTGAAAAAGGCAAAGGCAGTAAGGACAGGGATGGGCCTAAAAGGAGTAAGGCCATCAAAAAATGGTGGTTGATGAGTACCAATGCCCATAGTCTGTGTACCAAGCTCCCTGAACCAGTGGCCTTGACTGAAGAGGGATGCCTAGATATCGTGGCAGTCACAGAAACATGGTACACAGAGAACCATGACTGGGGTGTCAACATACCAGGGTACACAATCTGCAGGAGGGACAGGGAGGGTAAAAGAGGAGGTGGACTAGCTCTCTAGATAAGAGAAGGAATCAAAGCAACAGAATTAAAGGGTAAACAGGGAGGGGAGGGGAGGAGGCATTGTGAGTCACCCTGGAAACAGGAAATGGCACCACAATCCTTACAGGTATTTTTTACAGCCCCCCCATCTCAGGCGGAGGCAGTGGAGAAGGAAATCAATCAGTCGGCTTTTATTTATAACGTGCTTTTCAAGAACCAAAGTGCGAATACAGTATAGAAAAAAACAAACAAACATTCAATCAATAAAACATACAAAAAGATAAAAAGGCAGCAAAAGTAAAACTAAGTATTATCGCCAAAAGCCAGATTAAATAAATATGTTTTCAGTGAGGCTTTAAAGGCCACTGTGGACAAGCAGTTTCTAATCCGATGAGGTAGAGAGTTCCACAGGGTTGGGGCCACAGAAGAAAAAGCCCTGGCACCTGATGACTGAAGACAGACCCTGGGAACCTCTAGCAATCCCTTGTCGGTGGAGTGGAGTGGAGTGGACGGAGGCGGCGGTAGGGCCGAAGGAGGTCTTGCAGGTAACTAGTCCCTGTCGGTGTAGGGTCTTATAGGTCAGCGACGCAACCTTGAAGGTGATCCTCCAGTGCACCGGCAGCCAGTGCAGTTTGCTCAGCACAGGCATGACATGGCAAGTTCTTGACAACCCAGTCAACAACCTGGCCACAGCGTTCTGCACCAGCTGCAGGCGATGGAGATCCACCCCCGGTAACCCTAGGAATAGAGCATTGCAGTAATCAAGACGAGAGGACAGAAGGCATGAACCAATATAGGAAGATCATCATGTGGAACAAGGTGCTTTATCTGGGTGATGTTCCTCAGATGGTAAAATGAGGACTTGACAACTGCTGACACCTGTGCTTTTATCGTCAGTTCATTGTCAAGCACTACACCCAGATTCTGCACCCATTTAGAAGGTCTCAGCTGGTTACCCCCTAACACACGGCCAGACGGTTGCCCAGGAGTCAATTTCTCTACACAATGACCTGGGTCCAACACCAACGCCTCAGTCTTGTCTGGATTCAGTCTCAACCAGTTAGCACTCATCCAATCCTGAATCTCAGTGAGGCAGTTGTTAAAGACCAAGATTGCACTATTTTGCTCAGGTACAAAGGATATGTAGAACTGAGTATCATCTGCATAGCAGTGAAAACTCAGCCCATACCTCCTAATAATGTCTCCCAACGGCAGCATATACACCATGAACAACATGGGGGACAGCACAGAACCTTGCGGCACACCACAAGGCAGGGCGAATAGGGCCGAGGAAAAAATTCCTGACACCACCCTCTGAGTCCTGCCTGTAAGGAAAGAATGGAACCATCTGAGGAGTGTTCCTGACAGTCCACAGAATAGCCGCAGTCATTCTAGCTACACCTCGTGGTCCATGGTGTCACATGCTGCAGAGAGATCAAGGAGGACCAAGATCGAACGGCTCCTCCGATCTCTCACTGTTAGGAGATCATTAAGTACCTGAACCAATGCCATCTCGGTACTATGCCTCCTCCTGAAACCAGACTGGAGAGGATCATAGACTTCATGGGTGGTGAGAAAGTTCTCAGTCTGCAACGCGGCTACCTTCTCAATAACCTTGCCCAAAAAGGGCAGGTTTGAGACCGGTCTGTAGTCTGTGAAGACGGTCTGGATCACGGGTTTCTTTAAAAGGGGTGTCACAACAGCCTCCTTCAAGGGTTCTGGAAACACCCTCTGATCCAAAGAACACCAGACTATCCCAGCAAGGACCGGTCCAATCACATCTATACACCCCCACAAGGAGGCGCGTAGGACCAGGATCCAAACTACAGTAAGTCTGTCGCAAGCATCGAACAATCTTCATGATATCCATGATTGCTGGCTGATCAAAGTCTGCCCAGACAGACCGGGTGCCTGTGCCCTCTCATCGACCACCGCCATACTCATTTGAACACGTTAAGCAGATCTCCGATCCGATTGAGGACACCTTATGTACAAAGAACTGAGCAAACTCATCACACTTTAATTGTGAAAAGGCCCTGAAGGCAGACTGGATTGCACAGCCTGTCCACGGTCCAGAAGAGCTGAGCCAGTTGATTCCTTGCTGCAGCTATTTCCCTGGAATGGAACTCTGCTTCTTGCGGGAGATTTCTGATTGATAGTCCAAATAATGGGCGATCAACCTAAGTCTGTTCTCCTCCAGGCCACATTTCTGCCAATAATGTTCCAAACTTCGCCCCACTCTCCTCAACTCCCTCAAAGTCCCATCAAACCTGGGGGGACCGAGGGCGGAGAGGGAAGGGTCGAACACTGAGAGGAGCTATGGAATCCTGGGCCTTCAGCACCATATTGTTATAGCATACTACTAGGTCACCTGGGTCCAAGCACTCCAATGGCCAACTCGTTAGGTCCAGTACCGCCAACAGACCCTCTGGGGTTACTCCCCTCTAAGGGCAGTACTGGACCATCTTCAAAGGGGATGGTCTCACAGGGGGAGCAGCAAAACTGAACCTTATAGGGTGATGGTCCGACCATCCAGTTGGTTCCACCATCAAGTCAGCGACTTTCTTCCCCAGGATGAACACCAGGTCAAGGGAGTGACCCTGAATATGGGTTGCAGTGGTAACTTCCTGTGTGAAGCCCAACAAAATCATCAGTTGGAGGACGTTTTGACCAAAATGCGAGAGTTCATCATCAGCTCAGGCACTGAAATCCCCCAGGACCAACCACCTGGAGGATTCCAACACCATATTGACCATGAAGTCTGCAACTTCTTGCAGGAAAACTTTCTCATCACCGGTTGGACAGTAGATGAGCAGAATCCTGCTGTCCCCACTGGAACCTCTACAAAGGCCCAGTTCCATCTTAAAACAAATGGCTACACCCCCGCCCCTTCAATCCAGCCTCAGGCGATGTATAATCAAGTACCCAGCTGGAACAGCTGACTCTAGTGTCGGACCAGCATTCTCTTCCAGCCAGGTCTCGGTGATACAAACCAGATCAGATGACTCCACAAGATCAGCAATAATTGCTGTCTTGTTCTTTATTGACCTGGCATTACATAACACTGCCCGAGTTGAATGAGAGGCCTTGGAGGAGCGGGCAACTTGCCCACTATCAGTGGAACCCTTTTTGTCTCAGGGTGCCTCCTCGACCTCACCACCCCTATCCGTCCACCCCGCACCCCCCCCGGCACCTCCGTGCAATCCCCAAGGCACGACA
This sequence comes from Neoceratodus forsteri, assembly GCA_016271365.2. NCBI lineage: Eukaryota > Metazoa > Chordata > Ceratodontiformes > Ceratodontidae > Neoceratodus > Neoceratodus forsteri. The sequence continues at coordinate 1,009,873,219 of CM028130.1, read as the reverse complement.
ACACCTATATACCTCGGGTTGCAAGGAGGACTATCAAGGGGCTTAGGTGTCTCAGCCGGGGTAGCTTACCCAATCAAAAATGGTCCCAACACATGCTGCCTATTTAAAAAACTTACTGTAAATATAAGTTGCAACTACATCAAAATACGTTCTAATACTCTATCAAACTAAATAATTATAAATACATTAATACAAATCTAACCAAATATTTAAACCATATATCTAACCCAGTTTTGAACTCTCTCTCTCTCTCTCCTGTAACAAAATAACCAAAACCCTTCCCCCCACCTCTCACATAGTGAGGGAGAGTCTACAAAAAATTAAAAAACACTCAATCATATGAACACAGTTCCTTCGATTCAAGTGAGCTCTTAAATCCCCTTCAGTTTAATCCAATAAATTAAACATACAGCCCAAGTCACTTGTTTCAACCTGTGTACCACAGTAGGAAAATCCAAAGAAAGACAGTCAAATCTTGTCAAGCCTTGCAGAGATGGTGACCATCAGAGTTCTCACCTCCGAAGAGTAAAACCAAATGATATGTCAAAGTCCGCTCTTACCTTGACTTTGAATGAATACACTAGCTCGATAAGCAGAATTTTAGCAAAATTTCAGGCACTCTCACTGCCTGGGCCAAATTTCTACATAGGCACTCTAAATCCAAGAAATATTTTATTAAATCCTTCCTTAGCCAGTTTTTCTTGCAGTTCAATGACAAAAAGTTGAGCAGTCTGAGTTTCTCCGAGATAGGCAGGAATTTGTTTTCCAGGGAGCCACAGGCAAAGTCAAACCCGCACTTGCCCAGGAGGTAATCCTAACCACCTAGGCAGACCCACTACTACGGCTTCCCGTTTGTGGCTCGTCCTACAGCCAGCCATCTGGGAAAACCTAGGAGACACCAGTAAACTACATCCACCCTCCGGTGGATCCTAAACTAGTGTCTCCCACAGTGGGACCACCCTAAAGTGGTCACCTTCCAGGGTCCCCCCCCCACCTTCCCAAGCTCTGAACATCCACTGACAATCCACTTAAATGAACGATCATAAGATCGAGATGTTCAACTCCAGGAAAAATATCACCACTCGAAGTCCCAGTGATCTATCTGGTCCAGAAAGGCACTCACAAATTACACCGCGGTAATTTCATCCAGCGGTGCAAAGGTAGCTCCAGATAATGAAGATTAATGGCAGTGCACTTCGACAACGCCAGCGCCAACTTCCAAGCATTGACCCGGCAGAGCAGTGTGCCTACAACTTTAAAAGTTCTATCACATGGCAAATCAGCAGGGCTTCAACCAGCCCTACACAGTCGAAAGCAGAAGATGATGCCGAAGATGAATTTATTCATAGGTAGAATTCCAAATGAATAAGAGTATTGAGCTGTTGAAAAATAAACGGGCTGTTTAAATGAACAAAGGCAGTTCCATTCACAGTCCGTTTCACTACAGTCAGCAGTTACAGCAAGGAACAGCAAACGCTCACTTAGAAATGGTAGAAGGAATCCTTAGAATGGCAGAGAAAGGAGAGAGATTGTTGATGGGGGACCTGAATATGCCAGATGTTAACTGGAGCACCTTTACTGCAGCCACATCCAAGAGCAGGGTCATTCTTGATGCCCTACAGGGGCATACCTCAGGCAGCTAGTGTTGGAACCCACTTGGGAGGGAGCAGTCTTAGACGTTGTACTCTCAAATGGGGATGGAGAGAGGTTCTTAGATTTAGGAGTGGGTAGCCATCTGGGAACAAGCGACTACCAGACAGTGTGGTTCACAATAAACACAGTTGTAGAGTCAAGCCATACAAAAGCAAGGGTGTTGGACTTTAGGAGAGCTGGCTTTGACAAAATGGGAGAGTGCCTCAGAAAAGCACTAGCAAACAGGCAAGAAGGAGGGGTGGAAGAACAAAGAGGAAAAATCAAAACTGCCATCACAAAGGCAGCAAGCCTTTGTGTAAAGCAAATCAGCAAAACAAAACAAAGGAAAAAGCTACTATGGATCTCAAAGGAGGTGGCAGGGAAAGTTAAGGAGAAAAGGATAGCATTCAGGAAATATAAAGAAACACAGAAGGAGCAGAACAGAGAACTGTATCGGTTAAAGCAGAAGGAGGCAGGAAAGGCAGTCAGAATAGCAAAGGCCCAAACTGAGGAAAATATAGCCAACTCTATTATGATGGGGGATAAAACATTTTATAAGTACATTAGAGAGCAAAGAAAGACCAAGGGAGGGATGCTGACGCTTAATAAAGGGGAGGGGTTGTGGGCAGAGGGTTACAGTGAAAAAGCAGGGATACTGAATGAATACTTCTGCTCAATATTCACAAAAGAAGAGGAGGTGGAGTTACCTAAACCAAACAGTAGAAACACTCTGGATAGGGGGGTCGATACCAGTCCATTCACAGAAGAAAGGGTTCTGAAAGAACTCTTAAAACTGAAGATGGACAAAGCAGTGGGGCCTGACGGGATTCACCCAAGGATTCTAAAAGAACTAAGGGTAGAACTAGTGACACCACTGACTACTCTGTTTAACATATGGGAGGATGAGGTGGTACATGGGGAATGGAAGAGGGCGGATGTGATTCCACTTCCCAGAAGTGGGAGCAAGGCAGAGGCAGGAAACTACAGACCTGCTAGTTTGACTTCAGCAGTAGGGAAAATGATGGAATCACTTCTGTAGGAAAGAATTGTTGAGTACCTAGAGGCCAGCTGGGCACAGGACCCAAGGCAGCATGGATTCACAGCAGGAAGGTTGTGTCAGATGAATCTAATAGATTTCTTTGACTGGGTGACCAAAGTAATAGACCTGGGAGGGGCTGTGGACATGGCCTACCTAGACTTTAGCAAGGCATTTGACACAGTCCCACACAAAAGATTAATATACAAGTTAGCCAGTCTGGGAGTGGGTCACAAGGTGGTAGCCTGGGTAAAACATTGACTGGACAACAGGACAAAGATGGTAATAGTATACGGAGTCCGCTCTGAATAAAGGGGGGTTACTAGCGGGGTACTGCAGGGTTCAGTATTGGGACCGGTCCTCTTTAATGTCTTTATAAGTGACATTGCAGAGGGACTAGAAAGAAAAGTATGTCTCTTTGCGGACACAAAGATCTGCAGCAGGGTTGATACACAAGGGAGGGGGTGGAATGGATGAGAAGGCACTTGGCAAGGTTGGAGGAATGGTCAAAAGTATGGCAGCTTAGATTCAGTGCAAAGAAGTGCAAAGTAATGCACCTGGGAAAGAAAAACCTAGGGGAAGAGTACACAATGGGGGTGAGATACTAACAACAACAAAAATGGAAAGGAACATTGGGGTAGTCATATCAGATGACCTAAAGGTGGGCAAGCAATGTGAGAAGGCAGTAGGGAGGGCTTGGGGAATACTGGGATGCATAGGGAGAGGCATCACCAGTAGAAAACAGGAGATTGTTATCCCTCTGTACAGACAGTTGGTGAGACCCCATCTGGAATACTGCATCTAGTTCTGGAGACCCCATCTCTGCAAGGACATAGACAGGATGGAGGCTGTCCAGAGGAGGACAACTAAAATGGTGCAGGTCCGCTTTAGAAGCCACATCTGAAGAGAGACTAAAGAGCTTAATATGTATACCCTCGAGGAAAAGAGGAGAGGGGGACATAATAAAACTTTCAAGTACCTCAAGGTAATCAACAAAGTCCAAGAAGGTAGCATCTTTCAGAAAAGAGATGTACAAGAACAGGGTACAATTTGAAGATGGGGGGGAATGGCTCAGAGGTAATGTGAGGAAGTATTTTTTCACGTAGAGGGTTGTGGAGACATGGAACAGACTTTCTGAGGAGGTAGTGGAGTCAAAAAACAGTGGGAGAATTCAAGAATGCATGGGACAGACATAAGGCAATTCTAGTGGGGGGGGTAGGAGGAAGTAGGCTGTTGGTTAACTAGGATCTGTAGCTTATCCATTAGGTAGGGAAATGGGCAGACTAGGTGGACCAAACGGTCCTGATCTGCCATCAAATTCTGTGTTTCTAATTCAGATTCAAAACTTTGACAGTGTGTAACCAAAGGGAATGCAGTATGATCTATATTTGATTTATTTTCAGTTTGTTTACCCAGGATAGCCAAGCTGAGGTGCAAGATCCCATTTCCAGTGGGGCCCTGGTTTTACCCATTTCCACAGCTGGGTGGACTGGAGCACTGACTTGGCCAAGGTTACTCAGTGAGTGATTGGCTCTAATGGGGTTTGAATCTGTGATCTCCTGGTTCCCAAGCCGGTGGTGTAACTGCTAGACCATATTGCCTCCTTAGCCGGATTAGAACTGTGAACTGATGACCAAGAATTCCAGATTCAGATTCCACCATAGCCGCGGACTTGCTGTGTGATCTTGAGCAAGTTTCTTGACCTCCCTGTGCCTCAGGCCTGGCTGTAAAACTGAGTAAAAAGCAGTCTGTCACTCTCATAAATGAGATGCTATCCTGGGTTAATTGTAAAAATAACAAAATTCAAAAAGGATTTTCTTTTATAATTTGTATTTATTGAGTTATTTAATAAACCATGCAAGAATGCATGTACATCTCCTGAAAAACATTACCAGTAGTGACAGAAGCAGTACAGTTAGCTTACAGAATTTCAAATCTTGTAGCCTTTTGATACAACAATGGGGGTATGTCGGGGGTGGGGGTATGTTTAGTTCTCATTAGAGTCAGTATGAGTGCAGGATTTAGAAATAACCAATATGGTGAAAATACTGTATAGCAGGTAATATTAACGCTCTTTTTATTTTAGCGATATTAGCTGAAACAGAAATACCGCTAATATATTCGGATCACTAATATTCTCTACTTATTATGGCATTTACTGTATGGTTGAGCAACATTGCAATTAGCAGCTGTTCACACGCCCACTGCTGCTAAGTAATCGAAAAAGTGCCAGTAAAGTAGAACAAAGACAACTGTTTCGAGTGCTTAAAAACAAAATTTTTAACTTTATTGCACACAATCAACAATGAAAACAAAAATTCAGAAACAAAAGTGCATATTGCCGCTCCTAGCCTAGACAGCAGTAAGACCATGTTACCCCCACCCCCAAAAAAAATGTGCCACAGTGTTGTTAAGTGCAGGTACTCCTTTCTTCCCTCAGTTTCATTCAGCTTCTTACAGCTTCTCTTCTACTTCACAGTTCAGTATTGTCAGCGGGTTTTTCGTATCTGTGAAGCAGAGAGAAATTTCAAATGAACCTGCACCTACACTGAAACAATACTGAAGCAATACAACTACACTTAACATTTTTTTTATCAGTAGTTTGTACAGTACTTACGTTGTCGTCGTCTTTCACACACTGGTCATGAGCACTCAGTATCCCTGCCTGCTGGAATTCATGAATGATGTCCACAGTACGAAGTTTAAGGCAGTTGAAGCTAATCTCAGGCCATCGAGAGTGATGTTCCTTTGGGTTCTGTAGTTGGAGATCCGCCGTGAGGTTTTCGGTACCACCACCAGCCAGTCTGTAGGATACAACTCCCGCATACCATGAAGTGAATTCCTTTTTTAGGAAATCTTTAAACACTTTGTTTTCGGTATGTCCAGGGGTTGTAGGACATCCTTACACGAAGCAGGCACATGGGGATAATTTGATTCTCCTCCAAATGATGCAGGACTGCCTCTGTTGCATGTGCCCGGTATAAGTCTAAAACAAGCAGTGCTTTCTGTTCCTTGGGCAGACAAAGAGCGTTAATTTGAGACTTAATGTGTGGCACAATAATGTTGTCAATGAACTTCAAAGTTGTTTCCACATTTACATAGATACATAGACAGTGTCAGCAGATAAGGGCCTATGGCCCACCCAGTCTGCCCATTTAAGTTTGTAAGTTCAGTTTATGTTTCCAGGAAGTCTGTTGCCCATTACTCCTGACCTCCAGAATTCCTTTATGTCTATCCCATGCATTCTTAAATCCCGTGATTGTTTCAGCCCCCACCACTTCCTCTGGCAGGGTGTTCCACTTGTCCACCACCCGTTCTGTGAAGAAATTCTTCCTCACGTTTCCTCTGAATCGTCCTCCTCCAACTTCATCCCATGCCTCTAGTCCTGGAACATCTTTTCGCTAAAATAGTGCATTCCTGCACCCTGTTCCTCCCTGTAAGATACTTGTATGTCTCTATCATATCCCCTCTCTCCCTCCTCTCCTCCAGGGAGTACATGTTCAGTGCCTTCAACCTGTCCTCATAGGACTTGTGATGCAATCCATGCACCATCTTTGTTGCCCTCCTCTGAACCTTCTCTACCCTGTCTATGTCTTTACGTAGGTAAGGTCTCCAGAACTGCACAGTGTACTCCAGGTGCGGCCTCACTAGTGTCTTGTATAGTGGAATTATGACCTCCCTTTTCCTGCTGGTGATGCCTAGTGATTGTCGGAATGTGTGATGTCCCAGTCACTAGGGAATTTGTGTTTAGGGCAGCATGCTGCAGTTCAGCCCTTACAGATCAGCTGTGGGGGCAACATCGCACCTGACATGGTGCAGGCCAGTATGACAGAGATCTGTCTTTTGTCACGGAGACCTGCTTTGCTCCTGCTGTCTCCATAGTCCACTCTGAAACGGGAATCATGTTGACCCCTATTTCATCCAAGTTCAAAATCGGTTGGGGGGGGGGTATGAGCTCCTGGGTGCTAGCTCTTGATATTCAGCCCAGAAAAGCAGCTTTGAGGGAGTTGAAATCGCTGGGTTTCTTACAGCCAGCTTTCGTCCCCTTTCGCTTGCTATACCCTATCCTGTTGAGGAAACCCCAAGTCCACTTATAGGTTAGTACTAGGTACCCCCCATTCACAGTGAGTAGCTGTGGAGATTTCGCCTTAACGATAGCCACTGCAGTAGCCTGAATTACTCCAGCATTGACAACTGCCCCCCTCTGTGTGGGGAGTCCTAACTATACTTTTCAGCTGACTCTCCAAGTTGTCCTCCAAGTGAGTTGGTCGACCACGCGGTTTTGTTGGCAGGACAGGGACCATAGTAGTAGGGTCTGGAGTTTTCTTTAGCCGTGCTAGGTAGTCCACCTTAAAATTACGGGGCTGAGCTTTCATTTACTGTTTTGCCTGTACTACTGAGGTAGTGACGGACTGTGGCCATTATGCCATGCTCTACTGCATACCTTCCCAGCTGGAATCATGTCTCTGGAGGATAGGTAGCATAGAAGTTGCGGTGTCCTCGCTTAGCTGGTGGTGGGGATGCAGCAAGCTCCTTAGTTGAAGTGTTTGTCACTTCAGGCTCAACATCGGAGCTGTCTGTCAGATCTACACCCGATATATCCAAGGTGTCCATTGGATATTTCCTCTTTACCTGCGATGACTGTAGCCACTTCAAGAGGGACATTATGCAGAAACCAGGCACAGTATACAGGTAAATTCTCAAACAATACAGAACAGATCTACACTCTGCACTGATCTGTAAGTGAGCTGCATTTTAAGTGCTGTCTGTCACACCCATTTCAGTACTGTAATTGCGGGTGTACCAACCGCTAGTATAATTGAGCGCTAATAAGTACCGCATACCAGACACGCTAAATTTATCGGGCGCTAATATAACCTGCTATACAATAATAGGTAATAAAATGCAACCTTGAAGTTGCTGTTTCTATTTAAAGAGCTAGTGACACCTCCAGGAGAATGTTGAAAAACATATTTGGACACAAAGTAGCTTATATTTCTCATTGGCTCTGATTTTCTTATCCCTATTATTACTGAGGTTATATGCATAAAAACAGGATAGTTTTTCTCTGAGGGGTTTTCAGCTCCAATTGCTTCTTCCTAACCTGATGTCATAGTACTCTACGTGCAACATCACAGTTATTCCTACGGCAGCAGACTATGATGTCACAACAGAGTATTATAATTTTACGTAGGGCATAAGGTATTGTGGCAGATGAACTCTAAAGGATAAAGATCCTGTTACTGTGGGAACTTACTCAATAATAAATAAAGGGGAAGAGAAATCTATTGAGGTAAATGAAACAGAAGCTGAACTGCGTCTAAATATTCTGTTTTCCAAAGTTTTCTAGGAGGCGTCAGCAGCTCTTTAACGTTGTTAAAAAGAGAGCAAAAAGAGCTCCCTTTCTGAACCTTCCAAATATACAGTAACCATTGGAAAAATTCTCTGCAATGACTAAATTGTACAGGAAACTTAATATTTACTATGGATAAATGTTTGTACAGGCACTCAGTGTCACCACTATGGAATTTAATTTAACATATAAGTAAAAGTTACAAAAAAAAAAAAACTGTCACTTGACCTTTTTTTTATATCAATTTTTATTAAGAAGATTTATAAAAATTACAAAGAACAGAGATGTCATCATTCAGTGAATTTGCATTGCAAGGTTATGCAGATGACCAATACATATACCATATGTATAGAACCAGAATGGTTACAGGGAGGGGGTTAAACCACATTATTATTGCTTAGAATTGTACAAGTAAGGGGATGGTATAATAAAGGAACAAATTCAGGATTGACCTCTATTTGAAAGAAGACCTGTGTGTGCTAAAATTCCTCCTTTTTCCTATCACCCTTGTAGAACAAATGTAAAACATTCCATACTGTATGTAGTATTAATTGTCTTGTATTAGGCCTCCTTTGTCAGAATTTTGGCAGTTAATCATAAATGGGTGAGGACCTTTTTGGCTGCTAATATAAAAAATGTTTTTTTTTTTTTAACTTGTATGTAATTGTTTTTATGCTGAAAACAATAAAATATAAGTACCTCATGCCAGAAATCACATAGCAGTACGTCGGATACATTCAGTGTAACAGATAGGGGTAATCTAAGCAGTCTTGCATTTGGACATGGGGGTAGTCCTTCACTTAAAAGTCTAAGAAAGTCCAAGAATAAGCTGCACCCCACAAGACTTTTGAGTGGTCACATCTAACAAACTGTATACCAAACATTTATAATACAACAACCAGTGTTGTTATGACCTTGCTCCAAACATGTAGTCTCCAAAAATGGTAGCAAACACTAGGAACCTCAACCAAACCTATTTTATGTAAATATGGATGTAAGTACATTTATACTATAAATAAAAGAAAAGTAAACCTGACACACATTTAATAGTAACGTTAGGTAGCTCCGCATATGTAATGTCCAACATTTTGACTATGAGGTTAGGAGCCCTGGATTTCAACACTCTGTAAACAACAGTTAGAGTTAAGTAATTTGTACCATGACATCAGTATAAACTAAGAACTTGCCATATAACTGAATTTCATCTCCCCAGAAACTTTTATAGAGAGCCTTTTTAACACATGGGAAGTATAAACTCCCGTACTTTCCAAAAGATAATGAAAGTTCATGGGGGAACCTGAAAATGTTCATGTGCCAACATCTCAGTTGGAATCGGACACGTCCAGCCATCTTGCCCTATCACATTCTCTGGAGAGGGCTTCTGCTCTTTTACCAGCTTCCTCTGGGTTTGTATATTGGTAAATGTGGCCTCCATACAGGATCCACAGTCGGGCTGGCATCAGGAGTGAATGAGTCACCCTCAAACTGTGCAACTTGGCCCGAACACCATCAGACCTTTTGCTTCTTGCCCTGGTAGCAAATGAGAGGTTCAGAAATAAGTGTACAATGGATCCCTGGAAATTAAGCTGGTCAGGATTCCTTTCTGCATGTAGGATAGTGTCCCGAATAGCTGGATTCATCATCACCACAAGAATGGTTCTGGATAGATCATTGGCGACCAGCGCCATTCTGGGCGAAATTCGGTAAGCCCGAATGAGATTTTCTGGGGCAATTGAGGCTGTAAGATGTAAGGCTCTCGGCATCCACTCTCAAATAAAATAAAGCAGATAGTCTCCCTCAACATTTTTGGGCAGCCCCACAATTCGAACATTCGAGGCCCTTTGGAAATTTTCTAGGGCTTTAAGTCGATATTTAAGCTGGGCATTCTCTTGTAGAATCTTGCCGGAAAACGCCAGTGCCTTTGTCACCATGGAGTCAGCCGAGGTTGCCATTTTGGTAACTGCAGTTATCTTGGCATCCTTTTCCTTAAATTTGGTGAGTATAGACTCAATCTTGGCATCAATAGCCTGCATAGATTTCTGCAGTGCCCTCCATGGTGATTCAGGCTCCAAAGAGGATTTTGACGCAGCCTCCACTGGCTGATTTTTCAGGTTGGTTGCAGACCATTTGTTGGTTTGGCCCATGGTCGAAAAAGATATCAAATTGTACCGTTTGCCCTGAAGAATGTCAATTTTGTAGAAAAACTGTACTTTTTCCTAAATGTATTGCAGTTTTGGCAAGTTAAATTAGGTGTGGTTGAGGAGCTGTCACTGCACATGTCCAGTCAGTAGACGTGCTCCACAGTACCCACCAATAACAACAGTTTTAATGCGTTACCCCATATCCCCTCTCTTGGGATAGCCAGCAGGGCCAAGGAAGGTATCAGTATGTTCTGGTGGGTAAAAATATGGTTTAAATCTTGATTAATTTAGCCAAATCCCAGTAAACCCTTATATGGGGGCAAGACCAAAGAACATGCACATGGTTCACCTTGCTTTCCCCACATCGCCTCCAACAGTTTCCCACCTTGACTTCCATATAGGAAACCTGTATAGCTGGCATGAGGAATTAGCGAACTCTACAATCTTCTTTGAAAATATCTCTCATCAGGTCACACCTGTAGTACTATAGCTGTCAGGCACTAGGACCACACAGAAACTTTTTGCAAGCAGTCAATTAGGGGCTGCCCATGACAACGTCCTATGTCGGCACTTCCCATATAAACGTGGGCGGACCCTTCCTTCCTCAGTTTTTTTTTTCCCACCCCGTCGACCATACTCATTGGACCCTCCACAGAAATGCCACCATTGCTGTCGACTTTTCCAATTTTTTTCTCACCTTAGTTAGTGATCACTTTTCAATCCGATGTCAACTAAAGAAGCGTTGAAACTGTTCAAGTACTGTGAGTGCAGTGAAAAGATATACTCTGGCGACTCACACGACATGACGCCAAGAGAAGGCCTTGGAGACCCACCTCTTGAAGCAGCAGGTGGCCAGGATGAAGAAAGAGCTCAGGAAGAAGAATTCTGTCATGTTGCCGGCCCCGTCCTTTGGGCTCCCAGTCTTTGAAGTCCCAGGAAAAACTTTGGGACAAAAGTACAAACACCAGGAGAGGGAGCGCAGTAAAGATAAGGCCTCCCGTGTTTGCTCATGGTCACCCATCCACTCCAGTGAGACAGTTTCAGTGCCATCAACTGTTACCACGGTGACGCCACAGTCACCCTGGCCGTCGACACCCAAACCTGGTCCAGGCAGACTGAGAGCGCCACCAGGCCTATTATGGTGAGTCAACGTCAGGTACAACACTTCCCTCATTGGCACCCTCCAGCGCTCCCATCGACGACATGGGCGCCAATGTGCAAACCGTTCTCTCATCCTTTACGGACATTCTGAAATGCCTCCAGCCCTCTCCTCCTATATAGGGGGAGACGTCGACGGGGCCAGCATGACAAACCCCAATGTCTACACCTGCCAAGTCAACGCACCAGATATATCTTGGCCATCAACTGATTCTTCTCCCTCCTTGTGCCCTTCCGACCACGCCAGCGATGACCAGGAGTATAACCCAGAGCTCATTATGGAGGAGGAAGGAGAGGATTATGTGGACCCTTTTGAAAGAAACAGTTCCACAGTATCCAGTGTAAGTGAAGACTCTAGTCTGTATACCCAGGTCTTCCCCTAAAGATCCCTTTTTCATAACCTTGATGCTGGAACTTCAAACTGACACGGGGTTTGACTTAGAGGTACAGGACATTACTAAGAAGAATTTGGTGGAATTCTTAAGAATTGCCCAATTCCCACCCGTTGTTATTCCTCCCCTTCTGCCAGCGCTGGAGGATGCCACCTTGGCTGCCTGGCATAGACCTAACATGATACCTGCTGTACCAAGGAAGGCAGGTAAGATATGTCAGGCTTCCTCAGGTAAACCCTTTTTTGCAGGCCAACCTGAGGCGGATTCTGTGTCAACACTGCAGCTCATGACAAGTTTAAGGCACCAAAGCACCTTAGTTCCCTTCCTCCTGATAAGGAGTCTAGGAGGATTAATGTCTTGGACAAAATATTTGCTTCTGCCTCGCTGGGCCTTAGGATTGCAAACTACCAGGCCCACATGGTAAAATACCAGAATACTTTTTGGAAGAAGGCCAAGGCCGCCACCCATGCCCCCCCCAGAGGTTTCTCCTAAGCAGGAGATACTAAATGCTCTTACAGGAGTTGCCAACATAGGCAAAAACCTCCCACACTCTACCTATGACATTTCTGATGCCTCCGCCAGAGCCACAGACTCTGCCATATGTCTCAGGAGGTACTCCTGGCTAAGAGTAGCTGGATTTTTTTTTAGACATTTATTGAACATACCAGAATTAAAACCTTTGAGTCAGAGACTCCTTTACAAAGGCTCCATGTCGAAGTAGTACAGACAGAAGACAGATTTCATGGTACAGGTGAACATTCAACAATTAGCAGGTATACAGTGGTTATACAATGAGGTATTCAAAGCAGCACAAAGTTATTTACAAAAGATCAGAACAACAGAGTCTTTGCAGGTCAAGCATACATGCTAAAGACCCTTGTCAAGGGATTCAACTTAGCAGCTGGGAAGATCAGTTAGTCACAGGCAGCTTCCTGTCGGATATAATTTCAAAGACAGGATTTGAAGGGGCTTAGGTTGGGCTTCATCAGCAATGTTTTTGGCAGCGAATTCATTAGAAGGGGAACCCTGTAGTGAAATGGTCTTTGTCCCAGCGTTGTTTTACAGTAAGGTACCTGGAAGGGGGATTTCTCAGATACCCGAGTGTGTTTGGTGGATAAATTGGGCTGAAGAAACGGTGAGAGACCTGGAGGGGTAAGGCCAGCAGAGATTGTTTTGGCGAGGAGGCAGGTATGGAATTTCAGCCATCCATCAAAGTTAAGCCAGTTGGTAAGGGTGAAGAGGGTGCAGGTGTGGGTCAGCCGGTCACAACCAGTGGCTAGTCAGCAGGCTGGTGGTCTTGATGGAAGAGGGATGCCTGGATATCGTGGCAGTCACAGAAACATGGTACACAGAGAACCATGACTGGGATGTTAACATACAAGGGTACACAACATACAGGAGGGACAGGGAGGGTAGAGGAAGGGGAGGAGTAGCTCTCTATCTAAGGGAAGGGATAAAAGCAACAGAACAAAAGAGTAAACAGGGAGGAGAGGAGGCACTGTCGGTCACCTTAGAAACTGGAAATTGCACCACAATCCGCACAGGGTTGTATACAGACCCCCATCTCGGAGAGGGAATGGACAAGGATTTGATAGAAGGCATCCTTCGGATGCAGAGAAAGGGGAGATACTGTTGATGGAAGACCTGAATATGCCAGATGTTAACTGCAACACCTTTGCTGCAGCCACATCAGAGAGTAGGGCCATTCACGATGCCCTACAGGGGGCATGCCTCAGACAGTTAGTGTTGGAACCCACTCAGGAGGGAGCAATCTTGGACATTGTACACTCAAATGGGGACAGTGAGAGGATCTCAAATCTAGAAGTGGGTAGCCATCTGAGAACAAGTGACCACCAAACAGTGTGGTTCACAATGAACTCAGCTACAGAGTCAAGCCATACAAAAGTGGGGTACTGGACTTCCGGAGCGCTGACTTTGGCAAAATGGGAGCATGCCTTAGAAAAGCACTAGCAAACGGGCAAGAATGAGGGGTGGAGCAACAATGGGGAAACATCAAAACTGCCATCCCAGAGGCAACAAGCCTGTGTGTGAAGCAAATAAATCAAAACAAAAAAAAAGCCACTATGGTTATCAAAAGAGGTGGCGGGGTAGGTTAGGGAGAGGAAGATAGCATTTAGGAAGTATAAGGAAACATGGAAGGAGCAGGACAGAGGACTGTACAAGTTAAGACAGAAGAAAGCAGGAAAGGCAGTTAGAATAGCAAAGGCCCAAACTGTGGAAAAGATAGCCAATTCGGTCAAGAAGGGGGATAAAACCTTTTATAGGTACATCAGGGAGCATAGAAAGACAAAGAAAGGGATAGTGAGGCTGAATAGAATGGATGGTGGTTGGGCAGAGAGGGACAGTAAAAAAGCAGGGCTACTGAATGAATACTTCTGCTCAGTATTCCCAAAAGAGGAAGGGGGGGGTATCTGATTCAATTAACAGAAGCACTCTGGATAGTGGGGGGTCGATCCCAGTCCTTTCACAGAGGAAGGGTTCTGAAATAATTCCTAAAACTGAAGGTGGACAAAGCAGTGGGGCCTGACTGGATTCACCCTAGAATTCTAAAAGAATTAAGGGGAGAACTAGTGACACCACTGACTACCCTTTTTAACAAATCATGGGAGGATGGTGTGGTACCTGAGAACTGGAGGAGGGTGGTTGTGATTCCCCTTCACAAAAGTGGGAGCAAGACAGAGGCAGGAAACTACAGACCTGTCAGTTTGACCTCTTTGGTGGGGAAAATGATGGAATTACTTCTGAAGGAAAGAATCGTTGAGTACCTAGAGGCCAGTGGGGGCACAGGACCCAAGGCAGTACAGATTCACAGCGGGAAGGTCATGTCAGACGAATCTAATAGATTTCTTTGGGTGACCAAAATAGTAGACCAGGGAGGGTCTGTGGACATGGTCTACCTAGACTTTAGCAAGGCATTTGACACAGGCCCACACAAACGATTAATAAATTAGCCAGCCTAGGAGTGGGTCCCAGGATGGTAACCTGGGTAAAAAATTGGTTGGACAGCAGTACACAGAAGGTAATAGTAAACGGAGTCCACTCTGAAGAAAGGGATATTACTAGTGGGGTACTGCAGGGTTCAATACTGGGTCCAGTCCTTTTTAATGTCTTTATAAGTGACATTGCAGAGGGTCTGGAAGGAAAAGTATGCCTCTTTGCAGATGACACAAAAATCTGCAACAGGGTTGATACATAGGGAGGCGTGGAAAGGATGAGAAGGGACTTGGCAAGGTTGGAGGAATGGTTAGAAGTATGGCAGCTTGGTTTTATTGCAAAGAAGTGCAAAATAATGCACCTGGGAAAGAAAAACCCAGGGGAAGAGTACACAATTGGGGGGGGGGGGTAGTAACAACAACAAAAATGGAAAGGGACCTGGGGGGGGTAATCATATCAGATGACCTTAATGTTGGCAAGTAATGTGAGAAGGCAGTAGGGAGGGCTAGGGGGATACTGGGATGTACAGGGACAGGCATCACCAGCAGAAAACAGGAAGTTGTTATCCCTCTGTGCAGACAGTTGGTGAGATCCTATCTGGAGTACTGCGTCCAGTTCTGGAGACCCCATCTCCGCAAGGACATAGACAAGATGGAGGCAGTCCAAAGGAGGGCAACTAAAATGGTTCAGGGTCTGCAAGAGAAGCCATATGAGGAGAGACTAAATGAGCTTAAAATGTATACCCTTGAGGAAAGGAGGGAGAGGAGTGCATGATAGAAACTTTCAAGTATCTCTGTGGATTCAACAAAGTCCAAGAGGGTAGCATCTTTCAGAAAAAGAGATGTGCAAGAACAAGGGGACACAATTTGAAGATGGGGGAGGGATGGCTCAGGGACAATGTGAGGAAGTATTTTTTCACAGAGAGGGTGGTGGATACATGGAACCACCTTCCTGAGAAGGTTGTGGGGTCTAAAACTGTGGGAGAATTCAAGAATGCATTGGACAGACATAAGGCAATTCTTATGGGGGGTAGGAAGAAATAGACTGTTAGTTAACTATGATCCGCAGCTTATCCAGTAGGTAGGGAAATGGGCAGACTAGGTGGGCCAAGCGGTCCTTATCTGCCGTCAGAGTCTAAGTTTCTATGTTGTTCAGGGACATCGTAACCCTATGAAGAGCAGTGTTCTCACCAGCACCATATATCAGTATCCCATAGTCGATCAGGGACAGAATGGAGGAGGAGATAGCTAGTTGTATGGCCTCTGGGGGGGAGACGGTGCTTGTACTGGTAAAGGAGGCCAGTGCATCTATTTACCACAGTGCACAGAATGTGGGTGTTGTCATGGTATGTGAACGCACAGTCCAAGGTGACCCCAAGGTATTTGAAGCAGTTGATCTGCTCAAGTGTTTCATGATGAGAGTTATGGATGGTCGGGGTGGTTACTGTGCTTGTTTCGGGAATGGGCAAACAACATTCATTTTGTATTTCTGTGGTTAAGAACAAGTATGTGATTAGAGAACCAAGATTCAGCTTCATTAAAAGATTTCTGTAGTGCCAATTAGAGTGAGACTGGGTCTGTGTGAGGGCCGAAAAGTACTGCATCATCCACATAGAGGAAAAGCTTAATAGAACAGGCACTGGGCAGGGAATTAGGAAATAGACTAAATAATAGGGAGCCCAGGATTGACCCCTGAGGCGACTGGGAGGGGGGTGGACAGTGCATGGGTTATGCGTACTTGCTGCGACCTGCCAGATAGATAATTGGCTAACCAGCATACTGTGGCCTGTGAGAGGCCCAGCTGGGTGAGAGAGATCAGTAGAAGGGAGTGGTGGATGGAATTGAACGCTTTTGAGAGGTCTATAAATATAGCACCTGCTATACGCCCGGCGTCTAGGGAGGCATGGATGGTATTAGTAAATTCTAACACGGCAGTGGTGGTACCGTGGTTTTTTCCAAAAGCCGTGTTGCTCACTGCATATCAGATTGTATTTGATGAGGTGTTCGGAGAGTTGGTCGGCTACTATTTTCTCAAGGGCTTTGGAGAGTGGTGGGAGAATTGATATGGGGCGGTAGTTACCAGGTATGGTACGATTCCCACTCTTATGAATGGGTGTAATGAGAGCAGTTTTCCATTTTGTAGGGAATTGGCCCAGAGCGAGGGAGTGGTTTAGTAACACTAGAAGGGGATAAAGCACCTCATCGAGTGTTAACCGTAGGAGTTTTAGGTCAAGCGAATTACTGCTAAACCTGGACTTGTTCAGCGCTTTTTGCAGGTAGGGAATGGCCTCCCGCTGAGAGATAGTTTTGAAGCAGAAGGGGGTGCATTGGGGGTCCATGAATGTGGGGGAATGGGGGTGAAGACGTTTGACTGGAAGACACTGCTAAGATCTAAGATTTGCTAGTGATGTCCAGCAAACCATCCTGATTGCCCCCTTCAGGGGATATAAGCTGTTCGGAGCGGATGTGCAGGATATTCTCTCCAACTTACAGACCTCAGGTAGAACCCTGAAATCAGTCCATTCCCTCTATCATACCCAGACCAGGACTCAACAGGATGGGGTGCTCACATGATGGACTTAACAGCCAGTGGGACCCCCCCCAAAAAAAAGAGTCTCTTCTGCACATCAGTCTTCTAGAGCGCAGGACAGTATATGTGGCTGTGCTGGCTTATACTCCTAATCTGCAAAACAAGGTATTTCAGGTCGGAACAGACTATAGCACCACCATGTACTAAATCAGCAAGCATGGAGGAACCAGATCCCACTCTATTATGCACAGAGGCGATGAAGTTCTAGAACCTGGTATACTCCATGCAGGTGTCACTTTCAGCTATCCACCTTCCTGGGAAGGACAGACAATATTCTGGCGGACTCCTTCAGCAGGATAAGCCAGGATCATCACAAATGGACACTCAACTCACAAGTGCTACAGTTAGTATTCAGAAGATGGGATACACCAGAAATAGATCTTTTTGTCTCCACAGACAACAAACTGTCACAATTCTGTTGCAGGCCTCCAAGCAAGGGCACAGTCCCTCTGGATGCACTGACACTAGACTGGATGGAATTCGGGAAGATTCCTGTATGCCTTCTCTCATTTCCCCATGTTGCTCAGGACCTTGGTGAAGCTCAGGTCGCTACCAGCAACCATGATCCTAATAGCACCAGACTGGGCCAGGCAGGCTTGGTATTCACTTGTGACCCTGTCAGTGTCTCCCCCGATACACTTGCCTCAGAGGCAAAACCGCTTGACAGCATCTCAGGGAACGATTCTGTATACCTGTCTCTGGTCACTCCGACTCAGGGCCTGGTTCTTGAAGATCTAGAGTTTGCAAGCCTGATCCTTTCAGAAGTCCTGACAGAGCTCAGGGGTCCAGGAAGCCATCCACTAAGGAAACCTACTCAGCAAAGTGGTAAAGGTTATCCATATGGTGTTCAGGCCCTTCAAAAGGCAGGATTTCCTGTCCTTCTGGACTACCTGACACATCTAGAAACCTTGGGCCTTTGGCCCTCAACTCTACTCATCTCTAAAGATGCACCCAGCTGTAGTCTCAGCATATGTGTCAGCAGGCAAGAAGAGGTCTATGGCTTCTCATCCTGTTTTTTGAAAATATTTCAAAGGTCTTAACCAACTTCTCCCTCCCCTCAGGGAGCCGGTTTCAGCCTGGAATCTGAATATCTGTATTGCCAGGCTTATGGAGCCACCATTTGAGCCTAAGGCAACTGCAGACATGAAGTATGTCACCTGGAAAACTGTTTTCCTGGTTGCCATTACTTCAGCAAGAAGAATAAGTGAATTGCAAGTTCTGTGTACAAATCTGGACTACATATTTTTCCACAGGTGCAAGGTGGGGCTTAGGACCAACAGGATATTTCTTCCCAGTGTGGTCTCAGACTTCCACTTGAATCAAACTATGACTCTGCCTGTTTTCTTCACTGACAATTCCAGCTCTCGTGAGCGGAAGCTACATTGCCTAGATGTCAAGAGTGCCCTCAGCCACTACCTTGACAGGACAAAGGCTCATAGGCCAGAAACTACCCAACTGTTCCTCACTTATGGGGAAGTGGGTAAAGGAAGACCAGCTAGGAAATAAACCATTGCATGCTGGATAGCGGCATGTTTACAGTTCTGTTACAGTAAAGTTGACAAAAAGCACCCCTGGGCCTTAGAGCACATTCCACCAGGGGCATAGCTGCATCAGTTGCAGCTGCAAGGGATATCTGCACTGGTACTTGTTTGCTTATTAACTGGGTACTCACTAACTGCCCAGAGCACATCAGTGGGGTATCAGTCCTTCCTGACTCGCTCAGTGACCACTCCCCTGTGATGTGCACATGGTCAAATAAAACCACTGAAGCGCACCCACAAACTAACAAAAAATCGATCGCTAAGAAAAAGGCTGCTCGAACCACTTAAGCAATACCTCCGCAGGACTGATTGGACCCCCCCCAGACAAGGCTAGTGATACAAACCAGGCCTTGGATTTCTTCATTTCTACCTACACTGATGCCTGTAACATTTTCGCTCTGGCCAAATCTAAGAAAGCTAAAGGGGCTTGTAACTCATGTCTCATTGGCTCCCTCATTGAGCTCATGAAAAGCAGAGATGACCTCTGGCACAAAGCAAGGGCCACCAGCAAGCCAAGTGACTATGTCTTTTACAAGGCAGCCAGAAATAAATGTACCAAGCTAATAAGGAAGGCCAAATCCAACTATTATAAGGCTTTAGGATCAGTTGGATATGAACTGGGACAATGGGAAAGACTTCTGGAACTCCATAAAAACCCTTACTGGGAACGAATGCAAAGCGCCACCTGACATGATGGTTACTGCTACCACCACCCTACAGGAGCTGAAAGAAATAGCAGATGCGTTCAGTGTTGCCTTTAAAGACTTAAGCTCTGTATTACCTCCTGGATACTTATCTACCCAGTCACCAGAGAATCCCACATACCTGAACTGCCCCCCTCTAAATAACCCTTATTCTGCTTCAAACAGATCTCCATAACTGACACGTTAAAATACATGAAGCTTGTCCTAGGGAAAACCAGGGTGGGAGGGGTCATGATAGACATGAAGCTGGTAGCTCTCACTCTTGTCAAGCTAGGCCTTCCCCTAACCAAAATGTTCAACATGTCCTTCAGAACAGGGATATTTCCTGACATTTGAAAGTCTGTACTTTTACCCCAGTCTACAAAAGTGGGGATCGAACTAACCTTGCAAACTACAGGCCTATATCCATATTATTCCCCCCCCTCTCAAAAGCCCTTGAACGGATTGTATCTGACCAGTTAACTGAATTCCTGAATAAGCATAACCTTCTGTTTGCACAGCAACATGGATTCAAAAAAAAAAAAAACAGCACCATGACTGCTCTGATAGATTTCCCTCATTACCTATACGAGGCATTGGACAGTGGTAAGGCTGTGGGGTCTATCTTCATAGACCTCACAAAAGCTTTTGATACAGTAAACCACTAGTTCCTTCTCTCTAATCTCCTCACCCTTGGCCTCTCCCCTGAAACCGTAATCTGGTTTGGGAGTTCTCTCTCTCCCAAAGAAGGCAGTCAGTGAAATTAAATAGTGTACTCTCTGACCCTAAGGCTTTGACCCTCGGAGTCCCCCAAGGGTCTATACTTGGCCCATTGCTGTTCAGCCTGTTCATAAACACTCTACCTTCTGCCTGCCCTGCAAACATGCTGCTGTTTCTATGTGATAAAGGCGACTGTGAAAGACCGCCTGTCACATAGAGCAAACAAACTTGAGCTCGTGGTCAAAAGGACAATGGATATTGTACCGACTGTCGCAGATAATGACAGTTGCTACAATACTTAAGGAGACCATACAGAAATCTCTTTTTTATGCGGCTGTGCTCTCCGCACCATCGAAACTTAAATAATCAACTCCGAGGGGAAAAGGACCACAGGGCAGTTATTGGATTTAGAACAAAAAATGTATTCTGCCTGTAGGCGACCTGAACGGGCCGCTTGCATTGCAAGTGGTGTACACCACCACGCTTATGCAAGCAGCTCGGCAGGAATCGCTCTCAAAAAGATATTATATATCCTGTAATAGTGAGTACAGCTCCTTGCTGTACTCGCTTATACAAGATATATGTCAGACAGCCACTGCTGTCTTGTAGAGCTGCCATTATTGAGTTGCTCAAAAGCGCAGCTCTCAATAATCCATGCTCTACATGAGTGCTACCCATGCTGCTTTACGCAGATGATGCTGTAATCTCTTGTGGCAGCAACCATCTGTCCCAAATAACTATGGCACTCCAGGATCACTTCCAAAAATTTTAAAAATGGTTTCACCAAAACAGACTTCTCCTAAATTACAAGAATACAAAAGACATGCTGTTCACCATGCCCCAAACAAAGAAAAAAGTAGGCCCCCTGACTGCATTCAGCCAGGAAGGAATAAAACTGGAGCAAGTCAACACCTTTAAATACCTGGAAGTATCAGTAGCGGAGCCAGGTTTGGGAGCATTTGGGAGCTGGGGGGGGGGGAATTCAGTCAGTCATGGGCTCCACAGTGTGCACTAAACATTGAATAATGAAGGTGGTGGGGCACCACTATTCAAACTGGGGTAGCCAGGAGGGGCGACCCCCCCGCCCCAGCTCCGCCACTGGCAAGTATACTTGGATGACACTCTATCCTACACTTCGCACGTAGACCACATTGTTAAAACAGCAAATGTAAAGCTGGGCCTACTTTATAGACACAAACATGCACTGACCCCCGATGCACTGCAGCTTGTAACTAGTAGCTCTGTTCTGTCCACAGTAGACCACGGGCTGGTAATTTACAGCGCAGCTACAGGCACTGCCCTCTGGAGGGTTAAAATGCTGCTAACAAAGCCTGCAGACTGGTTCTAGGTACCAATCACCTGACCCAGTCATGCAGCCCCTACACCCAAATGGGGTGGCTCCCACTTTACCTCAGAACTAAATATCAGGCTTGCCTACTAGGTA
This sequence comes from Neoceratodus forsteri, assembly GCA_016271365.2. Taxonomy (NCBI): domain Eukaryota; kingdom Metazoa; phylum Chordata; order Ceratodontiformes; family Ceratodontidae; genus Neoceratodus; species Neoceratodus forsteri. Next base: position 1,009,851,575 of record CM028130.1, on the reverse strand, counting down.
AAAAGGCCCTGCTTGGACTCTTCCCCTGACTCGACAGCGAGAATGCTCCAGCACACCCTATCCTTGCAAACCACGAGAAGCAAAGTTAAGCGTGCACTCCAGGTCCCTTTCGGGTGTACCTCCCTTGTCCAGAGATCCCTATCCTTCAGAGGACCTCTGTGGCTAAATGATCTCTCCCCGTTTCCCTCATTGACACTGATAAGCTAAGTTTTTTCAAAAGAGAGCCCCAGCAATTCCTTTCCTCAGGAGATCGTTGTGGCTGTCACAACTAGCCTACCCTCTTTCCCATGCCTAGACCAACCCATCCCTCCTGTTTAGCACTGTGACAAGGCCACTTTCAGCGGCCACTGTCCGTATCCTCATCTGTCACCTGTTTATCCCTCAGGTGGCCTCAACATAGCCTACCATCTGAACCCCCCCTTCTCGCTCAGCTACTCAAACCAAGTAATTCTTTCACTCGGAGTCCTGCAACCTCCGTGCATTGACCAACTCTGTCCTCCCTATACACACTGACAAGGCCATCTTCGGCCGCTACTGCTTCTCAAAGCATCTCCCACCTGTGATTACTCACGATCCAGCCAACTTTGTTGCTTGCCTTAACACTATATGTACATTACCTGCTTAAGTCTACTCAGAAAGCTTTGAACCGCACTTGTGCTGCTCTAACTAAATAGTACTTATGGTCCACATTTGTTGTAACCAAATAGTGCTGCTGTAACTAAGTAGTACTTATGGACCACATGTGTTTGGACTTTGTTTGTAGTACTGTTGTTGTCTCTTTGAACTTGCTTGTTCCTTGTTATGTGTTCTTCTGAACGACTTGGAACCTTTGTAAATGAGCCTTGCGGCTCAAAGGTGTTAATCCAAATTCTTAAATAAATAAATATCCCATTACTGGAAATCTGCCAAAGCAGCTACAGGGAAGGCAGTACACACTTTCACCAAGCATTACAGCCTGGATTTACAGTCCAGGAGTGATGCCAGATTTGGTACAGCAGTGCTGCAGATCCTTTTTTCAAGATAGGTTCTCAGCCCAACCACCAAAGGTACTGCTTGGTAGTCTGCATTAGTTTAATCATACTGTGTGATTCCTGGGGTTAGAAGAAAAAAATTACTTACCATAGTTAGGACTGTCATTTTTTCATGGCAGATATCGCTAAAATTCACAGTATTTTCATGGCACTACACTACACCACATGAGTGGAAGTGGTCAGGGCCTAATGCGAAGGTTGTGAAGCGCTATGGGGCCAGTGCACAGCTCGGCAAAATGAGGTTCTTTGTTTCAATAAATAAATTTATAATGCAGTATTAGCTGACACAATATGATTTTTCTTAATTAAAAAAATTAAAACAAGTCCTAGTATATCAGTTTGGCACATCAAAGCACATCTGTTTTGCACTTAGCACCAGACTGACTGACAGCCACAAGTAGCCAATCTTCTCCCGCCCCCATATCTCTCCTTTTTCCCCATTCGTGTGTTTTTCTTTCCTATCCTATACTGTCTAATCTGTTTCCATTTCTTTTGGAACCCCTTAGTTTTTGGTCTGTGCCCAGTCCAGAAAGACAGCTTATTCAAGTTATCTGCTCCTTTCAGCTGTCTTCTAATTTAGATTTGCCACTGCACTTCCACATTAGCGCTTCTGGAGTGTGGTGTTATCTGGATCAACGGCACATCGGAGTGGCGTTAACAAGGGCTGCCTGCATGAAACTCATCCTGGAGCAGTAACCCACCTGCTGAGCTACTTCCAGGAGTTCTCTATCTGGTCTGTATTCAAGTGGGAGCACAAACAAAGCTTTGTTTGTTTATGAAACAGGCACATTTGCGGGCATATTTATGGAAAAGGGCACATTTACACACATTTTCACAGGGGGCCACTGATTTCACGGAACTGGGTGAAATTCACAGAAATCGTGAAATCTGTGTCCCCCGTGAAAAACGTACAGCCTTAACCATAGTAATCTTGTTTCTTTCAGGGTATCACACAGTATGATTAAAATTCCCACTCTGCCTCCCCTACCTGAACCCCCCCAAAAAAAAAAGAGAGGAAAGGACTTGTTTCTGCATCTCTGCTTTGTTTTTCGTGTGGTTTATGATATATGTGTTGATTCTTGAACCCGTTGGTTCTTACAGTGGCCTCTATAAGGGACATTTTGTTTTTTGGGGGAAATGTGATTGAGGTGGGCTTAATTAACATAGTTAGCTAGAGGGTCTTTACCCTGTTTTGATGTGTAACGAATCTGAGCACTTAGAGTGCAGCAGTTCAAAATTGGCACGAGCCAGTGAGCATTCCATAATTAGCATAAATTCCATCTCTCCGTGCAGTTCAACTCTGAAGGCTGACTGACTACATTAGTTTAATCATACTGTGTGATCCCTTGGAAGGAACAAGATTACTATCGTAGAATCATAGAAATCTGCTGGCAGAAAAGCACCCCACGGCCCATCCAGTCTGCCCATAGACCCCCTCCTCTACCAGCCTGCCCTCTGCCTGATAGACCCATATGCGTGTCCCAGGCTCTTTTAAAGATCTTTTAAAGTTGTCTACTGGTAAGTAATTTTTTCTTCTATGCAAAAATGAGGCGGACATTTTTTTTTTCTTGAGAAATAATTATTTTAAAACTTTCATAACATTTTTAAATAACAGAAACTGAAAATTTTTACCACCAAAATAAACTAGAAGACATCTGGCATCGATTAAGAAGAAGAAAAAGGTGGGGTCAAATTTTTCCCAATTTTTGTTGCACTGCTGCTTTAAGTTGCAGTTAACGGAAATGGGGTGCCTGGGGAAGGGAGAATTCTTGTTGCAACTCGCTGAAAGGATGGATCCCCTGGCTAGTAAAAAACTGGTACATGTATTTTATTTTTTAAAACCTAGTTTTTATTGTGGAAGTCAAACAAACAGAAAAAATATCTCCACTAGGTCTTGTCACAGACAAGTACTCACGGGCATCACCAGAATTGTACAGTTGGGGAAGGGGGGGCAAATGCCCCATAGTTGAAATCTAATCAAGCAAGGGGGGTTCAAGGTTTCCCTGGAAAATGTTGAGATTTTTAGCTTAAGACGGTGGCTTTTCCTGCATTTTTATTGGCATTTTAAAGCTATCAGGAGATACTCTGGCCAACAAAGCTGGCATTAAAATAAAATATTTTTTTTGGAAAAGCTCCACACACAAACACCTCTGAACTGCCCCACGTTAAGAGGGACATACTACATTTCACCACTCAGAACTACTTCTTTTCATATCCATAACATATGGAAAAAGTTCTGCCCACACAGAGAAGGTGCTGCAAAGTCAATTAAAATAGAAATTCAGAATACTCTGATGCTGATTTGCTGAGCAGTTTTATTACACTTCGTACAAAATAAAAAAGGCACTAGTTTCCAGTGTTTTGAGCTAATATCTCCATGTCTGATAACTACCCCACATTTCAAGGGCCAGTGATTGAGTTATTTGTTTAAGATGCCTTGAATAAAATCCCAGCAGTGGAAAGAAAAAGAACTACAGATATCTCTATGAGTGAGAAAGGTTCACATTTCTCTTGTAGGCTGAAGTTTGGTGTGGGAATGAAGAAAATAGCATATGTACCTTAGTTAAGTTTACTCACACAGGAAAAACACAAGGCGGTACAATGCATCTCCTTGTCGGGTAGGTGCAAGTGTTTTTTCTGTGTAAGTAAACTAAGAAATTTTGTAAATTATACTATGTACAGTAGGTGAGTGGATGAATAGTGTATGATGGCATGGGATGCTTGGAATGGTAGGTTCGAGGGTATCTTGTTTTTTTTTGTTGTTAAAAAAAAATACACAGTGTGGCTGCTCCTTAATATTACTAGATTTAAAGCAGCAATAAAATACATTAGAGTGCAGCTGCTCCTCCTTAATATTTATTGTATTTGCAAGCAACAAAAATTACATGATGTGGCAGGAGGCTCCTACTTATTGTGTTTAAAGCAGCAGTTGGGTAAGATAACACTATACGCAGATGATTTGCTGCTGTTTGTTACAAAACCTGACCTGTCGATTCCTGCTTTACTCATGATGGTAGAGGAATTCTCCTGATTTTCAGGCTACAAACTCAATGTGCAGAAATCTGAGATCTCTTCCTCAATGGCCAAGGGGGACATAACCTGGAGAACACATGGACACTGAAAAGGGTAGAACACCATTTCACATACCTGGATGTTAAGGTGGGAGGGAACCTTAGACAGCTTTATAAGCTAAATTACACCCCCCTGTTCGATACTATTGTGACTGAACTTACCATGTGGAGGGCTTTGCCGATCTCCTGGATGTGGAGGATAAAGCTAATTAAAATGAACATCCCACCAAGGATACTATACCAAATGCAGATGGTGCCCTTTTGCCCAACTGCCAAAGATGTTGCTAAATTAGAAAAAAGTTTCGGAGAGTTCTTGTGGCAGAGAATGAGATCCAGAATGCGACTGAGTAGACTCGAGGCAGCCAAAGAAAGGGAGGGCTGGCCTCCCTGATCTAAAGGGATACTTTCTGTCAGTCCAGTACCGCTACCTACACAACTGGGTGAGTAGAGGTGAAGCGGCAACTTGGGTAGAGCTGGAGGAGGAGGAGGAGGAGGAGGGATGCCCTGGAAGATTAACAGCCTACTTATCGGGATGTGAGCTACCAGCCTATAGACAGTTAACGAACCTCAACCCAATGGTGGAGGCGGTCTTGGAGGCACGGGGGAGCATTAAGCGGAGACATGAAGTAGAGGAAAAAACACAATTCTAGTTCCATTAGCAAGGAACCTGAAGTTTCTACCAGGACTGGAAGATCAGGGGCTGGCAATGTGTGAAGAGAGGGGTATACAGTGCATAGGAGAGCTATACGAGAAGAAAAAAAATATTCACCTTAGTTATTGTATTTCTTCTAATGGAGTCTTGCTGTATTCTGACATTATGCAGTTAGCCCCAGCACTTGAACTGCTCCGAAGAGGAAAGAGTTAACTCAATGCCAGAGCATAGAATGTTGAGCTCGAGCTTGATTCAAACCTCTGCTGCACTTTCAAGTGTAACCGTCAGATCTGTCTTAAAGGGTGGAGCTCTTGCAGCAGTTAATACCATTAGGACTGAAGCCAGCAGGCATCAGAACCACATGGAAAACTTGTAGCTAGCAGTCTGAGGCAGGGGACCGCCCCCGACGTTGGTTCCACCCGATGTCCTACGTGGTATAAAGGGGCAGTCCCCTGGTGCTACCCCAGTTCTTTTCCTGCCATCGACCCACGTAGTTCGGCTCCATGGACGCCTCTCTTTGCAGTCGACAGCTTCAAACGCCAGATAAGTCTTTTCTGTTCTCGTTTATGTCATCGATCTCACCACCGCTGCGAAAATCTTAAGTGTGCCTGCGGGAAGCAGATCTCGGCGAAAGGCAGCCACACGGCCTGCCTTATCTGCCTAGGCCCGGACCATCTGCCTGACTCCTGCGGCCACTGCCAGAAGTTCAATCGGAAGACGCGTGCCAGGAGAGCCTACGCCTTGAAGAACTTTCTCTTAGAAAAGAAGCTTGCAGCCATGCAGTGAGGTTCAGGGGCCAGCTCTTCCTCTCTCGCTAGAGATTCCCCTTCCAGAGAAAAGGCCTCAGGGGGGAAGCATCACAAGGAGAAGGATCGGGCCAGGTCTGAATCCTGCCATCTGTCGCTTGCTGAACAGGCATCGTCGTCGTCTTCCACCAAAAGGTTGGGTTCTCTTCCAGCAACCGACTCTTCCTGCTCTTCTAAGTCTGCTCCTCTCCCTCCTCAGGGCCGCCAACGGGAGTCAGCATCAGCGGGACATCGCTCTTCTTCCCTGGTTCATTGATCTCATAAACCCACAGGGTCGACCCAGGAAAGCCTGCCCAGGGCTCTGGACAGGCCTAGTTCCTTGGAAAGGAGGAAACGTTCCGAGGAACATTCTGATAGGTAAGGGGACGTCCGGGCTCGGACGTCTCCCCCCCCCACGCTAAGGTGTGCCCACCACCAGACATCCGCCCACCTAGCTGCTCGCCTACCCCGATGACCCGCTCCCCAACGTCAGACACGGGGCGGTCGCCAGACGAGGATCAGCTGTCAGCCCCTCCTCCTACAGGCCTGACGCCAGATGCCGGCCTTCGGATGCCGATTTACTGGACCCGATGCCCGCCACACCAATAGAGGTACCAGATCCCCAGATGCCCTCCCCAAGGACCCGACTCCCGGTCCGTCCGACCCGACGTGGGCTCCTGTGGTCGTCCCAGTGGCAGACATAGGGAATTTATTTACCACCTGGTGGAATACCGTCAGGGGGGACCTGCTATACAGGCCACTAGACAAGTTCCCTACTCCACCTCCTATGGGTCCTTTTCCTACCCCAGATAAGGGCCAACCGGATGAGCACCCACTTCCATGTCCAAAGGGTAAGCGAAAGACACAGTCTCCATCCCCTTCTCCTCCGTCCGTCCCCCACACACGTCCTCTTCGGATGAAGCAGACGACGACTCGGACACCTCAGAGGACAGGTTTCTACCCCCTTCGCCAGGACCCAGGGACTCTCCACTATCCCCTCCGGATGATCCCTCATTCCTTGACATCATGAGGCACATCCAGACTGTTTACAGATGGGATACTGAGGCCCTAGACCCAGAACAGAAATGTCTAGCTAAGTTCCTGGGAGAAAAGGAACCAAAGCCACTGGTCATTCCACCATTCATAGAACCTGTTCAGGATGTCACTTGCCTTACCTGGCGTACACAGTCGTCTATTCTGGCAGTTCCAAGGAAGGCTGACAGACTTTACAAGCCGCCCAAATCGGAACCATTCTTTGCAGAGAACCTAAGGCTAATTCTTTAGTCCTTACAGCTGCTTACGGTCAGGGGGTCCAACTGAACACTTAAGCTCCCAGCCCTAGTTCCTGTCTTGAAGAAACTGGACAGCTGGGGCCGAAAGGTTTTTTTCCCTCGGATACAGGGTCCATCAGGTCCTTGAATTTCATGGCCCACGTGATCTCCTACCAACAATCCCTGTGGAGAAAAACCATGGATTTGGTACAAACTCTCCCTGACTCAGATTCAAAACAGGAGATTTTGGCCTGCGCTCAGTCGGGCCTGGATGTGGACAAACATGCCCTCCAGTGTTCTTATGACACCGTTGATATGGCCTCCAGGGCCGCCGCATCTGGCATATGCATGAGAAGGCAGTCCTGGCTCAGGCTTACTCGGTTCCAGCAAGATCTTGAGGACACTGTCATCGATTTCCCCTTTCAGGGCTTGGTCTTGTTTGGCCCCGAGGTGGAGCAGATGGTGAAATAACTGCAGGAATCGGGGAAAGCAGTTGCAGATGTACCCAGGATGTACAAGTCTCAACCCCAGACTACCCGTCGACATCCTTTTCGTCAACGTGTGACCCAAGGACAAACCAGCAGACAACCCCAAGGAAAGGGATTTAAGAGACTGGGTCACCCTGCCCCTCAAGGTTCCAAGAACCCTAAACAGCCTAAAGCTCCCAGGGCCCAGGCCCTTCCAACCCCCTCTACCTGACTCCCAGGGCTGCCTTTCCTCCTCTCGGGGACAGGCAGAATGAGCAGGTAGGAGGGTGGTTTGCGCTTTACCTGCTCAAGTGGTCCAGTATCACAACCGACCAATGGGTACCGGATACCATTTGGATAAGGTATTCGATAGAATTCACCTCTGTCCCACCGAACAACCCACCTCCCCATGTCCCATTGTCCACCACAGCACGATCTCCTCTTGGAAGGAGAGATACAGCAGCTCTTAGACAAAAGAGTGATTCAAAGAGTCCCTCCAGCCCAGAGAGGGAAAGGTTTCTACTCCCGCTTCTTCCTTGTCCTGAAGAAGACAGGAGACCTTCGTCCCATTCTGGGCCTCAGACAGTTCAGCCTCTCAGTGAAATATCAGAGGTTCCGCATGGTCACTCTGGGGTCCCTTTTTCCCTTTCTCCAACAAGGAGACTGGAATACTGCATTCTGGTTGTCCCTTGGGGGTAGCTGGATTGACTACTAGGATTTTGGGACAGAAACTATTTTTAAATAATTTACTGGTGCATAGGAGTTTGTGATAGTTAAACTCTTTTTAACAGAGTTACTGGGGTTAAGGAGTGGTCACAGAAAAACCTGCAGTGTGAATTGAAACACAGACAGCCTTAGCGGCAGGACATTGTTTTCAGACCAGACAGGTTGTATTGGAACAGGAAGGGTTACATATAACCATTGGCAACAAATTGCCCTGGGTGGAGATATCCAGACTAGATCAGATTACTATAAATTATTACTGGCTGCAATTTTCAAAGACACAAAGCACATTTTCTGGAGCTGGAAGGACACTACTTTCTTCAACTGCGAGCTGTGTGAGAAATTGTATATTGCACTTGATATCTGCAACAAACGTGCACTTTTGCTTAATTCTGTGGGAGGTGAAACTAACCACCCTTGGTAATTGCTTTTATTCACATTTATTTAGTGTTTAACCAAGAAGGGCTTGTAAACTCTGTTTATCTTGTTAGTAACTCAGAAGGATTTAAATACTGCATTTGGGTAGGTCCTTGAGGTAGCTAGATTGTCTATTAGGATTTGCTGACAGTTAAACTATTTTTAAATAAATTACAGTTGGCTGAGGAGTTGAAAATAAACTTGCAAACTCTGCTTATCTTGGAAGTAACCTCATAAGTGTTTGAATACTGCATTCTGGTTGTCCCTTGGGGGTAGCTGGATTGACTACTAGGATTTTGGGACAGAAACTATTTTTAAATAATTTACTGGTGCGTAGGAGTTTGTGATGGTTAAACTCTTTTTAAACAGAGTTACTGGGGTTAAGGAGTGGTCACAGAAAAACCTGCAGTGTGAAACAGGAAAAGACAGTCTTTCAAGCAACAGAGGGTGGTGGATCTAGGTTTACGTTTGTTTGTTACAATTCTTAAGATTTTCAGTGCAGGAAGAGTTTAAAGCACAGCTGACTTATTTTGGGACTGACAGCTCTCGAGCACAAACCACCAGGCCTGTTTTGGGGCTGGGAAGGTTTACCTGTGTCTGACTTGGATGTGTGGATTTTCTCTGTTTGATTAGCAGGGTATTTCTCTATCAAATTGTTGTGTAGGGCATCTTGCTGACAGGAAGGCACTCATTGCAGCAGTGGGTCAGAGCTTTTGGCTGATTGTTTGCGAGGCAGTTTAGGCTCAACCCTTCCCACCCTCACCCACCCACCCCTGGAAATAATTCCTTTATACCTGGGGTTCTGACATCATTCCTCAAGAGTGCAAGGTGCATGTCACTGTCATATCCTCTCTAGCACACTGCACTGACAATATAAGCATACACATTGTATATTATAAATATATATTTCTATATTACAAACCAATCACACACAAAAAAAACAAATGTGGGAGTAGTGCAATGTAATGGCTGTGGGGCAGCAGTCTTCCGGGAGTCTTTCTGGAGGCTGAGATGCTGCCCTATTTGCAGACAACTCTCTGCCCTGAGGGAGGAAGTTGCCCGTCTTCAGGCCACACTGGACAGTAGTACGGGGACCTTCCTCCAGGCCACACTGGACAGTAGGAAGAGAACCTCCCCCATCCAGGGAGCACCACAGCCACCACCACCACTACCTCAGAGGTTGCGAAGAAAACACAGCAGTTGGACCACAGTGGGCTCAGGAAGGGTGAGGATGATGGAACGGAGGCATACCCAGTCAGTTGTTCCACTCCACAATCCATACACCATTCTGGGGGAGCATAGCTCCCCTATGGATGCACCCACAGAGGAGACTAAGGAGGCTGAGGACAGCTGTCACAAGGAGGCCCACAGGAAGGAGGCAGAGGACACCACAAGGAAAGGAAGCAGCTCCTGGTGGGGACTCCAATTGATTAGGGGCTAGAACTGGGAGGAGCTGGGAAAACTGAAGTAAGGTGCCTGCCTGGTGCCATGGCGGGAGGGACAGGGCATCCTCAGGATCACGACAACAGCTGCAAGGATTCTGAGCTGGACGTAATTGTCCACCTAGGGACAAATGACTTGGCTCATCATGAGGTTAGAGCAGTGCAGGAGGACACTGCAAAGTTGGGGAGGGGCCTAAGACAAGTAGCACACACAGTATGCTTCTCAGAGGTGCTGCCTGTCAATGGCATGGGGGAGGCGAGGGTAATTGGCACCATGCAGTTTAATGAATGGTTGAAAAAATGGTGCGGAGCACAGGGGTTTGGCTTCATTGGGGACTGGGGTTCCACCTGGAGGGACACCAGCCTATACTGGCAGGATGGTCTGCATCTGTCCAGGAAGGGAACAAGTCTTTTGAGCAATCAGTTTAAATGCTTCATTGGCAAGCTTTTAAACTAGTCAAAGGGGGAGGCACTGACAAGCAGCAGAAAAATCCCAGCCTCTCCCTACAAAACAGGGTACTAAATGAGAAAAAGACCAAGGTAGAACAGTCAGTGAGGGATGCTGCAACAGAAGGTAAAGCCATCAAAAAATGGAGAGCAATGAGTACCAATGCCCGTAGTCTAGGTAACAAGCTTCCTGAATTAGTGGCCTTGATGGAGGAGGAACATCTGGATATCGTGGCAGTCACAGAAACATAGTACACACAAAACCATGACTGGGGCGTAAACATACCAGGATACACTATCTACAGGAGGGACAGGGAGGGTAAAGAGGAGGAGTTCTTTACAAAGGGAAGGAATAAAAGCAACAGAACAAAAGGGTAAACAGGGAGGAGAAGAAGCACTGTGGTAGAATTTGGAGACAGGCAATGGCACCACAATCCGCACAGGGGTTGTATACAGATGCCTTCTCAGGGGAAGGAAATGGACAGGGAAATGATAGAAAGTATACTTAGAATGGCAGAAAAAGGGGAGATATTGCTGATGGGTGATCTGAATATGCCAGATGTTAACTGGAGTGCAGTTGCAGCTGCCACTTCGAAGAGTGCAGTTATTCTAGATGCCCTACAGAGGGCATGCCTTAGACAACTAGTACTGGAGCCCACTCAAGAGGGAGCAGTATTAGACTTGATACTCTCAAATGGAGATGGAGAGTGGATCACAGATGTAGAAGTGGGTAGCCATCTGGGAACTAGCGACCATCGAACAGTATGGTTCACAATAAACACAGCAATAGAGTCAAGCCATACAAAGACAAAAGTACTGGACTTTAGGAGGGCTGACTTTGCCAAAATGGGTGAGTGCCTAAGGAATGCACTAGCAAATGGGCAGGAAGGATGGGTGGAAGAACAATGGGGAATAATAAAAACTGCCATCACAGAGGTAACAAGCCTTTGTGTGAAGCAAATAAACAAAACAAGACGATGTAAGAAACCACTATGGTTCTCAAAGGAAGTGGCAGTGAAGGTTCAAGAGAAAAAGAAAGCATTCAGGAAGTACAAGGAATCGCAGAAGGAGCAGGACAGAGAACTGTATCAGTTAAAGCAAAGGAGGCTGGGAAGGCAGTCAGAACAGCAAAGGCCCAAACCGAGGAAAAGATATCAAACTCAGTTAAGAAGGGATAAAACCTTTTATAGGTACATCAGGGAGCGAAGGAAGACCAAGGGAGGGATAGTGAGGCTTAATAAAGGGAGGAGGGTGGGCAGAGGAGACTGTGAAAGGCAGAGATACTAAACAAATATTTTTGCTCAGTATTTACAAAGAAAGAGGGGTACATAAAACAAACAGTAGTAACACTCTGGATACAGAAGTTGATACGGCCCATTTACAGAAGAAAGGGTTCTGAAGAACTCTTAAAACTGAAGGTGGACAAAGCAATGGGGCCTGATGGGATTCATCCCAGAATTCTAAAAGAACAAAGGTAGAACTAGTGACACCACTGACTACCCTTTTAACAACTCATGGGAGGATGGGGTGGTACCGAGGACTGGAGGAGGGCAGATGTGATTCCCTTCACAAAAGTGGGAGCAAGGCAGAAGCAGGAAACTATAGACCTGTTAGTTTAACCTCAGTGATAGGAAAATGATGGAATCACTTCTAAAGGAAAGAATTGTCCAGTATCTAGAGGCCAGAGGGCACAGGGACCCCAGAGCATGGATTCACACGGAAGGTCATGCCAGACTAATCTGATAGATTTCTTTGACTGGGTGACCAAAGTAGTAGATCAGGGAGGGGCTGTGGACATGGCCTACCTAGACTTTAGCAAGGCATTTGACACAGTCCCACCTAAAGATTAATATACAAGTTAGCCAGCCTGGGAGTGGGTCCCAAGATGACAGCCTGGGTAAAGAATTGGCTGGAGAATAGGACACAGAGTAATAGTAAATGAGTCCACTCAGAAGAAAGGGGGTTACTAGTGGGGTACCGAGGAGTTCAGTATTAGGACGGTCCTCTTCAATGTTTTATAAGTGACATTGCAGAAGGACTGGAAGGAAAGTATGTCTCTTTGCAGATGACACTAAGATCTGCAACAGAGTTGATGCACAGGGTGGGGTGGAAAGGATGAGAAGGGACTTGGCAAGGTTAGAGGAATGGTCAAATGTATGGCAGCTTAGATTCAATACTAAGAAGTGCAAGGTAATGCACCTGGGAAACAAAAACCCAGGGGAAGAGTACACAATGGGGGGTGAGATACTAACAACAACAAAAATGGAAAGGGACCTGGGGGTAGTCATATCAGATGACCTAAAGATGGGCAAGCAATGTGAGAGGGTAGCAAGGAGGGCTGGGGGGATACTGGGATGCATAGGGAGGCATCACCAGTAGAAAACAGGAAGTTATTATCCCTCTGTACAGACAGCTGGTGAAACCCCATCTGAGTACTGTGTGCAGTTCTGGAGACCCAATCTCGCAAAGACATAGACAGGATGGAAGCTGTCCAGGAGGGCAACTAAAATGGTGCAGGGTCTGCACCGAAGACATATGAAGAGAGACTTAAGGAGCTTAATATGTATAGCCTCGAGGAAAGGAGGGAGAGGGGGGACATGATAGAAACGTTCAAGTACCTCAAGGGAATCAACAAAGTCCAAGAGGGTAGCATCTTTCAAAAAAAGAGGTGTGCAAGAACAAGAGGGCACAATTTGAAGATAGAGGGGGTGGCTCAGAGGTAATTTAAGGAAGTATTTTTTCACAGAGAGGGTTGTGGATGCATGGAACGGCCTTCCGGTGGAGGTTGTGGAGTCAAAATCAGTGGTGGAATTCAAGCATGCATGGGATAGTCATAAGGCAATTCTGGGGGTTGGGGGTAGGAAGAAGTAGGCTGCTGGTTAACTAGGATCTGCAGCTTATCCAGTAGGTAGGGAAATGGGCAGACTGGGTGGGCCAAGCAGTCCTTATCCGCTGTCAAATTCTATGTTTCTATGCTCTCTGGATATGCAGGACGCCTGCCAGCACATCGAGGTCCTGAAGACCCACAGACGATTTCTGCAGTTCTGCTTCAGAGATGAGCATTACCAATTCGGGTTCTGCCCTTCGGCCTCTCGTCAGCACCTAGGGTATTCACCAAATGCCTAGCGGTAGTAGAAGCGGCCTCTTTGTCTACCCTTACCTGGATGATTGGCTTCTCTTCGCTCAGTCAGAGGAGGAGCTTCTAGTCACCCTAACAGAAATGCGGGCCCTGTTTTCATCCGTGGGCATCACAGTCAACTGGCCGAAGTCACACCCTTGGCCGACACAGCGGCTGCAGTTTATAGGAGCCATCCTAGATACCGAACAGGGCAGGGCTTTTCTGCCTGCCACCGGACAGAGCAGAACGCCTTCAGGGGTTAGCCAGAAGCCTTCAATGAAACCCCTTCTCACCTGCACGGGTGGATCTACAGCCAAAGCCCGATGTGCTCTTACCATGTTGAGTGCCAAGTCAACAGGGAGCCCCAGGATTTCCTTTAAAAAGGATTCCAGAAAGTGTTCCGTACAACACTGTTCCATATCTTCAGGAAGGCTGTATAGTCTCAGGTTGTCCCTATGGGATCGGAGCTCTAGGTCATCAGGTTTCTCAGTGAGCCCGCGATCCTGTTTCAGCAAGTATCTGATGGCCGAGTCCTGTTTGTCAATCTTAGCTGCTGTGTCCATGAGCCTGGATTCCAAATCTGATGTGCACTGGGTCACCTCCATTAAACCTTTGGTAGTGTTGGCCACCGTTTGTTCTATTTTTGTCATCGTGGTACTTATATTTTTATTTAGTTCTCTAAATAGTCATTTAGAAGTGATCATGAACTACTCAGTCTCCTCTTCACTGCCATCGCTCTGGTGATTCGAGATTGACGGAGTGTGGCCTTTACTCTGGGCCCTCGTGTCTCATGGCTCCGATGTTGTCAAGGGTTTCACATATTCCAGGAGGATCTCTTTCGGTCTGATTTTTGGTGCCATCTCCCCTGCAGTGCAGTCCCTTTGTGTTCTGCAACTGGGGAAGGGTGAAACTGACTACAGGCTTAGATAAAAAGTGATTTAAACTTCCAGGGGTTGGAGCCGAAGTCTACTACATCTTCATGTGTTGGCGGCAGAACCGGTAGTCCGGTACATGTATTTTAAACGCCCATTGCTGCAGACCTGCATCTAATACATTTAGTGGGAATTCAGCATCATAGGCTATTGCCCTAAGCCATACCTCCTTTTCCAAGGGTAGATACTTTCAACAACATAATCTGCAGTACGTCAAAGGGCAACATAATCTCCAGTACTTCAAGGGGATGGCAGTATATGTGGTGAAAGTAGTTAATGGGATTTCTGTCAGCAGGTGTGAAAATAAGTATTTATTCATATTCTCAAAATCATTCATAACTAACCCAATAGCCTTCCAGTGCATTTGGTAATACAGATTCATCCAACAGCAAATAATGCGCATTTGGGCCACTAATGCATAATCATGAAGATGGGGTAAAGTAAGGCCTCCACTGTCCTTAGGTAACTGTAGCACCGACTATTTAGAGAGGGACTCCAGCCAAAAGTGCTACATTGCAGAATTAGAATAAGCATGCCCCCAATAAATCTCATACCAAAAAATTAGGTTTCTACATTACTTCATTTTAAAGTTATGAGCTATTTTGTAACCCTGATTTCACTGCCTATTCAAAAAAGTCAGTTTCAGTGAAGAGCCACTGATGATGTCACATTCTGAACTTAGTCTGGTTCTCACTGTCAGCAACCTTATAGGACCTGTTTCTCCAAAGTTTAAGAAACTGAAGCTATAGTAGTCATAAAAAAACTGACATAAGGTTGGCTGCAGTGCTTACATATCCAGAATGTTCAGTTGCATGGTACTATATTTAAGAACACATCAGGAGGTGGTTTTGGAATGCAGTGCTGAACCAAGGTATAGAAAATTAAGGGGGTGTACAATTTTAAAATGCTGGGGAGATATGCAGTGTCAGAATGTGGCAGGGGTGTGCCATCTCAAAATGTGGTGGGACACTCAATCTTGGAATGTAACAGGGACAAACATAGAAGAATTTGGTTGGGACTGGCAATTTTGGAATATAGTGGGGATGCATGTTGTTGGAATGTAATGGGACACACCATATTATTCTGAAATTGCTTGCCCCTGCCACATTCCAGAATTGTACTCACCCACTATATTTCAGTCACATCCCCACCACATTCCAACATTGTGCATCCCAGCCACATTCTAAAATTATGCATCCCTGCCGCATTCCGAAATTGCGCACCCCTGCCACATTCCCAAATTGTGCATCCCTGCCACATTTTGAAATGGCATATCTCTGCCAAATTCCAAAATTGCACATCTCCACCACATTGCAAAGTTATGTGTCAGTGCCATATTCTAAAATTGTCATTGCCACATTCCAAAACTGTGCATCACTGCCACATTCTGAAATTGTGCATCACTGCCACATTCTGAAACTGTACATCACCACCATATTCCAAAACTGTGCGTCACCTCCACAGTCTGAAATTGGACATCACCGCCACATTCCAAAACTGTGCACTCCTGCCACATTACAAAACTGTGCGTCAGCGCCACATTCTGAAACTGTCACTGCCACATTCTGAAATTGTGCACCACCTCCACATTCTGAACTTGTGCGCCATCCCCATATTCCAAAATTGTGCCACTGCCACATTCTGAAATTTTGCACCACAGCCACATCCCAAAACTAAGCATCACCACCACGTTCTGAAAGTGTGCGTCACTGCCATATTCTGAAAGTGTGAGTCACTGCCACAGACCAAAACTGTGTGCTAACTCCACATTCCAAAACTGTGTGCCACCACCACATTCTGAAACTGAGCACCACCGCCACATTCTGAAACTGAATGCCACTGCCACATTCCAAAACTGAGCGCCACCGCCCCATTCTGAAATTGTGAACCACTACCACATTCTGAAACTGTGCATCGCTGCCACATTCTGAACCTGTGCATCACCACCATATTGTGAAACTGTCACCACCATATTCCAAAACTGTGCGTCACAGCCACATTTTGAAATTGTGCGTCACCGCCACACTCTGCTGAAATTGGATGTCACCGCCACATTCCAAAACTGTGCATCACCGCCACATTCTGAAACTGTGCATCAGTGCCACATTCTGAAACTGTGTCACTGCCACATTCCAAAACTGTGCACCACCTCCACATTCTGAACTTGTGCACCATTCCCATATTCCAAAACTGTGCCACTGCCACATTCTGAAATTTTGCACCATCGCCACATCCTGAAACTGTGCATCACTGCCACATTCTGAAAGTGGTGCGTCACTGTCCCAGTCCAAAATTGTGCACCACCACCACATTCCGAAACTGAGCGCCACCGCCACATTCTGAAATTGTGCACCACTACCACATTCTGAAACTGTGCATCACTGCCACATTCTGAACCTGTGCATCACCGCTTATTCTGAAACTGTGTGGCACCGCCACATTCCGAAACCGTGCGCCACCACCACATTCTGAACTTGTGCGTCACCCCCACATTCTGAAATTGTGCACCACCACCACATTCCGAAACTGTGCATCATCACCACATTCTTTTTTTTTTTATTTATTTATTCTTTTTGCCCCTCTGTCTCTCTGCTGATCATCCGCCCGGTCATGGCGCCTTCATCGGACTTCCACCTACCCGCTGTGCTCCTCCCCATGAAACCCCTGACTTACCCCTCGGAGGGTGGGGTCACTACACTGGCCAGGAGCCGTGATCCTGGTATCTAACTGGGGAGAGCCAGTTGGGAGGCTAATTGAAGCCGAAGGCAGGTTTCACAGAGGTGGGAGACACAGGGAGTTTTCTCCCCTATTTTTTACTGCGGGCGGGGACGTGCAATGACGTCCTGTGTCCACCCTGCCCCCTTGGTGCTGTTGTTCTTCAGTAGCTGTGGTGCCCCCGGCCTCAGCAAGGGGTCTGTCGAATGCCGGACAAGATACCCACACTTTCCCCCCTGGAGAAGGAGAGCTGTCCATAGGACGTTCCATCCTTCTCCCCCGGCTGGCCCTCCAGTGACCCGAGTTCGTTCCTGAACCTGGGTCGCCAGTGTCACTAGGCGAAATCCAACCGCTGTACCAACGGGCTGGCTTATCACCACATTCTGAAATTGTGTGTCACTGCCACATTCAGAACTAGCGTATCACTGACACATTCTGAAATTTGCATCACTGTCACCTTCCAAACCTGTGTGCCACCGCCACATTCTGAAACTGTGCGTTACTGACACATTCCGAAACTCTGCATCATTGCCACATTCCAAACTGTGCGCCAGCTCCACATTCCGAAACTGTGGGCCACCACCACATTCCAAAACTGAGCACCACGCCTTATTCCAAAATAGTGCGCCACTACCACATTCTAAACTGCGCTACCGCTTATTCGAAACTGTATGCGCCACAGCAAGCGGAAATCCAACCGCTGCGCCGGCGGGCCGTCAACCTGCAGTATTCTAAAAATTGCACACAATCTCGTCATTCTAAAGCCATGTTTGCTGCTACAGTCCAACACCCCATTGCATTCTGAAGTACTGTACCTTGCATATACAGAGGAGCACATTGGCTCCTTCAGCTGCAGTCTAACCACGGTTGGCTGCTGCATCTGCTAGCTGTCCTCCATGGCTTTTTGTGGCGCTCGGACTGAAAATGTCTCTGTCTCGAGCTACAATTGCTGTGTGGTTTTTCTCCTGCCCCCACCACCCCCTCCCAGGCCTCCTTAAATACACCTTAGTTCTGTCCACCCTCCCGCGATGAACTCTCCATTGGCTCAGCAGTCTTGACACCGGTACTCTGCTGATCTGCCAATCACTCTCCTGGCTCACTAGTCTTATTACTGACAAGTTTCTATTCCAACCTGCAAAACCTAGGATTCAGTATGTATTACCCTATCCTAAGCTACTTTCTCAGCTCACTTCATCTACATGAAGTGGGCCTAATGCCCAGGCTGTGAAAGCTGAACAAGGAATCTCCCTCTTCATCAGTCTGGACTCCTTATAGCCGCACTCCACTGTAGTTGCTGTAACAGGCTGTGGAATTTAATCCCTAGACTCCCAGCCTAATTATCTTTTCCCTCGCCTACAATTACTGATTTTCTCTGGGCTCCCACTCCGTGCCTCAGAGCAACCCCGACTCTCCCTTGGCTTTATGCTGTCTCTTCCATGTTAATAGAAATTCAGTTCATCCTCTATCAGGGTAGATTACCAACCTCTCTCCTGCCCTTCCCTAGGTTGTCCAGCATCCTGGCACCATGCATCTCCCAGTGTCTAAAGGTTTTCTCCTGCTCTGTCTTCTTTGCCTGTCTGCATAATGACATGCTTTACAAGGTCAATACATGTACTATATTGCCCTCTCCCTCTACCTCCCTCCACCCTGCCCCACTCCCTAACTACTTATAATATGCCCTCCCATCACTTTGGTCATTTTGTCCTTGCCCAGCGCACCAAAACAATGCTACAAGTGTTTCGGCGCTGGAACTGGCATAAGGCTCCATTTACTCACCCTCCTAATATTCACGCCATCCTGTGCCTACTTCTGCTATCTGGAGATGTAGAGCTAAACCCAGGGCCATGCAAAAATGATCAGTCCCACCCCCAACCCCTCTGTCTTTACTGATCAGAGACCAAGGGACTCAAAATAGCACATATGAACATTCAAAGTGTTAGACGCAAAATGGCTTAACTTGAATGTTGGACTCAGCACTACAAGCCTGATGTCCTCTGTTTAACAGAATCGTGGCTAAAGCCAGCCATACAATCCCACAAAATTGCCCTCCCTGGTTAGTCCTCCTACAGAAGGGACCGACCTGTAAGGAAGGTTGGAGGGGTACTTATTTATACAAAGGAAGGACTTTCAGTCTGAACTACCCAACAAAAACATCAACCCTGAAATCGATCACTTATTTGTTACAGTCATCCTCGGCAGTATCAAACAACTAACTATAGGGTGTATCTACTGGCCACCCAGACTGGCGCCCATCTCCTTCACTGAACTCTTCACTAGTCTTGACTTGCTCCATCACGGAGACCTCATCTTCTGTGGTGACTTCAATCCTGACTGGCAGGGCCCAAAAGACGCCCAATATCTGTCGGCAATATCCGACGTTAGACTAGAACAACTCATCAGCCAACCAGCTAGACTTAACCTAAAGTCTGGTAACCACACCCTACTCGACTGGATCTTAACCAGTAACAGGGCCTACATCAGGGCTGCAGGTGTCCTCCTAACACACTAAGCGATCACTCCTCAACCTTCTGTGTCTGGAAAACAACTCCCCCCCAGAAAATCATCAAGTTCCATGACCTGACTAAGTTTAATACATCTGAATTCCAACACAACCTTAAGTCCATCAGCTGGACCCCTATCTTCACTCTCCCTGTTATAAGTCAGGCTCTGGATTACTTAATCAACACTGTTACCGCCATCCTTGATGCCCATGCCCCCTTCAAGGTTAGAAGGGCCAAAGGCATCCACTCCCCGTGGCTGTCCCAGGAACTATGGCTCCTAATGTGGTCCCGTGACAAGGCTTGGCAATCATATAAAAGATCGGTGCTCCTTATGGATTGGAACTCTTACAGGCAGATACATAACATCTGCAAAACTAAAGTAGACAAATCAAAATGGAGCTATCTTTGTTCCCTGCAAGCTAGTAATCTTAGCGACCCCAAATGGTTCTGGATTCAGATCAACACACTCCTTAAGGGCTGGGAATGTAATACCCCGCAGACCATGATCCTAAATGGCTCAGTACTATCCTCACTTAACGAGATTGCTGCAAGAATAAATTCATCCTTTATCTCCCTCGATGTCTACATGATAGGTCTCCCAGATGCCTGCCCTGCTCAACAAACCTCTGAAGAACCCCACCCTCCCTTCATTTAAAACTCACATCGTGCAAGGAAGTCCTAAAGCTCCTAATAGGGCTTAACCTCAACAGCTCTCCTGGTTTCGACACCCTGCAACGTCGATTCCTTAGGATTGGTGCTCCCACGCTTGCTAACCCTATTGCTCAGTTGATTAATTGATCTTTCCTAACAAGTTCCATTCCGGACAAATGGAAAACCGACAGTGTTGTACCTGTGCACAAAACAGGCCCAACTAACCTCATTGAAAACTACAGACCCATCTCCATCTTGTGCCCAATCACGAAAATACAAGAACATACCCTCTATAACCAGCTGTACTCCTTCCTTGAACTGACTAGTGCCCTTACAGTGCATCAGCATGGTTTCAGGAGATTCCACGGAACTGATACTGCACTCCTGAGGGTCACAGCTGACATCTTTCAAGCCATGGATCAGCGAAATGTCACTAGGGTAGTCTTCATTGACCTCACAAAGGCTTTAGACCTTTTTAACCATTCCCTCCTCTGTTCAAACTCAAATCCTTAGGCCTTGATACCAACTCCCTCTCTTGGATCTCTATCTACCTAACCGTATCCAATGTGTCAAATGGGCTGGTGCCCGCTCCCCCTTATCCCCTATCATGGACAGAGTCCCACAAGGATCTGTCCTTGGGCCTCTACTTTTCTCAGTTTTTATTAACGACCTGTGCCTAAATTGCAGGGGAGCATCAATACAGCTGTATCCTGACAATGCCATATTATACCGGCATAGCACTGACGTCGCCACCATTCAGTCAGACCTGGAGAAAGACTTCCAACAGCTGGAAGCTTGGTTCAAAGAGAACCTACTGGTACTGAACACTAAGAAAATGAAATCCATGCTGTTCCACAACACCTCCTTTGATCTAACCTCCCAGCCCCCTCTGGTTATCTACACCTCTGCAGGTCTACCGCTCGAGGGGTGGGATCTTTCAAATACCTGGCTTTGACTCTCAACTCTCACCTATGCCTTGACATACATGTCAACAGTGTTCTTAAAACTACCAACCAGAAACTCTGCCTACTCTATCACACTTCCCCCTTCCTAACTCCCTGTGCGAGGAAAAACATTGCTGCGGCCACCCTCCTCCCTGGTCTAGTCTATGGTGTGCCCATAACCCACTCAGTCAAGTCCTCTAATTTAGCCAAAATCAAGCAGACATACCACAGGATTGCCCATTTTGCCACTGGAGCACCTGCTCAAACTCATCACTGTGATGTACCAAGGTCCCTGGCTGGCCATCGTTCAAGCCCAAATTGAACTTCTCAGTGCTATGCACTACCTTTAAACTCATTCACCTCCTGCCCCTCCATCCTCTCCGGTCTGCTCACTCTGAAGACCCTCCCCAGGACCCTCCGCTGCTCCCACCTCCCACTGCTTAACCTTGCCAAAGTCCGCCTTGTTGTTGGAAGGCGCTTTTTTGCTTTCTCCACAGCCCAAAAATGGAATACTCTTCCACCTAGTCTTCTCTCATGTACGTCTCTTCCCCAGTTTAAGAAAAACTTTAAGGAAATCTTCTATCCCCCCCACCACCACCACCAATCTGTAGTGCTACTTGCACTTAACCCCTCCGTTTTCTCCTCTCACCTTCCTCACCCCTTTGCCCTCTCGGGCTGTCCTTTCTCTTCTCTACCCGCTTTTCTGACCCTAATTATTCCCCCACCTTTCCCATGCCCCTCCTGACTCTCCTGCCTTCCCCTTACCCTTCCTGCCTCTCTCTCTCTCTCTCCTCCCTTACTCTGTAGATCTCTCTTTCTCTCTCTCCACTCTCAAACTTGTATAGGCTAGTCTGTACTGTGAACCTGTACGAAGTGTTTGCCTCTAATGAACAACTTACCTTACGCTGCACTAGGGTCCTTCACCCTTATGGACCCCTCATTGTCCTGTGCGTAAGCCTCTAATTGAACGTATTACCTATTGCAGTACTTTGGTTCCTGCGCCCTCATGGACTCTAGATACAAAACTCTGGACCCCTCACTGCCTATTTCTGGAACCATCACCCAATAATGGAAGAAACTGATGTTCTTCTCTCTGCATACCTTCAACTACTTACTGTTTTTATGCTGTCATTGTGATCGCATATCTCTTTATGTTGTTTTTTTTTTTTTGCAATGTGTACCAATTTTTGTGTTGTAATCTACTCGTGGAATTGCTTCCCCGTGTTGCCCCTGCAAAAGGGACATACATATCTGTCTCAGTGGGCCTACCCAGTTATCAGAATTCAAATAAATAAATATACACATACACAGTGCATGCGCTGACCCACCCAGTGTCAGTTTTCCTTTCTCAGATGTTTACTACACCTGCAGTTTTAAGTAATGTAGCAGAAATAAGTCACATAAGGTAGCTTGCAGGGAGGACTAGGCTGCGAGTTCAGGTTATGACATCTCAGTAGCTCTTCTCTGAAATTGGCTTTATTGAATAAGTAGTGAATTTAGGGTTACAAAGTGACCTGCAAGTTTTAAACGAAGAAACCTAAAGATCTGATTTTTGGCATGAGGCTGATTGAGGTTATGCTGATCCAAATCCTGAAAGTGTTGATGCCAGAAATGCAGTTAATCCAATCAATCAATCAAGTCTTTATTTAACTAGGTGAGCACCTTTGATAAGAACCAATTCTCAAGATGGACCTGGGCAACATACATGATCCATACATAGACTAAAGAATACACACACCAGAAATATACAATTGAACAAGATACAATTTGAAGTTGAAACAATATACAATAAGCAATATACAGCAAAGAGGCATGTGTAAACAAATAAAAACTACCTATATTTAATATGTACTAAATACATGAGTCAAACTGATTATAATGATGTAACAGACCTTGGAAGGCACATAAGAAGAAGGTTAATAGACCAGTTAAGCTTGGACACTTGCAGAAAGTAGTGGGGTATGACGAGGATATGAATGTTTAAGTAGCTGGAGGTTACCAGAGTGGGGAGCCCCTGCTGGTTGAGGACTTATGGCAACAAACAGAGGAAGCAAATTATAAGAGCCAGGGGAAATCAAGTGGGGGCAAGAGGCAACAGTCAGAGAGCAATTACTGGACATCTTGGCAGTACCTACAGTGGGCGTAATGAGTGCAGCTAGAGGAGGAGGGGGAACGGTGATGGTGTTTGGAGGTGCCAGGGGACACCGTGTAAGAATCACAGTATACTGAATACATAAGACAGCAGTTGGGGGAAGCAGTTACAAGACTCCTTGACAGAATGTGCATAGAGCATTTTGAATGTGGAAGGGTTGATAGGGTGGACCAGTTTTAAGGTTTTTTGCAGTTTGTTCCAGAGCTGAGGTAGTGCATAGCTTATGGATGACCTTCCAAAGCGTGATTTGACCTTGGGTGTGCTTAAGGAGATAAGGGAGAAACTCCTCAAGCCATACTTGCCTACCACTGTTCGAGGAAGGCAGTTCGATGTATATTGAGCCTGATATATATTTGGCCTGAGTCCCTCTTTAATGTGGGGACACTGCCCCCCAAATAAAAATCCTAGAGATGACAGTGTTCCAGAACTGGAAATAGCTCTTTTCTGGAACTATCGGTAATGTTTGGAAAAATAAAGCAGTCTGGGCAAATCATTCTATCGAACCGCCTCTATTCTTGACAGAAAAGGTAGTGCCTGTTTGTGCCCATTGCTGCAAATCTTCCTTAATCTGCTATGTTATAGGCTCAAAATGTAAAATCTCTAAATGGGATAAGTTTTTAGGAATAAAAACCACTAAATATTTGAAGGCCCCTCTGTTCCAGTGTACTGGAAATTTCACTTTTAATTCTGGGGATGGGGTAGAAGTAAAAACCAGTAGTTCTGTTTTTAACACATTTAATTTGAAGCCCCACAGGGAGCCAAATTCCTCCACAGTGGTCCAGACTTCTTGTAAAGAGGTTTCTGGGGAGGTCAGTTTCAATCTCACATCATTAGCAAGTAAAGCTGTCTTGAAAATACAGCCTCGCAGGGGATCCCCTCTACCCCATCTGCTTACCTAGTTGCAACCACCAGTGGTTTAATATGGCATGCATTAGCAGTGGGGAGAGGGAGCACCCCTTTTTGGGGGGGATTTCAGCCTACCAGATGTGGAGTGAAGCACCCCAGCAGCGGACTCTGCCAGGAGCAGAGATATCATTGACTCCCTACATGGGGCACTCCTGAGACAGCTAGTTAAGGAACCTACTAGGGAAGGGGCAGTACTTGACTTGATCTTTACAAATGGAGACAGAGTTGGGGGGGTCACCGGGGGGGAAGCCTAGGCACAAGTGTCCATAATACAGTATGGTTCACATTAAGGACAGCACCAGTAGGGAAACACTCTAAGGTAAAAGTCCTAGATTTCAAGCGGGTGGACTTTAAGAGAATGGGCGACCACTTCTAGAAAACTCTAGCAGGAGTAGGGGATCTGGAGGGGTGGAAGAAAAATGGGCAATAATAAAGGGGACATAGTAGAAGCCACAAATCTGTGTTAGACCAGTCAGCAAAAGTAAGAAAAAAGGAAACCTCTATGGTTCAGCAGGAAGGTAGCAATAAAGGTCAGGGGTAGTCATATCAGATGACCTAAAGGTGGGCAAGCAATTTGAGAGGGCAGCAAGGAGGGCTGGGGGGATACTGGGATGCATAGGGAGAAGCATCACCAGTAGAAAACAGAAAGTTATTATCCCTCTGTACAGACAGCTGGTGAGACCCCATCTGGAGTACTGTGTGCAGTTCTGGAGACCCAATCTCCGCAAAGACATAGACAGGATGGAAGCTGTCCAGAGGAGGGCAACTAAAATGGTACAGGGTCTGCACTGGAAGACACATGAAGAGAGACTAAAGGAGCTTAATATGTGTAGCCTCGAGGAAAGGAGGGAGGGGGACATGATAGAAACGTTCAAGTACCTCAAGGAATCAACAAAGTCCAAGAGGTAGCATCTTTCAAAAAGAGGTGTGCAGAACAAAGGGTGCACAATTTGAAGATGGGGGTGGCTCAGAGGTAATGTAAGGAAGTATTTTTTCACAGAGAGGGTTGTGGATGCATGGAACGGCCTTCCGGAGGAGGTTGTGGAGTCAAAAACAGTGGTGGAATTCAAGCATGCATGGGACAGTTATAAGGCCATTCTAGGGTGTGGGGGTAGAAAGAAGTAGGCTGCTGGTTAACTAGGATCTGCATCTTATCCAGTAGGTAGGGAAATGGGCAGACTGGGTGGGCCAAGCGGTCCTTATCTGCCATCAAATTCTATGTTTCTATGTTTAAAAGACCGTGTTCAAGAGATACAAGCAGACACAGAGGGAGGAAGATAGAGAAGCATACAAGGAAAGGCAAAAGAAGAAGGGAAATGAGGTCAGGAGAGCAAAGGCAAGAACTGAGGAGAAAATAGCTCAATCAGTTAAGGGAGAGGGACAGAACTGTTTGCCGGTATGTGAGAGAAAGGAGGAAGACAAAGGGTGAGATAGTTCAACTGAGAGATGAGGTTGGGAAGATGGTGGAGGGAGACCAGGAGAAGGCAGATATCCTAAACAGCTACTTTTTCTCTGTGTTCACAGTGGAGGGGAAGGGGGAAGGAGGAAGGAGGACGGATCAGGGAGAGTGGGAAAGCTGGGGAGGGCGCGGACATCAGCCTATTAAAAGTGGAGGGAGTCCTAAAGGAACCAGCAGGACTAAAAGTAGACAAAGTCATGGGATCTGACGGGATACATTCCAGAATGTTGGGGGAGGTGCTAGCAGAGCCATTAACTGGCCTGTTTAACAGATCATTAGAGGTGGGGTTGGATCCAGATGACTGGAAAAGAGTGGTTGTGGTCCCTCTCCACAAGGGAGGAAGGAAGAGGCAAGCAACTGCAGGCCAGTCAGCCTGACATCAGTGGTGGGGAAGTTGATGGAGAAATTGCTGAAAGGATTATGAAATATCTTTTTATTTAAAAGTTGATAACCGGGAAAGGCACACTGAGCTGAGGCTCATTTCCAGGTGCAGCCCGGAGGGATTAAATACACAAACGGGGGAAAAAACAAAACGCACACATCAAAAAAGTATACACAGTTAAGTACATGTGAACAGATTGGTAAAGTGAAAAATACCAGGTGTATACAGTAGCATCAAATCTGAGCAAAGTAAAACAATAGTTGCAATGTCGAATACAGTAGATCTTACTTAGAGATACAGCTCTTGCAGCAGGTTACACCATTAGGACTGAAGCCGGCAGGCACCAGGACCCCACAAAAATTTTCTAGCTAGCAGTCTTCAGCGGGGACCACCTCCGACGTCGGTCCTGCCCCCGACGTCAGGCGTAGTACGTGAGGAGGCAGTCCCCCCACAATCCTCAGTTCTTTTCCCGCTGTCGACATCGCAACTATCGGCCTCTCTGTCCTTTTTCTAGTGTGCGATGACCTTTAGATATGATGAATTCGTCTTCCTTCACTACTGGATTCAACTGATGTCCTCTCCAAATACTTCTCTAGAGGGTCACCAATCGAAGTGTGCCTGCGGCAAACAGATCCCCTTCAAGGCTCCACATTTGGCCTTGTGCGCTGCCTAGGCCCGGAACATGACACTAAGGCCTGCTCCTTCTGCCAGGGCTTCAACAGTCGCACCAGGATCCGCCACCAGAAGGCCCTTCAAGCGTTTCTCTTAGAGGAGAAACTGAAACCCATGGATAAGGAACCTTCCTCCAGGGGGAGTCGTCGGGAAAAACCCACAAGCACCGGGAGAAGGAAAGGCCCAGGGTCCCCCGCGTGGGCCTCAGACTCCCGAAGCTCCGGTTTGCGATCAGACCGCTCTCTCTCCAGGGCTCAATTGCAACCTCCTCCAGTTCAGGTCAGATCCTCCTGCGGCTCCTCTTCTCTGCAGCCCTTGAAGACTTCCAGGCCATCAGCATCTTCCACTCCATCTAAGGCCTCGTCGAAGTCAGGGAACCACCACAAATCATCTTCCTACCAGCGGGATTCCGACGGCAGTTCGGTTTTCCAGCCTCCGCATGTGTCGGACCCGGTTCCTCGCAAGACCAAGGACCCGATGTCCCTCGAGCAGACGTCGAACCCGGCGATACGGCCCACTGTACGCCGCCAAGCATCACCAGCACTCCAGGAGCCAGTACTCCTGAAACACCGTTGCCAGCCAGGTGTTACGCCTCCGAGGCGTCAGCCAGGGGTCGACATCGGCTACACCAGAAGAGGAGGACCGCACCACCGTCGTCGGCTGACGCCGGTGGGAAGGTCTCATTGGAGGGTACCACACAGCCCGAGGACCAGGCGGGTGACACCGGAGACACTGGGCTCCCACGGGAACCTTCCCCAGAGTGGGAGACCCCCGGGGACCCGAAGACTGACTCCAGCGACAGGCCACCGGCGCCGGGCCCGTCGTCGGGCATAAACTTGGCAGAGGTAAAGGAGCTCTTTACCTTCTGGTGGGACACCATCAGGAAAGATGTGGTCACCACATGTCCTCCTCCTCCGACTCCGCTTCCTCCTACTCCTTCACCGCCTACGCCCCCCTCTTCCGCCCAAGGGACCTGTAGGACTGTCGCCAACCCCCAAGGAGCAAACACCACCTCCTCGGGGCAGATCCTCAGACAGGAGAAGACCTCCTTCCAGATCCACCTCAGAGTCACCCAGTACTAAGAGACCCAGACAACGCCGGTACACCCCGTCGGGGGAGGATTCTAGATCTGACACCTCAGGGCGCTCCAGATGTCCTTCTCCCATCAGCATTCCCTCTCCAGACCCACACGACCTACCTAGGTCTCCTCCAGATGATCCCTCTTTGGCAGAGATCATGAGGCACATCCAGGAGAATATGGGGTGGGATGCTGAAGAGCTCGACCCCGAGAGACAACGCCTTGCCGGCTACCTTCGGCAGAAAGACCCAAAGCTGTGGTAGTGCCGCCTGGTGGATACCTTTGCGGACGTCACCAAGGCTGCCTGGAAATGTCTGCATTCCACTCCAGCAGTGCCGAAGAAGGCTGACCGCCTATACAAGGCCCCTAGGGAGGACCAGTATCTGGTGAACCAACCTCTGGCTGACTCCCTGGTAATCACTGCTTCACATGACTGGTCGCAAAGACCTCAGCATTTGAGCACACAGCCATCGGACCAGGGATCCAAGCAATTGGATGTCCTGGGTAGGCGCACGTACGCGGCTGCGACTTGCGCCATCAGGTCACTGAATTACCTCACTCACATCATTCAGTTCCAGAACGCACTGTGGGAACAGGGACAGGACCTGGTCGAGAAGATGCCCGATGGCAACCAAAAGGAGGAGCTCTTGAACCTCCTCCGCATGGGTTCGGATGTGGGGACCCAGGTGCTCAGAGCTGCATATGATTCTACGGACTCTTCAGCCAGAGCTGCAGCCTCAGGCGTGTGTCTCCGGAGACACTCTTGGCTCTGTGTCTCTGGTTTTACCCCGGATGTCCAGAAGAACATTTTAGATATCCCCTACAACGGCGAGGTCCTATTTGGTGAAGCCTCCGAGAAGGTGATCACCAAACTTCAGGACGCAGGGAAGGCAGTCAGATCTGTACAGGCCATGTTCTGGTCTCGGCCCAGTTCCTTTTGCAGGAACCAGAACCACTTTCGTGGCCGGCTACAAAGACAACAGCCACGTTCTGGCCAACAGCAGAGGGGCACTTTCACCCACAAAGCCCAAGCCAAGTCATCCCCAGGCAGAGGCCAATGATTTGCAAAGTCGGCACAGCCTGCCGGCTCAACCTCTGCCACAGCATGACTCCTTCCTGCCCCGGATCAACAGGAACAGAAGGTCGGGGTCACATTGCATGCCACTTGCCAGGGTGGCAGTCGATCACCACCGACAGGTGGGTTCTGCAATTGGTCAAAAAAGGCTACTATGTAGAATTTGTAGGCAGCCCACCCATAAGACCTCACCTGCTTTCCCGATATTCGGGTCAGCATGCCCTGCTCATACAGCAGGAGGTGCTCGTGCTTCTGGAGAAAAAAGCCTTGGAGCATGTTCCAGAGAACCAGAGAGGACTAGGCTACTATTCTCACTTCTTCCTGGTTCCAAAGAAAACAGGGGACCTCCGTCCAATACTGGACCTCAGCGACCTCAACCTGTCTGTCGTTTACAAACGCTTCCGCATGGTGACCCTTCTGGGCCTAATTCCTATGCTGAAGTGAGATGCTTTTCTGGCGTCTTTGGACATGCAGGACGCCTACCTGCACATTCCCATTGCTCGAGCACACCGGAGGTTCCTGCGCTTCGAGTTTCAGAGCCACCATTATCATTCCGAGCTCTTCCCTTCAGGCTGTCATCGGCACCTTGTGTTTTTACGAAGTGCATGGCGATCGTAGCGGTGTCTCTGAGGAGACAAGGCTACTATGTGTTCCCATACCTGGATGACTGGCTTCTCATGGCACCCTCTAGGGAGGCACTGATGACGGCCATTCACTGCACCCAGTCCCTTTTTCAATCACTGGGTATTCTCCTCAACTACGAGAAGTCACTCCTGGTGCCGTCCCAGAAACTACAGTTTATAGGAGCAGTTCTGGACACTGTCGGAGGGAAAGCTTTTCTTCCCTCGGACAGAACAGAACACTTCAGATCCCTCATCAGAGACCTGTCAGTGAAGAAGACCGTCCCGGCCAGATTGGTCCTTCGCCTGCTCGGACACATGGCTGCGGCCATTGTAGCAGTCCCGCTGGCACGTCTCCACATGTGGGTAACCCAGTGGATGCTAAGGGTGCAGTGGGACCAAAGGCAAGACCATCTGCAGCAGCCAATTCGAATCACGAATGCCGTGATTTGGGATTGGCAATGGTGGCTAGATCCAGGGAACCTCTCCGGAGGTTCCGTCATCATATGCCGTCTCCACTGTGACAATCTCCACAGATGCCTCAGGGCTCGGGTGGGAGCACACCTGAGCGGTGTTCAGTCTCAGGGCCTTTGGACAGCCAGGAGTCTCATCTCCACATCAACGTTTTGGAAATGAGGGCAGTCCTTTACGCTCTGCAAGCCTTCCAGTCGGAGATTCCACTGGGTACACTCCTGTTACAAACAGACAATACCGCGGTAATGTATTACCTCAACAAACAAGGAGGTACTCACTCCTACCCACTTTGCAGGGAGGCCATGAGAGTGTGGGAGTGGATATTGCAACACGGTGCAAACCTAATTGCAGTACACGTCCCGGGAGTGGATAACACCGTCGCCGACAGTCTGAGTCACTCTCAGGCAAGAGTCCACAAGTGGGAACTTCTACAGGAGGTAGCAGAGGATCTGTTTCACAGATAGGGCACTCCAGAGTTAGACCTTTTCACGTCCCCATCCAATGCAAAACTGCCCAATTTTTGCTCGCTAGATCCAGGGCCTGGTGTTTTCTGGTGAGATGCGTTGTCCCTCTCCTGGGCGGGCAGATTCCTCTATGCCTTCCCTCCTTTCCCGTTGATCCAGAGGGTTCTCTTAAAACTGCGCAGGGAGCAAGCGATGCTAATCTTGATCGCGCCTTTCTGGCCCAGACAAATTTGGTTCCCTCCTTTGCACCAGCTATCCCAGGAACCTCCAGTCCCATTGCCAATCAGCTTCCATCTATTGTCTCAGGAGGCAGGTTCATTGGTCTACCCAGACTTACGTTCATTGAACCTGCACGCTTGGCTCCTAGAGACATAGCCATGATGCGATACGGGGTCTTGCAAGAAGTGGCAGATTTACTCTCTGCCGCCAGAAAACCGGCAACCCACGCAACGTACGCCATGAAATGGCGTAGATTCTGCTTGTGGGCTCAAGCGCGTGGGTTTTCGCTGTTAGACTGTCCCTAAAAGCTGGTTCTGGACTTCCTGCTTTCCCTTTTCCATTCCGGACTGGCTTACTCCTCGATTAAAGTGCACCTTTGTGCAATTTCTGCTTACCATTCTCCAGTAGGCCGTCGGTCGGTGGCCCAGCTGGACACTACCCATGCCGTGGGGGGTGGCAGTTGGGGAAGAGATATGCAGAAACCACAGGTTGGGAAATCGCATGAGCTTACCCCATAACAGTGACAAAGGACAAATGGCAAGTACTATTGGTGATGCTAGGAAAGGAGGGCAGGATGGGGGAGGGTGGAAGGTGGTTACCCTTAATACTAGGAGCCTTGGGAGGAAAACTGCAGAGTTACAGGTTCTCATGGCAGGGAGAGGTGGACATTGCAGCCATCACAGAAACATGGGCCACCCAATATAATGACTGGGACCTGTCTGTACCAAGTGTCCGGTTATTTCATAGGGACAGGGTGATTGGGAAAGGAGGGAGTGGCACTATATGTGAAGGAAGGACTGAAGTGTAAGGGAGGAAGGGAGGAGGGTAGTACGGAGTCACTTTGGGTGCAAATCCAGGATTCCAAGAATAGGATTCTTAGAATGGGAGTGGTGTACAGGCCACCATCTCAGACGGAGGAGTTAGACAGGGAACTAGCGGGACAGATCAGGAGGACCTGTGGGGAAGGATGGTATGGTGATTGTGGGGGACTTCAACATGCCAGGAGTGGACTGGAGCACCCCAACAACCAGGAACAGAAGGGAGCAGGTACTGCTGGATACCTTCCAGGACAGCTTCCTGCTGCAAATGGTCAGTGAACCAACCAGGTTAGGGAATACCCTTGACCTTGTGCTGGCAAATGGGGACTTTGTGAGAGAACTTACAGTGGAGGAACCGCTGTCAGGGAGTGACCACCACTCAGTATGGCTCACATTGGATATCGGCAAGGAAGGAGTGAAATCTGGCACAAGAGTGCTGGACTTCAGGAGGGACGACTTTGGGAGGATGGGGGGAAGTGGTAAAAGGGTGCCTGGTCAGAATTCAATCTAGTATGGATACTAACCAGAGGTGGGAGCTCATAAAGCTGGGGATAGTGGAGGCAACCAAAACCTGCTGCAAAGCCCAGAGCAAGAAGGCTAGGGCTAAGAAACCAAGCTGGTTGAGCAAGGAGGTCATGGAAAGGTAAAGAGAAAAGAGCTGCCTTTAGGAAGTACAAGAAAACAGGGAGGGAAGACAGAGAGGTACTTGACAGAATCGAAGGAGGTGACAAGGGCAGTAAGGAGCCAAAGCATCACGGAACTCAGGCTGGCACAAGGCATTAAGAAGGAGAGAGGACTTCTTTAAGTACATCAAGGAGAAAAGGAGCTGTAAGGATTAGAAAGGAGGGGTGGGTGGAAGCAGGGTACAATAAGGCGAAGCACTAAATGAGTACTTCTGCTCAGTATTTACTAAAAGAGAAGAGGGGTGACACAAGGTGGGAGAAATGGCAGAAGCAGGGGAAGTGGTGACAGATGGAAATCATGGAGGCAGAGTTAGAGAGGGTTTGAAGGCACTGAGGGTGGACAAGGTGCCAGGCCCAGATGGCATCCACCCCAGGGTACTGAAGGAGCTGCAGAGGTCCTTGCAGGACCTTTGGCTGACCTGTTTAATGCCTCACTACATTCGGGGTATGTACCTCAGGACTGAAGAATGGCTCATGTGGTGCCCCTCCACAAGAATGGCCCCAAGGATGAACCGGGAAACTACAGACCAGTGAGCCTCACATCCATCGTGGATAAGCTAATGGAGACTATCCTGAAGGAGAGGCTGGTGGCCCTCCTAGAGGCCAAAGGACTACAGAACAGCAGACAGCATGGCTTCATACGTGGCAGATCATGCCAAACCAACCTGGTCGAGTTCTATGACTGGGTAACTAGGCAACTGGACAGGGGCCATGCAGTGGATGTCCTGTATCTGGACTTCAGTAAGGCATTCGACTCGGTGCCACATGGAGGCTGGGAAGGAAGCTGGTAAACGCGGGGGGTGCAAAGCTGGTGAGATGGTAGGAAACTGGCTACAGGAAAGGCAACAGGAGGGTGGTGGTGGGTGGGAGCTCTCACACCCAAGGGCAGTGACGAGCGGTGTCCCACAGGGCTCGGTGTTGGGACCAGTGTTGTTTGGGATATTCATTGCAGACATACCATGGGACATCAAGAGCAAGATTAGTCAGTTTGCTGATGATACCAAGGTTGGCGCGGTGGGGGATGGCAGGGGTTGCTGGATGATTTGGCAAAGCTTGAAATCTGGTCAGACACACAAGCAACTGAAGCTAATGCCAAAAAGTGCAAGGTGCTGCATTTTGGGATGAAGAACCCAAGGAGGAGTTACCAGCTAGGGGAGTGCAGCTAGCCCAGACAGAGGAGGAGAAGGATCTGGGTGTGCTCATTACAGGGTCAATGAACAACTCAGCACAATGTAGGAAGGCAGCTGCAAGGCCAACAAAATGCTGGGTTGTATTGCAGGAGTATATCCTCGAGGAGGGAGGAGGTGATTCTGCCACTGTATAGGTCATTAGTTAGGCCACACCTGGAGTACTGCGTGCAGTACTGGTGCCCGTATCTGAAGAGGGACATTAAGTTACTGGAGGGGGTGCAGCGTAGGGTGACAAAGATGATCAAGGGGCTAGGGGACTTATCATACGAGAGGAGGTTGAAGGAGTTGAACATGTACTCACTGGAGGAGAGGAGACACAGGGGTGACATGATTGAAAACTTTAAATACATGAAAGAAATAAACAAGACAGGTACAGAGGGGCTGTTCAAAGTAAGGAAGGGGAGGGCCACCAGGGGCCATGATAAGAGACTGGAGCGAGGAAGGTTCAGGAGGGAGATGAGGAGACACTTTTTTACAGAGAGGGTGGAAGCTGGGTGGAATGCGTTACCTGCAGAAGTGGTATGCAGTAGAACAGTGGACTGCTTCAAACGAAGATGGGACAGGACAAGGGGGAGGGTTAATGAAGGGGAAGGGTGGAAGGGAGGAGCAGCTGCAGAATAAGGGGTGCTAGCTGCACATTTGAGCAGACTTGATAGACCTCTAGGCCTTTATCTGCTGGCAAATTTCGTATGTTCTTAAGGGGAGTCCTCCACCTTAGGCCGCCCATCAGGGATCCAATTCCTCCTTGAGACTTACCCTTCATCCTGGAGCAGCTTACGCTGCCACCTTTTGAACCAGCTGTGGATTGCGAGCTACATTTTGTCTGTTGGAAAACATTATTTTTAGTTGCTGTTACTTCGGCGAGAAGGATCTCGGAATTACATGCTCTTATGTGTAAAGAGCCTTATTTGGTTTTCCATCAGGACAGGGTATCCCTAAGGACAAACCCAAAGTTTTTGCCTTAGGTGGTTTCAGCCCTCACCCTTAACCAGGATATTGATTTACCAGTGTATTTCCCAAGGTACACTAATTGAGGAGAAGACCTTCTGCACACCCTCGACTTGCATCGGTGCCTCAGATACTATCTGACCAGAACCAAACAGCTTCGAAAGGCGGACCAGTTTTTCGAATCCTTTGCTCACAGGATGAAAGGAGCTCCTGTTTCCAAACAGTCACTCTCGAGGTGGCTCATCCAGTACATCACCTTCTGTTATGACAAGCGCAATAGACCCTTACCGGGCGCGGTCAAGGGTCATTCCACAAGAGGGGTGGCTACTTCCTTTGTGGCGTTAAAGAATGTCTCCACCTCAGCTATTTGCGCTGCAGCTACTTGGAGCTCTATGCATACCTTTATCAGGCATTACAGTTTGGACATTGCATCGAGGCGAAGAACAGGGTTCAGTTTAGCTGTCCTTCAGGGACTTCTGTCCTAGGCTCGAGTAATATCGAGACCTCTGCCTTTCCTCCTCCCAGTGGCGCATGATTGCCACTATTGCTTGGAAATCAGTCCTAATGGTGTAACCTGCTGCAAGAGCTGTATCTAGAAGTAAGGTAGTACAGTTACGTAAGAACTTACCGTAACAGTAGATCTTCAAGAACAGCTCTTGTAGCAGGTACCTTCCCACCCACCATCCCCCTTTTGGAGGTAGGTTGTAGTCAAGCACCCATCCTAGGGGATGGGTCATTCCTTTTTACTAGTCTTTGCCAGCTGGTGGCGGATACTCTGTCTCCTCTTCTGATGTCATCCAGCGGCCGGGAGTCTCCAGCGGGAGAACTGAGGATTGTGGGGGGACCACCTCCTTATGTACTACGCCTGATGTCGGGGGCGGGACCGACGTCGGAGGCGGTCCTCGCTGAAGACTGCTAGCTAGAAAATTTCCGTGGGGTCCTGGCGCCTGCCGGCTTCAGTCCTAATGGTGTAATCCTACGAACATAATGAAATTTGCCAGCAGATAAAGGCCTAGAGATCTATCAAGTCTGCTCGAATGTGCAGCTAGCACCCCTTATTCTGCAGCTGCCTCTCCTTCCACCCTTCCCCTTCATTAACCCTCCCTTGTCCTGTCCCATCCCGCTTGAAGCAGTCCACTGTTCTACTGCATACCACTTCTGCAGGTAACGATTCCACCCAGCCACCACCCTCTGTAAAAAGTGTCTCCTCATCTCCCTCCTGAACCTTCCTCGCCCAGTCTTATATCATGGCCCCTGGTGACCCTCCCTCCTTACTTTGAACAGCCCTCTGTACCTGTCTTGTTTATTCCTTTCATGTATTTAAAGGTTTCAATCATGTCCCCTGCTCTCTCTCTTTCCTCCAGTGAGTACATGTTCAACTCCTTCAACCTCCTCTCATATGATAAGTCCCCAGACCCTTGATCATCTTTGTCGCCCTGCGCTGCACTCCTCCAGTAACTTAATGTCCCTCTTCAGATACGGACGCCAGAACTGCACGCAGTACCCAGGTGTGGTCTAACTAATGACCCATACAGTGGCAGAATCACCTCCTCCTCCTCGAGGATATACCCCTTGCAATACAACCCGCATTTTGTTGGCCTTGCAGCTGCCTTCCTACACTGTGCCGAGTTGTTCATTGACCCTGTGATGAGCACACCCAGATCCTTCTCCTCCTCTGTCTGGGCTAGCTGCACTCCTCTAGCTGGTAAGTCCTCCTTGGGTTCTTCATCCCAAAATGCATCACCTTGCACTTTTGGCATTAAAGCCCAGTTGCCAGGTGTCTGACCAGGTTTCAAGCTTGCCAGATCATCCTGCAACCCCTGCCATCCCCTAGGACTAGGTCATCCACCACCCGCCAACCTTGGTATCATCAGCAAACAGACTGATCTTGCTCTTGATGTCCCATGATATGTCTGCAATGAATATCCCAAACAACACTGGTCCCAACACCCGCAGTCCTGTGGGACACCGCCGTCACTGCCCTTGGGTGTGAGAGCTCCCACCCACCACCACCCTCTGGTTGCCTTCCCTGCAGCCAGTTTCCTACCCATCTCACCAGCATTGCACCTGCCCTGTGCCTACTAACTTCCTTTCCAGCCTTCCATGTGGCACTGAGTCGAATGCCTTACTGAAGTCCAGATACAGGACATCCACTGCATGTCCCTGTCCAGTTGCCTAGTTACCCAGTCATAGAACTCGACCAGGTTGGTTTGGCAGGATCGCCACGATGAAGCCATGCTGTCTGCTGTCCTGTAGTCCTTTGGCTCTAAGAGGCCACCAGTCTCTCCTTCAGGATAGTCTCCATTAGCTTACCCACGATGGATGTGAGGCTCACTGGTCTGTAGTTTCCGTTCATCCTTGGGGCCACTCTTGTGGAGGGGCACCACATAGCCATCCTCCAGTCCTGAGGTACACACCCAATGTAGTGAGACATTAAATAGGTCTGCCAAAGGTCCTGCAAGGACCTCTGCCACCTCCTTCAGTACCCTGGGGTGGATGCCATCTGGGCCTGGTGCCTTGTCCACCTCAGTGCCTTCAAACCCTCTCGAACTCTGCCTCCATGATTTCCCATCTGTCACTCCCCCCCGCCTGCCATTTCTCCATCTTGGGTGTCACCCCCCTTTTCTCTTTAGTAAATACTGAGCTGCAAGAGTTGTTCTCGAAGATCTACTGTTACGGTAAGTTCTTACATAACTGTACTTTACAGTGAATTGAGTATATACAATACAAGAAATGTTAAGGAATGGTGACTCAGACCTCAACAGTGATAGAAGAGGCAATGATGAATATAGCAAAGACAAAACAAAAGAAAGGATTCCAGATCAAAGGAACTGGGGCCCCTTAGGTAGTTAAGGATGCTAAGCCTTTGGTAGGTGAGGGGGAAGGGTTGATGGGGGATGGGAGGAATGAGAGGGACCAGTGCATGGAGCTGTAGGAGTGGCACTGAGCAGGGATTTGAGGGCAGAGAAAGTAGAGGCAGGGCTAGTGACCTGTGGGAGTTGATGTAAGAGAATGCTGCTTGGCCCGAACAAGAGCGAGGGAGTGGGAACGAGAATGTTCAAGCATCTCTGGAGCAAAGGGAATACTTGGAGGGGCTAACTGGAGAAAAACAGGAGCTGAACTAGGATGGGAGAGTCCCAAACCAGAATTTGCCAATGAAGGAGAGGTGCCTTGCAAATGGCACCTTGTGGGTAGGGACATAAGGGAGAGGGAGTAGTAGAGGGTAGAGTGGTGAGTGGGGGGAGGAGGTGGCAAAATGGCAAAAAGAATTGAGTAGGGTATCCAGTCTGGCTATTGACGTTGCAGGAGCAAAGCTATAGACAATATCAGCATAGTCTATAATAGGGAGATTGGTTTGGTGGCTAAGTCACGC
Source organism: Neoceratodus forsteri (assembly GCA_016271365.2). Classification (NCBI taxonomy): domain Eukaryota; kingdom Metazoa; phylum Chordata; order Ceratodontiformes; family Ceratodontidae; genus Neoceratodus; species Neoceratodus forsteri. The sequence goes on along the minus strand of CM028130.1, from coordinate 1,009,813,895 downwards.
CGAGTGGACATTGGGAGGCAATCTTTGTGCTGGTAAAGGGCACCGAGTTTGGGATGGAGTTTGGAACAAAATGGAATCTATGTGGGTTGAGAAGTCGAGGCTGCAGTACAGCCAGACCCCAAGGTATTTTAATTAATTGACTGACTGGAGGGGTGAGTCATTGAGGGTGATAAAAGTGAGGGGGGGGAGGGTTAGAGATTTGGACCCTTTTTACCTTGAGCCAAAGAAAATTGAAACTGTCTTTTTGGAATTTAGTTTTAGTTGGTTTTGACAGAACCAGGTCTGCAGTTTATTGAAGTTGCTCTCAAAGGGGACTGTGACATCTGTGGCAGATGGTTGGAAAAGAATAACACAGTGCCATCTGTTTACATATGGATTTTGGACGGGGAGCAGACAGAGGGGAGGTCATTGATGAATATTGATGATAGAATGGGGCCCAGTACGAAACCCTGGGGGACACTGGCTAAGATGGGGGGAAGAAGGAAGTTCCTACTAGTACAGATTGCTGCCTGTGCTGAGGGTCACCTCCCACCCCCTTTTTAACCAAGCCCCTACAGGGCTGCTGCCCACATCCCAGACCCCCACCCCCAACTCTGTACATCAGTTCCACTACGTAGATGGATCTAGCTCCCTGGTTACTGAAGATTATACCTTTGTGCCTAGCCTTTGGCTGTTGTAAATTATACCTGTGTACCTGACAGTGTTTGACCTTGTCATGTTTCTTTGCACTTACCAGATAGCTTATGTCTCTGTTAGTAATGTTTCACCCTTATAATTTGCTTACACTGGGGCTCCCCCTCCTTTGTTTTCTTGTTCTCAATTGTTCACACTTTGTTGTACCTGATGTGGAACCTTTGTAAAAGAGCTTTTGCTCAAAGGTAATGTTCAGATCTTGAAATAAGTAAATAAATAAAGATACAAAATGAGCCAGTTAGTTGCAGCAGGAGCCAGTCCAGAGGAGTGAAGTTTCTGAACAAGAACGGTATGAGAAGCAGTTAAATGCCTTAGCCAGGTCCATGAAGATGGCTGCCATGACAAGGCCTTTGTCCGTGGCTTAGTGGATTGCACCAGTTACACAGAGCGTGGAGGAGACTGTAGAGTGCTGTTTCCTAAAGCCGGATTGGTAAGGAGAGAGACTATCAGTGGTGGTTAGATGTTCCAGGAGTCTAGAGTAGATAAAGGGACTTCAGGAGCTTGGCAAAAGCAGGTAGGAGAGATATGGCCTTGTAGTTGCTGAGTGAGGTGTGGTCCCTGCCTGTATGTAATGAGAGCAGTTTGGCTAGTTTCCAGGCTGAGGGGACGGTGCTGGTTGAGAGGGAGAGGTTAAGGAAATGACCGAGGGGGCTGCTATAGCAGGGGCGGAGATGTGGAAAAACTTTGGGTGGAGACTGTCTGGACTGGATTTTGAAGGGTTAGGAGACATTAGTTCCTTGTAAACCTCTGGGGAAGATGGGGGAAGTGAAACCAAACCAGATCCATAGTGGACGGGGTAGATCAGAGGTGGGGGGAGTGGGGTGCTCAGGAAGGGCACAGATGGTAAAGAATTTGTTCAAGGCCTCGGCGATGGTGTCAGGGTTAGAGACTATCGCATGCTCGATTGTTAGGATTTGTTGGGCATGAGCAGTGGGGGAGTCTATAAGGTTGCGGATGGTTTGTTAGACATTGGCTGGAGAGCCTGATCTATCCTGAAGCTGAGACTTAAAGTAGCTAAATTTAGCTTTCCTGATGGCTGGAGTGCAGGCATTTCAGAGGGATCTATAGAGCTGGAAATCAGAGCGTTGGAGGGAGGCCTTGTAATTTGTCCAGCTTTTGTCTTGTGATTTACAGAGGGAAAGGAGGTTTGGCGTTATCCATGGAAGGTGACAACACTTTACCCTTGCCTTTTTAAGGGGGCATGAATGTTCCAGATTCGGGTTATGGTATTGGAGAAAAGTTGTAGAGCTGTGTCTATGTTTAGGGCTGAGTACATTGGTGAATATATTCAGTGTCTTGATTCAGATGACCTGAAGGATCACAGACTGCACAGATTCATGGACGGGAGGTCATGTCGAATTCTTTGACTGGGTGACCAGAGTGACAGATCAGGTTGGGGCAGTGGATGTGGTTTACTTAGACTTCAGTAAAGCATTTAACACTGTGCCACACAAAAGGCTTCTGCACAATCTGAGAGCCTTGGGGGTGGGGCGAGAGGTGGTGAGATGGGTGAAAAATTGGTTAGAGGGAAGAAGGTAAAGGGTGGTCATTAATGGAGTTCCATTAAGGAAGGGAAGGGTGACTAGCAGGGGTCGGTACTGGGACCGATTGTGTTTTCAGCATTTTCATAGGGGGCATTGTGGAAGGGCTTGAGGGTAAGGGTTGTCTATTCGCAGACGATACAAAGCTCTGCAACTGAGGAGATACTTCAGGTGGGGTAGAAAAAATGAGTAGAGAGTTGTACAAATTAAAGAAGTGGTCAGAAATGTGGCAGTTGAGCTTTAATATAAAAAAGTACAAAATCACACACTTAGGGAGCAGAGTACAGGATGGTTGGTCAGGTACTGGAAGCGATAGAGCAGGAGAAGGACCTTGGTATAATCATATCTAACAATCTCAAGATGGCAAAGCAGTGCAAGTGGGCAGTAGCAAGGGCCAGTAGAATGCTAGGATGCATTGGCAGGGGTATCATGAGCAGAAGGGAGATGGTGATACTGTTGTACAAGCAGCTGGTGAGGCCGCACCTTGAATACAGTGTCCAGTTCTGGAGACCATACCTCAGGGGAGAGACGTGGATAGAGCGCAGAGGGGCCAGAGGAGGGCAATGAAAATGGTGCGGGGACTCAGTCAGTTGACATGAGGAGAGGCTAAAGGACCTCAACATGTATACCCTGGAGCAAAGGAGGGATGGGGGGCATGAAAGAGACCTTCAAGTATGAAAAGGGTATTAACAGGTTCTGGATAGTAGTATTTTCCAAAATAGAGACTCTCAAAAACGAGGGGTCATGGCATGAAGCTAGAAGAGGGAAGATTCAAGGAAAACATTAGGAAAAATTACTGTACAGAAGGGGTGGCAGATGGTTGGAAGGCACTCCCTGAGGAAGTGGTGGGAGCCAAAACTGTGACGGGATTCAAGACTGCTTGGGATACATACAAGGGAATTGTGGATCGGGGTGGGGGGGAAATTATCCGGGGCACCTAAGGTCCTTGGGTAACAGGTAGATAGAACACTTGGGCAGACTTGGGTGGCCTGTAGATCCTTATCTGCTGACAAATTTTGTGTTTCTATGTTTCTGGTACCTTATGATAAAGTGATGGCGTGGACATTGTTCATATGTACGCCTGTGGTCCGGCATAAAGGGTCTGAGCATCCAGAGTAATTCTTCTGGTAAGGGTGTTTTTGACAGGGTGTTCCAGAGGAATGCCCAGGACACCCTGTCAGATGCCTTTTCGACATCCAAAGTCACAATCGCCAGAGGGATGGAACACTGCATTGCATGATCTATCAAGAGGAGAGTATGTTTTATATTATCACGTGTTTGCTGCTTATGTACAAACCCTGTTTGGTCCTTGTCTAAAAGAGTGGGCAGAATGACATCTAACGTCCTAGCCTAGAGCCCACTAAATAACTTATAATAAATATTTAATATTGATATCGGTCTATAAGAGGGTGGGCTAGCAGGGTCCTTCCCTGGCTTCAATAGCGCTGTGATAGAGGTGTACTTCCACAATGGGGGTTGGGGGATGGGTCCTCCCTTTTTCACAGGAGTGAAGATACAATGCAATAAAGGGAGAAGTATCTCCTGAAATTTCTTATAAAGTTCTGCCAGTAGCCCGCCTGGGCACTTCCCAGTTTTAAGAGTTTTAATTCCCTCCAGAACTTAAGCTGAGGAGAGTGAGGATAAATTACAGGCCTGCACCTTGGTGACAATGTGGGAAGGTTCAATTTATCTAAAAATTGGTTTGTAGGGACTTCCGGTGACATCGGCGTCGGCATGACAGCCTGATTCTGGTGCTCGTAGGCCCCGGTGACTTAATCAGTGTTAATCGGTCAAGAAACTCTATAAAAAGGCAAATTGTGGGAGACCGGTGTATTTAGTAAGTGTTGGAGAGACTGCAAATGTGAACATGTTGACGAAAAATGCGTTGTCTAAAAAGAATAAAGGCAGTACTCCCCAGAGGCCTAGGGATCCTAGTCCAGTGAGCTCGATTGCCTCAGTTCAGACGGTGGATTCTGGAGAAGATGAAGATGGATACGGTTCAGAGAGGGGGTGAAAGCGGCTGGGAAGGGCTGATTCATGTGCAGTCATGCATATGCTGCACAGGATAGATACCAAAGTAACCAGCATTAAACAAGACCTCCAAAAGTTGGAAAGACGCACCACAGAAAATGAAGGACATTTAGAAAGCTTACAAATGGAGCATATGGCCTTTGGAAGATCCTTGATTTACCTGTATAGAAGAGAAAGAGATCTTACAAACAAAGCTGAGGATTCAGAAGCAAGATCAAGACGCAACAATATTCGAGTGTTTGGGGTCCCGGAGGGCTCCAAACAAGCAGACACTGCAGCATTTATGTCAGTATGGCTACAGAAAGAATTGGATCTATCTGCAGACTCTGAGTTGGGGATTGAGAGGGCGCATAGGGCATTAGTCCAGAAACCACCACTGGATGCACCTCTGAGGTCAATAATCATAACATTTCTGAGCTATGCAGTGAAAGACAGTACTCAAAATGGCATGGGCCAAAAAAAAACTGAATTTAGATGGACATCGAGTGTATGTGGATCAAGACTATCCACCGATGCGGTTAGCCAAAAGGAAGAAAGTCTTGCAAATGGTCAAATTGCTGAAGGGTAAAGGTATTAAAGCACAGATTAGATACCCAGCATGCCTCTGGATTCAGACGGAAGACGATATCAAAACATTTGATAATCTTCTGGCGGCAACTTCATTCTTGAAGTCAGTGGACTTACCAATCCCAGACATGCGAGAGGAGGAGACAGAGGCGCAGATCAAAGGTCTCTTGTGGAGGGTGATTCCAGGCCCCGCAGCAGGGGGTAAACATAAACCCAGGGACTTGGTCTCACTGCATGAAGAACTCTCTAAGTGGCTGAAGACAGCAGAACCGAACAAATGATGCAGTAATGAGAGGCAAGGATCGAGACTGCAGAGATGGGGTACCCTAAGAGTGAATCTGCAGAAGTGAACATTAAACATGACTGAGTGCTGCCCAGTAAAGGGTGGATAAAGGAGGAATAATAAGTTTTCTGGTTTTTGATCGAAGAGAGTATTTGTTAATAATGGGGGAACCAAGGAATGGGGTCGGGTTTCCAGGGAAGGGGAAGGAAAGGAAACCAGTCCGACAGGAAATAGGTTCCAACGCACAACTAATTTTTAAATACGCAGGGAAATGGTCGAGCAGCGTTTAAGCTGAGGGATGGGGAAAAGAAATCTCTCATGGAGTATAGGTTTGGAGGGGCAAATGCCCTATTTGCAGTCTTATTGATAAAATACCAAGGTGGGTAACTTCTTTAAGGTATAAGTGGGGGCGGGTCAAATAAACAGTAAGGATATGTGAACGAAGCCCTTTCCCAGTGGCTGGCCCAGACAAACGGAAAATATATGAGAGTTGCAGTAGATACATAGTGCGGTACTTGAATAATATATAAATAAAAAAGGGGTAGAAGAGAAGGGGATAGTACAAGGACAGCTGAGAAGATTAAAGAGAACAGACGGGTGTGGTCCAATAACAGGAATCAAAAATTAATACTGAAGTATCAGAGGGTGAACGTAGAAGGGGAAAGGTGTACATATGGAAGAATAGAGTAATAAGGAAAAAAAAAAAGGGGAGGAAAATCACATTGCAACTTAGTAGGGAAGATACTGCAAGAAGGGTAACTCTCCCACAATGAGCAATAACCGGAGAGGAAACAAAAAGTTGGTTAAACAGTGGACTTTGTTCCCTTGCTTATTTCTTCATGATAAAGGGATCACTGGGGACGGGAGAGGCAGGAATCCCGAAAGGTCACAAATAAGTAAGGGAGGAGAAGCAAATCCAGTGGACGAGCTCTCCTTACCCTGATATGGATGGAGCCTCACGTCCATTAGTGGAGCTACAGACTCCACGCTGCCAGAGGACATCTGTCTTCTATTTTGTTAGGTTTTCTTTGATCACAGATATAAAATATGTATATCATGTTCCACCCCTGGGTTTGTTGAGAGGGGAGGAGTATTCAGATGATTTTGAAAAAGTTTGTATGTTGATGTTCCAAACTGTTTGTTACTATGTTACTATGTTATTTTTTTGTTATCTGCTGCAAATGTATAAGGTGTGATGGGGGGAGAGTGCGGACAGAGGGCAAAAGAGATGGAAGAGATCTCAATGGGAAAGAAAATGGGTAGTTTAAAAATAGGAACTTGGAATGTGAAGGGCATAAACAGTGTAATTAAAAAGGCCAGAGTACTACAAGAGATCCAAAAAGCCAAATGTCATATAATATGTCTCCAAGAAACCGGGTTGTCTGACGTGGAGCATATGAAATTAAGACGCTCCTGGGTAGGATAGATAGTTGGGGATTCTAACCCACAGGCCAAAAAAGCAGGGGTGGCAATATTGATTAGAAGAGGAGCCCCTTTCTCAATTACCAGCACCTTTTCTCAGGCCTCTGGAATATTAGTATGGATTACAGGCCAATTTCAGGGCAAGACCATGCACATTCTCTCAATTTATGCTCCAACACCCCCTACAGGGGAATTTATAAGAAGGGTATTCCAAATAATAGCTAAACTACCAGAAGGACTGGTAATATGTGCAGGGGACTGGAATTGTGTAGAGGATGGGTTGTTGGGCTGTACGCCACCACGTAAGAGGGGTCATGGGACGTGTTCCAAACTACTGTCCATAGTGAGGGAAGAGGTGGGGCTGACCAACCCGTGGAGATTACTTAACCCCTCGGGCAGAGAATATACATTCTTTTCATCTGCCAACAACTCATACTCAAGGTTGGACTGAATATATATACAGAGAAAGTGGGTACATATGGTTAAAGACATACGCTTTTACCCCATGGCCCTCTCAGACCACTCTTTGTTGGTATATCATTTACAGTAGGGGAGCCTTAAAACAGAAGGGATATGGAGGTTGAATCTAAGCTTGCTGAATGACAAAGAATTTGTTGACAAAACTAAAGAGGTGATTAAAAATTTTCTACAAGATAATGATAAGCCGGGAACACAAAGTATATATGGGACTGCATAAAAGCAGTTGTTAGAGGTCATGTGATATCTTATGCATCCTATAAAAAAAAACATCATAGGGAAGCTTATCTTAAAGTGGAGGAAGTTTTAAAACGACTGGAAACGGAACATAAAGCAACCAGAAGAGCTGATTTACAACCTAAAATAAAACAAGCCAGAGAGAGGGTTAATGCTTTGTCATTACGACAGGTGGAGAATACATTAGGATTTTACACGACAAAGATACTATGAGGGAGGGGAAAAGGCGGGTTGCCTTTTAGCTATGCGCCTTAAGAAACAAGAAGCAGAAAAATATATAATTAAAATAAATAAAGGTGCTGATCTGGGGAACCCAAAAGTCCTTCCAGGAGAAATTCTACACGAATTCAAAAAATGTTATACTGAGTTGTACAGAGAGGAAAATAGTTTAGATCAAAGTGATGTAATGGAGACATTTTTTAAAGAGCTGAAACTCCCCTCTTTATCTGCGGATCGCAGGGAACAATTAGAAGCCCCTTTCTCAAATATACAAATAAATGCAGCCCTAAAATCATTCAAAAGTGGTAAGACACCAGGACCGGACAGTCTTCCAGTTGAGTTCTATAGAAAGTTTGCCAAGGAGATGACCCCAGTTTTGACGAGGGTATGCAACACAGTCCATGAGAAGGGGCAGATGCCTGAATCATGGAGTAGAGCCCTGATAACAATTCTTCCCAAACTGGACAGAGACCCAGCTATGTGTTCGAACTATCGCCCAATATCACTGCTTAATGTAGATGCCAAGATTTTTACCAAGGCCATAAGTGTAAGATTACAGTCCATAATTTGTGAGTTGATGCATCCAGACCAAACAGGGTTCATGCCAGGGCGGCATATACAGGACAATATCCACTTTCTTTGAAACACAATGGCAGAGGCAGAGAAACTTCCTAAGAAAACATTACAAACGGTGATGTCGGTCGATGCCGAAAAGGCATTTGACAGGCTAAATTGGAAATATTTACAAAGGATAATAGTGGGCTTTTGTTTTGGTTCCCGCTTTAGCTAGTGGATAGCTAATTTATATGAGAATCCTAGGGCACAGATTAAGGCGAATGGCCTGATCTCAGATTCCCTGGAGACAGGTAGGGGCACATGACAGGTGTGCCCTCTATCACCATTACTGTTCGCATTAAGTATACAGCCCCTGGCAGCATACTTTAGACAAACGCCAGATTTTCAAGGAATTAGACTGGTGGGGGAAGATATTTGCATATCACTGTATGCGGATAATACCTTAATATATGTAAATGACCCAGTAAAAGATGTGCAGAAGATAAAAGATAAGCTCAAGATGTTTGGCTCATTTTCTGGCTGTAAAGTAAATGAACTAAAAACAGAGCTATTACCCATTTGCAGATCCAAGGATCCACTCCCACTGCTCCCAAATGGCCTGAAATGGGCCTCACACGGTTTAAAATGTTTGGGTGTTTGGATACCCAGAGATTTAAATTTATTATATGTTAAAAATCATTATAGATTATTATTAGAAGCACAGAAAGACTGTATGAGATGGAAGGAACTGTCTCTCACTTTGATGGGCAAAATTGAGACAGTCCGCATGAATCTATTACCAAGATTTTTATTTTTATTTACAGTTTTGCCGGTAAGGCCTCCAGAAACATTTTGGAAACTAATACATAATATGATAAAGTTTATTTGGAATGGCAGAAGACCAAGGATTAAATGATCGATCTTGGTGGCCTCAAAAGAAAAAGAGGGTTTGTCCCTGCCTGAATTTAGAAGATATTTCTGGGCAGCCCGGATACAAAATTTTATTTCATACATGAATAAGGTGGAAATTCCGGCATGGATAGAGATGGGAGTGGGGGGAGATGCCATTGATGGAGGATATACTGATGATGGATTATCAAAATATTCAAAGATACCATTATAGTAATGTGTGGACGCATAATGTGATTCTGACATGGACAGAGATATGTAGAAAACATAAACTTCATATGAAAGTCTTTGGATACCCCTTTAAGAGCATGTATAGACTTTATATCTTTCAAATTGGAGAGGGGCTCAAAATATGGGAAACGTTAGGACTAACTAAAATAATACAATTTTTTAAAGAGTGATCGCTAAAATCATTTCATGACATAGCCCAGGAATTTAAATTACCTCAGAGGGAACATTTTAGATTTCTACAATTCAAGCATTATCTGCTCAGTAGAGTGGGCAGAACTCAGTTACAACCAAATGAGAATCCGATATCACAATTGCTGGGGGATTTGGCGACTTCAACGCAATCTAGAGGGAGAGTGGCCCAAATAGTACGCCTACTTTCAACACTACAAACAGAACCTATAAGTAAGATTAAAACAAACTGGCATAAAGAAATGGGAACAGAGCTTACTGAGGAAGAATGGGGCCAGATCTGGAAGGGAATTTTCACGACCACAGCATCTCCTGCCTGGAGGGACTTTAGGTGGAGGGTGGTACAGTGCCACTTTAGAACCCCAGTTATAACTCAACACTTTAGGGATCATTTCATGAATCTATGCTGGAGGGGATGTGGAGAAGTGGGTGATCCTACACACATTTTCTGGTCATTTCCACAACTGTATCCATATTAGGTGGAGAAAGAAAGTGGTTGGATTCTGGAGGTGGGGTTGCCATGTGCACCCTCTACATGGGTGTTGGGGCTGCCACCAGCAGAGGTGAGAACTAAAGCAACTAGCTATCTATTCAATATCTTAATTGCAGCTGCACTGAAAGCGATAACCCAAAGATGGTTGACACCAAGGATCCCAGATAAAAAGGCCTGGTGGGATAATACTGAGAAACTGATGGAGATGGAACACCTCACAGCAAGGCTTAGGCTCCAGAAAGAAAGATATGTGGCTAGATGGGCCACTTACTTTCACTATATGGCCGAAAGGGATCAGGGAAATGTGGTTGAGATTTTGGCCGAACAAAGGCAAGGACCCTAGGGGGAGAGAAGGTGGGGAGAGAGATCTAAAGGGGAATATATACCCAGGGAGGGAAGTACAAATACTGAGAACTTACCTGAGAAAAGAAAATAATAAGGAGCCATAAATCAGAATATAGAGCAAACTAAATAATTTTGGCATACACCCTTCGCACATTCCTCAATAAAATGGGAATGGTGGTTGAGATGAACAAGGGGAGCAGCAATCTAGCCAGATATCTTAACCAGTTAAATATTCAGGATATATTTTGACTCCTCAAGAATGAATGCACCTTCATATATTGTAGAAATGGAACTGGACCTAGATGAGTAAACAGATGATATATGAACTGTGGATGGATTTTAATTGCACCGGCTTTTAGTTATTTATATGTTTGTTTAAGTGTATGTGTATGATTTCTGTATGCTTTATGTATTATAATATGGAAAGAATAATAAATTAAAAAAAAAATCGGTTTGTAACCACATCCATTATAGAGAGAGTCTTGGGAATACAACTTAATACAATAGTCTGCCAAAATGTTTCAAATCTGGTCTTGTTTGCTGGTGAGTTGCCTGTCAGCTGAGTCCCTCAGATGTAAGATGCAGGGCTGTCTTTTCTGTGCTAACAGTTGCTGAGCTCATCTATGGGCCCTCCGAGCCCCTCCCTCATACTAATGGTATTTTAGGTAAAATAGGGCTTGCTCAATTTTTTTGGTCAGTAAGGAGGTGTAATTCCCTTTTAGTCTGGGCTACGTAGTATGCTACTGCTTTGTTTCCTGGGGTATATAGATGCTGATATGTTGTCAGCTTCTCTTGCATATTGTGCTATTTCTGCTCCCTTAGCTTTCTCTGACATGAAGAATATTTAATAAAGACTCCCCTAAGAACAGATTTTGGTGTGTCTCATACTAGAGTGGGGGAGAGATCTCTCTCGTCATTCGCAGCTAAAATGTTAGAGACCTGTTCCTTAACCAAATCAATAGAAGCACAGTCTTTGAGCAAAACTAAGGCCCTGTCCACACTGCACTGAAAAATCTGTAATGTTTTGAAAGCGTTTTGAAAGCATTATAGACTGAGATCACTATAGTGCATCCACACTACCACTGCACAGTTTTGAAAACGTTTTGAAAACATTGCAGGATTTTACTGTTGTAGTGTGGACAGGCCTTGAAACCATTATAGAAACCATTGTTGAAAACACTTAATATCAGATCTTACTTTGAGAGGGCTCTTCCAGTAGGTAATTACATATAGGACTGAAGCCGGCAGGTGTCAGGACCCCACGGAAAAATTTCTAGCCTAACAGTCTGGGCGGGGACTGCCCAACAGGTGACGGCGTCAGACAATGTCGCGTAAAGGCGTGCCCCCACTCCCGCCTTCCAGTTCCGTGCTGCTGTCAACTTGTGAAAGTGCCTCGCAGTTAAGTTCTTTTGCTTGCCAGTCTATCGTCGGTCTTGTTTGCTGAGTTTTTTTCGCTGTTTTTTTTATTTTCTTCTTAAAAACGCCCTGTATGTCGTCCCCTACACCCTACGATTCACATAAGAACAAGTGCAACTCGTGCGGATCACAGCTACCACATAAGGATGGTCACTTCCTGTTTCTCTTCTGCCTAGGCCTGAAACACCCCATGGAGAAGTGCCGGCACTGCCAGCAATTCAATGCCACCACCCGTAAACGGAGGCAGCGGCCTCTGGAGGCCCATGTTTTAAAGAAGAGAATGACCTTCATGGAGAAGTAGCTGAAGAAGCTTAGGCAGGCCTCCACTTCGCCTGAGGGACACCGTAAAAAGAAGGAGAAGCACCAGGACTGGGACTCCACCTCCATGGCTACCGTGACTCCGGCTGGAGTCGCTGTACTTCAGGTAATGCCCCTTCCCCCGGAGGACCGACCCTCAATGGCCATCTTGGAGGTTTCCAAGAAGGCGTCGTCCCACCCATCGGGCTCACACTCTGGCCCCTCGGGTGCCTCCGGGACAAAGGAGGTGACCGCTCCTGGGAAGGCTGCTGCTATGCGGCCCTCCGGGTCGAGCGGGTCCGGTAAGCCGGACGCCGGGGCCTTCGTCCGCATGGACAGGACTAGTAAGAAGCCGGCCCCTTGAGGGGAGCACACGGCCCCATCAACGCCCGCCAAGGTCACTTCTCCTACGTGGCCTGCATCGGGCACAGGATCCGATAAGTTGGATGCCGGCTCCTCTGACGCCCGCCCGGATCCCGCCGGTAAAGTGGATGTCAGCCCGTCCGATGAATACAAGGTGAAAAAGCCTACATCAGACACTCTGGACAAGTCCGCCATCCCAGGCTCACCGCAGCGCTTGCCGCTGCTTACCGAGGTTCCAGCGTCTCCTCTGCTAGACCCCGGGGATTTCGTCCCTCCTTCCCCCTGCGATACGGAGAATTTAGATACGCTGATGTTAGGGCTCCCTCCCGTAGGACTGGACCCCCTGACGCCGGACCCATGGATGATAGCTCAGACGCTGGCCTATCCGATGCCGGATGACATCCCTTTGCCGGACACTGTTCCACTGCTGGCCCGATGCCAGTGGGGCCACCTGTACCTGGTCCTACTGCCGGGCCTCTCCCAGGGCCGTCTGCTCCGGTGGAGCCCCTGATTCCCGGATACCCGACCCTGTCTTATCCGGGGCCACCCTACCCAGGACCACAGTATTCTGCGCTGCATCACCTGATGCCAGTATACCCGACGCTGCAGTACCCAATGCCTCAATACCCGACGCTGGGCTTCCCGCTGTTGGGTTATGGATACTCGCCCTACAGATACCCTCAGTACCCATATCTCCCTCCTCCTCCACTTCCCCCCCCCAGCCGCTGGTGGATTTGAAGAAGTCTCTGGCTGCCTAGTTAGCTGAGGCCAAGGCTCAACTCACCAGGGAGGTGGAGAGCTGTCTGCAAGTGCTGGACCCTGCACTGGATCCCCTTCGCCGGAGACAAGAGACTCCTTCCCCCTACCCGACACCAGAGGTGACACCCTTAGGTGCCAGGGGTGGGGAGGATACGCTTCTGCGAGGTTTGCCCAAGGGGTCCGTTCCTCCCCAGCCGTGGGAGGAGTCTTCCTCCTCTTCTTCGGAGACCTCTGACTCAGACTCAGGGTGGTGCTCCAATCCTAGCGAGCCATGTACTCCAGACTGTCCCAGGCCAAGGACTCCTCCGAAGTCTCCTCCGGAAGATCCTTCCTTTCTGGAGTTCCTGAAAAAGATCCAGGAGGTCCACCAGTGGCAATCTCTGGAGCCAGATCCACAGCAGAAGAAGCTCGCTGTCCATTTGGATCTGCCCGAAACTGCTCCGACATTGATTCCACCCTGGATTGAGCCTCATGCCGACCTTGTTTCCACTATTTGAAAATAACCGTCTGCGTCAGCCCCCCTTCTGAAGAGGGCAGATCGACTGTAACAGGCTTCTGAGGGTGTGGATTCCTTGAATACACACCCTAAAGCTGACTCAGTCATGATTAGCGCTGTTCACGGCTGGTCGGTGAATCCAAAACATCTCCACTCGTCTCCCCCAGACAAGGAATCCCGTCTTCTGAACCAGTATGGGAGGAAAGTGTATGCTTCTTCCACACTGGGGATTAGGACCCTGAACTATGTCGCGCATATGGCGGACTACCAGAAGACTATCCTGAGTCAGGTGGAATCCAAATTGGACTCCCTTACTGAGTCTCAGACCAAAGAGGAAGTGGCTGATCTCGTCCGGTCTGCTCGTTCGGCCAGTCGGTACATGCTCTGTGCCACATATGATGCAGTGGACACAGCAGGTCTGAGCTCGGCTTTGGCCGTAGGTCTTCTGCATCATGCCTGGCTCCGGGTGTCAGGATTGGTCCCTGAAGTGCAATCCGCTATTCAGGATGCGCATTCAGGGGTTCGGTGCTGTTCAGTGGAGATGTCAAGACCATCACCACTGACCTGCAAGAGAAAGGCACTGCACTCAAGTCTGTTGACTCTTTGTACAGGCCCCCTCAGGGACAGCGTCCCCCTTTTTGCAGACGCTCTCGGCCTAAAGCGAAACTTCAGAGCAAGTGGGCCAACAGACGTCTGGCCCCTCTGGCTGCCAAGCCCCCCCCCCCCAGCCAAAAAAGCAGTGGGAGTTTCAGCTGAGGTGTTGCCCCATACCTCCTGACTCCTTTCCTCTCCCACAGCCTCTGGATCCCCCAGTAGGAGGGAGGTTCTCCTTCCATCTACCAGGTGGGGAGAGGATTACATTAGATGCTTGGGTGCTCCAACTGATAGCAGCAGGACACTCAATTGAGTTTCTTCAGAAACCACCCCCTAAGTTGTCTTACTCCCCAGGACATCTTTCTCTGGTCCTAGAAGAAATGTCCTCCCCTCTCTCGAAGGCAGCGATAGAGCCTGTTCCGACCCACCTCTGGGGTACAGGTTGCTATTCTCATTTCTTCCTAGTTCCAAAGAAAATGAGAGACATGAGGCCTGTTTTAGACCTCCGCTCCCTGAACATGTTCTTGGAGTACAAGCTTTCAGAATGCTCTCCCTGCAGAGTCTTCTGCCGTTCCTTTGGCAGGGACAGTGGCTGTGCATTCTGGATATGCAGGATGCCTACCTGCATATCCCCATCCGCCCTTCCCATCGCAAATTCCTTCAGTTTTCGCTCCAGGGGGGCCACTGCCAATTCAAGGCCCTCCCATTTGGTCTTTCCTTGGCTCCCTGAGTGTTCACCAAATATCTTTCAGTGGTAGCGGCCCACTTGTGTACCAAGGGGGTGCAGGAATTCCCATACCTGGATGACTGGTGCCTGGCGGCTCCTTCCAGGGAGGAACTTCTGCGCTCTCTTTCCCTTACCCTGCAGGTTTTCACCAGACGGGTATCACCATCAACCAGGCCAAGTCCCATCTGGTCCCTTGCCAAAGACTCCAGTTCATAGGGACGATCCTGGACACGATCATTGGCAAGGCTTTTCTGCCTCTGGACAGGGTGGACACCCTCCAGGCTCATACAAGTCTGTTGTCCAGTCGCAGAAGGGTCAGCGCCAGGTCAGTCCTTCGCCTTCTTGGGCTCATGGCGGCTGCTATTCCAACAGTCCCTTTCACTCAGCTCCATATGAGGATCTCTCAGTGGATGCTTCGGTCTCAGTGGGACCAGACATTGGACAACCTAGACCAGGAAGTTCTGGTCCCTTATCCCATGGTCCGGGACTTGTAATGGTGCAAGAGAACCTTTGCCGGGGAGTTCCCTTTTGCTTCGAACCCCTGTCCCAAACACTGACAACAGATGCCTCGGGAGAGGGCTGGGGGAGCCCATCTAAGGTTTCACAGGACTCAGGGTTCCTGGTCCAGACTCAAGCAGACTCTTCATATAAACGTGCTCGAGCTTAGGGCCATTTTGTTCCTGCTCCAGACTCTGAACTCTTGCGTTCTTTCCGGCCATCTGACAATCCAGACTGACAACATGTGCATAGTCTGGTACATCAACAAGCAGGGAGGAACTCGTTCCTACCCTCTGTGCGGGGAAGCAATATGAGTTGGAGTTGGGCAGTTCAGCTCAACCTTCACCTGACGACATTTCATGTTCCGGGAGTCGATAACATACTGGCAGATCACCTCAGTCGGTCGTCAGCCAAAGCACACAAATGGAAACTGGATCCAGAGGTAGTAGACAATATCTTCCTGTGCTGGGAAACCCCTCAGGTAGACCTGTTTGCATCCCCTCAGAACGCAAAGCTTTCCGCCTTCTGCTCGCTCGCTCCAGGGCGAGGCATTTTCTGGCGGGACGCTCTGTCTCTCGACTGCGAGGACAGATTCGTCTATGCCTTCCCTCCAATTCTCTTAATTCTGAGGGTCTTACACAAACTCAGTTCAGAAGGAGCCCAGATGATCCTCATCCCTCCATTCTGGCCCAGGCAAATTTGGTTCTCTCTTCTGCAGCAGTTTTCAGAGGAACCTCCACTTCTTCTTCCTCTGTCACAGCATTTGCTGACTCAGGATCAGGGAACATTGGTTCATCCAGGTCTTAGATCCCTTCAATTGCATGCATGGCTCCTGCAGACGTAGCTCAAGCTCGGTTCAGGATCTCTCTGCTCGTCACAGATATTCTGGTGGAGACCAGAAAGTCGTCCACTAGGTCCACCTCTGCCATGAAGTGGATACGTTTTTCAATTTGGGCCTCTTCGAAGGACTTCGAGCCTTTCTCTTGCCCTGTCGAGATTCCTGGACTATATTCATCATCTCTTTGACCTGGGTCTCAGTCATTCCTCTTTGAAGGTTCACATGGTGGCTATCTCAGCCTACTATGTCCCTTTTGGAGATGGGTCTTTCGAACAGTTTGAAGTCTCTAAGATTTTCCTCAGAGGGGTAATCCATTTAAGACCCCCCATCTGCATTCCTGCGCCTCCTTGGGATTTGAACTTTGTTCTCGAGAAGCTTACTCTGCTTCCCTTTGAACCGGCAGCCTCAGCTGACTTGAAGTTCCTTTCTTGGAAGACTATCTTCCTAATGGCCATTACTTCAGCTCGTCGAATTTCCGAGATTCAGGCTTTGATGTGCAAAATCTCTTCCTTGATTTTCCACAAGGAACGTGTAGCTCTGTGCACCAACCCTAAGTTTCTCCCTAAGGTGGTGGCAGAATCTACGCTGAATCAATCCATTGAGCTACCTGCTTTCTTTACGCAACACTCCAATCAATGGGAGTATCTCCTGCATACTTTGGATGTTCATAGAATACTGAGATACTACACCACACAGACTAAGGATCTCGGGGAAATCTGATCAGCTTTTTTGTCTCTCTTGCTCACAAAAGAGAGGGCAATGCAGTTTCCAAGCAATGCCTGTACAGATGGTTGGCTCACTGTATCACTTTCTGTTACGACAAGTACAGCAAGACCCTGCTGGGTCAGGTCAGAGGTCACTCCACCTGTTTCAAGAATGTGTCAGCGGCAGATATCTGCGCAGCCGCAGCTTGGACTTCTGTCCATACCTTTACGAAACACTACAGTTTGGACATTGCCTCTTGCTGTAGAGCAGGCTTCAGGTTGGCTGTTCTGCAAGGTCTTCTCTCTTAAGGCCATTACAGCTGGAGGTTCTATTGGTTGGTAGTTTTCCTCCTCACGAGTGCTTTTCTTTGTTACAGACTGCTTGGGATTCAGTCCCATATGCAATTACCTACTGCAAGAGCTCTCTCAAAGTAAGATAGTACAGTTACATAAGAACTTACCGTAGTAGTAGATCTTCAAAAGAGGCTGTTGCAGTAGGTAATACCTTCCCACCCTCCATCCCCCTTAGCTTTTTCAGGTCATTTTCCAGGAAGGGAAATATCTGCTTCTCTCTCGTCTTGCCTTTTTTGGCCTTTGGCGGGAAAGAACTGGAAGGCGGGTGTGGGGGCCCGCCCCTTTATACTGACGTCGGTCACCTGATGGGGCGGTCCCCCGCTAGAGACTGCTAGCTAGAAATTTTTCCGTGGGGTCCTGACGCCTGCTAGCTTCAGTCCTATATGTAATTGCCTACTGCAAGAGCCTCTCTCGAAGATCTACTGTTACGGTAAGTTCTTGCATAACTGTACTTTTTAAACAATAGTTTAGAAAATGCCTGCTGTAACGTTACCAGTGTAAATGCAAACAGTTACAGTAATGTTTTAGGCACTTTGTAACGTTAGAGGTCTTTTTCAAGGGTAGTGTGGACAGGGCCTAATTAAGCCTCCGCATGGTAAACTTGCTTTGTTTTCCCAGTTGCACCTTCAAATATAGGGGAGAATGGTCTGAAAGAAATCTTGACCCCACAGTTATATCTGTACCTTACCAGGTGTTCTGCTGTGATAAAAAAGATAATCCAACCTAGCTGTCGACTGATTCCGAGGAGTATTACCCGAGGTTACCCTGTTGCCAAAAAAGAATAATGAGTGTATCTCTTTATGTAGGAAAAAGTGGTCTCCAGACATCCGAATAGCTAAATGGATGGACATCCGACTCAAAATATTTTGGGATAGTGGATACCAAGTGTGCACCTGAGGATGAGTCATGTTGAGTTCAGTTCAGTACCAAATCTAGGTCATCCCCCTCCCCCATAATTAACATTCCTTTGGAAATATCCAATAATTTATCAAAATGGTGCTTTACCACTGATTTATTTGTGCCTGGGAGCACGTAAGTGATGACTAATTTAACTAATTCCTCATAGAAGTGACCCACCAGGATAATAAAGCTTCCTTCTTTGTCAGTATATTTGTCTTGTGATTCAAGAGGTGTTCCTCTAGGAAGAAGTATCTGCACCTCATCACCTACCACTTTTATGTGTGGAAGCCTCTACTACAGCAGACCCAAATTTGAGTAATTTTAGGTGCTCAGCGGTAGGAAAAGGCCAAATCGATTTGGGAGCACTGCTCTTCTATCATTCGCTTTCTTTCTGTGCCCTTGAATCCCAGCATCTGTTTTAGTGCTGTGCCTCTTTTCTCTCCATACTCTGATTTTCCTCCCATCCCATCCCCACCCCATTACCTTAACTATTACCTCCTCGCTCCTTTCCAGCTATTCCCTCTGCTCTTCTGACTACCTCTGGGAAATCTGCTTTCTTTGTTCGCCTCCCTGTCTCTTGAAACAAATGTCAGTTTCCTTTCACCTCTCCGTCTATCTGTCTCTCAAATCTCTACTGTTCTACTTCATTTCCTTCTCCTGCTCTTGCCCCTGGCTTCTCCTCTGTGTTGGTGTTTTAGGGTCACCTGCATCCGTTCTTCTGATTCAGGCACCTCATGTATAGTTTTAACTTATTGCTCTTACCACTCTCTGTAAAATACTGAATTAGTGCAACACAGCAGTTGTGTATGTGTTCCACCAATGTACCTGAAATTAGTCTTGTTTTCTTGGTAGTATTTTTACCGTGCAACATGCTTGTTATCACTTGTATATCCCCCACCCCCACCCGGTCATGCCTGGACATGAACTTTGGGTCATTAATAGCAACATGAAGGAAGACCGTTTCTTTAAGGTGACTGGAGGTCAAGCTGCACTTGAGAGTTTAAGAAGGTTATGTTTTGGAAATCTGAGAGTAGAACACTTTTCCGAGGGCTTGGCTTTGAAATGGGAGGCTACACAATGTGGTGATTGTTATGGGGGTGTTGGAACGAGAGGGGCCCTCTTGAGGAGGGAATGTGACAGCAGCTATTTTAAGAGCATCTGAGGTGATGCCACACTGGTAATCACAGTAGTTGACAGTGTGTGTAATCTAGCTGGGTAGGGAGGCAGAAGCAGTCAGTCGGGTGGAAGTAATTCAGAAGATGAGGTGCTTTCGCTTGGTGTCAAAATAATGTCAGTCAGGTCATGGGTAGATTGGAGCCCTACAGAGGAGAAAGTGGAGTGGGGGTGGGGGGACAAGAGAAGGGTTGTTTATGGGTTGGAGACCCTTTATCTGCAACCTGGATTATGTTTACAAAAATGCAGATCTCTCTCAGATGTCATGAGAGTAAAGAAGGCCTGAATTGATATCACAGGATGTTCTGCTGAACCGCGATTTTCATTGGCTAATTTGGTTATTTAATAGTTGGAACTGAATTGCTCAGACTATGTCTGCTGAGCTTTGTGAATCAGAAGACAGCACATTAATAATCTAGTGGCAAAACATCATTGTTGTTAATAAGGGGATTTCTAATTGATTAAGCAGTTTGTTTTTAGTGGTTTACTATGGCACTTGGAGTAATAACAATAACTATAAGTTTTTAGCATTCTAATTTGGCGAGGGCCACCCTCTTATTATTTTTTTTTTCCTTTTTCTTTCTTTCTCTCTCTGTCTCTCTTTCTCTTTTTTTCACAGTGTATTTACCCAAGATAGCTCAGCAGAGATGCAACATCTCATTTTCAGTAGGGTTCTGTTTCTGCCCATTCTGTAGCTGGTTGATCAAAGCAGTGGCAGGTTAAGTTACTTTCTCAGGGTTACAGGGTGAATGTTTTGCTGTAGTAGGGTTTGAACCTGTGATCATCTGGTGCACACACTAGTGCTCCAACTGCTTTTCCACATCACCCTACCTTACAGTTGGTGTGAAGATTGCCAAGTACCTGGACTAGCTCCAGGTCACGGGCTGCACAGACACCCACTGGCCATCCCTTCCAAACTGTCCTTTTTATAAATATGTGTAGTCTTTCCAGTTTAACCAAGTTACATACTGCCCCTCACGTGTACCGGTGATCTTTTCTGAATTGGAATAGTGTTCATCAATGCTGGAGGCAGAGTAGAGGCAAAGGAAAATATAGACCCCACTCAGCACAATCACAGGAAAAGATTGATCTTAATATTATAAGAATATTTGTACCCAATAGCTCTCTTTGACATCCAAACCAACCTTTGCTTAACCTAATACAACATGGCCGTACCAATCAATGTTTACTTGTTTCCACAGTTATTATTCTTCCTACAGTAAAACAGTGTTGCACAGTGTCCAAGAAAATCTTAGGTAAATGCTGCAGGAATAAAATAGGATTTATTTTAGGAAGCAACATGAGACCTCTAAAAGTCACGGATAGTTTTTATGCTTGAGAGACTGAGCCTTCTGCAGGAAGTGAAATCAATTTATATTCCTGTTTAAATACACCCACTGCAGATGGAAGTGGCCTGAAGCCAGCTGACTGTGTTCGTTACCAGAGCTGCTGTTTGTGTCTTGGCTAATTGGCAGATTCGGTGAGGTTTGGCTCCTTAACGTTATTGAGAATGTTGAATGGAAAGCATCCAGCAGCCTCTCCCACAACAGTGCAGCAGTTTTCCAGCCTTTATTTCTAACTTTGAAGTGGCTATGCCCAGTCCCTTCCTGGCAGAACCCGCATTTTCTGTCCTCTTAGTAAAAGACAATGACTGGTTACTGGGCCCTGAGTGAGTGGTGAACAAGATGGCCTTGCCAAAGTTTGGTTGTTCTGCTTGTCATGGATGTGACAGAGTGTCTTAGGGCTGCAAAAATTGCAAGTTGCAGTTCTTGCTGTAAATAACAAAAATGTATGATTGTCCTTTTCTCATGTAGATGCTTTTTTTTTATTTGTAAATTGCCTTGGTGATTGAATGTTCCAAACATCAACAGTGAGGTTTATTGATTTTAATCTACAAAGGGGAAGAACTCCTTAGCTTTTAAATAGATTTTCACCAGAGTGTGCATGGTTTGGATTTCCTCTCTGCATGATGGAATAAAATGACAACTCCATCTGGAGACTGCAACCACTGACTAGGTATTATGCAGCATTACAGTGAATTTGCTATGCTGCAGAGTGGGAGGCGAGAGAGGTGACTGTGGTGACCGTGTTCCAAAGTAGGATACAGGAGTGTTGATGTGCTCCAATTTGGATTTAGGGGGTGGCTGTGCTGCAGGAGAGGGGCATGTGTGTCACTGCAGTCCTAAGTGGATGCAAGGAAGTCGCTACTCTATGAAGTGGAATGCAAGGGCACCACTGTACTCTAGAGAGGAAAGCTGTTGGTGGCTGTGCTCTAGAGTGGAATGCAAGGGGTTGGGGGGCTATGCTCCAGTATCGGATACAGGGGCTCGCTGTGTTCCAGAGTGGGATGCAGCAGGTGGCTGTGCTCCAGAGAGGGGCATGTGTGTTGCTATGCTCCAGAGTGGATGCAAGGAGGTGGCTGTGCTCCAAAGTGGAATGCAATGGAATTTCTGTTCTCCGACGTGAAATATAGGGGATCCCTGTGCTCTAGAGAGGGGTATGGGAATTACTGTGCTCCAGAGAAGAGCACTGGGGGGAGGGGCACCACACTCCAGATTGGAATGCAGTCACTCTGCTGAAGACTGGGATGCAAACAGGTCACTGTTCTCCAGAGTGGGATGCAAAGTGATTGCTGTGTTCCAAACAAGAACATGGGTGTCGGAATGGAATGCAGGGGTTCCCTGTGCTCCAGATAAGATGCTGGGTGTCACTGTGTTCCAGACAGGGGCACGAGGGGACAGCTTTCTCCAGAGTTCAGTGTAGCAGGTGGCTGTGCTCCAGAGTTGGAAGTTGGACTTGGTAGGGGAGCTGGGCTGGCTGACTCCGAGATGTGCCTACATTTCCATGTTACATCGAAACGTAGACTTTGACGGCAGATAAGGACCGCTAGGCCCATCTAGTCTGCCCATTTCCCTACCTACAGGATAGGCCGCAGATCCTATTTAACCAACAGCCTATATCTTCCTGCCCCCCACAAGAATTGCCTTATGTCTGTCCCATGCATTCTTGAATTCTCCCACAGTTTTAGACTCCACAACTTCCTCAGGAAGGCTGTTCCATGCATCCACTACCCTCACTGTGAAATAATACTTCCTCACATTGCCCCTAGACACCCTCCTTCTATCTTTAAATTGTCCCCTTGTTCTTGCAAGTCTCTTTTCTGAAAGATGCTACCCTCTTGGACTTTGTTGATTCCCTTGAGGTACTTGAAAGTTTCTATCATGTCCCCCTCTCCTTCTTTCCTCAAGGGTATACATATTAAGCTCCTTTAGTCTCTCCTCATACGGCTTCTCTTGCAGACCCTGCACCATTTTAGTTGCCCTCCTCTGGACTGCCTCTATCCTGTCTATGTCCTCACAGAGATGGGGTCTCCAGAACTGGACACAGTATTCCAGATGGGGTCTCACCAACTGTCTGTACAGAGGGATAACAACTTCCTGTTTTCTGCTGCTGATGCCTCTCCCTATACATCCCAGTATACCCTGCCCTCCCTACTGTCTTCGCATTTGCTTCTAACTAAGGTCATCTGATATGATTACCCCCAGGTCCCTTTCCTGTTTTGTTGTTGTTACTACTCCCCACCCATTGTGTATTCTTCCCTGGGTTCTTGTTTCCCAGGTGCATTATTTTGCACTTTTTTGCATTGAATCCTAGCTGCCATAACGTCAGACCATTCCTCCAACCTTGCAAGTCCTTTTCATCCTTTTCACGCCTCCTTGTGTATCCAACCCTGTTGCAGATCTTTGTGTCATCTGCAAAAAGGCATACTTTTCCTTCCAGTCCCTCTGCAATGCCACTGATGAAGACATTAAAAAGGACTGGACCCAATACTGAACCCTGCGGTACCCCACTAGTAACCGCCCTTTCTTCAGAGTGGACTCCATTTACAATTACCTTCTGTGTCCTGTTGTCCAGCCAGTGTTTTACCCAGGCTACCACCCTGGGACCCACTCCCAGGCTGGTTAATTTGACTAATAATCTTTTGTGTGGGACTGTGTCAAATGCCTTGCTAAAGTCTAGGTAGGCCATGTCCACAGCCCCTCCCTGGTCTACTACTTTGGTCACCCAGTCAAAGAAATCTATTAGATTCGTCTGACATGACCTTCCCGCTGTGAACCCATGCTGCCTTGGATCCTGTGCTCCACTGACCTCTAGGTACTCAACTATTCTTTCCTTCAGAAGTGACTCCATCACTTTCCCTACCACAGAGGTCAGACTGACCGGTCTGTAGTTTCCTGCCTCTGTCTTTCTGGCTCATAACCTTGTTACTGCGGCACCTCTGTAGGTACCCACTCAGTCTGAAGTAATCAGGTACTCACACAGACCCTCAAGAACTAACACTTGTGCACTCTGTCATGCTTTTGCCCAGTGATAAGCAACTGAATCTTCAGTGAAACAGACCAATAAACGCTAACACAGTATCCAGTTGCACTAGCCATTGTTGCCAAAATGGTTACAGTCGGTGCCACGTTAGGCAGACACAGTTACCGTGAACAGTTGCTTTCCACAGACAAAATCTAGCTGCCAAAATCAAACTGCATTGTCGCAATGTAAAAAAACCCTAGCTTATGCAGCCTGTGTGCTCTGCCTACCGCGGGCAGTAAAATATGGCAAAAGCATGTATTTTTTCACAGAGTTACAGCTTGACAGATTGCAGGCAGTTCAATTACTCAACACATCAAGTGATAATGGGGCACGTATAAAAAGCTGTCGCATCCATTAGCACTGTTCGCACCCTTACCTTATCTGCTCACTTTTGCTTTTGACTGTGCACCCTAATGGCATCTTGTCATCATCCGGAGATCCATCGTTCAAGGAAAGTGGAGCTGCTGTGACAAATAGAAACATTGCCGAAGTGTAGTGTGAGGGTCATAGTGCAGAGACTGGGAATCCCAAAATCTACTGTGTCCGATTTGCTCAAGCAAAAGGAAAGCATTCTCGAGCAGTGGCATTCCAATCAGCAACCTGATAGAAAACTCAAACTGGATGGTAGGGACCATGAAATTGAAGAGGCCCTTTTAATCTGGTTCACAGATATGCCTAGCCATGATGCCGTGGTTCATGGCTCTCTGTTAATGGAGAAGGCCAAGCAGCTAGCAGGGGCTCTAGGTAAGCCAGAATTTAATTCAGCTGATGGCTGGCTCCAAAGGTGGAAAACCTGCAATAACATTTGCTTTCGCCGTGCACACAGCGAAAAGCAAAATGCGGATGACTTTGGAGCCAGCAGTTGTATACGGAATGTTCTTCCTGATTTCTTGTCAGGCTATGGTCCGTACGAAATCTATTAATGTGGATGAGACTGGCCTGTTTTTCAGGTGTGTGGGGCAGGGAATGATGACTTTTAAGGGGTCAGCTCTGATGGATCAAAAAAAGGCAAAAGAGCATGTCTCTGTAATGGCCTGCTGCAGCATGGTAGGCACTGACAAATGCCAGCTTATGGTTGTTGTAAGTCAGCACAATCCAGGTGTTTTTGGTGGGGTTGCACTTGCCAGTCATTTAACGAAGTACTCTGACATCCTGGATGGCCGGGACAGATCTTTACCGACTGGGTTGGGAGGCAGAACCGTGAGGCTAAGAGGTCAAAAAAATCACACTGTTGCTTGATAATTTTATAGGACATCCTGATGTGCGTGGCCTTAGGAACATCAAGCTGGTCTTCTTACCCCCTAACACCACTGCAGTAATTCAACCGTTAGACCAGGGGATCATCTACTCAGTGAAGCGGCAAAATCTGCTGGCCATTTCCCAGTTATGTTGACTTGTGTGTCGTACTGAATTTTTATCCCACTGATTGTTGGGGATTAGACTTGAACCTGTAAGCTTTGCTGGGTTTAAAGTAGGAACTGTATTTGCCGATTTGTATCTGGCTCACACAAATACACACACACCTGCACTCTATAAACCCTCACAAACTGGCTCCCCCTTACCTGCTTGTCTCAAATATCAAACTATCTTACTGACCAAGAAAGTACTTTTGGGCCTCCCCCCCTCCCCCCACCATTGGCGCCCTCCTCAGACCTGTCTTCAACCTATATACTACACGGAGCATGTCCCGACAAGCTCTAGCAATACCGCTGCGAAGAACTAGCCTGGGACAGTGCCCCTTGGCAAATAGGCAGTTCTATGGCTCAACGAATGACCTGCGCTATAGCTGGCCTCTCCAGTATATCCCAATTCAAACGAGCATTCAGGAATATTATTGCCTTGAACTCTGCTTGTCGCTGCTTTGACCCGACCTGATCTACAACACTCTGTGGCTTCTTCTCTGCCTTATTATTCCTCTCCCCTCTCCCTCTTCCTCATCTCTATGCTTTTACTCTAATTCCCCCTCCACCTTACAGTATTATCCTGCTACTGCTGTCAATCCAAGTAGAATGCTTGTTCTATGACTGTTCACTCAAACTTACAGTGCCACGAGGGGGTGCTGTGGAGAACACCTACCTACAAGACGTACTTAGGAAGAACTCTGATAAAAAAAATTTTTTTATCAAAAAGATACATTTCTCTGCTGTTTGCTCAAAACTGCAGATTTCCAGTGGATTCTCCTCATTATGCTGAACATTATCATCTAAATTTTGTAAAGGGTCACACGAATAAAGCGACAGGAGGATGCTGCCTTCGGCTGAATCGCAACTTCCCCCAGGGATGGAACCTCCCCGGGGAGGCTCTGCAGAAGTCAATGTAGGCCATTGACACAAAGGTCGAATCCATCTTAACAAGGTTTGCAGACCAAGATGCGAAGATTGAAGCCACCTCCAAAACTGCTTTATCGGCTGAATCTTTGGCTACTAAGGTGATGGCCAGAGTGAGCAGAATGGTACAGTAGAACGCACAACTACGGTACCACTTGGAGGCTGTAGAAAATAGGCTGTAGAAAATGTGCAGCGGGCCGCTAATGTCTCGATTGTGGGCCTTCTGGAGAGCTGTGAGGGGGAGGTTCTGCTAGAATTCCTAAGCGACTGGCTGCCATTAAATCTGCATCTTGAGGATAAATTATTCCCAGAACATTATTTAAAAGCCTACCGTATTTCTCCTAGGGGCACATAGCCAGTCAGAATGAGTCTCTTTGTACAGTATTGTTGATCACCTCAGGAACCTCCACCAGGGATTTGATTTTACAGGTGGCTCTAGGCTTGGGACTGTTGAACTATCAGTGGAAAACGATTGATCTATTCCGATTTGTCTTTTGCTACGTGGGCTAGGAGGAAAAGATTTGATGGTGTGCGGGCCAAATTATGAGGCCTCGGCATTGCACACTCACTGTTGATGCCCACAAGGCTTTCTATTCAGTATGGCGGACACACATTTCAGTTCACCGACCCAGATGAAACAGGGAAAAACGTGGCGGCTATCGAGAGGAAATTCAAACATTCACAATCTGGCAACTCCTCAGAATCAGACGAGGCTACATGAAGCTGCATTGATTTAAATTGGGACTTGTTAACTGCATATTTTACAGGTTTTTGGTAGTTTAATAATACTTTAACTTAGCAATGCTGGAGCTCCAGGTTTTTGTAGCTCTCTGTCCCATTAGATGCCTGAAAGCTAAAATCATTAAAGCACAAGGCTATACATTAAACTAATGAGGATACTGGGATTTTGGGTCTCAAAGCTGGCAGTAGGAAAAGTGAAGTATCTATATATGCTATTAAGGAAAATGCTTGGTTAGAATATAAGTATAATTATAATTATAACAGTGTTTTCTTCCTAAGTATTAAACATGTTGTGGAATTAATATTTTGGGGAGGGGTTTACATCAAAACAGGCTGTTGAATTACTAATGTTTGGAACTGTTTATGTAATTGGACTTGACCACCCATAGTCCTGTAGAGTGCCAGCATATCCTGGACAATTTTGCTGGACTTATGATTTGGATATACTCCCAGATTCGTATACAAGATTGCATAGACTGGTGTTATACTTTACATTGGATGTATCAACTGTATATTGGTGATCTCTTGCATGAGATGGTTATATGCTATTGTCTTTTACTTTTTAAAAAGTTACACTGCCACTTGCTGACCAATTTTTTGAAGCCAATCCCAGTTACCTTTTACTTGCAGGAATCTTTTATTTATTTTTGTACTTGCCAGGGCCTAAGCTTCTCTTGAGGGGTTCGTAACTCTGCTGATCTCCTACCGGGTCCTGTCATGCCAGGATCCTGGCATCATATTGCACGATGCTCTGGGAGTGTTTGCATTTTTCCCCTGTACGTCCCATCCCCTGAGGGCGCTGGTGCAAAGGACTTGTGTCCAGACCGACAGTGTACTGATGCACGCCATAGTCAAGCACCCAGCAGCGCCCTCCCCACTCTGACTCCGAAGAGCTGTGCGCCCTACCACCCGTGCTCCCACTGGTGGTAGTGCTACAGGCATGTCCACTGCCCAGTAACCCACCCCATCCTGGAAGAGGAGAGCATCCATTGGGACACTCAGTCCTCCTCCCCCCAGCCAACCCCCGACGGCCCAGGCTCGTTCCCGAACCTGGGTCACTGGTCTAGCACGAGGTGTAGCATGCAGCGCCTCAACCATCGGCACCACCAGGCCAGCCATGTGAATATTTTTAAATATACTGTACCATGTTTTACCTCTATGTAATTTTCCAAACTTGTTTCTACCGTGACTAGGCTCCACTCTAGCTGATTATATCTGCAATGTCCTCCAATCTGATGTAGAACCTTTGCAGAAGAGCAATTTGTGCTCAAAGGTTGTTACCAAATCTTCAATAAATAAATTAATAAATTGGCAAACTGTTTCGGATTCCAAGAAATCTTGGCTGGAACATGAATTGAGTCCCAGCTGTGTCACCTGTCCCTGTTTCAAAGGCATTTAGGGCTTATGCACGAGCTCTGCCTGGCACCTGGGGATCAAGCACGGGCTCTGCCTGGCACCTGGGGATCAGGCACGGGCTCTGCCTGGCACCTGGGGATCAAGCACGGGCTCTGCCTGGCACCTGGGGATCAGGCACGGGCTCTGTCTGGCACCTGGGGATCAAGCACGGGCTCTATCTGGCACCTGGGGATCAGGCACGGGCTGTGTCTTGACACCTGGGGATCAGGCACGGGCTGTGTCTTGACACCTGGGGAACAGGCACGGCCTCACTCTGACACCTGAGGATCAGACACGGCCATTGTCTTGACACTTGGGGATCAGGCACGGGCTCTGTCCAACACCTGGGGATCAGGCACAGGTTATGTGTGACACCTGGGAATGAGGCACAGGCTCTGTCTGGCACCTGGGAATGAGGCACAGGCTCTGTCTGGCACCTGGGGATCAAGCACGGGCTCTGTCTGACACCTGGGGATCAGGCACGGACTCTGTCTGGCACCTGGGGATCAGGCACGGGCTCTGTCTGGCACCTGGGGATCAGGCACGGGCTCTGTCTGGCACCTGAGGATCAGGCACGGGCTCTGTCTGCCACCTTGACTGGCAGCTGGGAATCAGGCAGGGGTTCTGTGGATCAGGCACAGGCTCTGTCTGTCACCTGGGGATCACGCACTAGCTCTAACTGCCACCTTGGGATCATGAACGGACTCTTAATATAATTACAGTATTATGTATTATAATTATTATCTGGATAATCTCAGAAAGAATAAGGATAGATTGGAGACCAGTGCAGCGCAGAGCAACAAAAATGATTTGGGGCCAGCAGGGCAGATCCTATGAGAAGCGCCTCAAGGCACTAAATATGTACTCATTGGAGACCAGAAGGGAGAGGGCAGATATGATAGAGACCATCAGGTTCCTTAAAGGAATTAAAGTGAACTGCAGGGAACTATTTTCCCTGCATACCAATTTTCGGTCTCGTGAACACGAATAGAAATTAACAGGAGGTAGGTTCAAGAGGGTTGTGAGAAAGTACTACTTTATGGAAAGTGTTGTAGAACCTTGAAACAGTCTATCAGCTGAGGTGGTGGGTGTGAAAACAGTCAGAGGATTCAAGCAGGGCTGTTACATAATGAAGGCAATAGTGTATCTTACTTCAAGATGGTTCCTGCAGTAGGTCATTACAAATAGGATTGGCGTCCCCTGGTGTCAGGACCAAATGGCAAACTTCTAGCTAGCAGTCCATAGCTGGGGACCATCCCTCATGACACCTGATGGGACATCAGCGTGACACTATAAAGGGGGCGGTCCTCATGCCCATCCTCCAGTTCTTTCCTGCCGCCGACCTGAGTCAGTCGAACCTCGCGGTGAACTTCGCCTTCAGTCGACCGCCATTTTCCCAGCTAACAGTTTATTATTTTCTTCCTTCTAGTTCCATTTTCCGTCGTTGCATGTCTTCTCCGTCGTGTCGCCTGAAGAAGTGCGACAAGTGCGGCACTCAGATCCCACACGGAGACAACCACTCCCGCGCATCCTCTGTCTAGGCCCAAAACACTGGGCCCAGGACTGCTTGATCTTTCTATCCTTCAGCAGGGCCACATGTGTCTGACGTCAAAAAGCCCTCGAAGCCCATCTGCTCAAGAAGTGCCTGGCTTCCATGGAAAAAGAGCTGCAGGGACGTTCTTCCTCTCCCACCACCAAGCGAAAGAAGAAAAAGAAGGAGAAGGACCGGGATTGGACCTCTCTGTCCAGCATCACCAGACTGAAGAAGCAGCCTCAGGGGAGGCATCAGTTTCGGTAAATACCCCTGCTGCCTGGTCTCCGGTGGATTGGTTGCCCCCGCAGTTGTAAGAGGGCAGAAGAGGCATTCTTCTCAGGAGGGTATCTCTTCTGGGACTGTAAGCAGCACTCCAGTCATTAAGTCGCCCTCTGGTGCCACCGAAGAGCGCAGGACCACAGTCGATAAGCCGGACTCCAGCTCCTCTGCTGTCCGCCCGACCCTGACCGATAAGTCGGATGCTGGCTCCTCTGATGCCCTCTCGGTCACGGCCGATCAGTCGGTCACCGGTTCACCTGATGATCGCACGGCTGAGGCTCTCCTGTTGGACCTTTGGGATTTCCCTGACAATGATCAGAGCCAGCCGCTAGACCCTACTTCTCCCCTCGAGGGTTCTCCCTCCAGGGATTCTCTTCCTCTGACTCAGCCTGACCCCTCGCTCTCCTTTGATTCCCTGCAGGAGACGAGCGGTGTGTCTTTGGGGATTTCTTCCTCTGTGTCAGACACTTTTCTTGCTGGGTGTTCCACTGTTCCAGCAGACCAGTCGACAGAGGTCCCCTCGCACACGCCAGACCAACCTTTGGAATTGGTGGTCCCTCCGACACCTAACCCCTTTACATCAGATACCATTGAGGAACCTACACCTCTGAGCTCCTTACCGGTCGACTACCTTCCCAGTCTGGTGATGGCCGGTGTACTGATCGACCTCCCGCTGCCTGATGGCTCTACAGGCACTCTCCCTACGCATCATGCCCTGATGCCTGAGCCGCCACCAGGCCCCCTCCGGGGTCCCAACCCCTCAAAGTTTGCCGTCAAAACCCCTCAGGTCCTAGTGGTCCCTTGGCCCCGCCCCCTATCGGACCGGTTGTCCCCCCCTCCATGCCACAATATTCCTATTAGCTGGCACCAGGGTATCCAGCGCTGGACTACCCGTCGCTGGCCTATGCGACTGGGTACCTGCCGCAGGGTCAGTTTTTCAGGGCTACAACCCACAGGGCTACCTTTTTGGCTACCATTACTCTATCTACCCCTCCTACCCTCACTCGGGGTACCCAGGGTTCCAGCCTCCGCCTCCTCCACCACCCCTGCCTCCTCCTGCTCTGCAGCCTCTGTGACTCCGGAAAGGTCTCAGGCCGACATGTCAGGGTCCATTCTCTCCTGGTGAAAAGGACATAAAATCACAACTCTTCCAGGAGTTGTCTCAGCCAGAGACTATACTGATCCCTACATCGGCTTCATGATCAGTCTCAAGGAGTCTTTCCCCTGCCGACCCCCGGATGTCGGACAGGGAGCCTGCCAGACACCCTCCCAGAGACTTGCTTGGTGACAGACCCACAGAGGGGCGTCAGATAAGATCTCGTCACCCAGCAGACCAGTATCCTCTGACTCAGAGTCGGACTCTGACTCTTCAGTGAGTTCCGGGTCCCGTTCCCCCATAGAACCTCAGCCGAAGGAGTCCCCCAAGTCTCCCCTGGAGGACCCTTCGTTCGCTGACCTACTCTGGTCTATTCAGACCATGTTTGGATGGGCTACACAGGAATTGGATCCCGAAAGAAAAATGCTCACTGAGCACCTTGATATTTCTGATGCGGACCTCTTACCCATCCCTCCTTGGATGGGGCCACATGAGGACCTGACAGCTACCATTTGGCAGCAACTGTCCTCTATCCCTGCAGTCTCTAAGAAGGCCAACAGGACTTACCAATCCCTGGAAGGGGTTTCTCAACTCATTGTGTAGCCCAAGGTGGACTCCATAGTGATCACCACAGCCCATGACAGATCAGCCAAGCCAAAGCATCTTAGTGCCTCTACGCCAGATAATGAGTCCAAACAAATGGACCAGTATGGCCACAAAGTGTACACTTCCTCCACTTGTGCCTTGAGGTCCTTGAATTATGTGGCCTACATGAGTTCCTTCCAGAAATCTTACCTATCTGACCTGAATCAGACATTCTGGCTGTCCCAGACAAAGATCTCAGGGACAGACTCCTTAAAAAGGTGAGGCTTAATAAGTCTTTCTTCTATCATGCACTTTGCGCCACCTACGATTCTGTGGACTTGGTGACACGTAGCACTGCCTCGGGCGTTTGCCTTAGAAGGCTCGCATGGCTGCCCTTGGCAGGCTTGGCACAGGATGTCCAGTCCACACTCCTGGACGCCCCCTTCTGGGGTCCCATCTTGTTTGGGGGGAGGAGTTAATGACTTCATCACAGAGCTTCAGGACAGCGGTAGGTCCCTCCGAGATGTCTGCTCCCTCTGTTGCTCTGGTGCCAAACCGAAGCAGCCTTTTCGACACCAACAGCGAAAAAGGAACAGACAGCCCCTGGCTAGATGTCAGGGCAGATGTCACACTATGGGCTCTGGGGCACCAACCCCACCCCCAGCCAAATCCCACAGGGCAGCAGGAGGCCATCAGCCAGCTCTTCTCTCTGTCTCCTGACTTGTGGAACACACCTCCACCTCCTCTAGATCTACCGATGGAGGGAAGGTTCGCCCTCCACCTCAGAGAGTGGGAGGCGATCACATCAGACACTTGGGTGTTGCAGATGATTGTAAGAAGACACTCAATAGACTTCCTGGACTGACCACCGGACAACCCTCCAGGCAGGTCACATTACCAGTCAAGTCACCTTCCATTGGTGTGGGAAGAAATTCAGGCACTCCTGTCCAAATCAGCCTTAGAGCCAGTTCCTCCAGCTCAGGAAGGAGGGTATTACTTACACTTCTTCCTGGTACCAAAAATGATGGGAGATCTAAGATCCATCTTGGATCTCAACCTGCTGATCCTCTTCGTAGAATACAAGAGGTTCTGCATGTTGATCCTCCAGGAACTCTTTCCCCTGCTCCTCAAGGATCAATGGCTATGCTTGCTGGACTTACAGGATGCGTACCTGTACATCCTTATATTCCCGGCCCACCGCCACTTTCTCAGGTTCATGTTCCAGGGGACCCATTTTCAGTGCAAGGCTCTCCCATTTGGCCTGTCTTCGGCACCTCAGGTTTTCACCAAGTGCCTAGTGGTAGTGGCCTTACACTGAAGGGGGATCTATGTGTTCCCATACCTGGATGACTGGCTTCTGTCAGCCCCATCTCAGGACAATCTGAAGGAGTCTCTCTCTCCTTCACCCTGGACCTGTTTTCACAACTTGGCATTACAGTGAATTACCCCAATCCAACCTTTCGCCCTCCCAGCACCTCCAGTTTATTGGAGCGGTGCTGGACATGGTCAAGGGCAGGATCTTCCTACCTTTGGACAGAGAAGATACTCTGAAACTACAAGCTTCTGTTACAGCCAACTCTCGTTGGACTACAGCTCACTCTGTTCTTTAGCTGTTGGGTCTGATGGCTGCTGCCATTCCCACAATACCGATGGCCCGACTGCATATGAGGGTGACCCAGTGGACACTCAGGGTCCAGCAGGATCAACACTTGGATGACCTGGACCACAGAGTCATGGTCTCCAACAGCATGAAGAGGAATCTGCTTTGGTGACAGGAGACATTCCATCTCTCCTCGGGGTTCCCTTTTCAACCCCCACCTCCTCTTCCATGACCCTCACATCAGATTCCTCAGGTCAGGGTTGGGGAGCATGTCTGGAAGACCACCACACCCAGGGAAGGTGGTCCCATCAGGAAATGCATTTGCATATCAGTGTTCTGAAAATGAGAGTGGTGCTCTATGCTCTCCAGGCCTTTCAGACCCCCTTATGCCTGGGAACACTCCTGGTCCAGACCGACAACACTGCCACGGTCTGGTACATCAACAAACAGGCAGGCACCCGCTTGTACCCCCTCTGCAGCGAGGCGATGAGGGTGTGGTACTGGGCAGTCCAGCACAACCTGCACTTGATAGCAGTCCATGTGCTGGGTGTTCTCAACGTCCTGGTGGACAGTCTCAGCTGCAGCATTGCACGGGCTCACGAGTGGAAACTGAAGCAAGACATGGTAGAAAGTCTGTTCGACCTGTGGGGCCGTCCAGAACTAGACCTTTTTGCCTCCCCATTCAATGCAAAACTACCCAATTTTTGTTCGCTCGTTCCCAGGCGTGGTGTTTTTGGTGAGACGCGCTGTCCGTTTGTTGGACAGGGATGTTTCTTTATGCCTTCCTTCCCAATTCTGCAGAAAGTCCTGCTGAAGCTTCAAGTGGAGGGTGCACACATGATTCTCATTGCCCCTCTTTGGCCTTGGCAGATATGGTTTCTCCTGCTGCAACAGCTAGCGTTGGAACCCCCAGTACCTCTTCCTCTCCTACATGACCTTCTCTTTTAGGAGCAGGGCAGCCTGGTGCATCTGGGACTGAAATCTCTCCACCTGCATGCGTGGCACCTCTGTACGTAGCAGTGTCACTTTTCATGGTTTCATCCCAAGTAGCCCAAGTTTTGGTGGAAGTCAGAAAACCCTCCACCAGAACTACGTACGCTGTGAAGTGGAAGAGATTCACCATCTGGGCAACTGCCAGGGATATGGATCCCTTTTCCTGCCCAGTGCACCAGGTCCTTGAGTACCTCTTGCATCTTTCTGATTTGAGCCTCCACTATTCCTTACTGAAGGTCCATCTTTCAGCAATATCTGCCTATCATTGTTCCAGTAGAAGGCAAGAATATTGCTCAGTTGGAGATTCTCCAAAACCTTTCTTAAGAGGGATTCTTCACTTGAAACCACCAGTTCATAGTCCAGTTTCCCTCGGGATTTGAATTTCATTTTAGAGAAGCTTACTTTGCCCCCTTTTGAGCTGGCAGCAAGCTGTGATATGTGCTACCTGTCCTGGAAGGCGCAATTTTAAGTTGCTATTACCTCAGCTCAAAGGACTTCCAAGCTTCAGGCCCTAGTTTGCAAGAAGCCTTATTTAATTTTCCACAGAGACAGGGTGGTTCTGAGGCCTAATCCTTCCTTTCTCTCAAAGGTGGTATCCGACGTGACTTTAAACCAGGATATCCAACTGCCGGTCTACTATCCTGATTATTCCAATAGAGGGGAAGGGGAACACCTCGTGCATACTCTGGATGTGCATAGAGTACTACGCTGCTACATTTCTCGGACCAAGGAGGTGCGTGAATCAGACCAGTTGTATGTTTCCTTTGCGCCCAAACGTCAAGGCAGTGCTGTGTCCAAGCAGTGCCTTTCCAAGTGGTTGGCTAACTGCATTACCTTTATCTACCAAAAGTATGAGAGACCACTTCTGGGGGAGGTTAAGGGGCATGCGACCCATCTACTGCATTTTTGAGAAATGTGTCCGCATCTGTGCTATGGCCACGTGGAGTACCATCTATACTTTCATGAAACATTACAGTCTGGACATTGTCTCTAGGTGCAGAGCTGGTTTTGGACTGGCCATTCTTCAAGGCCTATTGTCCTAGTTTGCATCCTGCTCAGCAGACCTTTCCACCTCCCAGACCTCACTCTCCAACTGTTCCTTCTTGACTGCTTAGAATTCAGTCCTGTCTGTAATGACCTACTGCAGGAACCCACTCAAAGTAAGATATAACAGTTACGTAAGAAGTTACCATAATAGTAGATCTTCGAGAGAGGTTCCTGCAGTAGGTCATATTTTTCCCTCCCAGCTTTTGCATACTCTTTCCTGTCCCAGGGTGCTTTTTTAGCAGCTTAGGGCTCAAGGAGTTTTCTCCTTTCTCCCGTTTACCTTTCAGAGGTCTTGTGGTGGGAGAACTGGAGGGCGGGCGTGGGAACGGCCCCCTTTATAGTGTCACGCTGACATCCTGTCAGGTGACGATAGGGGCAGTTCCCCGCTATGCATTGCTAGCTAGAAGTTTGTCGTGTGGTCCTGACGCCAGGGGGGGCACAGTCCTATCTGTAATGAACTACTGCAGGAACCGCTCTCGTAGATCTACTGTTACAGTAAGTTCTTATGTAACTGTTATTTACCGAGGGCAACAGGACCAGGGAGGAGAATAGAGAGATGACGGGAAGGGTTAGTACCCTAAAGGAACAGTAGGTTCCAGGAATTATAGGGAACTTGGGCAGACGGAATGGACCTCTGGTCTTTTTCTGCCATTATTGTCTCTGTTTCTGTTGGCACTTGTGGAATCAGGCACAGACTCTGACTGGCACCTGGGGATCAGGCACAGGCTCTGACTGGCACCTGAGGATCAGGCACAGGCTCTGACTGGCACCTGGGGATCAGGCACAGGCTCTGACTGGCACCTGGGGATCAGGCACAGGCTCTGACTGGCACCTGGGGATCAGGCACAGGCTCTGACTGGCACCTGGGGATCAGGCACAGGCTCTGACTGGCACCTGGGGATCAGGCACAGGCTCTGACTGGCACCTGGGGATCAGGCACAGGCTCTGACTGGCACCTGGGGATCAGGCACAGGCTCTGACTGCCACCTGGGGATCAGGCAGGAGCTCTGACTGGCATCTGGGGATAAGTCAAGGGCTCTGTCTAGCACCTGGGGATCATGCATGGATTCTGTCTGTCACTTGGGGATCAGGCACAACTCTGCCACCTAGGCATAAAGCAGGAGCTCTGTTTATTTCAAAAGTTTCACCAGGAAAGACATACAGAGCTAAACAAAAGCTCATTTCCAGGCGCAGCCTAGGGGGAGGGTAGAAGAGGAATTCAAGAAAAAATCATGATGACAATAATAATTTACACTTGTATATTTTTTCTTTATTGTATCTGGTTGCCCATGTAAACGGGTCTTTGGCCCATGGACTTTTACAGATTTTAAATAAACAAACAAACAAATCATACAGTACATGGGATTAAGTAGTAACTGTAGAAAACAGTTAGAAATGAATTGTACTAAACGTTAAAATGAGCATCATCAAAAGGCCATTGGAATGGAATGGAAGGAACATGGCAGGGTGCTTGCCCATTGAGCAAAAAAGGAGGTATGTTACAAGTGCAGAGGCAATACAGGGCTAGTTGATGTAGGCAGGAGAAGGAAATGAATTGGGGGGAGACAGGTGTAGGACATGGGGGAAGAAAGAGGGGCAAGGTTAATAAATAAAAGTCGATAAAAGAAGGATGAGGGACATGTATCAGGTGCAGTTGCAGGAGTAAGAGGAAAAGTCATGGAAAAAGGGCGGAGAGGGAGAGCGTTTGGATGGGGAGGAGTGAATGGTTAGGGGTAGAGAATTCCAAAGTTTGGGGAAATGGTAGGAAAAAGCAGCCTGGCCAGCCAGTGAATTTCTTGGAAGGAGAGCGAAGGAATGAAAGTAAGAGTTACGAAAGAAGGTCATGGGAGGGAGAGGAGGGAGGCAAGCTAGAATTTCGAAATAAAGGACGCACAGTGAATGAGGTGTCTAGCTTCAAGGGAGGGGAGGGAGAGGGAAGAGTATAAGGAGCAGTAGTGGGTGAGGTGGACAGTCCAAAGCAAAGTGACAGAAGGAATGAAAGAAGGGGCCAATCTGGCAAGGCTGGTCTTTGGAGCAGCACTGTAGACAGTGTCACCATAATCAAAAATGTGAAGAATCATTTTCTGGATAATAGTTGGGTGAGCAGGAAGAGGGATGCAACCTTTATTTCTGTATAATGTGCCAATTGTAGGGTGGAGTTTTTTGTGGATGGCGTCCTCATGCTCGGAGAAGTTAAGGTGCCAGTCTAGTCAGACCCCCAGTTACTTAAGTGAGAGAACATCATCTATAGAGGCCCCATCTATGGTGTGGAAGGAGAGGAGGGAGTTAAGCCTGGAGATCTTCTGCTTGGTACCAAAGGTCATAGAGACCCTTTTCATAGCATCTATGAACTCTGTTTGGCACCTGGGGATCAGTCAAGGTCTTTATTTGCCACCTGAGCATCAGACATGAGCTCTGACTGGCAGCTGGGGATCAGGCACAGGCTTTGATTTTGCACCTGGGGATCAGGCACAGGATCTGACTGCCACCTGGAGGATTGGGCACGGGCGCCAACTGCCACCTGATGAATTGGGTACAGGCTGTGCCACCTAAAGATTAGGCACAGGCTCTGACTGGCACCTGGGGATTATGCGTGGGCTCTGGCACCTGGGTATCTGGCATGGGCTCTGACTGGCACCTGGGTATCTGGCATGGGCTCTGACTGACACTTGGGGATCCGACTTGGGCTATGACTGCCACCTGGGGATCGGGTACAGGCTCTGACTGGCACCTGGGGATCAGGCACTGGCTCTGTCTGGCACCTAGGGATGATGCATGGGCTCTGTTTGTCACTTGGGGATCAGGCAGGAGCACTGACAGGCACCTGGGAATCATGCCGGAGCCTGGACTGATGCCTGGGGATTAGTCCAGGCTCTGGCATCTGGGGATCAAGTATGGGCTCTATTTGCCACCTGGGGATTAGGCACTGGCTCTGGCTGGCACCAGAATATTAGGCAGAATCTCTGCCACCTGGGGATCTGGCATGGACTTTTTTTGCAACCTGAGGATCTGGCATTGGCTCTGACTGGCATCTGGGGATCATGCTCAGGCTCTGACTGACATCTGGGAATCAGTGAAGGGCTCTATCTGGCACTTGTGGATCAGGCAGAAGCTCCGACTGGCATCTGGGGATCAGTCAAGGGCTCTGTCTCGCAGCAGGGGGATCAGTCAAGGGCTCTATCTTGCACCTGAGGAATAGGCATGGGCTTTGTCTGACACTTGGAGATCAAGGACAAGTTCTGACTGCCACCTAGGGATTAGGCATGTGCTCTGACTGTCACCTGGGGATCAGGCTGAGGATCTGTCTGTCACCTGGTGTTCAGTCAAAGGCTCTGGCTGGCATCTGGGGATCAGGCAGAAGGTCTGTCTGGCACATGGAAATCAGGAACAAACTCTGACTACCTCCTGTAGATCAAGCACGGGCTCTGACTGGCACCTGGGGATCAGACACGATCTCTTGTCTGCCACATGGAGATCAGATATGGGCTCTGACTGACACTTGGCAATCAGGCATGGGATGCGTTTGCCACCTGGAGTTCAGGCACAGGCTCTGACTGACACCTGGGGATCAGGTGTTAGCTCCTCCTGGTACGTGGGGAGCAGGCACGACTCTGGCTGGTACCTGGGGATCAGGCATATGTCTGTCTGACACCTGGTGATCACACACACATACGCTCTGTCTGGCACCTGATGATCACACACAGGCTCTGTTTGGTACTTGGGGATTATGCGCAGGCTCTGTCTGGCAAACAAGGGTCACGCACAGGCTGTGTTTGGCACCTGGTGATCACACACAGGCTCTGTTTCATACTTTGGGATTATGCACAGGCTCTATCTGGCAACTGAGGGTCATGCACAGTCTCTGTCTAGCAACGTTTGATTACAGATGGGCTCTGGCACTGTTTGGTAATGCATGGTCTGTGTCTGGCAACTGGTGATCGTGCACTGGCTCGGTCTTGTAATATCATGGGCTCTGTCTAGCACTGTCTGATGCAGCAGCTCTGTCTGGGACTGGTTGATCACATGTGGATTTTTTTTTTTATTTGTTTTTATTTAGAAGTAGAGAACAGGACAGTACAAAAGTTTACAGACGAGGACAACAATATTAGTTATACAGTGTGTACAGCAGGAAAATAAAGGCAACTACCTTACTGGCAGCAGAACCAGCCTCCACATATGAGCTAGTCATAATATGTTACATCAAGTGTCTATATGGCCCAGTGAAACCCGGTGGCAATAGTAATACAGAATAAGTCAGATTTTATTAAACGTTAATACTCCTAGATAACAAGGGATAGCAGAGACGAAGTCTGAGGCCCAAATGTGTCATCTAAGGCCATAATATACTTGACCCAAGGCCATAATATACTTGACCCAGCTCTGCCAACTGGTCTGAAATGGGGTAACCAACCATGTAGAGAGGCTGGGATATGTTCCTTGGCATACATGTCTTTTATAATCTTTCACCAGGTCTCTCATGTTGGAAGATTCTTTTGCATCCAGAGCCTGATGGTGGTTTTTTTCACTATTAGGATTTACAGATATGCCATGGAATGAGGAGCCAGTGGCATGCCTGGGGAGGAACAGACAAGAGCACCATAGTCGGGGACACAGTCTCCACTGGCTGAGATAGGAGCTGCATTTGTCAAGAAATTTCCAACCAAACAGTAGTAAGGACTGGACACTGCCGGAATTTGTGAATGTGATCTGCAGGTGGTTGACCACATTGCCATCAGCAGTGTCTGTATTCTGGAGGGATAAATTTAGCTAAGATGGCAGGAGTCTGAAAGAACCTATAGCGTCATTTCCAAGCAGATTTTCTCCATTGTGCGGAGGATGAAGAGATGGGAGGGCAAGTTTTAGCCAAATTTGGTATGAAATATTGATATTTCATCCCCAGTTCCATTTATCAAGAGTAGGTTGGGTGGAGTCACCAAGCAGATCTTGAAGCCCCCTGTACACATTACCAATCAAATGTTACCACGTAGCTCCCTTTGCAGCTTCCATTAATAAGCGCAAAAGCAGTGGGGCTAGATCTGGAAGGTGGGTCCGGCCCTCTGCCTTGTGTTGTCATGTACTGTACATATTCTGACTGGTGGTAGTTGATCACACATGAGCGCAGTGTGGCGCCTGTTGATTAAGCACGGGCTCTGCCTGGCACCTTGTAATCACACACTGATACTATTTGCCTAGTTTAGCATTTATCATCTTGCTTTGGCCTAGAGAAAGTACCTGTTAACTTAACCTTTTAACTTTGATGTTTCTTTTGTCTTTTTAGAACACATCAACAGTCCTCTGAAGTAGCCAGGGGACCTGTTTTCAATGGGAACCCGGCGGAACATGGAGACCGAAGTCCAAACTTTAGAAGCCAACCCAAGAGCCCAACTCCTGGCAACATACCTAATGGAACAGGCAAGTGGATTGATGCAACTTAGAACCACCTTCACACACACACGGTAATCACGTTCAGACATTCAGGGACAACAAGGCAGACCATACAAGGTGAGACTTGGAGATCTCAACATGTACTCCCCGAAGCACTGAAGGGAGAGGAATGACATGATCAAAACCTTTACCTTTAAGGATTCAACAAAGTGGGCTCTGGGGGTCTTTCCAGCCTTAGTGGGAACAGGACCACAAGGGGCAGTGCCTTAAGCTGGTGGGGTGACGATTTAGGAGGGATATGAGACAACACATTTTCATTGAGAGGGTGGTGGCAAAATGGAATGAGCCGTTAGAGTTGTCGTCTCCCTAAAGACTGTGGACAGCTTTAAGAGAGGTTGGGAGAGACTAAAAGGGAAAGTTACATGGAGGGGGAAGTGTAGGGGAGAGGGTACATCACAGAGAAAGAAGAAATGGGTAACAAGGAAGTGTTGGGGGTGCAGATCCTCAGTAGATACTGGGGGATCTGCAAACTCGAGCAGACAAGGTAGACAGCAGGGACTTTTTCTGCTGGTACAATCGTATATTCGTATAACCTGCCAGCACTCAAATGTTGTACCTTAACTGATCTGCAAATATTGATATAAGCAAGGTTTGACATGTGCTATCTTTTTAATTATTTTTAATGTTTAGATTTATTGCTGCTCCCACTGGTAATGACAGAACAAGGAGTATACAGTACTGTGTGATAATGACAGGACCAGGGGTTGTTGGTACAGTATTGTGTGATAATGACAGGACTGGGGCGGGGGGGCACAGTACTGTGTGATAATAGCCGGGACCCAGGGGTGCAGTGTTGTGTGGTTATGATGGGACCCGGTACAGTGACTGTGTGATAATGACAGGACTGGGGGTGGGGTGGGGCACAGTACTATGTAATAATGACAAGACACGGAGTGGGCACAGTACTGTATGATAATGACAGGACCCAAAGTACAGTACTGTGTGACAATAACAGGGCCTGAGTACAATACCAGAGGGCAGTACACAGTACAGGAAGAAGATATCCAGGTGACGCTTGTTATGTACCGTGGTGTTCACTATCCCGTGTAATAGCGTATGACTCTTGATATCTTGACTCTGGCTATGTATTTTGTCAAACCAATCCCATGTCATGTTTAATGTAACCCTCGGGTCGCCCCTGAAAAAGGGACCTTTGGGGCCCAGCGGGCTCACCCGATTATCAAAATTTAATAAATAAATAAAATAAGATATATTGTCCCCCTCTTGGTGATATGCAATGATATTTCCTATACAGACACCAGATAAGGATCCCTGCTATGCAGCTAGCTTCCTGTAGGCCATTATCAATTTTAAACTACGAGTATAAAGTCTTTATGTCTATCTGGGCCAACAGATTGGAAAATCTGTTACAGACCCTTATTGATAAAGAGCAAGTTAGATTTGTTCATGACTGCCTGGTACATGACAGTGTTCAGTGCACTCTACACCTTTTGGATTATGCCATAACTTATCAGATACCAGTTAAGCTGCTTAGTTTAGACGCAGAGAAGGAGTTTGGCAGGGTGGCCTGTGCCTTTTTGTGGGCCATCCTGTCGAATGTTGGTATCCTATAGGAGGTTGCCCAGATGCTGCAGGAAATGTATGCCTCACCCCAAACATATCCAAGACTAAACAGTTCCCTAATTACCTTGCTTCCGCTTGAAAGTGGCATGCGGCAGGGTTGCCCCTTGTTGCTCCTGTACTTTGCTTTATACCTCGAACTGCTAGCAGTAGTCACCCATGGATCTCGGGAATATCATGCTAACATACTAATTGCCAGCAGATTAGGCCTTACGGTCTATCGAGTCTGCTCGAACCTCAGATCCCTAGTTGGATGCCAAGGCCTTCCCCAAAACCCCTATCATCCATCCCCCCCCCCCCCGGACCAGGCCATCAACTGATACATCCACTTTCTGTGTCTGTCCCACCCTCTCTTGAAGCCCTTCACTGTGGATCTCTGAACCAGCTCACCAGGCAGTGCATTCAAGGGTCCACCACCCTCTCAGTGAAAAACCTCCTCCTCTTTCCCCCCTCACCCTTCCACCTTCAAACCATGCCCTCTGGTGCTACCTCCCTGCTTTAGTCTAAAGATCCCCTCCATGTTTACCCTATTTATTCCCTTGAGGTACTTGAAGACCTCAATCATGTCCCCCGTGTCTCTTCTGTCCTTCAATGAAAACAGGCAGAGCT
Organism: Neoceratodus forsteri; assembly: GCA_016271365.2. Classification (NCBI taxonomy): domain Eukaryota; kingdom Metazoa; phylum Chordata; order Ceratodontiformes; family Ceratodontidae; genus Neoceratodus; species Neoceratodus forsteri. Next base: position 1,009,770,987 of record CM028130.1, on the reverse strand, counting down.
CCTCAAGTCTGTCCTCATACGTCAAATCCCCTAGTCCTCGTATCATCTTAGTTGCCCTCCTCTGTACTCTCTCCAGGAGCTGTATGTCCCTCTTCAAGTGTGGTCTCCAGTACTGTACACAGTACTCAAGGTGTGGTCTAACCAGTCCATCGTACAGCAGCAGAATCACTTCCCTGCTCCTAGAGGTGATCCCCCTTACGATGCATCCCAACATCCTGTTTGCCTTGCTAGCCGCTCTCCTGCACTGCTCAGAGTTATTCATACCTGCATCCACCATGACCCCTAGGTCTTTTTCTCCTATTGAGACCTCCAGCGCCTCCCCTCCCAGGGTGTACCTGTGTTTAGGGTTTCCCCGCCCAAGATGTAACACCTTGCACTTGGTGATATTGAAATTTAGTTTCCATGTGTGAGCCCAATTTTCCAGGGTGTCCAGGTCCCCTTGCAGGGCCAACCTCCCCTCTTCCCCCTCAACTACTGCTCCCATCTTGGAGTGATCAGCGAAGAGACTCATTTCACACCCTACTCCCTGATGTCTGATATGTATGCATTAAACAGGATCGGACCCAGGACCGAGCCCTCATGGGTAGCTCCCACTACCGACCTTCTCTAGGGTCTAGAGCCCAATCGACCACTACCTCTGGATGCATCCAGCTAGCCAGTTTTCAATCCATCTGGCCATCAAAGGGCCTACTACCAACCCATCAGTTTCTCCACCAGACCATTGTGGGGGACAGAGTCAAACGCCTTGCTGAAGTCCAAGAATAATACATCCACAGGCTTTCCCATGTCCAGTTCTGATGTTACCCATTCGTAGAACTCCACAAGATTGGTTTGACGTGATCTACCTGGCACAAGCCCATGTTGCCGACTATCCAGACCTTCCACCTCCTCCAACTACACCCCCAATTGTTCCTTTAGTTACTCTCCATTAATTTTTCCACCACCGAGATTAAACTGATGGGTCTATAGTTACCTAGTACTTCCCTCAACCCCCCTTTATGGATTGGCACCACATGTCCTCTAAATCCCTAGGTACCCTCCCTGTCTCAGCTGACCTGTTGAAGAGCTCCACCAGGGTGCAGCCAGTATGTCCACACCCCATAGTACCTCGGATGAATGCCATCCGCCCAGGAGATTTGTCTTTCTTAGGGCCATGAGGGCTAACCACATCCTTTCAGTTGAGATAGCATCATCTGTCCCCTCCACCTTACTGGCCTTTTTATCCTTATCCTGATGTGACACCCCTGGGGTACCTCTCCCTCCCTCTTGCTCCATTTCTGTTGCTCCCCTGATCCCACTCACTGCCGCTTCTATCCCCATCATGCCTTGCTTTGTAGATCTCCCATCCCCCTCCCTAGTGAACACAGAGGCGAAGTACTCGTTTAATACCTCTGCCTGGTCCCTCATCTCTTCCACCCACCCTCCTATATCGATTAGAAGGAAGGACTATAACCTTTCTCTGTTCACAGATTATGTCCTGTTAACCATGACCTTACCTGAAAAATCAGTCCTGGCAGTCTGAGACGTTCTGAAAGTCTTTGGTGAGCTTGCAGGATATAAGCTTAATATGTAGAAAACTGCAGTTTATAACTGTGTACCTTCACAACCTTAAGAGGGATGTTCCCCTTGAAATGACACAAAGGAGCACTCTGATATTTGGGGATTAAGCTCACTAAACAGCTTGAGCACCTGGAGCTTTTTAACTACAAGCCCTTAACCCAGCATATTATGGACTGGACATCTCTCCAAGTAGGCACAATTATACCTGTGTTTCTTTAACGGGATAGAGGCATTTTGCCAGAATGTCCTCCCCAGACTTCTATAGTTTTTGTAAACCCTGCCCATCATTCCCACCCCACTTTACTTCAAATCCTGGAATAAGGTGATTTCCAGATTTATTTGTCAGGGGGTGTCCCCCCCCCCCAATCGATTCTCCATACTGCATCTACCTAATAGCGGGGAGGAGTTAACCTTCTGAACTTCAGATGGTATGTGCAGGCGGCACACTTGAGGACACTCTGCCTGTGGCTGTCTGCTTCACACCAACCACAATGGAAGCAAATAGTTTACCCTGAATGACATTTTCAATTTAGACTACATCCTATTTGGCAACCCCTCTGGGTTGTCTGTCCCTCACAATGTTCACACAGGATATAGCTGAAATCTTCAGGCAATGGATGGGGGCTCGGAGAGTCTTCCTTGCTCATTCTCACCCTTTTCACCTCAGAGCTATCCCCCATGACTCCACCCCCCCAGTGGGGTTGACAATGCCATGTGGAGCTGGAGCCAGTTAGGTGTCCATTTTTCCTTTTAGATGTTAAACTCACATGATGTCATCCCATTTGCCTCCTTGCAAGCTACCTTCCAGCTTCCCCCCGCTAATCATTTCCGTTACTTGCAGCTAAAATCTTACCTAGTGGATCGAGGTGAGGGGTACTCAACACTACTTAACAAGCTCCCCTAACTCCCAAGAATATCCTTGTACCCATGTTACACTTACGAGATGAGACTTGGACTCACCTTATTGGCCATCATTATAAAGCACTCCCGGAGTTTGCTCCAGACTCCACAGATACAGTCCTACAGAGGTGGAATAAAGAGTGGGGAATGAATCATTTGTTGATTATCTGGCATAAATATGCAACACCAGCCTACAGACTGGCCTCAGCTACATACTGGCGTGAGTTCTTCTGGAAGTTCAGGTACCATTTCTTCCACTCCTCAGAAATAGTGGCAAAATACGCAGGACCAGCCAAGGGTTCTTGCTGGAGAGGATGCGGACAAGCCCAAGCCAATGCACATGTTTATTAGGGCTTCCCATGTCTCATACACTTCTGGCAGGCAGTTCAGGAACTGGAAGAGATTTTCAGCTGTCCCATGGTGGTCATCCCCTCCTTGATTCTACTGGCCATCTTCCCAGAGGGAGCTCTGTTAGGGGCCATCCCTGTCTTAAATTGCTGTTAATGCTGATCCTTGCAAAAAAAAAAGTCACTCGGCTGTGGCACACCTTCAGGCCCTGACTGTGGAGGAGTGATGTAACATCCTATTGAAGATATAGTTCTTGGGGGTACTTGTACCAGTCTAACAAAATGAGTCTATTCAACACCAGATGGTGTCAGTGGGCATTACAGCACCTGAATAATTATCCCAACTTTGTTCTGCGAGGCAACCTCCTCCCCTTTTTTACTCTTCTTTCCCCTCCTCCTTTCTTTCTGTCTTTACTTCTCTATTCCTCTTACTTCCCTTACAGCAAAGACAGCATACATGAACTACCATAATATGGAGACCTCAAGTGCCCAACTGAGTTCCTAGAAGACGCTGAACTGTTTACCAGCTGTCACCTTACAAGGCTCTGGGGAGAGTCCAAGGACTTCAGCATTGGACTGAGTACCTTATTGTGCTCACTGGGACTCCACATCTGGGTCCATCTACAGAGATAGTTGGGAGGAATTATGACTGTATAGAGCTGTGAACAGCTGAAAAAGGAGGACAGAGACATCAGGATGATGTGAATTATCTGTTTAATAGGTCAGCCACTGTGTTTCACATTCTGTAACACTGCTCACAGTGTATTGAATCATCTTCCTGCTTGCACATGTATCTTCATGTGTAGTCCCTCTGCACAAAAGCAGCAGTAGGGAGGAGGCGGGGAACTACAGGGCAGTCAGCCTCACCTCCGTGGTGGGGAAGATAATGGAGGCACTGCTGAAAGAAAGGATAGTGGCACACCTGGAATCCAGTGGTGACTAGGATCCGAGGCAACATGGAGTCACAGCAGGAAGGTCGTGTCAAACGAATCTTATAGATTTTTTGATTGGGTGACCAAGGAAGTAAATCAGAGAGGGACGGTAAACATCACCTACCTCGATTTCAGCAAAGCCTTTGACACTGTCCCACATAGAAGGCTGATAAACAAGATGGGTAGTCTGGGCATGGGGCACAAAGTGATAAACTGGGTTAGTAACTGACTGACAGACAGGCGGCAGTGGGTGGCAGTAAATGGGATCCAATCCGAGGAGAGAAGGGTGACCAGCAGAGTACCTCAGGGATCAGTACTGGGACCAGTCATATTCAATGTCTTCATTAGTGACATTGCATAGGGGCTGGAAGGGAAGGTCTGCCTATTTGCAGATGACACCAAGATCTGCAACAGGGTGGATACTCCAGAAGGGGTGAAGCAAATGAGAAGGGACCTGGGGAAGCTTGAAAAATGATCAGAGGTGTGGCAACTGAGGTTCAGTGCAAAGAAGTGTAAAATAATGCACCTGGGAAGGGGGAACCCTGGGGAGAGCTACAGGATGGGGAAGGAGCCGACAATCACCAAAGAGGAAAGGGACCTAGGTGTTATCATTACTGATGACCTAAATATGTCAAAGCAGAGCACAAAGACTGCAGGGAAGGCCAGTGGCATACTGGGGTTGCAAAGGCAGAGGTATCACTAGCAGAAGGCGGGAGGTGGTGATGCCGTTGTATAAAACACTAGTGAGGCCTCACCTAGAGTACTGTGTGCAGTTCTGGAGGCCACACCTGCGCAGTGACATTGACAGGGTGGAAGCGGTTCAGAGAAGGGCAGCCAAGATGGTACATGGCTTGCACCACAGAACATATGAGGAGAGACTAAAGGACCTCAACATGTACTCACTGGAGGAAAGGAGGGAGTAGGGGGACATGATAGAAACTTTCAAGTACCTCAAGGGCATAAACAAGGTGCAGGGGGGAGACATCTTCCAATGTAGAAGGAGCACAAGAACGAGGGGGCACGATATGAAATCAGAGAGGGGTAGAAGAAGAGGAAATGTGAGAAAATTTTTCTTCACAGAGAGGGTGGTGGACACATGGAATAGTCTGCCATAAGAGGTGGTGGGAGCGAGCACAGTGGGGTGGGGGTTAAACATGCCTGGGACAAACACAAGGGAACTTTGGGGTGGGAGAGAGTGATGAAAAACAACTCACCAGATAGGGTCAGAGGCAGCATACAAGTATAGGGCTTATGGGCAGAATGGATGGGCCTAGCGGTCCTTATCTGCCGACAATTTCTGTGTTTCAGCTCTACTGTATTATCTGTCAGGAAAAATTGTTTTAATGAAAACTAAACTACAAAAAAAAGTTTTCCTCCCGAGGATTCTAAACAGATACAAAAAGCAGTAGAGAATTGGGGGGGGTTGACCCTGCACTCACCATCAACCGGACACAAATCGGGTTCCCCCGCACCCCCCAACATTTGTGACCCTCAGTACTCTTACTAACCCTAAAAAAGAAAACAAACAGTTTAGAATCCTTTGGACAAGATCTCACCCCCCATTGGTGGAGCTGTGACTTGGTGATGTTCAGTGCCAAGCAAATCTCAAGAGAGGCATGTTGTGCACTAATCCCAGGATTTGGTTAATAACACCCATTAGGAACAGGGGTTGTATTATTTTTATATTTTTATTGATGGAGAGTGTTGTCTATCCATTTTTTATGTTTGTTTGTGGTCACATTGTGGCTACTGAGAGTAGCAGCTGGGGAGTGTGGCATTGGAGCAGCCAATGCAGCTGAGCCTGCAGGACACATGCGAGTGACAGGCCAAAGAGGAGCTGGCCAATGATGATGCTGTTCAGCCTGGCTGATGGGTAGAAACTTTGTATAGTTGAAGGGATCAAGCCACACTTATCAAAGTGCAGTTCATCCTTTCATGTACGAGATGCAGCTCGGCAAATAACCCTTTCGCTCCCTCCCGCTGTATGATTTTCAACCCCAACATTCGTTTCCCAATCCCATGAAAGCAAAAGACCCCTCTACTCCCTCCCTCTGTGTGATGTCACACCCACCTTCCATTTCCCAGCTTCAGTGTAAAGGAAAAAAATCATACTCTTTCCATTTCTGGGTTCTGGTGTAAGAAAAAAAAAAAACACTCCTTTCCTCTGTGTGATCTTCGGCCCCCACCCTCTGTTTTTCCAGCCATGATGTAAAAGAAAACCCCTCCTGTTTCCTCCCTCCACATGATCTCCAACCCCCACCCTCTGTTCATAGAAACATAGACTTTGACTGCAGATGAGGACCACTTGGCCCACCCAGTCTGCCAGTTTCCGTACCTATTGGATAAGCTGCAGATCCTAGATAACCAACAGCCTTCCTCCTACCCCCCCACCACTAGAACTGCCTTATGTCTGTCCCCTGCACTCTTGAATTCCCCCACTGTTTTTGACACCACAACCTCCTCAGGAAGGCCGTTCCATGCGTCCACCATGCTCTCCTTGAAAAAATACTTCTTTGCGTTGCCCCTGAGTCATCCCCCCTCTATCTTCAAATTGTGCCCCCTTGTTTGTGCACATCTTTTTCTGAAAGCTGCTACCCTCTTGGACTTTGTTGATTCCCTTGAGGTACTTGAAAGTTTCTGTCATGTCCCCCTTCTCCCTTCTTTCCTCGTGGGTATACATAGTAAGCTTCTCAAGTCTCTCTTCATATGGTTTCTGGTGCAGACCCTGCACCATTTTAGTTGCCCTCCTCTGAACTGCCTCCATCCTGTCTATGTCCTTGTGTTGATGGGCTCTCCAGAACTGCACGCAGTACTCCAGATGGGGTCTCACCAACTGTCTGTACAAAGGGATAAGAACTTCCAGTTTTCTACTGGTGATGCCTCTCCCTCTGTATCCCAGTACACAGTTTGTCTGGTGTGGTCATGAGGGCCCCCAAAACTCTGTCTGCCCTCCCCCAAACTGCTGGAAACCCAGGTATGACATGGCTCCTGCTTCAACAGCCACTATTGGCTGTATTTATATGAATTTTGATTTTGGCACCAAGGATGAGGAATGGGAACATTCGCTGTGTGCCCATGAACTGATCCTGCTTTGCTGTCTCCAACTTATTCCGTCAGCAGAGCAGTATAGATAGTTTTATTTCTGGTAGACTTTGCTCATTTAGCTTGAATTTCCTGCATTTTCTTCTAGTACTTTAAAATGTATTACATTTATTGCTGAGCCGCACGCAGCTGATTTGGGGTCTGCAGCCTGAATGTAAATCATTTTATTTTATACTGGGGACTGTAGACTGAATTTAAATCACTCTAACTTATGTTGGAGACTACACTGAATATTCTAATCACTTTAAATTATAATCTGAGCAGCAAGCAGCTCGCTTGGGGGAATGCTGTATATAAATGTTGATGTATTTCTGTGCAATTCTGAGCTGCAAGCAGATCGTTTGGGTAAATGGTGTTATATTTGTTTCAGTTCCCCTCCAATACTTCAAACTAAGTTAGGGGTTGTAAGCAAACTCATTTGGGGGGTACTATCCCTCTGTCAGTGCAGAAGCCTGCAGCCCTGTAATCAAAACTGCCTTTAGATTAACTCCCCCTCCTTGCTTATACCTCCCCCTTACCTGTATTAATTCCTGCTCCCTCTCCCCTTTCTCCACAGTTTGTCCGGTGCAGTTGTGAGGGCCCCTGGAACTCTCTCTGTCCTCCTCGAACTGCTGGAAACCCAGGTACAATGTGGCTCCTGCTTCAATGGCCACCGCTGGCTGTGTTTATTTGCCCCGCCAATGCATCATGTCAGCTACCCACTGCCCCACCCCCACCCACCCCAGTGAGCATCTTTATTTATACTTCGGAGTTGTCTCGCGTGACCATAAAGAAAATATTACAGTCTAGTTTCCCATTGGCAGACTGTCACTGCTCACCACTAGTTGGCGTCAAAGCATTTGTTTCACTATCTCCTCTTTAAATTACTTAAAGCCGACACCTAGTCCTCTCAGTGCTGCCTGCTGCCTCTCACCCGTGTATTCATCATGCCCATTCTGTCCCTCACTCTCCTCTTCCTCCTTGTGCCCTTGGCATCCTTCCCAAAGTATCTAAACAACCTCCTACTTGCCCACCCTTTGCCTTCCCCCTTCCCAACTCTGCTACCTCCTCTCTCCCCCTCGTCGTCCACCCCAACTCCTGGGTACCAGGCCCGTCCATACTGCCCCCTAGTCTCCATGCTGGACTGCTTGCCCTAAAATTCATCCACCAGTCTACACCGACACTTCCTCACAAGTCTCCCTCCTCCTATAAAAAGGTTAAACAAGCCCTGACCAGGACCATGGTAATTATGCTGCTATTAATGGCTGGAGACATTAAACCCAACCCAGGTGCAGCAATGACTCTACAACTTCCAGATGACCTAAGGGTGGCACACCTAAATATACGCAGTCTCCTCCCAGAACTTGAATTGCTCCTACCAAGTGTCTTATCCCTAAAACCGGACATTATAATTGTTACCGAGACCTGGCTAAAGCCACAATTAGAGGACACTAGCATCTCAATCCCTGGATACATCATCATCCAGCTTGACTGCCCCAGTGCCAGAAGGGGTGGTGGTATAGCCATATACATCAGTTCCTCTCTTCATTTCACCCCGATATCCCTACCTCCTCCACCCACACAGTCTGTGAACTCCTTACTGGTGAAAATCTCCCTCCCTCCCTCACTCCATCCCCATTTTTATAGCTGGTTCCTACCTCCCTCCCGATTCCCCTGCATCCTCCATCAAGGATCACTTAACCTACCCTCCAATCCTTCACATCAGGCGGGGAGCTTCATGTCCTAGGAGACTTTAATATAAACTGGCTTGCCTTCCCTAGCTCCAAAATTCAGAATGATATTGCTGCACTAAATCTATCGCAATTGATTATGGAACCCACATGCCTAAACACCAAAACCGTGAACCACTCGCTATTAGATTGGTACCTCACCTCTCACCCATATCGGATAATTTCTGCTGGTCTCCCACCTGACTCCCTCAGTGACCATCACATAATTTACTCGGCAAGGAAAATCCACAGGCCAAAGTCCCCCATCCCCCCAACCATGCTGGTCCGCTCCTACAAATCCCTGGATCTAGCATCTCTTTTAAATGACTTGGCAAACACTGACTGGTCTCCCATATCTCGTGCATCCTCAGTTGACTCAGCCCTGGACTATTTCAAGCCCAAACTAATCTCTTTATGGGACACTTACGCCTCTCTCAGACGTACTCATGTACGGGGAGCTCACCTGCCCTGGATATCTGCTGTTATCATGAACTGCCTCAGAGCCAGAGATCTGGCTTGGAAGGCCTTTAAAACATCAGGCTCCACTTCAGATTTCCAGAAGTACTGTACTCTTCGCAATGCATGTACTAGACGAGCCCGCCAGGCAAAATCAACCTACTTCCAATCCATCTTCCTCAGCAACATAAATCACCCCTCTAAATTTTGGAAGGTGGTCCAATCATTCTTTTCCCCACCATCCCAACCACCTACCCCTGTCATTAACACAGGAGGCTCCTCTGTAACGGACCCGCTAGCAGTGGCTACAGAGTTTAACGCAATGTTCACTGACTGTACTGCTGCACTTATGTCCTCTCTCCCTCACGCTACATCAGCCCAAATTGCCCCACTATGGCCTGCTCAAGATTCCCACCAGGGGTTCTCCTTCCAACACGTACCCCAGCTGACTTTTATAATGCTCTGCTCGCTCTAAACCTTTCCAAAGGCAAATGCCCCACTGGGCTGGACACACAAATGCTACTGTCTGCACTAGCCATTGCCTCCCCCCTGGCTTCACTTTTCAACCTTTCCTTCTCTTGAGCTTTTACCCCCTTCTGAATGGAAGCATGCCACAGTCATCCCTCTGCCAAAGGGTGGTGACCCATCCTCCCCTGGAGACTATCACCCTATCTCCCTCCTCCCCATCCTAGCAAAACTTCAGGAATGCCTTATCTTCTCTCAGCTCTCCTCCTTCTTTACCTCCTTCCAATCTGGTTTTAGGAAGTCCCACTCCACCACCACATCCCTTCTTAGGCTCACCAATATCATCCTCACCCGCATGGATAACGGCCACTTCACCTCTGCCATCTTTGTCGACCTCGCAAAGGCTTTCGACACTCTCTTTCACCCTGTCCTACTCTCCAAGCTTTCCCTAGCTGGGCACTACAGCAGGGCCACCACATGGTTCGACTCCTACCTAGTGGGCAGGATGCAGTCTGTCAAGGCTGGGAACGCCGTCTCCCCTCCCAACCTCCACTGGGGTTCCCCAAGGCCCTGTCCTTGGCCTGCTACTGTTCTCCATCTTCCTAAATGACCTGCCCACACACATCCATTCACATGTATGTGAATGACACGGTCCTGTGCAATTCTGGCCGCTCCACCTCTGATATAGCCACCAGACTGCAGCACGACTTCATTAATGTCCAGCTCTGGTTTCACTCTAATCACGTCTTCCTGAATGCCAAGAAAACAGTCTCCATGTCCTTTGGCACAATGAAGAGACTTTCTCGGCTCCCTTCCCTCTCTACATTCCACACCCCGGATGGGACAACGCTGGAGGACTGCACCTCCTTTAGATACCTCGGGACCTGACTTGACCAACACCTCGACTTTTCTGTGCATGCCAAGGCTATCCAAAAGAAGTTGTACCCCAAGCTGGGGGCCCTATACTGCAACCGCGGCTCCATCCTACTTCTGGCCCGACACGAAATTGTGCAGAAAATGATCCTCCCAATCCTGGACTAAGGTGATGTAGTGTATTGTGCTGCCCCCAAAACTACCCTAACCAGACTGGATACCCTCTCCCACTCCTTCTGTTGCTTCGCTCTTGGCAGTCCTCATGGCACTGACCACTGTAGTCTCTACCAGGCTTTGCACCTCACCTCTTTACAAGACAGGAGACAATCCCACTGTGCCAGGCTCATGGCTAAATTTTGGTCCCAGTCCCTACCGCCTTACCTATCCTTTGTCCTGTCCTTGCCCGCACTCCCTCAGAAACTCTGGCAACCGCTCATTGACTGACTCTTGCAGATCCACCTCTGTTGGCCAGGTAGCTTTCTCTCACCGCATGCCCAAACTGTGGAATTCTCTCCCCTCTGCAATTCGTCATCATGCCCCCTCCGTTCATCAACTCGGTTCTCTCCACAAAGATAATTTCCGCAAAGCCTGCACATGCACCTAAATCTCTTCTCCCCCAGCGTATATCTGCCCTCGCCTTGGGGACCCCTAAATATCCTGGTGTCTGGGTCATCAGCCCCACCATTTAGTAGCTCGATTTAGGGCTCTAGATGATGTTGGCTGCTCTCTCTACCTGACTGGCTTTCATGAATTCCAACTAACAGGGAAGTGATTTTGAATGTACTGTACTATATTTATATGAATTTTCTGATGTACCCATTGTATATATTGTGCTGTGCTACACATTGCAGATGTAATTATAGTTTGTGTTGTCTACCATGCCCCCTCCCCAAGGTCGCATCTGGAATCAAGCAGTAGTCTGCTCAGTATGCCTTCCTGGTGTTAAAACTTTAAATGACATAAATAAATCCCCCCAGCCCTCCTTACTGCCTTCTCGCATTGCCTGCCTACCTTTAGGTCATCTGATATGACTACCCCCAGGTCCCTTTCCATTTTTGTTGTTGTTAGTACCTCCCCCATTGGGTACTCTTCCCCTGGGCTTTTGTTTCCCATGTACATTACTTTGCACTTCTTCAGATTGAATCTAAGATGCCATATTTTTGACCATTCTTTCAACCTTGCCAAGTCCCTTCTCATCCTTTCCACACCTGCCCCCCCCCCGTGTATCAACTCTGTTGCAGACCTTTGTGTCATCTGCAAAGAGGCATGCTTTTCCTTCCAGTCCCACTGCAATGTCACTTATAAAGATATTAAAGAGGACTGGCCCCACTACTGAACCCTATGGTACCCCACTAGTAACCCCCCATTCTTTGGAGTGAACTCAGTTTACTATTACCCTCTGCATCCTGTTGTCCAGCTAGTTTTTTTACCCAGGCTACCACCCTGGGACCCACTCCCAGGCTGACTGACTTGTTTATTAATCTTTTGTGTGGGACTGTGTCAAATGCCTTGTTAAAGTCTAGGTAGGCCATGTCCACAGCCCCTCCCTGGTCTACTACTTTGGTCACCCAGTCAAAGAAATCTATTAGATTCGTCTGACATGACCGTCCCGCTGTAAATCTGTGCTGCCTTGGGTCCTGTGCCCCGCTGGCCTCTAGGTCGCAGCATGTTCACGAAATCCCGTAGAATTTTCCAAAATGATTTAATTGGTTATAACTTGATGTCATCGAAGCACAGGTCAAGAAGCATAAGAAGACCTGTAGTAGTTGTAAAATTCACAAGTAACCTTTTATTATGATCAATAACAGCAAAATAAAAAATAACAATTATTCAATATAAGTATGTACAATGGAAGCACAAACAGAGAAAACAAAGTCCTTCATCTGGATATCTTTTCAATTCCAAATCTCAGTCTCTGTCTCTCACTCTTTCTAGCAAAATCATTGCTCCGCTTTTTTAAGTCTTTGTCTGGGAATTCGTTAAGAGACATCCTGTTTTTCTCAAAATGTTCTTGTCTAGTTGGCCCAGTGGCATGGAGGGCTGAGGCATCATGCCTTACTTCCTGCCACGCCAGCGACCCATGTTCGTGGTGTGAGCGGGCCACCGGGGGGATGACTGGGGAGGGAGAAGATCGAGCATCTGAAGGACAGCTCTACTGTCTTGGGGAGGGGTAGGGATGGAGTTCACTGCCTTCCTGACTTCTAGCGGTGGCTGGCACAGTGGGTCCACATGTAGGGGCTGGTTGTGGGACAGATGCCCAGTGTGCCACGTACGGAAGCGTGGGCGGCTCAGCCATTGGCATCATTGCACGCCGCTGTGCCGCGCTCAGGGGGATGGGGGCACGAATGAAAAAGGAAAAATAACATCTGCCAGCAGGATGAAGCCTGGCCCCTTGCAGGGGATAGCTGGCACCTCGCTAGGTAAGAGGTATGTCGTCGTCTTTTTTTTTTTTCTTTTAATTTCTTTAGCTGCCTGGTCCCTGGCGGCACTGCATCCTGTCGGATTCCCCTAGCCCGGTCCCCTGCTCGCAGCCTACCCTTCCAGCTGCCTCACGGCTTTGCCCCCTGTGGTGGGGCAGTGGGGATCCCTCAACTCGCCTAACTCTGGATTCGGTGCTGGAAGGGTTACTGCCAGTTGTGGGGGCGGCACCTGCGAGGACCGACCTTCATTCTGCTGCGCCAGTAGCCGTTTTTCCTCCTGTAATTTTGGTTCCCCTAGACGAGGCATGAATTGACGCCCAAGGGCGAAACACGCACGCTCCCGTACATGCTCCTCTGATCATCTGCCTTGTCTGCCCCACTCTGTAGCTTTCGCTGTGCCAGCCTCTAGCCTCCGCCAGGGGCCAGTCGTGCACTGAACCGCTGGTGTCCCCCCTCCCCAGAGAAGGCGAGCAGTCCTACGGTCGCTCAAACCCCCTCATCCCCCGCTGACCCCTGGTGGCCCGTGCTCGTTCCTTAACATGGGTCACCAGCGTAGCGCGAGGTAAGGCGACCAGTGCCTCAGCCCTCAGCACCACCGGACCGGCCAGTTAAGAGGCAAGTCTGGTGAACATCGGAGTGACGGGGCTGCGGGGCCGAATGGAAGCTGGTCGGGGGGCAGGAGTATAAAGAAACTAACGTTAAAAAAAAAAAAAACTTTTGTCAGTTTCTTTACAGGTGCAACAAATAGAACAGTGTCCCAAGCTGACCCCCTGCTGACAGTTCTGCAAAATTTTGTGCTGCATATTGTTGATTGTTCACTTGGGAATATAAGCAGGAGGCTGGTAAGGACAGACGTCTGGGGTTATATTCTGTTTTAACTGAAATATTTGAATAGTTTTGTACGTGAAATTAGTTCTATGTGTTAAAAATTACTACTTTGAGTTAGAACTGTTACTTGGGCTGTGATATTGTAACTTTTGAGGCTTGGGAACACTTGTTTGGCAGTGATAATTAGAGTGAAATTTAAATGTGATGTTTGCCTGGTGTTGGTAAGAGCCCTCTCACCCACCCTGTTTTGTAGGCTTTCTTAAATGCTGAAAAGCCACTGGAGGTTGGGATTGAAGGGCTGTGTATTTCTGTTTGGGACTGAAATTGGAAGCAACAGGAACTGGTGGGCCTGTGACATCATACAGTACCTGATGTCTGCATACACACACTGTTAGTGGGGCTGGACACACACTGGACTGTATGTGTTTGTGAGACTTGGGAACTTTATTGGTGGGGTTGAATTTGGGTTTGTAAATAACTGCAGTCAGTATAGAGAGAAACTGTATTCAAGGGGAAAGGGACTGAGAAAAGGGGGTGTGCTATTATAAACAGAGGGGATAATCAGGTAGCCATATTCCACCATGGCAGGCATCTTCGGAAGGGTTGTAGGCTGCACAGGCTGTGGGATGGCAATAATTCTAAATTGGGCCTGGAGAGAGGGAGGCTGCCCACTCTGTAGACAGCTATCTTGTATCAGGAGTGAGGTATATTGGTTAAGGAGTAAGCTGGGGGAGCTGGGTGGGGTGTCCAAGGATAAGGGGTGTGGATATGGGCAGCAGAAGGGTGGGGCTGAGGGGAGGCTGGGGCAATGCTCTGAAATTACAGGACGTTATGTTACAGCAAGCAGGAGGGGGGATATTAGGGACAGAGGACCTTTAGATAGGGATGTTGACATTAAGGGGAAGGCATACGGGGTGAACATTCCGAATACAAAGAGAGTGGAGGGGGAAGAGTCAGGAGGGGCTGTTGTGGGGAAGCCTAGTAGAGCAGACATTGAGAAGGAAGGGGCTGTTGTGGGGAAGCCTAAAACAACAGACTGTGGGAAAGGAGCTCCTAAGGAGAACAGAGCAAGAGGGGAAGAAGAGGGGCAGTTTAGAGGTGCAGTCAGGGGAAACTCGGTTACTTGATGGAGGCTGACATAGAGTGTCACAATAAATTTGAGCTACTAAGCAACCTAGAGGGGGGAGGAAGGGGTTGGTGGAAATGAGGAAACTGATACAGATGCCAGGGGGGAGTCGATACCCATAGGGCATCACAGACCGCCATGGAAAGGATAGAAATAGTCCCAGAGGGAGAAGAGGAAACATAAATGTTAACCAGAGGGGGGAGATGCAACATATTGCAGACATGAGGGAGGAGAGCATGACTGGAGAGAAACTGGGAGACAAGGAGGTGGGAGAGGAGCCCCCCTTCAGCAGGGGGGTCAGTACCAAGGATGGGGCCATAGCTAAAGGGGACCCACAGAGAGCCTCTGGAGGCAGGGGTACTATTACATGGTGGTGTGGGGAAGGGGAAACCATCAGGGCCAGGACAAATGGTTCGGATAAGAGAGGGTTAAAGGGGACACCTATTCAGAGGGGGTTTGAGTTAAGCGGGCAAAATAGCAAGGGAGGCAGAAAGGGGAGGGTGACAAGGGGGTCTCTAATAAGGCAGGTAGACTCCCATGGAATTGAGATCACGAATAAGGGGGATGGGGGGCTGAGAGGGCATAGTGGAGGTAACCATAAGGATGATGGCGGTGTTAAGGTTCTGTTATTGGGAGACTCGATGATTAGAGGTATCCAGTGGGAGGGACAGGGGGGTGGATGCCATAGCCAGGTGAAGGTAGTGAGTGTCTCTGGGCTGACAGTGCACAGAGCAAAGTTCATGGTGTATGAACTGGTTAGGGATTGTGGAGGGAAAGCGGATTTCCTGGTGCATTTGGGAACTAACGATCTAGAGGGAAATAGCATTTTGGAAATCCAAGCAAGGTTCCAAGAACTTGCCAGAGTCTGTTGGGATAATGGATGTAATATTTCCTTTTCGGAGATATTGCCAGTGCCAAAGGCCTCGGTGGAGAAAAAAATGAAGATTTAATGACTGGCTCAGGAAGTGGGGTGAAGAGAGTGGGTTGGGGGTGTTTGGGAACTGGAAAGCAGTTTGGGAGGATAAGGGACTGTATGCCAAGGACAGGCTTCATCTTGCCCCATTAGGGAAGGAAGTCCTTAAACAGGAGATGGCTGACTATATTCAAGAAAGGTGGGGTTTAAACTTGTGAGGGGGGGAAGGGATAAGGGAGGGGCTGACCAGAAGCCCTCTCCTCCAGATGAGGGGAGTAGCCTTCAAACCCGAGGGAGGAAACAGACTGGGGTGGGAGGTTTCAGGAAGAGCAGAGGAGGATGGAAGTATAAGGAACCTGGGTGGGGTTCACAAAGGGGATCAGGGATAAGGGGTGGGGGTTGGTGTTAGTAAATGCCAGGAGCTTGGGAAACAAGTTGCCAGAGTTCAAACAACATGAAGTCTTGCTATATTATGACATATGCAGTATAACACCAGGTTAGAACTGCTCTGGAGGTGAAAGAGTTAACTTCCATGCAGAGCATGGAATCTTGAGCGTGAGCTCGGATGAACACTCTGTCTGTTGAAGCTCAAACTTAAACTGTCAGATTCTTTACTCCGCATCACTGAACAGTCGCTCCGGAGATTCCTCCTGCTGCTTGGTTTGTTTGTCGGTCTTAAAGTGTAATTCTCGGTTTATTTATCAAATTTAACCACAATCGCCGGTTCAAGCTCTGTCTGTGGTATTGTAAGTAATAGATAGGCTTATTTATTATTTTTCTTCTGTGTGAACTTATAGCGTCTTTTCAGTTCGGTTTGAACCGATCAGAGGGTTTAAAATTACTTTCTAGCCCTTTAGAGTGCGATTCCCGGTTCTTATCGGTTCTAAAAAAACAGATTTTATTACGTTTTTTTCCACGACCCGTGACACGGTTGGGAACCTATAAGAGAGTCTTGCTTGGCGGATTGCCATTAACGGGCAAGTTTTGGTTAGGCTGGCACTATGTCTGAGAAACCCAAAAGAAAAACCGGACCCACTGGGTTTCAGCACTGTGGCCTCTGTGGGGAAGCCTTTGCCAAGGCTGACCCACACACCATTTGTGTATATTGTCTGGGGTTTGACCACCTCAATGCAGACTGCCAGATTTGTAAGAATTTTCCTGCTGCCACCGTGGGAAAAAGAGTTAGTAGGCTCAGGGAAAGGGAGGCCAAAAAGTCCGCTGACCCGGATGGCCAGCCCAGTTCGATTCCAACCGAACCTGGGGGAGTGCCCTCTGACCAGGGCGATGCTTCCTCGGGTAAACGAAGAGCCAGCTCTGAGGAGCCGATTCCAACTAAAAGGGCTAGAAGGTCAGCTAGTTTGGGGCCAAAAGTTCTTTCTCCAACCGCTGAGGAAATAGCCAAAGCTATCCAAATTGTCCAGTCTCTTTCCCTAGTTCCGTCCGAACCGGCACCATTGGGCAAGTGCCCGGTTCGGTCGGTTCCCTCGGTTCAAGATTATGATTTTGAAGGTTTTTATGAACCAGGGGAAGGGGAGGAGGGGTACGAGGAGAGTGAGTGTGATTTTGACAGTCTGGATGTGCCCATTGAACCGGACAGCTCTCCAGACAGACCCTCAGGAGTATCCCCTCCCAGGCTATCTGAGTCCCCTTCTCATTTTTTGTTTCACAAGAAAGTTGCTGACACTCTGCAACTCCTGTTGAGGAAGCTGTTGATGATCAAGAAGAGCCTGATTTTGTGGAAATGATGGATATTCCAGAGTCTAGGAGACTGTCTATTCCTTGCATAAATCTTTTAGGAAACAGACAGTAAAAATTCTGAAAACTCCTCGTTCTATCCTCCCTGTGGATAAAAGGATGGACAAGAGGTATGCTTTATCAGGCTCTGATACAGAGTTCCTATCTCAGTAGTGCAGCCATGTAGGGGTAGTGCAGGCTGCAGCCTGTGACAAGGCTAATATTCCTCTAGCCTCTCACCCTCCTGAAAAGGATTCCAGGAGGATGGATGCCATGGCAAAAACGCAGTACATGGCAGCATCTTTGGGACTCAGACAGGCAAATTATATGGCTTACGAGCTAGGTACCAGAAATCCAGGTGGGATACTGTCCTGGCTCTAGCAAAGCAGGCCCCTGAACAGCTTGCCAGGAGCTGGAGCAGGTGGCTGCGAGACGGTATTGAGGCATCCAAGGTGCAGTTTCATGCTGCTGTAGACTCAAATGATGTTTCATCTAGAGTTATGGCTACATCTGTGTCTCTTCATGAGAATGGCCTGGCTCAGATGTACTGCCCTGTCACAGGATACCCAGTCTAAGGCTATGGATTTTCCTGTTGTGGAAATTCTCTGTTTGGGAGCAGAGAATTATATGAAGAAAATGGATGAGTATAGGACCACTTATTGGAGTGCACAGGCCAAAGAAGCAAGTCACTCCTCAAAGGCAGCATGGTAGGGCGAGGCCTTTTCATGAGCCGTTTTACCAAGCCAGGCCTCCTCTTCTGCTTATGCCCAGAGGGGTTCTTTAGAGGAAGGGGCAGAAGGGGCTCTAGTAAGCCTGCTTCTACCCTCAACCCAAAGCCCCTGCAAAACAGGCTCCCTGATGGGTAGCCAGGGCGATTCTCCACTACCGGTAGGGGCAGGCTGGCTTACTTTGTCCAGGACTGGAAGTCTTTAACATCGAACAAGTGGGTCCTGGAAGTAGTAAGCCAGGGACGGTTCTCAGCTTAAAAATTTCCAAAGATGAGAGCCAGGTCTTTCCACCTGCAAACCCATCAGAGGCACTTGCCCTGGAAGCAGAAGTTTCTGCCCTCCTGCTCTCAGAGCCGTGGAAAGAGTTCTACCCATACACCAGGGCAAAGGGTTGTACTCCAGGTACTTCCTTACCCAAAAAGACAGGAGAATGACGCCCATTCTGGATCTCAGGTATCTAAACAAGCACCTTTTAAAACCAAAGTTCAAAATGGTGACCCTGGGGATTATTTTACCTTCTCTAAGGCCAGGGGACTGGCTAGCCTCCCTGGACCTCAAGGATGCCTACTTCCATGTTCTCATCAGAAGCTCCCCATCGAAGTACCTCAGATTGAACTGCCCTCAGGCCATTACCAGTTCAGAGAAATGCCCTTGGTCTCCTCGGCTCCAAGGATGTTCACAAAATGCCTGGCAGTAGCAGTTGCTCATTTAAGAAGGCAAAAGATTGCCATCTTTCCTTATCTGGACGACTGGCTCATTGTAGGCCAGTCTCCAGAACAGGTCAAACTTCATTTACAAGTACCCCAGCACCTGCTTACATCTCTAGGTTTCCTTCTCAATCTTCCAAAGTCAGTTCTGGAGCCTGTCCAGCTTCTCACCTTTATAGGCGCAGAACTGAACACAAAAGAAGCCAGAGCCTTCCTTCCTCTGGAGACAGCAAGGACCCTGGTGTCTCTGGCCTTCTCTTTCACCCTGCAGGTCTCTCGACCAGCAAGGCATTTTCTACAGCTCCTGGGGCACATCGCTGCTTCTACAGCAGTAGTGCAGGAAGCGAGATTTCAGATGAGGAACATTCAATTCCATTTGAGAGCTTTTTGGTCTCAAAGGACGGATCCCCTAACCAAATTGATTCCAGTGACTCGAACCCTGATCCAGGCCCTCCAGTGGTGGCAGGATCAGAACAATCTGAGACAGGGGGTTCCCTTCATTCCCAAGTCTCATTCCTTGACCCTTACTACAGATGCATCCCTCTTGGGGTGGGGAGCTCACATGGGCGACCTTTCCACCCAAGGGCTGTGGTCCCTCAGGAATCTCTGCTCCACATCAATTTGCTGGAGCTCAGAGCAGTTTTCTAGCACTTCAGGTTTTCTCACAGCTGTCCAGAACAAGGTAGTTCAGGTCAGAACAGACAATACCACTACAGTGTGGTACATCAACAAGGAGGCACTCGGTCTCTGGCCTTGTGAACCAAAGCAATGAAGTTGTGGTCTCTGGCATATTCTCTGAACGCCTCTCCCTATGGCAGTTCACCTCCCAGGCAGACAATGTCCTAGCGGATGCTCTCAGCAGGATTTCCCAGGGCCATCACGAATGGGCACTGGATCCCCTAGTACTGGAGGTATATTTGCCAGATGGGGCACTCATAAATAGATCTCTTTGCAGCCCCAGACAATCACCAACTTCCCCTTTTTGTTGCAGCCCCAGTGTTGGGCTCAGTCCCTCTGGATGCCTTCCTTCTCAGTTGGAAGGAAGTTTCTCTGTCTTTCCCCTTCCCCTTCTTTTCAAAGTGCTAGTCAGAATCGGATCTAAATCCTGCAAGATGATCCTGATTGCTCCAGATTGGGCCAGGCAGCCCTAGTACCCACTCCTCATGTCCTTAGCAGTCCACCCTCCCCTATGCCTTCCCAGGAATCACAACCTGTTAACCTGTACCCAGGGGAGAGTTTGGTATCCAAACCTCAAATCTCTCAATCTCAAGGCTTGGCTGTTGAAGAGTTAGAGTTTGCTGACCTACACCTTTCTCAAGGTGTACTGGATATATTGAAGGCCTCTAGGAAGCCTTCCACCAGGGCTACCTATAATTCAAAATGGAAGAGACTTTCCATATGGTGTGCTGGTAAACATATTTCCCCAGAATCTGCTGGTGTGCTCACGATCCTGGATTATTTGGTGCATTTGAATTCCTTGGGGCTGAGGCCAGCTACCCTAAAGGTGCACTTGGCAGCTGTGTCTGTCTTCTTGTCAGCAGGTAAGCCCTCTCCTTTATCAGCTCACCCTGTGCTCTCCAAGTTTTTTTTTTTTTTTTTTTTTAAAGGGTTGCTTCACACCAATCCCCGTTCAGGATCCTGCCCTGCTTGGGATCTTAATATTTGCATCGCTCAGCTTATGCAACCCCCTTTTGAGCCATTGTCTTCAGCAGAGCTGAAGTACTTGACTTGGAAAACTGTGTTTCTGGTAGCCATCACCTCTGCCAGGCGCATAAGTGAGCTACAAGCCTTGTCAGTGGAGCCTGATTTTATCTCCTTTCATAGAGATAAGGTAGTCCTCAGGACTAACAGGAAGTTTTTGCCTAAGGTGGTTTCAGACTTTCACCTTAATCAAGCCATGTCTCTTCCTGTGTACTTCACTGACCATTCCTCCTCTGGTGAGAGGAGATTGCACAGTTTAGATGTCAAAAGAGCCCTTAGTTACTATATAGAGCAGTGCCAAGGGTCACAGGTTGAATCCTCAATTGTTCCTCACTTATGGTGAGGTTGGTAAAGAAACCTACCACTAAAGATCCATTGCCAGGTGGATTGTCTCTTGTATCAATTCTGTTATGAAAAACTGGGTAAGGTTCCTCCCTCAGGCCTGAGGGCTCACTCTACCAGAGGTACAGCTGCATCTCTGGCTGCTGCCAGGGACATTCCTATCCTAGAGATATGTCAAGCAGCTACCTGGAAAACAGTTCACACTTTTACTAAGCATTACTCCTTGGATATCCAGGCTAGAGTGATGCTCGATTCAACACAGCTGTGCCAGAGCCTATTTCCCAAGTAGGTTCTGTCCCTCCTCCATGGAGGTACTGCTGTGTAGTCTGCATATGTCATAATATAGCAAGACTTCATGTTGTTTGAAGAAAAATTACTCACCTTAGTAATGTTGTTTCTTCTAATGGAGTCTTGCTATATTATGACCTCCCCCCAGCCTGCCCCTCTCAGAACCTCTGTTTTTGGGAGGTGGGTAGGCAATGCAATGTTGGCACTTCTTTGATGCCCACTTTATTTCACTCTCCTTGGGTGCTTAGGTGTTATGCTTAAGTTCTTCTTGAATCCCCCGACTTGAGTCTTTGTTTTGGGATCAAGATCAAAAAGGTGTTTTTGTAGTTAGTAGCCAACGGCTAGTGTAGGTTTACGGCTTCCACACAGAACCTTAGTGAGTTTTTGCTCATAAAGATCTGACAGTTTAAGTTTGAGCTTCAACAGACAGAGTGTTCATCCGAGCTCGTGCTCAAGATTCCATGCTCTGCATGGAAGTTAACTCTTTCACCTCCGGAGCAGTTCTAACCTGGGGTTATACTGCATATGTCATAATATAGCAAGACTCCATTAGAAGAAACAACATTGCTAAGGTGAGTAATTTTTTCTTCCAGGCCATGCTGTTCGGGTGGGGGGTGGGGGTGGATGTGGCAGGTCACGAGGCGTGGGCCAACAAAACCATGACTGGGACCTAAGCGTCTGGGGTACACTATGCTTAGGAAGGATAGAAGGAGGGCAGAGGGGTGGAGTGGCTATGTTCATTAGAGATGACATAGAAATTGCTAGGGTAGAAGAGGCAGAGGGAAACGTGAGGGCTTTATGGGTCACCTCCACGTATCCCCAGCAGGAGATAAGGCCAAGCTTGGGTGTAGTATATAGGCCCCCTGTGATGAGTGATGTTCTAGAGGATGGTTTGCTGGACATCATTGCCCAATGTGGGCCAAAAGGGAAGGAGTGGTGTTGATGAGGACCTTAATATGCCAGGTACAAACTGGGGAACCATGTCCTCTAAGGTGGCCGAGGCAGAGGCTGCTGGACAGCTTCCAGGATGTGTTCTTAACACAGCATGTGATGGAGCCCACAAGGGAGGGGCATGTCCTGGACATGGTTCTGGCAGATGGGGATCTGGTAAGGGACCTGGTTGTAGAGGACCCCCTAACTGGGAGCGACCACAATACTGTCTGGTTTCAAATAAGCATGGGGGAAGGGGGGGGTGAGATCTAGGACACTGGCAGTGGACTTCAGGGGGGCAGACTTTGTGGGCATGGGAAATGTTCTCAAGGATCACTTGAAGGGGATTACATCAATGACAAGTGTAGAAAGGAAATGGGAGGTCAGAAAACGGGGACTTCATAAGGCAGTCAGGATCTGCGCTAAGTTGAAACATAAGGGAGCAAGGTCACATAAACCCATGCTGGTGGTCCAGTGAGGTACAGGTAGCGGTCAGAGAAAAGAAGGCGGCCTATAAAAAATATAAAACAACAAGAGGGGATAGGGATAAGGAAATGTACCATCTTGCATCTAGAAAAGTCACCCGGATGGTGAGGGGAGCACAGTCCAGTAAAAAGCAGCGGCTGGCACAGGGGATACATGGAGGGGAAAAGGGGTTCTTCCAGTATATTGGGGAGCGGAGAAAAACTAAGGGCCATCTCAGCAGATTGAGATCAGAAGGAGGGTGGGTGGGACAGGCGAGGGACCAGGCAGAGGTATTTAACAGAGGTATTTAACGAGTACTTTGCCTCTGTGTTCACTAGGGAGGGGGATGGGATATCTACAAAGCAAGGCATTATGGGGATAGAAGCGGCAGTGCGTGGGATCAGGGGAGCAACAGAAATGGAGCAAGAGGGAGGGAGAGATACCCAAGGGGTGTCACATCTGGATAAGGATAAAAAAGTCAGTAAGGTGGAGGGGACAGATGATGCTATCTCCGCCAAAGGGTGTGGTTAGCCCTCAAGGCCCTAAAAAAGACAAATCTCCTGGGCGGATGGCATTCATCCGAGTACTATGGAATTGGCGGACATACTGGCTGCACCCTGGCTGACTCTTCAACAGGTCACTTGAGACAGGAGGGTACCTAGGATTGGCGAGAGGCACATGTGGTGCCAATCCATAAAGGGGGGTTGAGGGAAGTACCAGGTAACTATAGACCCATCAGTTTGACCCCGGTGGTGGGAAAATTATTGGAGAGTATACTAAAGGAACGATTGGGGGTGTACTTGGAGGAAATGGGAGGTCTGGATAGTCGGCAACATGGGTTTGTGCCAGGTAGGTCATGTCAAACCAATCTTGTGGAGTTCCACAAATGGGTAACCTCAGAACTGGACAGGAAAGCCTGTGGATGTATTATTCTTGGACTTCCAGCAAGGCGTTTGACTCTGTCCCCACAATGGTCAGTGGAGAAAACTGATGGGGTTAGGTAAGCCCTTTGATGGTCAGATGGATTGAAAATTGGCTAGCTGGACGCACCCAGAGAGTAGTGGTCTATGGGGAGCTCTCGAACCCTAGAGAGGTTGGTAGTGGGGTACCGCAGATCTCGGTCCTGGGTCCGATCCTGTTTAATGCATACATATCGGACATCAGGAAGGGTATAGGGTGTGAAATGAGTCTCTTTGCTGATGACTCCAAGATGGGAGCAGTAGTTGAGAGGGAAGAGGGGAGGTTGGCCCTGCCAGGGGACCTGGACACCCTGGAAAGCTGGGCTCACAACTGGAAATTAAATTTCAATATCACCAAGTGCAAGGTGTAGCATCTTGGTCGGGGAAACCCTAAACACAGGTACATCCTGGGAGGGAAGGCGCTGAAGGCCTCAATAGGAGAAAAAGACCTAGGGGTCATGGTGGATGCATGTATGAATAACTCTGAGCAGTGCAGGAGGCGGCTAGCAAGGCAAACAGGATGTTGGGATGCATCGAGAGGATCACCTCTAGGAGCAAGGAAGTGATTCTGCCACTGTACAATGGACTGGTTTAGACCACACCTTGAGTACTGTGTACAGTACTGGAGACCACACTGAAGAGGGACATACAGCTCCTGGAGAGGTACAGAGGAGGGCAACTAAGATGATACGAGGGCTGGGGATTTGGCGTATGAGGACAGACTTGAGGAGCTCTGCCTGTTTTCATTGGAGGAGTGGAGAGCAGGGGACATGATTGAGGTCTTCAAGTACCTCAAGGAATAAATAGGAGTAAACATGGAGGGATCTTTAGACTAAAGCAGGGAGGTATCACGGAGGCATGGTTTGAGATTGGAAGGTGGAAGGGTGAAGGGAGAAAAGGAGGTTTTTCACTGAGAGGTGGTGGACCCTTGGTGCACTGCCTGGCGAGCTGGTTCAGAGATCCACAGTGGAGGGCTTCAGGAGAGGGTGGGACAGACACAGAAAGTGGATGTATCAGATGATGGCCTGTCCCAGGAGGGTGGGGATGGATGATGGGGGTTTCTGGAACACAAGGGAGGGGAGGGCCTCGGCACCCAACTAGGGATCTGAGGTTCGAGCAGACTCGATAGACCGTAAGGCCTAATCTGCTGGCAAATAGTATGTTAGAATTTGACGGCAGATGAGGACTGCTTGGCCCACCTAGTTTGCCTGTTTCCCTACCTGATGGATAAACTGCAGATTCTAGTTAATCAACAGCTTACTTCCTCCTGCTCCCCACTAGAATTGCCTTATGCCTGTCCCATGCATTTTTGAATTCTCCCACTGTTCCTGACTCCACAACCTCCTCAGGAAGGCTGTTCCATGCATCCACAACCCTCTCTGTAAAAAAATACTTTCTAACATTACCTCTGAGCCGTCCCTCCTCTATCTTCAAATTGTGCACCCTTGTTCTTGCACATCTCTTCTTCTGAAAGATACTACCCACTTATAGTTTAATTCTCTTGAGATACTTGAAAGTTTCTATCATGTCCCTCCTTTCCTCAAGGGTATACATATTAAGCTGCTTTAACCTCTCCTCATATGTCTTCTGGTGCAGACCCTGCACCATTTTGGTTGCCCTCCTCTGAACAGCCTCCACTCTGTCTTTGTGGAGATGGGGTCTCCAGAATTGCACGCAGTACTCCAGATGGGGTCTCACTAACTGTCTGTACAGAGGGATAACAACTTCCTGTTTTCTACTGTTGATGCCTCTCCCTATGCATCCCAGTATCCCCTCAGCCCTCCTTACTGCCTTCTCACATTGCTTGCCCACCTTTAGGTCATCTGATATAATTACTCCTAAGTCTCTTTCGATTTTTGCTGTTGTTATTAACTCACCCCCATTGTGTACTCTTCCTCTGGGTTTTTGTTTTCCAGATGCATTATCTTGCACTTCTTTGCATTGAATCTGAGCTGCCACATATTTGACCATTCTTCCAACTGTGCCAAGTCCCTTTTCATTGTCTCAACCCCAACTTGTGAATCAACCCTGTTGCAGATCTTTGTGTCATCTGCAAAGAGACATACCTTTCCTTCCAGGTGCTCTCCAATGTCACTTATAAAGATATTAAAGAGGACTGGTCCCAGTACTGAACCCTGTGGTACCCT
The DNA here is from genome assembly GCA_016271365.2 of Neoceratodus forsteri. Taxonomy (NCBI): domain Eukaryota; kingdom Metazoa; phylum Chordata; order Ceratodontiformes; family Ceratodontidae; genus Neoceratodus; species Neoceratodus forsteri. The sequence continues at coordinate 1,009,745,355 of CM028130.1, read as the reverse complement.
GCTAGTTACCCTCCTTTCTTCACTATGGACTCCGTTTACTATTACCCTTTGTGTCCTGTTGTCCAGCCAGGGTTTTTTTTATCCAGGCTGCCACCTTGGGACCCACTCCAAGGCAGGCTAACTTGTATATTAATCTTTTGTGTGAGACTGTGTCAAATGCCTTGCTAAAATCTAGGTAGGCCATATCCACAGCCCCTCCCTGGTCTACTGCTTTGGTCACCCAGTCAAAGAAATCAATTAGGTTCGTCTGACATGACCTTCCTGCTGTGAAACCATGCTGCCTTGGGTCCTGTGCCTCACTGGCCTCTAGGTACTCAACAGTTCTTTACTTCAGAAGTGATTCCATTATTTTCCCTACCACTGAGGTCAAACTAACTGGTCTGTAGTTTTCTGCCTCTGCCCTGCTCCCACTTTTGTGAAGTGGAATCACATTTGCCCTTCTCCGGTCCTCAGGTACCACCCCATCCTCCCACGATTTGTTAAAAAGAGTAGTCAGTTGTGTTGCTAGTTCTAGCCTTAGTTCTTTTAGAATTGTTGGGTGAATCCCATCAGGCCCCATTGCTTTGTCCACCCTCAGTTTCAAGAGTTCTTTCAAAACCTCTCTTCCGTGAATGGACTGGTATCGACCCCCCTATTTACAGTTTCTGTCTTGTTTGGTTTAGGTACCTCCCCCTCCTCTTCCACTGTGAATACTATGCAGGAATATTCATTCAGTATCCCTGCTTTTTCACTATCACCCTCTTCCCACATTCCCTCCCCTTTATTAAGTCTCTGTATCCCTCCCTTGGTCTTTCTTCGCTCCCTAATGTACCTATAAAATGTTTTATCCCCCTTCTTAACAGAGTTGGCTATCTTTTCCTCAGTTTGTGCGTTTGCTATTCTGACTGCCTTCCCAGCCTCCTTCTGCTTTAACTGATAACATTCTCTGTCCTGCTCCTTCTGTGTGTCCTTATATTTCCTGAATGCTATCCTTTTCTCCTTAACCATCCCTGCCACCACCTTTGAGAACCATAGTGGTTTTTTCCTTCATTTTGTTTTGTTGATTTGCTTCATACAAAGGCTTGTTGCCTCTGCGATGGCTATTTTGATTATTCCCCATTGTTCCTCCACCCCTCCTTCTTACCCGTTTGTTAGTGCTTTTCTGAGGCACTCTCATTTTCCCAAAGTCAGCCTTCCTAAAGTCCAATACTCTTGTTTTTGTATGACTTGACTCTATGGCTATGTTTATTGTGAACCACACTGTTTGGTGGTCACTTGTTCCCAGATGGCTACCCACTTCTAAATCTGAGATCCTTTCTCCTTCCCTATTTGAGAGTACCAGGTCTGAGATTGCTCCCTCCCAAGTGGGTTCCAGCACTAGCTGTCTGAGGCATGCCCCCTGTAGGGCATCAAGAATGACCCTGCTCTTGGATATGCCTGCTGCAAAGGTACTCCAGTTAACATCTGGCATATTCAGGTCCCCTATCAACAATATCTCCCCTTTTTCTGCCATTTTAAGGATGCCTTCTATCATTTCCTTGTCCATTTCCTCCCCCTGAGATGGGGGTCTGTACACAAACCCCATGCGGATTGTGGTGTCATTACCTGTCTCCAAGGTGACCCATAGTGACTCATCAACTTCCTGTTTACTCTTTAGTTCTGTTGCTTTAATCCCTTCCCTTATATACAGAGCTACTCCTCCTCCTCTTTTATCCACCCTGTCCCTCCTGTAGACTGTGTACCCTGGTATGTTGACATCCCAGTCATGGTTCTGTGTGTACCATGTTTCAGTGACTGCCACAATATCCAGGCATCCCTCTTCCATCAAGGCCACTAATTCAGGGAGCTTGTTGCACAGACTGCGGGCATTGGTACTCATCACCTTCCATTTATTTTTTATGGCCTTACACCTTTTAACCCCATCCCTGTCAATACTGCCTTTTTCTGCATTTATTCCTGTCCTGCTCCCTACTGACTTCTCTACCTTGGTGTTTACCTCTCTAACTACTGTGTTTTATTGGGGGAAGGCTGAGATTTCCCTGTTCCTTTTCAGTGCCTCTCCCTTGGCTAGTTTAAATGCTTGCCAATGAAGCATTTAAACCTGTCACCTAGGATCCTGGCCCCCCCCCCCCCGGACAGATGCAGACCATCGTACCAGTAAAAGCCTGCATCCCTCCAAGTGGCTCCCCAGTTCCCAATGAAGCCAAAATGCTGAGCTCCATACCAGTTTTTTGGCCATTCATTGAATCCCATGGTGCAGAATACCCTAGCATCTTCCTTGCCATAGACAGGCAGCACCTCCGAGAAGGTTACCATACATGCTACTTGTCTAAAGCCCCTCCTCAACTCCACAAACTCCTGTTGCACCGCTCTGATCCCATTCACAGCCAGGTCATTTGTCCCTAGGTGAACAATGACATTCAGCTCCTTCCTTCGTGCAGCTGCTCCTGCGATCCTGAGGATTCGCTTCCTTTCCCTTCGAGCCGTGGCACCAGGCAGGCACTGCCTCCCTATCCCTCCTCCCCACTCTGCCCCCCAATGATCGAGTCCCCACCCAGGAGTTGTTTCCTTCCTCTTGGGGTCCTCATGCCACTCTTCTGTGGGTCTCCTTTGTGGAGGTTCCCAGCATCCTCCTTGGTCTTCACTGCAGGTGCTTCCATAGAGGAACCACTCTTTGTCAGAACAGCATATGAATTGTGGAGAGGTACAACTGGAGGGATGCACCTCTTTTTCACCACCCTGTCCTTCCCTGAGCCCACTTTGGTCCAAGCGCTCCTCTTTCTTGGCAACCTCTGAGGTAATGGTGGTGGCCCTGGTGGTCCCTGGGTGGGGGAAGAGGTTTTACAAATCCTAGCCAGGTCATCCTGGAGACGGGCAACCTCCTCCCTCAGACCAGAGAGGTGCCTGCAAAAATGCCTCCAGAATGTCTCCCGGAACACTGCTGCACCACAGCCATTGCACTGCACCACTCCCATCTTGACCTATTTTGTGTTCCCTTTCCTGTTGCTTTGTATGCTTACTGTCTCCTCCCTCTATGTATTTTTACACTTACTTTCCTACTGCCTATGTGCCCTTACAACTCTCGCCCATTCTGTTCTGGGACAGGAACTTCCTGTAGTCTTCAGTAGTCTCCTTCTTCCATGTTTGGATTCAGACCTCCAGCAGCCGGGGGGGGGGGTTTAGGTTCCTTCAAGGTTGATGAAACTAATGTGTCTCAATGATCCTTCCCCTTCCTGCTGCCAAACAGGAAGTTCCTGTTTTCAGTCAAATCCAGTGGCTATAAAACTAGAACTGGCTTTCGGTGGGTGGGTGGATGGGAAGGAGGGCAATTAGTAAAAAAAAATAAAAAAAAAATCTGTAGTTCTAGACTGCTATTTCTTGCTCTGGAACCAAAGTTCTCCTCTGTCAGAAACAGCAGGAAGCTGTAACTGGCGACACCTGCTTTTGTACTCCTAAGCCACACCCGCAGTTAGATTCACCCTCTGCTCTGACTCAGCAAATTAAGCTGATACAGCCTCCTTCCTCAGAGAAACACACAGTGACTTTTTGGTTTTTACTTAAATGAGACCCCCTTCTTCTAGTAAAATATATGTTTGCTTAGTCCAAACAGGTACTGACTCCTGCTGAGATAGAAGTGATTTATCAGTAAACAATCTGTAGTTCTAGATGCTATTTCTTGCTCGGAAACCAAAGTTCTCCTCTGTCAGAAATAACAGCATAGTAAGTTTAACCTTCCAAATAGCTTTTTGCAATCTTTTCAACTATATAACTGTATACATTTTCACACCAAGTTATCCCAGTTTCACATAAAGATTCACATACATTTTTATAACTACAGATATTTTTTATTTTATTTATTGAGATCTTGGATGAGAAGTATGTTTGAGCTAAAGCTCATTTACAAAGGTTTCGCGTCAGTGATAAGACAAGACAATACAAAGCGTAAACCTTGTGAAGATAACAAATTGTGCAAGGATATGCAGGGGGTGGAGGGGTGAGGGGGAGAAAAGATAGAAATAGCAAGTGAAGGTAAAGAGATAGCGAGAGGCGGAGAATCGCGAGACCGTTAGCGTGATCAGTTCCTAGGTCTCACAAGAACATTTGATTGCACAACTAGACAAATAAGAGACAGAAAAGGAGAGGATAGAACAGATCCTTGCTTTAAACTTTTTCTGTACAACAAATGGGACAGGGCCATATTCAACCTTGTCACACTTGGTCAGTTTAGATCTGAAATTTGAGATATGCACTGTTTGGAAGAGGGCCTGAAAGGATACCAAGTATTATGGTATTTGGATGAGGAACAGGAAATTATGGGAGCTCAAATTCTGGCTGTTTATTATTCATGTGAACATTCCTGAAAATATTTCTATGCTTACAACTTAGCCACCTTTGGAGCTACAGTAGATAATCGGACATGCATATGCATATTTTCTTGGAAGAGTCTTAGAAACTGCTAAATAGAGATGTAGTTGCTTATGTAGATTATAAGTTACAGGAGTTCAAAATTTCGAATTTAATCATTTGTTAAATTGTGTGAAAACCAGGCTGGCCCATTGGCAACCCGTGTTTGGGAATGAGCACGGGCTGTTAGCGGTCAGCAGGGGATGGAGAAGACTGAGCATTTGGAGGACAGTTCTCTTCTCTCGGGGAGGGAAGACTGGCACTCCCACCGAACGACTGCCCCCAGGTGGAGGCCAGAGGATAGTGCGGGTCTGAGGACAACAGCGGAAGGGAGGGTGCTGCTGGACTTCCACAGATGTGCATGCACCTCCACGCCTGCACATAGGGCATGTGCGCTCCAGCAGGGGAATGGGAGAAAATGGTTGAAAAATCCCTCCGGCTGTAGGATGATGGCCTGACCCTCCACAGGCTCTGCACCTGGACCGGGCAGGAAGGTAAGTCCTGGTGATTCCAGGCTGATGGGGCTGGGAGGGTCAGTCGGAAGCAGGCAGCTGGAGGTGAAAGGAGCATAAAGTGTTTATAAAAAAAACTTTCAAAATATATGGATGTTTATAGATGCACTGCTTTTGGAGGTATACGCTCAAGATTTGGCATGAACAATGTAAATTTGTCCTGGTATCTAATTAAACTGGTTAAATGTGGCTTAGGTCAAAATTTATTGTGGAATTAAAGAGACAGTGCTTAGCAGAAATAAGTAGAGTAATAGGTGTCCTGGTACCCTTTGGAAGGGAAGGAAAAATTGTTTAACCAGGAAAGGCATACTAAGATGAAGCCTGTTTCCAGGTGCGATCTGGGAGCTCAAAGAAGTTAACCTCAGAGGGTAAACACGGTTCACAGGTTTGAGAAGCAAGCCAAGGCATAGGGGCTTGTGATTATGCATAATGCTGAAAATCAGACCCTCAGAACTGTGGTCACAGAGGTAGGATGGGGACGCCGTCCTAGCCTCTCATAGAGAGAGCAGTGATGAGTCAGTCAGTCAGATGCCAATTCAGAATGACAAATATTGTAAGTAATATCCCATCTAAGGAGAGTAGATTTTGAGGCAGCTGAGAACACTGGGGCTCCATAAAAATGTCTGGGGAGAATCATCCCACATGCGATGACAAGACGAGCTTGGGAGGTCAGGTTGCAGTCCACTTTGTAGGAGACACCCAACATAGAGTTAACTTACTTGCAGACACCCATTGCATGTGCCGAGTAATCTAGGGAGAGGTCAAGTGTAACTCCGAGGTAGGTGAAGAGGTGACTGAGGGAACTAAGGTACCTAAAAGTAAGTTATGAATAAAGGAGATGGGAATAGTCTTAGTCTGGGGGAGGCACTGAACAGCATGGACCTCATTTTGGTCATGTTCAGAATCGGGTTGTTTGCAGACAGCCATTTGAGCACAGACTGTAGATCAGTAGTTGGATATTGATTAGTTTGGTTAATACTTGTGAAACAGGTATAAAGCTCCCAGTCATCCGCATACCCCATAGAGAATAGCAGAGCAGTGGGACAAGCTTTGGTTTATGGAATTAATGTGTGGATTGAACAGAACTGGACCCAGAATAAATCCTTGAACACCCACCAGAGCTGGTGCTGGGTCAGATAGGGAGGATACATACTTGACTCTCTGGGATGTGTTCGCAAAGTGGTTGCTAAACCAAGGAAGAACAGTAGGTGAGATTCCAAAGTCAGCAAGTTTGCCACAGTGTAGGGAGTAATCTGTCACATCAAAGGCTTTTGTCAGGCCTATAAAGACAGTACCTGTGAGACTAGCCATATCCATCGCTGAGGCAGTACTGTTGGTTTGTGTGTCGAGGGCAGTAGTAGTACTATGACCTTTTCGAAAACTATGCTGCATATGGGACAGGAGTTCATAGGTAGAGAGATAATGAGTGAGCTGGGAGGCAGCAACTTTTTGAAGTATTTTATTAAAGGCGGGGAGGATGACAATTGGCCTGTAGTTAATTAGGAGTTTTCATTCCCCTTTCTTGAATACAGGAAGAGCACAAGAGGTTTTCCTTAAGTCAGGCACTACTCCAGAAACTAGGAATAAGTTGATTAAGTTCGCCACCACAGTCTTAAGGAATTTCTGCTCGGTACCATCCGAGCCTGCAGATTTTGAAACTAGAATCTATATTAGAAGTCTGCTGAGCTAACCCATTTAAAATAAAAAGATGGATGCATAAAGGATTGAGGGAACCATGGGATGGAGTCGCCACTAATTTATTTATTTATTTTATTTATCAAGTCTAGGATTACAAATACCTTTGAGCCTTGGTTCTTTTACAAAGCTTCCACGTCAGAGAAATACAAATTATGGGGAACATCAAGACAGACATTACAACAATGTGGACATTGCAAACAGAGTACAGATTAATACAATTCAAGGGTAGCATTGTAACAAGGCAGCCAGCGGCATTTGTCAGAGAAAATAGACAACAGATAAGAAGTGCCAGAGTCATTGGGGGAAGGAATGTAGGAAGGGTGGGGAGAGGGTGAAAAGTGCAGCATTGGGTAAACCAAGATGTGAGGATAGAATCCAGTGAGGAGGGGAAGGGGGACCACTAGAGCAGGAAGGGAAGTGGAGAAACAAGGTTAAGTTGGGCAGTCACAGGAGCTGTTGGTAGTGAGATAGTCCCGGAGCCTAGTTTTAAACATACCAATTGTTGGGGCAGAGGAGATGGTTGGGCTGAGGCCATTGAACCAGAGTGACGCTCGATAAGCAAAAGAGCATTGTCCCTGTGAAGTGTGACAGTGAGGGACTTTCAGTAGCTGTAGCGTGGATCTCCTAAGGCACCATTTGTTAATTCGGTGTTGTAAGAGTTGAGACCCCAGAAGGTGCAAGGCCAAGGTAGATTTTGTTTGCCATGGAGCAGGTGAGAAACTTTATGCGGTTTGATAGTTGGAGCCAGCCGGTCTGAGTGTACAGGTCACGTGTGGGTGAGACGGTGAGCACCAATGATGAGCTGACATGCCTTATTTAAGGCAGTTGAGAGGCGTCTAAGGGTTGTGGTTGTGGCCGAGCCATAAATGATGAGACCATAGTCTAATACAGAGATCACAGAGCTCAGGACTGCAACCTTCTAAGCTTCTGGCGTGAGGTGTGGTCTGTGTTTGTAGAGGAGACCAAGACGTGTATTAGCAGCTCTAGCTACATTATCTACATGAAGTCCATAGGAGAGATTAGGGTCAAGCTGTATCCCTAAGTATTTGAAGGACCCCACCTGATCTAGAGTGTTCCCCTGGGTGGTGGAGATAGCCAAGTGGTGTAGCTTGTGTGGGTTATGAGAGCTGCAGAAGAGCACAGATTTGGTTTTCTTGTCATTGAGGACCAGCTTATGATTAAGAAACCATGTCTCTACAGAACTGAAACCAAGTTGAAGGTTGTGTTGAAGAGTTGCAGGATCTTTGTGTGTGGAGAATACAACAGCATCATTGGCATTTAGTATGATCTGCTCAGAGCCGTGGTAAGGGAGGGAGTTTAAGAAAAGGCTAAAAAGGAGGAGGCCCAGTATGGATCCCTGTGGGACACACGAGCGAACAGGCAGGGTGTCAGAAAGAGCGTCCGCAATTTTTACTCTCTGCGACCGGTTTTCTAAGTAGCTTTTAAACCAGAGAGAAGAGTCAGGTGATAGCCCGGCATTCAGTAGTTGGTGTATTAGGAGTCCATGGTGTGCTGTATAGAAGGCCTTGGAGAGGTCGTCGAAAATGTCCCCTGTGAGAAGGCTGTTGTCAAGGGATTTGTGCAAAGCTCCAGTGAACTCAAGAAGGGCCGTGGTGGTGCTGTGACCTTTCCGGAAGCCGTGTTGTTGTGGACAAGGTATATTGTATTTATCCAAGTGGTCGGTAAGTTGATCAGCCATGATGCGCTCGAGTGCCTTAGAGAGTGGGGGCAGTATGGAGATATGGCAATAATTTGAGTGATTCGTCTTATCCCCACTTTTATGGACGGGTGTCACGGTGGCTGATTTCCATAGGTCCGGGAATTTTCCACAGCTGAGAGAGAGGTTTAGGATTTTTGTTAATGGATGAATTACCTCATCGAGGGTGAGTAACAGAAGCTTAAGGTCCAGGGTATAGCTACTAGATCTAGATTTAGAGATAACTGCAGTAATATAGCGGCGAGCTTCATTCAGCCTTACCTCCCTGAAGTAGAAGAGGGGATGATTAGACTGAGGGGCTGAGGTATTTGGGGAGTAGGTCCTGTTTTCGAAAAAGTCATGGGGTAGAACAGCACTAAGGTCCTTGATATTGTCCCAGAAAGCACGACCATTTCCCCATGTATTGGTGAGAGCGTCTTTGTAATAGGTGGATTTCATTAGCCATATGGCTTTAGTGAGGCATTTCGTGCTTGTTTGTAATTTTGGATGTCCAGTTGTTTGCCAGTGGCCCTGGCAACTGCCCAGAAATGATCCCTTAGTTTCAGCTGTGAGAGAAGAGCCGCGATGACCCATGGGTTAGAGAGAGATTTTGTTTTGCACCTTTTAGCAGGGGCAAAGAGGTCGCAGGCTTTGTTGAAAATTGAGATGAAGTGATCAAGAGCCAAGTTAACATCTGTTGCTTCATAGATGGGTAGCCAGTCTTGTAGAAGCAGGTGTTGTTTGAGATGTGGAAGTTTTCCACGAGGAAGGACTCTGCTAGCGATAATTTTGGGAGGGGGCTTAAAGAATTTGTTAGACCATGCACACATGATTGGGGAGTGGTCACTGAGAGAGTCTGGGAGAATGGTCGTATGAGAAATCCTTGTGGGGTGAGTGGTGAGGACCCAATCCAAGAGGGTACTGGTGCCAGTCTTGTTTTTAATCCTAGTAGGGGAGTTTACCATTTGTGTGAGGTTAGCAGCTGAGATGGAGTCTTTGTAGGCACTGGCGCTCGATGCTAACCAGTTTATGTTGAAATCCCCTAGTAGAATAAGTTCAGCTTTGGGAGGATGAGAGTTGTTAAAGTTTAGGACATCGTCGAATCCATGTTTAGGGTCCCTGGTCGGGATGTATATGGAGACAATAGTCAGGGCTTTATGGTTGGGACCTAGGATGATTTTTATTGGCAGAATCTGGGCTGAGGCAGAAAGTGATGGAGTTGCTACAGGGTGCCAAGACAGGGAGTCTTTGATATAGATTGCGCAACCACCGCCTTTTTTGGATATCCGGTCCAGCCTGTGGACATTGTAGCCCTGTATTATTACTGCTGAGTCAGGAACTTTAAGTGGCAGCCAAGTTTCCACCACAGCAAGGATGTCAGGGTTGTGTTGGCATATGAAGGCTTGGAGTGCATCCAGCTTTGGTAGTAGGCTGCAGATATTAATGGTTGCAAGGATAAGGGCACCTGGAGTTTGTGTGTGGCCTGAGCTTCTAGGGCCAGGATTGGGATGAACGCTGCCTGAGATGAGAAGGAGGAGGAGTAGGAGTTTCAAGGAGCAGAGTCGCAGCTCTTTGAGATAGTTTTGATCATTGTTTCCAGGAGTAGAGGTTGCAAGGTTCCAGGCAGTATCCCATATGGACTGCAAGGTGGTACAGTGTAGAGAGGTGGCCACACTTGTTGAGATTAGTGGTCGGGTTAAGTAACCAGGAATATCCAAACGGTGCACCAAGCACAAGTCTCGAGTGGAAGTGGAGAGTCCCCTTGGAGTAGCAGTGGAAACCAGAGTAGAGGGTGGTGGGAGTGGGTTGGGGATGGGGTTGGCTAGGCCCAGGGAGAGAGAGAAAAGAGGGGGGGCAGGGCAAGGAGGAGGAGGAGAGGCGAGAGAAAGGCAGAGAGAGAACCCACATGGCTTACTTACTAGAGATAGAGATATAGCCCTCTAGTGGTGAGAGGATATAATCTGCCAATGGAAAAGTCAACAAAGAGGGTGCATCAGGGAAGACCTGAGTGTAGGAAGAGAAGTCTTAGGAATTGCAGTTGAATGCACTGGCTGTGGTGCAACTGCTGTTACAATGTACGCCATTTAAGACCATGTCAAAGGAAGAGTGATCACCTAAGTGACCCAACATCTGTTTGATGTGCTTCCAGAAAAGCCTAGAGTTATGGGCAGTGGAGCTAAATAGTTGCTTGCAGTGAGAGCTTTTATTATGTCCGATTGCTATTCTGCATTCATTACACAGCGTATTATAAACAGACCAATCCACTGGGGATGAGGGGGCCTTAAACTGGAGCAATTTTTTATCTCTTTTGGTTAGTGTGATTGTTAGTGGGTGGTCCGGCCATTTGGAGATGGGGCCACACGCCCTTCTCCTTGTAAATGTGGCAAATTTGTCTTGTAGGTCAGTAAACACTGAAGTAAAGAACATACAAACATATGAAGAAGCCTGCAGAATAAGGCAATTTGTTCTATCTAGTCTGCTTGTATTGCAGGGTCCTCAGTTTAAGCTAGAGGCCCTGCCCACCCTCTGATCCACCATTCCCCTTTGTCTGCCCCTCCCTTGATCCTTGTTTTCCATTAACTCTCTCCCACCCTCTCTTGAAGCTGTCCATCATCTTCATTGAAACCATCACTTCCAGAAGCCCTTTCCAACCTGCCACCACTCTCTTCATGAAGAAGTGCCTCCTAGCCTCCCTCCACCCTGCAACTTGAGACTTGTGTCCCCTTTTGTTTTGGTTTCTGCTGAGCTTAAAGAGACCCTCCTTGTCCATCCTATTTTATTCCTTTCAAATACTTGAAGGTGTAAGTCGTGGCCCTCGTCTCTTTCCTCTCCCCCAGGGAGTACATGTTTAGGGCTTCCAACCTCTCCTCATACGTTCTGCGCTGCTGGCCCATGATCCTCTTCATTGCCTTCTTTTGGACTGTCTCCAGCAAGTTGTCTTTTTTAAGGTATGGACACCAATACTGTACAGTGTATTATGACAGGGTTGAATAAGACCCTGTCCCATTTGTTACATGGAAAGAGTTAAAAGCAAGGATCTGTTCTATCCTCTCCTTTTCTGTCTCTTGTCTGTCTGATTGCACAGATTTTCTTGTGAGACCTAGGAACTGATCACTTTTTTTTTTTTTTTTTTGGTATCAGCTCCCCGATCTCCCTGCAGGGACTGTGCTCCCACCCTTGCCGACTCCCTATGCCCAGGCTTGCCCCTCCAAGGTCAGTGGTAACCTGCCCTACTTCCCAGGGTGGGGCTATGGAGCGGCCTAACCTGGGACACAGTAGGCATTGGAGGCGGCGGAACAGAGCTTCATGCTTTGGGGCCGGCATTTTTTGACAGTTGTATCGGGGCAGGGATGTGCAATGACGGCCAGTGTCCACCCCTTCCCCACTGATACGGTGTCGCACCTGTGTTACCCTGGCCTCCTCAGGGATCTGTAGCATGCCAGACACACACCCCCCACCCCCAGAGAAGGAGAGCAGTCCCAAGGACACTCAGTCCTTCTCTCCCTGCCAGCCCTCCGACGTCCCGAGTCCGTTCCCGAAACTGGGTCATCGGCGTTGCAGACAGACGCCCTGTCTCTGCTGAACTGATCATTCTGATGGTCTTGTGATTCTCCACCTTCAGCTATCTCTCTGCTTTCACTTGCTGTTTCAGTCTTTTCTTTCTACTTGCTTATCTGGTTGTAGAGATGTATGAGAATCTGTATGTGAAACTGGGATCCCTTTGTTTAACAATGTATATAGTTATATTGTTGAAATGATTGCAAAAAGCTATTTGGAACTCAGGAGATTAACTTTGAGATGCTAAGCTCATTTGCAGAGTTGTCAACAGGAGATAAATTTTAGGGCACCATATTCTATTTTGTTGTACCTGCAAAGAAATTGACAAGTTCTGATACATTTTGTGAGACATAATATACCTCTTTAACAAGCTCAGGTTGCAGAAGTTAATTGCCAGGCAAAGACGCCTGATAAAAAAGAAAAAACAAAAAGACAACAATCATCGGTTGGAGGGAGAGCAAGACTGAAACTTAAAATTAGAGATACCCTCAGAAGAAGGACTTTGTTTTGTTTGAACTGCCTATGTTTAAAAAACATTCTGTACATTTTTTTTACTTTGTTACTGTTATTGATAATAAAACGCTACTTGCAAATGTTATAGCTGCTCCTTATTTTTCTATGCTTCTTAACCTATGCCTCAATGACAGATGGCAGTTTACACCATGCATACTGTAAGCCAGGAGTTTTGTGCGTGGGGTACTAGACCTGGTACCAGGGAAGCACAGAAGAAAGGTATGGGTCCTGCAACAGCAAGCCCAGGAGTCATTACCAGAAGAATGAAAGCCAAACTAGGTGAGACAAAAGTCCAAACTGACACTATACAGCCAGCACCAGTGGTGGAAGAAGAAGAACAAGAAGGGACAGTACCTGAGAGCATGTCCGCCTTCTTCTAATGGTGGGCTGTACAAAAAGAGTAGGTCTGACAAGTGTGGTCAGACAGGAATCCAGCAGAAGTGTTTCAAGAATAGGCACACCCACCAAACGGATGGCTGGCAGTAGTGCACCTAACAGAAACACCATGGAGTGGCCAAAATATGACTTCTGGGCAGTGAAGGAAATGATGCAGATGGTGAAAACCTTAACAGAACTGGTGAACTGGTTCACAGAACAATGGATGGAGGCTGAGCAGAGATACCCATGGGTCTAAGTAATCCCCCAGGGGCAGCACTGTGAGTCTGCCAGGAAAGGCAAGCCTCTGAACAAGTTGGACAAGGTCGAGAGACCCCATCTGTTGCAGACAAAGGCCAGATGAAGTCCATTCAAAGTACTGACAACCAGATCTTACTTGGAGGAAGCTTTTGCAGCAGGCCAACAGCAGCAGGATTTAGCCATCAGGCACCAGGACCACACGGAAACCTTCTAGCTAGCAGTATACCATGGGGGAACCGCCCACCACTGACGTCACCCTCTGACTTTGGCCTACTCTATAAAGATGGGTGGTCACCCATGCCCTCCTCAGTTTTTTCCCGCCATCGCCACGTGCACGTCAAACCTTAGTGGATGCTTCAGCTTCAGTCGACCGCCATTTCCCATGCTTGCTGCATTTTTTAAATGTTCTCTATTTTCTTTAGTTTTTAACATCACTTTTTCGGTGTTACCGACATCGAGTTTGTGTTCTCCACCTGCCTCGTCTTCTGACCACTCCACAGACTGTGCCTGCAGCAAACAGATTCCTGAAAGACTGTCACTCTGCTTGTATCTTGTGCCTATGTCCCAGCCACAACACCGAAGCCTGTCAGATCTGCCAGAAATGTAACCAGGTCACTCTGAGATATTGTCTAAAAATCTTGGAGAGCCATCTAATCAAGCAGAAGATCGTCATAATGGAAAAGCAGCTGTAGGCCAGGAGCTCTTTGTTCTCAGTCCTGGGAAACATCTGGTGGGAAGCACAAACACTGGAACCAGGACTGATCTGCTTCCCGCTTGCGGTCTCCCCATAAACCTTTAACCGTGTTGGGGTCATCTTCCCGGGGTGGAGGAGATGGCCCTAGGGCTGTGACTGCCCTTACTCCCACAGGGCCTGTCTTTATCTCTGTCATGGGCGGTGGCTCCTCAGGGCAGGTGACTTTGTCTCCTGCTCTTCAGCCATGCCGCTCAGGCCCATCACTTCTGCGGGTTCTCAGCCAGGAGGCTTGGCTGTCATGGGTGTGACTGCCGTTGCCCCCCCCCCCCGGCCAAGGCACTCCCTGCATAGGTGCCCTCTACAAGGCTCGACACCAGTTCTTCAAACAACATGAAGTCTTGCTGTATTCTGACTATATGCAGTTAGCCCTTCCAGTTCAACTGCCCCCGGAGATGAAAGAGTTAACTCATAGAATGTTGAGTTTGAGCTCGGTTTTAAAACCCCTGTCCCTGGTTCATTCTGTGTAACTGCCAGATTCTTTACTCCGCCTGCCTGTGAAGTCGCTCCAGAGATTTCTCCTTGCTCACTTTGGTTAAAGTGTTGTTTTTTTCAAACCGGGTTTTTCAGTTCTTCAAGCCTGTGTTCCTCGGTACAGGTTAGGTTAGACTAGACTAGGTTTACTTCAATTTCGGTAAGTTTTCAGCTTTCTTTTTTGTTTGTGTAACCGAGAGGAAACCGAGGAAAGCTTGTGTTATTTTTGAGGTAAAGTCTTTAAGTTGTTGTAGATTTTAGTTTGGGATTTGGTTTGTTTTTGGTTTAAAAAAAAAAAAAAGACTTTTTCTAGTTTTTTTTCAATCGACCATTGAACCGGTCGTTAACCAAAAACAGTTCTTAGTTGCTCTGGTTCAACCACCACCTAAGAGTAACTTGGCTTATCAGTGCTCGTTGTGTCAGAGAAGCCCAAGAAGAAAACCAGTCCCACTGAGTTTCGGCACTGCACAGAGTGTGGGGAGGCATTTGCCAAGGCTGACCCCCACCTTATCTGTGTTTACTGTCTGGGGTTTGACAGACTGCCAGATTTGTTAAGAACTTTCTGAAAGCCACGCTGGATTAGTGTTTGTCTAGGCTTAAGGAAAGAGTGGCTGAACGGTCCACTGATCCAGATGGCTATTCCGGCTCCTGAAGGAGTCGGGGAACTGGAGGAGGTGCCTTCTGACCAGGGCGATACCTCCCTGACCAAAAAAAAGGCAGATACCAAGGAGTCGGTACCTGTGAAAAAGAAAAAAATCTGCCAGTTCGGAGCCAATGGTTGCCGCTCCAACCACAGAAGAGATTGCTAAAGCTATACAAATCATACAGTCTTTACAAACCAGACCAGGTGAACAGAGACCGGGTCATAAAGGACATACTGTACTTCGGTCCGGTCACCTGTCCGTTCACTTCCCACTGGTTCATACGATCCAGAGGCTTACTATGAGCTGGAGTGGGAGGAAAAAGAATAAGAAAATTTGGGTGAACCCATCGAGCCCGATGTTTCCCCTGATAGACCAGAGTCTGTTTCTCCTCCTAGGCAGCCTGGGGTATCCTCCTCTCATTATTTATTCGTTCTTTAAAAATGTTGCTGATACTTTACAGTTGCCTACTCTGGAGGCAGATGAGGAGGAGCCAGACTTAATCAAAATGATGGTTGTTCTGGACATTGAGACTTTCAATACCTCTGCACAATTCCCTTAAGAAACAGACAAACAAAACTCTGCAGATGCCAATCTCCATACCCCCTGTGGATAAAAGGATGGACAAGAGGTATACACTGTCTGGCAGTGGTACAGAGTTCTTGTATAATCACTGTAGCCATGTAGGGGTGGTTCAGGCTTCTGTCTGTGATAAGGCTGTCATTCCCCTGGCTTCATACCCTCCTGAAAAGGATTCTCGAAAGATTGATGCCATAGCCAAGAAGCAGTATTTGGCTGCTTCAGTGGGTATTAGGCAACCTTCTTATATGGCATATGTAGCCAGATATCAGAACTCCAGGTGAGAGTCTGTTTTGGAGCTGGCTAAGAGTACTCCACCTCAGTTAGCCAAGGATCTTATTTTTTTATTTATTTGACTATTCGGAAATAACCTTTGAGCAATGTGCTCTTTTTCAAAGGTTCCACGTCAGCAGTAGTGGGTGACAATACATTTAGGGAACACAACACTCAATAGAGAATAATATAACATTGTTTTACATTGCATTACTTAATGAGGAAGCAATAAACTTAGTACACATTGTATTTACTTAGTGTCTTAATGATTATAGGAAAGGTTAAAATGTGGTGAGAAAAGTAGGTCTAAGAAATAGAAGAGGCTGCGAGGTGTGGAAGGAGGTTGACCTAACTTTATAAATTAAGGCTGCAGCCATGAGAGCAGGCTTTGTCAGGTAGCACTGGCAGTAGGGGGTATGGAAGAAGGATGGCAGGTTAAGGTAGCCAAAGAAAAGGGTGGAGTGCTAGGAGCCGACTAGTTAACCAAGTGGGTGGATAGCACTGGTAAAGAAAGGGAAGGGAGAGTGTGGTGCTTGGTATGAGTAGATTTGATTGAAAGTAGGACTTAGGTGAGGAGGAGGGAGGGAGGGCTGAAATAGGGGATTGGGTGGGAGGGTGGGAAAACCCAAGACTAAGGTATGGCGCATGTACAAGATGGGGGGGGGCTAGGACCGTCAGACTACCATTGTCCTTGGCCAGCTTTGGAGTAAGGTGTGTAGGTGGACAAGTGATGAAGGGTAGAGGGTCATTTGGCTGTCCTACGTACACACTGACTACTGACAGCAAGATGAAACTTCAGTTCCTTTTTGAAGGAAGAGAGACTCTCAATGTTAAATACACTAGTAGGAACCTCATTCAGTCAGAGAGAGGCTCTGTAAGCAAAGGACCTTTGGCCAAGGGAAGTTCTCCAGAAAGGAGCAGCCAAGGTGGCTCGATTTATGCCTCTTGCCTGATAGCATGACTGATTTGCTTGCATGATCGCTGCTATGCTGGGATGAGCTTTTCCCTGATCTGACTTTTTTCCCCATCAAGCACGTCTGGAACTTTTTTCTACAATTCAGATTTCAACCAATTAGTTTGCTCATACAGAGAGAAAGTATGAGCTGGTTTATCCACTCCAGTTGCCAGTTTATGGGCTTTATTAAGAGCAGTCATGACACGTTTGAGAGCAGTTTACGATGCTGCACCATAGACATTCAGGCCAGAGTCAGGATGGAGCTGGAGATTGATGGTCGGAGGGCAGTAGGGGTAAGATATTGTTTGTGTCTATGTAGGACACCCAGCCTTATATTGACTGCTTTTACTACTAGGTCAGTGTGTTGTGAGAATGATAGCATATCATCTATAGTGACCCCAAGGTACTTGAATGAGTTTACCTGTTCGAGGGGAGCATCCTTATTGTTGAGAATGGTCAGGACTGATTCATTTTCTTATGTTGATGGCTTGAAATCAGTATAAATTTGGTCTTTTTATAGCTGAGGAATAATTTATGTGAATGCACTCTTCCAGCTGGCAGAAAGTTGTCTGTAATTCCTTTTGAAGCAGTTCAGGCTTTGTGTTAACTGCCCAATATTATAGCATTGTCCTCATACAAACTTATTTTGCTTTTGCAGGCATTAGGGAGATTGTTCAAAAATGAACTAAAAGGGAGAGGACCAAGGATGGATCCTTGCGGGTCTTCCAGTGAAATTTTCCTGGCAGCTGAGGTAGTGAGCCCAATTTTAACACTGTATGTCCTGAGGGACAACTAGTCCTTGAACCAGTGGACAGATTCAGAGGCAGTCCCAAGCAACAGCATTTTCTGAAGCAGGATTGGGTGGTTGACGGTGTCAAATGCCTTTATGAGATCTATGAAGATAGATCGCACATACTTGCCTTCATCCATAGCCTTATGCACGTATTCAGAGAATTCAACTAAGGCAGTAGCCATGCTGTGGTTCCTGTGAAAGCCGTGCTGCTGGGAGCATTGCAGATCATACTTTTGTAGGTGCACCGAGATCTGGTCAGCAACAATTCTCTGTAGCGCCTTAGAGAGGGGTGATGAAATTGAAATTGGTCAGTAGTTGACAGTATTAGGTATTTCCCCACTTTTGGAAATGGGTCACCATAGCCAGCTTCCATACAGATGGAAATTTAATCAGGGCAAGAGACTTATTAAATATTTTGGTGATGGGGGCAATAACTTCATTAAGTGCCAAGGCAATCAACTTCAGCCACTTCAAAGCAGCCACTTCAAAGAGTGGGGTTATTCTAGATGCCCTACAAGGGGCATGCCTTAGACAACTAGTATTGGAGCCCACTCGAGAGGGAGCAATCTTAGACCTGGTTCTCTCAAATGGAGATGAAGAGAGGATCACAGATGTAGAAGTGGGTAGCCATCTGGGAACTAGTGACCATCGGACAGTATGGTTCACAATAAACACAGCATTAAAGTCAAGCCATACAAAGGCAAAAGTACTGGACTTAAGGAGGGCTGACTTTGCCAAAATGGGTGAGTGCCTAAGGAATGCACTAGCAAATGGGCAGGAAGGAGGGGTGGAAGAACAATAGGCAATAATAAAACTGCCATCACAGAGGTAACAAGCCTTTGTGTGAAGCAAATTAACAAAACGAACGATGTAAGAAACCACTATGGTTCTCAAAGGAAGTGGCAGGAAGGTTCAAGAGAAAAAGAAAGCATCTCAGGAAGTACAAGGAATCACAGAAGGAGCAGGACAGGGAACTGTATCAGTTAAAGCAAAAGGGAAGCTGGGAAGGCAGCACAGAACAGTAAAGGCCCAAACCGAGGAAAAGATAGCCAACTCAGTTAAGAAGGGGGATAAAACCTTTTATAGGTACATCAGGAAGCGAAGGAAAACCAATGGAGGGTTAGTGAGGCTTAATAAAGAGGAGGGAGGGTGGGCAGAGGGTGACTGTGAAAAGGCAGAGATACTAAACAAATATTTTTGCTCAGTATTTACAAAAGAAGTGGGGGAGGTACTTAAAACAAACAGTAGAAACACTCTGGATACAGAGTTGATACCAGCCATTTAGAAGAAAGGTTCTGAAAGAACTCTTAAAACTGAAGGTGGACAAAGCAATGGGCCTGATGAGTTCATCCCAGAATTCTAAAAGAACTAAGGGTAGAACTAGTGACACCACTGACTACCCCCTTTAACAAATCATGGGAGAATGGGGTGGTACCCGAGGACTGGAGAAGGGCAGATGCGATTCCCCTTCACAAAAGTGGGAGCAAGACAGAAGCAGCAAACTACAGACCTGTTAGTTTAACCTCAGTGGTAGGGAAAATGATGGAATCACTTCTGAAGGAAAGAATTGTTGAGTATCTAGAGGCCAGAGGGGCTCAGGACCCAAGGCAGCATGGATTCACAGCGGGAAGGTCATGCCAGACAAATCTGATAGATTTCTTTGACTGGGTGACCAAAGTAGTAGATCAGGGAGGGGCTGTAGACATGGCCTACCTAGACTTTAGCAAGGCATTTGACACAGTCCCACACAAAAGATTAATATACAAGTTAGCCAACCTGAGAGTGGGTCCCAAGATGACAGCCTGGGTAAAGAATTGGCTGGAGAATAGGACACAGAGAGTAATAGTAAATGGAGTCCACTTTGAAGAAAGGGGGGTTACTAGTGGGGTACTGCAGGGTTCAGTATTAGGACCGGTCCTCTTCAATGTCTTTATAAGCGACATTGCAGAGGGACTGGAAGGAAAAGTATGTCTCTTTGCAGATGACACAAAGATCTGCAATAGAGTTGATGCACAAGGTGGGGTGGAAAGGATGAGAAGGGACTTGGCAAGGTTAGAGGAATGGTCAAATGTATGGCAGCTTAGATTCAGTGCTAAGAAGTGCAAGGTAATGCACCTGGGAAACAAAAACCCAGGGGAAGAGTACACAGTGAGGGGTGAGATACTAACAACAACAAAAATGGAAAGGGACCTGGGGTAGTCATATCAGATGACCTAAAGGTGGGCAAGCAAGTGAGAGGGCAGCAAGGAGGGCTGGGGGATACTGGGATGCTAGGGAGGCATCACCAGTAGAAAACAGGAAGTTATTATCCTCCGTACAGACAGTTGGTGAGACCCCATCTGGAGTACTGCGTGCAGTTCTGAGACCCAAGTCTGCAAGGACATAGACAGGATGGAGGCTATCCAGAGGAGGGCAATCTAAATGGTGCAGGGTCTGCACTGGAAGACATATGAAGAGAGACTTAAGGAGCTGAATATGTATAGCCTCGGAGGAAAGGAGGAGAGGGGACAACCCAGAAACTTTCAAGTATCTCAAGGGAATCAACAAAGTCCAAGAGGGTAGCATCTTTCAAAAAAAGAGGTGTGCAAGAACAAGGGGGCACAATTTGAAGATAGAAGGGGGGCGGCTCAGAGGTAATTTAAGGAAGTATTTTTTCACAGAGAGGGTTATGGATTCATGGAATGGCCTTCCGGAGGAGGTTGTGGAGTCAAAAACAGTGGTGGAATTCAAGCATGCATGGGACTGTCATAAGGCAATTCTAGGGGGTGGGGATAGGAAGAAGTAGGATGCTGGTTAACTAGGATCTGCAGCCTATCCAATAGGTAGGGAAATGGGCCGACTGGGTGGGCCAAGCGGTCCTTATCTGCCGTCAAAATCTGTGTTTCTATATCGATGTTGTCACTGCCAAGCCTAGTTTTACCTAGCACATTTAGAACGTAGGTTTTGCCTCCTTGACAGTGACCCGTTTGAAGTAGAATCTAGCCTGAGTGAAATTGGGTACCGACGCAGTCTGAGGTGGATCAGCTGAGGCGAGGTATTCCGGAGGGTGGATAGTACTTAAGTCTGTGAATGCAGAGTTAAATGCTTCTGCGATAATTTGGGGATCTGTGGTGGGGGTGCCATTTATGTTAAGCATGGTGGGTTGTTTCTTGACTTCTCTATCCATCAGTTCCTTAATGCTTTCCCAAAACTGCTTCCCATTGCCCTAGTTCCTATCCATCTGGTCCTTGAAGTATTTTGTTTTGGCTAGTCTTCTGAGGTGAGTACACCTATTTCTAGCAGCCCTGTAATTTTAGTGGTCAGTTATGTTGCCAGAGTTCCTGGCCCTACTCCACAGGTTGTCCCTGGCCCTAATCTCATCAAGTAATTTGTGAGTGATCCACTCATTTGTGGTTTCTCTAATTTTCCTTCTTCTGAATGGTGCATAAACATCACAGATCTCATTAAATTTGACCACAGTGTTTCCGGGCAAGGTCAATGCCCTGCGCTTCATCTAAGATGGCCCAGTCAACCTGTGATATGGCTGCCTTAACAGTGCCAGCTTGTCCTCTTTTAAGCACACTGCTCTGGATTGTGATTAGGGGATTTCTATGCTCCTTACTGGCCCATCTACAAATAACCTGGGAGTGGTCACTTATGCAGTCAGAAAGTACTGCAATGTCCTTGATCCTGGAGGGACAACAATATAGGATCCAATCTAGCAGCATGCAGGTATCCCTCTTGTAGTTTATTCTAGTGGGTTCAGAGACCAACTGGGTTAGGTAAGCATTGGCAACCTGGTCCTTTTACGTATTAGTGTTCTTACTAAGCCAGTTGAAGTTAAAATCACCAGTGACTATGACGTCAGAGTTCCTTTTAGCATTCGAGAGAGCTTCCATGACTAAGCCAAGCTCCTGTTTCGCTTTGTGTGGAGGCGGGTAGACCGAGGCAAATATGAGCATTTTGCCATGTCTGCCTAAGAGGAGTTGAACTGCAAGCAGCTTGTAGCTGGTAGTAGCACCAGTTATTGGCAATACACTCCCCTGAATAGATTCATTAACATAGATGAAGCACCCCCCACCCCTTTTTCCATTCCTATCAAGCCTGAATGAGTAACGAAATTGAGTTGTTCTTATTGTTTTGTGTCAGCTAGGTCTCCGTTAAGCAGATAATGTCAGAGCAGTGCAGTTGTGCTCAAGCTTGGAATTGGGCAGATTTGGAGAGCAGACTGCAGATATTCATTGTGACAATTTTTAGTCCACATTCATTTTTTCTCCCCGTCAGGCATATGAAGGGAGGGACCTGGGGTGGGACGCACATCTCCTGACAGAAGGATCAGTAAAAGAAATATGTCCCTGGCTTTCTTTAGATGTCGAAGAACATATTTGCCCCTTCTGCGGTGGCTCCTATCAGATGTGGTGAAAACCCTATGCCCCTGAGGATGAGCAATCGGTCGAACCAAGACTAACAACCCCTTGAGGATGGAAAATAGGGTAACATGCGGCAGTACTGGAGTGAGGGGACATTTCCTACTAGCGAAGGACAGTGTTTCAACTCGAGACCTGCCATTTGTGGGTGTGGCAGTGTGGAGTCTGCATGTATTTTGAGGTAGTGGGAAGAGCCACTGGCCTGTGAGTGGGTGGATAGTGAGGAGGAACACCAATGACACCACAAAGGGCAGTGCCATGTATTCTGTCTGGGTATCTTGGTGGTAGAGCTAAAATACTAGCTGCCTCTTGAGAACGGGCTTTTTGGGGGGCAAACAACCAATCCAGTGAAGAGAGGTGGGTACTAGCCCTGAGAAAAGAGCATTTGATAATAGTAGGAGGTGGGGGTGGGTGCGGGGGCCGAAAATCAGGGCTCCTGTGCAGTCTCAATAATATTTAGAGCTCTGTTTTACAGTTAATTTAATGCCAAGGCTGTGCACAGAACCAAACGTCCATTACACAGAAGAGCCACCCGTTAAAGTGAGTGGGTAGTGCTGCTCCAAATTAGCTGAAATTATCGCAGCAGTCCAAATTAATTTCCATGCGGCAGATTAGGTTGAGTGCCAGGCGGCTGTCCTGTGACGCTTGCAACGTTCTCTGGCTAGTCTGAAACACCAGTGGTATAGGAGCATTAGGCAGTCACACCCAATAGCAGACTGGCCTGGGGGTCCAATCTGAGGCAGCATGCGTTCAGACTGTAAAAGTTCAAAATTGAAGGGAACATACCTGTCCTTGCATGGGGAGGGCAGGCGCACAGTGTATGTGCTTGGGGCTGGACGAGAATCTGGAGCAAGTAGTCAAGGGCGGCATTGAAGCTTCCAAAGTTCAATTTCATTTAGCTGTAGATTTGAATGATGTATCCTCTAGGGTTATGGCTACTGCGGTCTCTCTAAGAAGATTTTCTTGGCCTAGATGTACTAGTCTTTCCCAGGATACCCAATCAAAAGCTATGGATTTCCCTGTTGTCCAGAATTCTCTGTTTGGAGAGCAAACGTACATGAAGAAAATGGATGAGTACAGGGTGACTTACAGGAATGCAACTGTTAAGGAAAAGGCTGCACTGCCACAGAAGCAGCAGGCTAAGCCAGGCAGAGGCAAGCCTTATCAGAGGCCTTTCTACTAGGCCCAGGTGTTCCCTGCTTACCAGCAGCAAAGAGGGTATTTCAGGGGTAGAGACATGAGGGGGTGTAAGCAGGGTTGCATCCACCTCTCAGCCTAGGACGCCTGCCAAGCAGATATCCTGATGTGTCAGCAAGGGCCACCTCCTCATTGCCAGTAGGGGTCAGGCTGGCTGACTACTTCCAAGCCTGGCAAGCCAATACCACAGACAAGTGGGTCCTGGAAGTAGTAAGCCAGGGACTTGCTCTAAATTTCAAACAATTTCTATGAATAAGAGCAAGGTCATTCAAACCTGACAGCAGTTCAGAGATGACTCTTTTGGAAGCAGAGGTTACCAAACTTCTGGAACACAAAGCTGTGGAACCTTTTCCTTCTCTTCACAAGGGAAAAGGGCTGTACTCAAGATATTTCCTTACCCTAAAGAAAACTGGGGAGTGGTGGCCCGTTCTAGAGCTGAGGTATCTCAACATGCATCTGACAAAACCCACATTCAAGATGGTGACCCTAACCATGATCCTTCTTACCCTCAGGCAAGGTGATTGGCTAGCTTCCTTGGATCTCAAGGATGCTTATTTTCATATTTCAATCGGATACTCTCAATGAAAGTACCTAAGGTTCGAATTGCCTTCAGGCCACTATTAGTTCAGGGCAATGCCCTTTGGCCTTACCTCAACCCCCAAAGCAGTCACAGAATGCCTGGCATTGGTTGTAGTTCACCTGAGAAGATAAGGAGTGGCTGCATTTCCCTGTCTGGACAACTGACTAGTCGTGGGACACTCCCCCCAACAGGTAAGGGAGGCCTTGGTCTGGTGCCGGATACCCTCATATCCTTAGGAGTACTGGTAAACCTAAAGACGTCAGTGCTGGAACCTGTCCAGATCTTAGATTTCATAGGAGCAGAGCTGGGCACAGTTCAGGCAAAGGCTCTCCTGCCAGTTGGAAGGGCAGACGACCTCATTCAGCTGGCAAACTCTTTTCACCTACATGTGTCGCGTCCAGCAAGACACTTTCTCCAGCTCCTCGGACACATGGCAGCATCCACAGCAGTGGTTCCAGGAGCCAGGTTTCAGGTGAAGGATAATCAGTTTCATCTCAGGTCCTTTTGGTCCCAGAGAAGGGATTCCCTATCCAAACTGAACCCAGTGACAGCCACCTTGATACAGGCATTACAGTGGTGGAAGGACAGGGACAACCTGAGGGAGGGTGTACCATTCCTCCAGCAATGTCCTGCAGTGGTTCTGACCACAGATGCTTCCCTCCTGGGGTGGGGAGCTCATTTAGAGGACCACACTGCTCATGGGACATGGTCTCACCAGGAGTCTCTTCTCCACATCAGCCTATTGGAGCTCAGAGCAGTGACCTGGCACTTCAGTCATTTGTAAAAATGGTACAGGGGAAGGTAGTTCAGGTAAGGACAGACAATGCCACCACCATGTACTATATCAACAAGCAGGGAGGGAGGGACAAGGTCCTCTGCCCTGTGTACGGAAGCAGTGAAGATCTGGAGTCTGGCTTATTCTCTCAAGACCTCCCTCCAGTAGTGCACTTGCCAGGCAAGGACAATGTCCTGGCAGATACTCTCAGCAGAATAAATCAGTCACCACGAGTGGGCTTTGAACAGGGAAATATTGCATGCAGTGCTCAGGAGATGGAGCACACCAGAGACTGATGTTTGTAGCCCCAGACAATCATCAGCTACCTCAGTTCTGTTGCAGTCCTCAAGCTCTGGGTTCAATGTCTCTGGATGCACTGATACAGGACTGGACAGGTAAATTCCTGTATGCCTTTCCTCCCGTTCCCTCTGATCTTCAGAGTAGTGATCCAACTCAGGAGCAAGCCATCATCAGTGGTTCCGATTGCTCCGGATTAGGCCAGACAGCCCTGGTATCCCATGCTGCTGTCTCTGGCAGTTACCAGTCTGATCTGCCTCCCCAGGAGGCACAATCTTCTGACCTCCTCTCAAGGGAGGGTCCTATACCCCAATCTCAAGTCCCTCAGGCTCAAGGCCTGGCTCTTGAGGACCTAGAGTATTCAGGCTTACATCTCTCTGAAGGGGTCCTGGATATTTTGAGGGTTTCAAGAAAACCTGCCACCAGAAAGACTTATACTTCCTAATGGAGGAGATTTACTATCTGGTGTAAACAAAAGGAAATGCATCCACAGGCAGCCAGATTGGCAGTCCTTTTGGATTGTTTAGCCCATCTTCATTCTCTAGGCCTTCAGCCTTCTATTTTGAAGGTGCATTTATCAGCTGTTTCTGCCTCTCTCTCTCTCTCTCTGCAGGGAAGGGACCTTACCTGGCCTCTCCTTCAATCTTCAAGAAGTTCTTTAAGGGGTTGCTCCACCCACACCCCCATCACAGGGAGCCTATCCTTTCTTGGGATTTGAATATCTGCATGGCACAGCTAATGCAGCCCCATTTGAACCCATGTCTTCTGCTGAACTCAGGTATTGGGACATGGAAAACTGTCTTTCTGGTAGCCATAACCTCTGCAAGGAGGATTAGTGAGCTATAGGCCTTGTCAGTGGAGCCCAACTACATAGCACTTCATAGGGACAAGGTCATCCTTAGGACAAACAGGAAATTTCTTCCAAAGGTGGTCTTTAACTTCCACCTGAATCGGTCCATGACATTAACTGTCTTCTGTACTGAACATCCTAGTTCAGGAGAACGCAGACTGCATAGCCTGGATGTTAAGAGGTCTTATTAGTCACTTTTTTTTTTAATATCAATGTTTATTATATTTATATCGCATTAATATCACAGACAAAATTCCATCCATATTCCAGCAACGTTTTAACAGTTTCTAACATTACACTTATTATTTCACAACTGCCTAAAATAGACATCTAGGGCGGGATATTCAGAAGGGTTGTGCATGGCGCATGTTGCGCCATGTGCAACCCACTGATGTGCCCCGGTGTGATATTCAAACGGGGATTGAGCCTGGCACAAATCCCGATGCGCCGGAGCGCATCAGTAATTTATGTGGCGCAGGTAAGAGGGCGTGCCCATTCATACTCTGCACATCCCGATATTCAGCCCAGGATGTGCTGAGCCCATGCATGCGCAACCCCTACCTGCGCTGTACACAGGTGAACCAAAAAAAAAGGAGCAACAGCTAGCCACCCACAGGTGAGCTGCCATATTGCAGGGCGCAACACGGCAGCTGCCAAGTTCCGGCTGCACCTTTGTGGTGGCGCCCCCCCCCCATGCCCGATCATGGGCATATATAGAATAAGGATAGTCCCATATCCCTGGTGGTCCAGTGGACCGCTCGTAGCCAGATTGCGGGCATATGTAGTATAGTTAATAGTCCTGTATCCCTGGTGGTCCAGTAGACTGCTTGTAGCCTTATCGCAGGCATAGGTATGTTTAAAAACAGTTAACTCTATCCCTGGTGGTCCAGTGGACCACTCACATGTCGTGGGCATATGTCCTTATGTTGGTCCTAATATCCCTGGTGGTCCAGTGGACTGCATGCAGCTGATCGCGCGGAAGTCGGTGGGCTGCGAAAATGCCACCAATCCAACCCTGGTGGTCCTAAGCGGTACCCCCTCCCACCCGCCCACTGGGCCCCACCGCCCCTCCTCCCCGGTCAGCGGCGGCGGCAGCCCCACCCACTTGCTGCCCGCGCCACCGACTGACACCATACAGTAGGGCTGTCGCCCATTGGTCCTGGCGTGAGCCAATGGGCATGCAGCCATGCAAATACTACACAGTCCAGATATATTTCAATCAGACACTCACGCTGTGGACCAATAGGCGTACAGCTCTACTATACGGTGTCAGTCGTGAGCGACAAGTGGGTGGGAGCTGCCGCCTGCTGCTGACCGAGGGGCGGGCGGTGGGGCTCAGTGGGCGGGTGGGGGAGGGGTACCTCTAGAGCCACCAGGGTTGGATTGGTGGCATTATGTTTTATTGACGCCAGCGATCGGGCTGCGTGGGGTCCACTCATTCACCAGGGATATAGGACTGAACATAAAGACATATGCCCACATTGGGTGCGAGCGGTCCACTGAACCACACCAGTGATAGAATTAACTGTTTTAAATATACCATGCCCGCAATGAGGTTGCAGTGGTCCACTGGACCAGCAGAGATATAAGACTAATAAGCTTTAGCATATGCCCGACGATCAGGCTAAGCCGTCCACTGGACTACCAGGGTGTAGGATGTTCTCTATATACACATGCTCGGAACTGGCATTGGGGCACTTTGACGCGATTGTGGGGACGCTCGGTCCCGATGGTTGCAGCCTGGCAGGGCACCAGGTGCAAGTCGCCGGGGATCGTCGTGCCTGCATACAAATGGGGCCATAATCACATGCAAATGGACCTATTTGTGCCTTGCATACATTATGGCCCTATTTGCATGTGCACTTTTGAATATCGCGGTTGTTGCGCCTAGCACAACGGAACTTATGCTAGCGCATCCCCCTGTTGCATTCTGGCCACTTGGGCTGGCGCAGTGCCATTGCGCCATGTGCACTGCGGGTGGCCAAGGTGCGATATTCAATGATGCTGTGCCATGGCGCAGCTCCGTTGAATATCACTCTGTCAATGCCTCTGTGCAGCCTAGTTGCACTGCACCCAGGCTTGCGTCACAGCCTGATGCAGTCTGAATATCCCGCCCCTAGAGTGTAAATATAAAGTGCTAGAATACATAATTCACAATTGGATAACATAAATAATTTACTCTATAATCCCCTTCCCCTTTCTCCCTGCAACTAATCGTGTATGACTATAAATAATAGAATTCTGTAATAACTTTGCTAGAATTATTATATAGCTGTATACTTATAGACAATTCAAACAGACATTTCTTAGTTCAGATACAGAAGGGACTAGAAAAATAAAAGAAATAAAAAGGAAAGGGGTTTCTTTCTAGGTTTAATCACATCTATTAATTGGAGGTAGGTTATCTATTATATTTCTTCATGAAGTTCCTTCAGGGCCATTCGGGTCAGTGTTCATAATTAAATCTTCATAATTCAATGTTTCAATATATTGATACCACTACTTATGATAGTCCAACTTTAACGATGTTTCATTTTTCCAGTTCTCAAGAATCGTGCATTTCATTGCTATCGTTGCTAAGTAAAATATCTTCCTAGAGTTATGGTCTTGTATATAACATGAAACATTGTTAAATAAGTATGCATCAATTTTCATTGGTATTTCCATACCAATTATAGCTTTTATTCTAGGAGCATGGATATGTTGTTCATCCACTCTCTTTGGCATGTCCTGTTCCACTTTAAGAGCATCCGGAAGTCTTCAAGCTGGCTCTTCCCACCCACCCGGGTGGTGTATATACCTCAGCTCCACCCCATGATGCCAGATCTTCCTTTCTGCTGGAAGATTCAGGTTGCCTCCCTCGTGCTTATGCATTTAGTAGACCCTGGATCAAAAACCTTTGGTTATTCCGAAAATTCTTCTCCTTCGCGTTAACGACCGTGAGTTTAACACTTCGATTATGGAAGACAAGTCTTTCCCCGGATTTCATTGGTGCCATTGCGGAGAGAAAATGTTGCACACTGATCCCCACACCGTGTCTGTTTACTGCTTTGGTGTCGACCATGACACCTCGAAATGTGATATGTGTCTCGCCTTTCATCCTAACGTCGTCAATGACAGTCTTGCACGCCTAAAGCTGGGGAGGCCAGAGAAACAAAACCCTCTGGTGAAATCCAAGGAGGATTGGTGGGCAGTTTCCGAGGCTGCGGGATCCACCAAGCAATTGGAATGCATGCAGGCATTCAAGGAGGAAGCAGCTCGCACTGCGGAGACTTCTCTGAGCTTCTTTGTTACGTTCAATCTGGGCTCTGCCTTCTCGGGTTCCTTCTGAGAGTTGTGCCAGTCCTTCCCGACCAAGGGAGAGGTGCCTGAGGGCTCACACTCTTCTCGATCCTGTATGCTGAAGAAGGATCCGGAATCATCTTTGTCTCAACGGGCACGTTATTGGGAGCGGGAAGATCTCGGTCCCAGGAACATGCAGTCTCGACCCGGTCGAGATTGCTTCTTGACTCTTGATTTCCGCTTGCCATCTGGTCAATCGACCGAACTGTTGATCGACAATGTGGAGATCGTCATCGACCCGATCGATCCCTTATCGACGACTCTGGTCGATGATTCCCTTGATCAAACTCCCAATTTAGTCTTCCCAGATGACGAGACCCAGCTCCCATCGAGGAAGTGGTCCCCAACTCCGGGAAATCACCGGTCCCGCTGGTGTCTCCCGAGCGACCGAGTCAGCCTGACTGATCTCGAATGAGGTCTCAGATCCCCTCAGCCAAAAGGGCGAGGAAGAGCCATAAACACTCTAAAAAGAGGTGACGCCATCAGTCGTCCTCGTCCTCCTCGGATGAGGAGCGGCTCTAGTGGAAACTCCGGTGCTAGGAGGACCTCGTGGCAACAGCTTATTTTGACCGGGCACAAGCCGACTCCGGCTTCCTAACCGGCCATTACCTGGCCTTCTAGGCTGAAGCCGACTCCTTCGGAGCCGATTAAGTTGGTTTCCCAGCCTGCTGAGCTGGTAAAACCTCCAGTTCGTCTCAAAATGGTCTCATTGGCCAGGTCCATCCACTATTAACTCACAGGTTGAGACCCAGTCAGTCCCACTACGGACTATATTCTTCTCTCCTTCACTGCTGTTCACAGCTTTCTCTTGATCATGAACAAAGATCATATCGAAAAGGGTGAGTAAATATACAGAGATTATGTTTTAACCACTGCTTCTTTTGTTTGGTCACAGATGCATTGTTTCATTTGCTACATTATCTGTTACTTTAGTATCCTACTTTTTATCAAATGGATACATTCATTACTGACTAGACAGTCTAACAAAAAAAGAGATGTCTTCACTTGCTACTTTATAGCACCTCTAAAAAATAACTTTATATTACTCAAGCTACTATTACAATTCGTAACAAAGTTGCCTTTGTCTCAGATTGTGCTTTCATTACTGAACACTGAAGCTCCATGATTGCTCAGTGCTCTTAACATATTTCTTCTAGTTTTCTTTAACAAACAATGCTTCACAGTGAATCATGTATCCCTTTATTCCACTGCTATGCTATTTTATCATTCATTGGTCCCATGACCACATTTTACCTACGGCAGAATGCCATCTGTGGCCACCCACTGCCATATAGCTCCTTGGGAATCTCCCAGAAGTAATGACCTACTGCAAGAGACCATCCCATGGAAGATAGTGCAGTTACACAGACTTTTGCTGTAACAGTAGATCTTCTAGGAATGTCTCTTGCAGTAAGTAGTTTCCCTCCCTCCATCCCCCTGCCTTATGTAATAGGAAAAACTATGTAAGGGTGGGAAGCTTCTGTCCTTCGGTCCCCCTCAGTCCCTCGCTTCCGAGCTGAAACCGGTGGGGAGCAGAGCTTACCGGGGACCACCCACTTTTATAGGTACAGCCCAGGAAGTGAGGTAGTGTGGGTGGTCCCTGGTTTAGAGACTTCTGTGCTGGAGTGCCACCTATCGGGAACTCCCAGAAGTAATGACTTACTGCAAGAGACGTTCCTAGAAGCTCTACTCTTACAGCAAATGTCTTCGTGTAACTGCACTTTCTAGGAGTGGTATATGTTGTTCATCCACAGGGACCCACCGACCTCCCCGGCTGTGGACGCACAACACCTGGCTTCCAGCGGGCTAAGATCTGGCATTATGGGGCAGAGCCGAGGTATATACCACCCAGGTGGGTGGGAGGAGTGAGCTTGAAGACTTCTGGCTGATCTTAAAGTGGAAGGGGACATGCCAAATAGTGTGGATGAACAACATACACCACTCCTAGAATTACTGTTACAGGTAAGTAACCTATTTTTATCTGTTGTAACTTAACCCACTAACCATATATATATATATATATATATATATATATATATATATATATATATAGCACCGACCATAAACAGTGTGTTAATGTTCCCTTTAGCCCACACTTATGCCAACAATAATATGAATATTCAGAGTTTATTTTATGAACAGTAACAGGAGTCCAATATGCTGTATTAATTATTTTGACTTGTATAGTTTTATATCTAGCAGATACATAGTTCTTATTATTAATAGTCCCACTGTACATAAGTTAAGTCCACATTAGCCTCATGGTTCCAAGAATGATTCTTGTTCTTAATATTTCATTTAGGTACATCTATCAGTAAATTATTAAAATCTAGTTAAAAATCTGTTTGTTCCTAACTGTAATATTTTCTCTTGTTTTTTGTGTGTGTGTTATGTTGTCTTTTCTATTATTAAATATCTAATTCATATTTTGAAATGTAATCATTAATGTGTAATGAGATAATTGGTTCCATCCCTTCCCATCTCTATTTTTAATAAAATCCTGATAAGTAGGTATTTCTCCTTTTAATAATAATTGCTTCCAACTAGCAACATGGTTATTTTGCAGAAATTTAAAATGGTATAATTATCCCATATCTTCTTATTGTAGTCAATGGGGGAAAAAACCAACCATGGTAATTGAAGCTTAAATGGTTTGTTAATATATTTTAACATATGGGGACCATGTGGTCAACATATGGTCTTTACAATTATAAAGTTCATTATTAAAAAATATTTGATGTAACTTAGTGTGAGGTTTGGAAGGGAACATCATCACTTGGTATAGATATTGGTCTCTATTAGGAAAAAAGGACCATTGATAGTAATTAGCCACTATATTGACCTCCATATATTTGAGTGGGCTTGGACATCCCATCCTTCCTACAGTTCTAGGTGTTATCATTAGACTCCATGGTATTCGTGGTTTGCCTCCCTTCCAAAGAAATTTATGAAATATTATTTTAATACCTTGAAACCATTTCACTCCTGGTGCCTCTAAAATATTATTAAGCACAAATGTATCATGTGGTATTGCCATCATTTTAATAGTATTTATTTTCCCCCATTGAGATAGGGTGAGATCTTTCCAATTTTCTAATAAATGTTTTATCTTTTCTTTTGCTTTTTCAAAATTGACTTTAATGTTTTGTTGTTGATTAACAGAAAGGTAAATACTTAATTTGTTGCTGTTATCATGCTCATCATTTAATCTGGATAGCTTCATCATGACTGTTTTACTATTATTTAACTGATACCCTGATATTTTAGAAAATATGTCAATCAATTGTAAAAAGTATAGGAGGGAGGTGTTTATCTCCTTAACAGTTAACAAAAGATCATCCTCAAAGACACTAATTTTAGTCTCCTGATTTCTGATAAATCCTTTAATTCTGTTATCACCCCTAATAGATAAAAAAGGTTCTATTGCTAATATGAAAAGGGTTGGTAAAAGTGGGCAGCCTTGCCTTACTCCATTCAGCATCAAATATTCCTCTGTTAAATAGCTATTAATTAAGAATCTGACAGTAGTTCTGTGATATAAATTCTTTATTAATACTATCAATTGAAAAGGTATACCCCATTTCTCCAATGTTAAATATATAAACCCTATTTATCAGATCAAAAGCCTTACTGGCGTCTATAGCCAAAGCATAAAAAATGTCTCTCTCATACTTTTTATCTGAGTTTGTCAAATGGATTATAGTTTGAGTTTTTGTATTGGCTTGATATAGTGTTCTTCCCTGAATAAAACCATATTGGTTGGGGTGTATGTATTTATTTAAATGAGATTCTCATTTATTATTAATGATTTTTGCAATTAATTTGTAATCTACATCAAGTAATGCTATCGGTCTGTAACTTTCTGTAGAATCAATAGGTTTACCTTCTTTATGTATCAAAACTGTCTTTGCTGTTTGCATAGATGGGGGATGTGAATTTGATTTTCATTTTATAATAATTCTTCAATTATCCTTTTAAACCATGGTCCAAGTTCCTCTACAAAGACCTGGTAAAACTCACTAGTTAGACCATCTAGCCCTGGTGACTTATTTCTAGGTAGTGACATAGTAGCTTATTTTATTTTTTGAAGTGTAATTGGTATATAATCAAAGGGAGCAGAATCTAGGTTTGCTTTATCAAAGAAGGAGTCGATATATTTTTTAGTAGTTGTTAATTCATTTTGGTATATTATTTTGTAAGTATCAAAAAAGCTTTTTGCAATACTTTCATCAATTGTATGAATGTTTCCTTCTTAATCTTCGAATTTTAAAATTAAGTTTTTTTGCTTCTCTCTTTTTAATAGATTCACTAGAAGTTTCCCTGACTTGTCCATATGAAAATATTTATACTTTTTCATGAAAGCTGTGTTCTTAATTGCTTCCTGTTGTATATAATTTTGTTTTTTATCTCTTACATTAAACCATTCTTCTTTATAACTTGAATAATCAGTTATTATTAGTTTGTCTGATTGCTCCAATCTTTTTATTACTTCACATTCTTTATTTTTAATCCTCTTAAGCTTAATTTGATATGAAATATCTCCTCTAATTGTTGCTTTAAAGGCATCCCATAATTGGTCTTTGCCCTGAATAGTTAAAGTACCAATATTCTTTGATAGTCTTCCTACTTGTTAATACAAACTCATTTCAGTATTTCAGTAACATATTATTAAATGTCCATGTTTTTGTAATGAACCTATCTTTATCTAGTAAATTAAAGCTAATTAGTATTGCAGAATGGTCTGAAATGCAGATGCTATCAATCATTGCTGTCGAGGTCATATTTACCAGATCTTTAGTTATAAAGAAATAATCAGTTCTTGTAAATATTTTATACTGCTTATCAAAATGAGTGTATTTGGTAATAAGGAGGTTTTTGTGTCTCCATATGTCTATTAATTATTCTTGTTCTAAAAACGAATTTGGTTTTCTTGATGTGTTATTATTCCCTTTATTTGGAGGCACAGATTTATCTTGTAATGGGTTATGCAAGGATATCTCATTATAATCACCCACCAGTATGACACTGCTAGTGTGCATCTTCTGCAGCCCTTGTGTAATTTCAGCCAAGAAATCAGCGTATTTATCAAATGGTGCATATGTAGTTCCCAATACTATTTCTGTCCTTGCTATACTGAGCTTTAACATTAATATTTTCCCTTGATTATCTTTGTAAACTTCTAGTACCTTTATATCACTCCCTTTTTTGTTAATATCGCTACCCCCTACTTTTTTGGTTCCTAATGAATAATAAATCTCTCCTACCCATGTCACTTTCAACTTAGCTATCTCCTTTTCTTCCAAATGTACTTCTTGTAAGCCCTTTATTTGTGCTTTTAATATTTTAAGGTAACAGTCTAGTTCTCTTCATGGAGGAATGGATTCCATTTACATTCAACTAGGCTATTATCACATTATCCATTTATCTTGATTATTCCAACCTTAATCTGACTTCTTTCTCTGAACTCAACTATTCTATATTCTCTATATTTCAACATTTCTTCAAGTAATTCTAGCTCCCATTTATATTTCATACAAGCTGATTCTTTTTGTCTCCAAAGAAATTTCAAAAAGCATTCATTTTTTAAGGACATCCCTATATACTGAATATAGCCACATTACGTATCTCCCCCTCTCTATAGATACTCAAGTTAGACACTAAAAAAAAAAAAAGCATAATTTATGTTTTCCTCACTTGAGAACTTGACACATCCAATCCTTTGCTGTTATAATTCTGGGATTTTAATTTTAAATTCAGCCCATGCATTTTCAACATTTCCATAAACATAACTTTTAGCATCAATGATCACCTTCATTTTGGCAGGATAAACTATTACTGCTCTATATCCCAGCCCCCACAGTTTATTCCTTAAAAGATTGAACTTTTTCCTTTCTAGTACTATTTGTTACATAGAAACATAGAATTTGACAGCAGATAAGGACCGCTTGACCCACTCAGTCTGACCATTTCCCTACCTAATGGATAAGCTGCAGATCCTAGTTAACCAGCAGCCTACTTCTTTCTACCCCAACCCCCTAGAATTGCCTTATGACTGTCCCATGCATGCTTGAATTCAACCACTGTTTTTGACTCCACAACCTCCTCTGGAAGGCCGTTCCATGCATCCACAACCCTCTCTGTGAAAAATACTTCCCTACATTACCTCTGAGCCCCCCCATCTTCAAATTGTGCTCCTTGTTCTTGCACACCTCTTTTTTTTGAAAGATGCCCCTCTTGGACTTTGTTGATTCCCTGAGGTACTTGAAAGTTTCTATCATGTCCCCCTCTCCCTCCTTTCCTTGAGGCTATACATATTAAGCTCCTTTAGTCTCTCTTCTTATGTCTTCTGGTGCAGACCCTGTACCATTTTAGTTGCCCTCCTCTAGACAGCTTCCATCTTGTCTATATCCTTGTGGAGATTGGGTCTCCAGAACTGCACACAGTACTCCAGATGGGGTCTCACCAGCTGTCTGTACAGAGGGATAACAACTTCCTGTTTTCTACTGGTGATGCCTCTCCCTCTGCATCCCAGTATCCCCCCACCCTCCTTACTGCCCTCTCACATTGCTTGCCCATCTTTGTCATCTGATATGACTACCCCCAGGTCCCTTTCCATTTTTGTTGTTGTTAGTATCTCACCCCCCATTGTGTACTCTTCCCCTGGGTTTTTGTTTCCCAGGTGCTTTACCTTGCACTTCTTAACATTGAATCTGAGTTGCCATACATTTGACCATTCCTCTAACCTTGTCAAGTCCCTTCTCATCCTTTCCACCCCACCTTGTGCATCAACTCTGTTGCAGATCTTTGTGTCATCTGCAGAGAGACCTACTTTTCCTTCCAATCCCTCTGCAATGTCACTTATAAAGACATTGAAGAGAGAACAGGCCTAGTACTGAACCCTCTGGTTACCCCACTAGTAACCTCCCTTTCTTCAGAATGGACTCCATTTACTATTACCTTCTGTGTCCTATTCTCCAGCCAATTATTTACCCAGGCTATCATCTTGGGACCACTTCCAGGCTAGCTAACTGCATATTAATCTTTTGTGTTGGACTGAGTCAAATGCCTTGCTAAAATCTAGGTGAGCCATGTCCACAGCCCCTGCCTGATCTACTACTTTGGTCACCCAGTCGAAGAAATCTATTAGATTAGTCAGCATGACCTTCCTGCTGTGAATCCCATGCTGCCTTGGGTCCTGCCCCTCTGGCCTCTAGGTACTCGACAGTTCTTTCCTTCAGAAGTGATTCCATCATTTTCCCTATCACTGAGGTTAAACTAACAGGTCTATAGTTTGCTGCTTCTGCCCTGCTCCACTTTTGTGAAGGAATCACATCTTCCCTCCTCCAGTCATGGTACCACCCATCCTCCCACTGATTTGTTGAGAGTGTAGTCAGTGGTGTCACTAGTTTCTACCATAGTTCTTTTAGAATTCTGGGATGAATCCATCAGGCCCCATTGCTTTGTCCACCTTCAGTTTTAAGAGTTCTTTCAGACCCTTTCTTCTGTAAATGGGCTGGTATCAACTTCGTAACCAGAGTGTTTCTATTATTTGTTTTAGGTGCCTCCCCTCTTCATTTTTAAATACTGAGCAAAAATATTTGTTTAGTATCTCTGCCTTTTCACCGTCACCCTCTGCCCACCCACCCCTTTATTAAGCCTCACTATCCACTCCATAGTCTTCCTTCCTCCCGATGTACCTAAAAAAGAGTTTTATCCACCTTCATAACTGCAGGCTAGCTATCTTTCCTCGCTTGAGCCTTTTAACATTCTGACTGCCTTCCCAGCTTCCTTTGCTTTAACCGATACAATTCTCTGTCCTGCTCCTTCTGTGATTCCTTGTACTTTCTGAATGCTTTCTTCTTCTCTTGAACCTTCACTGCCACCTCCTTTGAGAACCATAGTGGTTTCTTACATTGTTTTGTTTTGTTTGTTTGCTTCACACAAAGGCTTGTTACCTCTGTGATGGCAGTTTTTATTATTCCCCATTACAAACCAATCACACAAAAAAAAAAAAAATTGTGGGGAGTAGTGCAATGTAATGGCTGTGGGGCAGCAGTCTTCCGGGAGTCTTTCTGGAGGCTGAGATGCTGCCCTATTTTGCAGACAACTGTCTGCCCTGAGGGAGGAAGTTGCCCGTCTTCAGGCCACACTGCACAGTAGTACGGGGACCTTCCCCCAGGCCACAATGGACAGTAGGAAGGAACCTCCCCATCCAGGGAGCACCAGAACCACCACCACTACCTCAGAGGTTGCAAAGAAAGCACAGCAGTTGGACCACAGTGGGCTCAGGGAGGATGAGGATGGTGAAACAGAGGCACACCCAGTCAGATGTTACACACCACAATCCATACGCCATTCTGGGAGCATAGCCCTATAGGACTACCATGAGAGAGACTAAGGAGGCTGAGGACAACTGTCACAAGGGAGGCCCACAGAAGGAGGCAGAGGACACCACAAGGAAAGGAAGCAGCTCCTGGTGGGGGACTCAATTATTAGGGGGATAGAACTGGGAGGAGCTGGGAAATCTGAAGTAAGGTGCCTGCCTGGTGCCATGGCTTGGAGGGACAGGAAGCGCATCCTCAGGATCACAACAACAGCTGCAAGGGATTCTGAGCTGGACGTAATTGTCCACCTAGGGACAAATGACTTGGCTCATCATGAGGTTAGAGCAGTGCAGGAGGACATTGCAGAGTTGGGGAGGGGCCTAAGACAAGTAGCAAACACAGTATCCTTCTCAGAGGTCCTGCCTGTCAAAGGCATGGGGGAGGCGAGGGTAATTGGCACCATGCAGTTTAATGAATGGTTGAAAAAATGGTGCGGAGCACAGGGGTTTGGCTTCATTGGGGACTGGGGTTCCACCTGGAGGGACACCAGCCTATACTGGCAGGATGGTCTGCATCTGTCCAGGAAGGGAACAAGTCTTTTGAGCAATCGGTTTAAATGCTTCATTGGCAAGCTTTTAAACTAGTCAGTGGGGGAGGCACTGACAAGCAGCAGAAAAATCCCAGCCTCTCCCTACAAAACAGGGTACTAAATGAGAGAAAAAGACCAAGGTAGAACGGTCAGTGGGGGATGCTGCAACAGAAGGTAAGGCCATCAAAAATGAAGAGCAATGAGTACCAATGCCCGTAGTCTAGGTAACAAGCTTCCTGAATTAGTGGCCTTGATGGAGGAGGAACATCTGGATATCGCGGCAGTCACAGAAACATGGCACACAAAACCATGACTGGGGGTAAACATACCAGGATACACTATCTACAGGAGGGACAGGAGGGTAAAAGAGGGAGGAGTAGTTCTACATAAGGGAAGGAATAAAAGCAACAGAACAAAAAGGTAAACAGGAGGAAGAAGCACTGTGGGTAAATTTGGAGACGAGCAATGGCACCACAATCTGCACAGGGTTGTATACAGACCCCCTTCTCAGGGGAGGAAATGGACAAGGAAATGATAGAAAGTATACTTAGAATGGCAGAAAAGGAGATATTGCTGATAGGTGATCTGAATATGCCAGATGTTAACTGAGCGCAGTTGCAGCTGCCACTTGAAGAGTGCAGTTATTCTAGATGTCCTACAGGGCATGCCTTAGACAACTAGTACTGGAGCCCACTGGAGAGAGAGCAATATTAGACTTGATACTCTCAAATGGAGACGGAGAGAGGATCACAGATGTAGAAGTGGGTAGCCATCTGGGAACTAGCGACCATCGAACAGTATGGTTCACAATAAACACAGCAATAGAGTCAACCATACAAAGACAAAAGTACTGGACTTTAGGAGGCTGACTTTACTAAAATGGGTGAGTGCCTAAGGAATGCACTAGCAAATGGGCGGGAAGGAGGGTTAAAGAACAATGGGAATAATAAAAACTGCCATCACAGAGGTAACGAAGCCTTGTGTGAAGCAAATAAACAAAACAAGGCGATGTAAGAAACCACTATGGTTCTCAAAGGAAGTGGCAGTGAAGGTTCAAGAGAAAAGAAAGCATTCAGGAAGTACAAGGAATCGCAGCAGGAGCAGGACAGAGAACTGTATCAAGTTAAAGCAAAAGGAGGCTGGGAAGGCAGTCAGAATAGCAAAGGCCCAAACTGAGGAAAAGATAGCCAACTCAGTTAAGAAGAGGAATAAAACCTTTTATAGGTACATCAGGAGCAAGGAAGACCAAGGGAGGGATAGTGAGGCTTAATAAAGGGAGGGAGGGTGGGCAGAGGAGAATGTGAAAGGCAGAGATACTAAACAAATATTTTTGCTCAGTATTTACAAAGGAAGAGGGAGGTACATAAAACAAACAGTAGTAACACTCTTGATACAGAAGTTGATACCAGCCATTTACAGAAGAAAGGGTTCTGAAAGAACTCTTAAAACTGAAGGTGGACAAAGCAATGGGGCCTGATGGGATTCATCCCAGAATTCTAAAAGAACTAAGGGTAGAACTAGTGAAACCACTGGCTACCCTTTTAATAAATCATGGGAGGATGGTGTGGTACCGGAGGACTGGAGGAAGGCGGATGTGATTCCCTTCACAAAAGTGGGAGCAAGGCAGAAGCAGGAAACTATAGACCTGTTAGTTTAACCTCAGTGATAGGGAAAATGATGGAATCACTTCTAAAGGAAAGAATTGTCGGTATCTAGAGGCCAGAGGGGCACAAGACCCTAGGCAGCATGGATTCACAGCGGGAAGGTCATGCCAGACGAATCTGATAGATTTCTTTGACTGGGTGACCAAAGTAGTAGATCAGGGAGGGCTGTGACATGGCCTACCTAGACTTTAGCAAGGCATTTGACACAGTCCCACACAAAAGATTAATATATAAGTTAGCCAGCCTGGGTGGGTCCCAAGGTGGCAGCCTGGGTAAAACATTGGCTGGACAACAGGACAAGAAGGTAATTGTAAATGGAGTCCACTCTGAAGAAAGGCGGGTTACTAGTGGGGTACCGCAGGGTTCAGTATTGGGTCCAGTCCTTTTAATGTCTTCATCAGTGACATTGCAGAAGGACTGGAAGGAAAAGTATGTCTCTTTGCAGATGACACTAAGATCTGCAACAGAGTTGATGCACAGGGTGGGTGGAAAGGATGAGAAGGGACTTGGCAAGGTTAGAGGAATGGTCAAATGTATGGCAGCTTAGATTCAATGCTAAGAAGTGCAAGGTAATGCACCTGGGAAACAAAAACCCAGGGGAAGAGTACACAATGGGGGTGAGATACTAACAACAAAAAAAGGAAAGGGACCTGGGGGTAGTCATATCAGATGACCTAAAGGTGGGCAAGCAATGTGAGAAGGCAGCAAGGAGGCTGGGGGGATACTGGGATGCATGGGAGAGGCATCACCAGTAGAAAACAGGAAGTTATTATCCTCTGTACAGACAGCTGGTGAGACCCCATCTGAGTACTGTGTGCAGTTCTGGAGACCCAATCTCATGCAAAGACATAGACAGGATGGAAGCTGTCCAGAGGAGGGCAACTAAAATGGTGCAGGGTCTGCACAGGAGGACATATGAAGAGAGACTTAAGGAGCTTAATATGCATAGCCTCGAGGAAAGGAGGGAGGGGGACATGATAGAAATTTTCAAGTACCTCAAGGGAATCAACAAAGTCCAAGAGGGTAGCATCTTTCAGAAAAGAGACTTGCAAGAACAAGGGGACACAATTTAAAGATAGAAGGAGGGGCGGTTCAGGGCAATGTGAGGAAGTATATTTCACAGAGAGGGTAGTGGATGCATGGAACAGCCTTCCGGAGGAAGTTGTGGAGTCAAAATCAGTGGTGGAATTCAAGCATGCATGGGATAGTCATAAGGCAATTCTGGGGGGTGGGGTAGAGAAGAAGTAGGCTGCTGGTTAACTAGGATCTGCAGCTTATCCAGTAGGTAGGGAAATGGGCAGACTGGGTGGGCCAAGCGGTCCTTATCTGCCGTCAAATTCTATGTTTCTATGTTCTTCCACCCCTCCTTCCTGCCCATTTGCTAGTGCATTCCTTAGGCACTCACCCATTTTGGCAAAGTCAGCCCTCCTGAAGTCCAGTACTTTTGCCTTTGTATGGCTTGACTCTATTGCTGTGTTTATTGTGAACCATACTGTTCGATGGTCGCTAGTTCCCAGATGGCTACCCACTTCTACATCTGTGATCCTCTCTTCATCTCCATTTGAGAGAACCAGGTCTAAGATTGCTCCCTCTAGAGTGGGTTCCAATAGTAGTTGTCTAAGGCATGCCCCCTGTAGGGCATCTAGAATAACCCCATTCTTAGAAGTGGCTGCTGCAACTGCACTCCAGTTAACATCTGGCATATTCAGATCACCCATCAGCAATATCTCCCCTTTATCTGCCATTCTAAGTATACTTTCTATCATTTCCTTGTCCATTTCCTCCCCCTGAGAGGGGGGTCTGTATATAACCCTGTGCGATTGTGGTGCAATTGCCTGCCTCCAAATTGACCCACAGTGCTTCTTCTCCTCCCTGTTTACCCTTTTGTTCTGTTGCTTTGATTCCTTCCCTTATGTAGAGAGCTACTCCTCCTCCTCTTTTACCCTCCCTGTCCCTCCTGTAGATAGTGTATCCTGGTATATTTACGTCCCAGTCATGGTTCTGTGTGTACCGTGTTTCTGTGACTGTGGATTCTTTCTACAGAAAACTCTGTATTCGTAGGGTCTGTGTCCATACAGGCTGCTGCAATTCTTGTAAAACACTCATGCAAAGATCTAATATTATCCCAGTTTTCAGGAAATCCCAAAACTCTAACATTGTTTCATCTCGACCTTGCTTCTTGATCCAGTATTCTCTCTTTTAATTCAGTATTAGCCAGTTCAAGTGATTTTATCTGGTTAGACTTAGGCGTAATTTCATCTGTTAATTGACTCGGGTGCTTCTTAATATAAAAAATGTTAGTTTTTATAATTTAGTTTTCTTTTATGAGCTCTCGAGTCAACAAAAATT
This sequence comes from Neoceratodus forsteri, assembly GCA_016271365.2. Lineage (NCBI taxonomy): Eukaryota > Metazoa > Chordata > Ceratodontiformes > Ceratodontidae > Neoceratodus > Neoceratodus forsteri. Next base: position 1,009,703,520 of record CM028130.1, on the reverse strand, counting down.
ATTGTTCCGTTTGAGTCTGGTGCTTCAACATTCTGTCCAGAGTGCTAGTTATAGTATTTATTTTAGCAAAAAGCCGCTTGGCCCATGGGGGGGGGGGGGTTCACCTTCCAGATCAGACAAATTATCAGCAATTTCATCTTCAGAGCAGGATTCATATGGACTCTCTAAGTTTCCCATGTCTCCCCTTGTTTCCAAATTTAATACATGCTTTATTTGATCATCACTTTCTGGGCTGACCTATGAGCTGTGTTAATGTCCCCATTAATGTTTTGCTTTTTCATCGGACAGTAAAAAAGCTTCTCTTACTGCTTTTAACCCATGTTGTAAAGTGGTTTCACTCTGGGTAGAATTTGTCACATTAATTTGTGCAGCCTTTATCACTTTGTTGCTTACTTGTATTCGGTTCTGTTCCTCTGATTGAAAAGTTTTCTCTCCTGCACTGCTTCTCACCTCGCTCTATTAACTTGTTTAACTCCCAGCCTGGTTCGGCGTTGGCCCTCTCTCTTTGATCAGGACATCGGAATGCGGCTTCTGATCACACAGTGCATTTCTCCTTTGTAGAATTTTGAAAGAAAGCATCCGAGCTTTTTAGATTCGAAGCAGCTGGCTGCACAATAAGAATCGTCCGTTCTTGAGAGTGTCTCCCCTCCTGACCCGAACTCTCCACGCAGTGCTGTGCTGTTGCTCCTTCCCATTCCAAAATACCCGTTTGTTCAGTCTCCAAAGGAAGGTCTGCTCCAGTTACAGAGGGGTTTGTTACTTGATTCATAATTTCAGGTTTGGATCGAGTCTCTACCTTGGCTGTATTTTTATCTGCTATAAAAAGGGGAAACATTGGGAGGACACCTTCGCTGAGCCGTGGTGAGTCTGACTCCAAAACCTCAGTAAGAGGGGCTTTAGCAGTTAAGTGTTGCTGCTTATGAGAAGTAGTGGTAGAAAACAATTTAGCGGCTTGATTCTTGGTGCGGACAGTTACCTTTCTGAGTTCCCTCCTTGTAGCCATTATGTCAAATGCATTGTAGAGTTTTGAATTCTGTTTCTCTAGTGCAACCAGGCTCTCCAGTGAGAACTCTTCACCACAAAACATAGAATCTAAATGGAATGAAGTTAAAAACGAAGGCTGAAATTCACAGAGACCTGGGGGAGAGCGATGCAGCTACCGCTTACACAGCCGCTCTCATAGCGCCATGTAGCACCTCCGTCTAATGGGTGGTCCCCCCAGAAGGCTATGGGTCTCAGAGGGCTATTAGTTACTATCTGGATCAGACAAAGGCCCATAGGAATGAGTGTACTCAGCTATTCCTCATCTGTGGAGAAGTGGGGAAAAGGCAAGCCAGCCACCAAGAGGACCATTGCTCAGTTCTGCTGTGGCAAACTGGGAAAAGAGCCACCAGTGGGCCTTAGGGCTCACTCTACCAGGGGGGCGGCTGTCTCTGTAGCAGCTGCCAGAGATATTCCCCTGTTCGAAATTTGCAGAGCAGCTACCTGGAAAACTGTTCACACATGCATTAAACATTACTGCCTGGAAACCCAGGCCAGGAGTGATGCCAGATTTGGCACAGCAGTATTGCAGAGCCTATTTCCCAAGGAGGTTCTGTGCCGACCTCCATGGGGCCCTGCTTGTTAGTCTGCATATAGTCAGAATACAGCAAGACTTCATGTTTTAAGAAAAAACTACCACAGTAATCTTGTTTCTTCTAATGGAGTCTTGCTGTATTCTGATCTCCCTTCACTGGGGTGGCATTTTCTTGGGCATCTATGACTTGAGTCTTCTTTATATGCCCTATTGTTGGGTTATTAGTCATCCGACTATGATTTTTTATTAATGTTCAAGGTTATTTAGTATAGTTTAGTAGCCACTGTTTTAGTGCTTGTAAGAATTTGGTGATTACATAGAATGAACCAGGGACAAGGGTTTGAAAACCGAGCTTGAGCTCAGCGTTCTATGCATGTGTATAGAGTTAACTGTTTAATCTCCAGGGGGCAGTTGAACTGGAAGGGCTAACTTCATATAGTCGGAATATAGCAAGACTCCATTAGAAGAAACAAGATTACTGTGGTAAGTAATTTTGTCTTCTTGGCAGTGCCCACAGCAGGCTGTCGACATTTGCTCCAGTCCAGCGTCACTTCTGCCTTTGCCAAGGAGGTCTCCTTCCCCCCTCCAGGCATTCTTCTCTTCTCTCCCAGCGCCGGCAGATTTCCTCCCAGGTGTCCTCAACCAGCGCCTGCTGGGCTGCTGCCAGTACTGCCGCAGCCTGCAGACCCAGCACCAGTATTGCCTCTATCGCAGCCTGTGGGCCTTGTGCCACTCCCACAGCCTGTGCCTGTTGGCCCTTTGCCGGGGTACCCTACACTGACCCCAATGCTGCCTTTTCCTTACTCGGCACTGGCCTACTTTTATCTGCCGGTATGTAATTACCCTGTGCCAGTGGACTACAATACCCTGTTTTATGCATGGTGGTCTTTCATGCAGAAGTGGACCCCAGTTTCCCAGGGCCCACTTCTGGCATCCCCTTGGTGGCCTGTCAGGGATCTTGCCCCCCCGGCTGAAAGCGAGCCAGATGAAGCAGATGAGGATGACTTAGATTATTTGAAATCTCCCTCCACACTGGGGGACTCTTCTGAGGGAGCAGAACCCCATTAAGGTGGTTCATAAGTCCCCTCCGGATGTCATGATCCATCATTCATGGACATCATTTGGCATATACAGGCCACCATGGGCTGGGAAATGGAGGAACAGGAACTGGAGCCGCATCGCCTGGCCATTTATTTGAGGCAGCCTGATGCCCTCCCTGTTGTTGTGCCCCCCCCCATTGACTCTTATGAAGATGTAACAAGGGCAGCTTGGAATCATCCCTTCAGAATTCCAGCAGTGCCTAACAAAGAAGATAGGCTGTACCACGCTGTAGCTGGTAAGTCCTTTTTGGGGGGGTTAGCCCAAAGCTGACTCTGTGGTCATCAACATGGCACTTGACTGCACCAAGAAGCCCAAGCACCTCAGTGCCCTTCCCCCTGATAGGGAATCCAGCCAGCTGGATCACCTGGGCAAGCGAGTCTTCACATCCTCCACCCAGCTATTTAGCCCTCATGGTCCAATACCAGAATGTCCACTGGGACCAGGTCAGGGAACTGGTTCAGGCTTTGCCTGACAACCCCTCCAAAACACAGCTTGTCCAGGTCCTCAAGGCAGGCTCTGACATAGGAACTCACATTCTTCGGGCCACTTATGCCATGAATGCCTCTGGCAGAGGAGTAGCCGCAGGCTAGCTGCTAGCTTTTGGAAGACAGAAATCTTGTTTGTAGAGCAGAAAGCAGCTAACTAAAAAAGCTACCATTTTTCTTACTTATTGTCCTCCATCCCACCCTTCCACCCTCCCACCCTAAGCCAGTTCTACTTTTATAGCCACTGGATTTGACTGACAACAGGCACTTCCTGTTTGGCAGTAGGAAGGGAAGGATCATAGAGAAACATTAGTTTTGTCAACCCTGAAGGAAAAGAAGTAGCTCCTTCTCTCTTCCCCAGCTGCTGGTGGTCTGACTCTGAGCAAGGAAGAAGGAGACTACTGAAGAATATAGGAAGTTGCTGGCCCAGAACAGGAAGGGTGAGGGTCATAAGGAGAGGAGAGGGGGAGAGAGAGAGAGAGAGAGAGAGAGAGAGTAAGCATACAGAGAAACAGGAGAGGGGACACAAAATAAGACATGATGGGAGTGATGCAGTGCAATGGCTCTGGGGCGGCAGTGTTCCGGGAGACATTCTGGAGGCTGCAATGCTGCCCTATTTGCAGGCACCTCTCTGGTCTGAGGGAAGAGGTTGCCCGTCTCCAGACTGACCTGGCTAGGATTCGTGAAACCTCCTCCCGCACCCAGGGACTACCAGGGCCAACTGCCACTACCTCAGAGGTTACCAAGAAAGAGGAGCAGCTGGACCAAGGTGGGCTCAGGGAGGGAGAGGGTAATGGAACAGAGGTGCATTCCTCCAGCTGTACCTCTCCACAATTCATACGCTATTCTGGTGGATAGTGGTTCCTCTATGGAGGCACCTGCAGTTGAGACCAAGAAGGATGCTGGGAACTACACAAAGGAGACCCACAGGAGGGTGGCACAGGACCCCACAGGGGAAGGAAACAACTCCTGGTGGGGGACTCAATCATTAGGGGGGTAGAAGTGGGGGAGGAAGGGAGAGGAGGTAAGGTGTGTGCTTGGCGCCATGGCTTGGAGGGACAGGAAGCGAAGCCTCAGGATCGTGGGAGGAGCTGCATGATGGAGGGAGCTGGATATCAGTGACCACCTAGGGACAAATGACCTGGCTAGGAATGGGATAAGAGCAGTGCAAGAGGAGTTTGTAGATTTGAGGTGGGGCCTTAGACAAGTAGCGCATATGGTAACCTCCGAGGTGCTGCCTATCTATGGCAAGGGTGATACTAAGGTACTCCACACCATGGAATTCAATGACTGGTTGAAAAACTGGTGTGGAGCTCAGGGTCTTGGCTTCATTGGGGACTGGGGAGCCACCTGGAGGGATGCGGGCCTATAGTGGCGCGATGGTCTGCATCTGTCCGGAGGGACCAGGATCCTAGGTGATAGGTTGAAATGCTTCATTGGCAAGCATTTAAACTAGCCAAGGGAAAGGCACTGAAAAGGAGCAGGAAATCAGCCTCCCCACAAAACACGGTAATTAGTGAGATAAACACCAAGGTAGAAAGTCATTAGGGAGCAGGACAGAGGTAAATGCAAAAAAGGCAAAGGTAGTAAGGACAGGGATGGGGCTAAAAGGGGTAAGGCCATCAAAAACTGGAGGGTGATGAGTACCAATGCCCATAGTCTGTGTAACAAGCTCCCTGAACTAGTGGCCTCGATGGAAGAGGGATGTCTGAATATTGTGGCAGTCACAGAAACATGGTACACAGAGAACCATGACTTGGATGTCAACATACCAGGATACACAATCTACAGGAGGGACAGGGAGGGTAAAAGAGGAGGAGGAGTAGCTTTCTATGTAAGGGAAGGGATCAAAGCAACAGAACTAAAGAGTAAACCAGGAGCAAACGAGGCACTCTGGGTCACCCTGGAGACAGGAAATGGCACCACAGTCCACATGGGGTTGTATACAGACCCCATCTCGGGAGGATGGACAAGGAAGTGACAGAGCGCATCCTTAGAATGTCAGAAAAGGGGAGATATTGTTGATGGGGACCTGAATATGCCAGTTGTTAACTGGAGCACCTTTGCTGCAGGCACATCCAAAAGCAGGGTCATTCTTGATGCCCTACAAGGGGCATGCCTCAGACAGCTAGTACTGGAACCCACTCGGGAGGCAGCAATCTTAGACCTGGTACTCTCAAACGGGGACGGAGAAAGAATCTCTGGTTTAGAAGTGGGTAGCCATCTGGGAACAAGCGACCACCAAACAGTATGGCTCATGATAAACACAGCCATAGAGTCAAGCCATGCAAAAGCAAGAGTATTGGACTTTAGGAGGGCTGACTTTGGGAAAATGAGAGAGTGCCTCAGAAAAGCACTAGCAAACAGGCAAGAAGGAAGGGTGGAGGAACAATGGGGAGTAATCAAAACAGCCATTGAGAGGCAGCAAACCTTTGTGAACAAATCAACAAAACACAGAAGGAAAAAATGCTATGGTTTTACGAAGAGGTGGCAGGGAAGTTTAAGGAGAAAAGGATGGCATTCAGGAAATATAAGGAAACACCGAAGGAGCAGGACAGAGAACTTTATCAGTTAAAGCAGAAAGAGGCAGGGAAGGCAGTCAGAATAGCAAAGGCCCAAACCAAGGAAAGGATAGCCAAATCTGTTAAGGAGGAGGATAAGACCTTTTATAGGTACATTAGGGAGTGAAGAAAGACCAAGGGAGGGATACTGAGGCTTAATAAAGGGGAGGGAATGTGCGCAGAGGGTGACAGTGAAAAAGCAGGGATGCTGAACGAATATTTCTGCTCAGTATTCACAAAGGAAGAGGAGGGGGAGTTACCTAAACCAAACAAGAGAAACACTCTGGAGATGGGGGTTGATACCAGTCCATTTACAAAAGAAAGGGTTCTGAAAGAACTAGTAAAATTGAAAGTGGACAAAGCAGTGGGACCTGATGGGATTCACCCAACAATTCTAAAAGAACTAAGGGTAGAACTAGTGACACCACTGACTAGTCAGTTTAACAAATCATGGGAGGATGGGGTGGTGCCTGAGGACTGGAGGAGGGTGGATGTGATTCCTCTTCACAAAAGTGGGAGCAGGGCAGAGGCAAGAAACTACAGACCAGTTAGTTTGACCTCAGTGGTAGGAAAAATGATGGAATCACTTCCGAAGGAAAGAATTGTTGAGTACCTAGAGGCCACTGGGGCACAGGACCCAAGGCAGCATGGATTCACAGTGGAAAGGTCATGTCAGATGAATCTAATAGATTTATTTGACTGGGTGACCAAAGTAGTAGACCAGGGAGGGGCTGTGGACATTGGCTACTTAGATTTTAGCAAGGCATTTGATACAGTCCCACACAAAAGATTAATAAACAAGTTAGGCAACCTGGGAGTGGGTCCCAAGGTGGTAGCCTGGATAAAAAATTGGCTGGACAACAGGACGCAAAGGGTAGTAGTAACCGGAATCCACAGTGACAAAAGGAGGGTTACTAGCGGAGTACCACAGGGTTCAGTACTGGGACCAGTCCTTTTTAATGTCTTTATAAGTGACATTGCAGAGGAACTGGAAGGAAAGGTATGTCTCTTTGCAGACGACACAAAGATCTGCAACAGGGTTGATGCACAAGATGGAGAGGAAAGGATGAGAAAGGATTTGGCAAGGTTGGAGGAATGATCAGATGTATGGCAGCTTAGATTCAATGCAAAAAAAGTGCAAGGTAATGTACATAGGAAACAAAAACCAAGGGGAAGAGTACACAATGGGGGGTGAGATACTGACAACAATAAAAATGGAAAGGGACCTGGGGTAATTATATCAGATGACCTAAAGGTGGGCAAGCAATGTGAAAAGGCAGTAAGGAAGGTTGGGGGGATACTGGGATGCATCGGGAGAGGCATCAACAGTAGAAAACAGGAAGTTGTTATCCCTCTGTACAGACAGTCGGTGAGACCCATCTGGAGTACTGTGTGCAGTTCTGGAGACCCCATCTCCGCAAAGACATAGACAGAGTGGAGGCTGTCAGAGGAGGGAGCCAACAAAATGGTGCAGAGTCTGCACCAGAAGACATCTGAAGAGAAACTAAAGGAGCTTAATATGTATGCCTTGAGGAAAGAAGGAGGGGGACATGATAGAAACTTTCAAGTACCTCAAGGAAATCAACAAAGTCCAAGAGGGTAGTATCTTTCAGAAAAGAGATGTGCAAGAACAAGGGGGCACAATTTGAAGATGGGGGGGGATGGCTCAGAGGTAATGTGAGGAAATATTTTTTCATGGAGAGGGTTGTGGATGCATAGAACAGCCTTCCTGAGGAGGTCGTGGAGTCAAGAACAGTAGGAGAATTCAAGAATGCATGGGACAGACATAAGGCAGGCCTAGTGCGGGGTAGGAGGAAGTAGGCTGTTGGTTAACTAGAATCTGCAGCTTATCCGTTAGCTAGGAAAATGTGCAGATGAGGTGGGCTAAGCGGTCCTTATCTGCCATCAAATTCTGTGTTTCTAGGCATCTTCCTCCAGCCTCATTCCTGGCTCCAGGTGTCTGGCTTTGCCTCTGATGTGCAGTTCAACATTTTGTATGCCAACTTTTGGGGTTCCGTCTTATTCAGGGGGGATGTCCAGGAGCTAATTTCCTCCCTTCAGGAGTCAGGCCACGCCCTCCGGTCCATTCACGTGCTGTGTGATACCCAGCCTAAAACTGGTCAGCGGCCGACATTTTTTCACAGCTGGAATTCGGGGAGAGGTTTGCCAGCTGTTTGTCACCTATGCTGAAGCTGCGCTTGGCAGACCAGCAGTTAAGTGGATGACTGGCAGGTGGATTGTTTCCTGCATCACCCTCTGCTATAGGTTGGTGGGTAGGGAGCCTTCCATAGGGCTTAGGGCTCATTCCACCTTCCATACCGCTGCTCAGTGGCTGCTTCTAGGGATGTCCCTATCCAGGAAATCTACAGGGCTACTATCTGGAGGTCAGCACACACCTTTGTTTCTCATTACCACATTGACCTTGACTAACGCCAGAATGCTGGTTTGGGGGCCTCAATTCTCCAATCTCTGTTCCCTATATAGGGAGTGTACACCTTGCCCCTCCTCCCAGAGAGCTGCTAGGAGTCTGCCAAGTGTGGATAGAACATCATATCCACGTCCCTAGATGAACGGGTTACTCACCTGTAACAGCAGATTTTCCACGGAGTGGTCTCTTGCAGTAAGTAATACTTTTGGCTATCCAGCAGAGGTCGTGGTGGTGCACGTAAGCTCTTCTAGCAGTTTTTCACTAGGGACTGCCCATACATGACATCAGCTTCCTGTTTCCTATATAAGTGTGGACAGTCCCTGGTATCCTCAGTTCATTTTCCCATCTTCCACTCACACAGCAGCTAGTGCAACTTCTGTGTAGCAGTCCTCGATGAGAAACTTGGAGCTAAGGCGAATGTCTACTGATTCTTCAACTAAACAAGCTTTATTTCGATCCTGTTGTTGCAGTTGGAAGATATACCGCTTTGACAGTCGTGTATTTTTTGTAAGGTGTCTGGGACCCGTACACGACACCAACGCCTGTACTTTTTGTCAAGAATTTAATCAGGCAACTTATCAGTGATGGTTGCTTGAAATCCAAAGACTTTTGATGGAGCAGAGAATGTCTCTCTTAGAGAACCCGGGGGCTCATACCAAGGGCTCCCTCTCAGCGGGTTCTCGTTCCAGGCAGAAAAAGGAGAAGGAGAAACCCTCCTCACACTCCCTTCCTAAACGCCCGTCGACGGCCACCATTTCTGGTGTTCCCCCGTTGACAGGGTGTTCTTCAAGTGCTTCTTCATCAACGGGGGCACATACCCTCTCGTCGCTGGCACTCTCTAGCACTTTGCATGCAGTTCAACTAGTGACTGCTGCTCCATCAACGGAGGCTTATACCCTCTCAACTACGCTTTCCAGTGCTCTACATGTAGCAAAGTATACTGCTGCCCTGTCGATGGGAGAGGAGCTCCCGTTGACGGCATCTGACAACTGCAGTGGAAATCACTCTTTCCCCTATGGGCTCATCGACGAGACCTCACCTTCCTCAGGGGAAGCCCACAGCTTATGCTTTATTGACTGCCCTTCTGCCTAATCAGGTGCCTTCTCACAGGGTTCAGGCGGACAGGGATCGGGACCCTGGTCATTATCCAGAGGCAAGACCTGCTCAGGCTACATGTCCTATTCCCTCTATCACCCCTTTGGTTTCCCAACATGCCCCCCTTCTGAACACCCCTCCTCCTTCCCAAGAATGGGACCTTACTAATATAGTCAGACATGTCTTGCATGCCTTATGGCATTCTCAGCCCTCTGAAGGGCTGGGCGATCTTACCTGATTTTCTTCCCCTCCTCAGCCTAAATGATTCCACAGTGACCAGGATCCCTTACCACCCTGGTCTCTTCCTCCATTTATAGAGAACTATTTGTCAGATGATCAAGAATTGCCACCTGATTTCACTGGCGATCTCGAGGATGAAGAATTTCCAGATTTGGATTTCCGGAATCCCCCTACTCAGAAATCTCTTCTCTGGACGAGGATCTGCCTCTGCCTGTGGTGGCCTCTCCCCCTCATGACCCTTCCTTTAGTGAAATGGTGGTTCAAATTCAAGAAGTCATGGAATTCTCCACTACGGAACATGACAAACAATGTACGGATATGGCAGAATACCTTTAGTTACCAGAAGAGTCTGTTTTAGTGGTCCACCCACTAAAACTAACTTACCAGTATGCCATGCTGTCTGCTTGGCATCAACCTTCAGCTATCACAGCTGTTCCCCCGCAAAGTGGATCATCTATATCAGGCTCCTCTGGACCACCCCCTTTTTGTCTAGTATTCCAGAGGCAGATTCTGTGGTCATTACTGCCGCTCATGACCTTACCAAAAAACCCAAGCACATGAGCTCCTTACCTCCTGATATGGAATCCCGAAGAATTGAGTATGTGGGGGAAAAGGTATTTTTCTCAGGTGCTATGAATATCAGAATTTTGAACTGTATGGGTCACATGATTACATACAGTGGGGTCCTCTGCCATTGAGCTTATCAGTAAACTCCTTCCCTCACAGATAAGGGATAACTTATTGGCTACAGTGACAACTAGTAATTCAATTTCCCATCACCTTCTCAGATTGGGATATGATGCTGTTGGTACCTCAGACCACCTGTCAGCCACTGGTATCACTCTGCGTCACCATGCCTGGCTTCGCGTTTCAGGCTTTGTACTTGATATTCAACATAAAGTAGCTAATGCGCTGCTTAACGGGTCCAAGCTATTCAGGCCAGGTACTCAAACTTTACTGGATGTCTTACAGGCATCAGGCAGAACCCTGCATACGGTCCATGGCATGTATCGTACTCCAGCTACAATCTACCGTACTCTGTACACCTCTCATTCCAAAAGAGGTGGCCAATACAGAGGTAATAACAAAGGCGGCTTCAGAGGTCGTGCTCAACCCTTCAGAAGCAACACCTCTGCTGCCCGCTCCCACCCTGCAGACAGAGCCGCACCACATGCCACTCAGTGACCCACTGGGGCTTCCCCCCACCTCCTTGACCAGGCCTCGGAGGCTGTGGGGGGTAATTTTGCCCTCTATCTGGAGGCCTGGTAAATGATCACTTCCGACAGTTGGGTACTACAGATTATACAGAAGGGTCCTACATTGGAGTTTCTCTCCACACCATGTCCTTGCCCTCCACGCAAGGTTCATTATCCTCCAGAGCATATTGCCATCCTGCAGGAGGAATTGACAGTCTTTTTGTCCAGACAGGCCATTGTACAGGTGCCCTTCTGGAAGATCAAATGGGATTCTACTCCCACTTCTTCTTGGTACCCAAACGTATGGGAGACCTCAGACCAATATTAGATCTCAGACAACTGAATCTTCACATTCAGTACAAACATTTCTGCATGGTCTCCCTACCGGCCATCATGCTGATTCTGAAACAGGGCAATTGGCTTTGCACCCTAGACATGAAGGATGCTTACCTTCATATTCCCATCTACCCTGCCCACCACAAATTTTAACGCTTCCACTTACTGGGTCAGAATTGCCAGTTTCAAACACTCCCTTTCAGCCTTTCATCAGCCCCCAGTGTGTTCATCAAGTGCCTAGCGATGGTGGCAGCAGCCTTGAGAAGAGAAGGGCACTTCATCTTTCCATATCTAGATGACTGGCTAATCAAAGCAGACTCTAGAGTAGCTCTGCTTGGCTCCCTAGATGCCATCTTGAAACTGTTCGCAAATCCGGAATCACAGTAAACTGGCCAAAGTCCAGTCCAAACCCGAGACAGTCTCTTCAATACATTGTAGCTGTTCTAGACATGGGACAATCTATAGATGCCCTGTCCCAACCCTGGACACGTCTCTTCTTATATGCTCCCCCCCAATCCCTCTCCTGCAACAGATTCTACTGAAACTACAGTTAGAACCAGCCACGATGATACTCATAGCCCCACTGTGGCCCCGCTAGACGTGGTTCCCTCTACTTCAGCAAATGTCAGTGGAGGACCCCATTCCGTTGCGGATCAAACTGGATCTCTGGACTCAGTGTCACGGGTCTCTCCTACACCCCAACCTGAAGGCTCTTCACCTCCACACTTGGCTCCTGAGGACACTTTCATAACTTGTTTATACTAGAAAAAGCAAATGTTAGGAGCACCAGGATATGTGTGGTGCTGTAATCCGAAACGGATAAAAGAGCACAAAAAAATTAGCACCCACACAGCAACAAGAACAACACCAGCACTATTTTTATGGAAATGCTTTGTTTATATAAATGCAGATGTGCAAAACATATAATAAAGTGGCTTAGTGAAAAAGGACTAAAGTTTAACCTGGTACAGTGCCAGGCTTCATCAGAGTCTGATGAAGCCTGGCGATGTCTCAAGGTGAAGCAGATAATCTTTCACTAACCCACTGTCTCGTTTGCGCCTGCTGTATGTAAACAAAGCGTTCAACGCTAGTATTGTTCTTGTTACCACGTGGGTGTTAATTCTTTTGTGCTCTCATAACTTGTTTACAAGTGTCCTCTCCTATTGCCAGTGTCCTCCTGGCTTCTTGTAAGCCAGCCACAAGAGCAACATATAATTCCAAATGGAAATGCTTTTCTCTGTGGTCTGCCTCTCGATCTGTGGTCTCTTATTCTTGTCCACTGATGAAGGTTCTGGACTACCTGGCCTGACTATCTGAGTCCGGTCTAAGTTATTCTTCCATTAAAGTCCACGTGGCTGCCATCTCTGCTTTCCATGAGCCCCTGATGGCCAGTTACTGTACCAATACCATCTGGCCAAGATGTTTTTGAAAGGAATGTTACATTTAAACCTTCTATTAGAAAACCCACTTGTCTGTGGGATCTCAATTTTATGACAGAAAAGTTTACCCTTGAGCCTTTTGAGCCAGCAGCCACTTGTGATCTTTTTCTTTCATGGAAAACCCTATTTCTAGTGGCTATGATTTCTGCTCTGCGTATTTCCAAGCTCATGTGTAGGGAACTGTACTTGATTTTCCACAAGAACTGGGTGGTTCTTCGTACCCACCCTTCCTTCCTTCCTTCCTAAAGTAGTCTCCGAACATACTTTAAACCAGTCCTTGGAGCTTCCAGTCTACTATCTTGACTACACCAATCAGGATGAACATCTCCTACATACTTTGGATGTCCACCGTATATTACACTACTATACTAATCAGACACAATCGATTGGAAAGACGTCTCAACCGTTCGTCTCTTTTACCTCGGGTCATGAAGGCCTCCCAGTAGCGACACATACTCTTTCATCCTGGTTGGCAAATTGTATTACATTTTGTTACAAAAAATACAACAAACCTTTACCTGGACCTGTCCAAGCCCACTCCACTAGAGCTATGGCCACCACTATGGCTTGCTTTAAGGGAGCCTCCATTTCAGATATCTGCAGTGCAGCTACCTGGTCCACAATTCATGCATTCACAAGGCACTACAATCTGCATATTACCTCTCGACGTAGGATGGCCTTCAGCCACACAGTCTTACAAGGTCTCCTATCATAATTGTCCTCCCACATGGGCATTACTGCTTGGGATTCATCCCAAAAGTATTACCTACTGCAAGAGACCACTCCGTGGAAGATAGTGCGGTTACATAAAAACTTACCATAACAGTAGATCTTTGAGGAGTGTCTCTTGTAGTAGGTTTGTTCCCACCTGCCATCCCCCTCCTTCTCTAAGAGAGCAAGTCCTGGTCCAGTGACTAGGGTTGGGACTCCTTTGGTAGCTCAGCTTCCCCTCTGTCCTCGCTTTGCGAGCTGAATCCGGCGGGGGAACTGAGGATACCAGGGACAGCCCACACTTATATAGGAAACAGGAAGCTGATGTCATGTGTGGGTGGTCCCTGGTGAAAAACTGCTAGAAGAGCTGCCATGCACCACAGCAACCTCTGTTGGATACCCAAAAGTATTACCTACTGCAAGAGACACTCCTCAAAGATATACTGTTATGGTAAGTTTTTACATAACTGTACTTTCTAAGATTGGTATATGATGTTCATCCACACGAACCCACCCGACCTCCCCTGGCTATGGCACACACTACTGCTTCCAGCAGGCAAGATCTGGCATCATGGAGTGGAGCTGAGGGAGTTACCACCCGGGTTGGTGGGAGGAGCCAGCTTGAAGACGTTCTGGTGGAGTCTTAAAGGGAAAGGCAGCTGCCAACAAGTGTGGATGAACATCATATACCACTCCTAGAACTACTGTTACAGGTGCGTAACCTGTTTTTTTATGCAAAGTGGTTCCTCCACCACTGGAACTTGCAGTAGGGGGCACTGTTGTATATCTTAATTTTTGTAAGTTGTATGTGGTGTGCTGTCCCCCTCAGCACCACCACCAACACTACTTCAGTTCCCTTCCCATATTGTTGACTGCCCTACCTGGTTCAGTAATTTAGTTGTTTCTTTTTTAATAGATGGAACGGTTCTTGCCTGAGAGGGCAGTCAGCAGGAGAGTGGCTGAGTGTGGTCTGGGGAGGGGGAGAGAGAGAGAGAGAGAGATGGCACTGCAGTGGTAGCTGAGTGTGATTAGAGGGCAGCATGGCTGAGCGCAGTCAGGGGAGAGAGAGAGACGATGCTGTAGTGTTAGCTGAGTGTGATCGGAGGGCAGCATGACTGAGTGCATCAGGAGAGAGCGAGAGAGCACACTTTAGTGGCAGCTGAGCGCAGTCGGAGGGCAGTATGGCTAAATGCAGTTGGGACAGAGAGAGAGACAGTGATGCAGTGGCAGCAGAGCATGATCAGACAGCATCATGGGCTAGAAAATAAAAAGCCAGGTGTTTTTTTTTTTTCCTTCAAATGCCAGGAAGTACTGAAGCTGCAGTACTGGGGATAGGTGGCTTAGGTACTAACTTGTTTGCACACAAACTAGATTAATTGAAGTGAGTGGGTGAGGGGACTCTCGCTTGCTCACCAGCTAAGACAAAAACAACTGTTTCTTTTGGGGTGGGAAACTGTAGTAATACTGGCAGAGTGTGTGCCAGCTCAAAATGGAGGCTGCCATGGTGTTTTGTGTGGGGGGAGCTGTCACTCGCTAAGTGAGGAAAAAAAAAATGTGGGTTTCAGTTTTAAAAATGCTAACCACAGCTTGATTTGTTCAGGTAAACAGTTGGCAGTGGAACTTATTTTCTGGTCTCTCTCTCTCAGCAAACAAATGTACCCATTGGCTAGGGGTTCCGTCAATCAGAGGCCAGGAAATATTCAACCCCATTTTCTAATTAAGCAGTAAGGCATGATGGGGGGTGCGTTATGGTGGGATAACAACTGCCTTGGATAGGCCGAAGCACGAGGCAAAGCAGAGTGCTTCCACCACCCAAGAAGGGCCCTTAGCCCATCATAACACATCCCCTGGAGTGTTTTATTGTGATTATGAAATGGTTTCATTTTGGTACATTGGATGTATTTTTGAACATATTTTTGTTAATATGCTCTCAGCCTGGCTGTCTTGCTGTGATAACATCCTAGCTGAAAGTACCTCTTGGCCAGTCAGGAGCCAGCATTTGTTCTACCTATTTCATAATATGTAATAGTGGCAGGGCCCATGAGGTATTGTGCTGTGTGATAATGACAGTACTCTGTGGGGAGAGGGGGCACAGAACTATGTGATAATTGCAGGATGCAGGGAAACAGTAGTGTATCATAATTTGGAGCTCAGGCTGAAATATGCAGCATAATGCAACAGTGACAGAGTACAGGCAGTAAATTGTACACAGCAGTAATTACAGGGTCTGAATGAGTAGCAGCATGCTGTATATAGAACAGTGCAAAATGGCAGAGGGCAGGCATCAGCTTATGCATACAGTGCAATCAACAGCAGATTGAGAGGCAATGTGGGTTTGTGGCTACAGCAAAGGGCTGCAAGCCAGAAGATGCAGACCAAACTCCAGTCTTGGTTACTGACTCACTGTGGGGTCTCGTATGGACTGCTCTGCCCCTGCTTCTGTCCTCTCAGCTGTAAAACTTTATAGAAGCTGGACCCCCCCCCCCCATGACAAATGAGACACTGCACTCCAGTTACGCTGTCCTGAAGTTATAAGATCTTACAAATAAAACAAAAGATAATCAGGAACTACTTCTTTGGAGCTGTATTGTAGTAATAGAAGCCAGTCTGTAACAGACCCATGGACTGTGTAATGTGGGCTGGCAGAGCCTTGTGTTCTGCATTACTTTCCTCTCCATGAATTGAGATGACGAATCACTTATAAAATCCTCTTACTTAAAACGGCTCACTAATGAAAACCTTCTCTGCTGTCCGGGCAACTTGGCAGACGGCGCAGGACATGTGTCTCCCATTCAGCTAGGGAGGGCCAGTGAGTAGTGTTAAGATGGTCACGTCTTGCAGTAAGTCGATTCCATCACAAAATATCAACAGTCACCACAGAAACTGAATATAAAAGCAAGTTCTTGGCAAGGGTATAGTGTGGTTATGGACTTTAAACACTGTGCTTTATTCATAGCAGTGCGCCCTAGTTTATATTATGTACAGTGCAAGATGGCGCAAGGCTTAAACATCGTTTGATCTGTTTTTGGTCGCTCAGTATGTTAGTACTTCTGGTTTCTTCCTATAACTACTAAGCAGCTTGACATCTCTTGATAAGGTAGCTTCAGAAGTTTGCTTCATGGTTGTGGAAGTGTGGAGAATCGGCATAATTCTGCTATTTAACTCTTTGGTTTCCCTCTGAAACACAGCAGCATTTTTTTTTTTTTTTATTATTGTGAGAGGTATCAAAGCCAGTTAAATACAACAAACTCATACCAATTCAGAAGGAGCAACAGTGGTTTCAGAAAAGTTGCGTATTAGCCAGAGGAACAGATCTGCTTAGCTCTGGCCAGAGATTACCTGTATTTCTTTCCTGGTGTCTGCAAGAAAGTGCTGGGTTACCCCAACACCATCAGCAAACCCGGGTCACCCACTCGGGAGTGCAGCATTGCCTGCTGGTGCCACTGGGCCAGGCGGACATTCTTCCCTAAAGTTGGCGCACTGTATAGAAACAAAGTATGCATCTCACTTTTCGCCCTGGAGAGATTGTTCATAAAATTAGCCTCTTGATGTTTGGCTATGGTGACTTTGTGTATAGTGCTGCATCTAAATCCACCCTAGCTAGGCTGGACCCCTTCTCAATTCATGCTTGGCTACCCCAGGTGCTCAACTCTTCTCACTGTCCTCGTCTCTAGCACTACCCTTTCTTGTAGCCAGGCACCTCTCTCACTCTGCCTCTTTGTCTCTAAAGTCTGGTTTGGCTGTCTCCCGCTTACCTTAGCTCTCCTGTCACTTTCCCATCTCTTCTAGTTACTCCCTCAGAAACTCTGACACGCGTTTACACTCCCTCCTTCGCATTAAGTCTTTTGTAGGTTAAGTTGCATTTGCCTTTAGATGCTCCAAACTTTGATCTAACTTCCCTCTTGTCATCTGCTCTTCCTCCTCTCTTTCTTCCCCTAAAATTCCTCTTCCTTAACTTAATGGCTCAATCTTGTAATTGCTCCTAATACTTACCAGTCTAACCTGACTTTCAGGTGTCATCTCCATTTCACGTGCACTTTGCCGTGTTCTTTTCTGGGTTGATGCATACTCTGCACCTTGTATTTTCCCTTAATTCTCAGTGTTTCAGTTGCACCTAATTTATTTTAAAATGTTGCTGTTTTCTTTACTCTCACCTATATATTTTCACTATATGCTAACCATGTTCTTCAGAATTGTTGATATATTGTTGTTCAGTGTATTATTACCCCTGCTCCCCTTTCCTCGAGGACGCATCTGGAAATGAGTTGGTATCAGCTCAGTATGTCTTTCCTGGTGAAACATTTGAAATAAATCATTTATCTAATTATGTGTGAGCTGTGGCTTGTGATGCATGTTACAATTTGTACTGTACTTTTGGGACCACTTTACCAATTGTCACCACAGCCATTTGGTATTATAACAAATCTTGTTTTCAAAGGGTCAGTGTAGCGGCTAACATTCCTTTATCCTAAATATATGTATGGGCCGGCATGCCTTTCCTGTGATTGCTGGAGAGTCATGAAGGCAGCCAAGTTGTAAACCCAAACAGAAGCTCAAGACAGGCATCTTGATCTGTTGCCACAACCTTCACAATAAACTTGAGAGGCTGCCTCAGGCTTATTCTGGAGGTGTGAGCTGCATCTCTGATGGACTCTAAGATACCAAACCATTCTGAAGCCCAGATGTGTACAGCTTTGTCAGTGGGCCTTACTCAGGTCATTAGGAGACTACAGTGAACTTGTCCCAGAGAGCTATTTGCTGTCAGTCCTGTACAGAGCATGTTGTCTGCGCAGTGGAATGTGAGCGCCATGGTATTACATGACTTGGCTCACTGCCAAGTGTGAAACCGTATGCGCAGGAGGAGGCTAATAGGCTTTCTCCTGATTTAACTGATTTTTCATTCTTGCTTGTCATCAGTCGAGATGTTATATTGAATGTACTAGAGTCGGTGGCTCACTAGCACCTCCTGTTGCCCTTCAGCGGGGTTTTCTCACTGTTGTTTGCTTTGTGTATTGAACCTCTTGCTGTGGCACTTCACTAGGCCCCTGAGGTGGAGGTATTTTTTTTAGGAGGTGACCAGTGTACCATATCCCTATATGCAGATGATATCCCACACACCTTGTTGGACCCGGACAAATCCATTCCTTTTTTTGTAACTGTTTTTTTTATTTCAGGTTTTAACTTAAGTGGTACCACAGAGCAGCATTACAGGAAATCAGCAGAATAGACAATGACTTGCACACTTCTTCTGTTTCCGCAGTTACACAAATATGTAAGAAAGCTAATAATCTAGTACAAAAATAAAAAGGGAGAGAAAGGCATATAATAAAATGAAAATCATCTGTCTAGGGTTCAAACACAAGGTTAAATGAGTCATGCATATGTTTACCGTGTATGTATGATTAAAGTAAGTTTGCAGTTGCTTCCTAGGGGGGAAAGAGGAGACCTGGGGAGCCCAGGAGCCGCATTCTCTGTCCATTATGTTAGTTAAATAAAGTCATGCCCCACCCAACCAGAGTGGCACCCGGGGGAGACATAGGGCTGGCTGGTACCCCACAGAGTAATTAAGAAAGTCTCCCCCGACAGATGAGACTCCTAAGGTGGCCGATCTGATCTAGTTTGAGAAATACTAAGAACCCAGATGTTCTAATGATTCATTAATTCTGGTACTTTATTTTGTAGCCTGGCTGTCATATGTATCAGTTTGTATACATCATATACTGTGTCTTCCCAGGCTGAGATAGTAGGGGGCTCTGGATGGAGCCATAACCGAGTAATACATTTTTTTGGCCGTGCTCAGAAGAATGTTAAGTAGGTATTCTTGGTGTGGGTCTTTAAAATGACATGGGAAATGGAGGAGGATCCCTGTACCTGGGGAGAGGTTGCCCAGGCTGGGGAAGAGGTCTAATACTCTATTCTCTATCAAAGACCAGTAAGATGCCAGTACCGGGCATAACTAGAGGATATGCGCCTGTGTGGCCACCTCACAGCTGCATCATCTCCAACAGGAGGAAATCCCCTCCAGCTGAGAACTTGGCAGTAATCGGGGGGGGGGGGTGGAAACATCTGGACATCACCTTCCAGGAAAATTCTTTCCAGGTATATGAACTTGAGGATTTATGTTGCCTCCGCCATATCCGGAGCCAATCCTCCTGGGTCAGTTCAACCTGAAACAGCCTCCCAGTGAAATTGTACCAGGTCCATGGTCAGAGAGGGGGCCCCCTGTAGAGCTTTATAAATTCAGGAGACTAAATGGCTTTGTTTTGCACCCCCTGCCATCTGAAGCAGTAAGGAGCATTGGGGGGAGGTGGGATAATCTGAGTAGTAACATCTAAGCCAATTTTAGTATCCAAAAGGTGGTGTATCTGTAGAAACCTGAAGAAATCACTCTTGTTTAAGGAAAATTCTTGTTTATTCAAACCCCAGGAAATCTTACTGCATTCTGACTTATGCAGTATGGTCTCACCATAGGACTGCCCCAGAGCTGAAATGGTTAATAGAACCTATGCAAATGATGGAATGCTAGGCTCAAGCTCAGTTTTCAATTCACTGTCCCTGGTAAACAGTTCTAAACCGTCAGATTCTTTACTCCACTTGCCGCAGTAAGACGTCTCCGGAGAGCTGTCCTTCATCGCTTGAAGAAACTTTATTTTCTCGGTTTATTCACTAGTAAAGTTTATTTTATTGCTATTCTTTTCACTGTCCTTGGTTTTCAGGTAGTAATTGTTTAGATTTAATCAAGTAGGGGTAAGTAGTTGCTTTCCTCCCAGTTTTTTTCAACCGAGGGGGAACTGACAGTCTTCTTTTTTAGTTTTACTAATTAAATTAGAGTACATTTTCTGTTCCGACTTGGTATAGTCGGTTTTTAGCACTTCTCTGTGTTTTAACTGGGGTAACTCCTGGTTTCATTTGTGTTTGAATTCAACTGGGGTAACTCCTGGTATTTTATTCTATTTTCATTCCAGGGTTACTCCTGTTTTTTCTGTCGGTTCGGGTAACCGAAAAAAAAAAAGATTTACTTTGGTGTGGTGATCTGGGTTATGTCACAGAAAACTAAAAACAGAGCAGGAACCCCAGGTTTCCAGCATTGTTCTGAGTGCGGGGAACGTTTTGCAAAAGCAGATCAACATTTAATCTGTTTATTCTGTCTGGGGTCTGACCACTTACAGACAGATTGTGAGATTTGTGCTAACTTTCTGCAGTCCACCTTAGATAGATGGTTTAAAAGACTGTCGGAAAGAATGGCTGATAAGGCTGCTAACCCTGCTGCAGACCAACTGGATGAACTGGGAGAGCTGCCCTCTGAAAGGAGTGATAGCTCTATTTCAAAAAAACGAACCGCAGATAAGGCTGCTGAACCGGCCGTTGCAGTCAAGAGAAAGAAGGAAAAGCACCAGGAGCCACAACTGAAACAAACCGCGGTTCCTTCTGCCGAGGAAATCGCTAATGCGATCAGGATTATTCAGTCATTATAATCCCTGGTTCTGGTTGACAAGCAACCGTTTCCACAAACTCCAGGTTCAAGTGTTGTCCCCAGTTTAATGGACCAAGGTGGGGATCCTTATGGGGACAATAACTTTGGAAATGAGCCTGATGATGATGAAGATGATGAGGATTTTGGGAACCCTATTGATCCAGACATCTCCCCTGATCCTTACAGACCAGATTCCCCTGGCAAGGGAACAGAGGATTTTAACTCCTGTTTTGCTTTTATGAAGCAAGTGGCCCAATCCCTCGACTTCCCATCCCAGGAATCTGCGGAGGATGAGTAGGAAGAGGATTATAAGGAGATGATGGATCTGCTCCCATCAAAGAGGCTACTCCTCCCTCTCCATAAGTCTCTAGGAAAGCAGACTATGAAAGTTCTGCAAACCCCCACTTCTGTTCCACCCACAGACAGGAAGGTGGATAGGAAATACTGGGTGGCTAAGTTTGGGGCTGAGTTCCTCTTTGGGCACCCCAGCCATGAAGGTGTGGTACAGGCTGCAGCTTGTGACAAAGCTGGCATCCCTCTGGCCTCTCACCCTCCAGACAAGGATTCTAGGAAGGTTGATGCCATAGCAAAAAAAGTGCACTTGGGTTCTTCCCTGGCTGTTAGGCAGGCATCTTACATGGCCTGTACAGCCAGATATCAGAAAAATATGTGGACCACAGTTTTGCAACTTGCTAAGGCAGCCCCCCCCCCCACCATGGCTGCTGACCTGGAGGAGGCTGCAAAAGGGGTATTGAAGCTGCTAAGATGCAGTTCAGGATGGCAGTGGACTCGAATGACACTGCATCCAGGCAGATGGCATCTGCTGTGTCCCTTAGAAGGTTTGCCTGGCTTAGAACCACTAACCTGACACAAGATACCCAAACTAAGGCCATGGATTTTCCATGTGACCCTGTGTCTCTGTTTGGGGAGCAAACAGAGGGATATATGAAGAAAATGGATGAATACAGGGCTGCATACAAAAGTGCAGCAGCCAAAGAAAGAGCTGCTTCCACCCAGAAGCATCATGCAAGGGGTGACAGAGGCAGGCCTAATTATAGGCCTTTCCTACAGCCTCAGGTTTTTCCCCAGTAGCAGCCCAGGGGATACTTCAGAGGCAGAGGCAGAAGGGGTAGTGGCCGCACTGCACCCAGTATTCAGCCAGCAGCACAGTCCAAACAGACACCCTGAGGTGACTGTTCAGGTCGCCTCCCCAACTCCAGAAGGGAGCAGGCTGGCCCACTACTTCCAGAAGTGGAAAAATATCACCACAGACAATTGGGTTCTGGAAGTAGTGGTCCAGGGACTTGTCCTCAGCTTCAAAGCTATGCCAAAGCTGAGGTCAAGAGTTTTCAAACCCTCTTCCCCATCGGAAACAGCCCTGCTGGAAAAGGAAGTTTCAAGTCTTCTGCTACAAAGGGCAGTGGAACCAGTCCCTTCCAACCAGATGGGAAAATACTTGCATTCAAGGTACTTCCTCACAAGAAGGAAAACGGGAGTGGCAACCTATTCTAGATCTAGAGATAGATACTCAGCATTTTATCTAAGCATACCTCTGGTGAGTGGTGAAAGGTTCTAATATACCATTCTATTTTGTTGTTATATACTGTATTTTGTGCTTAATACATTACTGGGCAATGTGGGAAAAAGGGTCTTATCCCTCTTCCTGCTTCATTGTTGGCTTCAGGCTTAGGACTGTGGGATACTGGTGGTCTGGGCTGAGCTGCTACTACCAAACACACACTAATGCCTCTAAAACTATCCTAGCACAGCTTGAGTGCACTTGCCAGTACAGAAAACCCTCATGATACTAGGGAGAGCCTTTTTAAAGGCTAAATTTACCAGTTTTACACCAAAATTGCGAGCGTGAAACCGGAAGTAGCCTGAGTACAGCACTTCCAGTTTTCACACATAAATACACCTGCAATAGCGAGTGTGTGTGTGGGGCCGCACGCAGAGACATGCGTGTCGTAGCACGTGTCTACTGTGTCCACTGTGGACACCGGGACAAGGGCAACATAGCATAATCCTGTGGACACTTGATATTGCAAGCCGAGCCACCAACCCAGAAACTGTAATAGTAAGGACTAAATAAATATGAAACAAGCAAAGAACCGCTGTCCCTCTTGCCAAATGTATGCCATTGGCAAAGTGTTTCCCAGTTTCATTTGTAATAAATGCCAATTAGTAGCATCATTACAAGAGGATATTAAACGCCTCATCACAAGAACTCCAGTTAATCCAGAGATTTATGCTCTTGAAGAATATATAGATCAGATGTCAATATTGTTAGACATTGATACATCAATAACTTGCACTGATAAGTTTGGTACAGGACAAGAGACAGACTCTACTATGTATTGTATTCCTCCTCCAAAGGAAAATATTATTATAAGTTCTACCCCTGCTGGTATAACTCCGGAACTTTCATCTCAGGTACTATCACCCCAGACAGAGAAGAATGGGCGACCATTCCAAATACTAAAATAAAAAGTTGTGATCACATCTTAAATGACGTTCCTGTATTGCCAATGCACAATTCTTTTTCACCCTCTGACTCACAGAAATGATGAGGAATTAAATACTACGGAAGTCTTGAATATGTGCCCCACAACTTTAGGAACTAGAATACCAGTTACATCTAATACTAACACTTCCTTCCTTTTAGTACCACCCAAATCTGCTGATCGGTCATTGTTGCATAATACTTCTCCCACTCTCACAGAAATGCAAGAGAAACATCAGACCCCCATACCAAAAAATAAACAAATCTTTGTCTCGGGTGACTCTATCATCAAATATATTGACCGGGCTATCTGTAACCCAGATAAAGCTAATAGAACATGCTCTAGTTTCTGGGGGGCTACGGTGTCTGACATAACACCAATGATTAAAACTATCTTATCACAAGCAGGAATTAATCCTCTTGTGGTTATTCACCTGGGGACTAATGACATTAATAGAACATCAATTGGCCAGTTAAAACAAGACTATGTTGCTCTTCACAATATTCTGGAGGATAGAGGACACAACATCCGTTTCTCTGAGATCCTACCAGCTCCTAGAGCAACCCCTCATACTTTAAGTAAAATTAAAATTATTAATGAATGGTTACGTAAATGGTGCCTTAGGCAGAACCTTCCCTGCCTAGCTCAGTGGGAAGAATTTAACGATAACCCAGCCCTCTTTTGCTGGGATGGCTTACATCTCAGCAGAAGAGGGAGTACAGTGCTGGGACTTAAGATTAGCACTTTCATTCACAGTTATTTAAACTAACAACTGTGGGGGAGACTAGGTCTAATCCTAGATCTCTTATTACTCTTAACTCCCCCCATAAGAAATATTTACTTAACTTTTTATCTCTCAATGCCTGTTCATTAAGTACACTTAAAGTAACTGAACTAGAAACTAAAATTCAACTTCATGACCTCAGTCTAATAGCCATTACTGAGACATGGGGCAACTCAGATAATTCATGGTCAGTTGAGATACCTGGGTTTAAACTTTATATTAAAAACAGAAGTGGAACCAGAAAGGGTGGTGGGGTCTGCCTCTATGTAAAGGATGATATTCCATCATTTGAAACCACCCTTAATATTCAAACTGAAAGTATATGGGTAACCCTTCAACCATCTGGTCAACCAGAAATGGTGGTGGGCACTTGCTATAGGCCCCCGTCAGTGGATATGGATTACACATTATCTTTAACAAAGGAAATATTATTGTTAGCTAAAAATGGTACAGTCCTTATTCTAGGAGACTTTAACATCCCATCTATTGATTGGGAGGCTTTAACTGGTAGCACTCAACATGCTAAACTTTTTCTATCAACAATCATAGATTTCGGTCTTGTCCAATTAATCAGGGAACCAACCCGTGGAAACCAACATCTTAGATCTTCTTATTATTAATGACGAAAATAAAATATCCAACCTTCACATTTCTGACCCCTTGGGTAGTAGTGACCACATCTATACAGTTCTCTATCCACTACGACCTACATATCCTAAATAGTAAACTCAAGATTAAACAATATGAAAGGGCAGATTTTCTGGCCTGCCCGGTGGCGCTGAGGGTTGAGGCGTTGGACGCCACACCTTGCACCATGCCGGCGACCTGGGTTCGGGAACGAGCACAGATTGCCAGGGGTCGGCTGGGGCGGAGAATGATAGGGCACCCGACGGCAGATCTCCTTCTCCGGGGGGGGGGAGGTGACTGTAGGCTTCCGCTGCAATGCTACCACCTAGGGGAGCCCGGGTGGATAGCGCGGTCAGTGGAGTAGCATCAAGGGGATTGGGTGACTGTCGGCAGAGGGGCGGAGCAGGAGGTATGTCTCAGCATGCCTCTCAGCTCACAGTCCCTCATTGCATGCCAACGTCGTGGGAAGAAACCAGAAAATCACCTCATCCCTCCTATGTGACGACACCTCCCTAGGACTTCTTTGATCACTCATCAAGGCAGACTCCACTGTGTCAGATCCACACGTACACACATAGAGTGCTGGTTTGGAGAGGTAAGCATGGGGGATCCCCTCTCCACCCCTATACCGGGGGTATTCAAGGGTGTGTGTGTGGGATTGAGGCACTCTAGGGGCAGACCACGGCGAGGGTTGTGGGGTCCACTGAGGATGTCCGAATGAGTGGAGGGAGGAGGCAGGTTAGGCGGATAAATACAAAGGTTAAAAAAAAAAAAAAAAAAAAGGGGCAGATTTTCATAATATCAATGAGTGTCTATATAATATTGACTGGTAGAATTGTCTCTCACCACTAAATACCAAAGAAACTTGGACCTACTTTAAATCAAAAATTTATGAAGTTGAACATCAGTATGTCCCTGAAAAAAATAAATACAATAAAAAAGGGAAACTACCCCCATGGTTTAACTACACTATTAAGAAGCAGATCAAACTTAAAGACTATTTAAAACTTTAAAAAACTGCCCCAATAATGTCAAAGAAGAAACATTACTTAAATGTAGAAAATCAGTTAAGGATTTGAAAAAACTCATAACAACTGCAAAACGTAACCTTGAGTTTAAAATTGCCCATACAAAAGATTCCCATAAAGCATTATAGTCCTATCTTAATGGGAAAAAAGGGAACAGATCAGTAGGCCCACTAGTTATTAATGACACTACCATCACTTCAGACATGGAAACAGCAACAGCCCTTAATAATTATTTTTGTTCTTATTTTCCCCAAACTGACACACCTCTCAACCAGTTGCCTCATGAATCAGGGACAAGGCTTAAAAAAATCAGGGACAGAGACCCCAAATCAGGGACATAGCTTAAAAACTGATACTATTCACTCAGAAAGCTGATAGAATAAAGGAATTTGTGTTAAGATGCATTTTCTGAAGAACAAGTCTGTAACTATAATGTTTAACATTATTTTGTGTTATTAATCCCCACTGTTCTGTCAGAAAAACTCAGATTTTAGGAGGGACAGAGGAAAAGTTTGAGGCCAAATCAGGGACGTCCCTGAAAATCAGGGACAGTTGAGAGGTATGCATGCAACCAGATTCCCAGTCACTGTGCCCACCTCAACAATTATGTAATTTATTTCCAGGACACAGAGACTGTACTTAAATCTATTAAAAAAAGTAAATAAATAAATAGCCCCGGACCGGATAATATAAACTCCAAAATTTTAACAGGCACACTAGAAACTATTACCCTACCTCTCACCATAATATTTAATTAATCCCTACATGAAGCCAAAGTACCAACTGATTGGCAAACAGCTATTGTCACCCCAATCTTTAAACAAGGGACACACTCCAAAACAGAAAACTACAGACATATCAGTCTCACGTCAATTCCATGTAAGATGATGGAAAAAATATTTAACTCCATCACTGAACTCGAAATGTCCTCCTTAAATATTATAGATCTAGCCCAACATGGATTCAGACAGGGTCATTCCTATACTACCAATTTACTCACTTTTTATGAATATGTTAGTAAACATCTAAACCATAACATTCCTGTTGACGTTAGCCTGTTGGATTATAGTAAGGCATTTGACAAAGTATCCCATGTTATTCTGGTAGATAAGCTTACTACTTTAGGTTTTTCGCCAACAATTGTCAAGTGGGTGCATTGCTGGCTGGCCGACTGAACTCAGAGGGTCAGTGTTAATGGAGTGTTGTCCGATGAGGGAAGGGTCACCAGTGGGGTCCCGCAGGGCTCTGTCATGGGAGCCACTTTGTTCAGCATCTTTGTTAGTGATATGACAATAAAATCGTCAAATATCATTACTAAATTTGCAGACGATACAAAACTGGGGGGAAGGGTGGATAATCCAGAATATCAAAATAAACTCAAGCAAGACTTAGCAACCATTGAACAGTGGGCAATTTCTAACAAAATGTTTTTCAATGTAAATAAATGCTTAGTTTTGCATATGGGCAAAACAACCCCAAGCAAACATATACCCTTAACAATAAAAACATCAAATCATCTACCAGTGAAAAAGATTTGGGAATAATAGTTAACTGTAAATTATCATCAACAGATCACTGTAATAAAGTAGCTAACACAACCAATGCATTACTTAGACAAATTAATCATACCTTTACTTCTAAAATGGAACAATGCATAATTACTCTATATAGATCTCGTATTCGGCCATATGTGGGCAATGGGTCCCCTTTGGAGCCCTTATTTAATCCCTGACATAAAAAGGATAGAACAGGTACAGCGTAGGGCAACAGAAATCATTCCACACCTAACACACCTTAGCTATGAAAATAGATTAAAAAAACGGGCCTATACTCGCTTGAAACAAGGACGACAAGAGGTGACCTTCAGATGTTTAAAATTCTTCAGTCGCCAACTCAAATGGAACAATCTGGCATTTCATATGACACAAGGAAAATTGTACCAAGATTACACAACAAACAGTTAAAAATTGAAAAGGCTAGAACAAATAAAAGACTACATTTTTTCTCAATTAGTGTTTCAAAGCTGTGGAATAAATTACCACAAGATCTAGTGGCTTGTCCAAACCTAACCACCTTTAAAACCCGTTTGGATAACTGGTTTCTTTGTTGATAATATTCTGGGGTATAATGTCCCACTGTGTGGGGACAATCTCGATGGGCTTTGGCCTTCTTTTGTCCTTAACACCAAGTAACCAAGTAATCTCAGATACTTAAACAAGCAACTGTCAAAACCAAAATTCAAGATGTTTACTCTGGCTACCATACTGCCTATCCTAAAACAGGGAGACTGGTTAGCATCCCTGGATCTGAAGGATGCCTGCTTTCACATCCCAATCAGAAGGTCACACACAAAGTGTCTCAGGTTCAGGTTGCCATCAGGTCATTACCAATTCAGGGCAATGCCTTTTGGACTGACATCTGCTCTAAGGGTGTTCACAAAATGTCTAGCAGTGGTAGTGTCACACATAAGGCAATAAAGGGTGTCAGTGTTCCCCTACTTAGATGACTGGCTCATAGTGGGCCAGTCACACCAGCAAGTAAGGGAGGCCCTGTCAATAACACAAAATACTCTCTACTCAGTGGGGCTCTTGGTGAACCATGAAAAGTCTGTTTTGCAGCCAGTTCAGTTGCCCATATTCATTGGGGCAGAATTGGCTACAAACAAAGGGATGGCTTACCTGCCTCAGGACAGAGTGGACAACCTTACCCTGGTGGCCAACTCCTTCAAACGTCATGTCTCCAGGCCAGCAAGGCACTTCCTACAATTACTAGGCCATATGGCAGCTTCCACAGCAACTGTGTCAGTGGCCAGGTTCCCAGATGAGAGACATTCAATTTCATTTGAGAGATCACTGGCTCCAGAGAAGGGATTCTGTCTCGAAGCTAGTTCCAGTAACAGTCACTTTTCTCCAAGCCCTTCAGTGGTGGCAGGAAAAGGGCAATCTCAGGCAAGGAGTACCTTTCTTGCAGCAGGTTCCCTCTCTGGTACTCATGACAGATGCCTCCCTCCTAGGGTGGGGAGCACATCTGGGGGGATCACGCTGCACATGGCACATGGGAAAAGCAGGAATTCCTCCTGCACATCAACCTCTTGGAGCTCAGAGCAGTTCTTCTGGCTCTTCAGTCATTCCACAATCTGATAAAAGGAAAGATGGTCCAGGTCAGAACAGACACACAACCACTATGTACTACATAAACAAGCAGGGGAGCACAAGGTCAACTCCCCTCTGCACAAAGGCAATGAGAATCTGGGCATTCGCTTACTCCCTGAATGTTTCCCTCTCAGCTGTCCATCTTCCAGGCAAGGACAATGTCTTGGTGGATGCCCTCAGCAGAATAAATCAGAACCATCATGAGGGGTCACTGAACAAGCAGGTCTTGGAGACCATTTTCAGGAGGTGGGGCACCCCAGAGGTGGATCTGTTCGCAGCCCCAGACAACCACCAAATCCCACAGTATTGCTGCAGGCCCCCCATCAAGGGCACAGTTCCTTTGGGTGTACTTCTGCTGGATTGGATGGGGTGTTTCCTGTATGCCTTCCCTCCCTTTCTTCTTTTACTGAAAGTGTTGAGCAAACTCAGACTTCAACCAGCCTCAGTGATCCTCATTACCCCAGACTGGTCCAGACAATCTTGGTACTCCATGATCCTATCATTGTCAGTAGCCAAGCCAATCAGTCTCCCCAGGAGGTACAACCTGTTGTCATCCTCACAGGGCAGGATCATGTATCCCAGTCTGCTATCCCTCAGACTCAGAGCATGGCTCTTGAAGACTTGGAGTATGCAGATTTGCATCTTTCAGAAGGAGTCATGGATATACTGAGAGTCTCCAGAAAGCCTTCTACCAAGAAAACCTATGCTTCCAAATGAAGGACATTTTCGATTTGGTGTCAGGGTAAGGGGTTAGACTATACCCAAGCTAATCTCTGTACAGTTCTGGACTATATGACCCATTTGCATTCCACAGGGTTAAATATTTCCACCTTGAGAGTGCACTTGGCAGCTGTTTCAGCTTATTTATCAGCAGGTAAGGCATCTTCTCTGGCTTTGAAGCCAATATTCAAGAAGTTTTTTAAGGGGTTACTGCATTTGCACCCACTACACAGGAAGCCTGCTCCCATGTGGGATTTGAACATTTGTATTGCCCAACTAATGCAGTCTCCCTTTGAGACCATGTCTACCGCAGACCTCAAATATGTGACTTGGAAAACTGTTCCTGGTAGCCATTACCTCTGCTAGGAGGATCAGCGAGCTCCAGGCACTGTCCACAGAGCCTGGGTACTTTGCTGTCCATAGAGACAAAATAGTTCTGAGAACTAACAGGAGATTTCTGCATAAGGTGGTATCAGAGTTCCACCTCAACCAGTCTATTACGTTGCCAATCTTCTTCACAGACCATTCCACCTCAGGTGAGCGCAGGCTGCACAGCTGGGATGTGAAAAGGGCAGTCATCTACTATCTTGACCACACAAAGTATCACAGACGGGATCAAACCCAGTTCTTCCTCACTTATGGAGAGGTGGGAAAAGGAAAACCTGCCAAAGAACGATCCATTGCACGATGGATTGTAGCCTGTATTCAGTTTTGCTATAGCAAGATGGGCAAGCAATGTATTAGTAGGGGTATCACAAGTTGTAAGAGGAAGGTAATAATCCCTCTTTATAAGACACTGGTTAGGCCCCTTCTGGATTACCGTGTGCAGTACTGGAGGCCACACTTTCGCAAGGACATTAACCAAATTGAGGCAGTCCAAAGAAGGGCAACCAAAATGGTACAGGGACTGCATCAGAAGACATACGAGGACAGATTAACGGAGTGCAATATGTATACCTTTGAGCAAAGGAGGGAGAGAGGTGATAAGATCGAAACATTCAAACACCTTAAGGGCATTAACAAGGTGAAAGAGTCTAACATGTTTAAATATAAGAAAAATAGCAGGACAAGAGGACACAGCATGAGACTAGAGGGAGGCCGATTAAGGGGGAACGTGAGGAAATTCTTTTTTTCACAGAAAGGGTGGTGGATGCATGGAACGGCCTACCTCAAGAAGTGGTGGCTATGAATACAGTGCAGGGCTTCAAACAGGCATGGGATAGGCATAAGGGAGCAATACAGATGAGTATGAATAGATAGGCCACTGACAGAGCAAAGGCCAATGGCACATTTATAAGGTAGAAAAAGAAATGGGCAGACTGGATGGGCCTTGCAGTCCTTATCTGCCATCAACTTCTATGTTTCTGTATATGACCTCTGAGCATGACTTTAATCGTATCCCAGAGAGTCTGGGGAGACACCTGAGGAGATGCATTATCTTCTTGAGTAATTTCCGGTATTCGTGCCTCCAGGAGGTCTTGGAATTCCTTGTCCCTCAGTAGGGATGGATTAAATCTCCATTGTACATTTTTCCTTTCCTTTCAAATATTGAGTTCTAGGATGATGGGAGCATGGTCAGACAGGCAGATATTAAGGATATCCACCGACTGAACCAGATCAGTATACTCTTTGCCTATACAGAAATAGTCAAGTCTGGAGTAATGCTTAAAGGCATTGGAGTAGTAAGTGAATTTCCAT
Source organism: Neoceratodus forsteri (assembly GCA_016271365.2). NCBI lineage: Eukaryota > Metazoa > Chordata > Ceratodontiformes > Ceratodontidae > Neoceratodus > Neoceratodus forsteri. The sequence continues at coordinate 1,009,672,365 of CM028130.1, read as the reverse complement.
TGTGAGGGGTGGAGCTGTCTTTATGTGTCCAACAGATCCACATCTTAGAGCAAGTGTCGGAGATGCCTCTGTCCTGAGGATTGCGGGGAAGGACGCACAGCGGATGAGTCAAGCGAGGGGTTAAGTTGGCAGTTAAGATCCCCTCCTAATATCAGGATCCCTTGTTGTCTCGTCAGAATAACATCTATTAGATGTTGGATGGTGGAGGCGTCAGAGCCGGGGGGAATATAAATACTGCATAATGTCAGAATCTGCTGATTTAGTTTAACCACAGCCAGCGCCAGCCTGCCATCTCTATCAGAATATTGATCAAGCATTTGTAGCTGGGAGCGTCTCGGGATCAGGATCACCGTCCTTCTCCTCCTGCCCCGCTGGTAAGAGGACTCCATTAGCTCAGAAAAAACAAATTTAAGTAATTTCTGGTGCTCAACTGAGGAGAGGTGAGTCTCCTGTAATAAGAGGGCATCAAGATTCAGTTTTTTGAGTGCTCAAATTGTACGGTACCTCTTGATGGGGCTGGCCAGCCCATTTACATTGTGGGAGATAATTTCAAAGGGACACTGCTTATCCAAACTTATCAGGGACCATTTTGCAGCCTCCCAAGCCCCTTCCCCCCCCAAGAAAAAACAAAAACATCACCAGTTTTAATTTCCTGCAATAAGAAATATTTGCCAGCTGAAAAATTTACAGTAGCCTGGTGCTCTACGTCCAATGTGGTAAAAGGGGAGGGCATTTTAGTAAAGGCTATAGGATAACTAGTATGCCAACTGGGTTTAACTATAGTGCTATTTACAGTGGGCAACATCTCAGTAAAGAGGTATAAGGAGGTAAGAACTATGTACAAGCCCCCATAAAGGGGGTTATCTGTGACTTCCATCAGTACGTGTTCAGGTGGAACGCGCATTGGGAAAAGTCTACGGACTGTCCAAAAGTGGACGCTCAATCAGCTAAGTGATATGGGGTCCTGGGGAAACTCTTGCCCCTAAATTCAGGAGGGGGGAGGACTGAGACAAGGAGACCCAATATCAGGGAAAACTGAAAGGAAAAAGGGAGTGATAGGGGAGGGATATAAAGTGGAGCAAAATGGTGCTGTTCCATTAGGGCCTGGCTTACAGATGGCATATGAGCCTGTGGCCCACCCCCCAATGTATGAGGGGAGAGATAATGTATAGTGAATCATCCCAGGGATATTCATAATGACTAGCTGAGGTATCTGATATAGGGGGAGCGCCAGGTCTCACAGGAATACTCAGAGTTTGTCCCAGCATTACTGAGTGTTCAGGGGAAGTGCAGAGTCAGGTGTATCAAACTGCATGGAAATTTCCTGGTACAGGAGACCCTATTGCACGCTAGATGGGAGTATTAGTTAAATCAAGAATAAAGTCAAGTCCTCGATTTGTAGGCAATGAAGGTCCAAGAAAAAATATCTGTCCACATGCCACAGAGTTTATAAGGGAAAGGTGTTTCTGGTAGGCAGCTGAGGACCAGCAGAAGAATGAGAGGGCTCCGGGATCATCCAGCCCACTTGTGCCCAAGAAGGACAGGGAGGGGCGCGGGGGCTGAGGGAGGGGCAGGGTCCACATCCATCCAGACCTACCAGCACATCTGGTCGCATCCTGACTCCGGGAATGATCTTGATGAGGTCTGGGTTACCCTACAGAGGGCCCTCTCAGAAGGGAGAAGGTGCCAGAGGGAACCGTCCGCGAGGCCTGATATGTAATCCCCCTCCCGCTGCAAGGCCAAGTACAGACAGTGCAAATCATTGTGCCATCTAAGAACGCTGGGAGCAAGTCCCAGACAACACTACCAGTTACTCCTAGTTCATCTGTGGGTCTCTTACTCTCAAGTGCACATGAATACCACCAGGCCGTCCAAGGCCGAGGAGACCTCCTAACTGCACCCTATTTAGCAGGCTAATGCAGTGAAGCCTGCCTCAATTCGATCTGAAGGGGTATAACCCTGAGCTCAGGAAGGGCATCCAGGCCCGGACGGGTGAAAAACGTCTGACTGAGACCTACCAGCCCCACGCCAAGAAGAGGTACACCTGAAAGCCCCTGTTTAACAGGGTCTGAACAAGGTGAGGAGCTTCAAAAAGTTGCAAGGCTACTTCAATATAAGGCCCATATCCTCCTGCCCCAGAAAGCCCAATGGCAAACTGCTCACAGACAAGACCCATTTCTGGCTTCATTCTGTGGAAGCTGGCACATGCATTCCTCTGTCCGTGTTCTCTAGTCACCTCAGGAGGAGGAGGCCCCCGCGACAGTCTCCCCGTCCATCCCAATCTATTCAGGTATCAATGTCCAGACTGGGATCCCACCCACCCACCAGCCTTTCCCCAGGCATCCCATCAAACCCCCCGAAACAAGAATGTTAGCTGGGCCACCTCCGATTCCTCAAGAACCTCCCGCCTTAGTACTCACTGCGAACCCAAGATCGTGGTTCAGAAAGGCCTCAGCTGGGCTACCTGGAAAATTGTGCCAGCATCCGTTTTGTTGAGTCTATTGTAGCTTGCTGATCTGGTTGTATTTGGGAGGGGGCCTCTCGAGTAAGGCCACGGTCATCAGAGGATCTCTGGGGTAGGCTCAGTATTTACAAAGGAAGAGGGGCAGGTACCTAAAACAAACAGTAGAAACACTCTGGATACAGAAGTTGATACCAGCCCATTTACAGAAGAAAGAGTTCTGAAAGAGCTCTTAAAACTGAAGGTGGACAAAGCAATGGGGCCTGATGGGATTCATCCCAGAATTCTAAAAGAACTAAGGATAGAACTAGTGACACCACTGACTACCCTCTTTAACAAATCATGGGAGGATGGGGTGGTACCTGAGGACTGGAGGAGGGCAGATGTGATTCCCTTCACAAAAAGTGGGAGCAAGGCAGAAGCAGGAAACTACAGACCTGTTAGTTTAACCTCAGTGGTAGGAAAATGATGGAATCACTTCTGAAGGAAAGAATTGTTCGTATCTAGAGGCCAGAGGGCACAGGACCCAAGGCAGCATGGATTCACAGCGGAAGGTCATGCCAGACTAATCTGATAGATTTCTTTGACTGGGTGACCAAAGTAGTAGATCAGGGAGGGCTGTGGACATGGTCTACCTAGACTTTAGCAAGGCATTTGACACAGTCCCACACAAAAGATTACTATACAAGTTAGCCAGCCTGGGAGTGGGTCCCAAGATGACAGCCTGGGTAAAGAATTGGCTGGAGAATAGGACACAGAGGTAATAGTAAATGGAGTCCACTCTGAAAAAAGGGGTTAGCAGTGGGTACCACAGGGTTCAGTATTAGGACGGTCCTCTTCAATGTCTTTATAAGCGTACATTGCAGAGGGACTGAAGAAAAGTATGTCTCTTTGCAGATGACACAAAGATCTGCAACAGAGTTGATGCACAAGGTGGGGTGGAAAGGATGAGAAGGACTTGGCAAGGTTAGAGGAATGGTCAAATGTATGGCAGCTTAGATTCAATGCTAAGAAGTGAAGGTAATGCACCTGGGAAACAAAACCCAGGGAAGAGTACACAATGGGGGTGAGATACTAACAACAACAAAAATGGAAAGGGACCTGGGGGTAGTCATATCAGATGACCTAAAGGTGGGCAAGCAGTAATGAGAGAGGGCAGCAAGGAGGCTGGGGGATACTGGGATGCATAGGGAGAGGCATCACCAGCAGAAAACAAGTTATTATCCTCTGTACAGACAGCTGGTGAGACCACATCTGGAGTACTGCGTGCAGTTCTGGAGACCAATCTCCACAAAGACATAGACAGGATGGAAGCTGTCCAGAGGAGGGCAACTAAAATGGTGCAGGGTCTGCACGGAAGACATATGAAGAGAGACTTAAGGAGCTTAATATGTATAGCCTCGAGGAAAGGAGGGAGAGGGGGACATGATAGAAACGTTCAAGTACCTCAAGGGAATCAACAAAGTCCAAGAGGGTAGCATCTTTCAGAAAAAGAGACTTGCAAGAACAAGGGACACAATTTAAAGATAGAAGGAGGCGGTTCAGGGGCAATGTGAGGAAGTATTATTTCACAGAGAGGGTAGTGGATGCATGGAACAGCCTTCCTGAGGAAGTTGTGGGGTCTAAAACTGTGGGAGAATTCAAGAATGCATGGGACAGACATAAGGCAATTCTTATGGGGGGCAGGAAGATATAGGCTGTTGGTTAACTAGGATCTGTGGCCTATCCTGTAGGTAGGGAAGTGGGCAGACTAGATAGGCCTAGCGGTCCTTATCTGCCCTCAAAGTCTATGTCTATGTTTCTATGTAGCATCTTTCAAAAAAAGAGGTGTGCAAGAACAAGGGGGCACAATTTGAAGATAGAAGGGGGGCGGCTCAGAGGTAATTTAAGGAAGTGTTTTTTCACAGAGAGGGTTGTGGATGTATGGAACAGCCTTCCAGAGGAGGTTGTGGAGTCAAAAACAGTGGTGGAATTCAAGCATGCATGGGACAGTCATAAGGCAATTCTAGGGGTTGGGGGTAGGAAGAAGTAGGCTGCTGGTTAACTAGGATCTGCAGCTTATCCATCAGGTAGGGAAATGGGCAGACTGGGTGGGCCAAGCGGTCCTTATCTGCCGTCAGATTCTATGTTTCTATGTTTCTATGTAGGCATGCCGAAGTTGGCAGTGTGAAACCACGTTTCTTCAGATCTGCACAGGCTTCCTCAGCGTTGTCGTAGGTCTACTACCCTGAGGAAAACTGAATTACCAACTTGCTGGGGTAAGGGGTTCGAAATTTAAGTTTTTGTTGCCTCAGGATTGGAAATAGAGTGATGTACGCCCGCCTCCTCTGCATCGTGGCTGGGGCATAATCATTGTCCACAAATCTGTGCATGTCCCCATAAAAAGTTTGAGATTTAGCCAGGCCTGTTTCAGTATGTACTCTTTTGTCTGAAACTGAAGGAATCTGATAATTGTAGATCTAGGACGTGCTGATGGCTGTGTAGGCTTTGGGCCCAGCACCCTATGGATTTTTTCTGTCTCAAAAGTAAAATCTGTGTCCAGCTCGAGGGCTTCTCATAGGAGAGTTTCTGCAAAAGTTTGTAGATTTGCACCCTCGCTGTTTTCGGGGACCCCAGAGAGTCTGAGGTTGTTGCGGCGGCTGTGGTTCTCCGCATCCTTCTGGTGTTCTACAGTTAGTTGGTAAAGGTGGGCCACCTGATTAAGGGTATTTTGCAGCTGGGGGGTGGTTGAGGCCTGCTCTTGCGTGCATTAGTCCAGTGTGGACACTTTAGAGTGCAGTTCTGTGAGATCTTTTTGAAAGGATTCTTGGTTTTGTTTAAATAAGTGGAAGTCTGACTTGAATTCTTGGAGTTCCAATAAAATTTAGTCGAGCTTGCTGTCCACCTTGGCAGATTTTCCGCCTTGGCTCTATTCTTTGTGTGTGGTTTGGATTGGGTTGCTTGGATGAAAAGCTCGGAGGCCCCCCAAGTTGGTTGCGTCCCTGTCAGAGATCTCCAGACGAATTGCCGCAAATCTGTTGGTTCCCCTTGACGTTTACCAGAAACCATGTAATCAGTTTGGTAAAGTAAATGATTTTATGTAGTTTGCTGCGATTTAAAGATTTAAAACAGGGGAGTGGGCCAGGAGCTCATGGGCTAAGCTGCCATATAACCGGAAGCTGCACTGGCAGTCTCCAGATAAATCGATTCCTGCAACTTGATCTGTGCCTCACGTCTTTGGCATCTGGTTTGGCTTTTTCTTAAACCTCTGTAAAACAGAGTGCTACTGCTGAACTGTTCCCCTTCAGCGGAACTCTGACAGGAGTTTCCTCTGCAATGGAGAAGTACCAAAATTATCTCAGGGTCCAGATTCCTGTGAATTTGGATAATTTGGAACTTCTGATTTATGAACCCCATACCCCAGATCATGCACTTGGGGTAATACCGATAACTGACACTGTAGTGCAGTATGAGAGAAGGAATGCTGCACTGGTGAGGTGCCATCCTTCAAATGAGACATTAAACCATGATCCCTTCTGCCCATTTCCGATTACTGTCCAGATGGTAGTAAAAGATACCATGGCACTTATGGACGAAGGGCAGGGAATTTTCCCTAGTGTCATCACCAGTATTCTTGCTATCAATAAAACAGGTCTGTGCAACTCCCTCTCCCAGGACACATCTGCAAACAAGGTATATTAACTTAGTGTGCCTTTCCTGGTCAAAAATTACAATTAAATAAGTACCATCACCCTGACCCTGACCAGTGATATTTTCCTATGAAGTCATTTACAGCTCCCATTTTTCTCCAGGCTTGAGACTGTTAGAATGAACATCCTACCCTGTATTTTATATTCCTTGCAGGCCCTTCCCATCGTGCCAGCCTCTTATGTTTGATTCTGGAACAGGCTAATCTCCTATTTCTGGGGAGCCATCGCCCTAGACCACGATATTCAATCCTGCAGCTACCCTCAGCATTAGGCAGGGCTAAACTCTCATATTTTGTAAATTATTCTGGGGCTACACATCTCCGAACAGTCTTTTGTTGGATTTGCCCTCAGATAGATGACCCCCCCCCTTGGAAATAGTTTGTATCAAATGGTTTGTATGATATTGGTAAACTTTTGTTATCCTGTCACATTGGTGCTCCCTGTCTGCCAGACTATGCAGACTTCACTGCTCAGACCTTGCAAGTTTAGTTGTAGCTACTTTGTCTTCCTATACTCTCCCGAGTCTATTACTGTAGAGTCCTAGCTGTACAGTCAAACTTTCTTCCTATTCAAACCGACCATACTTTTCACAGATGGAGATAGATAGGCCTCTCGTATATTTTCCAGTTTTTGGACACATAGGTAGATCTCCCCTTTGAGCAGTTACAGTTGAAGTATAGTCTTACAGGACAGGAGCACATTCATTACCTCCAGGTTCAGATCAGGGGTCAGCTTTAACTTTTCTTTGCTCTAGCCAGCAGGACAAGTTGGCAGATGGTTGCACTAGTTCACAATTATAATGGTAATTTTGATCACTTATACAGGAACAAATGCAAGCCAAGAAAGTACTCTGATTATTGCGCATTTATCCTGTTCCCACATTGTTTCTGGCCCCAGCAGAAAAAAAGACTGCAGTGCCATCACACAGTGTGCCCCCATTGTTTTGTACCATGGTCTCCTCTCTTCCTCTTGCTGCACCCACTGAACCAGAGGGTAACAGGCAGCAAATGTTCAGTCAAGCAGACCTAGCTCTGCACACCCAATAGTTGGTGCACCTTACCACACTCTCACCTCCACCCACAGGGCAATGAACAGAATCAGGCAGAGAAAGACACTCTCAGCTCCCACGCTGTGATCAACTGGAGCCCGGCACTTCTGGAAGTTTTCACACAGTGTCAAGAGAGACAGGAGCACATCTAGGATTTATTTGAGGAGGGGGCTACACAAACCTAAGGGGCTTGGGAAACAGAAAACGTTGACACTTTTATTCAATCAGTCTTTATTTAGCCAGGTGTAACATCATTGAGAATAATTCATTTTGAAGATGGACCTAGGCATAATTACGGTGTTGACAACAGTAAAAACAGAGGATAAAATAAGGTATACAGCATGATACAGCATAACATTTGGCATACTTTATAGGTCAGTTCATACAGTGATGGTTACATTTGAGAAAACATGTTGATGTGGAACCTCTGTAAATGAGCTATCTCAAAGGTTGTTAATCTGAGACTTCAATAAATAAAGAAGTATTGATTTTAACATGCTATGCCACAACAATAACATATTTTTTAAAACCTTCTCCTTTCGTCAGGCCAGGGTAAACAGGACACAGGCATAATACTACACTACCACTGTTTCTATATAGGATGATCTATGCACTCCAGGAATGTTTATTTGAACCTTTCAAATTATGTGTTTTATTAAGGTATTTTGTACCATGCATGCTCCAAAGTTTTGTGTTTAGGATGCAAGGACGTGCTGAGTAGGATAAGGGTGGGACTGTATGGATGGTGTTGGCTGGCATGGTCCATTTAGAAGAGCTGGGGACTTTTACACTTGCCAGTAATGGCAAATGTGGGTCTATGGATAGTCATTCCAGAGTATGGTCTGAAGTGGTGTCCAGGGAAAGTACAGAGTGGAAAGATTTGGAGAGGAGAGGGAGGAGCTATGGCGAGGCTGGGATAAAACCCTCCACCTGCAGAGCAGACCCTGTATACCTTTTAGCATTCTGTTACTGAAATGTTGGATACAGACATTCGGAATGTAAGAAAATGTAGGGAAAGTAGAGTTGAGAGATTTGAAGGAGGAGAGAGAGCAGCTATGGTGAGGCTGGGATAAACCCTCCCCACCTGCAGAGCAGACCCCCTGTATGCCTCTAGGCATTTTTTCACTGAAATGTTGGATACTGACACTCAAAATGTAGGAAAATGAGGGGTACTGGTCTTAATAATGTGGGACAAATTGTCAGATAGATACACATTCAGGAAACTGAAAACTAGTGACTTAACAGCTTCTACCCTTGATCACACCTGGGGCACTGCCTGAAAGTTCTAACAATGGAGTGATAATTGCTCAAATGTAGTCTTTTCTGGGATCCCCTTCTTGAACTGCCAGATAACAGCAGGTCTTAATAAAGTGTCAGTCACACCAGGCCATCTGCAAAACAGAGAGATTAGCATGAGGACTAGAACTTGCTAAAGCAGGGACATTTTTAACGTCATTAACAGCCATGGAAAACCTGCACTAATCAAGATGGACAAGTAGAAACATAGAAACATAGAAGTTGATGGCAGATAAGGACCGCAAGGCCCATCCAGTCTGCCCATTTCTTTTTCTACCTTATAAATGTGCCATGTGCCTTTGCTCTGTCAGTGGCCTATCTATTCATACTCATATGTATTGCTCCCTTATGCCTATCCCATGCCTGTTTGAAGCCCTGCACTGTATTCATAGCCACCACTTCTTGAGGTAGGCCATTCCATGCTTCCACCACCCTTCTGTGAAAAAGAATTTCCTCACATTCCCCCTTAATCGGCCCCCCTCTAATCTCATGCTGTGTCCTCTTGTCCTGCTATTTTTCTTATATTTAAACATGTTAGACTCTTTCACCTTGTTAATGCCCTTAAGGTGTTTGAATGCCTCGATCATATCACCTCTCTCCCTCCTTTGCTCAAGGGTATACATATTGAGCTCCGTTAATCTGTCCTCATATGTCTTTTGATGCAGTCCCTGCACCATTTTAGTTGCCCTTCTCTGAACTGCCTCAATTTGGTTAATGTCCTTGTGAAGGTGTGGCCTCCAATACTGCACGCAGTACTCTAGATGGGGCCTAACCAGTGTCTTATAAAGAGGGATTATTACCTCCCTCTTACAACTTGTGATACCCCTACTAATACACCCTAACACCCCCCCTAGCCTTACCTACTGCTTTAGAGGTCTGCTTGGATGATTTCAGGTCATCAGTGATGATGATGCCCAAGTCTCTTTCTTCCTTTGTGACTGCTAGCAACTCCCTTCCCAGCCTATAGGTGGCTTCAGGGTTTCTCTTCCCTATGTGCATGATCTTGCACTTCTTTGCATTAAATCCCAGTTGCCACTCTTTCAAGTAGAAGTTTAGCTGCACTAGCCCTGTCCAATTTGCAATAGGTTTTGGACTTTATTAATTTATTGAAGTCTCAGATTAACAACCTTTGATCTTGAAGCTCATTTACAGCGGTTCCATGTCATAAATACAAAACAGATATAATCAATCAAATCTTTATTTATCCAAGCGATACAAAAAACAGATGGTACAATACATAAAAGCCAGAAGAATATCAAGTATTAATTACACAAGGTTACATTCAGTTGCAGTTCAGTAGCAGTTTCAAAGCAGTAATAACAGCCCCTGCAATTGGGGGGGTGGGGGTGGAGTAGGGGATAGCCGGGTAAAGAGTAGGAGTAGCTATAGGGCCTTGTCAATGTTGGGAGAAGCAATTATGAGAGTTGAGAAAGGTGTGTGGGAAGTGTCTGAGGAAGGGAAGAGGTGCAGAGGAAAGGGAAGGAGTGAGTGAAGACTAAGGTTTGGGGTGGAATGGAGATAAAAAAGAGTGGTGTAGTGAGGGGATTGTGGATAGGATTAGGATGAGGAGAGGCTGTGGGGTTGTGCTAGGAATCCCAGATAAGGGGCTCTGTAAGTGTTAGGGTAGTACAGTAGAACTCCCAGTAATAAACAGGTGGAGTGGAGTATTAGTGGCTACAGTCGCAGACACAGGTTGCAGTCAGGTGTGTTCAAAGTAGTAGTTTGAAGTGCCCAATTTTAGTAACCTCTACCATGTTATTTGGGAGCAAGTTAAGCCAGCTCGGTGCCCAGTACCAAAATGACCATTGCCCTTGAGTGGTCCTTCGAAAAGGCACCTGGAAGGTATTGCTATTAGTCCCTCTCGTTAACCTAGGCATTGTAGCTTGGCACAGGAGATTTTGGATCCTGGTGGTGTTGGACTTAGAGTAGCCTTTTTGCCAAGTAGGCACACCTGGTACTTAAACCATCTACTATGCATGTTAAGTCATCCAGACTGAGCATAGAGTTCACAGGTGTGAGTTAGGCTTTTTGCTCCAAAAATGAGCCTGCATGCTCATAGACTACCAGACCGTAGTCTATCACTGAGAAAACTGAGCTATTTATAGCAAGCTTCAGAGCAGCATCTGTTAGGCAGTTTTTGTGCCTGTAAAGTTGGCCTATTTTGGCATTAGCAGGCTTTGCCACAAGATCTATGTGTTTCAAGAAGGTAAGGAAGCAGTCTAGTGTAACTCCCAGGTATTTGAAGTTCTGTACCATTTCCAGTATTTCACAATTCTTATTTAAGATTTTGAGTTGGTGCATTCTGTGGCAATTGTGGGAGGAGGTGAACAGCACTGTTTTTGTCTTCTTATGGTTTAGCATGAGACTAGAGGTGCAGAACCAGGATCCAATGCTTGAGAAGTCCTCTTGCATCTGTTTTTCCAGGATGGCAGGTTCAGTGTGACTGGTGAACAGCACTGCATTGTCGGCATACAGTAGTGTTTGATCATTGCATACTTGAGGGTGGTGATTTAAAAACAGGTTAAAAAGTAGGGGGCCCAAGGTAGACCCTTGGGAACCCTGTGCTGATGGCCTTCGGTCAGATAGCACATCTTGGATTTTTACTTGTTGCTCTCTGCCAGAGAGTTAGCTATGGAACCACCGGCAGCTTCTACTGACAGACCTGAGCAGGTCAGTTGGTCTAACAGGAGTTAGTGATTGACTATGTCGAAGGCCTTGGTGAGGTCAATAAAGGTAGTCCCCACCATAGACCCTCGATCCAGAGCATCATAAATATAACCAGTAAATTCTAATAAAGCAGTTGTAGTACTGTGTTGCTTCATAAAGCCGTGCTGTTGATGGCACTGCAGCTGGTATGTGTCCAGATGTTCAACAAGTTTGTCGTAAACTATTTGTTTGAGCGTTTTTGGGAACGGGGGGAGTATTGAAATTGGGTGGTAGTTTGTGTAACTGGTCCTGTCACCGCTTTTGTACACAGGTGTGACAACTGCGGCTTTCCAAAGTTGGGGGAAATTTCCTGTTATTATGGCTAGAGTTAGGATTCTTGTTAGTGGAGCGAGTAGTTTGATGAGGGTTCGTGTGACTAGCTTAAGGTCAAGACCTTCACTGCTCTTTCTGGATTTGCCAAAAACTTGCAGGAGGTATTTTTTTGCCTCTCTTCTAGTAATGATTCTAAGGTAGAAGGCCGGGATTGGGGTAGATGGTGGTGTATTTCCTTGTTTACGTTCTGCCTCAGTTAAAGGTTTGAGGACGTCTGGGGGAAGCCCCCCCACTGAGGTCTGTGAAAGCCTTATTGAATATGTCCACGATGCCTGTAATGTCTTGTGTTATTTTCCCATCAGTGTTAAGCATCGCTGGAGGTGTTTGTTTGGTTTATCTGTTAGGGTCTTGATGTTATCCCAGAATTTGCAGAAGTCTCCGCAAGAATTAGTCAGTTCTGACTTAAAGTATTGTCTCTTAGCTTGGCGAATGGCCCAGGTGCAGTTGTTACTAGCTGCTTTGTAATTTTGAATATCTATGGGCAATCCGGTACTTCTAGCCTTTTGCCAGAGGTTGTCTCTGGCCTTCATTTGTTCAGTGAGAGGGGACGTTACCCAGGGCTTGTACATCCTGCTGACTTTCCGTTTAGTAAGCAGGGAATATATGTTACAATCAGCATTGAAGTAAAACAATGTTAAAATTGAACCCTGGTCCAGATGTACCTCCTACACAAGGAGGGTGGCTGAAACCATCTTCCTGACCCACCACCTTTGCTTGTTCGTTTGATGATGGGAGCCATCCAGGATCACACGCATAGAGGACTCCAGGATCTCTTGGGAAACTCCACACAGTCCATCTTAAATAAATGGAATCAAGAACTAAATTCCTCTGTTACATATTCCATTTGGCTGAAATATGCCCTCCCTTCTCTTAAAGTCACCTCCACCACTTTATGGAGGACGTTTGCGTGGAAATGCAGATATTTGTTCTTTTGAACCCCTCCCAGGTATGGCCACCTCGAAGCAGATCATGCTCACATATTTTGGTATTGCCCAGTCCTAACTCCTTTCTGAGAAGTAATTTTAGAACTGCTTCGTCTTTTGTCCCTTTCTGCAGGTCATTTCTCTCCTACAATTGTTCTCATGTCTGTCGTTCTCCTTGTCTCTGAGTGGCTCCCAGATCTGTGGCATTTTTGTATATCCTAGCTGCCAAAAAAAGCCATTATGAGGCTATGGTTGCCAAAGAAACCACCTACGGTATTCTCATGATGACAAATTATTAATTATATTTAAGTAACATATTATTTCCTCCCTGCACGGCAGGCTGACCCAATTCCAGGCTAAATGGCAAAGCTGGGTTTTATACATTATGATGACTATAGATGACCCTTTTGTACCTTAACCACTACTTTGAGTCACAATTGGTGACATAGCTACATTAATCATTGGAACATGGTGTGTTTTTTTTTTTTTAATATGTATTGTATAGTTTATTGGGAGTTTGGGATCTACCAACCATTGCTGTATGTTTTATCATATGTACTATTTTAGTACTCTTTTCAAGACATTAACTGAGCCGTAGGTTCTTTTCCTGCTGTGCACGATGTTTTCGTAGTATGGTACTACATGTTGTGCCTTGTATTGACCCGATCTCTGTATCGGTAAAAATTAAATTAAACAAGCAAAATAAAAATATGTTATGTTGAATATAGAGTATACATGGGAGGAATGCGTCCCTGGGCTGGGGTGTAGGAAATGATCGTGTTGCTGATGTTTGTGCGTGTTTGGGAGGATGACCTCCCCAAGTTGGGTGGCAGTTCACATTGGAAGAGGGGACCCTAGAACTGTGTGCAGGGAATGGACATTTCACTGATGTGTTTGTGTGAGGGTGATTCCCCTCCTCCCCAGGTGTAAGAGAGGGTTCAGATTGGAAGACAGAAGTGTAGGTTGCTGTTGATTAGATTGACAGGAGTCTCCACAGCACCTGATTTGTGGACTCCTAACCTGGGAGAGACGGAGGGAGGGAGGGAGAGAGAGAGAAGCAGACTTCAGAGCCATCCTTAGGCATGCCCTCAGCCCCAGCGGTTTCTGGGGCCCCCCTATTCATAGGAGCCCCATACAGAAACTGCAGATCATTAGTCTTTAAAATTTCATGATTGTTTTAATGTATGCATTTCATTCCCTGTATATTTGTTGAAAGGTCACACAAAGAGATCACTGTGCTGGGTAGAACCTTCAAACTGCACCATGATGCCATAAGAATACTCGCTAAGGTACACTGAAGGGCCCCCAAGAAACATAAGGCCGTCTTTGGCAGAGCTTTTTGTGTTTGGCACACCTCATCTCCTTCCTAAATAAAGAATGAAAAGAAATCATGTTTTGAGGTAGCATTGTGGTAAAAAAAAAAATGTTTTAATCCTTTTCAGTTAATGGAGACCCTGCTAGTGAGTTTGATGATGGACGACTTCTCAACCCTATTACCACATTAACAACCACATCTTCTAGCCCATCCTCCAGTATCAGAGCACCTAGTCCAGCCAGCAGCAATGACTATGTTCCCAATTCCAATGAATCTGGCCCTACAGCAGAACCCATCACAAACTCCTCTACAGAACAACCTACACCGGCATGCCAAAATCTGGATGAACTCCCACCCGGGTAAGGAAGAAAGATGTTTTCATGTAATCTGAGCTACACTAACTACCTTTAAGCAGACTGGTTCCTATTCATGGGACATGGAACAAGATGGCTTTTTACAGTGAGTGCAGAGCGAACTAGGTGTAAAAAAACAGTTCTGTTCTTGGAGTGGGTTACCAGGAATTTACGTAGTCTGGGAAGTCTGAATGCTACATTGTTTATTTAAGTTGTACAGAAACAGCAGATTGAAAGTGCATTTTGTTTGAAGGAGATCTCACTCTGTTTTTCCAGGTCTGCTTGCGTTAAAGCTCACCTATTCGGCAAACCTCACGCCTCCTGGCAGATCAAATTCCAGAACAGCTTTGGGAATTGAACGGAGGTTTTCATGTTACACTCAGAGCTCTGTACTTTTTTTTTTTTTATATAAATGATATGAGCTTGAAGAGCTAGTGTATTGCCTGAAATTAATATTAACTTTTATAGGTAGTGAACTATGAGTTCTTATAGCTGAAGTATCTTATTCTTCTGCCTTTTGCAAATTATACGATTTTCTGCCTCACAGTACCAGGTGTGATATGTGGGATGATACTCAACCTGGAAGCGGACATAGTTAGTTCTGCGCCCCCCCCCCAAATATATCAGCAGCCCTATGACCTCACTGTTTGTGACATCACAACTTGCCAAAAAAAACCAATCACCTGCTGCAGGATCTGTCACTTGTGATGTCGCAATGAATGAGGTCACAGTGCAGGTGAGGTATGAAGAGGAATAGAACTGATATGTCATTCTCCAGATTCAGTACTGCTCTTCATATTACACCTACTACTTCTTGGTAGAAAACCTTCTAGTGAGCAAACGGAAAAAGAAAAATATTTCAAAAAAAACAGCTGACTACCATTAAAAATGTGTGACATTTATTGCCTGCTGTTTTTGGCTCTACTAGCTGTTCAGCACATTTCCTCTGCTTGTTGGTTGATCCTCCCCACAAGGCCGTGCATCCATTGGTAGAACATTAGATCCTCTGACAAGGCGGAAGCACACCGTGAAATGCAGGGGCAGCTAGGTATCTGCAGATAACGTATTTTTACCTGCAGTTGCTTTGTATGCTTCAGTTATTATGTGCTTTTCACAGAATAATACAGAGAATAACTAATGCCACTTTCATGAAGAACAAGCTGGTAATTGTACACTGAGTTTGTGTGGTGACATCCTGGGCACAAGAGCGAAGTTCAAGTGCCCTTATGATGTCACCACATTATTGAGGTAATCTCCAATGAGTTCTTCTTGGAGGGGGGGTTATTTACTGTATATAATGCAAAAGCAGCCTATTTCAGAATCACTTCAGGAGCAGCTACAAATCACTCCCACCCTAAGCACCTATCATTTAAATTTTTTTTTTTTTGCAATGCAAGGCACTCGTGTGTGTTTGTGTGTGTCAGTGGCAGGGCTGGGGGGTGGTCACCCCTCCTGGCTGCCCCAGTGTGAGTAGTGGCGCCCTGCCACCATCTTTATTCACTGTTCAGTGCCCATTGTGGAGCCCATGATTGACTGGATGGCCCCCCTGGCTCCCAAATGCACTCAAACCTGGCTCCGCCACTGGTGTGTGTGTGTGTGTGTGTTAATGATGTTGCATTGTGAGAGACTGCTTATGAAATGAACTGAGCTTCAGCTGCCTTAATCAGCTCATGCTGCAAGCTGTCTGTCTAGTTAACCATAGGGTGACGCTAATTAGACTGCTAAGTGGAGAAATAATTTGCATTCTAATCCATGAAATAATTCTTCAAATGTTCTGAAGTGTGGATTATCGTTTTTTTTTTTAAACACAGTTGAAACTGGCTGATCGTATTTTATGAATTGGTTATGGTTGAGGGGAATGGGGGGGGGGAGTGGGTAGGGGTGATAGCAGTGCTCTACAGTAAGGCTTTTGTTAGGTTGCCCCTTTGGCCAACAATCAGAAATCTTAAAGGAGAACTGCATGTAACCTGCAAGGTCATTTTCTTTGTAAGAGCTGATCTTAGACAATATCTCCCACCATTGAGCCACATCATGGAACTGTAAGCTGTCGGCATCAGAACCACCTGGAACATTTTGCTGAATGGGGTTACCCACATTGACTTGCATTGTCGCTGCTTATATAACATGGGCAGGTCCATCATGCTGCAGTTCTCCCAGTGGTGGTCCACTGCCGATGAAAAACATTGTTCAACTTTGCAAGTATTGTTAACACTTCTACTTCTTCATTTATTATTTTAAACATGGTTTATGCCACCAGCGAAAAATAAAGAACCATTGTTCTGTTATTTTTATTGCAATAAAGTGAAAATTTACAAGGGCAGTGACCACTCTGTGTGCATTTGCAGCTTAGGCCTTTCCCATGACGGGAAGGCCTGCAGCATTTACCAGGGCTTTAACCAGGCCACATGGAGACACCACAAGAAAGCCTTAGAAGTTTACTTAAACGCAAGGCAAGGGAAGATGAACACTGTTTGTCACAGATGGCTTCACCATTATCCGTCCCTTCTATCAACTTCTCCCCATTGACCTGCCAGTCACCATGGTCAGTGCCGGTTACTAATTCAACACAGAAGGACAAGTGCGCCAAATCGGCAGACAAACACTACAGTAAAGACATGGAAAAGCAGAGGTACGGGGAAAAGGAGGCCTCTTCTGAAAGGTCCCGCTCTCCTCTAAAAAGAGGTAAGTCCTTAGACAAAGACTAATCTCGGACTAATCCCAGGCTAAGCCCTTGGGTTCTGTTGCCCCTCCCCTTGACTGTCTCTCAGACACCAAGGTCAGGAACTGGCACAGGCTCTGATTCCCTGCTGGGGGTTCTCAGCCAGTCCCCATGTCTGGCACTGTCCTATTGGTGACTTCATCATCTGTGACCCCATCAAGGCCTGTCAACGCACAGAAGCTGTTTCAGACAGAGTCTGAACTCTTCCAAAGGCTTTTGCCTATGACTCCGCCATTAATGCTAGTCCTGTCACTGCAGTCAGTACAGTGCCCGTTGACTTCATCAAGCAATGCAGGTGTTCCCTCTGCTACTCTCAGTCCCTAGCAAGGAACTTCCTCTGTCGATGCCTAGCTTGTCGATGGTTCCACCAAAGCACCCTCTGCCTACCATCAACGCGGTACCAGTGACCATTGACGATGATAAGGAGCTGCAGTACAGTCCAGAGGACATGGAGGAGGACATTGAGAGAGGAATGTCTGACCCTCCTTTGATGTGGTGGGCTCCTGTTCCACTCTCTCCTCTTCTAGTGAAGAAAGTGTCCGCTACACATCTAGGTCCCCTCTAGAGGATGCCTCCTTCCAGGCTTTCCTTCGGCAGTTGTAGTCTAAACTGGGATTTGCTGCCTAGAAAGAGGATTCCTCTAAGAGACATCTTTGAGTTTTTAGAGGTGTCTTCTTCCCCCACTGTGATTATTCCTCCTGTCCACGTAGCCTGGAGGATGGCACGCTGGCTGCCTGATACTGGCCCTGTGCTTTACTGGCAATGCCTTGTAAGGAGGTAAGCAGTATCCCACACCATTTGATAAGCCCTTTTATTCCTGTCAACCAGAGATGGATTTGGTGGTTATCATGGCTGTTCATGACTGGTACAAGGTTCCTAAACATGAGTTCTCTCCATCGTGACAAGGAGTCAAGGAGGCTTGATGTAATGGGCAAGAGGATGTATGCTTCAGGGTCCCTTGGCCTTAGCATTACCAACTACCAGGCTTACATGATTAAATATCAGAGCAGCTTGTGGAAGTCTGTGACTGCCATGGCTGACAAACTGCCTGATGGTCCAGATAAAACTCAGCTGTAGCAGACTGTTGCACATGGCCTTGAGGTGGGTTAGCAGCTGTTACGGTCTTCTTATAATGCCTCAGATTTGGCTGCTTGTGCTGCTGCTTCTGGCACTTGCCTGCATCACCACCCCTCATTAAGGGTTGCTGGTTTTGCCTCTGATATCCAACAGTTAGTCCTTAATGCTTCCTTTAAAGGTAAGCAGCTTTTTTGCCACCGATGTAGAGTCTGCTTTGTGAGACCGCCAGTCTAAAATGACACTATAGCCCCTGCATACATTCAGTCTTAAGCCCCGGGGTATGGGCCGGGGTTCTTTTCGCAGGCCCTGTGCACTCCCCAATAGGGGTTATTCCTGGGGACCCGGCCATTGCTCTCAGCAGCCACAGGTCTCCCCACAGGCTCATTTTCCTCCTGATGCCCATGCAAGCCTCACCAAAGATGAGGGTATTGATGCTGCTCCTGCCACCCCCGGAACCTTCTGACTCCCTCATTGCTCTGACCCTCCCCTGCAGATTAGGGCATCTTGGTGGGAGGCTGCATCTTCCTCTTGCTGCCAGAGTGGAGGAAGATCACAACAGATACTTGGGTACTGGAGGTGATTCGGTGAGGACACACCCTAGAACACCTCTTTGTCCCTCTGGTGCACCCTCTCATGCTAATCTGTTACCCTCTGGGACATTTTGCCTTCCTGTTGGAGGAGGTTCAAACCTCCCTCTGTATAAGGGCCGTAGAACCCATCCCAGCTCCAGAACTGAACATGAGCTATTATTCCCGTTGCTTCCTGGTACCAAAATGGACTGTGGATTTATGGCCCATCCTGGACCTCTGGGGCCTCAACCTGTTTACTGAATACAGATGGTTCAGGATGGTATATTTATAATCCCTTTTCAGGACTGGATACATCCCCTGCATCCGAAGAATGCTTTCCTCCATATCAGACTCTTCAGATCACACATAAAATTCCTGTGGTTTATGCTTCAGAGCTCACACCATCAGATCTCCTTCATGGATATCTCTTATCAGGAGCTTTGGAGCTATACCCATATCAGCACTAGGACTACATGGAAACTTTTGCAAGCCAAGGGCCACCCGTGACAGTGTTGTACATCAGCATCTACATAAATGTGAGTGTTCCCATCTCTCCTCAGTTCTTTTCCCGTCATTGATCACGCTTATCAGACCTACGCATGGACACATCGACTGTTAGCCACTGTTGTTTATTTTTCTAAGTAGTTAAAAATTGCTGTTTTCGTGATTTTCAGGTCTCCTGTATGCCACTGAAGGAGCCTGCATAATTATTCTGGTGTTGCGAGTGCTGAGAGAAGATTTGTAAGGACAATACACACAAAGTGTGTCTGCTGGTTTGGGCCTCTCTGAAAACTTTCAAACGTGTGAGATCTGTTGAGGCTTCAACTCCACTACCAGACGATGCAGAAGAGGGGTGCTGGAAAATTTTTTATTAGAGAAAACTTTGGCAGTGATGGAAAACAGATACTGCCCCATTAAACCAAATCCCTGTTTTCGAAATCTAAGGACAAATTGTTGTCGGACAGCCACAAGCATAAACATTGGGACAAGGCTAAGGCCTCCCTGACATGCTCTAGGTCGCCACTGCAGCCAGCAGGTACTTCTTTACCCTTGGCATCATCCGCTATGGTGGTGATGACCACAGCCTTCCCTACCGTTGACTAGACACCAAGTTCAGGGCTTGGCTTTGCCACTACTGAGCTTATTAGGGGCAGTACAATGCCATCGTCACTGGTTCTCCATTCGCCATCACCAGTTAGTCATGACCCCTACTATGGGTGTTGTCAACTCAAAAAACAGTGCTGGTATCTTTCTCAGAGATGATACGGTGACTGTGGCCAGGTTTGCCTGACAAGCCTGTCCTCATGTCGCCAGGACCTTCCACTTCCCAGACCTCGTCAATACAGCCTTCCAGCACAGTACCTAAGGGACCTACTCAGCCACTGCCAGTGTCACAGGCACTGTCCTCAATTCCTGTCATTGAAGGTGACGATGATAAGGTGGAATATAACCCAGACCTCATAATGGATGAAGATTATTAGGAAGAGGAGGGTTATGCTGAGGATCAGTATGTACCTGGCACTAGCTCCACTTTATCTTCTTGCAGTGAGGAATCAGTTGTGAATACCCCAAAGTCACCACCTGAGGATCTTTCTTTTTCAAGCAATAATGCAGAAAATGCAGGCTGCCATGGGGTTCTCTCTGGAAGAGGAAGCCTTCACAAAGAAAAATTTGTTAGAGTTTTTAGAGGTGCCAGAATCACCACCTAGAGTCATTTTTCCACTGTACCCAGCTCTGCAGGATGCCACTTGTGCAGCTTGGTATGGACCCAGTGCTGTACCAGCTGTACCTAGGAAGGCTGACAGGATGTGCCTTGCACCATCTAACAAGCCTTATTATGCCAACCGGCCAGAAACGGATTCAGTGGTGATCACAGCTGCTCACGACAGGTCCAGGATGCCTAAACACATGAACTTCCTCCCTCTAATAAGGAATCCAGGAGGTTAGACATCATGGGGAAATTACTTATGCCTCTGTCTCGTTGGGCCTGCGTATTGCAAATTACCAGGCCCACATGATCAGATATCAGAATACCCTCTGGAGAAGTGCCAAAGCTGCAGCACAGGACTTACCTGAGGGTACTGCCAAAACTGAGTTAATGAAAACACTAACTGCAGGGGCTGAAGTGGGTAAGCATTTAATCCACTCTTGGATGCCTCTGCCAGGGCAGTTGCATCTGGCATGTGCATGAGGAGATACTCCTGGCTTAGAGTAGCTGGGTTTGCCAATGATGGGCAGCAAGCAGTGTTAAATGCCTCATTTAGAGGCAATAAACTACTTGGCTATGATATGGATAAGGCATTAAGAGGCCTTCAGTCATTTAGGATGACCTTAAAGTTGGTCAAACCCCTCTACCCTACACCAGGCAGCGGTAAGGGTAGGAGTCAGTTTCATTCACCAGCCACCAGAGCTGGTAGACAGACCTATAGGCATCCAGGTAGAGGTAAGAGCGCTGGAGCCCTGCCAGCCATCCTTCCCCCTGGTGTCTATTCCAAAGAACCTAGAGGAGGTAGAGCTGTTGGTGTTGCCCCCACCAGTTCAGGATGACTCCAAGAAATACACTCCCTAACCACCATTGCTCCCCGGGGTGGTTGTGGGGGGTCGTCTCTCCCTTCATTGGAGCCAATGGAGAGCGATATGAAAGACTACATATGAAAGGATGCTGGATATTATTAAAGAAGGCCATGCTGTGGAGCTTTTGGAGACCCCTCTAGATCATCAGCCACAAACCTCAAATTATCCCCCGGGACACCTGTCCCTGTTGCAAGAACAGACCATAAAACCAGTCCCTGTCAAGCAGAACAGAGACGTTTATTCCAGATACGTCCTAGTTCCCAAGTGGACAGGAGAGCTAAGGCCTGTTCTACACTTGAGAGACCTCCACTTGTACACAGAGTACAAAGAAGTTCTGAATGGTCTATATACAGACTCTGATTCCCCTGTTGCAAACAGGCGATTGGATATGTTCCCTAGACATGAAGCATGCCTGTCTTCATATAAAAATCAGACAGAATCACAGAAAATATCTGGGCTTTGTGCTGGAAGGGGAACATTACCAGTTCAGAGTCTTGCCTT
Source organism: Neoceratodus forsteri (assembly GCA_016271365.2). Taxonomy (NCBI): domain Eukaryota; kingdom Metazoa; phylum Chordata; order Ceratodontiformes; family Ceratodontidae; genus Neoceratodus; species Neoceratodus forsteri. Next base: position 1,009,650,801 of record CM028130.1, on the reverse strand, counting down.
TTCACTTATCTTCTGCGCTAAGGGTCTTCCCCAAGAGCTTGTCAGTAGTAGCAGCAGCCCTCTGCAGGTAAGGCCTGTATGTGTTTCCTTACCTGAACAATTGAGTGTTGAAGGCCCACTCCAGGGAACATCTGCTGCACACCCTAGCTTGTACCAGGAAGCTGTTCGATGACCTGTGGGTGATGGTCAGTCTGTCAAAGTTAGTACTGACTCCCCTATTAAAGATTGCAGTACATGGGGTTAATACCGGACATGGCTTAAGGCCGTATGTTCTTACCTCTGGCAGGGCAGAATGTCTTATTAGTCAGGCACACCCAGTGTACAACAGCCAGTATGTCCCAGTCAAGACTCTGCTGTGCCTTCTAGGCCTGATGGCAACAGCTTTATAGTAACAGTGCCACTAGCACTCCTACATATGCGGATCCTACAGTGGTCCCCAAGAGTCCAATGGGAGCAGGCAACAGATGAACTAGACAAACAAGTGCTAGTCACTTCTACTTTGGGGAAAGCACTGACATGGTGGATGGATTGCACCAGTTTGCTAAAGGGTGTTCCGTTTGTGATGCCAAATCCAGTACAAATTCTCACCTCAGATGCTTCGGGCTCCAGGTGGGGAGAACACCTGGGCCATTACCAAGCAAAAGGGTATTTGGAGCCAGGTGAAGAAGACATTACACATAAACATCCTGGTGATGAGAGCTGTTGTGTACAGTCTCCAGGCCTTTCAAATACATCTGACACCAGATCCACTGTTAATACAGACAGCATCAGTGTAATGCATTTAGTGTATTACATCAAGTTCAGGTTTATTGCAGGAAAACTCAGTTGAGTAAGCTCATTCACAAGGAGGTCCTAAATCATGTAAACAGTCAAGGAGACATTGCATAAAAAGGCAATGTAGAAAAGGCAAAATGAAACAATATACAAATAAGATTAATGTGCACCAATACATAGAAGTACATCATAGTAAAATGAGGTACAGTTAAGGTTCATATAATACATAGTGCTCAATTAAGACAGGACAAGGTAGGGATTATTAGCATAAACTGGTGAGAAGCAATAAATGTGGGGAGTGTACAGTGACAGGAGAGAGTAGTTAAAGGGGCACTGTCAGCTTTTCCCCTCTGTTGTAATTCATTTTAAAGTACTGGATCTTTAGGCGCATACCTGGGTAGACGATGATGCAGAATGCCCCTAGATAGATGAAAATGCAATCCCTGTACCTGTTTTTTATAAATTAATAATTGTTACATTACACATGGGCCGCATTTAAATGCTTAGCACCGGAAGCAGATTCAAGGCGAGAACGCGCGTTTACTGTGAGCGCTGTCCCCGAGGAGTACATTTTGCTATCATTATCCCAATAACCGCATAATGCAGTACATCTAATTATTTTAAGAGTGCTCCTGGTATTTCTAACACAAAAGCGAGCACTCGTTCAGCACATAAAGAAGTTGAAATCTGGTGCGAAATCACACGCATTCGCAATAGCGGTACATTATTGTGCATGCGCTGGATCTTTTCTCCTGGTGCTATTGCGCATGTGCGGGATTTTGGCACCAGATTTCATCTCTCTTTTGCGGCTGAACGAGTGCTCATTCTTTTGTTAGAAATACCAGGAGCACCTTAAAATAATTAGATGTACTGCATTATGTGGTTATTGGATAATGATAGTAAATGCTTCCTAGGGACAGTCATGGTAAACGCGGTTATCGTGTAATGCCTTTTCATTTTGAATTGCTTCTGGTGCAGAGCATTAAATGCGGCCCGTGTGTAATGTAACAATTATTAATTTATAAAAAACAGATGCAGGGATTGCATTTTCATCTATCCAGGGGCATTCTGCATCATCATTTACCCAGGTATGTGCCTAGAGATCCAGTACTTTAAAATTAATTATATCAGAGGGGAAAAGCTGACAGTGCCACTTTAAATAAGGAGGGGTTGAAAATGAGTGGTGAGTGGAGGAGGAAGAGGGCTAAAGAGAGTAGGGGGAACAAGATATAGATAAAGAAGGCAAGGGTGGGAGAAAGGTTTGGGAATAACTGGAGAGATCATTTAAGATAATTTCATGTCCTGACGAGCTCATTCCAGGTGGATAGGGGAGCGTCGTAAGGACATAAGGGCAGGGAAGAGGCTTAAAACAGCTACAAATATCTTTTATTTTAGATGCGGCTAACTCTTTGTAGAAATTAACCGAGACCATGCTGGATAGTTTCAGGGTAGATTGGAGTCGGTTCCAGATTGTTGGAAGAGCATGTGAGATGGTGCATTTGCCAAAGGGGTTCCATGTTAAAACAGCGATTATAAAATCACGACCTCAAAAATAGCGTCTTTTTTACGGCAACCTCAATATTAGCGATCAACATGTAACAATAGCACCAGGTATTGAATGTTGTACTTACAACTTATATGTCTGTTTTTGGGTGTATCTCTGTGGATGCTCTTCCTAACGTCCTTACTTCTTGTTTACTATCCCGCTACTCACAATGCAGTAGCAACACTTAAAGGTACCTGGTTTCACAGTAACTGGATACTAGGTCAGAATGGAGGTCGGCATGGACGTGGAGTTTGTCTCGAGTCAGAAGGGAAAGCCACTGGCATTATTTGCTGGATTTCTATATCGCTGGGACAAGGAAAAAGGAGGAAAGGTGTACTGGCGCTATGTGGATACCCACTGATTCGACTGCCTTGCTCGAATCCACACAGTAGATGGCAAGGTAACGGCACAAATTAAAGAGCACACTCACGTTGTTGATTCTGGAGGAGTTGGTGTAAGAAAAGTGATGGCAAGTGTAAGGGAGAGAGCAAGAGGTGGCGTTGAGAGCACCTCACAGGTTGTGGTGCAGTGCACATCTACTGCACCTCACTCTGTTGCTGGCTGCTTGCCAGATGTACAATCAATCAAAAGAACTGTACAAAGAACACTGCAGGTGGAATGCGGGTGTCCCGCTACTCCTCTGACAGTTAAGGACTTGGTGATTCCACCGGAATTTACCATAACAAACGCTGGTGAGCAGTTCCTGGTGTTCAATAGTGGGCAAGAGCATGGCAGAATTTTAAAGTTTGCAACCCACACTAATCTGAGATTTCTTAGTGAGTGCGCTGACTGGATGTTAGATGGAACATTCAAGTCATGTCCAATTTTATTTGACCAGCTGTACACCATACACGGTGTTAAGTCTGGAAATGTGTCAACTGCGGTTTTTGTATTAATGTGCTCTCGAACAAAGACTAACTGAGATTCGAATGGAACAAATTGTGTCTGGAGCATGTGCTTCCACTGGAAAAAAGAAGTACAAAGACAGTAACGCTCGAATTGCGGCAATTGTGGCTTCTTATGGGGCAAGAAGCTTGTATGATTTTCTACGCGGACTTGCTTACAATTTCTAATTTCAGGTATGAATTCACCGGAGAGCATAACGTTGATTGAATCTGACTACTAATTTGGTGTTTTTTGGATTGGGCCCTTTTTTTACGATTTGGCTCTGTTTTTATTACATCTCTAATAAAGAGTAACTAGGTTGATTTGGCGTTTTTTTTTTTTGTTCTCCTTTGGTCGCTATTATAACATGCCCAGTTACACTTCTGCTGTGGAGTAAATTCATGCTGCCTTCCTGCATCCAGAAATGAATTAATGCTGCCTTCCTGCAGCCAGAACTTAGTTAATGCTACCTTCATGTGTCCAGAAATCAATTCATGCTGCCTTCATTCATTTTTGTTTGCGATTTCAATACAGTTGCTGTTTTGACCTCGCAAACTTATAGTCAGTCGCTATTTAAGTAAGATCACTGAAATTTGCAAGTCGCTTATTTTGCAGTTGCTATTTTGTAATCGCCATTTTAACGGGTAACCACCAAACGTGGTGCGAGTCCTAGGCACATCAAGGAAGATGAGGTCAGATCTCCTAAGTGAGTATGCACAGTGGTAAATGCAGATGAGATATGTTAGGTAGCTCGAAAGTTTGTTCAGGAGTAACTTGAGAGTTCAAATACCAGCATGGAGCAGACGTCTAGTGGTAAGTGATGTCCAGCCAACAGCTGCGTAAAGGTCACAGTGGTGGGTTCGGTACTGGGATTTGGTGATGAACCCCAGGGTACAGTGGTAAAGGATGTCCAACTTATTTAGGTTTGAGATTGCAGAGGAGGTGTAAATTAGATTCCCATAATCAAGTAAGGGAAGGAATGTGGCCGGCACAGGCCTGGTTCTAGTTTCAATCGGGAAGAGAGAGATTTATTTCCGAAAAAGAAACCTAACCTGACTTTTAGCCTTCTGGATATGTCCTCAAGATGGTCATTGAAAGAGTTTGTTATCTAACCAAATGCCGAGATATTTAAATTTGGGGACAACTTTCAAAGGTTCGCCTAGAGAGGTGACAATAAAATCTTTAGGTAGGCCGTGGGGGGGGGGGGGTTGGTAGATAAGTTACTAAGAGTGAAGATCATAGCCTTGGTTTTCTTGGCATTAAGAAGAAGCTTAGCATTAATAAGATTAGTTTCTAGCTGAGCAGTCAGCTTGCAGCACGTCCCTTACTTCAGACAACGTTGAGCCAGTGGTATACAGTACTGTGTTGTCTGCAAAGAAGTGTAAGTTGGATTTGGTTATGTAAGAGTCAACATCATTGATGTACAAGGAAAAAAGGATAGGGCCTAGGATGGAGTTTTGTGGAACTCCCCTGGCAAATCGGCGAGGAGGCTGAGAATAGGCCATCGGCTTTAACTTTGAGTCCTCCCTGCTAGGTAACTGGTAAACCACTGAGCAGTGGAAGGAGTGGTACCTAGTTTAGTAAGGCTGGTGACCAGTAAATTGTGGTCAACAGTGTCAAATGCTTTACTATAATCTAAGAAGACTGCGCCAGTGATCTTAGTATCCATAGCAGAGATCCAGTCATTAGTGACATTAGCAAGTGCTGTGATAGTGCTGTGCTTAGGCCGGAAACCGGATTGTGCTGACAAACAAGCTGGGGGGGGACTCACTCCTATCCACTGTGCAGGGAAGCAATAACAGTGTGGCAGTGGGCTCTGGAACATAGCCTAGAACTTTCAGCTGTACATCTGCCAGGGGGCCCAAAACGCCTTGGCAGACAAGTTAAGCAGGTCACAGTCCAGGATACATGAGTGGAAGCTGATAACCATGCTAATGGAAGACCCGTTTGAAAGGTGGGTTCATCCAGAGTTGGATTTTTTTGCATCCCCACACAATGCAAAACTCACACATTTTTGCTTGTTTGTTCCAGGGCCTGGAGTTTTCTGGCAGTACATGTTGTCCCTCTCTTGGAAAAGTGGGTTTCTGAATGCCTTTCCTCTCATACAGAGAGTGCTGTTCAAACTAAGGATAGAGGGAGCAACCCTTCTCCTCATTGCTCCACTATGGCCTTGGCAGATATGGTACCCACTGCTACAGTAGCTGGCAGTGAAACCTCTAGTATCTCTGCTGCCATGCAAGGGACTGTTATCCCCGGACAAGGGATCTCTGGTCCATCCCAACCTGAAGTCGCTACATCTGCATGCATGGCTCCTGAAGACATAGCCATAGCACGATTTGGAGTATCCTCTAAAGTGACTGGTGTGCCAGAAAACCTTCCACCAGACATACATATTCTTTGAAAATGAAGTGGTTTACGCTGTGGGCCCCTTCTAAGCACTTGGATCTCGTTACTTGTCCAGTCAGTGTAGTGTTGGAATACTTGCTGTCCCTCTCAGACTCAAGTCTTAAAGGAAAACTGCACCCTCATATCTTCTAAATGTTATTTGTTTCCATGTCAACTGACAACTCTTTTCATGTAGCTGTTAAAAATGTATGCAACTGCTTCCGTTAGTTTTCACACTAGGCCCTGTCACTGTCCTGGGAGGGTCTATTTCGTGGTTGTTGAAATATCATTGTCCCCGAGAGCTGTATTAGCATATGAGAACATGATCAGATCAATCATTTATACCATGTATCTCTATAATGAAATAACAAATACCCTGCAAAAACTCTCTGGAAACTTATAAACCGAATGGAGTTTTGGGGGGGGCCCGCATTACAACTCAGATAGCTTGTAAAACCCACTGAAGGTAAATATGGTATTTCCCACCTTCTTGCAGCTTGTTTCTCTTAAAACTACTTAAGCAGACAGGCATACTGGGGAGTTTAAAGGTTGATTACGCATCACATTCTCATATGCTAATGCAGCTCTCAGGAACAATGAGATTTCAACAACCTCGAAATGGACCCTCCCAGGACAGTGGCAGGGCCTAGTGTGAAGTCTGAAAACAAACTGAAGCAGCTGCATACATCTTTAACAGCTACAAAAAGAGCTGTCTGTTGACATGGAAACAAACAAAATTTAGAAGCTATGAAGGTGCAGTTTTCCTTTAAGTATTTCTCACTCAAGGTGCATTTGGCTGCTGTTTCAGTTTTTCATGCACTTGTGGATGGATGTACGATTGCCCAACTAGAGGTAGCCTATACCTTTTTGAGAAGTATATTTTAAACCTCCTATTAGGAAGCCAGTCCTGGTTTGAGCTTGAATTTTGTGTTAGAAAAGCTTACTTTGGCTTCTTTTGAGCGAGCTCGGAGTTATGGCATGTACTTTAATTCATGGAAAGTAGTTAAATTTTTTTTCTCCACCTCCGTGGAGCTGACAGGTGGCTTTGGCCCTCCCTCTGAGGGGCTCATCCTCCGATCCTGACCATCCCTCGCTCAGCCGGACCCCCATAGTTCCCTCGTGGATGACCCCATGCGGCGGCCCAGGGTGAGGATTGCAGTTATCTCTCTCCCGTCCCCGCACAATCCAGAAGTCGGGGGCGGCATGTTGCGGGGGACTGAACTGAGTCTTCATGGACCCTGTCAACTCCCAGTATTTTCTGCCTGTTTTCTTCCTGGGCCGACGAACGTTCAGTGGGTGGAATGGTTGGGCTCCACCTCCATGGAGGCAGCTTTACACCCTGGACGTGGATCCCTCCCCAACCTGGTGGCGTGCCTGTGCTGACATCCAGCCACCGCTGGGTGTTATGTAATAGCGCACCACACTAGCCCCAGGGAAGGAGAGCTGGCTGTGAATGCTCCATCCTTCCTCGCCCCTGCTAACCACCGAGAAACCCGAGTCCGTTCCTGAACTCAGGTCGCCGGTGTGGCGTCCAGTGCCTCAAACCTCGGCGCCAGCAGGTTGGCTACGGAAAGCATTATTTTTAGTTGCAGTTACTTCTGCTCAGAGGATTTCAGAGTTACAGGCTCTCATGTTTGAGCCTCCCTATTTGATTTTCCATAAAGACAGAATGTATTGGCACAGTGGTGCTGAGGGCTGAGGCGCTGGTCACCACACCTTTGTGCCACGCCGGCGACCGGTGTTCGGGAACTAGCATGGGTCACGGGGGCTGGCAGGGGAGGAGAGGGATTGAGCATCTGATGTACTGCTCTCCCTCTACAGGGTGGGGGGTCCACGACAGTTGGCGCCCAACTGCCTCTTGGCGGAGGCTGGGGGACAAGATGCATGCTGTATTCTGGGGAGGAGTTGGGGCAGATGCCAGGAGGGAGCATGTGCGGATGCTTGTGCGCTCCCCTCTGCCAGCGACATTGCACGCCCACCAGCTCAGGGGGAAAAGAAAAAGAAAAATGGCTTCCTGGTCGGGTGGCTTGATGGACGTCCAATGGGGTGCCGGCTCGGGGGAGTTGCTGATCTGGATCTGGACAGGTGGGTGAGTTGGGGGCTCCCCAACACTCCGCTATGGGGGGATAAGCTGCAGGGGATAATGGCAATGTCCCTAGCAGCAAGGTGGCAGTAGGACAGCGGCTGGAATCCCAGAGATTGCCTGGATGAGAGCAGACCAGGTAGGCGAGCAGAAAAAAAGGGAGAACAAAAAAAAAAAAGTGTGTGTCTTAATGCAACAGTCCTATGCTTTTGCCAAAGGTGGTGTCTGAATTTATTTTGAATCAAACCATCCACCTTCCAGTGTACTGCCCGGACTATGCCAATCCAGGGGAAGTATTGCTCCATACTTTGGATGTCAGTAGAATCCTCCAATATTATTTGAGCCGCACTAAGGACTGGAGAAAGTCCTCTCGGCTTTTCGTTTCATTCACCTCTGTGAAACAGGGAGCCTTAGAAACATAGAATTTGACTGCAGATAAGGACCGCTTGGCTCACCTAGTCTGCCCATTTCCCTACCTAACTGATAAGCTGCAGATTCTAGTTAGCCAACAGCGTACTTCCTCCTACCCCCCACTAGAATTGCCTTATGTCTGTCCCATGCATTCTTGAATTCCCCCACTGTTTTTGACTCTATGACCTCCTCAGAAAGGCTGTTCCATGTATTCACGACCCTCTTTGTGAAGAAATACTTCCTCACATTACCTCTGAGCCGTCCCCCCTCTATCTTCAAATTGTGCCCCCTCGTTTTGCACATCTCTTTTTCTGAAAGATGCTACCCCCCTTGGACTTTGTTGATTCCCTTGAGGTACTTGAAAGTTTCTATCATGTCCCCCCCTCTCCTTTCCTCGAGGCTATACATCTTTAGTTCCTTTATTCTTTCTTCATATGTCTTCTGATGCAGACCCTGCATCATTTTGGTTGCCCTCCTGTGGACAGCCTCCACCCTGTCTATGTCTTTGCGGAGATGGAGTCTCCAGAACTGTACACAGTACTCCAGATGTCGTCTTACCAACTGTCTGTACAGAGGGCCAACAACTTCCTGTTTTCTATTGGTGATGCCTCTCCCTATGCATCCCAGTATCCCCCCAGCCCTCCTTACTGCCTTCTCACATTGCTGGCCCACCTTTAGATCATCTGATATGACTACCCCCAGGTCCGTTTCTATTTCTGTTGTTGTCAGTATCTCACCTCCCACTGTGTACTCTTCTCCTGGGTTTTTGTTTCCCAGGTGCATTGCTTTGCACTTCTTTGCATTGAATCTAAGCTGCCATGCATTTGACCATTCCTCCAACCTTGCCAAGTCCCTTTTCATCCTTTCCACCCCACCTTGTTTATCAACCCTGTTGCAGATGTTTGTGTCATCTGCAAAGAGACGTACTTTCCCTTCCAGCCCCTCTGCAATGTCACTTATAAAGACATTAAAAAGGACCGGCCCCAGTACTGAACCCTGCGGTACGCCACTAGTAACCCTCCTTTCAAACACCATGAAGTCTTGCTATATTATAACAATAGCAGTCAGCCACTGCAGCTGAACTGCCCCGGAGAGGAAGGAGTTAACTCCAGAAGATCTGGAGTTCTACATCGCGAGGGCGCTGTGCCCAAAGCTCTATCTGGCAGTTTCAAATGAAACTGTCAGATTCTTTACTCCGCTTCACTGAACAGTCGCTCCGGAGATCAGCTCCTTCAGCTCGGTTCATTCTCGGTTCAAGAGAGTAGTTTTCGGTTCATTTGAACCGGCAAAAGTCATTATTTTTACCGCATTTCGGTTCTAAAGCTCTATCTGGTAACCGTAAGTACAAAAATTCAAGTCTGTGTGGAAAATTAATTATCGGTTCGGTTTTGAACCGATCGCTTGGTTTTTTCTGCCTTTTAAAACTGTACTGTGGGTTTTAGAGTGCGGTTCCCGGTTCTTATCGGTTCTAAAAACCGAAATTATTACGGTTTTTTCAAATACCCGTGACACGGTTAGGAACCGATAAGGGTGTCTTGCCTGGCACTGCCATCAAAGGGCAAGTTTTTGGTTAGGCTGGCATTATGTCTGAGAAACCCAAAAGAAAACCGGGCCCACTGGGTTTCAACACTGTGATGTCTGTGGGGGGACGCTTTGCCAAGGCTGACCCACACACCACTTGTGTTCATTGTCTGGGGGCTGACCACCTCCTGTCAGACTGCCAGGGTGTGTAAAATTTCCTGCAGCCACCCTGGAGAAGAGATTGGGCCGGCTCAGGGAACCAGAGGCCAAAAAGTCCGCTGACCCGGATGGCCAGCCCGGTTCAGTACCCACTGGACCAGAGGGAGTGCCTCTGACCAGGGCGAGACTTCAGTAAAAGGAAGACTGGTTCAGAGGAACCAGTCCCAAGTAAAAAGACAAAGAAATCAGGAGGTTTGGAGTCCAGAATTGTGTCTCCAACTGCTGCAGAGATAGCTAAAGCCATTCAGATTGTCCAGTCACTGTCTCAGGGATCTGTAGAACCACCAACAGTTGGTAAAAGGTTGGTTCGTTCAGTCCCAGTGGTTCAGGATTTTGAAGTTGAGGATTTTTATGAACCACAGGAGGGGGAGGAGGAATTTGATCAATATATGTGTGGCTGGGAGGGTCTGGACGTGCCCATTGAACCGGGCATTTCTCCAGACAGACCTTTAGAATCTCCCCTATTCTGTCTGAGTCCCTTCTTTCTTTATTTTTACAAAAGGTTGCAGAAACCTCCAGCTTCCTTTAGAGGAGCTGTGGATGAGCAAGAGGAGCCTGATTATGTGGAAATGATGGATATTCCAGAGTCTAGGAGGTTGTCTATTCCTTTGCATAAGTCATTTAGGAAGCAAACAACAAAGATTTAAAAATCCTCATTCTGTCCCTCCTGTAGATAAAAATGGACAGAAGGTATACTTTGTCAGGCTCGGATACAGACTTCCTTATTGAGCAGTGTAGTCATGTAGGTGTGGTACAAGCTGCAGCCTGTGACAAGGCTAATATTCCTCTGGCCTCACATCCTCCTGACAAGGATTCTAGGAAGATTGATGCCATGGCGAAGAAACAGTATATGGCAGCTTCTTTGGGACTCAGGCAGGCAAATTATATGGCTTATGTGGCTAGATATCAGAAATCTAGGTGGGACACAGTATTGCAGTTAGCCAAGCAGGCCCATGGCCAGCTGGCTAGTGAGTTGGAACAGGTGGCTGCTGATGGCATTGAAGCCTCTAAAGTTCAATTTCATACTGCTGTTGATGTTAATGATGTTTCCTCCAGGGTCATGGCCACTTCTGTAGCTTTCAGTGGTTGGCATGGCTCAGATGCACTAATCTGTCCCAAGATACTCAGTCAAAGGCTATGGATTTTCCTGTAGTGGGAAATTCTCTGTTTGGGAGCAAACAGAAAATTATATGAAAAAGATGGATGAATACAGAACTACCTACAAAAGTGCCCAGGCTAAGGAGAAGCATGCCATGCCACAAAGGCATGCTCCCAGAGAATGAGGGCAGACCCTTTTCCAGGCCTTTTACCAATTTCAAGCCTCCTCTGCTGTCTGGCAGAGGGTTTCTTCAGAGGCAGGGGTAGGCGTGGCGCCAAGTAGACCGTCTCCCTCCTCAGCCTAAAGGCTGCTGCTAAGCAGGCACCCTGATGGGGTGCCCAGGGCCGATTCTCCTGTACCAGTGGGGGCAGGTTGGCCTATTTCAGCCAGAGCTGGCTGTCCCTATTCGGACAGATGGGTTCTGGAGGTAATAGGCCAGGGTCTGTCCTCAGCTTCAAATATTTTCCAAAGATGAGAGCCAGGCATTTCCACCTGCAAATCCTTCAGAAGCCCTTGCTTTGGAAGCAGAGGTTTCTTCTCTTCTGGTCTGCAAAGCAGTGGAAGGGTTCCTCCTTGCCATCAGGCAAGGGGCTTTATTCAAGATACTTTCTTACCCCAAAAGACAGGAGAATGGCGGCCCATTCTGGATTTAAGATACTTGAACAAGCATCTGTTGAAACCAAAGTTCAAAATGTTAACTCTGGCAATGATATTGCCTTCCCCAAACCAGGGGACTGGCTAGCTTCCCTGGACCTCAAGGATGCCTATTTTCATGTTCTGATCAGGCCTTCCCACGAAAGTACCTCAGGTTGAACTGCCCTCAGGCCACTACCAGTTCAGGGCAATGCCCTTGGCCTTACCTCTGCGCCAAGGGTATTCACAAAATGTCTCGCTGTAGTAGTGGCTCATTTAAGAAGGCAAGGGGTTGCTGTGTTTCCCTACCTGGACGACTGGCTCATTGTGGGTCAGTCTCCAGGTCAGGTAAATCCACTTGCAAGTCACCAGCAGCTTCTCACTTCTCTGGGATTCCTGCTAAACTTACCAAAATCAGTTCTGGAACCAGTTCAGGCCCTAACTTTCATAGGCGCAGAATTGAACACGAGGTTAGCCAGGCCTTTCTTCCCTCGGAAAGGGTGGACAGACTCATCGCCCTGGCATCCTCCTTTACCCTCTGCGTCTCTCGACCAGCAAGGCATTTTCTGCAACTCCTCGGGCACATGGCTGCTTCCACAGCTGTTGTGCAGGAGCAAGATTCCAGATGAGGGACATTCAGTTCCATTTGAGGGCCTATTGGTCTCAGAGGAAGGACCCCCTACCAAATTGGTCCCAGTTACTCAAACCCTGATCCTGGCCTTACACTGGTGGCAGGATCAAAGCAATCTGAAACAAGGGGTTCCCTTCATTCCATTTCTCCCTCCCTCACCCTCACCACGGATGCCTCCCTGTTAGGGTGGGGGGCTCACCTGGGCGACCTTACCACTCAGGGAGTGTGGTCTCCTCAGGAATCTCTGCTCCACATCAATCTTCTGGAACTCAGAGCTATCTTTTTAGCTCTTCGGGTCTTTTCAGATTCTGTCCAGAACAAAGTGGTTCAAGTCAGGACAGACAATACCACCACAATGTGGTACATCAACAAGCAAGGGGGCACTCGGTCTTCAGCCTTGTGCACCGAAGCAATGAAGTTGTGGTCTCTGGCTTATTCCCTGAACACCTCCCTGATAGCGGTTCATCTCCCAGGGAAGGACAATGTGCTGGCGGACGCCCTCAGCAGAATTTCTCAGGGCCATCACGAATGGGCTCTGAATCCACAAGTACTGGGGTCTGTCTTTGCCAGTTGGGGCACTCCTCAGATAGATCTTTTAGCGGCCCCAGACAACCACCAACTTCCTCTTTTTTGCTGCAGGCCTCCAGTGGGCTCAGTCCCTCTGGATGCCTTTCTGTTGGATTGGAAAGGAAGTTCCTGTATGCCTTCCCCTTTCCTCTCCTTTTCAGGGTACTAGTGAAAATCAGATCTCAACCTTGCAGAGTGATTCTGATTGCCCCAGATTAGGCCAGACAGCCCTGGTACCCTCTGCTCCTGTCCCTGGCAGTTCACCCTGCCCTGAGCCTGCCCAGAGTTCACGACTTACTGGCCTGTGCACAGGGGAGGTGTGGTATCCGGACCTCAAGTCCCTCCACCTCAAGGCTTGGCTCTTGAGGAGCTAGAATTGCTGACTTACACCTTTCTCAAGGTGTCATGGATATTTTAAAGGCTTCTAGGAAGCCTTCCACTAGGGCCACTTATAATTCTAAGTGGAAGAGGTTTTCCATCTGGTGCTCTGAGAGGCAGATTATCCCAGAATCTGCTGATCTTCCCATTCTTCTGGAATATTTGGTCCATCTGAATTCCCTAGGCCTTAGACCAGCTACCCTGAAGGTTCATCTGGCAGCTGTCTCTGCTTTTTGTGTCAGCAGGAAGCCTGCCTCCTTTCTTCTCACCTGTGTTCTCCAAGTTTTTAAAGGGTTACTTCATACTAACCTCCTTTTCGGGAACCAGCTCCGCCTGGGACCTGAATATTTGCATTGCTCAGTTAATGCAACCCCTTTGAGCCTCTGTCTTCAGCAGAACTCAAGTATTTAACTTGGAAAACCGTTTTCTAGTAGCTATCACCTCTGCCAGACGCATAAGTGAGTTACAGGCCCTGTCAGTGGAAGAAGATTTTATCTCTTTCCACAGAGATAAGGTAGTCCTTAGGACTAATAGAAAGTTTTTGCCTAAGGTGGTTTCTGATTTCCACCTGAATCAATCTATCTCCTCCCAGTATTTTTCACTGAGCATTCTTCCTCAGGTGAGAGGAGACTGCACAGCTTGGATGTCAAAAGGGCATTAAGTTACTATCTAGAGCGCACCAGAGGTCATAGGTTCGAATCCCTCCAACTGTTTCTTACCTATGGCGAGGCTGGCAAAGGGAAACCTGCCACTAAGAGAACAATTGCAAGGTGGATTGTCTCTTGTATCCAATTTTGTTATCAGAAACTGGGTAGAGTACCCCCCTCAGGATTGAGGGCCCACTCCACCAGGGGTACAGCTGCGTCTCTAGCGGCTGCTCAGAGACATTCCTATTCTGAGATTTGTCAAGCTGCTACCTGGAAGACAGTTCACACCTTTACCAAGCATTATTCCTGGATGTCCAGTCCAGGAGAGATGCTCGGTTTGGCACAGCTGTGCTTCAGAGCCTATTTCCTAAGTAGGTTCTGACCCTCCATGGAGTAGTACTGCTGTGTAATCTGCTATTGTTATAATATAGCAAGACTTCATGGTGTTTGGAAGAAAAATTACTCACCTTAGTAATTGCTTTTCTTCTCATGAGTCTTACTATATTATAACCACCTCCCTCCTGCCCCTCTCAGAACTCCTACTTGGGTAGAGGTGGCAAATTGGTGCAAGCACTGTGTCATGCCATTTTAGTTTTCCCCTAACCCTGTTTTCCTTTGGGTTAGGGATCTAGATTGTTCATTTAGGTTATTATTTTTTTTTTTTGCCCCTTGTTGGACTTGAGTCTTGGGGGGAAGGGGGGTTCATATGTGCTTGTCAAGGGTGGTAAAACGAACCATAATACCATCAATCTTTGTTATTATGGTTCTGGTGTTTCTTTGTTGTTTATATTGTTGTTATTACTACTAGTAGGTAGCCATAGGCTAGTGTAGTTTTTCCACACAGACTTTTTTCCGTCCTTTGATGTTGGCTTCGTAAAGATCTGACAGTTTCATTTGAAACTGCCAGATAGAGCTTTGGGCACAGCGCCCTCGCGCTGTAGAACTCCAGATCTTCTGGAGTTAACTCCTTCCTCCCCGGGGCAGTTCAGCTGCAGTGGCTGACTGCTATTGTTATAATATAGCAAGACTCCATGAGAAGAAAAGCAATTACTAAGGTGAGTAATTTTTTCTTCTTCACTGTGGACTCCATTTACTGTTACCCATTGTATCCTGTTGTCCAACCAGTGTTTTACCCAGGCTACCACCCTGGGACCCACTCCCAGGCTGGCTAATTTGTTTATTAATCTTTTTGTGTGGGACTGTGTCAAATGCTTTGCTAAAGTCTAGGTAGGCCATGTCCACAGCCCCTCCCTGGTCTACTGCTTTGGTCACCCAGTCAAAGAAATCAATTAGATTTGTCTGACATAACCTTACCGCTGTGAATCCATGTTGCCTTGAGTCCTGTGCTCCACTGGCCTCTAGGTACTCAACAATTCTTTCCTTCAGAAGTGATTCCATCATTTTCCCTACCAGTGAGGTCAAACTGACGGGTCTGTAGTTTCCTGCCTCTGTCTTACTCCCACTTTTGTGAAGGGGAATCACATCCACCCTCCTCCAGTCCTCAGGTACCACACCATCCTCCCATGATTTATTAGAAAGGGTAGTCAGTGGTGTTACTAGTTCTTCCCTTAGTTCTTTTTAGAATTCTGGGGTAAATCCCATCAGGCCCCATTGCTTTATCTACCTTCAGTTTTAAGAGTTCTTTCAGAACCCTTTCTTCTGTGAAAGGACTAATATCAACTCCCCTATCCAGAGTGCTTCTATTGACTGGATTAGGTATTTCCCCCTGCATTTCCATTGTGAATACTGAGCAGAAGTATTCATTCAGTATCCCTGCTTTTTCACTGTTGCTCTTAGCTCCAACCACCTTCCTCTTTGTTCAGCCTCAGTATCCGTGCCGTAGTCTTTCTTTGCTCCCTAATGTACCTATAAAAGGTTTTATGCCCCCTTCTTAACTGAGTTGGCTGTCTTTTCCTCGGTTTGGGCCTTTGCTATTCTGACTGCCTTATCTGCTTCTTTCTGCTTTAACTGGTACAGTTCTCTTTCCTGCTCCTTCTGTGTTTCCTTATATGTCCTGAATGCTATCTTTTTTTCCCTTACCTTCCCCGCCACTTCTTTTGAGAACCATAGTGTTTTTTTCTTTCATTTTGATTTATTTGTTTCACACAAAGGCTTGTTGCCTCTGTGATGGCAGTTTTGAGGTTTCCCAATTTTTGCTCCACCCCACCTTCTTGCCTGTTTGCTAGTGCTTTTCTGAGGCACTCTCCCATTTTGACAAAATCAGCCCTCCTGAGGTCCAGTACCTTCACTTTTGTGTGGCTTGACTCTACAGCTAAGTTTATCATGAAGCACACTGTTTGGTGGTCAGTTGTTCCCAGATGGCTACCCACTTCAAGATCAGAGATCCTCTCTCCGTCCCCATTTAAGAGTACCAGGTCTAAGATTGCTCTCTCCCGAGTGGGTTCCAAAACTAGCTGTCTGAGGCATACCCCCTGTAGGGTATTGAGAATGGCCCTGCTCTTGGATGTGGCTGCAGCAAAGGTGCTCCAGTCAACATCTGGCATATTCAGGTCCCCCATCACCAATATCTCTCCTTTCTCTGCCATCCCAAGGATGCCTTCTATCATTTCCTTGTCCATGTCCTCCCCCTGAGATGGGGGTCTGTATACAACCCCTGTACGGGTTGTGGAGCCATTTCCAGTCTCCAGGGTGACCCACAGTGCCTCCTCTCCTCCCTGTTTACCCTTTAGTTCTGTTGCTTTGATCCCTTCCTTTACATAGGGAGCTCCTCCTCCTCCTCCTTTTCTTCCTTCCCTGTCCCTCCTGTAGATTGTGTACCCTGGTATGTTGACATCCCAGTTATGATTCTCTGTGTACCATGTTTCTGTGACTGCCTCAATATCCAGGCATCCCTCTTCCATCGGGCCACTATTTCAGGGAGATTTTTACCTAGACTACAGACATTGGTACTCATTACCCTCCATTTTTTTTAACTCTGTTTTTATCCACCTACTACTGCCCCCAGATTCTCCTATCTCCAGGCTACCACTATCCAATCCACCTATGAGTCTGTCCCCAGAGTGTACGCTACCTCAATAATCAATAAGATTTTTCCAGTTAACCTCCCAGGTCGGGTAGGGAAGGCCACCCCCTTACCTTGCCCTAGACCTCAGGGAGGTGTGCGCACACAGCGGAGTGTGCTCTCCTTCATGGGAGCGGAGCGGAGGATCGTCGCCAGGACCGTCTGGGGGATTTTTTCCTCTGTTCTCTGCACTTTCCCCTGACGCTGGCGTGCAATGGGGAACAAGGAGTTGAGCGCATGCCAAGATGTACGGCCGCTCCAGTCCCCTGCCAGTGTCGACCCAATGCAGTAGCTTTTTTCCCCTGCTGCACCAACAACCCCCGAGTTCCCCAGTGTGCAGTGGTATTGCGGCGGGGAAAGCATCCCATCCCGCCCTGGAGAAGGAGAGCAAGCCTCTGGAGTACACTGTGCAGTTCTGGAGACCTTACTTACGTAAGGACATAGACAGGGTAGAGAAGGTTCAGAGGAGGGCAACAAAGATGGTGCATGGATTGCATCACAAGTCCTATGAGGACAGGTTGAAGGCACTGAACATGTACTCCCTGGAGGAGAGGAGGGAGAGAGGGGATATGATAGAGACATACAAGTATCTTACAGGGAGGAACAGGGTGCAGGAATGCACTATTTTTAAGCGAAAAAGATGTTCCAGGACTAGAGGGCATGGGATGAAGTTGGAGGGAGGACGATTCAGAGGAAACATGAGGAAGAATTTCTTCACAGAACGGGTGGTGGACAAGTGGAACACCCTGCCAGAGGAAGTGGTGGGGGCTGAAACAATCACGGGATTTAAGAATGCATGGGATAGACATAAAGGAATTCTGGAGGTCGGGGTAAGGGGCAACAGACTTCCTGGAAAACATAAACTGAACTTACAAACTTAAATGGGCAGACTGGGTGGGCCATAGGCCCTTATCTGCCGACACTGTCTATGTATCTATGTAAGCCGTTGGGCACTCGATCCTTCTCTCTCCCTGCCGACCCCTGGCGGCCTGAGTCCGTTCTTGAACTTGGGTCGCCAGTGTGATGTGAGGTGTGGTGTCCAGCGCCTCAGCCCTTAGTGCCACTGGGCCGGCAGCTCCTTCCATTTTTTTATGGCTTTATTTCTTTTTGTCCCATCCCTGTCCCTGCTGCCTTTGTCTTTTTATCCATTTACCCCTGCCCTTCTCCCTATCGACTGCTCTATCTTGGTGTTTACCTCACTAATTACCCTGATTTTGGGGGGTAGGCTAGGATTTCCCTTCACCTCTTCAATGCCTCTCCCCCCCCTTGGCTATTTTAAATGCTTGCCATTGAAGCATTTAAACCTATCATCTAGGATCCTGGTTCCCCTCCAGGATAGATGCAGACCATTGCGCCTGTATAGACCTGCATCCCTCCAGGTGGAGCCCCAGTCCCCAGTGAAGCCAAATCCCAAAGCTCTGCACCAGTTTTTCAACCAGTCATTGAATCCCATGGTGCGGAGTACCCTAGCCTCATCCATGCCATAGAAAGGTAGCACTTACGAGGAAGTTACTGTGTGTGCTACTTGTCTAAGGCACCTCCCCAACTCCACAAACTCCTGTTGCACTGCTCTGATCCCATTCTCAGCCAGGTCATTGGTCCCTAGGTGGATAATGACATCCAGCTCCCTCCCCCTTGCCGCTGCTCCCATGATCCTGAGGATTAATTTCCTGTCCCTCCAAGCCTTGGCACCAGACAGGCACCTTACCAACCTATGCCGTCCAGAAACAGTCACCTACAACTCTTACCCTCCACCCCGGGGAGTGCCTTCCTTTCAGACACCTATTTCACAAAGGCTAAGTAAGAGGTCTAGTCACAACTGACTGCAAATATCTCCCAGCTACAGTTCCTCCCTGGCAAATGAAAGTTAGAACTAAGAAAAGTCCACCCCAAAAACAGAATCAATACTAGTTACTTACCCAGGTCCAAAAAGTAATAATTTAGTTCAATGTAGTCTAGAAAATAACCTCCTTGTTTCAAGGAAGCTGTGGCTGCTTTCTCACTCTCTCTGTCTCAGTGGCCTTGTGTCTAAACAGTGCCTATCCAAATGGTTGGCACATTGTATTACATTCTGTTATACGCAGCCAAAACATTTTGGATTCCCTGTAAGGAGAAGGTCTCGAGCAGCTGGTACAAGAACCCACCAGGGACAGAGCAATACTGGACCTACCACTATTTATCTGTATGTACTGTATTGTGTCACTTATGCCACTGTGTGGCCCAGATCATGACTGAAAATGGTTCTTCGGATCAGCTCACAAAAGACATAAATTCTGGACAAATGGTGACAGAAGCACAGAAGTCTGGGTAGAGGGTCACCTGGGGTCCAGCGACCACCATACAGTGTGGTTTAATTTAGGGACAGAAACAAAGTCAAGCCTCGCAAAAACAAGAGTCAGGAGGCCAGCAGTTGAAGGTGAAATTCGGAGTGTGAAAGAGCAGGTATTGAGGAGTTATTGAGGGCTGGGGAAGGGGTAGGGATAGCATTCTTGTATTTATTCAGGTCTGTGAACTGGAGGTTGAATGCTGAGGCCACAGACTGAGAGTCATGTATAGTCTGATTATTGACCACTATTGGACCATGTGAGGCGCTAGCTCCACCTTTGAGCAGGCAATTAATCTGAGCCCAGAATTGTCTAGGGCTGGATAGGTCATTGTGCTTAAGACCCCTGATATACTCTTGCTTAGCAAAAAAAAAAAAAAAGGCTAATTTTGTGAGGAAGCACTCTTGAATTAAAATTGCAGGGTTTACATCTCAGAGGGGTGCAGGCCTATCTGGCTATCTAATCCATGTCCCCCATCCCCCTATTCAGTGATGGTCCTCCTCCTACCACAAGTTGTTTTAAAGCATTTTATACATATATATGTGTGTGTGTGTGTATATGTGTGTGTGTGTGTGTATATGTGTGTGTGTGTGTGTGTGTGTGTGTATATGTGTGTGTGTGTGTATATGTATATGTGTGTGTGTGTGTGTATGTGTGTGTGTGTATATGTATATGTGTGTGTGTGTGTTTGATGTGTATTATGTGTATGTTTATGATTCGTTCGTGTGTACTAAGTCAGTGCATGTGTAAATAACTATAAGGATATATGTATTCAGTCTACATATGATAAGTACTGCCTGCCTATCCCACATGAGTGTTTGGTATTTGCCTTAATGTTTTATGTACAGGCTTATTTCTATGTATATTTTAATTTCAATTTTGATTCTGTATTCAGGATTGTATCTCCTCTTCTCTTTCCCCCAAGACACATCTGAAAATGAGCTATAGTAGCTCAGCGTGCCATTCCTGGTGAAACTTTTCAAAATAAATAAATAAAATCATAGTACCCACCTCTTTCTGATTTTGCCAGAATGAGGAGCATCATCAAGGAAGCCCTGGCAAGGAGAAGTGTGTGTGGGGGGGAAGGGGGCACACCTATAGAGCGCCATAGAGGAGGTGACACAGCAGTGCATTAACCTGAAAAACAAGGGTAAGAGAAGAAGGAAGCCATTATAATACTTAAAGAAGGTGGCAATGAAAGTAAGGGCCAAAAGTTTGAGTTTCAGGAAATAGAAAAGGACAAAGAGGGAGGAGGATAGGATAGAGTACCTAAACTGTCTGAATGAGGCAGGAAACGCTGTTAGGAGAGCAAAGGCACAGACAGTGGAAAAAAGGAGACAAGATTCTTTAGGTACATCAGCAGAAGGAGAAAGGCAAGGGACGGTATTGTAAGGCTCAGGGGGAGGAAGGTGAGTATGTGGAGGGAGGCTGGGAAAAGGCAGAAATACTGAACAAATACTTCTGTTCAGTATTCACAGAAGAAGGAGAGGGTCAGGGTCCCCAGCTAGGCAGCACATACGTGAGGAGGGGGGAAATGACCACAAATCCATTCGCAGAAGAGCGGGTCCTAGAGGAGCTCACTAAACTGAGGGAAGACGAGGCACTGGGACCAGATGGCATGCATCCTAGGATATTAAAAGAACTACAGGTGTAGCTGGCAGCGCCACTAGCAGCCTTGTACAGTGAGTCCCTTGATACTGGGGTAGTTCCAGAGGACTGGAGCAGGGCACATGTGGTTCCTCTACACAAGAGTGGAGGCAGAGAGGAGCCAGGAAACTATAGACCAGTAAGCCTCACCGTTAGTGGTGGGGAACATTATGGAGGCACTGCTCAAGGAGAGGATAGTGGATCACCTAGAGGTCAATGGAGCCCAAGATCCCGGGCAGCATGGATTAACAGCAGTAAGGTCCTGTCAAACAAATCTAATACATTTTTTTGACTGGGTAACCAAGGTGGTGGACTGGGGGGAGAGGTAGATGTCACCTACCTTGACTTCAGCAAGGCCTTTGACACCATACCACATGGAAGATCGGTCAACAAGTTGGCCAGTTTGGGGGTGGGCCGAAAGGTGATGAATTTGGTTAGGAACTGGCTATGGGATAGGAAGCACAGGGTGGTAGTAAATGGGATCCAATCAGAGGAAATAGAGGTGACCAGTGGGGTACCACAGGATTCAGTCCTGGGGCCAGTCTTTTTTTTTTTTAATATTTATTTTTACATACAGACAATCATACATTTCCATGACAAAAAACATTAAGGGGTACCATAATAAATACATAATTTTACAGATAATTAACCATACCAGTAGTTTTTCATTTAGTCCATGTAGCGGGGTTGGGATAGTCAGGATAACAAATCATGCAGACCCACAAACTTAGTGCATAAAAAGTGCTGGAAAGGCACTTATTATTTTATTTCTGTCAGGAAATGTTGACTTCAGGATTCACAGAAATCAGGAAAATAAAGTTAGTTCAGTCATTTTCAAAGTCTCAACAAAATAATGAACAGATGAGCTATACTCAGGATGAGCCACTGCTTTGCCCAGCAGTGCCACCAGGCTATCTCCTTGCAAACGTATATACTTCAGAGGTCCATCACCTCTGGCCGTCAGCTCCAACTGACATCCTCTATCTTAACTTCCTAGTGGTAATCTTTTATACATTTCTGGGGAGTGACATCATAATCAGATGATCCTCCTCCTTTTGGAAAAAATCAAAATAACATACCACAGGTTCCTTTTTTACTTTACATTTTCATTCCTAAACATCAGGTATATAAGTGTATAACAGTATTTATACTAAATAAGCTCATAACCTTACTTTGATGTCCTAAAACAATGTTCATAAAGTTAACTAGTCTCAATAAGGCTAAGCCCTCCTTGATAATGACATCACTCACTGCAACTTCTATAAAGCAGACAGACTGTGGGCTGCCAGCCTATAGAACACCCATGCAGCTCAACAGGTAAGACAAACGAATATATTGCTCACTTTAAATTTACTTCTTTGTCAAAGGGCACACCATGCAATATTTAGGGACTCCTGGTCTCATTTCCTACATAGGTTTTGTTAGTGCAACTTCTTTATTCATTTAGAAGCTAGCATACTTCCACACTTTGCAAAAAAACACTGTTTTAGTTTATTTAAGTGCTCAATACAGAGAGCTCTGTTTCAGAGGGGTTGCTAACAACAAAGGTCATCTTTAGTTTTTATTTTATTCAGGTTCTCTCCCTTCTCTGCAACTATTAATTTGAAAAGTAAAACTCTTTTCTTTCAGCTCATTAGAGGCATGAACTGAGCTGCAAATGAAAATCTTTTCTTAAGGTTTTCTATGTCTTTTGGGGGGGGGGGGTACTTGGAAGAATATTAGGGCCTGTACTCATCACAGGGAGCACCCTGTGACAGTCCAGCACAGAAAATACATGCTAAATTAATCAAGCTGATAATTTCGCTCTCAGGTTGACTGTCCAAGAAATGAACCTGGCTCCTCCCATAAATCCAATCCACTATCCATTTCCTTCAAGCTTTCCTCATGGAACAAAAGAGGTATCTTGTTCCGAAATAAAAAAAACACCCAGGGGTGCCATCTAAGTTCAAATTGTGTGAATCTGTTATTACACCTGGCTAACAACTGTTCTATACAATATAAGTATCATTATTTTACTCCATTCCTGAATTGTAGGGGGATTACTCTTCCTCCAGAGCCGAGTAATTGCTTTCTTAGCAGCCAGCAAATACGTGAACAGGAGAGAACCCTTTTGGGGTCGAAGTCCCTCTGGTGGGACTGATAGGAGGACCAGTTCTGGGGTAAGCACCACTTCCATGCCCAGCAACTTAATCAGGGAATCTACAGTTTCCTGCCAGAAAGGCCTTAATGCTGGGCAAACCCAGAAAATATGAAGCTGATTGGCCATTTGCTTTCCACAGTTTCTCCAGCAACAACCTATCGGAGGGTGGAGAAATTTTGCCAGTTTTGCTGCTGTGTTAAAGAAGCAAGAAGGTGCCTTCCAGGTGAATTCCCACCAATATGGAGCTAAGGATACCTCCCATGGATCTGCGAGCATACTTTAACCAGCGCTCATAGGGTACCGGGTCTGATAACTCCCTGTTCCAGGCCTTCAATATTCCGCTGGTTGACTCTGACAGGTATTCCCCAAGACCCTTGTATAGAAGCCCAGTTACATGTTGCCACCCAAATCCCTGAAGAGTAGTCATGAACATATTTAACAGGAGTGGCATGGGTTCTGGGAGCCAGATCCTCTCGGGGCCTTTATTTATCAAAAAGGTCTGGACCTGCAGGTACCTAAAGTACTCTCTATTGGTCAGTCCATGTGTGCTGCCTGTAGCTGTGAAATGGAACAATGCCTTAGAGTCTAAAAACTGAAAAATAAATGAGAGCCCTCTCTGATGCCACCACTGGAAAGTGTAATCAATTCTAGCAGGTAAAAATTCAGTCTCCGACCTAAGTATGATCTGCATCATCCTAACCCCCGTATTCTCTTACTATAATGTGCTTTGCTCTAACATGATTTGTATTTCTGCCCTTGACACGCATTGCATCTAGCTTAATACTGCTTATTTTTAGCCACTGTATTTTCCAGTGCTGTCTTGGCCCTTGCTGTATATTATGTCCGTTCTTCTCATTTTAAGCCTGTGCTTCCTGCCTGTTGCTGTATGTAAGGACTGTAATACTTATTTTGTGCTTAAACCACCAACACATGGTGTTGTACCTATTGTATCATGTGTACTCCTTGCTGATGCTTGCCAGATATTATATGATGTTTTGCTAGCTTGTTTCTGCCACTCTGTGGCTCGGGTCGTGACTGAAAATGGTCCTTTGAATCAGCTTACTGCTTACCCGGTTACAAAAAACATAAATAAATAAGTAATCACAGAAAATATAAAGCTGGGGCTAAGGGAGGGAGAGCTCTAATTTTATACCAGATCTGTATAGTGTGCTGAGTCCCCGTATGGAAACCTCCTAATCTGGGTAGAGATGTTGGAGGCGTAGATATCACCTGTGTAATATCCTCGAAGTCATTAAGTGCACATTTAGTTTGTTTCCATATTGCATTACAAGTCAGGTTCAACCAGCTCAATATCACTTCTAGAACCACCGCATAGGCGTAATGGAGTATATTAGGGAGGTTTAAACCACTTTTATCTTTAGAAAGCTGGAGAATGGACCATCTGATGCGAGGCTTATGGCCTGCCCAGACAAATCTTGCTAACGTTCTATTCCAGGAGGTAAAGTATGAAGCCAGGGGAAATATGGGAATTGTCTAGAACAGGTATAACAGTCTAGGTAGAATGTTAGTCCTAATTGTATCTATTCTAGCATAAAAGGGAAGATGTAGCTGCGCCCATCTATGAACGTCTGCCTCTAGATTTTATGTTAAGAGTTTGAAGTTTGTTAGATTTAGATTCTGCAGCTTTTGGGGTAGATTTACTCCCAGATATTTAAATTTCAAACAACATGAAGTCTTGCTGTATTCTGACAATTGCAGTGATTCCCAACCTTTGAACTGCCCCGGAGAACAAAGAGTTAACTTTCTATGCAGGGCATAGAATGCTGAGCTCGAGCTCGGTTGAAGTCTCTGTCTGGAGTGTTTCAAACCTAAACCGTCAGATTCTTTACTCTGCCTCACTGAACGGTCGCTCCGGAGATTTCTCCTTCAGCCCGGTTTGAAAGTCAGTTAAAATTTCAGTTTTCGTCAGTTTTTAAACCGAAAAAGTATCCGCATAGTCGGATCAGTCTCAGTCTGTGGTGCCGTGAGTACTAGATAGGAATTGTTCTGTTTTTTCTGTGTGGAACTTGTGAAAGTGCGGCTCGTTTCGGCTGAACCAGCCATTTGATAGTGAAATTTGTGTGTTTTACTTAGTGTGTAGTTACCGGTTCTTATCGGTTCTAAAAAGAAAAACGTGTTTTGAAACTTTTTTTCCAACACCCGTGACACGGTTAGAAACTGATAAGGGAGTTTTGCTTGGCGGTTGCCGAAAAAAGGGTAAGTTTGGTTAGGTTGGCCATGTCTGAGAAACCCAAGAAAAAAACCCGGGCCCACTGGGTTTCAACACTGCAGTGAGTGTGGGGAGGTCTTTGCTAAGGCCGATCCCCACACCACCTGTGTTTATTGTCTGGGGTTTGACCACCTAGATTCAGACTGCCAAATATGTAAAAACTTTCCCAAATCTACCCTTGAGAAGAGATTAGGTAGACTGAGGGAAAAGGAGGCTGAGAAGTCCGCTGACCTGGATGGCCAGCCTGGTTCGGTTTCGACCGAACCAGAAGGAGTGCCCTCTGACCAGGGTGATACTTCTTCGGGCAAAAGGAGAGCCGATTCCGAGGGATCGGTTCCGACAAAAAAAAAATGTAAATACAAATCGACCGGTTCGGATCCAGAGGTTCATGTTCTGACCGCCGAAGAGATAGCCAGAGCGATTCAGATTGTAGAATCACTCTGTCCGGTTCCGACCGATCCGGCTCCTTCTGGCAGGGGTTCGGTTCGGTTGGTTCAAGAGTTTACCCTTGAAGATTTTTATGAACTGGAATTTGAAAAGGAAGGGGAATTTGAGGATGAAGATGTAAGTAAAGATCTGGATGTGCCCGTGGAACCGGACATCTCCCCAGACAGACCTTCGGGTGTTTCCCCTCCTTGGCTTTCTGAGTCCCCGTCTCACTTTATGTTTTACAGAAAGGTGGCTGAAACTCTCCAGCTTCCTATGGAGGAGGCTGTAGAAGATCAAGGGGAGCCTGATTATGTAGAGATGATGGACATCCCATAGTCCAGGAGACTGTCTGTTCCCCTCCACAAATCTTTTGGGAAACAGACACAAAAAATCCTAAAGTCTCCTAACATTATACCTCCTGTGGATAGAAGAATGGACAAGAGGTATACACTTTCAGGCTCAGACACGGAGTTCTTATATCAGCAATGCAGCCATGTTTGGGTACTGCAGGCTGCTGCCTGTGACAAGGCAAATATTCCCTTGGCTTCACACCCCCCTGACAAAGACTCCAGGAAGATTGATGCCATGGCAAAGAAACAATACATGGCATCTTCTTTGGGACTCAGGCAGGCGAATTACATGGCCTATACAGCCAGGTACCGGAAGTCCAGGTGGGACACTGTACTGGCACTGGCTAAACAGGCCTCCCTCCAGCTAGCCAAGGAGCTGGAGGCGGTGGCTGCAGATGGGATTGAGGCATCTAAGGTTCAGTTTCATGCTGCTGTGGACTCTTATGATGTGTCATCAAGAGTTATGGCTACATCTGTGGCTCTTCGGGGGATGGTTTGGCTCAGATGTACTAGCCTCTCGCAGGACACCCAGGCTAAGGCCATGGATTTTCCTGTAGTGGGTAATTCTCTGTTTGGGGAGCAGACTGAGAATTACATGAAGAAAGTGGATGAGTACAGGACCACTTACAGGAGTGCTCAGGCCAAGGAAAGGCAGGCAACTCCTCAAAGGCAGCAGTCTAGGGGCAGGGGCAGGCCTTTTCAAAAGTCTTTTTACCAAGCACAGGCCTCTTCTTCCTTTTCTCAGAGGGGGTTCTTCAGAGGGAGAGGTAGAAGGGGGATGAGCAGGGCTGCATCCACTTCTCAGCCTAAAGCCCCTGCCAAGCAGACACCCTGATGGGCCTGCCCGGGTCGACTCTCCTATTCCAGTAGGGGGCAGGCTGGCTTACTTTGTCCAGGACTGGATGTCTGTTACATCAGACAAGTGGGTCCTGGAAGTAGTAAGCCAGGGACTGGTTCTCGGCTTCAAAAAAATTTCCGAAGATGAGAGCCAGATTTTTTCCACCTACAAATCTCTCGGAAACCCTTGCCCTAGAGGCAGAGGTTTCTTCTCTCCTAGCTTTAAGAGCCATAGCGAGAGTACCTACCCTACACTGGGGCAAAATAAGGCCAGGGGACTGGCTAGCCTCCCTGGACCTCAAAGATGCCTACCTTCACATTCCCATCAGGTGCTCCCACAGAAAGTACCTCAGGTTCGAGTTGCCCTCAGGCCATTATCAGTTCAGAGCAATGCCCTTTGGCCTAACCTCAGCCCCAAGGGTTTTCACAAAGTGCCTGGCAGTAGTAGTTGCCTTTCTAAGAAGGCAAAATATTTCCATTTTTCCATATCTGGACGATTGGCTAATAGTGGTTCAGTCTCCAGACCAAGTCAAGTCTCACTGCAAGTGACCCAGCAAGTGCTCACTTCTCTAGGATTTCTTCTCAGCTTTCCCAAGTCAGTTCTTGAATCAGTCCAGCTTCTTACCTTTATAGGGGCAGAGCTGGACACACTCAGAGCAAGAGCCTTTCTTCCTCTAGAAAGAGCAAGGGTTCTTATGGAACTAGCTTCTTCTTCCAGCCTTCGGGTATCTCGACCAGCAAGGCATTTCTTCCAGCTCTTGGGCCGCATGGCAGCTTCAACAGCAGTGGTCCAAGGGGCAGGATTCCAGATGAGGGATATTCAGTTCCACCTGAGAGCTTTCTGGTCTCAGAGGAAGGATTTCATTACCAAACTGATCACAGTGACTCTGACCTTGATCCAAGCTCTCCAATGGTGGCAGGATCAGGACAATTTAAGACAAGGTGTTCCTTTTGTTACTCAGCCTTGTTCAGTGGTTCTTACCACGGATGCTTCTCTCCTGGGCTGGGGAGCCCATCTGGGGTCCCTCACTGCCCAGGGGCTGTGGTCCCCCAAGAATCCCTTCTCCACATCAATCTCCTAGAGCTCAGGGCAGTTTTTCTGGCCCTAATAGCTTTCTCTCAGTCAGTACAGAACAAGGTGGTTCAAGTCAGAACAGACACCACCACCACCATGTGGTACATCAACAAGCAGGGAGGCACTTGGTCCATGGCCTTGTGCACAGATGCCATGAAGTTGTGGTCTCTGGCTTATTCCCTGCAAACCTCTCTTGTAGCAGTTCACCTTCCAGGCAAGTACAGTGTGCTAGCAGATGCACTGAGCAGGATCTCTCAGGGCCATCACGATTGATCCCTGGACCCTCAGGTGTTGAATGTGATTTTTTCAAGGTAGGGCACTCCAAAGATAGATCTCTTTGCAGCCCAGACAATCACTAACTCCCTCTCTTTTGTTGTAGACCTCCAGTCTTGGGCTCAGTCCCTCTGGACACCCTGATTCTGAATTGGGAAGGGAAGTTTCTGTATGCCTTTTCCCCCCTTCCCACTCCTGTTCAAAGTTCTGGTAAAAATAGGGTTTCAACCTTGCAAGGTGATTCTGATTGCTCCAGATTGGGCCAGGCAGCCCTGGTACCCCCTGTTGCTGTCCCTAGCAGTCCATCTTCCCCTGTCTCTTCCCAGGAATTACAACCTGTTAACATCCTATCAGGGAAGGATTTGGTACCCCAATCTTCAGTCTCTCAATCTCAAAGCATTGCTCTTAAAGAGTTAGAGTTCGCAGATCTGCATCTTTCCCAAGGGGTTCTGGATATCCTCAAGGCTTCTCAAAATCCCTCCACCAGAAAGACTTACAACTCCAAATGGAAAAGATTCAGCATTTGGTGTTCTAAGAAGCATATTTCTTCAGACATTGCTGGATTGCCTACGGTTCTGGATTATATGGTCCATTTTAATGGCCTAGGCCTCAGACCAGCTAATCTCAAAGTACACTTGTCAGCTGTTCTTGCGTTTTTGTCTGTGGGGAAGTCTTCCTCACTATCTTCCCATCCTGTGTTCTGTAAATTTTTTAAAGTATTGCCTCACACCAGTCCTCCTTTTAGAGACCGTGCCCCTGCCTGGGATTTGCATGTTTGCATTGCTCAACTTATGCAACCCCCGCTTTGAGCCCATGTCTTCCGCAGAGCTTAAGTACTTGACTTGGAAAACTGTGTTCCGGGTAGCCATTACCTCTGCCAGGCATATCAATGAATTGCAAGCCCTGTCAGTGGAACCTGATTTTATCTCATTTCACAGGGATAAAGTGGTCCTTAGAGCCAATAGAAGGTTCTTGCCCAAAGTGGTTTCAGACTTCCATTTAAACCAGTCTGTCTCTCCCTGTTTTCTTCACTGATCATTCTTCCTCAGGAGAGAGGAGGCTACACAGTTTGGATGTCAAAAGAGCCCTTAGTTACTACATAGAGCGTACCAAGGGTCACAGGTTTGACTCCCTCCAGTTGTTCCTCACTTATGGAGAAGTGGGAAAGGGCAAACCTGCCACCAAAAGATCTGTTGCCAGGTGGATTGTGTCTTGTATTCAATTCTGCTATGCAAAACTGGGAAAAACTCCACCCCAGGGCTGAGGGCTCATTCCACAAGAGGTACAGCTGCTTCCCTGGCTGCTGCCAGGGATATCCCTCTCTTAGAAATTTGTCAAGCAGCCACCTGGAAAACAGTCCATACCTTTACCAAGCATTACTCTCTGGATATCCAGGCTAGGAGTGATGCTCGGTTTGGCACAGCTGTACTTCAGAGCCTATTCCCGAAGTAGGTTCTGTCCCTCCTCCTTGGAGGTACTGCTTGGTTGTCTGCAATTATCAGAATACAGCAAGACTTCATGTTGTTTGAAGGAAAAATTACTCACCGTAGTAATTATGTTTCTTCTAATGGAGTCTTGCTGTATTCTGACCTCTCTCCCTCTCTGCCTCCCCTCTCAGAACCTGTTTTTGGAAAGTGGGTGGGCAGAAGCAGTATTGCACCCCAGGGGTGTTTTTTGCTTGCACCCTCCTCCTTTTTGTTTGGGTGCTGATTTATTATTGTTATTTGTAGTAGATTGGTTTTTGGGTTTCCTTACTTGAGTCTTCCTGGGGAATCCAAAACTTTTTTCAGCCAGTTGGCTAGTAGGAATTTTTACAATTTCCACATAGAATTTTTAGTTTAGTTGTGCTCGTAAGAATCTGACGGTTTAGGTTTGAAACACTCCAGACAGAGACTTCAACAGAGCTTGAGCTCAGCATTCTATGCCCCGCATAGAAAGTTAACTCTTTGTTCTCTGGGGCAGTTCAAAGGTTGGGAATCACTGCAATTGTCAGAATACAGCAAGACTCCATTAGAAGAAACATAATTACTAAGGTGAGTAATTTTTTCTTTGTGCTCCTCCATCTAAACCGGAATAATTTCTTAAGGGCCTGAAATGGGGTGAAGTTCAAAGTCAGGACCTCCATCTTTGACGAATTAATCTCATAACCCGAGACTTTAGCAAAATCCCCTAGTGTCCTTCATGCTGCTGGGAGTGACTGTTCTGGATCTAAGAGGGTAAGCAGAATGTTATCTGCGTATAGGACTAACTTATATTCTCCCTCCCCCACTCGGATACCATGTACATCTCCAGATCTTCTAAATGCTATTGACAGAGGCTCAATATATAGAGCAGAAAGAAAGGAGGAGAGGGGACAGCCCTACCGAATGCCCCTCTCCAACACCAGTGTGGTTGAAATGGTCCCCTTTGTCCTAATATATGCTGCTGGAGAGGTTTATATATTTCCCAGCCAAGTAATCATCTCATCAGGGAAGCCAAATAAGGCCAGGACTCTCCACAGAAACCCCCAAACTACTCGATCGAAAGCCTTGAAAGCGTGAAGGCCCATGAAAGTAGCTGGCAAAGACCTTTAATTAACATAATTTGTAAGGTGGATAATTCTACGGGTATTGTCGGAGGTCTGTCTAAATTTTAGAAAGCCTGCTTGGTCCATATGTCCCTCTCCCTCAGCTTGAATGCTTCTGACTGCTACCTGCTCCTCCGCTCCTACCCATGACTTTCCTCCATGACCCCATGTCCCATGCTCCCAAAGGCAACATATCGCACTTACGCACTCTATGTATCAAATGCAGTCCTGCCCTACCTCCTCCTGCTAATTTCTTGGACTGACCCAGTGTCCTCACACCTGACTGCTTTAGCTTACTCTCTCTACCTGTAATTACCCCTCAACACTCTCTCTATCTGTAGTTACCCCTCAACTCTGTTTCTACCTGTAGCCACCCCTCACAGGCTCCCTATAATTACACATATTTGCTGATCTCTGTTGTCCCCATAATGTTCAACCAACTTGTTTAACAGTGTACTCACCTCATGTTTGAGGTGTGATCTCATTACTCTGTACTCGTATTGTCATTATGCTGTATAACCTATTTGATACCTTTGTACCCACCACATGTTGAGGTGTATGTTTTTTCTTACTACTCTGTATCTGCATGTACTGTATTGTCCAACTAATGCCACTGTGTGGCCCAGGTCGTGACTGAAAATGGTCCTCCGGATCAGCTCATTTACCCAGTTACCAGAGACATAAATAAAAATAACAAATAAAAACTTCCGGGAGCACATGCTCCAAGCGGTGAGCCCAAATGGGCATGTAAATTGGAAGAGGGATGCGTGGATATCGTGGCAGCCACAGAAACATTATACACAGAGAACTATGACTGGGATGTCAACATACCAGGGTACACAATCTACAGGAGAGACAGGGAGGGAAGAGGAGGAGGAATAGCTCTCTATGTAAGGGAAGGGATCAAAGCAACAAAACTAAAGGGTAAACCGGGAGGAGAGGAGGCACTGTGGGCCACCCAGGAGACTGGAAATGGCTCCACAATCCGCATAGGGGTTATATACAGACCCCCATCTCAGGGGGAGGAAATGGACAAGGAACTGATGGAAGGCATCCTTGGGATGGCAGAGAAAGGGGAGATATTGCTGATGGGGGACCTGAATATGCCAGATGTTAACTGGAGCACCTTTGCTGCAGCCACATCCAAGAGCAGGGCCATTCTCGATGCCCTACAGGGGGCATGCCTCAAACAGCTAGTTTTGGAACTCACTCGGGAGGGAGCAATCTTAGACCTGGTACTCTCAAATGAGGATGGAGAGAAGATCTCTGATCTTGAAGTGGGTAGCCATCTGGGAACAAGCGACCACCAAACAGTGTGGTTCATGATAAATGTAGCTGTACAGTCAAGCCACACAAAAGTGAAGATACTGGACTTCAGGAGGGCTGATTTTGTCAAAATGGGAGAGTGCCTCAGAAAAGCACTAGCAAACAAGCAAGAAGATGGAGTGGAGTAACAATGGGGAAACATCAGAACTGCCATCACAGAGGCAACAAGCCTTTGTGTGAAGCAAATAAACAAATCAAAACTAAAGGAAAAAACACTATGGTGTTCAAAAGAAGTGGCGGGGAAGGTAAGGGAGAAAAAGATAGCATTCAGGAAGTATAAGGAAACACAGAAGGAGTAGGACAGATAACTATACCAGTTAAAGCACAAGGAATTGGGAAGGCAGTCAGAATAGGAAAGGCCCAAGCCGAGGAAAAGATAGCCAACTCGGTTAAGAAGGGGAATAAAACCTTTTATAGGCACATTATGGAGCAAAGAAAAACTAAGGCAGGGATACTGAGGCTGAATAAAGAGGAAGGTGGTTGGGCAGACAGCGACAGTGAAAAAAGCAGGGATACTGATCGAATACTTCTGCTCAGTATTCACAATGGGAAGGCAGGGGAAGATGCCTAATCCAGTCAATAGAAGCACTCTGGGTAGGGGAGTTGATATTAGTCCTTTCACAGGAGAAAGGGTTCTGAAAGAACTGTTAAAACTGAAGGTGGATAAAGCAATGGGGCCTGATGGGATTCACTCCAGAATTCTAATAGCACTAAGGGAAGAACTAGTAACACCACTGACTACCCTTTTTAATAAATCATGGGAGGATGGTGTGGTAGCTGAGGACTGGAGAAGGGTGGATGTGACTCCCCTTCACAAAAGTGGGAGCAAGACAGAGGCAGGAAACTACAGTCCTGTCAGTTTGACCTCAGTGGTAGGGAAAATGATGGAATCACTTCTGAAGGAAAGAATTGTTGAGTACCTAGAGTCTAGTGGGGCTCAGGACCCAAGACAGCATGGATTCACAGCAGAAAGGTCATGTCAACAAATCTAATTGATTTCTTTGACTGGGTGACCAAAGTAGTAGACCAGGAAGGGGCTGTGGACATGGCCTACCTAGACTTTAGCAAGGCATTTGACACAGTCCCGCTCAAAAGATTAATAAACGAATTAGCCAGTCTTGGAATGGGTCCCAGGGTGAGTAGCCTGGGTAAAACACTAGCTGGACAAAAGGACACAGCAGGTAATAGTAAATGGAGTCCACAGTGAAGAAGGGGGTTACTAGTAGGGGACCGCCGGTCCTTTTTAATGTCTTTATAAGTGACATTGCAGAGGGACTGGAAGGAAAAGTATGCCTCTTTGCAACGACACAAAGATCTGCAACGGGATTGGTACAGAACGGGTTGTGGAAAGGATGAAAAGGGACTTGGCAAGGTTGGAGGGATGGTCAAATGTATGGCAGCTTAGATTCAGTGCAAAGAAATGCACCTGGGAAACCAAAACCCAGGGGAAGAGTACACAATGGGGGGTGAGATACTGACAACAAAAATGGAAAGGGACCTGGGGTTAGTCATATCAGATGACCTAAAGGTGGGCCAGCAATGTGAGAAGGCAGTAAGGAGGGGGGGGATACTGGGATGCACAGGGAGAGGCATCACCAATAGAAAACAGGAAGTTGTTGGCCCTCTTTACAGACAGTTGGTAAGACCACATCTGGAGTACTGTGTACAGTTCTGGAGACCCCATCTCCACAAAGACATAGACAGGGTGGAGGCTGTTCAGAAGTGGGCAACCAAAATGATGCAGGGTCTGCACCAGAAGACATGAAGAAAGACTAACGGAGCTTAAGATGTATAGCCTTGAGGAAAGGAGGGAGAGAGGGGACATGATAGAAACTTTAAAATACCTCAAGGGAATCAACAAAGTCCAAGAGGATAGAGTCTTTCAGAAGAAGAGATGTGCAAGAACAAGGGGTCACAATTTGAAGATGGGGGGGGACAGTTCAGAGGTAATGTGAGGAAGTATTTCTTCACAAAGAGGGTTGTAGATGCATGGAACAGCCTTACTGAGGAGGTCGTAGAGTCAAAAACAGTGGGGGAATTCGAGAATGCATGGGGCAGACATAAGGCAGTTCTAGTGGGGGAGGTAGGAGGAAGTAGGCTGTTGGTTAACTAGGATCTGCTGCTTATCCGTTAGGTATGGAAATGGACAGACTAGGTGGGCCAAGCGGTCCTTATCTGCCGTCAAATTCTATGTTTCTAAAATTTATCACATTGAAACAGGCCTATATAAATCTACTGATTGGGGATCTTTCCCTAATTTCAGGATTACTGACACCACCACATAAGACCATGAAGCTGGGTGAGGGGTACCCTCCTGTACCTCCAAAAATGTTGCTCTCGTGAGAGGCAACAAATGGGATAGAAAAGACTTAAACCATTCCACAAGAAACCCATCTGGTCCCGGGCATTTCAAGGTATTAGCTTTTGATAACACCCTTTTAATCTCCTCTTCCATTATAGGGTGTAATAAGAATCCTGCTGCTGTTGGGACAACTTCAGAATAGGGAGGGGGGCCAAGAAAGCCTGTATCTGGTCTTCAGAAGGGGCGATGGGTAAGCATACAGTGTTTTATAAAACTGCCAAAATACCTCCAGTATTTCGGAGGTTGACCGGGCAAATCCCATCTGGGAATTTTTAACTTTAGGTATACAAGCCGCCTGCCAGAAACCCCCTAAGGCGCTTAGCTAAATTATGAGTCCCCCCAGACCTGTTTAATAGTAAAATTTCTTCAGATACATACAGGCAGATTGGACCGTCTGATCCAGAATATCCTGTAATTCTGACTTCAGGGAACGAATCTCCTCACCTATGTCTGCCCTTCCGCCTCATCTCTTGCTGCTGCAATTCCCTTAATCGATTTTGTAACTGTTTAAATTGAGCTTTCCATTGCTTTTGCTTCTGAGAGGCATAAGCTATAATTTCACCTCTGACTACTGCCTTCAGGGTGTCCCAAATTAGTACCGAGGGCATTTCTGGGGACAGGTTATCCTGTATAATTTGGGGTATACGCGGTGTCATCTTATTCCTGATCTTTAAGTAATGAGAGATTTAGGCACCATTAAGTAGGTTTCCAGGGCTTCTCTATGTCTATTTTTAACAGGAAGGGGTTATGATCTGACAAAAAAACGAACATTTAGAGATGGATCCCTTACCCGGTCTGTATGTTCTATGGAGACAAAAAAATTATGTATTTGGGAGGATGTCTGGAATCCAGGGGAAATGTATATAAAGCCCCCCACTGACTAATAAAAATGCTGCCATACATCCACCAACCTAGAGCCGGCAGTTGAGCCTTGAGTAGTTTCTGGGTAGCTGTAACTCTGTGTGTCTGGGGGTGGGTCATATCTAGTGTGGGAGATATTGGTACATTAAAGTCTCCTCCTAATGTTAGAATCTATTTTTGTAATTCCACCAGCTTATTAAAGGAGGTGAAGCAGGAGGAAAGTACACATTTGTAAAGGTCACCTCTGTTCCAAACATCCTCCCCTGTGTAATCACAAAGCATCCATTTGGGTCTACTACTTCCTGTTCTGCAACACAGGGTGCTGAGGACGGGACCATAATAGCCACCCCTCTCCTCTTTCTGTTATTACAAGAAGAGGAGATTATGAAGTACCGGCCCCCAGAAGACAACTTTAAATGCTGCCGCGGGATGGATGGGTCTCCTGCAGATAAATAGTCAACCCCCTGCCTCTGTATATACTGAAGAAGTCTAGCCCGCTGTATGGGATTGTTGATCCCACTGATGTTTAAAGATAGTACTTTAACTGATGTTACTGCCGTTTTTGATTTGTGTTTAAGCTATTAAATTGACAATCCCCATATTTTCCTGTCTCTTCTCCCTCATCCAGCTCTTTATCTACATGTAAATTATCTCTGCTTTTTCCTTTTCCCCATACAAATAGCAGCATACCCCCTCTCAAATCTGGTTAGAGCTTAAAGAGTGAACTCCTTCCCAATTCACACAATTAAATAACTTTTCACAAAAGAAAATCATGTTTTGACCTCTACTTAGAAATATCCGGTATTCTAAACGAAGTATCCCCTTATGAAATAACTCAGTTAACCACATAACTCTGTGAAACCAGTAAGGCAACAGTGCTCTCCCAAAACAAAATTTAGACAACAATATTACTTCATATTGTGTCCGGTAAAGTTCTTCCTTTTCAGACTGAGCAAACCAAAATGAAATATAACCTGCTATTCCACCTAGGAGAGAAGGTAATTCTTGAGTTGACTTCACTGGGGGCCTCCTGGGAGCCTAAACGGCCCCAAAGGAAAAAGAATGTTATGCAGGAAAAAAAAAATAGGGATAGGGAAATCACCTTCATTAGTGGGCTGGTCCCTTAAAACTAAATTAAATTTCCTCCCAGGATTCTTATGCATCTCCGATATAGATATGTGGTCAAATGACCAATTTGTCTTACCCAAACAGTGTTTTCATTTTGTATTAAACCTTAATAGACCACCTAGTTGTCCATTGTTAAGGAATTAAGTTTGTACAATTGATGTCCACTTAATATTTGAGGAACTTGAATAAAGTTTGCCTGAAAGTCAAGAAGGGCCATTTGTATCTCCGAGTCTGAGAACTAATGGAGCAGCAATCTGCAGTTACAAATTTTTATAATCTCCATCTTAATATACATTACGCTGAAGCTGATCCCCAAATCCGAGGGTGCCAGATTGCGTCCTCGATAAGAAGGAGGCATGCCAGGGGTAGGGGGAAGGCCCAAGTCTCCGCTCTGTCCTGACCAGACAAGTGGCTTAACCATACCCAGTTTAATAGAGGGCCTTCAACAATGTATTTCTTTTGCGTAGAGTCAAGGTCGGGGAGCAGGAGAACCTGGGGAACCCCCTAAAGGGAAATAATCCCATAACCCCCCCTTCAGTTAATGCACTTGAATGCCTGCTAAAGTTTCAGCAAGATAACTCTTCCCCGTCAGGAGACGGCTCTCCTCAGGTCTTCAGTGGGGAGCTAGTACGTCTGTAGACTGCCAGTACTTGCTTCGGATCTCGGGAAGTGCTTTGCCCATCTTGGACCTTTTCAAAGTTTCTTTGCCACCTCGGAAGGCGCTGAGGAGCCCCCAACAAAGCCTGGGGGCGATCTGGAAAATGCAGGCCCATCTTGGTCAATTCATCTCTGGCTTCCCAAGTGGTTTGGAACTCCTCCTTTCCTTCCAGCAAATTAATCACCAATCAAGCTGTATAGGGAGTGGGAAATGTGTACCCTGCAGCTTTGATTTCAGGTAGCAGTGGGAGGTATGCTCTTCTGAGATGCATTGTCTTTGGATCATAGTCGTGGTCGAGATAAAATCTCATTTGCCCATGGAAAACTTTTATTTTCCGCCAGGCTGTTAAGAGGATTTGCTCTCTGGTTGCATAATTATTGAACCAGGCTATGATGGAGTGAGGTGGAAGATTAGGGTTGCAGGCTTTGGGGTAAGAGCTCTGTGGACCCACTCCGACTGCAGTTGTAATGTGACAGGTAATTCCAGAGCTGTTGTCAAAAGTACTTACATAAATTGTCTTGCATTTTTCCCCTCAGAGCCCTCTGGAATACATAGATACATAGACAGTGTTGGCAGATAAGGGCCTATGGCCCACCTAGTCTTCCCATTTGAGTTTGTAACTTCAGTTTATGTTTTCCTAGAACTCTGTTGCCCCTTACCCCTGACCTCCAGAATTCCTTTATGTCTATCCCATGCATTCTTAAATCCCATGATTGTTTCAGCCCCCACCACTTCCTCAGGCAGGGTGTTCCACTTGTCCACCACCCGTTCTGTGAAGAAATTCTTCCTCACATTTCCTCTGAATCGTCCTCCCTCCAACTTCATCCCATGCCCTCTAGTCCTGGAACATCTTTTTCGCTTAAAAATAGTGTATTCTTGCACCCTGTTCCTCCCTGTAAGATACTTGTATGTCTCTATCATGTCCCCTCTCTCCCTCCTCTCCTCCAGGGAGTACATATTCAGTTCCTTCAACCTGTCCTCATAGGACTTGTGATGCAATCCATGTACCATCTTTGTTGCCCTCCTCTGAACCTTCTCTACCCTGTCTTATGTCCTTACGTAGGTAAGGTCTCCAGAACTGTACACTGTACACCAGGTGGGGCCTCACTAGTGTCTTGTGTAGTGGAATCATGACCTCCCTTTTCCTACTGGTGATGCCCCTGCCTACACATCCCAGCATCCTATTTGCTGTATCTGCTGCCTTGTCACACTGTTTCCCTACCTTGAGGTCATCAGAGATGATAACCCCACGATCCCTTTCCTACTTGGTGCATGCTATATCCTCACCCCCCAACTGATATATTGTGCCAGGGTTTTGTGCCCCATATGCATTATCTTGCACTTCTTTGCATTGAATTTCAACTGCCAAACCCTTGACCATTCTTCAAGTTTCTGCAGGTCCCTTCTCATTCTGTCTACACCCTCTGGTGTGTCTACTCTGTTACAGAGCTTTGTGTCATCAGCGAACAGTGAAATTCTACCTTTTACGCCCTACGCAATGTCACTGATGAAGATGTTGAATAGGACCGGTCCCAGCACTGATACCTGTGGTACCCCACTGGTCACTCTTCCCTCTGTGGAGTGACAGCCATTTCCTGCCACCCAGCCAATTACCTACCCACCACACTACTGTCCTGTCCACACCCATATTCCCTAATTTGTGTAATAGTCTTCTATGTGGCACAGTGTCAAAGGCCTTGCTGAAGTCCAGACAGGCCATGTCCACTGCCCTCCCCTGATCCACCTCCCTAGTCACCCAGTCAAAAAATTAAATGAGGTTGGTCTGACATGACCTCCCCCTGGTGAAACCATGCTGCCTTGGATCCTGCAGTCCATTAACAACCAGATGTTCCACCAATCTCTCCTTCAGTAGTGCTTCCATGATCTTCCCCACTACCGAGGTGAGGCTGACTGGTCTGTAGTTCCCCACTTCCTCTTTGTTCCCACTTTTGTATAAGGGGACTACATCTGCTGTCCTCCAGTCTTTTGGTACCTCCCCAGTTTCCAGTGATCGGCTAAATAGGATAGCCAGAGGTTCAGCCACCACCTCTCTGAGTTCTTTACGAATGTTCTTTCGACGAGCCCTGTTCTCAGAGTCCTCCTGTTGTTCCCTAAGCAATTGTACTGCATTTTCCAGGTCATCTACCCTGTTCTCCATCGCCGTATCCTGTTGCTCCATATCATCCACTCTCTGCTCCAGTTGCATGGCGTCATGGTGGAATTCCCCATAGAGCCCCTTAACTTCGGCTTGAAAGGGCACCAGTTCCTGATGTATGATGTCTAGTTTTACTCTTCTTTTTAAGCGTGGCCACTTTCGATATACTTTTTTGCTGAACCGACACCATTACCCACTGGGAACACGGCTCAGAGGCCTCCAAGTCAGAGCGGTCGTTATTTCCTCCATCCTCTTCTTCTTCAAGTCGGGCCAGCTTCTTTCCTCTCTTACTCAATGGTAGAACTAATTTTGTTTTAAATCTATAATAGTTTAGGACTAGTCAGAGGGTATTTTGCATGGAGGTCAGACAGAGCGCGCTGTGTAGGCTGCTATTCCTCAGAGGGCGGAACCCGAAGTCAGGCTAGTCCTTTTTAATGTCTTCATAAGGACAGTGTTGTAAATGGGGGTCAATCCCCAACATTTTGTATCCTGTATACAAATATATTTTATCGATCAGTAAGAGACATTGCAGAGGGGCTGGAAGGAAAGGTTGGTCTATTTGCAGATGACACCAATCTGCAACAGGATAGACACTTCGGATGGGGTGAATAGAATGAGAAGGGACCTGATAAAACTGGAGAAGTGGTCTGAACTGTGGCAACGGAGGTTCACTGTGGAAAAGTTAAGCACCTGGGGCATAAAAACCCAGCAGTGAGCTACGGAATGGGGGGAGAACTGCTGTTGGTCATCAGGGAGGAAAGGGATTTAGGCATCATCATCTCAGATGACCAAACAATGTACAAAGGTGGGGAGAGCCAGTGCTGTGCTGGGGTGCATAGGTAGGGACATTATGAGCAGCAGAAGGGAGGTGGTGATGCCACTGTACAAGACACTAGTGAGACCTCACCTGGACTACTGTGTGCAGTACTGGAGACCACATCTCTGAAAGGATATAAACAGAGTGGAGGCAGTTCAGAGAAGGGTGACTAAGATGGTACAAGGGTTGCACCAGAAGACATATGAGGAGAGGATAAGGTACTTGAACATGTATATGCTGGAGGAGAGGAGGGAGCGGGGAGATATGATAGAAACCTTCAAGTACCTTAAGGGCATTACTAAGGTGCAGGTGGAGGACATCTTCTGGTATAGGAGTGTAACAAGTACAAAGGGGCACAATATGAGATTAGAGGGGGGCAGATTAAGGGGGAACGTGAGGAAGTATTTCTTCACTGAACGGGTGGTGGACAATTTGGAATTGTCTGTCACAGGAGGCGGTTGGGGCAAGCACAGTGGGAAGTTTCAAATATGCCTGGGGTAGGTATCAGGTTATCCTAGATATAGGAAAGAGAGGCTGAGCTGATTACTAAGTAGGGTCACCAGCCGCCAATACAAGTAGAGGAAAAAGGGCAGACTGGATTGGCCTTGTGGCCCTTATCTGCCAGCAACTTTCTTTGTTTCTGTGTTGTATGTATAAGTACAGTAAGGAACTTCATTGTGTGATTCGTGGGCATTCTGTATGAAACCTGACCACTTTTGTTGCTTGTTTCTGCAGTGCTTCAGCCTTTAAAATCTGTGCAGCTGCCCCATGAAGCACTGCCCACACCTTCTCTAAACATTGCAGCC
Organism: Neoceratodus forsteri; assembly: GCA_016271365.2. NCBI lineage: Eukaryota > Metazoa > Chordata > Ceratodontiformes > Ceratodontidae > Neoceratodus > Neoceratodus forsteri. The sequence goes on along the minus strand of CM028130.1, from coordinate 1,009,610,016 downwards.
TGGACATTCTGCCCTTCAGAGGATCGGATTTTGGCCTAGCTGTCTTACAGGTCCTGCTTTCATGAGCCTGTATATCCATCCACCCAGACTGTAAGTTTTTGGTACTGCTTGAGACTCTTTCCAAAGGTGTGGCCTGATGAAAGAGATATCCTCGAAGAAGATGGAACAGTTACGTATTTACTGTAACAGTAGATCTTTGAGAGAATCTCTTTCATCAGGCCATGCTTACCCACCCTTCTTCCTCCCCTTCAGGGGTATGACACCGGACTTCCTGCATTGAGTCATTACATCACTACCTTTTCCAGCACCCATTGTCGCCTGGTATTCTGGGTGCTGCCCTTATTTCCTGGTTCCCTATAGAGAGGTGCTCAGCATAATCTCCAGTGGGGAACTGAGGAGAGATGGGACCACTCATGTTTATGTAGACGCTAACGCATGACATCGTTATGGGCAGTACCTGGCTTGAAACCGTTTCTGTGTGATCCTAGCGTTGTTGCAGGTATAGTTCCATAGGTGTGGCCTGATGAAAGAGATTCTCTTGAAGATCTACTATTACGGCAAATATGTAACTGTTCTTTTTGTGCCTTGCGGCTTGTGCTTTGCAGTGCATGTCTGTAGAAACATACATAGAAACATAGAAGTTGTCAGCAGATGAGGACCTCTTGGTCTGCCCAGTTTTCCCTGCCTTGCCTTACTACCAAGGTCCCCTTGTATCTGTCCCGTGCATGCTTAAATCCTGTCACCATTTTGGCACCCACCACCTCTGCTGGAAGACTGCTCCAGGCGTCCACCACCTTCTCTGTGAAGAAGTATTTGCTCAGATTTCTTCTGAGCCCCCCAAAACTTCGTAGTATGACCCCCTCATCCCCAGGCTTTTTTTCTGTGAAAAATGCTACCTTCCTGTACCTTATTAATACCTGTTTGGTATTTGAATGTTTCTATCATATCCCTCCTTTCCCTGCTGTCCTCTAGAGAGTACATATTCAGTTGCTTGCGTTTCTACTCGGGCTTTTGATGCAGGCCCTGCACCATTTTGGTAAGCCCGGTTTGTACTGCCTCCACCTTATCAGTGTCCTTCCAGAGGTGTGGCCTCCAGAACTGGACACAGTATTCGAGGTGGGGTCTTACCAGTGATCTGTACAGGGGTAACAGGGGTAATATTACCTCCTCCTTCCTACTAGTGATGCCCTCCCTATTTAGTTATTTATCTATTTAAAAGTTTAAGCCAGAAGTACATACTGAGCTGAAAACAGCTTATTTCCAGATGTGTTCTAGGGGAGAGGGGAGTAAGAGATAGCTAACAATAAAAAAAATAATAAGGTAAAACACAGTGATATAGTTTTACAAGCAGAATCATGTGAGCATGCTGTTAATCTTCCCACTGTCTTATCAAACTGCTTGGCTACCTTCAGGTCATCAGAAATGATTACCCCCCAGGTCCCTTTCCTGTTTGGTGGTTGCCAGTACTTCCCTCCCAATTGGGACGTAGCTCCCGTGTTTCTGTGCCCTAAATGCATGATTTTGCACTTTTTTGCATTGAAACCCAGGTGCCAAACCCTTGACCATTCTTCCAACTTTTTCAAATAATCCCTCATCCCACCCCCCAGCGTGTCTGCTCTGTTGCAGATTTGTGTGTAATCCGTGAACAGGCATGCTTTCCCTTCTAGCCCTTCCACAATATTGCTAATAAAGACATTGAAGGGGACCAAGCCTAGTACTGAGCCCTGAAGTACCCCGCTGGTCACCTTGCCTTCTCCAGAGTGGACACCATTTACCACCACCCTCTAACTCCTGTAGCTTAATCAACTTCTTGCCCAGTTTACAACTTTTGACCCACTCCCAGACAGGCCAGCTTGTTCACCAGTCTTCTGTGTGGAATGGCGTCGGAAGGCCTTACTAAAATCCAGGTAGACCACATCTACCAGTCCTCCCTGATCCTAATACTGTGGTCACCCAGTTGAAAAACTCAATCAGGTTTGTCTGGCAAGGCCTCCCCCCTGTGTAGTGTTTCCATTACTTTGCCCACTACCGAAGTCAGGCTGACAAATCTGTAATTTCCTGCCTCCTCCCTGTTCCCACTTTTGTGAAATGGGACCACATCTACCCTCTTCCAGTCCCTTGGAACCTCCCCCTGTTTCTAATGATAAATGAAACAGAGTTGTCAGAGGTGCAGCCATCACCTCTTTGAGCTCCCTCAGTATCTTGGGATGCATCTCATCAGGTCACATTGCCTTGTCTACTTTTAATTGTGCTAGTACCTTGAGGACTTTCTCCTCCCAGGTGCTCTATAAAAGGACTGGTATCCACCTCTCAACCATTTATGCCATCGTCCCTTATCTTTGGCCCATCACCTACTTCTTCCCTCTGTAAATACTAAACAAAAGTATTTGTTAAATATATCTGCCTTCCTTTTTGTCCTCCTCCTCGCAGACCCCTTCTTCACCTATTTCCCTCTGGTTTTCTTCTTCTCACTTATATATCTAAAGAAAGTTGTATCCCCTTCTTTTACTGGTTGGGCAGTATTCTTCTCTGTTTCTGCCTTTGCACATCTAACTGCCCTCCCTGCCTCCCTTTGTTTCTTCTGGTAGTTTTCCCTATCCTCCTCCTTCTGTATGTTTTTTGTACTTTCTAATGCTCAAATGTTTTGCAGAGGTCATAGCTGTCCTCCATCGGGACGGTGTCTGTGTTTTCCTATTCATCGACAGTTGGCTTCTAAAGGCCTTGTTGAGGGAGGCAGTAGTACCCTGTTCTGTACCAGACAGCTCTTTGAGCTGTTGGGCATTCTAGTGAAGGAGCCTGAGTCAGTCCTCAATCCGTGTAAGTGTCTCCTGCATATTGGAGCAGTTTTGGACACAGGACTAGGTTGGACTTTTCTCCCCACAGACCATGCTATGGCACTGGCACTGGTTACCCAGGCTCAGCTGGTCTCTTCCAGTGATTATGTCTTAGCCAGATGTCTCCTGAGGTTTATAGGCCTCATGTCTGCTGCTGTTCTGATTGTCCATCTGGTGTACTTGCACTTCCATTGGGGCTCAACATTCCAACAAGCTGGAGTGTCTCATAGAAGTGACACTTCTACTCTGCCGCTCCATGCTGTGGTTGCTGGACTGCTCCAACCTAGATACAGGGACACCCTTTCTTCATCCATCTCCTCTGCTAGTGATGGTGACGGATGCCCCGGGCTCCGGTTAGGGTGCCCATCTGGGCTTCTTCCGAACTCTGGGTCAGTGGTCCCCCTTGGTTATGGTGCTACACAGCAGCACTCTGGAGATTAAGGCTGTTTTGCTTCTCCTGTAGATCTTCACTACCCTCCTTCCATGTCATCAGCTGTTGATCCATATGGACATCTCTGTGATGTACTACATAAACTGTCAAGGCGGTGTCCATGCATATCCTCTGTGCAGAGAAGGTGATAAGAGTCTGGCACTAGGCCATAGAACCAGACATGTTCCTGTCTGCCATCTTCCTTCCTGGTACCCTGAATGACCTTGTGGATCACTTCAGCTGATTCCAGGTGCTCTGCTGGTGGATCTCCTGGACTCTGTGTGGGTGACCACTTCACAAAGTGGTGTCATTTGGACATAGACTTCTTTGCGTCTCCATACAACACAAAACTGTTGCATTTCTGATTGCTCGCTCCAGGCCCTTGAGTTTTTTGGTGCCGCTCTTTGTCCCTGTCTTGGAAAGGCAGGTTCATGTATGCCTTTCCTCTGTTCCCTCTAATACAGAGGTTTTGCTCAGGTTGAGGGTTGAATCAGACACCCTGATTCTGGTGGCTTCATACTGGCTAAGACAAATCTGGTTCCCTTTGCTTCAGCAGTTGGCAGTGGAACCCACAGTCTTGCTCCCTTTGTGTGAGCCAGACCTCTGTCACAGGAGCTCTCTGGTGAATCCAGATCTTTGATTCCTGCACCTCCCTAGCTCCTGAAAACACAGAGCTCTCCAACTTCAGGGTTTTCCCAGTGGTTGCAGCTATTCTGCTGGTGGCCCAAAAGCATAGATACACCTACTCACAAAAATGAAAACGTTATATGGCTTGATGTATTGCCCATCAGCTGAACCCCTTTAAAGTGTCCAGGTGGCCTGGTAATGGACTACCTCCTGTCCCTTATGGATGCAGGCCTCTGGTATTCTCTTTTAATGTCCACCTGATTGCGGTGTTGGCTTTTCATGCTGTCACCATCAGCATGACTGTGTCCCAGCTTGAGGTTTTTCGCAGGTTGTTCAAAGATATTCTGCTTCTGCGCTCCACCCCCTGGTCCATGATCTGGTTCTGGAGACCCTTATTGCACCTCCCTTTGAGCCTTCTGTTACTTTTATGATTGTGCTTCCTCTTGTGGAAGATGCTGCTCCTAGCAACAATGACGTCTGTTAGAGATATTTCTGAATTGCAGGCTCTGGTTGCAGAGCCTCCTTTTCTTATTTTCCACAAAGATAGGGTTACTTAGCATACCAATCCTCGTTTTCTGCTGAAGGTAGTTTCTGAGTGAACCCTAAACTAGTCTATTGACCTTCCAGTTTATTTTTCGACTCCCACAGATAGTGCAGAACATCATCTGCATATGCTTGTTGCCTGTCTGACATTGGATTTGTACCTTGATAGTGCTAAGAATTATAGAAAATCCTCTCAGCTCTTTGTGGCTTTCACCCCCAGTATGGTGGGCTCCCCTGTTTCAAAGAAGGGCCTTTCCAAATGGTTGGTCTTTTGCATTTCTTTCTGTTACCAGAAGCAAGGTGAGCAGTGTCTTGGTCCTGTCCATGCTCACTCCACCCACTGGATGGCTATTTCTGTGGCTTGTTTTCACAATGTGTCCGCTGTCAATATATGTGCTGCTGCCATTTGGAGCACTGTGTATATTTTCACTAAGCACTACAGACTGGACATGGTTTCTGACAGACTTGCCAGATTTGGCCTTACAGTCCTGCCAGGATTCCTTACGTAGGGTCCTTAGATCCTTCCTTCCTCCCTCATTGTTTTGGTACTGCTTGGGAATCATTCCATGATGCGCCTCAGTGGAGGGGGATACCCTCAAAGAAGATATATTAGTTATCTACTGTAACAGTAGATCTTTGAGAGAATCTCCTCCACTGAGCCACACTCCTCCTCCCCCCCTTTTCGGGTGAGGCTGGTTATCCTGCCTGCTCTCACATGTTGGTTCTCCTATTATACCTGAAATTGGCATAGTTACTCAGGTTACCATATCCTCTCCTGTGTGCCTGGTTTGGTTCTGGTTGGTTGCATTGGTTTCTGCCAGTCCAGTTATCCTCTGAGCTTGTCTCCAGCTGGGAACTGAGGCATGATGAGGGCCACCCATGTTATATAGGTAGTGACAATGAGTGTCAATGCGAGTGACCCCAGCTAGCAAAAGTTTCCGGGTGGTTCTGGCGTAGACGGCTTATAGTTCCATGATGTGGCTAAAGGAGGAGAGTCTCTCGAAGATTTACTTTTACCATAAGTGGCTAGTCTTTTTTCAAAGACTAGTTCACATTCCAGTCCTGTTTCCTCTTCACAGGCCTTTTAGTAAATTCAGTGGGTATTTCTGATTCATACACTAATGATAAGGACCATTTGGGCACTCTCTGAAATACTGTATGTCTTTGCCCACCTTATCCATTGTTGCCACAGTGCACCAGTGTTCTACTGTGCAACTCTGTTGCTGAATTCCCACACCTAGCAGAGGGGTGTCAGAGGGCTGTGGGTTCATTTCCCACACCTGGCACTTGGGTTACTATCCCAATACTGACACTGTAGTGCAGCATGAGGGGAGGGTGCTGCACTTCTGAGGTGCCGTCTGTCGGATGAGACATTAAACAGAGGTCCCATCTGCCTGTTCTGGTGGTAGTTCAGGTGGATGTTAAATATCCCATGGCACCTTTCGAAAAGAGTAGGGGAATTTCCCCACTGTCCTGGCTTAATTTCCCCCATTCCCTGGAAATACCACCAACTGCTTAATCTAGTTCAAGGTCAGTTGGCACTCATCTGTGGGGGAGGGTCAGGAGGAGGGCAGCTGCAAGTGGGGTGCTAGTTACACTCGAGTAGACTTGATAGACCATGTGGCCTGTTTCTGCTGGCAAGTAATAAGTAAGTAATTAGTAAGGGGACATAAACAGCATCATACAGTTCTAACATGACACTTGTCACCAGTGTGTGACACAGAATCATCCACTGTTTTTTTTTTTTTAATTTTTTATTTTGTTTATTGAATTTCACATAAACAGATAGTCACACATCACAAATGCTAGACATCACGTATAGCTATAGGAACCTTTGTATAGAATAGGCTAATCTAAGCATACTGGTTACGGAGACGGGGGTATTCCCATGTTGTAATTGACCATAATAATAATAAAATACAGATAGCTACACTGCCACAAGCAAGGAGGTCAGTCCTTTTCAACGTTCACCCGAAAATGTGGTAAAATTCAACAACCAGTATTGCTTAGACCCCTTTACCAAACATATAGAGAAATCTGTAATTTTAGTGTGCTCCCACATACTCTAGCATCAACTACAATTATCACATTATATTAGCATCTCCACACTGTGAAACTGGAACGAATCTAATGAAACTGTGCAACTTCAGATAGAATGAGCAATTTAACTTTTAAAGAAACTAAGGCAGCTTAAATCAGTACAAAATAGAGTATATTGAAGTAAGCTTTAACTATAAATGGCATAATAGTCCAATGTCCAGATGTCCTGTAATGTTGCCAAACAAAGCATTCCTGCTTAGACTTTTAACCGAAATCGTTACCATCTTCAAGTATCCTCCTCCTCAGATTCCTGCTCTGTATTAGGCTGTGAGCCTGAAGCCTCAAACTCCTGCTGGATCTTCTGTACTCACTTGCCTGCTTCACCTGGGTCGGTGAACTGAAAAGTATAACCCCCATACAAATTCCGCAGTCGCGCTGGCATCAGCAATGAATGGGCCACACCTAAACTCTTGAAAGTGGCGTGAACTCCATCTAATCTTTTTGTGACATTGAAACATAGAATTTGACGGCAGTTAAGGACCGCTTGGCCCACCCAGTCTGCCCATTTCCCTACCTAATGGATAAACTGTAGATCCTAGTTAACCAACAGCCTACTTCTTTCACCCCCCACTCCCTAGAATTGTCTTATGACTGTCCCATGCATTCTTGAATTCCACCACTGTTTTTGACTCCACAGCCTCCACTGGAAGACCGTTCCATGCATCCACAACCCTCTCTGTGAAAAAATACTTCCTTACATTACCTTTAAGCCACCCCTCCCCCATCTTCAAATTGTGCCCCCTTGTTCTTGCAAACCTCTTTTTCTGAAAGATGCTACCCTCTTGGACTTTGTTGATTCCCTTGAGGTACTTGAAAGATTCTATCATGTCCCCCCTCTCCCTCCTGTCCTCAAGGCATATTAAGTTCCTTAAGTCTCTCTTCATATGTCTTTTGGTGCAGACCCTGCACCATTTTAGTTGTCCTCTTCTGGACTGCCTCCATCCTGTTTGTCTTTGCGGAGATTGGGTCCTCAGAACTGCACGCAGTACTCCAGATGGGGTCTCGCCAGCTGTCTGTACAGAGGGATAAAGACTTCCTGTTTTCTACTGGTGAGGCCTCTCCTATGCATCCCCCAGCCCTCCTTACTGCCCTCTCACACTGCTTGTAAGGAGGGCTGAGGGGATACTGGGATGCATAGGAAGAGACATCACCAGTAGAAAATGAGTTCTGGTAGTATACGTGAGATCAGGGAAAGAATGTACAGTATGTCCTTCATAATTAAATTGGTCAACATTGTGAGCCGCCTGAAGAATCTGCTCTTTAATGGTTGCCCCTGAAGTCACCAACAGAACGGTTCTTGGTAAGTCTCTTTACTCCGCAGCTGATCGTGGTGAAATGCGGTATGCCTTGAGGAACTGTGTACCCAGATCCGGGGTTAGATGAAGGGCTTCGGGTAGCCAGCACTTTAGAAAGGTAAGGAGATCAGGGTCCTCTGACCGCTCCAGTAGCCCGACTAATCTTATGTTTGGCACCCGATCAGCATTTTTGTGCACCTCCAGATGGTATCGAAGTTGGCCATTTTTCTTCACCAACTTTGCTGCGGTAGTTAAGGCTTTCACAGCTTGGCTTTCCGCAGAAGTGGCAGATCTTACTTCGAGAGGGTTCTTGTGGTAGGTAATTACATATAGGACTGACGTTGGCAGGCGGCAGGACCCCACGGAAAAATTTCTAGCTGGCAGTCCCTGGCGAGGGACCGCCCCCACGTCAGGTGACTGGCATCAGGAGACGTCGGTATAAAGGGCGGTCTCTGACGCCTGCCTTCCAGTTCTTTCCACCGTTAGCTCATGCAGCGCCTCGCGGAAAAGTTAGTTGCTTCGTCAGCCTCCCTTCTTCGGTTTTTACCGAATAATTCTGATTTTTTTTTTCGACGTTTGTCAGGTCATCGTCAGTGTATGTTGTCCCCTACACCCTCCGAGCACAATAATAAGTGTGACTCATGTGACGCCCAACTCCCGCTCAAGGACGGCCATTCCCTGTGCCTGTTCTGTCTAGGCCCCGATCACCCGGTTGAGAAGTGCCAGCACTGCCTCAGCTTCAATGTGGCTATCCGGAAAAGATGGCAGCAATCCTTGGAAGCCCACATCTTGAAGAAAAAGATGAGTTCGATGGAGAAGGAGCTCAAAAAACTGAGGCAGGCGTCCACTTCCCCCGAAGGCCATTGGAAGAAGAAAGACAAGGAGAGGCACCAGGACTAGGGATCCTCCACCGCGTCTCACTCGGGAGTCGCCGGGACTCAGGTAATGTCCCTCAGGGACCGCTCTCGGCAGCCACTCGGAGGTTTCAAGGTGTCGGCCCGCCCGTCTGGCTTGCGCTCGGGCCTTTCAGAGGCCTCTGGGCAGTGGAGCATCCGCCCCTGGTTCAGCCCGTAACTGCGGTCTACTGGCGCGGGCGACTCCGGTAAGCAGGACGTTGGCTCCTCAGCGTCTGCGTGAGCGCCCGTAGGCACATGACCCTCCGGGGCGGCGCACGGCTCCTCTCCCGCCGGACGAGGCCGATCCTTCCTCTCAGTCTGCCTCCAGTGAAGGCTCCCATAAGTCGGACACCAGCTTCTCCGGCGCCCACCAAGAGCTCGCTGTAAAACCGCACATCAGTTCGTCCGACGTCCGGTCGGCGAAAAAAAACGACGGACTTACCCATGTCTGTTGCCCCCGGTTCTCCGCAGCCTTCGCTGCCATTCGAGGACCCCAAGTCCCCCCAGCCCAACCCCAGGGATTTTTCCCTTCCATCCCCAGGCGACGCTGGGGTTCCTCCTCCGTCGGACCATCCTCCTGTAGGTGTGTCGAATCTGACGTCTGCTCCCCGGACGCCAGCCACGACACCGGCACCTCCGATGCCGGTACCTCCGATGCTCGCCCCAATGCCAGTTTTACCGATACCGGACAACATCCCACTTCCGGATGTCGCCCCGTCGGCGGGCCCTCTAACCTCGATCCACCCATGAGGCCACCGGCCAGGCCGTCTGTTCCGGCAGTTCCTCCGGCTCCCGGATACCCTCCATCCTATCCGACGCCGGCGTAGCCAGGACCACAGTATCCGGCACCACAGTACCCAACACCACAATACCCACGCCGGGTTTCCCGACGCCGGATTTTGGATACTCTCCATATGGGTACAACCCATATCCTTATCCCCCTCCTCCTCCTCCACCACCCCGACAGCCGCTGGTGGATTTGCAGGAAGACTCTGGCCTCCTGGTGGGCTGAGGCCAAGGCTCAGCTCACTAGGAGGTGGAGAACCACCCACCGATGACGGTGCCATCTCAGGTTCCCGTACGTCCACGGCGGCACACTCCCTCACCACCTCCGGACTCCAGGGCGCTCCCATCTGGGTCCAGAGAGGGGCAAGATACGCTTCCTCGTGTGCTTCCCAAGGGGTCCGTTCCTCCCCCGGGTCAGGAAAGGGAGTCTTTTTCCTCTTCCTCTTCACCCACAGACTCCTTGGATTCCTCCGACAGTTGCTCTGAAAGGGATAACGAGCCACGCTGTCCGTCGAAGCCCAGGCTAAGGACTCCTCCGAAGTCTCCTCCAGAAGATCCTTCTTTTACGGAGTTGCTACAAAAAATCCAGGAGGTTCATCAGTGGCACTCTTTGGAACCAGACCTTCAGCGGTTGAAACTCGCCGAGCATCTGGATCTGCCTGTAACAGCTCCTACTTTGGTGCCACCCTGGATAGAGTCTCACGCCGACCTTGTTACCACCATCTGGAAGCAGCCGTCTGCTCTAGCCCCACTTCCGCGGAAGTCGAAAAGGCCATACCAGGCTCCCGAGGGTGTTGATTTTTTAGATTCTCACCCTCGTGCTGACTCTGTCATGATTAGCGCCGCTCACGGCCGGTCGGCTAACCCAAAACATATCAGCTCGTCGCCACCTGACAAAGAATCCTGCCTACTGGATCAGTATCGAAAGAAGATCTTCGCTTCCTTCACACTAGGGATTAGGGCGCTGAACTATGTTGGCCATATGGGGGACTACCAGTATGCCATTCTTACTCAGGTGGAAACCAAACTGGACTCCCTGTCAGACTCTCAGGTCAAGCAGAAGTTGGCTGATCTTGTCCGCTCTGCACGTTTGGCCAGTCGACACATGCTTTGTGTGACCTACAATGCAGTGGACACTGTTGGATGGAGCTCAGCTTTCGCCATAGGCCTACGTCATCATGCCTGGCTCCGTGTGTCAGGGTTGGTCCCGGAAGTGCAGTCCACTATCCAGGAAGCGCCCTTCCGGGGATCGGTGCTTTTCGGTGGCGATGTCAAGGACATCATCACCGATTTGCAGGAGAAGGGGATGCACTGAAGCCCATTGACTCCATGTACTGCCCCCACCAGCCGCAGCGCCATCCCTTTCGCAGACGGAATCAGCCCAAGGCGAAATCCCAGGGAAGGCGGGCCACAAAACATCAGGCCCCCACAGCTGCTAAGCTCCTCCCACCCAAAATAGCAGTGGGTGCTTCAGCTGCGGCGCTGCCCCACACCACCTGACTCCTCTCCTCTCCCACAGCCTCTGGACTTCCTGGAGGAACCAGTAGGAGGGAGGTTTTCCCTCCACCTTCCGGGATGGGAGAGGATAACATCAGATTCTTGGGTGCTCCAGCTGATCACAGAAGGACACTCGATAGAGTTTCTACAGAAACCACCTCGCCACCCCGCCTAAAGTCGTCATATTCATGGGAACATCATCTCTTGGTCCAGGAGGAGATTTCAGCTCTGCTACTGAAAGAAGCAATAGAACCTGTTCCCCCTTCATCTTCAAGGGACGGGTTACTATTCCCATTTCTTCCTGGTCCCAAAGAAGACAGGAGATCTCAGACCTATTCTACATCTCAGTTCCCTGAATCTTTTTGCGGAATACAAAAGGTTCAGAATGCTCTCGTTGCAGAGCCTTCTGCCTCTCATCCGGTCAGGTCAATGGCTATGTGCTCTGGATATGCAGGATGCTTACCTGCACATTTCCATTCGCCCGGCTCATCGCAAATATCTTAGTTTTGCATTCCGGGAGACCACTACCAGTTCAAGGCACTTCCCTTTGGCCTATCCTTGGCTCCCCGAGTATTTACCAAATGCCTAGTGGTGGTGGCGGCCTACCTGCATACCCGGGTGGTGCAGGTTTTCCCGTACCTGGACGATTGGCTCCTGGCGGCCTCGTCCAGGGAGGAACTCCTGCGCTACCTCACCCTTACCCAGCAAGTTTTTGCCTGCCTGGGTATTACCATCAACCATTCCAAGTCTTACTTGATCCCATCCCAGAGACTACAGTTTATCAGGGCGATTCTAGACATCACCATTGGCAGGGCCTTCCTGCCACCGGACGGGCGTCCACTCTCCAGACTCAAATAAGTCTATTGTCCGGCTGCAGGGGGGTCAGTGCAAGGTCGGTCTTTCACCTTCTCGGGCTCATGGCGGCTGCTATCCCAACAGTTCCTCGCGCTCGGCTTCACCCGAGAGTCTCTCAGTGAACTCTCCGCTCCCAGTGGGATCAGTTAGAGGATGACTTAGATCACCCAGTTCAAGTCTCCTCACCAGTGCTCCGAGACTTGCAGTAGTGGATGGTTCGAGAGAACCTGTTTCGGGGAGTTCCTTTCTTTCGTCCTCCCAGACTCTAACCACAGACGCCTCAGGCGAAGGTTGGGGAGCCCATGTAGGTCCCCATCGGACCCAGAGCTCTTGGTCCAAGCTCGAACAGACACTCCACATCAATGTGCTTGAGCTTCAGGCAGTGTTGTACACTCTCCAAGCCCTTCACCCATACATCCTTCCTGGTCACCTAGCTGTTCAGACGGACAACATGTGCGTGGTCTGGTACATCAACAAACAAGGGGGGAGACTCGGTCCTACCCTTTTTGCAGGGAAGCAATGAGGGTTTGGGATTGGGCAACAGAGCACAACCTTCACCTCACTGCAATTCACGTTCCGGGAGTTGACAACATCTTAGCAGACAAGCTAAGTCGCTCGTCTGCTCTGACTCATGAATGGGAACTGTACCAAGGGGTCCTAGACAGTATCTTCCGACTTTGGGGAACACCACAGGTCGACCTGTTCGCATTCCCTCTAAACGTAAAGCTTCCCGTCTTCTGCTCGCTCGTTCCCGAGCGCGGCGCTTTCTGGAGAAACGCTTTGTCTCTAGACTGGAAGGACAGCTTCGTCTATGCCTTTCCCCCAATTCCACTTATCCCACTAGTCTTACAGAAACTAGCCTCAGAAGGAGCATGAATGATTCTGATTGCTCCTTTCTGGCCCAGGCAAGTTTGGTTTTCTCTTCTACAACAATTCTCAGAGGATCCTCCTATTCCTCTATCACGAGGTTTGCTGACCCAGGATCAGGGAACCCTGGTCCATCCAGGCCTCAAATCTCTTCAGCTGCATGCATGGCTCCTGCAGACTTAGCTCAGTCCCGTTTTGGGGTTTCTCCCCAAGTGGCGGAGATTTTGGTGGAGGCTAGAAAACTCTCCACTAGTTCTACCTACGCCATGAAGTGGAAAAGGTTCACTATCTGGGCTGCTTCTAAGCACGTGGAACTGTTTTCCTGCTCAGCGGGGCTTCTGCTGGAGTACCTATGACATCTTTTTGACCTGGGTCTCAGTCATTCTTCTCTGAAAGTCCACATGGCGGCCATCTCGGCCTATCATGTCCTCTTTGCAGACAAGACATTTGCTCAACTGGAGGTCTCTAAGACCTTTCTCAGAGGGGTCCTCCATCTGAGACCTCCTATACGTACTCTTGCTCCCCCTTGGGACTTGAACTTTGTTCTCGAGAAACTTTCTCTGCCTCCTTTTGAACCGGCAGCTTCAGCAGACTTGAAGTTCCTTTCATGGTGGCCATTACTTCTGCTCGGAGAATTTCCGAGCTCCAGGCCCTGATGTGTAAAATTCCATACTTGATTTTTCACAAGGAACGTGTTGCTCTGCGCACTAACCCTAAGTTTCTCCCTAAGGTAGTAGCGGAGTCTACTCTGAACCAGTCCATAGAGTTACCCACCTTTTTTACGCAGTACTCTAATCAAGGGGAGTACTTACTCCATACTATGGACGTTCACCGGATTCTGAGATACTACACCAACAGGACGAAGGATCTCAGAAAGACTGATCAACTGTTCGTCTCTTTTGCTCATAAAAGAGAAGGCAATGCTGTTTCTAAGCAATGCCTATCTAAATGGTTGGCTCATTGCATCACTTTCTGCTATGACAAATACAAGAAGACCCTGCCGGGTCAAGTACGAAGCCACTCCTCCAGAGGAGTAACTGCCTCAGCAGCTTGTTTCAGGAATGTGTCAGCAGCAGATATCTGTGCTGCCGCCACCTGGACCTCCGTCCATGCCTTTACAAAACACTACTATCTGGATATTGCCTCTCGCCGTAGAGCAGGCTTCGGGCTGGCTGTCCTGCAAGGCCTCTCATCTTAAGGCTTGCACAGCTAGAACTCTTACTTGGAGTAGATTTCCTCCTCCTGGTGCTTCTCCTTGTTCCAGACTGCTTGGGACTCAGTCCTATATGTAATTACCTACTGCAAGAGCCCTCTTGAAGTAAGATAGTACAGTTACGTAAGAACTTACCGTAACAGTAGATCTTCGAGAGAGGTTCTTGTAGTATGTAATACCTTCCCGCCCTCCATCCCCCTAAGCTTTTTCAGCTCCTTTTCCATTGAGGGAAATATCTGCTCCTCTCTCGTCTGGCCTCTTTTGGTCTGTGGCAGGAAAGAACTGGAAGGCGGGCGTCAGGGACCGCCCCTTTATACCGACGTCTCCTGACATGGGGTTGGTCCCTCGCCAGGGAGTGCTAGCTAGAAATTTTCCTTGGGGTCTTGCCGCCTGCTGACGTCAGTCCTATATGTAATTACCTACTGCAAGAGCCTCTCTCGAAGATCTACTGTTACAGTAAGTTCTTACATAACTGTACTTTTTTGTGGCCACTTCTATTTTTGCATTCTGTTCTCCCAAGTGTTGCAGCACGGATTCCACCTTCCCGTTTATTGCTTGCATTGTGGCCTATGCCTTCCATGGCGGTTCCCCAGTGCTGTTAGATGGTATGGTAGATGTGGCCTGTTACTCTGTTGGAGCCTGAGGTTTTGCTCCACTTGGGCCACCTTTGGTTGTTCGCCCCATACTCAATTCTAGTATCAAAACGTACAGGATAATATCAGGAGTCCAGAGTTAGTAGTCTTTTGTTCCATATCACACTGTAGGAGTTGAAAAAAACAAAATAAAATTATCTCCGATGCAGCGCAGATGGAAACCACGTTTGTTCAGTAGTAGAGCTCAACAGTGCCCTTACACCCACTGGTTTTAATAAAAGGCCAGTAAAGACTGAGCAGTAATAGAGTGGGATCACGTACTGTATTTTAAACACATTTTCCATAGGATAAATGATTTACAGATTCCATGCAGTTCTCCTTTACTAGCTAGATCAGTGTTTAAGTTGGAGGTCACTTTAACCTTTTAGCCAAATGACAAAATTTTACGCAAAACTTTGACAAAATTGTGCTACTTGAACGATGTTATTTATAGTTAACTACAGAACTGTGTAGCAAAATGCTTTTGGTGAGAAGCAGCTTAAACATTGCCAAACTGAAATCCCAGAAAGCTAAATTATCTGAGTCTCTCTGATGAAGCACCTGGAGTTCAAAAATTGAGTGAACATTTTTCTTTGATAGAGTCGAAGTCCCCAAACTGCAGAAACATATTTTTGCAGTTTGGGGCTGAAAAAGGCTGCCTAACAATATCCACACTGGCCAAAATAGTCTTAAGTCACTACGGTAACCAGAGTAGGCACCATGTAGAGAACACTGAGGAATGGAAGACTTAGATTTGACCAGGACTAGCCAGCGACATAGGGACTAAAGATTGTCTATTTGCGGGTCTTCACAGTGGCTTCTGCTATGCTGGCTCAGTAGTTAAGCAGCGCTACCACTTGCAGTGCTGGCAGGCCGGGGTTCGGAATGGGCTCAGGTTGCTGGGGGTTGGGGGGCAGCCAAGGAAGGATTGAGTGTCTTAGGGGTAGCTTTCCTCTCTCGGCTCAGTGTGTCTTTCCCTGGTTACCAATCTTCAGACAAATAAATACATTGCACTCATTTTTCTGCATTCCCCATATCATCTTGGTTACCCTTGTTTTGCACTTCCTCCAATATGTCTATCTGTCCTGGTTTGTGGGCTCCCAACATTGCCCACAATACTCAAAATGAGGCCTCACCAAAGACCTGTAAAGAGACAGAATAACATGTTTTTCCCTACTAACAAAATTTCCCCGATAACAGGTCAATATTTGGTTACTTCTTGTTATCACATTATCACATTGTGGCTTTTGCTTGAAGGAGCCTGAGATCTTATCCCCTAAGTCCCTTTCCTTGTCCAACAATCCTAAAGCTATACCATTCTTATTAATCACTTACAGCTTGAATATCATAGAGCTATGCAACTCTGCAGTCATTTGTACATCTGGAATGTGCAAAATATTTTAGGTGGGACAGCCACTGGTTAGTGTGTGGGCCACAGATTCACATACTTTGTCAAGTAGTGTAGGGTTACCAGATGTCCTCTTTTCCGAGGACATGTCCTCTTTTCCAGCTGCCAAATATTCTTCATGTACCTTCTCTATCCTGTTGTATTATTATTATTTTTATAATTTGTTTACTCTTTTCTACCCTGGACATCCTTATAAATGAGCTGTGAAGGCAGTGGAGACTTTAAACCTATTTACTCAGGGTCTGGTACAAGGGCTCATCGAGGGACTGAGCAAGTGTCCTCTTTTTGGCATCCCAAAATCTGGGACCCCTACAAGTAGGCCACAGTGTGTTCAGAGGCCTTGTTATCTGTGGCTTGGTGGATTCAGCACAATTTTTTGAGGATTTCTTTTAGTGGGTATCTTAATTGATAAGCAATAAAATGTTTGGTTGGGCCACATTGTCTTGTAAGGACTGAGGTCAAGTATTGTTTGGGGGGTTGCTGATTTAGGATGTGGAGCTGCTAGTTGCACTTTATTTGGGGCCTGAATTCCCAGTGGTGCCTCAGACTCACAGGCAGAATTTAGTTGTCTTGTTTTTCAAGCATTTGGCCAAGAGGCTACAAAGATGGTGACAGGAACAGAAATCTAAAATTTTGTGTGGGACCCTTAAAATATGTATGGTGCAAGGGAAAAGACTCTTCAAAACTATTGTCTATCTAAAGTGGTTTGGTGTATAAAAATATTTCTAGGATCGAGAATATGTTCTATCCACACTAGTTGGCACATCCCTTTCCCCTTAAAATCTTGCCAGAAGGTCTAAAGGCTGGCTCCTCCCACCAACCTGGGTGGTATATGCCTCGGTTCCGTCCCTTGACGCCAGATTTTCCTTTCCGCTGGAAGATTCAGATTCCCTCCTTGCCGCTCCCATGTTGAGTAGGCCGTGGCGCTCAATCCTTCGGGCAAGTTACCGAAAATTAAACTCATTAGAGTTTCTCCGCGTAAATTCGCAATAGTGACCATAATGGAGGACAGGTCCTCGCCTGGATTCTGCCGGTGTCCCTGCAGGCAGAAGATGTCCCGTACTGACCCACATGCCACGTGCGTTTACTGCCTGGGGCGTGCGCATGATACCCAGGCTTGCGACTTTTGTCGTGCGTTCCATCCTGCAGTTCTTGACGATTGCCTCACACATTTGAAGCACAGACGACTGGAAAAACTGTACCCGCCGGTCAAATCCAAAGATGCCCAACATGTGGTCTCCGCGCGGCCATGGGATAAGCCAACCAACAGGAGTAAATGAAGGCCTTTGAGGAGGAAGCGGCTTGCGCCACCAAGCAGTCCTCTTCAGTCTCGGTCTTTGTTCCACTCAGACTGGGCTCTTCCTTCTCCAGATCCTTCAAGGAGATGTGCCAGTCTCTCCCGACAAAAGGAGAGGGCCCGTCTGGTTTGCACACCTCCCAGTCCTGTAAAAAGGATAAAGGATCAAGAGAAGATTTGTCGCATCAACAACGCTCTTGGGACAGAGAGAGATCTCGGTCCCAGGAGTCTCCCATCTCGACTTCAGTTGAATTTGCGGCCTTGGCCGCTGGCTTCACAGTATCCCAGTCAGGCCAGCTGGCTCAGATGCAGGACGATGACCAGGTCGAAATAATAATCGACCCCGTCGACCCATTGTTGACTGTTGAGGCCGACAATTCTTTGTTTAGGATTCCAGTCCTGCTGGCCACCGAGGAGGAAACCCAGCCTGCTGGGGCTCCACCCATGATCTCTGTCCCTGACCTGGAGGAGCCACGGTTTTCTCCGGCCCCTTCTGAGCAGCTCATCAGTCCTCCCCGACAGTCAAGGTTGAGGTCTCGGACACCCTCGACCGACAGGCTGAGGAAGTCTCAAAAGTGGCGCTCCAAGAAGCGGTGACGCTGTCAGTCATCCTTGTCCTCCTTGGATGAGGAGAGGCTTTGACACAAGTTGCGTCAACGCTACGAGGACCTTATGTGGCAACAGCTCATGCTGTCCGGTCAGAAGTCGACCCCAGCTTCCACTCTGGCCATCACATGGCTGTCGCCCTCTAGGCTGATGTTGACTCCTTTGGAGCTGGTCGACACCACCCGTGGAGCCGATGAAGACCCTCGTGGCTCGACCGAAGCTGGCCTCTCCACCTATTTTGGTGGAGCCACCACCTAAGCAGCCTCTCTCAGGGGCTTCTGCTAAGGAGTCTCGGCCCATTCAGGGCCTCCCGCACAGGCTATCATCCTCACTCCCAACTGTCCACAGCGGGTAGAAAGTGACTGTTGTGGTCGGCCGCTCTATCCAGACTCAGGGTCAGACAATGATTCCATGAGTCTCTCGTCCTTCCTGGGCACCCTCTGTCTCATCTGTGAATCAACTGGGATGCCCTTGGTGCCTGTTGAAAAACGGGCCGAACATCCCGTAACTGATATCTTCAGTAAAGGGGGATTATCCATCTGAGGCCTTCCCAATGGCTGAAGCCATAGTTGGTCCAGCCTTGGAGATTTAGCAGCACCCAGCCTCCTGCTCTGTGCCTTCAGCCCAGATGGCCTGCAGGTATGCGGCTCCCATCAGCTCCTCTTCAGGGTTTACACCGTATCCCTCGGCTGAGGGGTTGATGACAGAGTCTGTGTTTCAGCGCTCTAGCAATTCAGGAGACACGGATAGACCTCTGGACAAAGAGTCCAAGAAGTTGGACCATTCGGCCAGAAAGGTCTATGCTGCCTCCTCCCTTGGTTTCAGACAGACGAGCTCGGCCGTCATTATGGCACACTTTTCCCATGCCCTCTTGGGCTCTCTGGATGAGGTGCTTCCTCATCTCCCCGCGGACCTTCAGACCACAGTCAAGCAGGTCCATGACCAGGGTCGGGCTGTTGCTGAAAAGGAATTCCAGATGGCTCTGGACATCAGGGATTCTTGTGCCCATTCAGTGGCGGCCGCAGTCACCATTCGCCACAGGGCCTGGCTGAGAATCTCAACCTTTATGGCAGACACCCAGCACAAACTGGAAGGTGTTCCTTTCCTCTGTACCGACTTATTCGGTCCAGGAGTCGAAGGTCACCTTCAGTGTATTGAGAAGTCCAGTGCCACCTTGGACTCCATTACCTCCACCCAGAAGGAACCCCAGGCTTCAAAGAAGCAAAAACGAAAGCCCTTTCGGTCTTCTTCCCCTGTAGCCAAGCAGCCCAGTACCAACTGGGGCAGCAGCAGCAGGCTCAGCCTTGGTGCCTAGGCTGAAGTCAGGGGCTTTGGCAGCCCACAAGCCCAGAGGGAAGGGCCCCGGCGGTCCCACCACCTGATCCTCCTCCTCCAAGCCTGCACAGTGATGGGATATGGGTTGCCAACCCCATGCCTGTCCCAACCACTCTGGGTCCTCCTGTGGGGGCCTGGCTCCACCACTTCTCTTCTGCCTGGTCTGCTGTCACAATGGACAGGTACACCTTGGAAGTGGTTGGCCAGGGACTGCCTCTGGAATTCAAGCAGTATCCACCAAGCCGAGCCCACGCCCCACAGGAGGAGAAGGTATCCGCCCACACTCAGTCAACTCTAAGAAACAATATTGCCCAACTCCTTCACAAGGAGGTAGTGGTCAGAGTCGCAGATCTTGATCCCCCTGTCAACCCAGGGTTCATTTCCAGGTACGTCCTGGTCCCGAAACAGACACAGAACTGGGGCCTCATTCTAGATCTGCATGACCTGAACCAGTTTCTTAGGTCTCGCACCTTTAGGATGGTAACTCTGTCCCAGATCATACCATCTCTCAAGCAGAACATGTGGTTCTGCTCCCTGGATCTTCAGGATGCGTTCTTTCATGTCCCAATCTGCCCATCTCACCAGAGGTTCCTCCGCTTCAGGGTGAAGGGAACACTCTACGAGTTTCAAGCCATGCCATTCGGCCTGTCATCGGCCCCCAGGGTCTTTACCAAGTGCATTGCAGTGGTGACGGCCCATCTTCGGCATTGAGGGGTCAGAGTTTATCCCTGTCTCAATGATTGGCTCATAGCGGGTCCCTCCAGACCGGAGGTAGAGAGGTCCAGCGATCTGGCCCTCTAAACCTGCCTTAGCCTTGGCCTCCTGATCAAGGAGGCCAAATCGGAACTTGTGCCTTCACAGGTGATATACTTCATTGAGGCAGAGCTCGACTTTTGCCAAGCCAGAGCCAGGCTCCCGGCAGACAGGGCGGAGGTTCTCTCCTCCTTTCCCTGATCATTTCTGGTTGGGCAATTGCACCCTGCCCAGGACTTCCTGCAGCTTCTGGGTTACATGGCAGCCTGCACCTCCATGGTCCGATGGGCCCGGTGGCATATGCGCCCCCTTCAGTAGGTGCTGGCCAGCCACTGGTCTCAGCATCTAGGTCATTTCGACCAGCTGGTCGTGGTAACCCAGAAGATGTGGGATGCTCTCCAATGGTGGACAGTCCTGGAACAACTGCAGGGAGGGATCCCGTTTGTCCGCCCTGAGCCAACGGTTGTCCTGATGACTGACGGCTCTCTCACTAGCTGGGGTGCCCACATGGGAAATCACAGAGTCCATCAGCTCTGGACCCTGAGGAATCGTGATGCCATATCAACCTGCTGGAGCTCCGAGCAGTTCGGCTGGTGCTGGCTACATTCACTCCATTCTGTCGGGGTCAAGTGGTTCAAGTCCAGATGGACAACACCACGACCATGTACTACCTTAACAAACAGGGCAGCACACACTCCCGGACTCTGTGCAGGGAAGCGCCTTACATCTGGACCCTTGTGAGCTGACAGGAGGCAGACCTCCTAGCTATCCATGTGGCAAGAGCCTCGAATCAGTTGGCTGACACCCTCAGCCATGTGGGTGAAGTGTCCCCCGAGTGGTCTCTCCATCCAGAGGTAGTGCACAGCCTGTTCTCCCAGTGGGGCAACCCTCAGGTGAACCTGTTCACCTCCAAGGAGAACACAAAGCTGATGCTGTTCCATGCTTGTCCCCCTCAGCAGGACTTGCTGCAGGGGGATGCCTTCTCGAGGCTATGGACCCCTGCTGCTAGTTTCTGGCAGGGGGAATCTTGCTTTCGGAGTAAGCGGCTGACTAAAAAAGCTACAGATTTTCTTACTGATAAATCACTTCTATCTCGGCAGGAGTCGGTGCCTGTTGGGATTAAGCAAACAGATACTTTATTAGAAGCAGGGTGTCTCATTTAAGTGAAAACAAAATCACTGTGTGTTTCTCTGTTTGGGGAAGGGGGCTGTACCAACTTAGTTTGCTAAATCAGGAGCAGAGGAGAGAAGTTAATTGGGGGTGTGGGTGGCTTGAGCAGTAGAAAAGCAGTTGTCTCCAATTACAGCTTCCTGCTGCTAGTTTCTGGCAGAGGGAATCTTGCTTTCAGAGCAAGCAGCTGACTAAAAAAGCTACAGATTTTCTTACTAATTGCTCTGTTTGGCAGTAGGAAGGGAAAGATCACTGAGACACATTAGTTTTCATCAACCTTGAAGGAAAAAATAGCTCTTTCTCCCCCTAGGTGCTGAAGGTCTGAGTCCAAGCAAGGAGGAAGGAATCTACTAAAGACTATACGATGTTCCCTTTCCCAGAACAGGAAGGATGAGAGTTGTAAGGGTACATAGGCAGTAGGAAAGTAGGTGGAAAAATACGTAGAGGAGAGAGTAAGCATAAAAAGCAACAGGAGAGGGGACACAAAATAAGTCATGATGGGAGTGATGCAGTGCAATGGCTGTGGGGCAGCAGTGTTCTGGGAGACATTCTGGAGGCTGCGATGCTGCCCTATTTGCAAGCTCCCTCTGGTCTGAGGGAGGAGGTTGCCTGTCTTCAGGCTGACCCGACTAGGATTCAGGAAACCTCTTCCCCCACCCAGGGACCACCAGGGCCACCGTCGCTACCTCAGAGGCTGCCAAGAAAGAGGAGTGGTTGGACCAAGGTGGGCTCAGGGAGGGAGAGGGTGGTGGAACAGAGGTGCATCCCTCCAGCTGTACCTCTCCACAATTCATATGCTGTTCTGGCAAAGAGTGGTTCCTTTATGGAGGCACCTGCAGTGGAGACCAAGGAGGATGCTGGGAACCTTCAAAAAAAGACCAACTGGAGGGTGGCATGAGACCCCACAGGGGAAGGAAACAACTCCTGGTGGGGGACTTGATCATTAGGGGGGTAGAAGTGATGGAGGAAAGGGAGAGGGAGGTAAGGTGCCTTCCTGGTGCAATGGCTTGGAGGGACAGGAAGCGAATCCTCAGGATCGCGGCAGCAGCTGCACAAGGGAGGGAGCTGGATGTCATTGTCCACCTTGGGACAAATGACGTGGCTGGGAATGGGATCAGAATGGTGAAAGAGGAGTTTGTGGAGTTGAGGAGGGGCCTTAGACAAGTAGCACATATGGCAACCTTCTTGGAGGTGCTGCCTGTCTATGGCAAGGATGATGCTAGGGTACTCCGCACCATGGGATTCAATGAGTGGTTGAAAAACTGGTGTGACACTCAGGGTTTAGGCTTCACTGGGGACTGGAGAGCCACCCAGAGGGATGCAGACCCATACTAGCGTGATGGTCTGCATTTGTCCGGGGGAGGGGGGGACCAGGATCCTAGGTGATAGGTTTAAATGCTTCATTGGCAAGCATTTAAACTAGCCAAGGGGGGGCACTGAAAAGGAGCAGGGAAACCCCAGCCTCCACCCACAAAACACAGTAATTAGCGAGGTAAACACCAAGGTAGAGATGTCATTTGGGAGCAGGATATGGGTAACTGCAAAAAAAGGCAAAGACAGTAAGGACAGGGTTGGGGCAAAAAGGGGTAAGGCCATCAGAAAATGGAGGGTGATGAGTACCAATGCCTGTAGTCTGTGTAACAAGCTCCCTGAACTAGTGGCCTTGATGGAAGAGGGATGCCTGGATATTGTTGCAGTCACTGAAACATGGTTTGCAGAGAACCATGACTGGGATGTCAACATACCAGGATGCATAATCTACAGGAGGGACAGGGAGGGTAAAAGAGGAGAAGGAGGAGTAGCTTTCTATGTAAGGGAAGGGATTAAAGCAACAGAACTAAAGAATAAATATGAAGTAGATGAGTCACTGTGGGTCACCCTGGAGACAGGAAATGGCAACACAGTCCGCGTGGGAGTGATGTACAGACCTCCATCTCAGGGGAAGGAAATTGACAACGAAATGATAGAAGGCATCCTTAAAATGTCAGAAAAAAGGGAGATATTGTTAATGGGGGACCTGAATATGCCAGATGTTAACTGGAGCACCTTTGCTGCAGGCACATCTAGGAGCAGGGTCTTTCTTGATGCCCTACAAGGGGTATGTCTCAGACAGCTAGTGTTGGAACCCACTCGGGAGGGAGCAATCTTAGACTAGGTACTCTCAAATGGGGACGGAGAAAGGATCTCGGATTTAGCAGTGGGTAGCTATCTGGGAACAAGTGACCACCAAACAGTGTGGTTCACAATAAACCCAGCCATAGAGTCAAGCCATACAAAAGCAAGAGTATTCAATTTAGGAGGGCTGACTTTGGGAAAATGAGAGAGTGCCTCAGAAAAGCACTAGTAAACAGGCAAGAAGGAGGGGTGGAGGAACAATGGAGAATAATCAAAACAGCTATCACAGAGGCAACAAGCCTTTGTGTGAAGTTAATCAATAAAACAAAACGTAGGAAAAACACTATGGTTCTCAAAAGAGGTGGCAGTGAAGGTTAAGGAGAAAAGGATAACATTCAGGAAATATAAGGAAACACAGAAGGAGCAGGACAGAGAACTTTATCGGTTAAAGCAGAAGGAGGCAGGGAAGGCAGTCTGAATGGCAATGGCCCAAACCGAGGAAAAGATAGCCAATTCTGTTACGAAGGGGGATAAAACCTTTTATAGGTACATTAGGGAGAGAAGAAAGATCAAGGGAGGGATACGGAGACTTAATAAAGGGAAGGGACTGTGGACAGAGGGTGATAGTGAAAAAGCAGAGATACTGAACGAATATTTCTGCTCAGTATTCACAACAGAAGAGGAGGGGGAGGTACCTAAACCAAACAAGAGAAACACTCTGGATAAGGGGGGTCGATATCAGTCCATTCACAGAAGAAAGGGTTTTGAAAGAACTCTTGAAACTGAGGGTGGACAAAGCAATGGGGCCTGATGGGATTCACCCAAGAATTCTGAAAGAAAGAACTAAGGGTAGAACTAGAGACACCACTGACTACTCTCTTTAACAAATCATGGGCGGATGGAGTGGAACCTGAGGACGGGAGGAGGGTGGATGTGATTCCACTTCACAAAAGTGGGAGCAGGGCAGATGCAGGAAACTACAGACCAGTTAGTTTGACCGCAGTGGTAAGGAAAATGATGGAATCACTTCTGAAGGAAAGAATTGATGAGTACCTAGAGGCCAGTGGGGCACAGGACCCAAGGCAGCATGTAGTCACAGCGGAAAGGTCATGTCAGACAAATCTAATAGATTTCTTTGACTGGGTGACCAAAGTAGTAGACCATGGAGGGGCTGTGGATATGGCCTACCTAGATTTTAGCAATGCATTTGACACAGTCCCACACAAAAGATTAATATACAAGTTAGCCAGCCTGGGAGTGGGTCCCAAGATGATAGCCTGGGTAAAGAATTGGCTGGAGAATAGGACACAGAGGGTAATAGTAAATGGAGTTCACAGTGAAGAAAGAAGGGTAACTAGCAGGGTATCGTATGATTCAGTACTGGGACCGGTTCTCTTTAATGTCTTTATAAGTGACATTGGAGAGCACCTGGAAGGAATAGCATGTCTCTTTGCAGCCGACACAAAGATCTGCAACAGGGTTGATGCACAGGGTGGGGTGGAAAGGATGAAAAGGGACTTGGCAAGGTTGGAGGAATGGTCAAATGTATGGCAGCTCAGATTCAGTGCAAAGAAGTGCAAGGTAATGCACCTGGGAAACAAAAACTCAGGAGAAGAGTACACAATGGGGAGTGAGATACTAACAAAAAAAATCGAAAAGGGCCTGAGAGTAATATCATCAGATGACCTTAAGGTGGGCAAGCAATGTGAGAAGGCAGTACGGAGGGCTGGGGGATACTGGGATGCATAGGGAGAGGCATCAACAGTAGAAAACAGGAAGTTGTCATCCCTCTGTGCAGACAGTTGGTGAGACCCCATCTGGAGTACTGCATGCAGTTCTGGAGACCCCATCTCCGCAAAGACACAGAGTGGAGGCTGTTAAGAGGAGGGCAACCAAAATGTTTACGGGTCTGCACCAGAAGACATATGAAGAGAGACTAAAGCAGCTTAATATGTATACCCTCAAGGAAAGGAGGGAGAGAGGGGACATGATAGAAACTTTCAAGTACTTCAAGAGAATTAACAAAGTCGAAGAGGGTAGCATCTTTCAGAAAAAGAGATGTGTAAGAACAAGGGGGCACAAGATGAAGATAGAGGGGGAACGGCTCAGAGGTAATGTTAGAAAGTATTTTTTCATGGAGAGGGTTGTGAATGCATGGAAGAGCCTTCCTGAGAAGGTTGTGGAGTCAAGAACAGTGGGAGAATTCAAGAATGCATGGGACAGACATAAAGCAATTCTACTGGGGGGTAGGAGGAAGTAAGCTGTTGGTTTACTAAAATCTGCAGCTTATCCATCAGGTAGGGAAATGAGCAGACTAGGTGGGCCAAGCAGTCCTTGTCTGTCATCAAATTCTATGTTTCTATGTTTCTGTTCACCTCCAGGGAGAACAGAAAGCTGAGGCTGTTCCATGCCCCCCCCTCCCCCGAGCAGGGCTCGCTTCAGAGGGACAAGGCACAGGTGATCCTGGTCATCCCAGACTGGCCTTGCCAGTTCTGGTATCCAGATCTCCTCAGCCTCAGTACCAGGCTCCCGTGACATCTTCCAGTACGCCCGGACCTGCTCTTGATCAATTAGGGGAAGGTATTCCATCCAGACCTTCAATCCCTGCACCTGACAACCTGGTTCCTGAACAGCTAGAGTTCCAGGCTTTGGGTCTCTCTGATGATGTCCTCAATGTAGTTGAGGCATCTAGGAAGGAGTCGACCAGGAGGTGCTATGCCTTCAAATGGAAGAGATTCCCCATTTGGTGTCAGGGCAAGGGCCTGGACCCTTCGTCCTGTCCAGTGGCTGGCATCCTTGACCACCTTTGGTCTCTCTTCAGAAGAGGTCTGTGGTCTATGACCCTTAAGGTGCACCTGGCAGCCATCTCTGCCTACTGGGCACGGGCCGGTCAGCAGACGGCACAGGAGAAGGTTGTCTGGTGCTTCTTTAAAGGCCTCAACCATATTTCCTCTCCGGTGCGTGAACCACCACCGCTGTGGGATCTAGTGCTGATACTGGCAAAGCTCATTGGCAAGCCATTCGAACCAGTGCACAGGTGTGAGATGTCGCATCTGTCATGGAAGACCACCTTCTTAGTGGCTGTCATGTCATCCAGAAGGACTGGGGAGCTACAGACGCTTTCCATCGAGTCTCCCTATCTGGTCTTCCACAAGAACAAGGTTGTTCTGCGCCCCAGCCCGAAGTTCCTTGCGGAGGTTGTGTCGGAGTTTCATGTGAACCAGGTGATGACTCTGCCGGTGTACTACCCCAGTTACACCTTGGAGGCTGAGTACAGGCTCCATACTTTGGACCTGAGACAAGCACTCTCTTATTACAAGGAGCGAATGGCTGAAGTTCAGGGAGAGGTTCACCAGCTGTTTGTCACCTACGCTGAAGCTGCACCTGGCAGACCTGCAGCAAAGCGACGATTAGCAGATGGATTACGTCTTGCATTGATCTCTGCTGTCGGTTGGTGGGCAAGGAGCCTCCTGTAGGGATAATAGCCCATTCTACCGGCCATACTGCTGTGTTGGTGGCTGCTTCTAGGGACGTTCCTATCCAAGATATCTGCAGGGCTGCTTCCTGGAAGTCAGCAAACATCTTCATTTCCCAGTACCACATCGACCTAGAGTCACGCTGGGATGGTGGTTTTGGGGCCTCAGTTCTTCTGTCTCTGTTCCCTAAGTAGGGGGTGTGCGTCTTGCCTCCGTCTTCCCAGAGAACTGCTAGGAGTCTGCCAACTAGTGTGGCTAGAACAACATATCCACGATCCTAGAAAAACAGGTTACTCACCTGTAACAGTAGTTCTAGGAGTGGTATACGTTGTTCATCCACACGAACCCACCCGACCTCCCGGGTTCAACGCAGAGCCCTCTGCTTCCTGCGGGCAAGATCTGGCATCAAGGGGCGGAACCGAAGCATATACCACCCGGTTGGGTGGGAGGAGTCAGCTTTTAGACCTTCCGGCAAGATTTAATGGGGAAAGGGACATGCCAACTAGTGTGGATGAACAACATATTCCACTCCTAGAACTACTGTTACAGGTGAGTAACCTGTTTTTTAGTGCCTTTTGGAGCTATCAGGATCTCGCTTCTTCAGGTGTTCCATTGATGGTTCCATTAGTTGTAAATACAGCTCTATTTCAGTGGAAGCCTCCATGCCAGCAGTCTGTTTGAAGCAGAGTGACGTGACTTAAATGGTGATGATGTGTACACAGAATGCAGGTTGCTTGCAGGCAGTGGGTGAAAGAATGTGATGTTACATTGGCAAGCAAATTTTTTTGTTCCTCAAGCCGAGGAGGATACTTACACTCAGTGGTCGTGGTTCAGGGGGAGGAGCTGGTGATTCAAGGCAGTAGTTGGCATGGCCCTACTGTGATATTGGAACATAGAAACATAGAAGTTGATGGCTGATAAGGACTGCAAGGCCCATCCAGTCTGCCCATTTCTTTTTCTACCTTATGAATGTGCCATCGACCTTTGCTCTGTCAATGACCTTTCTATTCATACTCGTCTGTATTGCTCCCTTATGCCTATCCCATGCCTGTTTGAAGCCCTGCACTGTATTCATATCCACCACTTCCTGAGGTAGGCCATTCCATGCATACACCACCCTTTCTGTGAAAAAGAACTTCCTCACATTACCCCTTATTCTTCCTCCCTCTAATCTCATGCTGTGTCCTCATGTCCTGCTATTTTTTTTTTATATTGAAACGTTAAACTCTTTCACCTTGTTAATGCCCTTAAGGTGTCTGAAGTGGGGTAACTCCATCTGCCTGGGACTGCTGGGGTATTTTATCCCTCAAAGCCCTCTCTTATCCCTCTTCAGGGCGTGGTCATGAAGAATGACCCGGCAGAATGCTTATCAGGGTTTAGAATTGTGAATGAACTCCACCCTACCTTTGGAACTTCCCTGCCGGCCAACTCTAGGCATTCCTGCAAGGACCACCCCCCCCCATGGGCCGCCAGTAGGGAGCTATGCAACGGAAAGATGCATCCTTCTTCCCAAGACAGATGCCAGAATGCCACTTTGTTGGTTGGCATCAGCTATTCTGGACTTCGGGTACAAATGCAAATCATCTTATTTTCACGTGGCAAGCACCTTACAAGAAGGTGTGGTAGCCAGAGCTGTTCTGTGTATTTTAAGAGGAGTTATGCATGTGTCAGCATTCCTACATTTTTTTTTTAGATCCAGTGCTGGACATGCTTCTCAGGTAGCCCCTCCTTTTCCTAACCACAACTGTCCTCATAAAAAGCACTTTGTTACAGTTATACACCCCACCTACCACTGCCACGTTGTCCTATAAAGATAGGTG
The DNA here is from genome assembly GCA_016271365.2 of Neoceratodus forsteri. NCBI lineage: Eukaryota > Metazoa > Chordata > Ceratodontiformes > Ceratodontidae > Neoceratodus > Neoceratodus forsteri. The sequence continues at coordinate 1,009,581,461 of CM028130.1, read as the reverse complement.
GTAAAGTATGTGTGTGGGGGTGGGGGCACTGAATTTACAGGTTTAGTATACTGAGCGGCTAGTTACGCTTTATTTTGGGCCTAAATTCCCAAAGGAGCATTAGGCTGACAGGCAGAATTTAGTCATCAGTTTTCTTTTTTGTATTTTCTGTTTATGCTCCCCTTCATGCTGCACCAGATCTCCTTCGGTCCATCTCTAGGCTAACCATCCATCTCCTCTGTCCTGCTGTGAGGTACCATCCCCCATTGAGCCTTGGTTTATCACCCCACCACCCCAAGGCAGGGATGTCGTTGGAAGGAAGCACCCTTGAACACTTCTGGTTGCATAGGGTGGCAGTCGCTGAGTCACAGTCAGGGAGATCCTGTGGCCACCACAAGGATGTCAACATCTGGCGCAGGATACAGTTTCCCCCCCACCCCCAGCTGCAGGAGCTGCATGTGCAAGGGTGCATGCACACAAGCGTGACATCACCCACAGCCAGTGCGACTCCTCCCATCTCTAGTCCAACCATGCCCTACCATCTGCCATATCCAGGGGACAGTGTAGTGGCAGTAAATGGGACCCTCCTCCCAGGGGAACAGCATCCTCTGGGGCGCTTAGTCCTCTCCCCCCCCCCAGCCCTCGATGACTTCGGCTTGTTTCTGAACCTAGGTCACCGGCTTTGCAAGCAGTAATGCAAATGCTACCCCAATAGGTGGGCTGTCATCTCAGTTTTCTAAGTGTGTTTTTGTTTTCACTCTTTTTTGGGGGGTCCTTGAACAGAGTTCATGAAGTTTTAAACTCCACTGGTGTCCCTATAGGTTGTTTCCTGCAAAATGTCACCATTTTGACAACTAACTCCCAATCTGATAAACAAATCCAGAGCACTTTTTCAATTATCTATTTATTTCTTTTTCCCGTTTTCTCCCCCCGCCTTCATGTCCCTGGCGGAGCGTGCACGTTTGGAGGTATGACCATGTCATGCACTACAGGATGCCCCACCATACCAGTTGCCCGTAGCTGCCTGCGCCACCACTGGATCTCCACCCAGTGACAGTGGGACTGCGGACAGGCAACCTTCCCTCCCGGGAGAGGAGAGCAGCCGGGAGGCCGCGCAGTCCTGCTCCCACCCCCCATGCCAGAACTCTGACGACCCGAGGTCATTCTTGAACTCTGGTCGCCAGCGTATCGCTAGGTAAGATGTCTAGCGCCTCAGCGCCACTGGGCTGGCCCCAGAGCACCTTTACCAAATTAATCACCTCATAAAATGTATGGATTCTGGAATGGCATTAGATTCCACATACTGCCATCAATGTCCTTACAACTGGATATTACGGATACGTAGCAGTTACTCCTGTCCGGGAACAAGCTGACACCATCGCCTTCCCCGGCCATCAAGTGGCTGTCACCCGAGCGGCCGAAACAACCCCTCACTGTAGCCGAGGTGCCCAAGCCTGGGCCGGTTGTTCAGCTGAAACCAGCTGCCCCACCGATTGTGGTGGAACCTCCGCCTCCACAACCGAAATCGAGGGCGCCGACCAAGGACTCTCAGTCGGGTCAGGGCCTGCCCCACAGGTTGTCGGTCACCCTCACTCCCGACTGTCCTCGGCAGGTGGAGGGTGGCTTAGGCCCCAGGCAGCTCTTCGCGGAATCCTCCGAGTCCGAAGACTCCTCCTCCCCGTTCTCCAGGCCCATTGACCTGGAGTCCTCCAATGGCCAGTCGATGGATGAAAGCCCATCGTCCTTCATGGGTTTGCTTTGGCTCATCTCGGAGTCCACCGGGATGCAGCTCGAGCCCGTATCCAAGTGGGCCAAGTATCCTCTGATGGAGATACTGGACCGAAGGGATTCACCCACGGAGGCCTTTCCGGTGGCTGAAGCCATTGTTGGCCCAACCTTGGAGCTCTGGCAGCGCAAGCTTCCTGTCCTGCGCCGCCTTGGCCAGGAGGTGGCTAGAAGCATATGTATCCCTACCAGCTCTTTGCCCGGTTTTCCGGAACACCCCTCTGCCAAGGGGTTGGTCGCCGACAGCGCTTTCCGGCATTCCGGGAACGCTAACGACATGGACAAGCCCCCCCGACAAGGAGTCCAGAAAGCTGGACTGTGCCGGGCGCAAGGTGTATGCTGCGTCCTCCCTTGGCCTCCACCAGGCCAGCTCGGCCGTGCTGATGCCACACTTCTCCCACGCCCTCATGGGCTCCCTGGATGAGGTGATCCTTCATCTCCCGGCCGACCTGCAGACCACAGTCCGGCAGGTGCGGGACCAGGGTAGGGCTGTGGCTAAGCAGCAGCTCCAAACGGCTCTGGACATCAGAGGCTCCTGTGCCAGATGAGTTGCGGCCATGCGTCGCAGAGCATGGCTGAGGATATCCACCTTCACGGCAGATACCTAGCACAAACTGGCGGATGTCCCCTATTTGGGGACCGACCTCTTCGGCCTTGGAGTGGAATGTCACCTCCAGCGGATTGAAAAGTCAAGTGCCACTCTGGACTCTGTTACCTCCACCCAGAAGGACAAAGGCCGCCAACAGCAGCAGCAGCACAAGTCCTTTCGTCGTCCTGCGTCTGCGGCACATACGGCCACACCAGCACCATGGCCAGCAGGCTCGCGCTTGCATCCCAAACTCAAGCCCGCGGCTTCCTCCAACAGGAAGCAGGGAGGTAAAGCCCAGGAGGTCCTCGGCCGTCCCTCCTCTAAGCCTGCCCAGTGACAGGTTGAGGGTTCGCCAGCCTCGCACTCCCCCGGTTCCCCTGGGGGACGGCTCCGCCACTTCCTTTCTGCCTGGTCCGCTATCACCACGGGACCGTTGGGCGCTGGAGGTGGTAGAAAGGGCCTGCCCTTGGAGTTCGAGCAGGCCCCGCCCTTCCGAGCCGTCGCCCTCTGGGGGGCTACAGGGTCCGCAGTCTCTCTGTCGGCTCACTGAGCCGGTATTGCCCTGCTCCTTGAAAAAGAGGTGATCAGGAAGGTGGTGGATCCTTCTCCGAACCCGGGATTTGTGTCCTGGTACTTCCTGGTCCCAAAACGGATGGGGGGGCTGATGCCCCATTCTCGACCTGCACGATCTGAACAGGTTCCTAAGGTCTCGGACCTTCAGGATGGTCACTCTGGCTCAGATAATTCCATCCTTGGAACGAGGCATGTGGTTCTGTTCTCTGGACCTTCAGGATGAGTTCTTTCACGTCCCAATCCGTCCGTCCCACCAGAGATTCCTCGACTTCAGAGTGGAGGGATCCCTTTACGAGTTCCAGGCCATGCCCTTCGGCCTTTCCCTAGCCAGGGTCTTCACCAAATACATGGCAGTGGTGACAGCATTCCTGCGGAGCTGAAGGGTCTGGGTGTACCCCTACCTGGACGATTGGCTGATTGCAGCCCTCCAGAGCGGAGGTGGAGCGGTCCAGAGATCTGGCCTTCAGGTCTGCTCTCAGGTTGGCCTCCTCATCAGCGAAGCCAAGTCGGAACTCATGCCAAAGCAGGTGATACAATTCATCGGGGCAGAGCTCGACTCTCTGCGAGCCAGAGCACGGTTCCCGGTGGACAGGACCAAGGTTCTTTCCTCCTTTGTCCGATCATTTCAGGTTGGGCAATCGCACCCTGCCCGGGACTTCCTGCGCCTCCTGGGCCTCATGGCGGCCTGCACCAGTGTGGTCCATTAGGCCCGCTGGTACATGCATCCCCTTCAACGGGGGCTGGCCAGCCAATGGTCACAGCACTTCGATCCACTGGATCAGGTAGTGACAGTGACCCAGGGGATGTGGAACGCTCTCCAGTGGTGGACCGTTCCAGCACATCTGCAGGAGGGCATCCCGTTTGTCTGCCCCAAGCCGACGGTCTCACTGTCGACTAATGCCTCTCTGATGGGTTGGGGTGCCCATCTGGGGGGAGCACAGAGCGCACGACCTCTGGTCCCCTCGAGAGTCCCGATGCCATATCCACCTGCGGGAGCTTCGAGCGGTTCGTCTAGCCCTCACCACCTTCACTCCGTTTCTGTGGGGTCAAGTGGTTCAGGTCCAGATGGACAATACCACAACCATGTACTACCTAAACCGCCAGGGCAGGACGTGCTCCATGCCTCTGTGCAGGGAATCTCTCCGCATTTGGTCACCCGTGCGCAGCCTGGAGGCGGATCTCCTCGCCATTCATGTGGCAGGAGCCTCCAACGCCCTGGCCGATGCCCTAAGCCAGATAGGGGCTGCATCTCACAAGTGGTCTCTCCTGCCGGAGGTAGTACAAGATCTCTTCTCCCACTGGGGCACGCCTCAGGCGACTTGTTTGCCTCCAGGGAAAATGCGAAGCTGAGACTGTTTCAAGCCCGCCCCTCTCAGCAGGGCTCGCTGCAGGAGGATGCCTTCTCGAGGCCATGGACCCCGGGCCTCTTCTGTGCCTTTCCCCGATTTCCCTTGATCCACAAGGTGCTTCTCAAGGCGAGGAGGGACAAGGCGCAGGTGATTCTGGTAGCCCCAGACTGGCCCCGCCAGTTCTGGTATCCAGATCTCCTCATTCTCGGCTCCAGGCTCACGAGGCGGCTTCCAGCCCACCCGGACCTGATCTCAGTCAATCAGGGGAAGGTATTCCATCCGGACCTTCAATCCCTGCACCTGACGGCCTGGTTCCTGAGCAGCTAGAATTCCAGGCCTTGGGTCTTTCCGACGAGGTCCTCGTAAGCCATGTAATTTGCTAGTCTGAGTCCCAAGGACGCTGCCATGTATTGTTTTTAGCCATGGCATCAATCTTCCTGGAGTCCTTGTCAGGAGGATGTGAAGCCAGGGGCATGTTAGCTTTATCACAGGCTGCAGCCTGAACTACCCCAACATGACTGCATTGCTGTGAAAGAAAGTCTGTATCAGGACCTGACAAAGTGTACCTCCTGTCCATCTTTTGTCAACAGGAGGCACAGAATTAGGGCTTTAGAATTTTTATTGTTTGCTTCCTAAAGACTTATGTAAGGGATAGATAATCTCCTAGACTCTGGGATATCCATCATTTCCACAAATCAGGTTCCTCTTGCTCATCCACAGCTTCCTCTAATGGGAGCTGGAGGGTTTCAGCAACCTTTTTATAAAACAAAAAATGAGAAGGGGACTCAGAAAGCATAGGGGGAGATTTCTAAAGGTCTGTCTGGGGAGATGTCCGGTTCAATGGGCACATACAGACTCTCAAAGTCACATTCACACTGTTCATAATCCTCCTCCCCCTCCTCTGGTTCATAAAATCTCCAATATCATATTCTTGAACCGGTGGAACCGACCTTCTACCACACAGTGGCGGTTCGGACGGAACCGGAGAAAGTGACTGTACAATTTGTATAGCTTTTGCTATTTCTGCAGCAGTTGGAGAAGGAATTTTGGACTCCATACCTGCTGATTTTTAAGTTTTTTGCTGGAACTGGCTCCTCAGAGCCAGCTTTACGTTTGCCCGAGGAAGTCTCGCCCTGGTCAGAGGGCACTCCCTCCAGTTCGGTTGGCACCGAACCGGGCTGGCCATCCGGGTCAGCGGACTTTTCGGCCTCTCGTTCCCTGAGCCTGCCCACTCTCTTATCCAGGGTGGCTGCAGAGAAATTTTTACAAATCTGAATTGAGGTGGTCAAACCCCAGACAATAAACACATGTAGTGTGTGGGTCAGCCTTGGCAAAGGCTTCCCCACAGACACTACAGTGTTGAAACCCAGTGGGCCCGGTTTTTCTTTTGGGTTTCTCAGACATGATGCCAGCCTAACCAACAAACTTGCCCTTTTAACGGCAGTGCCAGGCAAGACACCCTTATCGGTTCCCAACCGTGTCACGGGTCGTGGAAAAAAACGTAATGAAATCCGTTTTTTTTAGAACCGATAAGAACCGGGAACCGCACTCTAAAAGCTTTAAAATGCTTATACTTTAAAGTTTTAACCAACCTGATCGGTTCGAACCGAACCGATAAACATTTACAAGTTCCACACAGAAATAAAAACCTGTCTATTACTTACAATACCACAGACAGAGCTTGAACCGATCGGTTTGCGGTTAAAATAATAATACTCGCGGTTGAATTTAACCGAGAAAATACTGTTTAAACCGAGAAATGAACCGAGCAGTAGGAGAAATCTCCGAGCGACTGTTCAGTGAGGCAGAGTAAAGAATCTGACAGTTTCAGTTTGAAATTATCCAGACAGAGCTTCTCTAACCGAGCTCGCACTCTAAACTCCATTCTTAGAATGGTAGTTAACTCTTTCACCTCCGGAGCAGTTCTAATGGTGGGACAAACTGCAATTGTCATAATATAGCAAGACTCCATTAGAAGAAACAACATTACTAAGGTGAGTAATTTTTCCTTCTGTCATGTTCCCCCGTCCCTCCTTTCCTTGAGGGTATATATATTAAGTTCCTCTAGTCTCTTTTTGTATATCTTCTGGTGCAGACCATGCACCATTTTAGTGGCCCTCCGTTGGACAGCCAACTGGCATGCTGTGTATCAGTATATGTGAGCTACTTGTGTGAAACAAATTGTAAAGATAATAAAGTGTCCTCTGAAGACGAATCTGAGCAAACTGATTACATTTGTAAGTTCTTCTTGCCAAGGTATTTTCTTTTGAGATGTCAGCTCTCTTCTGATACAGAGCTACATTTGATGGATAGTAACATAGAGGATGAATTGCTGCTGCCAGGAGATTGTTGTGTGCAATGATAATTACATTTCTAGGGACATGGATATGTTGTTCATCCACACTGTCTGGCAGGTTTCTTGCCGCTTTAAATCTTGCCAGAAGGTCTTCAAGCTGGCTCCTCCCACCCACCCGGGTGGTAAAACTCTCGGCTCCGCCCCATGGCGTAGATCTTCCTTACGCTTGGAAGCTCAGGTTCCTTCCTTAACGCTCTACGTATAAGACTGGTTCCTAATCCTTGAATTTTGAAATTAAAAGTTTTGCTAAAAGACTTGGTCTTCTCTCCTCGTGTCTGCGATGGACAAATCGACTCCCGGTTTCCGGAGATGCCCTTGCGGGCAGAAGATGTCTCGGACGGATCCGCACTCCACGTGCGTCTACTGCTTGGGCCTTGAGCACGACCCGCAGGCCTGCGACCTGTGCTCTTCCTTTTCGGCCTACGTCCTCGAAGACCGTGCTGCCCGTTTGCAACTGGGGCGTCCCAAGAAGAGATTTCCTCCGGTAAAGTCAAAAGAGGCCCGGTCGGCGGTGTCCGTGGCGGCGGGCTCGGCGGATCAGCTCGAGCAGATGATAACCCTCGAAGAGGAGGCGGCGCGGGCCGCTTCTACCTCGGCTGCGGCATTTGTCCCCCTCTCTCTCGGTGCCTCTTATCCGGCTTCTTTTAAGGAGCTTTGTCTGACCCTCTCGACTAGAGGTGAGGGTTCAACTTCTTCTGGACCGTTTTCTCAGTCCAAAAAGAGAGACAAGGGTAAGTCTCACCGTCGACGCTCTTTGGAGCGGGAACGATCCCTCTCCCCGAGTGATCGGCCGTCGACTTTGGTCGACTTCTCGGCTTCGGCCACTGGTCTCACGGTGTCCCCGTCAGGTCAGTTGACAGAGACTCCCGTCGACGCGGTCGAGATTTTTCTCGACCCGTTGGACGGGTTGTCGGCTGGAGAAGCCGAAATTCCTCTCCCGTTCCCCGGTGGAGTTGTGGATCCTCGCGGCTCGCCTGTGCCTCCAGTTCCGGAGCCTTCGGTTGAATCGTCCGAACCGAGGGAAGTGCCGATTCCCCACGACACCTCCCTGCACCGTCCTCGGCATAGCCGAGGTTCTCGGTCTCTGACGTTTTCGCGGTCCAGCCGATCCCGCCATCATAGGCGGTCTCAGCACCGCGGCAAGCAGCGCCGCCGCTCGTCCTCCTCCTCGGACGAGGGGAGGCCTCGGCGCAAGTTGCGTTGGAGGTATGAGGAACTCGTGCGTCAACAGCTCCTTCTGTCCGGGAATAAGCCGACGCCGTCGTCTTCCCGACCATTAAGTGTCACCGGGCGGCGAAACAACCTCGTTTTAACGAGGACCTGTTCCCAGGCGGTTGTTCGGCCATCTAGCTGCCCACGGTCCGGTGGAACCTCGCCTCCACAGCCGTTAGTTGGGGCTCACCAAAATTCTCGGTCGGCTCAGGGACTGCCCCATAGGCTGTCTGTCACCTCACTCCCGACCGGCCTCGGCAGGTGGAGGGTGGCTCAGGCCGAGAGCTCTTTGAGGACTCTTCCGAGTCTGAGGACGATTCTCCCTTTCTCCAAGCGAATGGACTTGGAGTCCTCAGGGGACAGTCGTGATCGATAGCCCTTCGTCCTTCCTAGGATTGCTTAGGCTCATCTCGGAGTCCACCGGGATGAAGCTCGAACCCATTTCTAAACGGGCCAGGTACCCTCTCACGGAGATTCTGGACCGAGGGGATTCCCCTACGGAGGCCTTTCCAGTGGCCAAGGCCATAGTGGGTCCGACCTTGGAGCTCTGGCAGCGCCCTGCTTTCTGTCCTGCGCCTTCGGCCAGGATGGCCAGGAAGTATGCGGTCCCTACCAGTTCCCTGTCCGGTTTTTCGGAACACCCCTTGGCTGAGGGGTTGGTTACCGACAGCGTTTTCCGGCGTGCCGGGAACGCTAGGGATGTGGACAAACCTCCTGACAAGGAGTCCAAGAAATTGGACTATGCCGGGCGAAACGTCTATGCTGCGTCCTCCCTCGGCCTTCGCCAGGCCAGTTCGGCCGTCCTCATGGCACATTTTTCTCATGCCCTGTTGGGCTCCCTGGATGAGGTCGTCCCTCATCTTCCCGAGGATCTGCAGACCACGGTCAGGCAAATGCGGGACCAGGGCAGGGCAGTGGCCAAACAGCAGCTCCAGACTGCTTTAAACATTGGGGACTCATGTGCCAGGTCTGTGGCGGCCGCAGTGGCTATGCGTCGTCGGGCTTGGCTGAGGATATCCACCTTTACTTCGGATACCCAGCACAAGTTGGCGGATGTCCCCTTTTTGGGGACTGACCTCTTCGGCCCTGGGGTGGAAGGTCACCTGCAGAGGATCGAGAAGTCCAATGCTACCTTGGACTCGGTCTCTTCCGCTCAGAAGGACAAGGCCGCAAACAACCCTAAGCCCTTTCAGTCCTTCTGCGCCCGTGCGTCAGCCCAGCAATGTCAGGGCCAGCAGGCTCGGGCTTGGCATCCCAAACCCAAGCCCGGGCTTCTCCAACAGGAAGCAGGGAGGTAAGGCCCAGGAGGTTCCTCGGCCAGTCCCTCCTCTAAGCCTGCCCAGTGACTGGCTGAGGTGTCGCCCCAACCCGTCACCTCACTCCAGGTTCCCCCCGTGGGGGGACGGCTCCGGCACTTCCTTTCCGCCTGGTCCGTTATTACCACGGACAGGTGGGTACTGGAGGTGGTGGGAAAAGGCCTGCCTCTAGAATTCGAGCAGGCCCCGCCCTTCAGAGCCGCCCTCGGGGGCCTCGAGTCTGCAGCCTCACTATCAGCCTCGTCGGGCCGACATCGCCCTCCTCCTCCAAAGAAGGTGATCAGGAGGTGGCGGACCCTCCTCCAGACCCGGGTTTGTGTCCAGGTACTTCCTGGTTCCGAAACGGACGGGGGGCTGGCGCCCCATTCTCGACCTACATGACCTGAACAAGTTCCTAAGGTCTCGAACCTTCAGGATGGTCACTCTGGCTCAGATAATACCATTCCTGGAACACGGCGCGTGGTTCTGCTCTCTGGACCTGCAGGACGCGTTCTTTCACGTCCCTATCCGTCCGTCACATTGGAGATTCCTTCGCTTCGGCGGAATGCCTCTTCAGTTCGAGCCATGCCCTCGGCCTGTCTTCAGCTCCCAGGGTCTTCACCAAATGCATTGCAGTGGTGACAGCTTTCCTGCGGCGCCGAGGGGTCCGGGTGTACCCTTACCTGGACGATTGGCTGATAGCAGCCCCATCCAGACAGGAGGTGGAGCAGTCCAGAGATCTGGCCCTCCAGGTTTGCTCTCAAATCGGCCTTCTCATCAATGAGGCCAAGTCGGAACTCGAGCTGAAGCAGGTGATTCTGTGTATCGGGGCAGAGCTCGACTCTCTTAAGCCAGAGCACGGCTCCCGGCGGACAGGGCCGAGGTTCTTACCTCCTTTGCCCAATCATTTCTGGTTGGGCAATCGTGCCCTGCCCGGGACTTCCTGCACCTCCTGGGTCTCATGGCGGCCTGTACCAGCGTGGTCCATTGGGCACGCTGGCACATGCGCCCCCTTCAGTGGGGACTGGCCAGCCAGTAGTCACAACGTCGCGATCCTTTGGACCAGCTAGTGATGGTGACCAGGAGATGTGGCAACTCTCCGGTGGTGGACCGTTCCATCTCATCTGCAGGAGGGCATCCCGTTTGTCCGCCCGAGCCAACGGTCTCTCTGATCGACCGATGCTCTTTGATGGGTTGGGGTGCCCATCTGGGGAACACTGGGCGACGGCCTCTGGTCCCCAGCGGGAGTCCCGATGCCACATCAACCTGCTGGAGCTCAGCGGTCCGCCTAGCTCTCACCGCCTTTGCTCCGTTTCTCCGGGTCAAGTGGTCCGAGTCCGAGACGGACAATACCACGATCATGTACTACCTAAACCGCCAGAGCGGGACGTTCCATGCTTATGTGCAGGGAAGCTCTCCATGACCTGGTCACTGTCGGCGCAGCCTGGAGGCAGATCTCCTAGCCATTCATGTGGCAGGAGCCTCCAACACCCTGGCCGATGCCCTGAGCTGGATAGGGCTGCATCTCACGAGGTGTTCTCTCCTGCTGGAGGTAGTACAAGATCTGTTCTCCCACTGGGGCACACCTCAGGTGGACCTGTTTGCCTCCAGGGAGAACGCGAAGCTGAGGCTGTTTCATGCCCGCCCCCCTCAGCAGGGCTCGCTGCAGGGGGATGCCTTCTCGAGGCTGTGGACCCCGGGCCTCTTTTACGCCTTTCCCACATTTCCCTTGATTCACAAGGTGCTTCTCAAGGCAAGGAGGGACAAGGCGCAGGTGATTCTGATAGCCCCAGACTGGCCCCGCCAGTTCTGGTACCCAGATCTCCTCAGCCTCAGCTCCAGGCTCCCGAGGCAGCTTCCAGCTCGCCCGGACCTGCTCTCAGTCAGTCAGGGGAAGGTGTTCCATCCGGACCTTCAATCCCTGCACCTGACGGCCTGGTTCCTGAGCGGCTAGAGTTCCAGGCCTTGGGTCTTTCCGACGAGGTCCTCAATGTTGTTGAGGCGTCCCGTAAGGAGTCGACCAGGAAATGCTATGCTTTCAAATGGAAGAGATTTTCCATTTGGTGTCAGGGCAAGGGTTTGGACCCTTCCTCCTGTCCTTTGGCAAGCATTTTGGACTATTTATGGTCCCTTTCTAGTCAAGGGCTTAGGTCGACGACCCTAAGGGTGCACCTGGCAGCCATCTCTGCTTACCAGGCGCGGGCCGGGGAGCAGTCGGTGGCGCAGGAGAAGGTGGCCTGGCGCTTTTTCAAAGGCCTTGATCACATTTCCCTTCCGGTGCAAGAACCTCCACCTCCGTGGGATTTACTGCTGGTTCTGGCAAAGCTCATGGGCAAGCCATTCGAACCAGTGCACAGGTGTGAACTCTCTCACCTGTCGTGGAAGACCGCATTCTTGGTGGCTATCACGTCAGTCAGAAGGATGGGAGAACTCCAGGTGCTCTGCATAGAGTCTCCTTACCTGGTCTTCCACAGGGACAAGGTTGTCCTGCGCCCCCACCCGAAATTCCTTCCGAAGGTGGTGTCGGAGTTTCACCTTAACCAGGTGTTGACTCTGCCGGTGTTCTACCCCAATCACGCCTCGGAGGCCGAATACAGGCTCCATACTTTGGACCCTAGAAGGGCGCTCGCTTATTATAAGGAGCGCACGGCTGAAATCCGGGGAGAGGTTCGCCAGCTGTTTGTCACCTACGCTGAAGCCGCACCTGGCAGACCTGCAGCTGAGCGGACGATAAGCAGGTGGGTCACCTCCTGCATAGATCTCTGCTATAAGTTGGCGGGCATGGAGCCTCCCAGAAGGATAAGAGCTCATTCTACCCGCCATACTGCTGCATCGGTGGCTGCTTCCAGGGACGTCCCTATCCAGGAAATCTGCAGGGCTGCTACCTGGAAGTCAGCACACACCTTCATTACCCATTACCACATCGACCTTGAGTCACGCCGGGTTGCTGGTTTTGGGGCCTCGGTTCTCCAGTCTTTATTCCCTAAGTAGGGGGTGTGCGCCTTGCCTCCCTCCTCCCGGAGAACTGCTAGGAGTCTGCCAGACACTGTGGACGAACAACATATCCATGTCCCTAGAAATACAGGTTACTCACCTGTAACAGGAGTTCTAGGAATGGTATATGTTGTTCATCCACACGACCCACCCGACCTCCCCAGCTTCGACGCACAACCTGAGCTTCCAGCGGGCCAGATCTGGCGTCATGGGGCGGAGCCGAGAGTTTTACCATCCGGGTGGGTGGGAGGAGCCAGCTTGAAGACCTTCCGGCAAGATTTAAAGTGGCAAGGAACCTTCCAGACAGTGTGGATGAACAACATATACCATTCCTAGAACTCCTGTTACAGGTGAGTAACCTGTATTTACTGGTTTCCATATGTTGTTGTTTTGTGCCACAGTTTTGATGCAGTAGTTACACATGCCTGTACTGTATTGTTAAACATATGCCCTGCAGTGATGGGATTCATGCGAAGTAAACTGAAACAGACCCCTCATGTTTACTGACTGCCCTTGCAAAAGGAAAAAGTGAGAACAAATCTGTTGACTCAAAACACTGTGTGATGTGTTTGATTTATTAATGCGTAACAGATACAGTGAGTTGTGATATGATATTGTTAAAAATAACCATTTTTGAGAATTGCTCCTCAAAACTGGCCGATTTCTAATCATTCTTGATTTCGATTAGCAATGCCGCTAATCAAGTTTGTGGCACTAATTTATGCCTTGATGCAAATGATACCCAACTATACCTGCTGTGTGCCCCTGACAAGGTAAATATTGGTTTGGTGCTTTGCCATGCCTTAAAGAGATAAGTGATTGGATGGACTTCAGCTGGTTAAGTCTTAACCCAGGCAAGACTGTGGTTATGATTGTCAAACCAGGACACCAAGGGTCGGCTATGACAGGTAACGATACCTTGTTGCCATCATTAAATGGTGCTGCCCATAGAGCCATGAATGTGGAACTTTGGAATCTTAGTATCACTGTGGACTCCCAAGCTGCCCTTGGATAGGCGTCAGTGGTTGCCTGAAGTGGCTTCTTTCATCTACAAAACATTACCTGAATCAAATTTGTTTTTATTTCTGTTTATGCTTCCTTACTGTCTTTCCCTGATCTTCCTCAAGACTCCCTGAGGCAGTCTGCTGTTCCCTTCCTACCATCCCAAGGTGCCATCTTCCACATAGCGTGGGCGTGCCCTCCCCCCCGGGTGGGGGCCGGGTGGAGGGGATATACACTCAGAACGTCAACATCTCATCAAGAGGTATCAATGGCTCAGCAGGAGGGACTCAGCAGTGCCAGGGGTCCCTCATCGATTGCTAATAGGGCTTGGTCCATCTGAGTTTTTCTCCCTCACCTACATGAGCCGCATATGCAAGGGCTGCAAGGACCCATTTGCGCATACTCCGCATAGCATCACTCCCAGTCAGCACGGCTTCTCCCACCCACTGGTCTAACTGCGCAACATTGCTACTGTATCCAGGTGTCAGCGTGGCTGTGGCAGACAGGATCCTTCTCCCCCTGGCCTTTTCCTGACGACTCAGTCTCATTACGAAACCCTAGTCACCAGTGTCACAAGCAGTAGCTCTACCGCTGCGCCAAATGGCGAATCAAATTGTTTCTAGCACCTGGTGACAATAGTCCATGCATTTCTCACATCTAGGCTGGATGACTGTAACATCCTTTATCTGGGAGTCTGATGTGCCACCTGCAGCTGGTCCAGAACGTGGCAACCCATTTGATCTCATGGACCTCTGATAAGGATCATATCACCCAGTGTTGTGCAAACTGCACTAGATTCATATTCAGAGGCATGTCAAGTTCAGGATGTGCTTGTTGGTGTGCAAGACCTTACATGGTCTGGATCCTGACTATCTAAAAGACCTCCTCACTCCACCTACCTCGGTCCTCCCTATCTACTATACTACTCCACTGATGTTTGCTTACTGTTGGTCCTGTGGTCCAGGTTGAAATTTTCTGGGGACATGTTGTTTAAGGTGGCTGCGCTAGTTTTGTGGGATGCTGTACGCCTTCAAAGGGGCTTTGAAGTGTCATCTTTTTAATCTTGCTTGTTGCCTGACCTAATTAAAATTTTTTTGGGGTGGTAACAATGGTAAGGCCCACTAGGCACAAATGCTTATTTTCAGGGGTGACCCTGGAGCACTGGGGAGTTTGTGACTTGAGCAGAGTAACACAAGTATGCAAGTGGAGGTTGTGGGAATCAAACCCAGGTCTGCTAGATGTACCAAACTCATTCATAGCTTGTTACTCTAACCTGTTTTCTAAACTGAATTGCATTACTTCTTACCATAATTGGAAATTAGCTAGCAAAGAATTTGTTGTACTTACTGAGATATTATGGTCTTTATGTTGAATTTTGATTTATTTGTTTCATGTTCTGTTGATTTGTTAGGCGTGTTTCATGTGGCGGCATCCTGAGCCCTAGGGAAATAGCACCATAGAAATAAAATGCGTCTTTCCTTACCCTTTGTGGGTTCATAAGGCAATCTGTACTGTCTGGGGAGGCCTGAAGACACCAAGACGATCAGTCTCCCCCTCCTCTGAAGTGGATTCACTTTTCCTTCTGAGATTAACAGTTGCTCTAAAGTACACCCTAATTCTCTTTGCCTACATACAGTAACCCCTCCCCCACCTCCCTCATTATAGGTTTCCTACAGAGAACTAACGAAGCTCTACAGCTTGTTAGATGCAGGTCTAGTAGTTCTGTGAAACTTGCATTAACCAAAGCTGAGAGAACTAAGAGGCAGTGCATCCTAATGGTTAGAGAACAAAGCGTTGAACCTGGACATGAAAGGGCTGACTCTCATGTAATGCTTTGTGAGCCCTGAGACCCCAAACCTTTACTGAATGTCTGACCAGATGCTGGCCCGGTGGCATGGGAGGCTGTGGCACTGGATGCCTTACCTCCTGCCACGTCGGCGAACTGGATTCAGAAACAGACCAGGGTCACTTGGGGGTGAGCCAGGAGAAGGAGGCTCATGCAGCCATAGATGGCACTCCACCTTAAGGGAGGGGGACAGTGTATTCTGCTGTTTGGCTACCACCCAATGCAGGCTAGGTGGCGCAGCATGCAGCCGCTTCTTTTAGGGCAGAGTGCAGGCATATGTGTATGCATCGCATCTTCATGCTTCACTGACCTCAGGGATGGGGAAGAAAACCAGGGAAGATTGGGGCTGTGCAACAGGAAGCCCCATTCACCTGCTCAGTGCCTGCCAGATCCGCACTCCTGGTGGGGTGGACAGCCCCCCTCCCCCCACACACACACACTTTGGGCCCTACCATGGGGGCAAGCCATGGAATAATTCTGAAGCAGGTGAGTCCTGGGGGGAGATGCTGGCTGGTTGGGGAGGTGAACATGTCTGAGAGCCCAGCCAGCACTCTGGGACAAGAAACCACTCTATGGGGAACAGAACAAAGAATGACAAAGGTCCAGCAGCGCAGTATTATTTTGGCTACAATATACTCGAGATGCAAAGCTAGTCCCCTGAATGTGCTTGTACCCCAAACTTGGGGACTCTGTCAGGCACTACGTAAATGTGCCCAACACCAGTGCCCTACTGGGGTAGGCAGTGGAGATACTTTTTTTTGTTTGTTTTTTCACCTTAATAAATCTATTCTTTGTGCTGCAGGTGGGAACAGAGAGAGCTGCCAAATGGAAGGGTCTACTATGTTGACCATAACAACAAGACCACCACATGGGAGAGACCCCTTCCTCCAGGGTAAGACTGATGTGAAAATGTAATGAGTTTTGTCAGCCTGCACTGTGAGGTTGAAAGTCACATTAGTTCAGACTGCTGTTGTACTGAAGGAGACCCTACATCAACTCAGGCAGGGGCATACATGTGACCCTCTGTGTCTACTGTAGGTGCCAGCGTGATGCACTAATGTTGTGTACTAGACTCGTACCTCTCAACCTCTCAGCTTTAAACTGCACTGGCCTTTAAAATTCAGAGCAAATGGTCAAAATGTGTAGCACTTTCTTATGTTAAAGAATAATCTAAGAATAGTAGTCCCCATGTTTTCAGTGCTAAGGAATGTTTCTATCAATTTAGTCCAGCGTTTTAATAGTTTTTGTGTGCAGAAGTAGCGCTAATATTATGAGGAACAGCAGTAAACCTTCTGCAGAACAAGGGTAAATTTGAGTGTAAAAATCATAGCGCTATGCGAAAATCATGGCAGTTTAGGAGAGGTATGCTTAGACTGACAAGATGATAAGGGGAAAGGTAAGGGGGAAATTGTTTAACTAGGAAAGGCACACTAAGCCAAAGCTTGTTTCCAGGTGCGACCTGAGAGCAAAAGGAAGTTAAGTAACTTGCTCAGGGTCACATAATATGTATGTGGGTGTTGTGAGATTCAAACCCAAGTTTGCAGCTCAGTGCCCTAAACCTCAGTGCTATCCTGCCCTGCTCCTTGCAGAGGAACGGAGTTAGTCTGTCTTTTACGTTGTTCACCCTTGTAACAATTTAGTTTGAATATGCATTGTTGAACATCTGATCAGGCCATGTGAAACTTTCATTTATTTAGTTTTTGTTGACTGGGTAAGTGCACTAGACAAAAACATTGCCTATTAGGCCGGCTTGGTGTGGCTGAGGCACTGGACGCCTTGCCTTGTGCTATGCCAGCGACCTGTGTTTGGGACTGAGCATGGGTCACCAGGGGTTGGCAGGGTTGGAGAAGGATTGAGCATCTGAAGGACTTCTGTCCTTCTCTGGGGAGGGGGGAATGTCAGTGGTCGGTGCTCGACTGGCCCCCAGTGGAGACTGGGGGAGCAGTGTGTCGATGCTGCAGAAGAGGGGCGGAGATGGGGCAGGCACATGGAGGAGTGCATCGGGCATGTGTTCGCTCCCTCCACTAGCATCATTGCACACCCTTCCCCACAGGGGAGAAAACCAGAAAAATCGCTTGGCAGCATGAAGGCTGCCCCAACGGCGCCGCCACGGATGTTCCCAAGTTGGCTCCCTCCTTGGACCATCCTCCAGGTCTCCTCAGTGGTGGGGTGAGTACCCACTGTGATGTGGCCTGGAAGGACTGTGGCAGGGAGGTCTGAGCTCTGGCCGTGGCCGGGGAGGCCGCCTTGAAGGCTGGCTGGAAGGGGGGGAACCAAAGGCACAACCCCCCCCAAGCAGGGGACATAGGAAAATGGAAAGTAAAAAAAGAACATTGCCTATTTTGAGGCACAACTCAGGAGGTTACAGAGCTGTAGGACAACATTAGAGCAAACAACAAGTCAGCAGAGAACACTACAGTTTACAGGAGCAGTGGGTTACAATGCATAACTAACATACTGAACATTGTAGGATACAGTGAGTATAATTAAACACTGGTGAAACAGTCAAGAGAATTAGCGAATATAATTGTTCAGCCTGGAGGTTCGGAGGTAGGGGGCGCATATTACAATGAAAAATTAAGAAGTTTGAAGCCAGTGTAAATAAAAGACAGTGGGAACAAATAAGACAGAGCAGTGGTACCAGTGAGATATAGATTTAGTTCAGCCCTGGCCTTCTGCATCTGCGGGTTCACCGGGTCTCTTTGACAGTTTATTTAGGGTCACAGTACTTTTCTTTGCCACAGAGTTGACCTCATTGCTAGAGGCAGTAAACAAAAGGTGTGCATTAGATGGCTTCACCCTGAGGTGGCTCATCCTAAATTGGGTTTGAAGAGGTAAGACACAGCCAACCGGCTGGTGCTGAGGGTTGAGGTGCTGGATACCACACTGGTGACCTGGGTTCGGGAACAAGCCCGGGTTGGCAGGGGAGGACTAGGATGAAGCATCCTCCGACTGCTCTTCTTGTCCTGGGGAGGACTGGGGCACACTCATCGTGTGGTAGCGACCTCTGGGGATGCCCGGGGATACTGCCTAACATGGTGAGAATTGGGGAGGGGCGCGGCAGACATTGCATGTCCACGCCCCAGAGGGCATTAACAGGAGGAAAAAGGGCTGGGCACGAACGAGCAACTTGATGGCCACGCCCTGAGCTGCTTAGAAGACTTGTGCGGAATCCCGTCAGGGAGGGTCCGGGCTGTCCTGGCTGCGAGTGGCATTGGGGGGGGGGGCCCTCCAGCAGGATGGCAAGACGGCCATCCTGGATCTTCCTGGGTGCTGTTTGAGCTACCCAGCTCTCCGGCCGGCCAGGGCTGGTGGCTGGATGCCCCATGCTGGTACACGTGCTGCAGCAAGGTGAAAATAGCAGCCATGATAAAAAAAAAAGAGGTAAGACACTATCAACAATCTGCTGGAACCGGACACTGTCATGTAAATCCCACTCCTCTGTGATTCTCAGCTTCCATTCCTTGTATTTCGTAGCCTTCCCAGTACAGTCCTGGAACTTAAATGTACTCAACAAGCATGTGATGTGAAATGGACTCCCTTTTAATCTTCTGCAAAAGGGTGGGGAGGGTCTGCAGTAAATTACATCAGGAGGAAGAGATTTAGCTCAGTAACTCACCTGACATGATTCTTCTTCACTACCCTTCCCCTCCCACCACACACACACACACACACACACACACTTAGTAACAGTCTTATTCTTTCAGGCTAGCAGCTGCTTCCAGATTCTTTAAAAGGAGTGTTAAAGAAACTGAAGGTGAGAGGTAGGATGTGACAGATTCAGTTATTGGTTAAGGGACCAAACTGTGAAAATGGAAGCTTAGGTTTGAATCCCACAACTGCCACTTATTCAGTGTGTGAACATGAGCAAGTCAGTCTATCTCTGGGGTGTTTGAGCCTCCTTGCGTAATGAAAATGGCAACAATATTTTCCCTCCCCCCCATCTCCTGTATTTAAAAATTGTTAGAAAGACAGCTTGTATGAAAGGCACTACAGCATAAAAAAATTCATTAAACCCAAAGAGCAGCCGACCAGGAAACTATTTGCCACATATTTTACTGTACTCAGCCGAACATAGAAACATGGAAGTTGACAGCAGATAAGGACCACAAGGCCCATCCAGTCTGCCCGTTTTTTTTCTAACTTATGAATGTGTCATAGGCCTTTACTCTGTCATTGGCCTATTTATTCATACTCATCTGTATTGCTCTCTTATGCCTATCTCATGCCTGTTTGAAGCCCTGCACTGTATTCATATCCACCACTTCCTAAGGTAGGCTGTTCCATGCATCCACCACCTTTTCTGTGAAAAAAAACTTCCTCACATTACCCCTTAATCGGCCTTCCTCTAATCTCATGCTGTGTCCTCTTGTCCTGCTATTTTTCTTATATTGAAACATGTTAGACTCGTTCACCTTGTTAATGCCCTTAAGGTGTTTGAATGTTTCGATCACATCACCTCTCTCTCTCCTTTGCTCTAGGGTATACTGTACATATTGAGCTCCGTTAATCTGTCCTCATATGTTTTCTGATGCAGTCCCTGTACCATTTTGGTTGCCCTTCTCCAGACTGCCTCCATTTTGTTAATGTCCTTTTGAAGGTGCGGCCTCCAGTACTGCACGCAGTACTCCAGATGGGGCCTACCTGTGTATTGTAAAGAGGGATTATTACCTCCCTCTTACGACTTGTGATACCCTTACTAATACACCCCAACATCCCCCTAGCCTTACCTACTACTTTAGTGGTCTGCTTGGATGATTTCAGGTCATCTGTGATGATGATGCCCAAGTCTCTTTCTTCCCTTGTGAGTGCCAGGAACTCCCCTCCCAACCTATAGGTGGCTTCAGGATTTCTCTTCCCTATGTGCATGATCTTGCACTTTTTTGTGTTAAACCCCATTTGCCACTCTTCTGACCATTTTGCCAGTTTATCCAGATCTTTTCTCGTTCTGCCCACCCCATCTGGATCATCTATCTGTTGCAGATCTTGTTGTCATCTGCAAACAGACCAACCTTACCCACCAGTCCATCTGCAATGTCACTAATGAAGATATTGAAGAGGACTGGCCCCAGGACTGATCCCTGAGGTACCCCACTTGTGACTTGCATCTCTTTTGACTGTATACCGTTTACCACCACTTTCTGTTTTCTGCCCATCAACCAGTTTGCCACCCAGTTTACTTCTGACCCACCCAAAGCCTACCCATCTTATTAATCAATCTTTTATGTGGAACAGTATCAGAAGCTTTGCTGAAGTCAAGGTAGGTGACATCATCTGCACCCCCTTGGTCCACCACTCTGGTTACCCAGTCAGAGAAATCTATGAGATTAGTTTGACAGGACCTTCCTGTTGTAAACCCATGCTGTCTTGGATCCTGTGCTCCAGGTATTGCACTATCACTTCCTTAAGGAGTGCCTCTATAATCTTGCCCACTACTGAGGTAAGACTGACTGGTCTGTAGTTTCCAGCCTCGTCCCTGCTACTACTCTTGTGGAGCGGGATCACATGAGCCCTTCTCCAGTCTTCTGGGACCTCTCCTGTGGTCGGAAACTCACTAAACAGTTCTGATAATGGCTGTGCTAGTTCCACCCTTAGCTCCTTTAGTACCCTGGGATGTATGCCATCCGGTCCCATTGCCTTGTTCACCCTGAGGTTAGCAAGCTCTTGTAGGACCCTTTCCTTTGTGAAGGGACTTGTGCACACCTCCCTCCCCCCTGTGCCCATGGTGCTGAGCTGTGTGCCCTGCCCTACCATCTCCTCAGTAAATACTGAGCAGATGTATCGATTTAGGATATGTGCTTTTCGTTGGTTCTCCGCACACATTCCCCCTTACCCCCTTTCATCTTAGCAATACCCCCTCTGGACTTTCTCCTTCCACTAATGTATGTATAGAAAGTCTTGTCCCCTTGCGTTTGTGCTAGTGTTTCCTCGGTTTGGGCCTTTCAAACAACATGAAGTCTTGCTATATTATAGACATTAGCAGTTTGTTCCAGCTCTAGAACTGCCCTGGAGTGAAATGGTTAAAACCATTCCAAAATAGAATTTTGGCACGAGAGCAGCTCTATCTGTGTCATTTCAAACTTGAACTGTCAGATTCTTTACTCCGCCTCAGTGAACAGTCGCTCCGGAGATTTCTCCTTCTGCTCGGTTCATTTCTCAGTTTAAAAGTGTTTTCTCGGTTGGATTTAACCGAGAATAGTTTATTTTAACCGCAAAACCGTTCGGTTCAAGCTCTATCTGTGGTAACCGTAAGTAAATGAAGGTTTTGTCTGTGTGGAACTTGTAAGTTATCGGTTCGGTTTTGAACCGATCAGTGGGTTTAAAACTCATTTTAAAGTTACTATTTTAGAGTGCGGTTCCCGGTTCTTATCGGTTCTAAAAAAAACGGATTTATTACGTTTTTTTCCAATACCCGTGACACGGTTAGGAACCAGTAAGGGTGTCTTGCCTGGCACTGCCGTTAAAAGGGCAAGTTTTTGGTTAGGCTGGCATTATGTCTGAGAAACCCAAAAGAAAACCCGGGCCCACTGGGTTTCAACACTGTGATGTTTGTGGGAAGTCTTTGCCAAGGCTGACCCACACACCACATGTGTTTATTGTCTGGGGTTTGACCACCTCCAGTCAGACTGCCAGGTATGTAAGAATTTCCCTGCAGCCACCCTGGAAAAAGATTGGGCAGGCTCAGGAGCGAGAGGCCAAAAGTCCGCTGACCCGATGGCCAGCCCGGTTCGGTGCCAACCGAACCAGAGGGAGTGCCTCTGACCAGGGCCAGACTTCTCGGCAAAGAAAAGCTGGTTCTGAGGAACCAATTCCAGTAAAGAAAACAAGAAAATCAGCAGGTCTGGAGTCCAAAATTCTTCTCCAACTGCTGCAGAGATAGCAAAGCCATACAAATTGTCCAGTCACTGTCTCAGGGTCCGTCCGAACCACCACTATCTGGTAAAAGGTCGGTTCGTCCGGTCCCAGTGGTTCAGGATTATGATATTGAGGAATTTTATGAACCAGAGGAGGGGAGGAGGATTATGAACAGTATGAATGTGGCTGGGAAGGTTTGGGTGTGCCATTGAACGGACATCTCCCCAGACAGACCTTTAGAATCTCCCTATGCTGTCTGAGTCCCCATCTCATTTTATGTTTTATAAAAAGTTGCTGAAACCCTCCAGCTTCCTTTAGAAGAGGCTGTGGATGAGCAAGAGGAGCCTGATTTTGTAGAAATGATGGATATTCCAGAGTCTAGAGATTGTCTATTCCTTTACATAAGTCTTTTAGGAAACAAACAATTAAAATTTTAAAAGCTGCTAATTCTGTGCCTCCTGTAGATAAAAGATGGACAGAAGGTACATTGTCAGGCCCTGATACAGAATTCTTTTCAGCAATGCAGTCATGTTAGGTAGTTCAGGCTGCTGCCTGTGATAAAGCTAATATTTCTTGGCTTCACATCCTCCTGACAAGGATTCCAGGAAGATTGATGCCATGGCAAAAACAGTATATGGCAGCCTCTCTGGGACTCAGGCAAGCAAATTATATGGCTTATGTAGCTAGGTATCAGAAATCTAGATGGGATACTGTTATGCATTGGCCAAGCAGGCCTATGGCCAGCTGGCTAGTGAACTAGAACAGGTGGCTGCTGATGGCATTGAAGCCTCTAGGTTCAGTTTCATGCTGCTGTGGATGTTAATGATGTTTCCTCTAGGGTCATGGCCACATCTGTAGCTTTTGTAGGTTGGCCTGGCTCAGGTGTATAGTTTGTCACAGGATACCCAGACTAAGGCTATGGATTTTCCTGTGGTGGGAAATTCTCTGTTTGGAGAGCAGACAGAGAATTACATGAAGAAGATGGATGAATATGACTACTTACAAGAGTGCCCAGGCTAAGGAGCGGCAAGCCACTCCTCAAAGGCATGCCCCCAGGGGTAGGGGTAGGCCTTTTCACAGGCCTTTCTACCAGACTCAGGCCTCCTCTGCCTATGCTCAGAGGGGCTTCTTCAGAGGCAGGGGCAGACGAGGGGTGGGCAGACCTGCTCCCACCCCAGCCTAAAGCTCCCTGGAAACAGGCACCTTGATGGGAGCTCAGGCCGATTCTCCTGTACCAGTGGGGGGCAGGCTGGCTTACTTCAGTCAGAATTGGCTTCTTTAACTCAGACAAGTGGGTTCTGGAAGTAGGGCCAGGGTCTGGTTCTCAGCTTCAAAAGTTTCCAAGTTGAGAAGCAGACTTTTCTACCTGCAAGTGCTTCAGAGACCCTCGCTCTGGAAACAGAGGTCTCATCCCTGTTAGCTCTCAGAGCAGTAGAAAGGGTTCCCTCCTGCATCAGGGCAGGGGTCTGTATTCCAGATACTTCCTTACCCCAAAAAGACAGGAGAATGGCCCCATTTTAGATCTCAGATATCTGAACAAGCATCTTTTGAAACCAAAGTTCAAAATGGTAACTCTGGCAATGATTTTACCTTCCCTAAGGCCAAGGGACTGGCTAGCCTTCCTGGACCTCAAGGATGCCTATTTCCATGTCCTAATCAGAAGATCCCATCGAAAGTACCTCAGATTCAACTGCCCTCAGGTCATTACCAGTTCAGAGCAATGCCCTTGGCCTTACCTCTGCTCCAAGGGTATTCACAAAGTGTCTAGCAGTGGCAGTGGCCCACTTAAGGAGGCAGAGGATTGCTGTTTTTCCTTATCTAGACGACTGGCTCATTGTAGCCAGTCCCCAGAACAGGTAAAATCTCACCTGCAGGTCACCCAGCAGCTTCTCACCTTCCTGGGTTTTCTGCTAAACCTACCAAAGTCGGTTCTGGAACCAGTCCAGGTACTCACCTTTATAGGGCAGAATTGGACACAAAGCTAGCCAGAGCCTTTCTTCCCCAGAAAGGTAAGGAATTTAGTGGCTCTGGCCTCTCCTTCACTCTGCAGGTCTCTCGACTAGCAAGACACTTTCTGCAGCTCCAGGGGCACATGGCTGCATCCACAGCTGTTGTGCAGGGAGCCAGATTTCAGATGAGAGACATTCAGTTTCACTGAGAACCTTTTGGTCTCAGAGAAGAGACCCCCTTCCAAGTTGGTCCCAGTGACTCGAACCTTGATCCTAGCTCTCCAGTGGTGGCAGGATCAGAGCAATTAAGAGCGGGGGTCCCCTCATTTCCCTTTCTCACGACTTGACTCTCACTACAGATGCTTCCCTTCTGGGTTGGGAGCCCACATGGGCGACCTTTCCACTAGGAGTTTGGTCCCCAGGGATCTCTGCTCCACATCAATTTGCTGGAACTCAGAGCTGTCTTTTAGCTCTTCAAGCTTTTCTGCATCTGTCCACGCACAAGGTGATACAAGTCAGAACAGACAACACCACAGCAATGTGGTACATCAGCAAACAGGGGGCACTCGGTCTTTGGCCTTGTGCACCGAGGCAATGATTGTGGTCTCTGGCCTATTCCCTGAACACTTCCCTCATAGCAGTTCATCTTCCAGGGAAGGACAATGTCCTAGCGGATGCCCTCAGCAGGATTTCCCAGGGCCATCACAATGGTCCCTGGATCCTCAAGTGCTGGGGATAGTTTTTGCCAGGTGGGCATCCCTCAGATAGATCTTTTGCAGCCCCAGACAATCACAGACTTCCTCTGTTCTGTTGCAGGCCTCCAGTGCTGGGCTCAGTTCCCTGGATGCCCTTCTTCTGGATTGGGAGGAAGTTCCTCTATGCTTTCCCCGTCCTCTCTATTCAAGTACTAGTCAAATCAGATCTCAGCCTCATGAGGTGATTCTGATTGCCCCGATTGGGCCAGGCAGCCCTGGTACCCA
Organism: Neoceratodus forsteri; assembly: GCA_016271365.2. Classification (NCBI taxonomy): domain Eukaryota; kingdom Metazoa; phylum Chordata; order Ceratodontiformes; family Ceratodontidae; genus Neoceratodus; species Neoceratodus forsteri. Next base: position 1,009,556,697 of record CM028130.1, on the reverse strand, counting down.
CTCCTTCTGTCTCTGACAGTCCATCTTCCCTGTGCCTCCCCAGGAATCACAATCTGTTGACTTGTGCCCAGGAAGGGTTTGGTATCCGGACCTCAATCCCTCAACCTCAAGGCCTGGCTCTTGAGGAGTTAGAGTTGCTGATTTACACCTCCTCAGGGTGTTCTTGAGATCCCAAAGGCTTCCAGAAAGCCTTCCACTAGGGCTACTTATAGTTCTAAATGGAAAAGGTTTTCCATTTGGTGTGCTGGGAAAATATTCTCAGAATCTGCTGGAATTGCCCATTTTGTTAGATTACATGGTACATCTTAATTCTTGGGTCTCAGACCAGCTACCCTGAGAGTTCATTTGGCAGCTGTGTCTGCTTTTGTGTCAGCAGGAAAGTCATCCCCTCTTTCCTCTCATCCTGTGTTTTCCAAGTTTTTCAAGGATTACTCCATACTAATCCTCCTTTGGGAACCGGCCCTGCTTGGGACCTTAATGTTTGCATTGCCAGTTAATGCAACCCCCTTTTGAACCTCTGTCTTCTGCAGAGCTTAAGTACCTAATTTGGAAAACTGTTTTTCTAGTGGCTATCACTTCTGCCAGACGCATAAGTGAATTGCAAGCCTTGTCAGTGGAGACTGACTTTCTTTCTTTCCACAGGGATAAGGTAGTCCTTAGGACTAATAGGACGTTTTTGCCTAAGGTGGTTTCAGATTTCCATCTTAATCAATCTATCTCCCTTCCAGTATTTTTCACTGATCACTCCTCTTCGGGTGAGAGAAGGTTGCACAGCCTGGATGTTAAGAGAGCTCTTAGTTATTATATAGAGCGTACCAAAGGTCACAGGTTCGAATCCCTCCAACTTTTCCTTACCTATGGTGAAGTTGGGAAAGGCATACCTGCCACTAAGAGATCAATAGCCAGGTGGATTGTCTCTTGTATCCAATTTTGTTATCAGAAAGTGGGCAGAGCCCCCGGTTTGAGGGCTCATTCTACCAGGGGTGCAGCTGCGTCTCTAGCTGCTGCCAGAGATATCCCTTTATTAGAGATTTGCCAGGCTGCTACTTGGAAAATGGTACACACTTTTACCGAGCATTACTCCTGGATGTCCAGGCCAGAGAGATGCTCGCTTTAGCACAACTGTTCTTCAGAGCCTATTCCTAAGTAGGTTCTGCCCTCCTCCATGGAGGTACTGCTGTGTATTTTGCTAATGTCTATAATATAGCAAGACTTCATGTTGTTTGAAGAAAAATTACTCACCTTAGTAATGTTGTTTCTTCTAATGGAGTCTTGTATATTATAGACCTCCCCAACCTGCCCTCTCAGGAACCTCTACTTGGTGGGGGTGCGGCAACTTAGTGTGGCACTACTTATGTCCTGTTAGCATTTTGTCCCCTTGGGACTTTGGGGGTGTATGGTAGCGGTGTGTGTTTTATTGTACTTATGTTCCATTTTCATATTATTAGAATGGTGTTAGTATTTCTGGTCCCCTGACTTGAGTCTTGGGTGTTGGGACCATCAATGGTTGTTATTATTTAGGTAGCCATTTGGCTAGTGTAGGTTACAGCTTCCACACAGACCTTAGTGAGTTTGGCTCGTAAAGATCTGACAGTTCAAGTTTGAAATGACACAGATAGAGCTGCTCTCGTGCCAAAATTCTATTTTGGAATGGTTTTAACCATTTCACTCCGGGGCAGTTCTAGAGCTGGAACAAACTGCTAATGTCTATAATATAGCAAGACTCCATTAGAAGAAACAACATTACTAAGGTGAGTAATTTTTTCTTGCCTGCCGTACTGCCTTCCCTGCTTCCCTTAGGGAAGTTTGGTATGCCTCCCTATCTTCGTCCCTCTGCCTTCACTTATATTTCCTGAAGGCCAGTCTTTTGGCTCTGACCTTTTCTGCTACTGTTTTTGAGAACCAAAGTGGCTTCCTCCTCCTTTTGCTCTTGCCTTTCTCCCTAACATAATGGAATTTTGCTTCAAGTATTGCATCCTTAATGCTTACCCACTTCACCTGTATTTCTTCTTGCCAGGGCTTGCTTAACTCTGTTGGCCATCTTATCAAAGTCAGCTCCTCTGAAGTCCCATATTTTTGCATTGGAATGGGATGATTTAGTTCTAGTGGCCAAATTGAACCATACCATGTGATGGTCACTGGCCCCCAGGTGACTTTCTACCTGGAGTTCTGTGATCCTTTCTCTGTTAGTCATTACTAGACCTAGCATAGCCCTGTCTCTTGTGGGTTGTTGTACCAGTTGTTTGAGGCCCTCCCCCAGCAGGGAATCCACTATGTGTCTAGTTCTGATGGATGTTCCTGCTGGTATTGACCAATCTGTATCTGTCATGTTGAAGTCTCCCATTATCAGAACCTCCCCTTTAGCTGTCATCTTTTGTATATCTTCTAACAGTAATGTGTTTATGCCTTCTCCCTGGTCTGGAGGTGTGTAGACAACCCCAGTTCATGTGGCTATCCCATTTCCTGTTTCCAGGGTGACCCACAATTCTTCTGGCTCCTTATGTGTATTCTGAATTTCATGGAGATAGGAGAAACTCTTTGGGGGCAAGGAAGAGCATTCCCATCTCAAGTAAAACTTTGAAGGATTGACCAGCTCTGTAGTGTCACACTGTCGAGCAGAAGTTAAATTGGGCAGGAACTCAGTTACACCTCCTCTGACACATTTCTCCACTGAATACCATGGACACTACAAAGGTGGTCAATCCTTCTAAGTTTTACTTGAGATAGGAATGCTCTTCCTTGCCCTGCAGCCTTCTGGCATTGGGGTGTGGGACTTCAGACTGTCACTAATAATAATCGTTGGGTCCCTTTCTTCCATTGTCTGCACCTCCCTCACCCCCACCCTGTTTTTGGATTTCTTTTATCTATATGTATGACTTTACACTGTTTGGCGTTACATTTGAGTTGCCATATCTTGGACCACTTCTCCCGTCTGTCCAGGTCCATTTTTATTCCCCATACCTCCCCCCCCCGCATCCACCCTGCCACCAATTTTGATATCATCTACTCCAGTTGTGCCCGGGATTCCTTCTCCTGTATTACAGCTGAATATATTGAAAAGGACTGGTCTCAGGAGCAACCCCTGTGGTACCCACTGCTGACCTCTCAGTTTCCTAAATATTCCCCATTCACAACTACCCTCCGAGTTCTTCCCCCAGCCAGTTGTCACCAATCCCCATGTCCCTTAGCTTTTTCTCCAATCTCCTATGGGCACTTAGTCAAAGGCAGTATAATATATCAACTGCTTGGCCCTTACCGACTGCCTTTCTGACCCAATCAGAGAAATCTGTCAAGTTTGCCTTGCATGATCTGCTTGGCACAAACCAATGCTGCTACTTGCCCTGGAGGGTGCTGACCTCCATCTATTCCACTTTATGCTCTTATAATGTTTTCTAGTAGTTTCCTCAGGAACAAAGTCAGACAGACCAGTCAGTAGCTTCCTGAGTCCTCTCTTCTCTCACTCTTGTGGAGTGGGACCACATTGGCCTCCCTCCAGTATGCTGGAACCACCCCTATTTCTGTGGAGCTGTTTGAGAGGTCAGAGAGCAGGGCAACGTCTCTTACTGCCCTAGGTTTCAGACCAGTCTGAGCTTGGGTCCACCTTCAGGGTCCCAAGCCCCTTCTGTACCCTTCACACTTTTATCCCTCCAATCTCTGATCCATGTCCCCCTCCCCCCTGGCTAGAATCCCACGCACGGGGAGCAGTCCCTCCTCCTCCACCTTCGTGATGACTGAGCAGAAGTATTCATTTAGAATACCTGCCTTCTTACCATCTTTCTCCATTTTCCCACTGTCGTTCAATCTGATGATTCCCCCTTTTGTCCTCTGCTGTTCTTTGATATAGTGGAAGAATGTTTTGTCACTGTCCTTTATGCCCTCTGCTATTTTCAGCTCGACCTCTGCTTTTGCTTTTCTTACTACTCTGTTAGCCTCCCATGCCTTTCCACATAGAGTTCTCTATTTCCCATTTGCTGGGCCCCCTTTTACAGTACTCTCTAAAAGCTGCTCTCTTAATCCTTTTTTGCTTCTGCCACTTACCTTGCATGCTACTCCTTAGCTTGTGACTGAATGTTGTGTCTAGCAGGAAAAAGGCTCTGAGCAGTACAGTCTCCCCCTTTGTGACTGCTCATTTCCTACCCCAGTGCTTTGTCCGTATTGTCTGCCTGCTTTGGGGGCCTGTATATCACTCCCACCCTAATGGCCTTCCCCGTCACTAACTATAGCCATACCAATTCCACCTCACTGTCCCCTGTGACAGGGTTGACTAAGACCCTGTCCCATTTGTTATGCATAAAGAGTTAAACGCAAGGACCAGTTCTATCCTCTCCTTTTCTGTCTGTCTGGTTGTGCAACCAAGTGATCTACTTCGAGTATGAGCTCTTGCAGCATGCAGCAACCATAAGGACTAAGCCGCCAGGTGCCAGGAATCCATGGAAAACTTCTAGCTGGCAGACTTCAGTGGGGCCACCCCTGACATCGGCCCGTGGTATAAAAGGGCGATCTCCAGCCCCACCTCAGTTCTTTTCCCAATGTCGACTCGTTCGCATTGGCTCCACGGACGCCTACTGCTACATTTGACCACCATTACGCATTTACCCACATTTATTTTACATTTTCAAAAAATGTTTATTTTTTTCCTTTTTTTTCCTGCATGTCTTCATCACCGACCTCAGTTGAGCAGCGCAAGTTAAATGTGCATGCGGCAAGCAGCTCCCATCGAAAGACGGCCATGTGGCCCGTCTTTTTTGCCTGGGCCTAAACCACGACACAGTGGGTTGCCAGCACTGCCAGAGCTTTAATCAAAGAACTAGGCTTTGCCGCCAGAAGGCCCTTAAAGCCCACCTTCTAGAGAAGCAACTTGTGCCATGCAGAAGCAATCTTGGGGGGAAAGTCCTTCTTCCTCTTCCTCCATTTTGGGGAGCCTCAGCATCGTCCACGACTCACCGGGAGAGGAAGGCTTCAAGGAAATACAAATCCTGGAACAAGGAGAAGATCCGGACATGCTCCCACTCACGGTCTCCCCATAAGAAGAAGATGGCCTCTGGTTCCTCCTCTCATGGGGGGATCGGACTGTCCTACCCGGCCTGCCCTCGCCTGCTCTGCGCAGCCGACAGACAAACCTCCCGCTTTAGTCCTGACATCAGACAGAGGTTAGTCAGGGTCCAGGACTACAGTCTTGGCCCTGCAGCCCCCAAAAGGTAAAGCCCTCCCTAAGTCCATATGCTCTTCCTCAGGTGGCGGGGCTGGTACCTCTTCGGGCAGCAGGGCGGCACCCATCATCCTCCCAGCCCCAGTGTCAGCTAGGGCCTCTACATCTTCGAACAAGGGCCACCAATGCCAGGAGCATGTGTCTGCCTCAGTGGCCTCTGCAGCACCTGTGCCCCACCCTATAGAGATGCATCTGTGGGCTCCAGGTAAGCCGGCATCGGCCGCGTCCAAAGGACTGGCGTCAGCAAATGCCTGCTACTCTGATGCTCGAGAACTCGGCATTGAACCCGGGGACCCCCAGTCGTTGCTGGCTTCTCCAGCATCGCCGGGGGACATGCATGCCTCCCCCACACCACTGACAGAAGACCTGATGCCCATGGTCCCTAATCCTAAGAACCAGATGTCTGATGCCAGCTGGTTCACAGCCTCAGGCGCCTGCTGGCCTCTCAGGTTCTCAGATCCCTTTTAGCGAGTTGAGGGACCTCTTCCGTTTCTTTTGGAATGAGATCAAGGGGGACCTTCTCCCACCTATGCCTTCTGAGTCAGTCATAGTTGAACCTGAGTCGGAGCCTAGGGAGCCTATCCCTCATCCTAAAAGCCTTTCCCCATGCTCTGATGGCGAGCGCAAGAGCCGATCCAAGCACAGGGACCGTTGCCACAGATATTAGTCTTCTGAGTTGTCATGCCGACGTTGGCATCGCTCCACAAGCGGGTGTTGGCATGAGTCCTCCTCCTCTTCCTCTAGTTTGGAGGATTCGAGCCGCAGCTCATCTTCTTCCTCCTCCAGAGCCTCTGTGCCCAGGGATCGTCGCCCCATGCCAGATAACTGGGATACCCCAGATCCCCTCCTGAAGATCCATCATTCATGGACGTTATGGGGCACATCTAGAGCATCAGTGACTGGGAGACGGGGACCTGGATCCCGAAAGGCGCAGACTGGCCAAGTACCTGCGCCAGAAGGAACCAAAGCCCTTAGTGGTACACCCGCTGATGGATACCATCCAAGACCTTACTAGGTTAACCTGGAAGCATCCCTCATCTTCATCAGCAGTATCAAAGAAGTCAGGCAGGCTGTATAAGGCACCCAGAGATGAGCCTTTTCTTGCGGAACATCCAGTGTCCTACTCCATGGTCATAACCCAGGGTTTTATTTAACTCTAAAAATTGATTAGCGTTTTGCTCATAAAAGTTCTAAAACACTGTGAAAATGCATAGCACTTGCCTCACTGTGTTTAACAAACATAGCACTTCTAGAAAACCTATATAAATGCTTTCTGTACAGTTAGTATTGTCCCAAGAAAAAAACTGCTAATCAGTTATTTAAAACCCTGATAACCACAGCCCATGACAGGTCAAAGAGGCCCAAACACCTCAGTAATCATCCTCCTGATCAAGAATCTAGGCATCTGGATCAGCTGGGCAAGAAGGTGTATACCTCCGCTACTTGCTCTATCAGATCCCTAAATGTTCTCATCCACATGGTGCAGTATCAAAATGCCTTGTGGGAAAAGAGCATGGAGTTAGCCCAGGCCCTGCCGTACACGCCACAGAAGACAAAACTCTTGGTCTTACTAAAAGCTAGCTCTGACATGGGCACACATATTTTGTGGGCCTCCTATTATACTGCTGATACGGCTACCAGAGCGGCCACCACTGGCGTCTGTATCCAACGTCACTCATGACTTCAGAGCTCAGGATTCAGCCAGGACTTCTGGCTGGAATCATGGACCTCCCTTTCAAGGGCTTTGTCCTCCTCTTCTGGGATGAGGCTGAGAAGCTCATCACTTGCTTCCAAGACTCTGGCAAGGCTATCTGGTCTATCCAGAAAATGTACAAGGCTAACCAAAAGCTATTTAAGAAACAGTCCTTTCAGAGAGCCTCTGGACAACAATCTTGGGACCAGCAGCAGCAGCAGCGAGGTGGTTATAAACGCAAGGCCACCTCTCAGACTCCTGGAGGTTCATCTTCCAGAGCCACCAAGTCCTCCCAGGCTGCTCTCCCCACTCTGGGAGCCTCAACCTGACTACTTGCCAGCCCCCTTCCCCCAGCAGAGACTCTGGGAGAGGCTGTGGGGGGTCACTTTCCCATTTATTTGGAGGGATGGAGCAAAATAACTACTGACCAATGGGTCCTTCAAATCATAGAGAGAAGACATACATTGGTGTTCCTGGAGAGGCCACCGGAAAACCCACCAGTGTCCTCCCACTTCCCCCAGCCACACATTGCCTTGATCGAAGAAGAAATTCAGGTGCTTCTTCAAAAGCGGGCCATAGAGCAAGTTCCCCCAAGTCAGAGGGGAAAGGGATTTTATTCCCATTTCTTCCTTGTACAGAAACAATGGGAGATCTTTGCCCTATTCTGGACCTCAGCCATCTGAACAAATATGTTGAGTACAAGAGGTTCAGAATGGTCACACTGCCAGGCTTACTTCCCCTTTTTCACCAAGGGGACTGGCTCTGCTCCCTGGACAGGCAGAATGCATACTTTCACATCCTGGTGTCCATGCCACACAGAAAGTACCCACGCTTCCACTTCCAGGGACACCATTACCAGTTCTGAGCCTTGCCATTGGCCCGTCCTTGGCTCCCAGTGTTTTCGCCAAGTGCCTAGTGGTGGTGGCTGCGGCCCTGAGGAGGAAAGGCCATTACATCTTTCATTACCTAGACGACTGGCTCCTGACAGCATCTACAAGGGCTCAGCTACTAGTAACTCTCCCAGGCACCTTTACTCTCTTCCAAGAACTGGGGATCACTCTGAACCTGTCGAAGTCATCCCCATGGCCCAACCATCATAGCGATTCTAGACATAGCACAGGGCAAGGCTTTTGTACCACCAGACCGAGCAGACTGCCTACAGTCTTGGGCTCAGAAGGTGTCCACATCCAAGCAAATCTCATCCAGGACATTCTTATGAATGTTAGGTCACATGGTGGCTGCCATACCAACCGTTCCCCTGGCTCACCTGCACTTGAGGGTGCCCCAGTAGACACTCAGGGTGCAGTGGGACCAACGCTCAGAGAACCTTGAACACCTGGTCTTGGGTCCGCAGCCCAGAGAGGAGCCCCTGCAGGAGACCCTAACCACGGATGCCTCGGGGCAGAGCTGGGGCACCCACTTAGCAGATTGGCAAACTCAGGGGACCTGGTCCTTTATAGAGTAGACCCTACATATCAATGTTCTAGAGATACGAGCGGTCCTCTGCGCCCTTCAGGCATTCCACATGGACCTTCATCCAGTCCCTTTTCTAGTCCAGACAGACAATATGTCGATGGTCTTTCACATCAACAAGTTGGGGGGGACTCACTTGTTTCCCCTCTGCTGGGCGGACGTGAGGGTCTGGTACTGGGCCTGGGAACATCACCCAGAGCTAGCCACCGTGCATGTTCCAGGCATCCAAAACATCTTGACCGACAGCCTAAGCAGGTCTCGGTCCAAAGCCCATAAATGGGAATTACTCCAGTCAGTCACAGAGCAGCTGTCCGACAGATGGGGATGACCAGAGTTGGAACGTTTTGCATCCCCACTCAACGTCTAACTGCCCAATTTCTGCTCTCTAGAGGGCCTGCTGTTTTGTGGTGAGATGCGTTGTCCCTCTGTTGGACAGGGAAGTTTTTCTACGCCTTCCCTCTACTCCAGAGGGTTCTTCTCAAGCTTCAGGTGGAGGGAGCAGAGAGGATTCTCATTGCTCATTACTGGTCTCATTAGATTTGGTTCCCACTACTACAGCAGTTAGCAGCAGAACCTCCAGTTCCCCTGCCTCTGAGCTCACACCTGCTCTTCCAGGACCAGGCTCTCTAGCCCACCCAGACCTCGGGAGGGGTAGAAATTCCAGGCCATGGTATAATCTGGGCTCTGTGTATGCCCCGAATATTGAAGACCCCCAGTTCTTCCAAAAGTTCACGCTCTAATTAATGAGATGGTTTGGACCTTGGGTTTTGGGGGGTGACTACAACTGTGTCCGAGATGGCATTCTGGATCGATCAAGCACAAACCCTATTCCTGTTTCTAAAAATGCGCGGGCTTTGGGGGCTCTGGAGGATGAGGTGGGAGTGGTAGATGCTTGGCGGCACCTTTACCTGTCAGGGAGAGACTATAGCTTCTGTTCACATGCCTACAGATGCGAGACTCAACAGAATGTTAGTCAGCTCATTGCTTCTCCTGGCCCTGCAGGGGGTGGTGTGCTCTCCCATCCCTCCCATCCTCCTCTCTGATCATGCTTCCTTGACTGTGGAGCTCTCACTTGGGGGGGGGTCCGGCCGGTGGGGAGGCAGTGGTGACTGGACCCCCTCCTGCTGAGGGATCAGAAGTACGTAGCCACAGTGAAGGAGAGCATTCAGGAATTCTTGTCCTTTAATGGGTGAGGGGATACATCCCATTGGACCAGGTGGGAGGCTCTTAAGGCCTTTTATCCGAGGCCAAACCATTTCATATGCGGCCCACAAGGCCCGCATCTCAGAAAGAGAAATAGAAGAGCTGCGATCTAAGATAGTCGTTCGAGCAGGCCTATAGGGCAAACCCCACTCAGGCCTTGTACTGTATAGTGCAAAAGCTAAGATGGCAGTACAGTGTCATCAGTAGTGCTCAGGTGGAGAGGGCCATTTTGCTTGCCCAAGCTGGCTCGTACTTTGAAGGAGACAGGGCCAGCAAATTCCTTGCCTGGTAGCTCCACAGGAGAGAAGGGGAGAGGGCGGTCCATCGTGTTCATAATTTGGCCGGATTGCTGGTGGACGATCCTGAGGTGGTTGGTGTGGCCATAAAGGTTTCCCCTTTAGTGGAGAAAATCGACTCCTTCCTGGATGGGTGTCACTTGAAAACTCTGGGTGGGGAACAGGCAGATGACCTCGAGACTCCACTGTGCAGAGAGGAGATTAGTGGAGCTATTAGGGCCCTAAGAGGAGGGAAGGCACCGGTGCCCGGTGGCCTCCCTGTGGATTTCTTAAGGTGTTTTCAGGATCTACTGCTAGATCCACTTGTGGATATGATCCGGAAAAGCTTGACAGTTGGTGAGCCCCCCCCACTCCCGGTCAGCCATCATAAATGTTCTCCCCAAGCCAGGTAAAGACCCTACTTGGTATGCATCTTATAGACCTATCTCCCTCCTTATGGCCAACTATAAAATCTTGGCCAAGGCTCTGGCTTCTAGACTGGATCTCCTACTCCCAAACATTATTCACCCAGACCAGACTGGGTTTGTTAAAGGTAGACAAGGGCAATATAACATTCAGAGAACTCTTAATATCATCTGTCATGGGGGGGGGGGGGGAGAAATCTCTGAAAAAGCATGAGCAGCAATTTTGGCATTGGATGCAGAGAAGGCATTTGACTAGGTGCAGTGGGGGTACTTCAGTATCAGTGGCTCAGTAGGTAGCACACTCGCCTCTGAGGCTGGGAGATCAGAGGGATGTGGGTTCAGTTCCCACATCTGGCACTTGGGTTAATATCCCAGTACTGACACTGTAGTGCAGCATGAGAGGGGTGCTGCACTTCTGAGGTGCCGTCTTTTGGGATGAGACATTAAACCGAGGTCCCATCTGCCTGGATTGGTGGTAGTTCAGGTGGATGTTAAAGATCCCATGGCACTTATCGAAAAGAGTAGGGGTGTTTTTATTATAATAAGAATCAATACACAAAAAGTGGTGCAAACTCATAAATGACAGAAAGGAAAGAAAAAAAACATCAAAGAAACATAATCAGGGAACAGATAAAAAAGGCTAACAATAGGTAAACTAAGCAAGAAACCAACAAGAATATTTTATAATAAACATGCAAACTAAACCCCCAAATCCTAACTGCTTATATTTTATAAGATGTGAAAGACCCCTCCACCACCGCCTAACCAAATGTGCTGAAAAAGTTTGCAATTCTTTAGAATAAACTTTTTGTAATTCATTAGATACATAAATAAAAAAGACTTGTCTTGATGTCTGTTTTTGGTACAGTACCCATTGGCACCGAATTTGCCATAAACAAAATCTCAACACTGCCAAAATAAGCCATACAGTCTGTTTTTCGTAGATACCAAATGAGGGAGGGAGATCACCAGTTATCAAAAACTGATAAGAAGGATTCAGTAACCAAGGTAATGACCAAGAGTTGGCCAAAAAAGACCATAGAGGAACTGTATTAGAACATTCTAAAAAAAAATTGTTCCATGGTTTCTTCCATGTTAATACATTGTTCATATGGACAACCTTTTTCTTCCTTCGCTTTGTATTTAGCCGTACCTCTAATATTTAGTTTACCGTACATAGTTAACCATTGAAATTCCCACATATAAGGGGGTAATCGTGGATTATTTAAATGATCCAGTGCAACTGGAGTCAAAGAAGGGGGCAATTTCGAAAGACTGGACCCGTGGGACATTGCAATTCCATTATAGACTTATATAAGGATTTGACTGAATTGTCGCAAATCTGAGATTTTTATTTCCATTTATATAATTTCTTAGCTAAAGGAATAAAATAGAGTGGCAGAGGGAAATGATAATTAATTTTGGGAGCCAAGTATGTCCAGGATTTTAAGTATCGACCAATACCTGCTCTAAACCATTGTTCATCATGCTTTGTTGAGGAAAGTAAAGAGAATTTCAAAGAGTTTGTACAATATAGTGAAAACCAAAAAAACACTGGGTCTATCATTCTCACACCCCCTTTGTTTTTTTCCAAGTATGTACACTACCGGTCAAAAGTTTTAGAACACCCCAATTTTTCCAGTTTTTATTGAAATTTACGCAGGTTAATGTCTCAATGTACTCTGAAATTAAAGCATAGAACAAATAATTGGAGATAAAAAAGAAATCATAGAATCATTTTGTTTAACAAAATTTAATCTAAATTTTTGACTCATCAAAGTAGCCACCTTTTGCAGATATACTGTAACTGCCGAACACACTCGTGGCATTCTTCCTACAACGGACATCAAATATTGTTTGGGAAGTTCTTCCCAACACTGTTGCAGAAGTTCCCACAAATGTGTTGCACTTATAGGTTGCTTTGCTTTCACCCTTCTGTCCAGTTCATCCCAAACCAGCTCGATGGGGTTTAAGTCTGGAGACTGTGCTGGCCATTCCATGATTTGAAGCCTACCATCTTGTTCTTTTCCTCGAAGGTAGTTCTGACATAGCCTGGAGGTATGTTTGGGTCATTATCTTGCTGTAAGATGAACCCCTGACCAACTAGGTGTAGACCAGAGGGTATTGCATGGCGCTGCAATGCTGCTGTGGTAGCCCTTTTGGTTCAGGGTGCCAGTCACTCTGTGCTGTTGTCCTGTGAGCTCTATCACGCAAGCTTTCATTGACTCTCAGAAACTTGTCTTCTGATTTTGTTGTGGCTTTGGGTCTGCTAGACCTCTTCCTGTCAGAATTTCCTCCAGTTTCCAAGTGCCTTTTGATGGTGTAGGAAAATGAACTCACTGAGACCTTGGCTTTCTTTGCAATTTCTCTACAGCAGTTTTTGCTAACCTAAACCTTTTTTTAACCTCTAGCAGTTTACCGCTTACCTTTGTACCATTTCAGGTTATTCACTGGACTTGAATTGCTTAAATTTCAATAAAAACTGGAAAATGGGGGTGTTCTAAAACTTTTGACCGGTAGTGTATACGCCCGTTTAATTGGGTTAAGCCGGTTACCCCACAAAAATTGAAAACAAAGACTATAAATCTTGGTCTCAAATTGGGAAGGCAACAGGTATATTACCGCAATATACTGTAGACAAGGGAGAAGAAACTTTCAGGAGATGCACCCTTTTAAGTTTACTAAACCGAAAACGTTTCCAACTATGAACTTTCCATTCCACTTTGTCCAAAACTAATAACCAATTTTCCGCTGGGAGGTTTTGAGGACCAAATAAAATTCCCAATATTTTAACCGGCTCTGGTAATAATGGAATTGGTGAACAAAGTACCATCCCCCTGTGACCGGACCCCATCTGTAATCCTTTTGATTTTTTATAATTGAGTTTAGCATTCGCTAAATTGGCATATATTCTAAATTCTTGAAGAAAGGAGTTAATGTGCTCCCCATGCTGAAAAAATAAACACACATCGTCGGCAAAAGCCTGTATCCGTGGTCTGGATTCAACACCAGGAATCCGAATACCCTCCCATAAATTTCTAAAATGGACTGCTGTAAGAAGGGGTTCAAGGGAAAAAATGTACAATAGTGGACTGAGGGGGCAACCTTGATGGACACCTGTGGGTAGTTTGATAGGGCTCCCCAATCTCCCCTTTATAACCGGGAATACCAATGTAGAATTGTACAAGCTTTCTATTACCTTCACCATTTGTAGGGGGATCCCAAAATAACCTAAGGTTAAAAAAAGGAACCTATGATGCACCCTATCAAATGCTTTCTCAGTCTAAAGAAACTAAACTACCCCCCAAACCTAATTCTGATAAATATTCGATCACATCCCTTATGACCGTCAAGATGGACTGTATTCTCCGATTAGGAAGGCCGCAGTGCTGCATTGGCGAAATGACTGTAGACCCTAGCCGTTTTAGTCTATTATTCAACAAAGTTGTAAAAATTTTATAGTCTGAGTTCAACAACGTTATAGGCCTCCAATTTTCAAATTGCCCCTTATCTCCGGATTTAAACAAATAAACTTGCAAGCCTTGGGTAAAATAGCTTGGGATTAAGTGATTATCTAGGAAGTAATTAAAAAGAGCACATAAACATGCACTCAACTCAACCCGAAAAATTTTATAGAAAGGATGTGATAGTCCGTCCAAACCTGGTGAAGTAGAATCTTTCAAGTGACCAATCACCGACTCGATTTCTGAAACAGAAAAAGGAAGCATTACATCGATCAATAAATCATGATCTAACCTGGGAGGGGGAACAGTTTGTAAAAAATCCATAATATCCTGATCTGATGGTGACGATATAGGTGCCAAGCATCGAAAGTAATGTTCGATGATTGAACCAATACCTGACACTTCAGACACCCTTCCAGTAGGGGAATCTAAAAACTCAAGTGCAGTGTAATCTTTCAGAGTTTTGCACAAGGCAAAAGGGTCTCCTATAACCGATTTACACACATGGTTATTGATAAGAGTTTGCATAGATTTAGCCCTGTCGTATTGAAATCTTCTCATGTCCAGTTTCACTGCATCAATCTGAGTGGATAAATCTTGATTTGAAATATTCACAATTGAAAGATAACATTTGCACATGGGATCGCAATTTCAAATAAGTGCTGAACTGTGATTTCCTCCGGTAAAGTCCGTAGGATTTAAACAACCGCACATAATCAGCTTTAGTTTCTGCCCACCATAAGCCCAAATCGGCATACAAGAATCTCACTGATAATCTAGCTTCCAGAATCAGTGTAATGGAATTCCTTACTTTTGGATCCTGTAGGCAGGAAGAATTCAACTTCCATCTACCAGACCGTGGGCCTTACGCAGGGAAATTACCCACTTCAACCTGCACTAGCTGATGGTCGGAGAAATCATGTACCAACAGAAATGTGAACCAAACAAATAGTCTATAGTGGAGCCCTTAGACCCCTTATAAAAAGTATAACCGCACTTAGCCGTGGAACTTTGGTTGCAATTACGCAAATCCGCTTTAGATATCATTGAAGCCAAAAAATTAGAATCACAATAGATTTTTTTCGTTGTTAACCCTTTATAAATTAGAGTGCAGTTAAAGTCACCGCCCCATAAGGTCGTAACCAAATAAGGCTGAATTTCTCTAAAGCAGTTTATCCTGCCAGCCTTCGTTTGAGGATTATAAAGATTTATAAAACGAAAGTGCACGCCCTGCCATGCACCATCTAAAATTAATACCTTCCCTGGTATTAAATCAATCAATATATAGAGAGCAAAGACAGGCCTACCAAACAGGATTCCTATACCATCTGCCGTGTCTCTTCCAAAGGACCAGAATGACGGCCCCCAAGGCCAGTCATTCTGAAAGGAGAGTACCTGAGCCTTTGAAAACATCCAGGTTTCCTGAACAAAGCATAGAAAAATATTCTTATCATGGAATAACTGAAAAAGTGCTCTACGTTTCATTGAATTCAACAAACTATGTGTGTTCAAGGAAGCCCAGTAAACCCCATAAAACAACCAGCAAAGACAAATGCACACCTTACTTTTTCCTCGTTTCTTCTTTTTTCTTTATACTCAGTACAAGGCTCCTGGTACAGACTTTTGTGAATCAGAGTCCCCCAGATCCATCTCCGAATCACCCCAGGCAGGAAAAAGGGCTGCATAAGTATTATGCGTTTCCAATTCTAATTTTGCAGGAGCAGCTATGGCCTTAAAGGTCCTACTAGACCGTCTGGGGGGCAAAGCGATGGGTGCAACTAATGCAACATCTTGTTTCACCTCTGAATCTTTATAACATACTGGTTGTAACAAGGCCGGGTCCTGGACGTAATCCACCACTCCGGGCGATGAAACCACAGAGGTGGTGGGAGGGGGAGGAGTTGCCGCTTCAACTAGAATTGCAGTAGAAAGCAACGTACTTTTTTTCTCCACTTTAGGAAAATCAAAGGTGGGAGAAACAACAGGAACCTTTTTAACAGCTGTAAGGACCGCCTCCTGGGCATGTTGACTAGCAAATCTACATTACTACTAGAGCTTTTATTCTTAGCCGCCCAGACACAATCCTTGAAAGCGTGGCCATAGGTCTCTCAGAGATCACATCTGGTGGGGTTAGCACACTGCTGAATACCATGACCCAAATCCCCACAGTTATCACAACGAGGCCGTTCACAGGTGCTAGATAAATGGGTTTTTGAGCCACATTTATAGCAAGCTCAGGGTTGACCACTGTAAAAACAAACCCCCCTATCCCTCCCCAGCAAAAAGGAGTTTGGGATGTGCTCTATACCTTTCTCTGTTTGTCTCAATTTAACTTTGAATTTCCAACCCCCTGTCCAGAACTGTTCCGTATCCAATATAGGTTCTGGGTCACCTTGTAATTCACACTTTAGGGACAACCAGTGGGTAATATCTTCAACATGTATACCTTCGTTACGGAACATGATTGTTACATATTTGATCAAAGGGTAGAAAGGGGAATAACCAAAAAAGGAGACCATAATGGGGAAAATTTCACTTGTGCATATCGTTCTCAAAACAATTCCAATAAGTATGCTGAGCGAAAACTAATATCAAAGTTGTCTTCTCCTGATATATGAATAAAAGCAAAGACATCCCTTGCGGAAAACCCCAATGATTCCTTAATAAGCAGTTTCCCCACATGATGCCTATCTGGTCTGTCAGATAAACCACCTTTATATCGAAGTCTAACAGCATTGCGCCGTGTCGCAGCTTCCCTTTTAGCATTTGCAAAAAGAGCTGACATCAATGGTTTATCTGCTGGAGGGAGCGGAGCAGCCCCTTCTGTACCAGTATTAGACATGTCAGGCTCTGACCCCATAACTGTACCTCCCCCTTCATTGCAAACAGAAGATTTATTAACCAAAGGCATACCATCCCTCACAGTAGCCCCCCCCCATCCCTTCCTGAGGGTGCCAAACTGGAGAGTGTTTTTTGAAATCAAAAACAGGATCCCAGTCCTGTGAAGGAGTCCAAACACCAGACTCTGATTGTCCCCATCCTGCAGCTTTTAAAGCCCGTTGTGGAGACCATGAATTATCGTGGGCCAAAGGAACGTCTGCCTTTTGAATATCCACCCCCGGAAAAGGAGCATGTAAAGTCTTTTCATCAACTCTTGGTGGCCTCAGGCCCTGATCAGCCTGGAACTCCATTGTGCGGCTTTTCTGATCCCCAAAACAAAATTCTGTCACACCAGTCTGATCACCAGGTTTAGACTGAAACAGTACAGAGCCCTGTATGGGGTTGAGGGGCGCTTCAATGGGCAAGGGTTGGAACACAAACCCAGTGTCCCTGCATAGGACAGAATCAGTAGTTGTACTCACCCCCATACCTTTCCTCTGTCCAGACTCCAGTGACTCGATTGCCGTGGACTGTCGTGCTTTGAAAGACATTTGAGCCATATCGTTTAAATGGGAAGCAGAAACTAAGGGCAAAGCTGGAACTTCCTTTTTATTCTGAAAAGGCCCTCACAAAGACGATGCTGCTACCTCCTGAAGAACTTCTGCATTGCTTTGCGGCATAATGGGGTTATGCAAATCACTAGACTGCCCCCTTGTAACTCCGTCAGCCATTTCCGCATTCAGTGCTACCGGAAACTCTACAGCTCGTTCCTCCATATGATCCTTCTCGAGATCAGGTACAGCTGTTTCTCTTTTCGTTGAATTATCCATATCAAGCACCGAACGTGCTTCGTGAAATACCTCTTCTGCAACACTATCCATAGGTAGCAGCTCCAAAGCCTGTTCCAGTAACAGACTATCCATGCTCGTAAGCGGTTCCACCGCTAACTCCTCTGAAGTGCTGCCGAATGCAGCAGCCATCTTGCCAGCAGCCTGACTGCCTCCTACTGACGATCAGTAGGGGAATTTCCCCCGTGTCCTGGCCAAGTTTCCCTCATTCACTAAAAATACCACCAACAGCTTTATCTGGTTCAAGTTCAGTTGGCATTCATCTGTATCCCCCTCCCCCGGGTCGCGCCTGAAAATAGGCAGGAGTTGTCTAGTGCACTTACCCGGTCAACAAAAACTAAATAAATAAATAAATAAAACTTATTTGCCACTTTGGGGAAATTTGGGTTTCACCAATCTTTTATCTGCTGGGTAAGGACCTTATACACCCATCCCAGTGCTCAGGTGACAGTTAACAGTCATCTTTCCCCCTGATTTGCCTTGGGACGTGGAATGAGACAAGGGTGCCCTCCGTCCCCTTTGCTATACATAATGTCACTGGAACCTTCGGCAGCTACCATCAGGGCGAGGCCGGACATTAGGGGTTATATGGGGGGTGGGAGAGAGCACAAGCTCGCTATGTATGCTGATGACCTCCTATTGTACCTATAGAACCCTGCTGAGGACTTACCACAGCTCAATAAAATCCTGGAGGAATATGGATCCCTTTCTGGGCATAAAGTTAATTGGTCAAAAAGTGAGGTTTTGCTAATCGGTACCTTGAACAGACAAACCCTCCTCCTAAATTTGAATGGGCTGCAGCTAGTCCCAAAAATAAAATATCTAGGAATCTACATCATGAGTGGGGTGGGGGCTGTCTATTTTTAGAACTTTAAACCCCTGTTTAGGAATATCTCCAAGGATTGTGACAGGTGGACCGCCCTTCCCCTATCCCTAATTGTCAAGGTGGGAGTTGTACCGGTTCCGGTAAAAGGTCATTGTACCAGGGGTATGGCTACCTCCTTTGCCTCCCTAAAGAATGTTTCCGCAGCAGTCATCTGCGCAGCTGCCACCTGGAGTTCTAGTCACACCTTCATTAAGCACTACAGTTTGGACATTGCTTCCAGATGCAGGATTGGTTTTGGCCTGGCTGTCCTCCAAGGCCTGCTGTCCTGAAGATCTGTGGCTACCTTTAGCCTCCACCCGTGCCTGTCAGTCTCTTCTCCTTAACTGCTTGGGACTCTTTAAGGTTATTGCCTGCTGCAAGAGCTCCAACTTGAAGTAAGGTAGTAGAGTTACGTAAGAACTTACCGTAACAGTAGATCTTCAAGAGGAGCTCTTGCAGCAGGCACTGCTTTCCCTGATGAAGACTGCTAGCTAGAAGTTTTCCATGGGGTCCTGGCACCTAGCAGCTTAGTCTTTATGGTTATTGCTTGCTGCAAGAGCTCCTCTCAAAGAGCTACTGTTACAGTAAGAAAACAGGGAGGGGGGAGGACAGGGAGGAGTACTTGACAGAATCGAAGGAGGTGACAAGGGCAGTAAGGGGAGCCAAAGCATCTCGAACTCAGGCTGGCACAAGGCATTAAGAAGGGAGAAGGACTTCTTTAAGTACATCAGGGAGAAAAGGGCTGTAAGGACCACATAGTAAGGATTAGGAAGGAGGGGTTGGGTGGGCTTGGGTGCGATAAGGCGGGAAGCACTAAATGAGTACTTCTGCTCAGTATTACTAAAGAGAAGAGGAGGTGACACCCAAGGTGGGAGAAATGGCAGAAGCAGGGGAAAGTGGTGACAGATGGGAATCATGGAGAGCAGAGTTCGAGAGGGTTTGAAGGCACTGAAGGTGGACAAGGCACCAGGCCCAGATGGCATCCACCCCAGGGTACTGAAGGAGCTGGCAGAGGTCCTTGCAGGACCTTTGGCAGACCTATGTAATGCCTCACTACATTTGGGGTGTGTACCTCAAGACTGGAGGATGGCTCATGTGGTGCCCCTCCACAAGAGTGGCCCCAAGGATGAACTGGGAAACTACAGACCAGTGAGCCTCACATCCATCGTGGGTAAACTAATGGGAGACTATCCTGAAGGAGAGGCTGGTGGCCCTCCTAGAGGCCAAAGGACTACAGGACAGCAGACAGCATGGCTTCATACATGGCAGATCCTGCCAAACCAACCTGGTCGAGTTCTATGACTGGGTAACTAGGCAACTGGACAGGGGCCATGCAGTGGATGTCCTGTATCTGGACTTCAGTAAGGCATTCGACTCAGTGCCACATGGAAGGCTGGGAAGGAAGTTAGTAGGCACAGGCGGGTGCAAAGCTGGTGAGATGGGTAGGAAACTGGCTGCAGGGAAGGCAACAGAGGGGTGGTGGTGGGTGGGGAGCTCTCACACCAAGGGCAGTGACGGGTGTTCCACAGGGCTCAGTGGTGGGACCAGTGTTCTTTGGGATATTCATTGCAGAATATCATGGGACATCAAGAGCAAGATCAGTCTGTTTGCTGATGATACCAAGGTAGGTGCGGTGGTGGATGACTTAGGGGATGGCAGGGTTGCAGGATGATCTGGCAAAGCTTGAAACCTGGTCAGACACCAGCAACTGGGCTTTAATGCCAAAAAGTGCAGGTGCTGCATTTTGGGATGAAGAACCCAAGGAGGAGTTACCAGCTAGGTGGAGCACAGCTAGCCCAGACAGAGGAGGAGAAGGATCTAGGTGTGCTCATTACAGGGTCAATGAACAACTCGGCACAATGTAGGAAGGCAGCTGCAAAGGGCAACAAAATGCTGGGTTGTATTGCAAGGGGTATATCCTTGAGGAGGGAGGAGGTGATTCTGCCACTGTATAGGTCATTAGTTAGACCACACCTGGAGTACTGGGTGCAGTACTGGCGTCCATATCTGAAGAGGGACATTAAATTACTGGAGGGGGTGCAGCACAGAGCGACAAAGATGATCAAGGGGCTGGGGGACTTATCATACAAGTGGAGGTTGAAGAAGTTGAACATGTACTCACTGGAGGAGAGGAGAGACAGGGGTGACATGATTGAAACCTTTAAATACATGAAAGGAATAAACAAGACGGGTACGGAGGGGCTGTTCAAAGTAAGGGAGGGGAGGGTCACCAGGGGCCATGATATGAGACTGGAGCGAGGAAGGTTCAGGAGGGAGATGAGGAGACACTTTTTACAGGTGGCTGGGTGGAATCGTTACCTGCTGAAGTGATGTGCAGTAGAACAGTGGACTGCTTCAAACGAGGATGGGACAGGACAAGGGGGAGGGTTAATGAAGGGGAAGGGTGGAAGGGAGGGGCAGCTGCGGAATAAGGGGTGCTAGCTGCACATTCGAGCAGACTTGATAGACCTCTAGGCCTTTATCTGCTGGCAAATTTCGTATGTTCGTAGTAAGTTCTTACGTAACTGTACTTTCTCATGAAGGGAACTGATCACTCTGATGGCCTCGCATAGAAACATAGAATTTGACGGCAGATAAGGACCGCTTGGCCCACCCAGTCTGCCCATTTCAAACAACATGAAGTCTTGCTATATTATGACATATGCAGTGAGTCCCAATCTTTGAACTGCCCCGGAGGTGAAAGAGTTAACTTTCCATGCAGGCATGGAACGCTGAGCTCGAGCTCGGTTGAAACTGTCTGTTGTTCTTCAAACTCAAACCGTCAGATTCTTTACTCCGCCTCACTGAAGTCGCTCCGGAGATTTCTCCTTCTACTCGGTTCATTTTGTCGGTTAAAGTATTGTTTTTCTCGGTTTTCGACCAAATTAAACGCAACCGTCGGTTCAGGCTCTTCTGTGGTATTTGTAAGTACTAGATAGGTTTTACATTATTCTTTCTGTGTGGAACTTGTAAACAGTTATCGGTTCGGTTTGAACCGATCAGGTTGTTTTAAAATATATTTTCTGTCATTTAGAGGTGTAGTTACCGGTTCTTATCGGTTCTAAAAAACGGATTTCATTAGCGTTTTCCACGTCCCGTGATACGGTTGGGGAACCGATAAAGAGGGTCTTACCTGGCGGATTGCCATAAACGGGTAAGTTTGCTAGACTAGCACTGTCTGGAGAAACCCAAGAAAAACCGGCTCCACTTGGGTTTCAACACTGCAGTGCCTGTGGGAAGCCTTTGCTAAGGCTGACCCCCACACCACTTGTGTTTATGTCTGGGGTTTGACCACCTCAATGCAGACTGCCAGATTTGTAAAAATTTTCCTGCAGCTACCTTGGAAAAGAGAGTTGGTAGGCTCAGGGAAAGGGAGGCCAAAAAGTCCGCTGATCCGGATGGCCAGCCTGGTTCGGTTTCAACCGAACCGGAGGGAGTGCTCTTTGACCAGGGCGATACTTCCTCGGGCAAAAGGAGATCCGACTCCGAGGAGTCGGTTCCAGCAAAAAGGACTAGGAAATCAGCTGGTGTGGAGCCAAAACTTTCCTCTCCGACCACTGAAGAAATAGCCAAAGCGATTAAAATTGTCCAGTCGCTTTCCCCGGTTCCGACTGAACCGGCACCTTCAGGTAAGCGTCCGGTTCGGCCGGTTCCACCGGTTCAAGAGTATGATGTAGAGGAATATTATGAACTGGAGGAGGAGGAAGAGGAGTATGAGAAGAGTGAATGTGGATTTGAAAGTCTGGATGTGCCCATTGAACCGGACATCTCCCCAGACCGACCTTCAGGAGTGAGACACTCATAGGCTTTCTGAGTCCCCTTCTCATTTTATGTTTTATAAGAAAGTGGCTGAAACCCTCCAGCTCCCTATGGAGGAAGCTGTGGATGATCAAGAGGAGCCTGACTATGTGGAAATGATGGATATCCCAGAGTCAAGGAAGCTGTCTATTTCTCTGCATAAATCTTTTCGGAAACAGACAGTGAAAATTCTAAAAACCCTTCACACTATACCTCCTGTCGATAAGAAAATGGACAGGAGGTACACATTGTCAGGCTCTGATACAGAGTTCCTTGCACAACAATGCAGCCATGTTGGGGTAGTGCATGCTGCAGCCTGTGACAAGGCAAATATTCCCTTGGCTTCACACCCCCCTGACAAGGACTCCAGACGGATTGATGCCATGGCAAAGAAACAGTACATGGCAGCATCCTTGGGACTCAGACAGGCAAATTATATGGCTTATGTTGCCAGGTATCAGAAATCTAGATGGGATACTGTTATGACCCTGGCAAAACAGGTCCTTGGCCAGTTTGCCAAGGAGCTGGAGCAGGTGGCTGCTGATGGTATTGAGGCATCCAAGGTGCAATTCCATGCTGCAGTAGACTCTAATGATGTGTCATCAAGAGTCATGGCTACATCTGTGGCACTTCGCAGAATGGCTTGGCTCAGATGTACTAACCTGTCACAGGATACCCAGGCTAAGGCCATGGATTTTCCTGTTGTGGGTAATTCTTTGTTTGGGGAGCAGACAGAGAATTACATGAAGAAAATGGACAAGTAGAGGACCACTTATAGGAGTGCACAGGCCAAGGAAAGGCAGGCCACTCCTCAAAGGCAGCTTTCCAGGGGCAGGGGCAGACCTTTTTATAGGCCTTTTTACCAAGCCCAGGTCTCCTCTTCTACTTATGCCCAGAGGGGGTTCTTTAGAAGGAGAGGCAGACGGGGTACAAGCAGGCCTGCTTCCACCCCCCAGCCCAGAGCCCCTGCCAAGCAGGCACCCTGATGGGGTTGCCAGGGCCGATTCTCAGCTACCTGTAGGGGGAAGGCTGGCTTACTTTGTCCAGGACTGGAAGTCTCTGACATCAGACAAGTGGGTCCTGGCAGTAGTAAGCCAGGGACTGGTTCTCAGCTTCAAAAAGTTTCCAAAGATGAGAACCAGATCCTTTCCACCTGCAAATCCACCAGAGGCACTTGCCCCAGAGGCAGAGGTCTCTTCCCTCCTGGCTCTCAGAGCTGTGGAAAGGGTTCTACCCCTACACCAGGGCAAAGGGTTGTACTCCAGGTACTTCCTTACCCTAAAAAAGACAGGAGAATGGCGGCCCATCCTGGATCTCAGATATTTAAACAAGAACCTTTTAAAACCAAAATTCAAAATGGTGACTCTGGAAATTATTCTACCCTCTCTGAGGCCAGGGGATTGGCTAGCGTCCCTGGACCTCAAGGATGCCTACTTCCATATTCTCTTCAGAAGCTCCCATCGAAAGTACCTCAGGTTCAAGCTGCCCTCAGGCCACTACCAGTTCAGAGCAATGCCCTTCGGCCTCACCTCTGCTCCAAGGGTATTCACAAAATGCCTGGCAGTAGCAGTTGCTTCCCTAAGAAGGCAAAAAAATTGCCATCTTCCCTTACCTGGACGACTGACTAATAGTAGGCCAGTCTCCAGATCAAGTCAAGTCACACCTACAGATAACTCAGCAACTGCTCACTTCTCTAGGTTTCCTTCTGAATCTTTCAAAGTCAGTTCTAGAACCTGTCCAGCTCCTCACCTTCATAGGCGCAGAGCTGAACACACAGAAAGCCAGAGCCTTTCTTCCTTTGGACAGGGCAAGGACCCTGGTCTCTCTGGCCTCCTCATTCACCCTGCAGGTCTCTCGACCAGCAAGGCATTTTCTACAGCTCCTGGGGCACATGGCTGCTTCTACAGCAGTAGTGCAGGGAGCAAGATTTCAGATGAGGGACATCCAGTTCCATTTGAGAGCCTTTTGGTCTCAAAGGAAAGATCCCCTAACCAAATTGATCCCAGTAACTCAACCTTGATCCAGGCCCTACAGTGGTGGCAGGATCAGAGCAACCTGAGACAAGGGTTCCCTTTGTCACTCAGTCTCACTCCTTAATCCTTACTACAGATGCATCCCTCTTGGGGTGGGGGAGCTCACATGGGCAACCTCACTACCCAGGGATTGTGGTCCCCTCAGGAATCTCTGCTCCACATCAATCTGTTGGAACTCAGAGCAGTTTTCTAGCACTTCAAGTTTTTCCAAATCTGTTCAGAACAAGGTTGTACAGGTCAGAACAGACACCACCACCACAATGTGGTACATCAACAAGGAAGGGGCACTCGGTCCACGGCCTTGTGCACCGAAGCAATGAAGTTGTGGTCTCTGGCTTACTCTCTGAACACCTCCCTTACGGCAGTTCACCTCCCAGGCAAGGACAATGTCCTGGCAGATGCTTTCAGCAGGATTTCCCAGGGCCATCACGAATGGTCCCTGGACCCCCTGGTCCTGGAGGTAATATTTGCCAGATGGGGCACCCCACAGATAGATCTTTTTGCAGCCCCAGACAATCACCAACTTCCCCTTTTTCGCTGCAGGCCCCCAGTGTTGGTCTCAGTCCCTCTGGATGCCTTAGTTCTCAGTTGGGAAGGGAAGTTTCTTTATGCTTTTCCCCCTTCCCTCTCCTGTTCAAAGTGTTAGTCAAAATCAGATCTCAATCCTGCAAGATGATCCTGATTGCTCTAGATTGGGCCAGACAGCCCTGGTATCCACTCCTACTGTCTTTAGCTGTCCATCTTCCCTGGAATCACAGCCTGTTAACTTATGCTCAGGGGAGGGTTTGGTATCCGAACCTCAAAGCTCTCAATCTCAAAGCCTGGCACTTGAAGAGTTAGAGTTTGCTGATCTACACCTCTCTCAATGTGTAATGGATATACTAAAGGCTTGCTTCTAGGAAGCCTTCCACCAGGACTACATATAATTCCAAATGGAAGAAGTTTTCCATATGGTGCTGTGGGAAGCATATTTCCCCAGAATCTGCTGATTTACCCACAGTCCTGGATTATATGGTCCATTTAAATACCTTGGGGCTGAGACCAGCTACCCTAAAAGTACATTTGGCAGCTGTGTCTGCTTTTGTTTCAGCAGGTAAACACTCTTCTCTTTCAGCTCATCCTGTATTCTCCGTTTTTTAAGGGATTGCTTCACACCAACCCTCCATTCAGGGACCCTGCCCCTGCCTGGGATCGTAATGTTTGCATGCTCAGCTTATACAACCCCCCTTTGAGCCTTTGTCTTCAGCAGAGCTTAAGTACTTGACTTGGAAAACTGTGTTTCTGGTAGCCATCACTTCTGCCAGACGCATAAGTGAATTACAAGCTTTGTCAGTGGAGCCTGATTTTTATCTGCTTTCATAGAGATAAGGTGGTCCTGAGGACTAACAGGTAGTTTTTGCCTAAGGAGGTTTCAGATTTCCACCTTAATCAATCTATGTCTCTTCCAGTCTACTTCACTGACCATTCCTCCTCTGGCGAGAGGAGGCTGCACAGCTTGGATGTGAAGAGAGCCCTTAGCTACTACATAGACTGTACCGAGGGTCACAAGTTTGACTCCCTCCAACTGTTCCTCACTTATGGTGAGGTTGGCAAAGGGAAACCTGCCACTAAAAGATCCATTGCCAGGTGGATTGTCTCTTGCATCCAATTTTGTTATGAAAAACTGGGTAAGGTTCCTCCCTCAGGCCTGAGGGCTCACTCTACCAGAGGTACAGCTGCTTCCCTGGCTGCTGCCAGGGACATCCCTATTCTAGAGATATGTCAAGCAGCTACCTGGAAAACAGTTCACACTTTTACAAGCATTACCCCTGGACATCCAGGCTAGGAGTGATTCTCGGTTTAGCACAGCTGTGCTGCAGAGCCTTTTCCTAAGTAGGTTCCGTCCCTCCTCCATGGAGGTACTGCTGTGTAGTCTGCATATGTCATAATATAAGACTTCATGTTGTTTGAAGAAAAATTACTCACCTTAGTAATGTTGTTTCTTCTAATGGAGTCTTGCTATATTATGACCTCCCCCCTGCCCCTCTCAGAACCTTTGTTTTTGGGATGTGGGTGGGCAGTGCAGTGTTGGCACTTAGTAGATGCCCACCTTGTTGTTTCACCCCTCCTTTTTATGGGGTGCCTTGGTGTTGTGTTTTCATTTTTGGGTCTCCTGACTTGAGTCTTTGTTTTAGGACCAAAAATGTATTCTTACGTTTAGTAGCCAGTTGGCTAGAGTAGGTTTACAGCTTCCACACAGGACCTTAGTGAGTTTAGCTCAAAAAGATCTGACGGTTTGAGTTTGAAGAACAACAGACAGAGTTTCAACCGAGCTCGAGCTCAGCGTTCCATGCCTGCATGGAAAGTTAACTCTTTCACCTCCGGGGCAGTTCGAAGATTGGGACTCACTGCATATGTCATAATATAGCAAGACTCCATTAGAAGAAACAACATTACTAAGGTGAGTAATTTTTTCTTCCCTACCTGCTGGATAAGCTGCAGATCCTAGTTAACCAGCAGCCTACTTCTTCCAACCCCCACCCCCTAGAATGGCCTTGTGACTGTCACATGCATGCTTGAATTCCACCACTGATTTTGACTCCACAACCTCCTCCGGAAGGCCGTTCCATGCATCCACACCCCTCTCTGTGAAAAAATACTTCCTTAAATTACCTCTGAGCCACCCCTCCATCTTCAAATTGTGCCCTCTTGTTCTTGCACACCTCTTTTTTTTTTTTTTTTGAAAGATGCTACCCTCTTGTACTTTGTTGATTCCCTTGAGGTACTTGAACATTTCTATCATGTCCCCCCTCTCCCTCCTTTCCTCGAGGCTATACATATTAAGTTCCTTTCATCTCTCTTCATATGTCTTCCGGTGCAGACCCTGCACCATTTTAGTTGCCCTCCTCTGGACAGCTTCCATCCTGTCTGTCTTTGTGGAGACTGGGTGTCCAGAACTGCACACAGTACTCCAGATGGGATCTCACCAGCTGTCTGTACAGAGGGATAATAACTTCCTGTTTTCTACTGGTGATGCCTCTCCCTATGCATCCCAGTATCCCCCCAGCCCTCCTTGCTGCCCTCTCACATCGCTTGCCCACCTTTAGGTCATCTGATATGACTACCCCCCAGGTCCCTTTCCATTTTTGTTGTTGTTAGTATCTCACCCCCCATTGTGTACTCTTCCCCTGGGTTTTTGTTTCCCAGGTGCATTACCTTGCACTTCTTAGCATTGAATCTAAGCTGCCATACATTTGACCATTCCTCTAATCTTGCCAAGTCCCTTCTCATCCTTTCCACCCCACCCTGTGCATCAACTCTGTTGCAGATCTTTGTGTCATCTGCAAAGAGACATACTTTTCCTTCCAGTCCCTCTGCAATGTCGCTTATAAAGACATTGAAGAGGACCGGTCCTAATACTGAACCCTGCGGTTCTCTGCCTCTCACTCTCTCTTTCTGTCTTCACTTGCTTCACTTTCTGTCTCTGTCTGTCTTTTCTTCCTCCTTGCATATCTGCAGTTATAATATACATGTGAATCTTTTTGTGAAACTGTAAGTGGTACTGCGATCCCTTGGTTTTGAAAATGTTTATAGTTATACTGTTGAAATGATTGCAAAAAGCTATTTGGAATTTATGGGGTTAACCTGAGATGCAGTTTGAGCTCCTCTCAGGCTTGTTTACAAACTCTTTTGCAGAGCTATCAGCAGGTGGCCATCTTGGGACATTGTTCTATTTGCAAGCCTCCTCTGCAAAGAAACTGGCAAGCACATTTTGTGAAGAACAAGGTGTCTCTTAATGAGTTCTCAGGCAAAGACTTATAAAAAGAGCAGCAGTACATTTGATAGAGTAAGAGACTGAAACTTGGAATTAGAGATACCCTCAGATGAATGGCTTTGTTTTCTCTGTTTCTACTCCCTTTGTAAATAGTTATACTGAACAATTTTTATTTTTTATTTTACTGTTATTGATAATAAAACACCATTTGCAAATTTTGAAACTGATCCTGGTTTTCCTGTGCTTCAAACCACATGAAGTCTTGCTGTATTCAGACATAATGCAGTTAGCCCCAGCACTTGAACTGCCCCAGAGAGGAAAGAGTTAACTCTATGCAGAAGCATGGAACGTTGAGCTCGAGCTCGGTTTTCAAACCTCTGTCTGTGGTACTTCTCAGTGTAACCGTTAGATTATTTACTCCGCCTAACTGTGAAATCGCTCTGGAAATTTCCTCTGCTCGGTTCGGTAAAAGAAAAATAAAGCGTTCGGTTTAAACCGCATATTTTTGTTATTTTCGGATTTCCAGCCTCTGTCTGTGGTACAGGTAGTATGTAGATAGGTAGTGACTGTGTTTTATTTTGCTAAAGAAGTGGAAATTGTCTTTCTTCGGTTTCTTTCCAGTCGGGCCGGTTTGGAACCGACTTTTTAAAATGTTTCTCTTTCTGGGATTAGTGTGGTGTTCCGGTACCGATCGGTTTCAAAAGAACCAGACTTTTGCTAGTTCTTTTAAAAAGCCCATGACACGGTTTGTAACCGATCGGTTGCTTTATTACCTGACTTGAAAGCTTCTATAGGGTAATTTGTGTTGGCCATGTCTGAGAAACCCAAGAAACAAAACGGTCCCACTGGGTTTCAACGCTGTACTGAGTGTGGGGAGGCCTTTGCTAAGGCCAACCCCCACCTCATCTGTGTTTATTGTCTGGGGTTTGACCACCTCAAGTCAGACTGCCAAATCTGTAAGAACTTTCCCAAAACCACTCTAAATAAAAGATTGAGTAGGCTGAAGGAAAGGGAGGCTGTAGATCCAAATGGCCAGCCCAGTTTGGTTGCAGCCGAACCTGAGGAGGTGCTACTGACCTAGGCAATACCTCCTCGGGCAAAAGAAGAGCCGACCCTGAGGGGTCAGTTCGGTTAAAGAAAAAGCGCAAGTCTGCCGGTTCGGATCCTGTATCCCACTCTCCAACCGTGGACGAAATAGCCAAAGCGATTAGTATTGTCCATTCGCTTAGACCGGTTCCATCTGAACCGATACCGCTGGTTCGGTCGGATCCGTCTCCTCTGGATTATGACCCAGATGCTTATTATGAGGAGTGAGAGGGAGTCGAAGACTATCCTAGTGATGACGATGAAGGGGGTCTGGATGTGCCCATTGAACCGGACATCTCCCCAGACAGGCCTTCAGGTGTCTCTCTTCCCAGGCTCTCTGAGTCCCCTTCACACTCTTTGTTCTACAAAAAGGTGGCACAAGCCCTGCAGCTTGCCTTGGTTGAAGCAGCAGAGGAGGATGAAGAGCCTGATTTTGTGGAAATGATAGACATCCCAGAGTCCAAAAAGCTGTCTATCCCTCTTCATAAATCTTTGGGGTAACAGACACACAAAATTTTACAAACCCCTAGTTCCATACCTCCTGTGGATAAGAGAATGGACAGGAGGTATTCGTTATCGGGCTCAGCTGTGGAGTTCCTTTATAGTCATTGCAGCCATGTTGGGGTAGTGCAGGCTGCAGCCTGTGACAGGGCTAACATTCCTTTGGCTTCACACACCCCGGATAAGAACTCCAGGAAAGTGGATGCCATGGCCAAAAAACAGTATTTGGCATCCTCTTTGGGACTCAGGCAGGCTACTTATATGGCCTACACAGCCAGGTACCAGAAATCCAGATGGAGCACTGTTCTGGAACTAGCTAAACAGGCCTCTCCCCAGCTAGCCAAGGAGCTGGAGGTGGTGGCTGCTGCTGGAACTGAGGCATCCTAAATACAATTTCATGTTGCTGTGGACTCCAGTGATGTGGCATCTAGAGTCACGGCTACATCTGTGTCTCTCAGAAGACATGCTTGGCTCAGATTTACTAGCCTTTCACAGGAAACCCAGACTAAGGCCATGGATTTTCCTGTAGTAGGTAGCTCTCTGGGGAGCAGACAAAGGCTTACATGAAGAAAATGGATGAATATAGGACCACATATAGGAGTGCACAGGCCAAGGAAAGGCAGGCCACTCTGCACATGCAGCAGTCTAGGGGCAGACCCTTTCAAAGGCCTTTTTAGCAAGCCCAGGCCTCCTCTCCCTTCCCACAGAGAGGGTTCTTCAGAGGGAGGGGCAGGAGGGGGATGAGCAGGGCTGCTCCTTCCTCCTCTCAGTCTAAGGCTCCTGCCAAGCAGACACCCTGATGTGTCAGCCCGGGTCGACTCCCCATTTCCAGTAGGAAGCAGGCTGGCTTACTACTTCCAGGCCTGGAAGTCTGTGACCTCAGACAAGTGGGTCCTGGAAATAGTAAGCCATGGACTGGCCCTCTACTTCAAAAAATTTCCAAAAAGAAGGGCCAAGTCTTTTTCACCTGCATCAGTCTCAGAAGCCCTTGCCCTAGAGGCAGAGGTTTCCTCTCTTCTAGCTCTCAGAGCTATAGAGAAGGTTCCTACACAGCACAAGGGAAAAGGACTGTATTCCAGGTACTTCCTTACCCCAAAGAAAACAGGGGAGTGACGACCCATACTAGAACTAGGGTATCTGAACAAACACATTTCAAAGCCCAAATTCAAATCAAATCACTCTTTATTTATATAAGGCGCCTTTCTTAAACCAAGGCGCCTGTACAATATAACATAAAACAATAAATAGTTAAAACAACATTAAAATATTCAAAAATCATCATAAACTTTACTAAAAAGATGGGTTTTCAAAGCTCCTTTAAAACTTTGGACAGTCTGGCAGTTTCTCACTTGAGAAAAATGGTAACTCTGGGAATAATCCTTCCCTCTCTAAGGCCAGGGGATTGGCTAGCATCTCTGGACCTCAAGGATGCCTCCTTCCACATTCCTATCAGGTGCTCCCACAGAAAATATCTCAGGTTTGAGTTGCCTTCAGGCCATTACCAATTCAGAGCCATGCCATTCGGTCTAACATCAGCTCCAAGGGTGTTCACAAAGTGCCTTGCAGTAGTAGTCAGGGTATCATCATCTTTCCGTATCTGGACGACTGGCTGTTAGTGGGTCAGTCTCATTTACAGGTCAGCTCAGCTCTTCAAACTACCCAGGACCTACTCAGCTCCTTGGGTTTTCTTCTCATTCTTCCAAAGTCTGTACTCGAACCAGTTCAACTTCTCACCTTTATAGGTATAGAGTTGGACACTGTACAAGCAAAAGCCTTCCTTCCGCTGGCAAGGGTAAAGGCCCTAGTGGATCTCGCTTCCTCCTTTCGACTTCAAGTCTCCCGCCTAGCAAGACAGTTCCTCCAGCTCCTGGGCCACGTGGAAGCTTCCATGGCAGTGGTGGGGGGAGCAAGGTTCCAGATGAGGGACATTGTTTCATCTGAGGTCTTTTTTGTTTCAAATGAGGATTCACTTACCAAACTGATTCCAGTGACTCAGACTCTGGTCCAAGCTCTCCAGTGGTGGCTGGACCAGGACAACCTCAGACAAGGAGTTCCATTTCTCCCTCAAGTTCCTTCAGTAGTTTTAACTATGGATGCTTCTCTCCTAGTGTGGGGAGCCCACCTGGGAGCCCTGAGAGCTCAAGGGCTCTGGTCTCCACAGGAGTCTCTCCTTCATAGCAGTCTCCTGGAACTCAGGGCAGTTTTCCTAGCCCTGCAGAGCTTCTCTGATTCAGTCAAGGACAAGGTGGTCCAAGTCAGAATGGACAACACCACCAGAATGTGGTACAGCAACAAGCAGGGAGGCACTCGGTCCTCGGCCTTGTGCACAGAAGCCATGAAGCTGTGGTCTCTGGCCTATTCTCTTCAGACTTCTCTGGTTGCAGTTCACCTTTCAGGGAAGGACAACATACTAGCAGATGCTCTGAGCAGAATTTCGCAGGGACACCACGAATGGTGACTGGATCCTACTGAAGGTCATCTTCTCCAGGTGGGGCACTCCAGAGATGGATCTCTTTGCAGCACCGGACAATCATCAACTTCCTCTGTTTTGTTGCAGACCTCCAGTCCTGGGGACAGTTCCCCAGAATGCTCTCTTTTTGGACTGGAAGGGCAGGTTTCTCTATGCCTTCCCTCTGCCGTTCAGAGTTCTGATCAAGATCAGGACTCATCCCTGCACGGTGATACTAGTGGTTCCAGACTGGGCCAGACAGCCTTGGTATCCTCTACTGCTGTCCTTGTCAGTGTCACGTCCCCTGTCTCTGCCCAGGACATACAATCTCCTGTCCTCCTCCTCCCAGGGGCGGATCTGGTACCCCAATCTCAAGTCTCCATCTCAAGGCCTGGCTCTTGAAGAGTTAGAATATGCAGCTCTACATCTTTCTCAGGGAGTTCTGGATATTCTGAAGGTCTCTAGGAAACCTTCCACTAAAAAAACTTACAACTCCAAATGGAAAAGGTTCAGTATTTGGTGCCATCAGAAGGGCATCCTGCCTGATTCTGCAGACATTTCCACAACCTTAGACTATCTAGTTCATCTCAGTGGTTTAGGCCTTAGGCCTGCCACTCTGAAGGTTCATCTTGCAGCTGTCTCTGCATTCCTGTCAGTAGGGAAGTGCTCTTCCCTGGCATCTCATCCTGTTTTCAGAAAGTTTTTCAGAGGTCTGGTTCACATTAACCCTCCCTTTAGGGAGCCCACTCCACCTTGGGATCTTAATGCCTGCATAGCTCAGCTAATGCAGCCACCCTTTGAACCTCTGACTCCGGCCGAATTAAAGTACTTGACCTGGAAAACTGTGTTCCTGGTAGCTAGTACTTCTGCCAGGCGATTGGTGAGTTACAGGCGCTGTCAGTGGAACCTGACTTCATCTCCTTCCATTGGGACAAAGTAGTCCTCCGAACCAATAGGAGGTTCTTGCCCAAAGTGGTTTCAGATTTTCATCTGAACCAGTCTATATCTCTCCCTGTGTTTTTCACTGACCATTCTTCTTCAAGTGAAAGAAGGTTACATATTCTGGATGTTAAGAGGGCCCTTAGCTACTACATTGAGCATACTAAGGCACATAGAAATGACTGTCTTCAATTGTTTCTCACTTATGGTGAAGTGGGAAAGGGTAAGCCTACCACTGAGAGAACTATTGCCAGGTGGATTGTTTCTTATATACAGCTTTGTTATGACAGGTTGGGTAGGACGCCCCCTTCAGGCCTGAGGGCTCACTCGATGAGGGGTACAGCTGCTTCTCTAGGTGCAGCCAGAGATGCACCTTTGTTAGAGATCTGTAAAGCAGCCGCCTGGAAAACAGTACATACTTTCACCAAGCATTTCTCCCTGGACATCCAGGCTAGGAGTGGTGCTAGGTTTGGTACAACAGTACTGCAGAGACTCTTCCCAAAGTAGGTTCTGCATTCCTTCCTCCATAGGGAACTGCTTGGTAGTCTGCATTATGTCTGAATACAGCAAGACTTCATGTTGTTTGAAGAAAAAATTGCTCACCATAGTAATGTTGTTTCTTCTAATGGAGTCTTGCTGTATTCAGACCTCCCCCGCCTCCCCTCTCAGAACCTGGTTTTGGGAAGTGGGCTGGCAGGTACAGTGTTGCAGCTCAGGGGTGTACCTTGTACCCTCCCTCTTGGGTGGGGTAGATGTTATTATTTTTTCTGGTGTTTTACTAATATTGTCACTACCTTTCCTTCTTGGGTTCTCGACTTGAGTCTTTTGGTGCCCAAGAAGATATATTTTGCCCTTTGGCTATATTTGAACAATTTCCATACTTTAGTTACTAGTTAGTTAGCTCATAAGAATCTGATGATTACACTGGGAAGTACCAAAGACAGAGGTTTGAAAACTGAGCCTGAGCTCAACATTCTATGCGTCTGCATAGAGTTAACTCTTTCCTCTCCTGGGCAGTTCAAGTGCTGGGGCTAACTGCATTATGTCTGAATACAGCAAGACTCCATTAGAAGAAGCAACATTACTATGGTGAGCAATTTCTTCTTGACCTGACCCTTTTGGTTGATGTTGTCTGTGGCCTCTATGCTGTCTTTTATGTACGGAGTCACCCCCTTCTCTGCTCTGCAGCCTGGCCCTCGTGAAAAGAGAGTACCCAGGAATAGCTAGATGACACTTATAGTATTGTGTCATCTATGTTTTTGTTATTGCTAATGAGTCTTTTTTGGAACTCCCCCCATTTAATTTCCCAGGCTCTTTGCATTCACATAGGATGCTTTCCAAATTCCTACTTTACTCCCTCCCGTTGCCTTCCTTTTATCCTGCCAATGATCCCTCTTAGTTGTCTTAACCATCCCCTCCACACTATTCCTGCCCCTGGGGCCCTCTTCTCGCACCTTACTCCCTTGGATCTAGTACCTGCCGTATCCCTTGTACTGTTGTTTTTACTGTGCTCTGCCCACTTCATTTATATTATGTGGCTGGGGAGAGCGCCTATTGTTTCCTGTGTGTGTGTGTGTGTTGTGTACCCTGGCACAGCTCTCCTTTCTTTCTAGTATAATTTCTTGGTAATTCCTGCATTAAACTTCTGTACTAATGCACTGATGCCATCGCTGAACCGGTGCTGTCCATCTTGGCAAACTACTAGTGCTCCTCTCAAAATACTTCCCAATCCTCCCAAAGGAAAAACCCTCTTCTCCACATCAGCACTTTAGCCATGTGTGGAACTTTTTTATATCCTGTCTGTACCTACACTCACATGACATGGTAGGACCTTGGAGATTTTTTTTTTTTTAATTTTTTTTAATTTGTATTCTTTGGTAACCGAATAGGGCCTATAGGGCACAAGGCCTATTTACAGGGACGACCCTGAAGCATTGGAGCGGTTAACTGACTTGCTCAGGGTCACATAGTATGCAAGTGGAGGTTGTGGGACTCAAATCCAGTTCTGCTGTCTGTAACAAGCTCATTCACAGATGTTACTTCGAGAGGGTTCTTGCAGTAGGTAATCAACTTGAGGACTGCACCCCCTGGCGTCAGAACCACACGGAAACTTTAGCCAGCACTGTCTGATTGGGGACTGCCCACTTCATATCACGTGGCCGAGGTTAGCGTGCCCCTATATAGTGGGTGGTCCCTGTGCCCGCCTTCCAGTTCTTTCCTAACGTCATCCTTATCAGTCAGACCTCGTAGAGATTGTACGCTGCAGTTCAACCGCTATTTCAGATGAGTATCTGTTTACTTTCTTTCAAAGTCAGTATTTTGTTTTATTTTGTGCATGTCATCATCTAACATCAAGCACAAGAACAAGTGTGCTACGTGTGGCGTGCAACTACCGCACAAAGATTCGCACTCCCACTGCTTCTTCTGCCTAGGCCTGGAGCACAAGTCAAGGACTGTGAGACCTGTGCTAGTTTTAACCCAGCCACACAGAAGCACCGCCAGCAAGCTCTTGAGGTTCATCTTTTGAAGCAACAAATGGCCACCATGGAGAAAGAGCTCCAAAAATTGTGTAGCGCTTCCACCTCGCCCACCGAATCGAGGCACGAGAAGAAGGAGAAACATGGCTGGTCAGCCAGCGCAGCGGTTGGATTTCCGCAAGCGATGCTGGTGACCCGGGTTCAGGAATGGACCCAGGTCGCTGGAAGCGCCAAAGTCTGAGGGGTGGGGTGGACGCTGGATGTCATTGCACGTCCCTTCCCCTGACAAAAGCAAGAAAACTCCTTGCAGCTGGCTGCGCTTGTGAAGCCTGCCCCCGGCTTTGATTAGCCTCCAGGACCTGCTCTCCCCAGGCAGTTATTAGTCATGGGCACTTGGGTGCCGCAATCCCGCCCTCGGGGGGGGGGGTAAACCAGGGGTACTGGGAGAAGAGCACAGGGGCCCCGGAGGTGGAATGCGTGGGCACTGTGACCAGGCTGATCGTGGCTGACCAGCCACGGGGTCAAAGAGGGAAAATAAAATAAATAAATAAAGGAGAAACCTCGGGCCCAGGGCCCTTGGACGAGCGCCAGTCTTTTCCTCCAGGAAGTTGGCGCTGTGGCCCAGCCTGCCCACCTAAGGAGCAGTCCTTGTGCTCCTGCACGCTGGTTCTGGTGCCCATGGAACCACAGCTTGGCCGTGCTTGGAGCCATCTACACGGGGGTCTGCTGTTGCCATGTGGGGCCCATGAGTCACTCGTCGGTCTCCCTGATGAACGCCCAACTCTGGCTGTTGCGTCGGGCTCTGGAGCCCACCTGGCTTCGATCGATAAGTTGGACGTTGACATGTCTGATGTCGCATGGTCAATTTGGCTGACATTTGCCCGATCAGCCTGGTGTTGGGGTCCAGCGACGGCCCCGATGATTCCCAGCTGCCGGATTTCTTCCAGCCTCCCCGGAGGGTTCCCCTTACTGGGCCTCCCTCTCACCACGGGACGTGGCTCCACCTCCCTCACCTATTAACAGAGGGACAGGAGATGAGGGGTTTCTGCTAGGTGACTTCTCCCCAGGCTCACCTCAGGATTTGGAGTTAGGAGCTGGTGATAACCAGGAAGGTTCCCAGCTTTCTCCTCTGCCGTCAGGGGCTTTTCCTCTACTGGCACGCCCCCCCCACAAGATTTGACCCTTCCAGGGTCCTCGGGGGTTTTAACGTTCCACAGGGTCCCCCATCGGGGCCTCTAGCACTACCATCAGGACCTCTGTTGGGTCTGCCTCTATCAGGCCCCCCACGTTGGCCCCTCCATCAGGGTATACTCTTGTCAGGCCTTCCGGCAGGTTACCTTCTGTCGGGCCCTTCATTGGGGTTCCCGCTGTCTGATTATCAGACACCTCAGGCACCAGCATATAACCCGTTGGGCAACCTCTCCTCCCACCGTCAAGGTTTCATGCGACAGGGTATGCTCCTGCCTACCCTCCACTGGGATACCTGTCGATGCACCATCACGCACCAGGTTTCCCCGACACCGAGCTTTGCCACTGGTTATCCCCTGGCTTATCAGCCTCCGCAGCCTCAAGCCTCAGACTCCAGTGGATTTTTGATCCATCCTGCAGTCGTGGTGGTCAGAGACCAAGGTACAGCTTCTGTCAGAGCTGGGCAGTCGTCAGCCTCCCAGGGAGCCCCGACGTGAAGCCGGTGAGGCAGGTTCCAGCTCCTCTATTTTAGCCGATGCCGGTTCCATTGAAGGATCTGACATTGACCCGGCCTCTATATAAGCCAACGCCAGGACCACAGGATTCAGACCACCCTGATTCCAGGTCTTAGGACTTGGATCAAGATTCCGACTTGGATGCTTGCTCATCGGCAGGGTCGGGCTTAATAAACCCGCCTTTATTTATTGAACTGTTTCACCAGGAAGGCACACTGAGCAACAGGTTGCTCATCTCCCTGTGCGACCTGGGGGGAAGGGGTACAATAGGGATGAGATCTTTTACATTCAAGTTACAAAGATCAACATAGCATACAATTAATTAAGGCAGTTGTTACAAACAGTGTTGCATACATATGTAATTTGTGAGAACAATTAATAAGTGTAATGGTAATAAGTGAACAAGTGCTATCATGAAATAAGGGGTGAATGAGAGAGAGAATGAGATGACATAAAGTGCAGAGTCATGTCCCGGAGAGACCCCTTCAGGATGTGGGGAACCCTGCAAGGGGACAGAGGACTGGAGTAGGGATTAGAGAGGGAGAGAGAAAGGGAGTAAGTGTGGTTAACACCTAGGAGGGGAAATGAGGCCTGAACCAAAAAGAGAACCCTTCAGTATGCGATGAATCCTGGAGGGGGGCAGGGGAGTTCACAGACCTCCTCCGGAAAATCACGGAAGTCTACGACTGAAAAATTGGATGACCAGGATCCCAAAAGGCAACGTCTTGCAGAGCACCTGGTCATACAAGCGATGGCCCCGATCCTTACCCCGCCCTGGCTGGAGCCACATGAGGATCTGGCATCAACCATCTGGATGATGCTGTCCTCTATTCCGGTGGTAGCCAAGAAGGCGGACTGCACCTATTGCAGTCCAGAGGGGAAGGACCACCTCAGTACGCACCGTAAGGCCGATTCGGTCATGATTGCTGCTGCTCAAGACCAGTCCTCCAAACACCGACTTATGAGCACCTCTACTCCTGATAAAGAGTCTCGGCAGCTAGACAAGTTTGGTAGGAAGTTTTATACCTCCTCCACACTGGCTATGAGGGCTGTAAACTAGGTAGGTCACATGCTGGTCTACCAAAAGTCCTTGTTTGCCCAGTTGGAGCCGGCCATTGAAGCACTCCCGGATTTGGAGTTACAGTCCACATTGGTGGATTCAATCCGTTCTGCTAAGGTGGCCTGTAGACATTCCCTCTGGGCTACCTATGACGCTGTTGACTTGGCACAGGGAGCTGCCACGGCAGTCAGCCTCCGATGCTTCTTATGGCTGAGTGTGTCTGGTTTGGCCCAGGATGTGCAGACTGCCATCTAGGACAACCCATTCAGGGAATCTGTTCAGTTTGGGGGCAATGCACAGGATCTT
Source organism: Neoceratodus forsteri (assembly GCA_016271365.2). Taxonomy (NCBI): domain Eukaryota; kingdom Metazoa; phylum Chordata; order Ceratodontiformes; family Ceratodontidae; genus Neoceratodus; species Neoceratodus forsteri. The sequence goes on along the minus strand of CM028130.1, from coordinate 1,009,518,256 downwards.
TTTACCACCCTGCTGGACAAAGGCAAGACCCTTTGGTCAGTACAAACTATGTACCAACCTAAATTTCAGGCGAAGAAGCCTTTCTCGCTGCCATGGGAAAAGGCAGCTGAAACAACAGAAGACGGCTCTATGTCAGACCAAACGTCGGGCACAAGGAGGCTCACTGGGTATTGAGTCGAGGTGGGTTCCCCCCCACCTCAGGTGCCCCTCCACCTCCCAGTGAGTCATTGCTGTCCCATCTATGCATAGCTCTGTATATTTTTCCTGAGTGAGCTGTAGTATCGCAGTGATACACTCCATAGCTTGGAGCTCTTTCACCTTCAATCTTCATACCTCAGTTGTTGGTACAGTGTTCATACACCAATTCAGCATAATTCCTTTAATTGCAGCCAGGTAGAAGGTTTGACAAAGCATCGGCTGTGATCGATGGCCAATACCAGCAAATTTTTTTTTTTTACCAAGGAACATATGCACAAACGTAAATGGAAGGTGAAGTCCCCAGATCACCCTTCAAGTGCTTCAAAAATCTGAGACCAAAATGGCTGTATCTGGGGGTAGCTCCAAAAGATGTGATAGTGAGTGTCTACCAGACCACACTCTCTCCAACATGGGTCTGAGCCTGTGGTACAAAGTGTTTAGTTATGGATGGAGTGTGGAAGAAACGTACAAGACACTTCCAGCAATGTATCCTTTTTTTTTATCTTTCATCAGTTCTCCAGTTTGGAGGTTCTGCTTTAGGTCTTCTGAGAATGGGATGCCTGACACAAAATTTATTTGAGTTTGCAGTTTCTAGGCTACATTGTTGCTCTTCATGGACCTGGTTCCTTCCTTCGGGGGGGGTGCCTTGTTGTGGTGCTGAGCCTGGCTGTTATATTCAGTCATACTCCACAGGACCAAAAGTTTCCAAAATATCTTTGACATTTGCTGCTTCCTTTCTGGAAACTCTTTTATTCTTTTATTATTACATTTTTCGACCCCTGTTCTCTTTTACCACAGTGTGTGTGTGTGTTTGGTCACCACAGCATTACGCTTCCTGTGGTTGGGAAGGCTGCAAGTGGCTGCCTTCACAAACCCTTTCGTGGGATACCTACATGTACTGTAGTTGAATGCTCTGTAAAATTTTGTCTTCCTGAGCTCACCACGGCACCATTTAAAGGTGGAGTAGTTGAGTGATCAGAACACACATCTGCTAACCAAGATTCAAATCCCAACACAGACTCTGGCTCACTGTGTGACATTGAGCAAATCGCATGACCTCCTTGTGCTTCAGTCTTCTCCCCTAGCTGTAACAATGGGTGGAAGCAGGACCACAGTTCAAAAAGATGTTTTTCAGCTGTGCTTTCCATGGTGAATAAATTGCAAAATAGAAAAAATATATACAGTTGAAAACAAGAGTGTCGAAGAACATGTAATAGAGTACAATAACTGACACAAAGACTTAACCACTATGTATTAAAGGATTGGGAAACCCACAAATGTATTGGGTTGAAGATGAAGGTTTTTTTTATTATACAGTGTGGATAATGAATCAAGTCAGGTTATTGCTACTTAATGTATTCATGGTTGTACATTTCAGTATCGTTGAATGAAGACGAGTTAAAAAAGAAAACGAGTATGTCTGAATTGTGTCTTTCCCAGTTACTTACTGAGCTGACCCAGGGGTGAGGGGTGAGATCTGATGGGTCATATTTGGCCTTATTTGTCCCTGGAATTCATATGTTTGTGTGCACGTGATTAAATAACTACATCGCTAATCACTGAGTTTGGGCCATAGTGACCTGTTGGTGGTTTTCTTCTTGCTTTTGCCTTGTAACCCAGGTGGGAGAAGCGAGTGGACCCTCGGGGCAGGTATTACTATGTGGATCACAACACCCGAACCACGACCTGGCAGAGACCAACAGCAGAGTACGTTAGAAACTATGAACAGTGGCAGTCGCAGCGCAGCCAGCTGCAGGGAGCTATGGAGCAGTTTAACCAGCGATTTATGTACCAGGTAACTACAAGAAGCGTGTCTGCTTTTGATACGATGTTATAGCTGGGGAACAACAGCAGCCGAGCACGGCCAGTTGGTCAGCAGTAGTTCTACCGCTCTTGACACCAGTGGCATGAGTTTTAAGAATGAGCCAGTGTTATGCATACATACATATGTACAGAAATACATAGAAAGTGATGGCAGAAAAAGATTCATTGTCCATCAAGTCTGCCCTGTACTGGCTATCAGCTTTGTGAAGTTCTGTAGGCCTGATGCCTTACTAGACTGACTGTTATCCCCTTGTGCTGTCCCCATTCCTTATAAACCCCTGTATCAATCCCTTCCCACTTTGAACCCCTTGATTGTCTATGCTGCCACAATTTCATTGTTCCAATGCTCCAGTACCCTTTCTGCAAAGGAGAACTTCCTGATGTCTTTCCTAACCTTCCCCTTCCAGTTTCCACTCATGTTTCACTCAATGTGGTACTCACCAATTTGGAAAGAGTAGGCAGAGTCCAACAACTACAATACTATGTAACCCCCCCCTTTCCCTCTGTGTCCAGTGGTCCCGATGTTGTGAGTAGGGAAAGGGGCAACAGACCAGAAACACCCCATGACACTTCTTGCTGCTGAACAATGACAAAAAGAGATGGCCTACATTGTGACGTCTTCGTAAATAGAGGCAGCCTACCTCTACCCCAGCAGGATCTCCTGGACCAGGTGGTGGTGCCATAAAGGAAACGGCACTAGTTCAAGTGGTGTCTGCGCTACTGTCCCCAGGCTGGGGGGGGTAGACTTTTTATCCCAGGAGGCAAAGTGACAAACAGAGTAGTTAAAAATGAATTCATTAAAGAGCAACTGACACCATTAGGACAGCTTTAACAAAACGTAATATTTAGACCCAGTTCAGTTTGTATTTCACATTAGTTCTGTATTTCTCTTCCCTATTATTTATTACTGAGGCTATCTGCATGAAAACAGGATCTTTGCTCCCGAAGAGTTCATCTAGTCTTGTTGCTCCCAGTTGTATTTTATGCTGTTGTTTTAAACTTGTTCTATTCTATTTTTAAAGATGTTTTATATGTTATGTGTATTGTATTGTACAGCACCCAGAGTCTCCAGAGATGGGTGCTATATAAATAAAATATCTATCTATCTATCTATCTATCTACAGGTATCTATCTATCTATCGCCATATTGCTCCATCTGTGACATCACAATTACTCCCATGGCAACAGATTGTGATTCACAACAGAGGGCTATGACATGAAGTAGGGAGTAAGCTGGAGCAGCAGATGATCTTTGAGGGATATAGAGCATGTTTCCATGCAAATTTCTCAGTAAAATAGACACCACAATCACAGTTACTGCAAACCATGAACTTTGTTCTGGATATTAGAATGGATTATGCTCAGATTATTTGGTTACGCAATAATTTGAAACTGAAGCAGCTCCATGGGGCTGAGAGCAACAGACAGTTCAAACAGCAGTTTCAGGTTATTTTCAGTCAGCGTGCAACAAGCTTTCACACACACAGGCCTAGAGAGAAATAGACCAAACTGGCCCCTTAGATTTAACAGCTTCTTCCACAGAAACCATTCTCAAAGACTTAATTCCTTTTTCTTAATATCCCTTAAACCTCCTGATGGGGGAATGTCTTACTTCTCCCATGCCAACCGAGCCAAAGCAACCTCAGGGTGGATTTGCAGCCTAAGCCTCCATGGCTGCTCCCAGACATTATCTCCACACAGTTCCCTGAGCCAAAACAGTGCATCAAACGTCTAGGGCTACTCCACACTAGCACCGGGCTGCACAAGTAGATGGTTGCTCCATTCCTGTCTCGATTTCCAGTTCCCTCAGGAAAACCTCAGCCCTTAACATGTCTGATGAACCTGCCCCAGGCACAGGCACGGCAGACCCTATAGCAAATCCCAGGCCCAAACTCTCCCAGCCTTCTAGACTTTCCTCACGGGCAGCCACGTGGTGAAACACACCAGAGCTGCCACCTCTGGAGATGCCCTGCTGCAGTACTGCCACCACTACAACAGCCCCACTGCCCAGATGCCACTTACCTTACATACGGGATACCAGGACCCCTGTACCACAGAGAGATTACCAGCAGAATTCTGAACTTGTTCCTCCTGCCTTCTGCCCTTTTTACCTACTGAAACTGATGTCAAAATCAAATGAGGGGATATTCTCCCAGGCCCATGTAACCTCTACAACTACTTCACACCCTCCCTGTGGAGTACCACACCCCGTGTCGTACCGACGCTGCATACCACTGACATGCTAGGCCAAGGAGGCCCCTACCTTGGAAACTGCCCCTACACCAACCGCTGACTCCTGCTCTCTTTTCCCTTCCTGGGATAAAACGGAGCCTTAAATACCTATCTTGCTGCTGCCCCCTGGTGGCAGCATGGAAACAAGGCCAGAAGGCACTTAGTAAATGGCATCACTAAAGGGGAGGGCAGGAACAGATGCAGTCACAGGCTAGTAAGCCAACCGAAAGAGGGAGCTTACACTCTCCCCTCCCTTTAAACAATTTCCTCCTGGAAATGAGACATATGAGGCCACCGGTGACCCCGAGCAACTAAGTGAGTATGCGCACTCCCCACATAGTCCCGAGACCACCAGGCTTGTCAACTCTCATTCCTAAAGCCCCCTCCTAACCTTACCCTAAGGAGCAAGGCTGGTCAAGATTACAGCATGTTATGTAAAGCCTTTTTTTTTTTAAACTGGAAATTATCCGCCAGGCTGTCACTTTAAATATGTTAAACTGGAAACAAGCAATTGAATAACTCTTTTTAGATAAATATATCAAAAATGTCACCATGCATTTACCATTTACACATTAGGCACTCTCCCATTCACTCTTCACACACACTAAGGTTGATACGTATAAGCCTCTCCCAGACATACAGAAAATAAAGCTTATAAAAGCCCTCTTTTTTTTTTTCCCAACAACATCAAACAGAACAGAGCTGTCTTCAAAGTCTCAGAGAGGGTAAGAAAATGATTAAATGCCAGTCTTCCAGGTGGAAACAGAAGTTCTCCCTGGACACAATTTGTTTTCTTTAGCAACACCAGCAGAAACCCAGGCACGCAATTTAGTTAAAGATTGTCACTTCTACTTTATATGGGTCAATCACCAAGACAGTCCTGGCGTGATCTCAGTTCCTTTTATCCACTTTGCCTCAGATAGGGGGGCCTACCACCCGGGGAAAATAGTTGTCCAGGTCAGGCTTAACTGTTTCATCTCCAAACAAATCCTTTAAATAACATAGAACTTGACCCTGCACCCTACTAGATCTTGTACAGGCGCGAAATGCTTAAACAAAGTGAGGCCAGCCCAGGGGCAAGAGAAACGCATGGCTTTCTGAATAATTTGATTAGTGGAGTAACCAGTCCCTCCAGTCCTTGACTGCAATTTATTGAGCGTCTCCCTGAAAACCCAGTCTGACCTCTTTTCTTCAATCACATCCCAGAGTCATTCAGATATATACAGGTACTCCGCGGCAGGGTATTCAATATGGATCCTCCTTCTAATCCACCGTTCAGCCTGGGACCACTCCAGCAACTCCCTGATGCTGGTTCATCTAGCATCCTCCAGCTCCAACCACATGCCATTCCTATAAACAGTGTTAGATGGGTGGCTTCTTAGAAGACCATCCATCTAGTCTCTAAGCACTTTGCATTGTGCTACCCGGCGCGGAGTGGTATCAAGTAGACTCATAGTCCAGCATCCCCAGACATCCAGGTTTTATCTTCTTCCCAAAATCCACAAAACAGGTAACCCGGGTCGTCCCATAGTGTCTGCCTGCTCCTGCCCCACATCCCCGCATTTTTGGATGGCCTCATGAGACCCCTTGTTGAGTCCCTGCCCTCCTATGTTAAAGACACTAACCATGCTCTCCAGTTATTTGACAGGTTCAGATTCAGTGACTCTCATCAGCTCATCTTCACCATGGACATCAAATCTCTTTACACAGTGATCCCCCATGATGATGGTCTGACAGCTTTGCAGCATTTCTTGAACAAGCGGGAGGTCCAGCAGCCACCCACACACACACACACTAACTCGTCTGGCAGAACTGGTTCTAACACTCAATGCTTTTTCTTTTAATAACAGTTTTTTTCAGCAGGTCGGTGGAGTTGCCATGGGTACCAAGATGGGTCCCAGCTTTGCTAATCTGTTTGTGGGTTGGGTGGGGAACGTTTTTTTCTCTCATTCACAGGGACTGTGCCTGAACTGTACAAACGCTACATTGATGACTGTGTGGGGGCTACCTCCTGCTCCATGGAGACCCTCCAAGTTTTCCTTGACAAGTTCACCATGGCTCATCCTTCCCTTCAGTACACTGTGGAAGTATCCTCCTCTACACTGCCTTTCCTGGATATCCAGCTCTCAGTCCAGAACACTGGTCTGAAGACATCAGTCTGTTACAAACCCAGTGACTCTCACAGTTTCCTCCTCCATAGCTCCTTCCATCCTAAACATGTCAAGAATGGCCTGCCTTATTCACAGTTTCTTAGACTTCGCAGGTTATGCAGTGAAGAGGATGATTTTGCTGAGCAGACCCAAATAATGCATAGTTTTTTTATCAACAGGGGATACCCTAAAAGCACAGTGGACAGAGCACTCTCCCGGGTCAGTAACATGCCCTGTAACCTTGGCCCCTGCAGGAGGGATACTATTACACAAGAACGTCGGCGAATTCCACTAGTTCTTCCCTTCCATCAGAGCACACCTTCTCTTCACAGGATCATCACTAGTAACTTTCCCATTTTGCAAACTGACCTAACATTGGTGCTTCCTTTACAGAACCACCTATTGCCTCCCTACCATGACCACCTAACCTGCGCAATCTCCTGGTGAAAAACAGCCTACCCACCCTAACAGTTCCTCCCCCAGGTACCAAACCTTGCAACAGGGCTTGCTGCTACACCTGCAAATTTGTTTCCAGTGTAACTGAGATTCGGGGGCCTACAGGTGTTTTTCACATCACCAAGGAGCTCTCATGCACCTCCACTAATGTGGTGTACTGTATTCTTTGCAGGAGGTGTTCAGCTATTTACATCGGAGAAACTGGTAGGCGTCTGGCTGACCGTTTCAGGGAACATTACAGAGCAGTCAGGAATGGTGAAACTGCTAAACCCATTGTATCCCACTTCATCTCCAGGGACCACAATGTCAATGACCTTTCTGTTTGTGTCCTTCAGCAGGGCTTCCGGGATCCTGACCATAGAAAAAACATGGAAGCCAAGCTGATCATCAGCCTTGGCTCCCAGCAGCCCTCTGGTTTAAATGATAGACTTATTTTCCACTAACATCTTCCAGCCATCCCCTTTTTTTCCCCGAAAGTCAATTTGTTTTTGTACTCATTTATTTTTCATTTTCACCATCTGTCTCCATTTCTGTCTCCTTCTCACACATTTGTCACCTTTCAGCCTTCTTACAAGGCCCTGTTAATCAGTCTCTATCTGGGAACTTCCCCAGCTCTTTCTCTCCCATTATGCTTTATCTTTCCCATCATCACCTTTTTGTTTCACAGATTCTCTCTTAATCTTTCCATTTATCACTTCTTCTCCCCTTAGCCTCCCCCTTCTTCTTTCTCCACATATATCTCTCTCTCATTTTACCTCTCCTCTACCCTAACTTGTTTTTTTTCTCTTTTAGATATTTCCTGAAGAAGATCTAAGGTCGAAACGTAGATTTTTAACTCTATTTTCTATTTTCAGCGTGCATTTAATATAACCATTTTGTTTTGCTTTTAGTCCACATGTCTTGTCTTTGTCTTTTTACAATTGGTATCAAGTAAAGTTATGGAAGGTGTGTGGAAAGGCCTAGGGATCACCCATTGTATTTTGTGATCTGAAAATTGGTAACACTTCAGTTGTCCTCTGGTAGCCACTGGAACAGGATCTTTCCAAACTTTCTCCAGCCTTACTTCCACCTTGGTGAGTCCCACCTTTACTACAGAGTGAACACTATAGGGTGGAGGGGCTTCACTTGCTGTTGATGACTGGGAACGCTGTCACCGGTTAGGGATCCAGTTGGAGACCACCTGGGCCTTGGGTGGTCCTCTGATGCCAACTGTAGACCCCTGTCCCTCCCTCTGCCATGGGGATAGTCGAGAGCCAGTGGGGTGGAGCAGACAGATGGCTATGCTCCCTCTTGACGCCCTCAGTTGCCTCCTCCACTGCTTCAGTCTTCACATCCAGGGACCCCCGTTTTACTTCTACGACCAGGTCACCACTCTCTTGAACTTCCAACTTTGTGTCAGCTCCAAGATCCGGGCTTCCATGAGACAATAGGGAAGCCGTGCCCACTGAGATGCTAGCTGGATAACACCAAGGATCTCCCAAGGGAGTCCCTTAAAAATTCCTCCTAGTTCAGCACTAGAGCAGAGCAGAGCACACAAATAGTCAACTTAATGACCCCTTCGCCTCGAAATCCACATCTTACACATCTTTCCTCAACATGCCCCCTCTCTGCTGAGTTCCATAACCAAGTGAGCAGGGAGGTAAAAATGGTTGCATGGGGCTCCTCTTTAGGTGAAAACCATTCCGCCATGCCTTTTGCAGATAAATCACTTCAACTGGTTCTCCAAACACCTTTTTCTAGGAGCGTGGATATGTTGTTCATCCACACTCTCTGGCATGTCCCTTTCCCCTTTAAACTTGCCAGAAGTCTTCAAGCTGGCTCCTCCCACCCACCCGGGTGGTAAATACCACGGCTCCACCCCATGAGGCCAGATCTTCCTTTCTGCTGGAAGATACAGATCCCTTGTGCTACTTCTGTACTTCGTAGGCCCTGGTTTCAAAGCGTCGGTTTTACCGCAACTTGCTATCAAACTTGTTAGAGTTCGCAATTCTGATTCAGATATGGAGGATAAATCATCCCCCGGATTTCGACGGTGTCCCTGTGACCAGAAAATGTCACTTACCGATCCCCACCTAGCATGCGTGTACTGCCTCGGCATCAGACATGACACTTCGTTGTGTACAATTTGTTTGGCCTTCCATCCCAACGTTCTGGACGACTGCAAGGCACACCTTCAGCTGGGGAGACTGGAGAAAAGGAACCTGCCGGTGAAATCCAAAGAGGCGAGGTGGGAGGTTTCCGCGGCCGCTGGATCTGCCGAGCAATTGGAACAGATGAAGGCATTCGAGAAAGAAGCGGCTCAGGCTTCTATGGGTCGAAGCTTCTTCGTTCCCCTCAACCTCGGCTCGACTTTTCTGGGCTCCTTTTGGGAGTTCTGCCAGTCTCTCCCCACCAGGGGTGAGGCGCCCTCGGGCTGATACTCATCCCGCCCTCGGAAGAGGGACAAGGACCCCAAGTCTTCTTCCTCCAGAAGAAGATGCTCCTGGGACCGAGAGAGGTCCAAGTCCCAGGAACACGTGGTCTCGGCTTTGGTTGAGATCGTATCCTCGGCCGGCGGCTTTATGGATCTTCCATCGGGCCAAGGCACCGAGACCAAGGAAACGGTCGAACCGGACGAGATTATGCTCGATCCCATCGAGCCCTTATTGCCGACTTCTGTCGCCGATTACTTAGAAAGGACCCCAGTTCTTTCTTTTCCCGATGAGGAGACTGTACCTTCGGGTAACCTCATCGATGAAACCCATTCCGGAGCCTCAGTTTTCCCCGACTCCAGTGTCCCCCGATCGTACCAGCTGACCCCTTCGGTCTCGATCAAGGACCAGGACTCCTTCGATCGAAAAACCGAAGAAAGGTTACAAACACTCCAGAAAGAGGCGTCGCCATCAATCCTCATCCTCCTTGGATGAAGAGAGACTTTGACAGAAACTCCATTGACGTTATGAGGATCTCATGTGGCAACAGCTGATTCTGACCGGTCAGAAGCCGACTCCGCTGGCAGCACCAGCCATTACTTGGCTCCCACCTCCCAGGCCGACGCCGGCCCCTCCGGAACCGAAGGCTTCAGTTCCCCCACCCGTGGGGCCAGCCCATATTCCGGCTCGGCCTATTATGGTCTCCCCACCAATTTTGGTGGCGCCACCGCCTAAGCAGCCTCAGGGAGGGGCTCCCTCAAAAGAGGACCGGACAGACCGTGGACTGCCCCGTCGTCTGTCCATCACTGTTGTCCCCAATTGCCCTCAGCGCATCGAGGGAGACATAGGCGGGAGATCGTTTATCCTGACTCTTCGGACTCAGATGCCACTGGTTTGCACTCACATCCAGGGATGAAGAGTCATCAGTGGCTGGTTTGGAGGAAGGTCCTTCCTCTTTTCAGGGCATCCTTCACCTGATTTCCGAATCAACCGGAATGCCCCTGGAGCCTATCCAGAAGAAGGCAGAATACCCCCTACGGATATCCTCAAAAGGGTGGATACCCCGACAGAGGTCTTTCCAGTGGCCAAAGCCATTGTTGGCCCAGCCCTTGAGCTCTGGCAGCGTCCTGCCTCCTGTACAGCTCTGTCTACCTGCATGGCCCGCAAGTATACGGTACCCATGGGGCCCTGGCGGGGTTCACAGAGCATCCCTCAGCCGAAAGCCTTGTGACTGCTTCTGTGTTCAGACGCACTGGTAGCTCAGCCAACACTGACCTCCCCCCGGACAAGGAGTCCAAGAATATGGACCATTCTGCCCAGAAGGTCTATGCAGCCTCCTCCTTAGGCCTTCATCAGGCCAGTTTGACTGTTATCATGGCACACTTCTCTCACGCCCTCTTAGGGTCATTAGATGAAGTCCTCCCTCATCTCCTAGTGGACATGCAGACCACTGTTAAGCAAGTCCGTGACCAGGGCCGTGCTGTTGCAAAACAGCAGCTCCAGATGGCCCTGGCAGGGTTTTAAATAATTGATTAGCAGTTTTTTTTTCTTGGGACAATACTATACTTCAATACTTCAGAAACTATTTATACAGGTTTTCTAGAAGTGTTATGTTTGTTAAACACAGTGAGGCAGGTGCTATGCATTTTCACAATGTTTTAGCACTTTTATGAGCAAAACGCTAATCAATTTTTAGGGTTAAATAAAACCCTGCCCTGGACATTGGAGATTCCTGTGCCCGCTCCTTAGCAACCGCAGTGGCTACTCAACGCAGGGCCTGGCTGAAGTTATCCTCCTTTCCGGCAGATACTCAGCACAAGTTAGCTGATGTGCCCTTCCTAAGCACCGACCTCTTCGGTCCAGGAGTGGCTGGTCACCTCTAGTGCATACAGCAGTCCAGTGCCACCTTGGATGCTACCTCTGCAAAGGGTTCTTCAGGCAAGAACCAGCAGAAGCGCAAGAAGAAGCCTTTCCGGCACTCTTCCCCTGCAATTAGACAGTCCTCCTTTCAAGGAGGCCAGCAGCAGGCTCAAGCTTGGTGCCCCAGGCCCAATTAGGGTCCCCAACAGCCCTGTGAAGGAGGCCGAGGGGCTGCTCAGTGACAGGTCGGGGGTTGCCACCACTACACCTGTCACGCCAGCTCTGGGTCCTCCCGTGGGGGGCCGGCTCCACCACTTTCTTACTGCCTGGTCCGGTATCACTTCAGACAGGTGGGTTCTGAAAGTGGTCGGCCAGGGACTGCCTCTTGAATTCGAGCAGTACCCTCCCAGCCAAGCCTGTGCCCCTCGGGAGGAAAGGATCTCAGCTTGCACTCAGTTGGCCTTTGGAGATGACATCGCTCAGCTCCTCCGCAAGGAGGTGGTAGCTCCAGTGCCGGATCCTCCTACAGACCCAGGCTTCGTGTCCAGGTATTTCCTGGTGCCCAAGCGGACCAGGGGGTTGGTGCCCCATCCTAGATCTCCACGACCTGAATCAATATCTCAGGTCTCGCACCTTCCAGGTGGTAACTCTGAACCAAATCATACCATCCCTGGAGTGAAACATGTGGTTCTGTTCATTGGATCTGCAGGACGTGTTCTTTCATGTCCCAATCCGTCTGTCCCACCAGCGGTTCCTCCACTTCAGGGTTGAGAGGACCCTGTATGAGTTCCGAGCCGTGCCGTTCGGCCTGTCATCGGCCCTATAGGTCTTCACCAAGTACATTGCAGTGGTGGTGGCCCATCTTCGGCGTCAAGGAGTTCGGATATACCCTTATCTCGACAACTGGCTCTTGGCAGGTTCCTCCCTTCAGGAGGTGGAGAGGTCCAGGGATCTGGCCCTCCGAACCTGCTCCCAGCTCGGCCTCTTGATCAACGAGGCCAAGTCAGAACTCGTGCCCTCTCAGGTGATGGGCTTCATCAGGGCAAAGCTCAACTCTCGTCAAGCCAGAGCTTGGCTCCCGGTGGACAGGGCAGAGATTCTTTCCTCCTTTACCCAATCATTTCTGATTGGGAGCTTATGCCCTGCCCGGGACTTTCTGCACCTTCTGGGTTACATGGCGGCATGCACCTCAGTGGTCCATTGGGCCAGGTGGCACATGCACCCCCTCCAGTGGGAGCTGGCCACCCAGTGGACTCAACACCATGGTCAATTCTACCAGCTGATCACTGTAACCCAGAAGATGTGGGATGCTCTCCAGTGGTGGACCGCTCCAGAATGGTTGCAGGAAGGTATCCCGTTTGTCCGCCCAGAGCCGACAGTCGACCTGATGACCAATGCCGACGGTCGTCCTTATGACCAATGCCTCTCTCATGGGCTGGGGAGCCCACATGGGGGACAGCAGGGCCCATGGGTTCTGGACCACTGAGGAGTCCCGATGCCACATCAACCTGTTGGAGCTCAGAGCAGTCATACTGGCACTGTCAGCTTTCGCTCTTCAGCTCCGGGGTCAAGTAGTTCAAGTCCAGACGGACAATACCACAACCATGTACTACCTCAACAAACAGGGCAGTACGCACTCCCATCTGCTCTGCAAGGAGGTGCTCCGCATCTGGACTCTCGTAAGTCAGTTGGAGGCGGCTCTCCTAGCCATCCACGTGGCAGGAGTCTCGAACCAACTGGCAGATGCTCTCAGCCACATAGGCCAGATGTCCCATGAGTGGTCACTCCATCCAGAGGTCGCTTACAGTCTGTTCTCCCATTGGGGCAAACCGTTGGTGGACCTGTTTGCCTCCAGGCAAAACACCAAGCTGAGACTGTACCATGCCGGCCCCCCCCCAGCAGGGCTCACTGCAGGGGATGCCTTCTTGAGGCCGTGGACCCCAGGCCTCCTCTATGCCTTTCTTCCATTTCCTTTGATCCACAAGGTGTTACTCAAGGTGAGGAGGGACAAGGCGAAGGTGACCCTGGTAGCCCCAGATTGGCCGCTTCAGTTATGGTACCCAGATCTCATCAACCTCAGCTGCAGGCCCCCGGAGCGACTTTGTACATGCCCGGACCTGATATAATTGAACCAGGGGAAGGTATTCCATCTGGACTTTCAATCCCTGCACCTCACAGCCTGGTACGTGAGCGGCTAGAGTTCCAGGCTCTGGGTCTTTCCGAGGATGTCTACACCGTGGTGGAGGCATCGCATAAAGAATTGACCAGGAAATGTTTTGCCTTCAGATGGAAAAGGTTTTACATTTGGTGTCAGGGTAAGAGTCTGGACCCCTTATCCTGCTCTGTGGCTAACATTCTAGACTACCTTTGGTCTCTCTACAAAGGGGGTCTACGGTTATCGACCCTTAGGGTGCACCTGACAGCCATTTCTGCTTACCGTGCGCGGGCCGGTAAGCCGACTTTGGCTCAGGAGACAGTGGTCAGGTACTTTTTCAAAAGCCTGAATCACATATCCCTTTCAGTGTGTAAACATCCCCCTCCATGGGATCTCTTGCTGGTTTTGGCAAAGTTCATGGGCAAACCATTCAAACCCATGCACAAGTGTGAGCTCTTACACTTGTCGTGGAAGACTGCCTTCCTGGTGGCTATCATGTCAGCCAGAAGGACAGGGGAACTCCAGGCGTTTTCGGTGGATTCCCCTTATCTGGTCTTCCACAGGGACAAAGTTGTCCTGCGCCCCCAACCGAAATTCCTTCCGAAGGTGGTTTCAGAGTTTTACCTTAACCAGGTGTTGACTCTGATGGTATACTACTCTAACTACACCTCGGACGCAGAGTACAGGCTCCATACTCTTGACCTCAGACGTGCTCTCTCCTATTATAAGGAGAGGACGGTGGAAATTCTGAGAGAGGTTCACCAGCTGTTTGTCACCTACACTGAAGCCGCTTCTGGCAGACCTGCAGCCAAATGGACCATTGCGAGATGGATTACATCATGCATAGGTCTGTGCTATGAGCTGGCGGGCAAGGAGCCTCACAGAGGGATAAGAGCTCATTCTACCCCCCATACTGCTGCATTGGTGGTTGCTTCCAGGGACATCCCTATCCAGGAAATCTGTCGGGCTGCTACCTGGAAGTCAGTAAACACCTTCATTACCCACTACCACATCGACCTGGAGTCACGCCGGGATGCTGGTTTTGGGGCCTTGGTTCTCCAGTCTCTGTTTCCCAAGTAGGGGGTGTGCACCTTCCTTCCCTCCTCCCAGAGAACTGCTTGGAGTCTGCCAGAGAGTGTGGATGAACAACATATCCACGCTCTTAGAAGAACAGGTTCTAGGGACATGGATATGTTGTTCATCCACACTGTCTGGCAGGTTCCTTGCCGCTTTAAATCTTGCCGGAAGGTCTTCAAGCTGGCTCCTCCCACCCACCCGGGTGGTAAAACTCTCGGCTCCGCCCCATGACGCCAGATCTTCCTTACCGCTTGGAAGCTCAGGTTCCTCCATAACGCTCTCGTATAAGACTGGTTCCTAACTTCTCGATTTTCAAATTAAAAGTTTTGCTAAAAGACTTCGGTCTTCTCCCCTCATGGATGCGATGGACACAAATCACCCGGTTTCCGAGATGCCTTTAAGGGCAGAAGATGTCTCGGATGGATCTGCACTCCACGTACGCCTACTGCTTGGGCCTTGAGCACGCACTCCAGGCTCAGCACCTGTGCTCTTCCTTTCTCGCCTACGTCCTCGAAGACCATGCTGCCCGCTTACAACTGGGGCGCCCTGAGAAGAGATTTCTCGCAAAGTCAAAAGAGGCCTGGTCGGCGGTGTCCACGGGCGGCGGACTCGGGCGGATCAGCTCGAGCAGATGATCACCCTCGAAGAGGAGGCGGCTCGGGCCACTTCTACCTGGGCTGCGGCATTTGTCCCGCTCTCTCTCGGTGCCTCTTATTCGGCTTCTTTTAAGGAGCTTTGTCTGACACTCTCAACTAAAGGTGAGGGTCCATCTCTTCTGGACCGTTTTCTCGGTCCAAAAAGAGAGACAGGGGTAAGTCTCACCGTCGACGCTCTTGGGAGCGGGAAAGATCCCTCTCCCCGAGTTGTCGGCTGTCGACTTCTCGGCTTTGGCCACTGGTCTCACGGTGTCCCCATCAGGCCAGTTGATCGAGACCACGACGCTGGCCGAGATTTTTCTCGACCTGCTGGACGGGTTGTCGCCGAAGAAGCCGAGAACTCTCTCCGGGTTCCCTGGTGGGAGTTGTGGATCCCATCGGCTCGCTCAGCCCGTTCCGGAGCCTTCGCTGAACCGTCCGAACCAGGGGTGCCGATTTCCCGCGACACCTCCCCGCACTGTCCTCGGCATAGTCGAGGTTCTCGGTCTCGGACATCTTCGCGGTCCAGCCGATCCCGCCGTCATGGGCGGTCTCGGTCTCGGCACCGCGGCAAGCGGCACCGCTGCTCGTCCTCTTCCTCCTCCTCCTCGGACGAGGGGAGGCTTCGGCGCAAGTTGCGTCGAAGGTATGAGGAACTCATGTGGCAACAGCTCCTTCTGACCGGGAATAAGTCGACGCCGTCTTCTTCCCCGGCCATTAAGGGCTGTCACCGAGCGGCCGAAAACAACCCCTCGCTTTAGCCGAGGAGCCTATTCCCAGGCCGGTTGTTCGGCCAAATCCAGCTGCCCCACCGATTCTGGTGGAACCTCCGCCTCCACAGCCATCAGTTGGGGCTCCGACCAAAAATTCTCGGTCGGCTCAGGGACTGCCCCATAGGCTGTCTGTCACCCTCACTCCCAACTGCCCTCGGCAGGTGGAGGGTGGCTCAGGCCTGAGGCAGCTCTTTGAGGACTCTTCCGAGTCCGAGGACAATTCCTCCCTTTTCTCCTAGCGAATGGACTTGGAGTCCTCAGGAGGATAGTCGGAGGACGATAGCCCTTCGTCCTTCCTAGGATTGCTTCGGTTCATCTCGGAGTCCACCGGGATGAAGCTCGAACCCGTTTCTAAATGGGCCAGGTATCCCCTCACGGAGATTCTGGACCGAGGGGATTCCCCTACGGAGGCCTTTCCAGTGGCCGAGGCCATAGTGGGTCCGGCCTTGGAGCTCTGGCAGCGCCCTGCTTCCTGTCCTGCGCCTTCAGCCAGGATGGCCAGGAAGTATGCGGTCCCAACCGGTTCCCTGTCCGGTTTTTCGGAACACCCCTTGGCTGAGGGGTTGGTTACCGACAGCGTTTTCCGGCATGCCGGTAACGCTAGGGATGTGGACAAACCTCCCGACAAGGAGTCCAAGAGATTGGACTGTGCTGGGCGAAAAGTCTATGCTGCGTCCTCCCTCGGCCTTCGCCAGGCCAGTTCGGCCGTCCTCATGGCACATTTTTCTCATGCCCTGTTGGGCTCCCTGGATGAGGTCGTCCCTCATCTTCCCGCAGATCTGCAGACCACGGTCAGGCAAGTGTGGGACCAGGGCAGGGCAGTGACCAAACAGCAGCTCCAGACTGCTTTTGACATTGGGGACTCATGTGCCAGGTCTGTGGCGGCCGCAGTGTCTATGCGTCACCGGGCTTGGCTGAGGATATCCACCTTTACTTTGGATACCCAGCACAAGTTGACGGATGTTCCCTTTTTGGGGACTGACCTCTTCGGCCCTGGGGTGGAAGGTCACCTGCAGAGGATCGAGAAGTCCAATGCTACCTTGGACTCGGTCTCTTCCGCTCAGAAGGACAAAGGCACCAAACACAGCCTAAGCTCCTTCGTCCTTCTGCGCTCAGGGCGCGTCCGCCCAGCAACGCCAGGGCCAGCATGCTCGAGCTTGGCATCCCAAACCCAAGCCCGGGGCTTCCTCCAACAGGAAGCAGGGAGGTAAAGGCCCAGGAGGTCCCTCGGCCGGTCCCTCCTCAAAGCCTGCCCAGTGATGGGCTGAGGGGTGTCCCCCCAACCCCGTCACCTCACCTCACCCCAGGTTCCCCCCGTGGGGGGACGGCTCCAACACTTCCTTTCTGCCTGGTCCATTATTACCACGGACAGGTGGGTACTGGAGGTGGTGGGAAAAGGCCTGCCTCTAGAATTCGAGCAGGCCCCGCCCTTCAGAGCCATCGCACCTCGGGGGGCCTCTGGGTCCGCAGCCTCACTGTCAGCTCGCCGGGCCGACATCGCTCTCCTCCTCCAAAAGGAGGTGATCAGGAGGTGGCGGACCCTCCCTCAGACCCGGAGTTTGTGTCCAGGTACTTCCTGGTTCCGAAACGGACGGGGGGCTGGCGCCCCATTCTCGACCTACACGACCTGAACAAGTTCCTAAGGTCTCGAACCTTCAGGATGGTCACTCTGGCTCAGATAATACCATCCCTGGAACATGGCATGTGGTTCTGCTCTCTGGACCTGCAGGACGTGTTCTTTCACGTCCCTATCCGTCCGTCACACCGGAGATTCCTTCGCTTTCGAGCGGAGGGATCCCTCTTCGAGTTCCGAGCCATGCCCTTCGGCCTGTCTCCAGGTCCCAGGGTCTTCACCAAATGCATTGCAGTGGTGACAGCCTTCCTGCGGTGCCGAGGGGTCCGGGTGTACCCTTACCTGGACGATTGGCTGATAGCAGCCCCTTCCAGACAGGAGGTGGAGCGGTCCAGAGATCTGGCCCTACAGGTTTGCTCTCAAATCGGCCTTCTCATCAAGGAGGCCAAGTCGGAACTCAAGCCAAAGCAGGTGATTCAGTTTATCGGGGCAGAGCTCGACTCTTCCAGCCAGAGCACGGCTCCCGGCGGACAGGGCCGAGGTTCTTACCTCCTTTGCCCAATCATTTCTGGTTGGGCAATCGCGCCCAGCCCGGGACTTCCTGTTCCTCCTGGGTCTCATGGCGGCCTGTACCAGCGTGGTCCGTTGGGCACGCTGGCACATGCGCCCCCTTCAGTGGGGACTAGCCAGCCAGTGGTCACAATGCTGCGATCCATTGGACCAGCTAGTGATGGTGACCAAGGAAATGTGGAACGCTCTCCGGTGGTGGACCGTTCCATCTCATCTGCAGGAGGGCATCCCGTTTGTCCGCTCCGAACCGACGGTCTCTCTATCGACTGATGCCTCTTTGATGGGTTGGGGTGCCCATCTGGGGGAACACTGGGCGCACGGCCTCTGGTCCCCGCGGGAGTCCCGATGCCACATCAACCTGCTGGAGCTCCGAGCGGTCCACCTAGCTCTCAACGCCTTTGCTCCGTTTCTCCGGGGTCAAGTGGTCCGAGTCCAGACGGACAATACCACGACCATGTACTACCTAAACCGCCAGGGCGGGAAGCGTTCCATGCTTCTATGCAAGGAAGCTCTCACATTTGGTCACTAAATGCGCAGCCTGGAGCGGATCTCCTAGCCATTCATGTGGCAGGAGCCTCCAACACCTGGCCGATGCCCTGAGCGGATAGGGGCTGCATCTCACAGTGGTCTCCTGCCGGAGGTAGTACAAGATCTGTTCTCCACTGGGGCACACCTCAGGTGGACCTGTTTGCCTCCAGGAGAGCGAAGCTGAGGCTGTTTCATGCCCGCCCCCTCAGCAGGACTCGCTGCAGGGGATGCCTTCTCGGGGCTGTGGACCCGGGCCTCTTCGCCTTTCCCCATTTCCTTGATTCACAAGGTGCTCAAGGCAGGAGGAACAAGGCGGGGTGATTCTGATAGCCCCAGACTGGCCCCGCCAGTTCTGGCAGCACCAGATCTCCTCAGCCTCAGCTCCAGGCTCCCGAGGCAGCTTCCAGCTCGCCGGACCTGCTCTCAGTCAATCAGGGAAGGTGTTCCATCCGGACCTTCAATCCCTGCACCTGACAGCCTGGTTCCTGGCTGGCTGAGTTCAGGCCTTGGTCTTTTCGGCGAGGTCCTCAATGTTGTTGAGGCGTCCCGTAAGGAGTCGACCAGGAATGCTTTGCCTTCAAATGGAAGAGATTTTCCATTTGGTGTCAGGGCAAGGGCTTGGACCCTTCCTCCTGTCCTTTGGCAAGCATCTTGGACTATTTATGGTCCCTTTCTAGTCAAGGCTTGGTCGGCGACCCTAAGGGTGCACCTGGCAGCCATCTCTGCTTACGGGCGGGCGGGAGCAGTCGGTGGTGCAGGAAAAGGTGGTCTGGCGCTTTTCGGGGCCTTGATCACATTTCCCCTCCGGTGCGAGAACCTCCACCTCCGTGGGATTTACTGCTGGTTCTGGCAAAGCTCATGGGCAAGCCATTCGAACCAATGCACAGGTGTGAACTCTCTCACCTGTCGTGGAAGACCGCCTTCTTGGTGGCTATCACGTCAGCCAGAAGGATGGGAGAACTCCAGGCGCTTTGCATCGAGTCTCCTTACCTGGTCTTCCACAGGGACATGGTTGTCCTGCGCCCCAACCCGAAATTCCTTCCGAAGGTGGTGTCTGAGTTTCACCTTAACCAGGTGTTGACTCTGCCGGTGTTCTACCCCAATCACACTCGGAGGCCGAATACAGGCTCCATGCATTTGGACCCTAGAAGAGCTCGCTTATTATAAGGAGCGCCGGCTGAAATTGGAGAGTTCGCCAGCTGTTTGTCACCCAGCTGAAGCCACACCTGGCAGACCTGCAGCCAAGCGGACGATAAGCAGGTGGGTCACCTCCTGCATAGATCTCTGCTATAAGTTGGCGGGCATGGAGCCTCCCAGAGGGATAAGAGCTCATTCTACCCGTCATACTGCTGCATCGGTGGCTGCTTCCAGGGACGTCCCTATCCAGGAAATCTGCAGGGCTGCTACCTGGAAGTCAGCACACACCTTCATTACCCATTACCACATCGAGCTTGAGTCACGCCGGGATGCTGGTTTTGGGGCCTCGGTTCTCAGTCTTTATTTCCCAAGTAAGTATCGGTGTGCGCCTTGCCTCCCTCCTCCCGGAGAACTGCTAGGAGTCTGCCAGACAGTGTGGATGAACAACATATCCATGTCCCTAGAAATACAGGTTACTCACCTGTAACAGGAGTTCTAGGAATGGTATGTTGTTCATCCTACGACTCCGATCTCCCGGCCCGACTTTAACCTGAGCTTCCAGCGGGCCAGATCTGGCATCATGGGGCGGAGCCGAGAGTTTTACCACCCGGGTGGGTGGGAGGAGCCAGCTTGAAGACCTTCCGGCAAGATTTAAAGCGGCAAGGAACCTGCCAGACAGTGTGGATGAACAACATATACCATTCCTAGAACTCCTGTTACAGGTGAGTAACCTGTATTTACTCACCTATAACAGTAGTTCTAGGAGTGGTATATTTTGTTCATCCACGCGCACCCACCCGACCTCCCTGGCTTTAGGCGCACAACCTTGTTTCCAGTGGGCTAAGATCTGGCGTCATGGGGCGGAGCCGAGGTATTTACCACCTTGGTGGGTGGGAGGAGCCAGCTTGAAGACTTCCAGCAAGTTTAAGGGGGAAAGAGACATGCCAGAGTGTGTGGATGAACAATATATACCACTGCTAGAGCTACTGTTACAGGTGAGTAACCTGTTTTTACTGTTGCTGACACCTCACTGTTTCTCTCTCTCTCTCCAATTCTCTCAGTATCCAGGCAGAAAATGGCACCTCAGGCACAACTCCCCTTCAACACCTTTCTAGAGCCAACCAGTCGCTATTGCTCTCTCACATCACATGACCAGTCCCAGCCACAGAGGCACCAATGAGAGAGTGAGAGAGGTGGGCCTCAAGGAGCTCCTGTACAGGCGCGCAACCTGCCATAACTGCGCAACATGTACACAGGCTTTGGGCCAGCCAGGTCCCCCATGACACCCCCTCAGTATCTGTCCCACCAGGTGCTGGAGTATGAAGAAATAAATCTCTGACGAGCTCCCACATCTGTAACCCCCTCCCTTTCCCTCTGTGTCTAGGGGTCCTGATGTTATGAGGAGGGAAAGGGGCAACAGACCAGAAACACTCCATAACACTTCTCGCTGCTGAACAATGACAAAAAGAGGTGGCCTACTTTTGTGATGTCTTAGTAAATAGAGGCAGCCTACCTCTACCCCAGCAGGATCTTCTGGACCAGGTGGGGATACATAAAGGAAACGTCACCAGTTCAAGTGGCATCAGCTGCTATTGTCCCCAGACTGGGGGGCGGTGGCAGACCTTCCTTATCTCAGGAGGGCAAAGTGACAAACTGAGAGTAGTTTAACATGAATTCATTAATGCTCACTTCATTAATCCAAAATGGATGCCACAATCACAGTTACTGCAAACCAAGAACTTTGTTCTGGATATTGGAATGATTATGCCCAGGTTATTTGATTATGCAGTACATTGAAACTGTAGCAGCTCCATGGGGCTGAGAGCAACAGACAGTTCAAACAGCAGTTTCAGGTTATTTTCAGTCAGCGTGCAGCAGGATTTCACACACACAGGCCTAGAGAGAAATAGACCAAACTGGCTCCTTAGATTTAACAGCTTCTTCCACAGAAACCCTTCTCAAAGACTTAATTCCTTTTTCTTAGTATCCCTTAAACCTCCTGATGGGGGAGTGCTTTACTCTTCCCTTGCTAGCTGAGCCAAAATGACTTTGGGGCAGATTTGCAGTCTAAGCCTCCATGGCTGCTCCCAGACATTATCTCCACACAGTTCCCTGAGCCAAAACGGTGCACCAAACATCTAGGGCTACTCCACATTAGCACTGGGCTGCACTAGTAGAGGATTGCTCCATTCCTTCCTTGATTTCCAGTTCCCTCAGGAAAACCTCGGCCCTTAATGGGTCTAACTGACCTACCCCAGACACGGGCATGGTAGGTCCCAGGGCCTGCCCCAGACATGGGTAAGGCACGCCATGTAGCGAATCCTAGTCCAAAACTCTCCTAGCCTTCTAGACTTTCCTCAAGGGCAGCATGCCAAGCGGGTGAAATGCACCAGAGCTACCACCTCCAGAGATGCCCTGCTGCAGTGCTGCCACCACTACAGCAGCCCAACTGTCCAGGTGCCCCTTACCTTACATACAGGGTACAATGACCCCTGTGCCACAGAGGGATTGCCAGCACCATTCTGAACTTGTTCCTCCTGCCTTCTGCCATTTTTACCCACTGCAGCTGATGTCCAAATCAAATGAAAGGATATTCTCCCAGGTCCACACGAGTGCTACTACTACTACTACTACTGCACACCCTCCCTACGGAGTACTACACCCTGCATTGTATCGACGCTGCATACTGCTGACCTACTAGGCCGAGAGGGGGGGCCCCCATCGGAAACTGCCCATACACCAACTGCCAACTCCTACTCTCTCACTCCCCTTCCTGGGAAAAATTAGGGCCTTAAATACCTACCTTGCAGCTGCCCCCTGGTGGCAGCATGGAAACAAGGCCGGAGGATACTTACCAGACTAAATGGCACCACTAAAGGGGCGGACTGGTAGCGATACAAGCACGGGGGGGGGATTACAACTGTATGGTTCAGGTTGGTCCTGAGCACCAGTAAGTCATCCCAAGGCAGCATCGATTCACAGCAGGAAGGTCATGTCAGATGAATCTAATAGATTTCTTTGACTGGGTGACCAAAGTAGTAGACCAGGGAGGGGCTGTGGATATGGCCTACCTAGACTTTAGCAAGGCATTTGACACAGTCCCACAGAAAGATTAATAAACAAGTTAGCCAGCCTGGGAGTGGGTCCCAGGGTGGTAGCCTGGTTAAAAAAAAATTGGCTGGACAACAGAACACAGAGGGTAATAGTAAACGGAGTCCTTGCTGAAGAATGGAGAGTTACTAGCGGGGTACCACAGGGTTCATTACTGGGGCAGGTCCTCTTTAATGTCTTTATAGGTGACATTGCAGAGAGGCTGGAAGGAAAAGTATGCCTCTTTGCAGATGACACAAAGATCTGCAACAGGGTTGATACACAAGGAGGAGTGGAAAATAGTGAGAACCTTACATCGCCAATACAGATGGCAAATGCTTTTAACAAATACCTTTGCTCAGTGTATAATACTACCACTACTGAAAACCAAGGTTCGATAAAGCAATTGCAGACAGGAGACAAAATTAATATTAGAATAACTGAAACAGAGGAATTATTAGATATAATAAATGATAGGAAGTCTGCAGGCCCAGATGTTCTACATCCGAAATTACTTAGAGAATTGAGAAATTATATATCTGAACCTTTAACATACTTGTTCAATGCCTCCCTCTGTACAGGACAAATACCAACAGACTGGACAAGAGCAATAGTTGTACCCATCTTCAGAAAAAGGGGATAGGTCTAAGCTGGCTAACTATAAACCTAGTAGCTTAATGTTTATATGCCGCAGATTAGCTGAAATTATTAAAGTAAGACTTGAAAAGAATTTAGATGACTGTAGATATGGAGAAACCAAACAGCATGGTTTTTGCCAAAATCAAGTGTATTCAACTAATCAGTTATGTTTCTATGAATACATTAATAAAAGTTGAAATAAAAACATTCCAGTGGATGTGCTATATCTTGATTTATAAAATGGGTAGGGAAATTGTTGTTCTTTTATTGGATGATGAGCATCACATGACCGTGCATATATCAGAGCGCGACCGCAGACCTGTACTTTTACTCCCCTCCAAAACAATTTTGACATTTTATAAGATAGATAAACCACTCTGAGGTGTGCAGTCACGCTCTGATATACGCACGCCTTGGGCGGTTGATGCACACCAAGGTATGCGTATATCAGAGCGTGACCGCACACCCAAGAGTGATACATCTATTACTTAAAGACGGCGTTTGACAAAGTATCACATAAACATTTAATTGAAAAAATAAAAAAGATAGGAATCGATTCTGTACTGGTGAGATGGATTCAGAACTGGTTAAATGGAAGGAGGCAGAGAGTAAGGGTGAGGGTGTGTGTCTCAGATGAGGGAGAAGTGACTAGTGGAGTCCCTCAGGGCTCCGTGCTGGGGCCAGTGCTATTTGCACTGTTTGTTCGTGATCTCCACTTCAACATCAAAAGCTAGTTAGTAAAGTTTGCAGACGATGTTAAGCTGTGAGGACCTGTAGACACACAGCAAAATAGAATGCTGCTTAAAGAAGATCTAGGGGTGGTAGAGAGGTGGGCACTGGACAGTAACATGAAGCTTAATGTGGATAAGTGCTCCATAATGCATATGGGGAGAGAAAATGGTGAACATGAGCACTTTCTCTATGACAAAAAACTAAGAAAAGTGATAATGGAAAAAGACTTCGGAATTCATGTTGATCAGAGTTTAAAATTCAGAGAACACCGGACAAAGGTAATATAAGAAACTAACTATATGATAAGGAACATAAGAATCGCATTTGTAAATAGATCCAGAAATTGCATATTGCCATTATACAGAGCTTATAAAAGACCACATTTAGTTTATGGATCCACTTTGTGGAACCCTTACACAAAGGGAGAAGTAGTAAGGGTGGAAAGAGTTCAATGTAGAATGACTAAGATAAGAGGTATGGGAAACTTTAGTTATGAGGAAAGATGCGAATTGCTAGGATTGTATAGCCTGGAATTAAGAAGAACAAGGGGAGATCTATTGGCTATGTTTAAAATCTTACATGATGAAGAGCTCATGAGGGAAGGGGCTAGAAATTTAAATTAAGTCAGATGGCCCGAGAGGTCGTAAGTATCAAATTAAGTTGGACAATGCAGTAAAGAACATTAGATATAACTACTTTAGACAGCATGCTAGAAGACAGTGAAATAAAGTGCCAAATGAGGCGGTGGATCGTGAGACTCTGGTTAGCTCTGAAAATAAATCAGATGCACTATTATTACTTTGTGGGAACAATGGGTCCCACTACTGCGGGTTGATGGTAACAATGGGCAGCAATTTGCCTTCTTCCGTCCATTCATCCAGTATGACATCCATTATGAAAGGATGAGAAGGGACTTGGCAAGGTTGGAGGAATGGTCAAAGCTATGGCAGCTTAGATTCAATGCAAAGTAGTGTACCTGGGAAACAAAAACCCAGGGGACGAGTACACAGTGGGGGGAGACAGCACTAACAGCAGCAGAAATGTCTGGAAAGGGACCTGGGGTTAGTCATATCAGATGACCTAAAGGTAGGCAAGCAATGTGAGAAGGCAGTAAGGAAGGTTGGGGGATACTGTGTTGCATAGGGAGAGGCATCACCAGTAGAAAACAGGAAGTTGTTACTTGTTATCCCCTTTGTACAGACAGTTGGTGAGACCCCATCTGGAGTACTGTATGCAATTCTGGAAATCCCATCACCACAAGGATATACACAGGATGGAGGCAGTCCAGAGGAGGGCAGCTGAAGTGGTACAGGGTCTGCACCAGAAGCCACATGAAGAGAGACTAAAGGAGCTTGATATGTATACCCTCAAGGAAAGGAGGGAGAGAGAAGACATGATAGAAACTTTCAAGTACCTCAAGAGACTCAGCAGAGTCCAAGAGGGTAGCACCTTTCAGAAAAGATGTGCAAGAACAAGGGGCACAATTTGAAGATGGGGGGATGACTTGGGGCAACGTGAGGAAGTATTTTTCACATAGAGGGTGGTGGACGCTTGGAACAGCCTTCCTGAGGAGGTCATGGGGTTAAAAACAGTGGGGGAAGTGCTGGGGGGTAGGAGGAAGTAGGCTGTTGGTTATCTAGGATCTACAGCTTATCCAGTAGGTAGGGAAACTGGCAGACTGGGTGGGCCAAGCAGTCCTTATCTGCCATCAAAGTCTATGTTTCTTTGAGATGCTGGACTACAGAAGGGCAGACTTCAGCCAATTGAATGAGTTGGTTCTGGGCAGGTTAGCTGGGGTAGACGGCATCAGGGGAGTGGAAGAACGATGGGTGTGTTATAAAAGGGGCCATTAAGGCAACAAAAACATACACGAGAGCAGTTAACAAGAGAAACAATTATAGGAGACCGTTTTGGTTTTCTGGGAAGGTCAGGGAGGCAGTCAGGTACAAAGAAAAGCAGAGGTACAAAAAATGAAATGAGTAGCAGGAAAAAGGTATTGAGACCAAGGGGGCAGTCAAGATCGCAAAGGCAGACACTGAACTGCATATAGTGGAGGGCATCAAGGGATGGGGAAAACAGTGTTTCAGATATATAAGGGGAAAAAAGAAAGTAGGAGAAATTGTCAGACTAAAGAGGGAGCAAGGGGGGGGCGCTGTTGAGCCCGAGCAAGGTGGAGGTTTAGTGTTGGTGTTATCCATATCGACTGTATACTTTATTAATGTGCTATACCTAGTCGGTCTTTTTGATAGCCTGCATTGGTAAAAAAGGAGATCAGAATGTTTCTAGAACAAGAATGGGCAACCCTAAGAAAGATAAAATGCACCACGAAGGCACTAAAAGTAAGACTGTTTCAGGGCCTCCTGCCATGAGGTCTGCGCAGGGACATTCTGCCATTGAGGACACTAGTGGGGAAGAGGAAATCCTACAGACCATAGGTGCTTAAATCAATCATCTAATTCATACTGTGTCTGGCTTTGCAAATAAATTTGATTCTCTGACCAACCGTGTTAATATCCTGGAAATGGAGGTCACAGCAGTTAAGACCGAGTCCACAGAAGCAAGGAAGAGATCAGAGGCGGCCCTGAGCACCATGGCCATGTTAGTGAAAGAAAACGGGCACCTCCGCTCCTGGCTTGAAGTTCTGGAGAATCGAGCCCTGGTGGCCAATTTACGGATTATAGGCATGCTGGAACGGTGCGAGGGAGATCATTTGGCCCTTTTTCTTCATGATTGGCTGAAGCAACAGCTGGGGCATCCCTTTTCCGATTGCCAGGTGACTATTTAAAAAGCCTACCGGGTGGCCTTTCGTGGACGTCCTGATAACCCCGAAGCTCCTCGGGCCATTGTGGTTGTCCTGGATGGTGTGGGGTTGAGAGACTTTGTGTTGGCGCTGGCTCGCCAAAAGAAAGTACTGCTGCAGGATGGTGAACAGGTCCGAGTTTATCTAGACCTCAGTTATGCGACCAGACAACGGAAAAAATCTTTTGATGGAGTTCAGGCTATGCTAAGGGACGCTTAAATTTCCAGTAATATGTTGTTTCCAGCACGACTGCGAATTCCCCACAAAGTGAAAACATTCATTTTTTCATATCCTAGAGAGGCTCTTAAATGGGCTCATTGTCATGTTCCACCACCTAGAAGGAGGAAAGATTCTGACCAGTCTGACTTGGATGAAGATATCAAAGGGGAAACCTGACTTTTCAATTGGTGACCCGGAGCCAAGGTTTGCACCTATTTAAAAGAACTCTAAGGTGGATAATAATGCTGTTATCCAGTTTTTTACAGTTCAAGTATAAACTTTGGAACTTTGAGCAAGATAAGCTCTTTATATTTTTGTTGATGGCTGTGATCAGTTGGGGTGTTTTTTTGAGGCTGGGTTATCTTTTCTAGTTTAACCTCTTAAGTGGGTCTCAATTATAAGTTGTTGGTAACTTCCCTTATAAGACAGTAGACGTTATAATGATCGAGATAGCTGACTTAAGTTCTTCAGATCAGGTTGCCCTTTGTATAACAAGATAGCCTATTGCAAGTTGTTAATCTGTTAATTCAGTTTGTTGCTAGTATACAATACATGATACGGAACACTGAACAGTTACTAGTAGGAAACAAAATTGGTTCCTGTAAGCTTAGGTAAGCATAAAAACCCTCACTTTTTCTTTGAGGAAAAAGAGATTGTAATATGTTCTTGACATAAATGTCGGATTATAAACTCATGCAGCTCATGGGCTCAAACAAACAGTTAAAATAAATCTGATGATAGTGGAGGAGAAATTCTATTTACTGATTTCTCCCAAGGGATGTATCTAATAGGAGCAGTATGATAAAAAGTTTAACCTGCGTGTATTAAGAGGGGTGGCGCCCCAATGAGGGAACATTCTACTCTTAATTCCTTATATATTGCCTCAGGATGTTTTTACTGTGTGTCTATTGTAAAATCAATAAACATAAAGTTAAAAAAAGAAGAAAGGTAATAGAGGATGAGGGGGCAGAAAGCAGCCACACTGAATGGCTACTTCTGCTTGGTATTCACTAGGAAGAATAGCAGGCCCTTGCCAGACAGTAGGATAAAGGCAGTTGATGGAGAGGCCCCATAAATGGGGCTGCAGAAATATACTAGATAAACGGTCTGAAAAGGGTTAGCAGCCCTCAAGGTAAACAAGGCCCTTGTGTCAGATGGGATGCATCTGAGTGTACTAATGTAACTGGCATTGGTGTTAGCCAAATCCCTGATGAAGCTGTTATAGTAACTCTTGGCAGCAAGGGGTAGTTTCCAGGAACTAGAGAATGGTGGATATAGTTCCACTGCATAAGAGAAGGGACAGGGAGCAGCTGAGAAACTACAGACCCATCAGTCTTAACTTTCATGGCAGGGAAACTGATGGAGGCAGTAGTCGGAGGACCTAGTGGAATACCTGGAGAAAAATGGGCTTCAGGATGGTAATCAGCTTGGGTTTGTGGCAGGGAAGTCTTGTCAGGCTAACCTGATATTATTCTTTGACTGGGTAACAATGGAAGTTGACAAGAGGCACACAATAGACTTACTGTACTTTGATTTTAGCAAGGAGTTCCACTTGATGCCATACAGAAGAATGCTGAAGAAGATGGGAAATCTGGGAACAGCTAAAGTAATAGGTGGGTAGGGAGTAAATTGAAGGGGAGACAGCAGAGAGTTGTGGTGAATGGAGTCAGATCAATGGAAAGAAAGTTCACCAGCAGAGTACCACAGGGATCTGTTCTGGCCCTAGTCCTTTTCAGTATGTTCTTCAGTGACATAGGAAAGGGGAATGCAGGGTAGGTTGCGTCTATTTGCAGATGACACGAAACTCTGTGGTAGAGTTGACAACCTGGTGGGGATAGTGGGACTGCAGAGAGACCTGCAGTGGAAAACTAGTAAAAAGTATGGTAACTAAAATTCAGTGGCAAGAAGTGCAAGGTGATACACTTAGGGAACAGAGCCCTAGAACAGAGTATTGGCTGGTAGGGGGTTCAGCTAGACACATATCAGAGGAAAGAGGCCGACTTTCCAGTGGCTCCACGGAGGGATAGACATTACAGGTCAGGAGCACTCCACCAAAATAAATACAATCTAAATAAAATATCCCTGGAAAATCGGTCCTGCTTAACTAAAAAAGCCTACCTCTAGAAGCAGCAGAAATTCTCCTCGGCGATATGCCTTCTCGCCCGGATAAGAACAACTTCCCGGTGTCCTGGCCAAATTTCCCTCATTCACTAAAAAATACCACCAACAGCTTAATCTGGTTCAAGGTCAGTTGGCATTCATCTGTACTCTCGGGTCTGCCTGAAAATAGGCAGGATTTGTCTAGTGCACTTACCCGGTCAACAAAAACTAAATAAATAAAACTGTTTCTGGATTTTTTTCTCTCAACGAGGATTCCCCAACCGAGCGGGCGGAGATGTCGTGCTCAGATGACCTAAAGCGCAGCAGACAAGGAAAGGACAATATGGGTAAGGCACCTGCTACCATCGCTACTGCTACTGCCCCCTCTCATGACGCCATCCTCCAGGCAATCCAGGAGTTCAGATCGGAGGTCAAAGAAATCCTCCAGGACCTCCAATCTGACTTGGGCACACTCCAAACATGGCTTGATGAAGCCAAAGCCCAGGTCACCACCAACATGGAACGCCTCGAGGCATTAGAGGCCTCAGTAACTGAATTAGCCCAGACACAGTACACAATCATTCGTCGGCAGGAGGATACCGAAAATAGGGCCTGCAGAAGAAAACTCAGATTGTATGGAATTCGTGCAGGAGAGGAGGGCCCAGACATCCATGGTTTTTTTGGACCATTTCTTGCAAACCACACTCGACCTGGGACCAGAATTCCCCGTAGACATAGAACGAGCTCATCGAGCTCTGGGCCCTAAATCACCATCAGGGGCTTGTCCACGTTCTGTCATAGCCCGCTTTCTGAACTATGCAATAAAAGAGTCTTTTTTACAGGAAGCCTGGGCACAGAAGCAAATTTTCTATGCAAACAATAGAATATTTTTTGATAATGACTTTGCGCCTACAACTCAGAGATTAGGGTGTGAATGTACCCCCCTTTTCCCTTGTCTTAGGGAAAACAAGCTCAAATTTAAAACACCTTATCCTGCCAAGCTTAATGTCTACTACCCCTCAGGCCAGCACTCATACTCCATGGCAGAAGTGGCGAGACAAGATCTGCAGGCAAGGGGCTTACTGGGGGACTGTGAGGCCCGTAGTCTTGACTGGAAAACCAGGGATACAGAGTGATCATCAAAAGTCAGTGAACTGACTGGCAGACATTGAAATCCCTTGCAACCTCCGTAGCTGGAGGAAATTCTTAGAAAAATACAGCAATTTCTAACCTCCCCAGCAACTTCAGAGTGACTGATATTAGCCCCATGAGCCAATAGGAGAGTATGAATCAAGCTGAACTGTCTGCTCTCAGGTGGGTGATGGCGATGCAGAGGTGGTGGGTTGCTGGGTGGGGGTATGCTGGGATCCTGTGGGGCACAACGTCCACTTTTGGATCCCCAGTTTATGGCTCATATAAGGAGAGTGAAGGAGCTGGGATATTTGCATTCTGCAACCAGTAATATGGTCTTTATTGCTCTCCCTTACAATTGGAATTTGCGGCCAGCCCGGTGGTACTAAGGATTGAGGCACTGGACGCCACACCTCGCAACACGCCAGTGACCGGGTTCGGGAGCGGACTCGGGTTGCTGGGGTTGGCCGGGGGGGAGAAAGGCTGAACATCTGACGACAGCTCACCTTCTCCGGGGGAAGGGTGGGGGATTCACCCCGGCGAACGGTGACCTCTGGCGGAGGCTGGGGGCATGACAGCTCAACGGCACCTCGGGGGTTTGATTGGTCACGGGTGGAGACCTGTGGACCAGTCACCTCTAGGGGCTGCATCATCAAGGGAGGCTCGCGCCTTGATATCCTGGGCTAGCAATGTCCTCACAGAACAGGGGAAAATCACCCTCCAGAGCCGGGTAGACGGAGCGCTGAACAGAGTCCTGATGCGTCACTGACTGCTATTGTCTCAGGGACCGGAGAAGACATTAAGGCATAGGGGTTTCGCCCCACCCCAAACCCTGCCCGGGGAGTAATCCGCAGCAGGATGAGGGACCCTGAGCAGCAGGTAAGTCGGTGGCAGGGACAGGTTTCATTGGTGACTCCTGAAGGGGCGTCTCTGGCAGGGACGTAGGAAGGGGAGAAAAAGAAATTTCAAAAAAAAAATAATAATAATTGGAATTTGAGCTCTCCCAGTGGCAGACCCATGGGTTGGGCTGGGAGCCTCGAGCTAAATTATTTTCATTGGGGATTCCGTGGTTTGGTCCTCTGCAGACACGGCCCCTCCTCCTGATGCCCCCGTCCTGACTGCCTGCCCTCCCACCTACTACCTAGTGGCTTGTCTAAACCTTAGGGTGACTTAATGGAATATTACAGATTCTTGGAGTACCACGGGTTCCCAAGCAATGAGACATTCTGCTGGAACTATATGGGAATATATGGCAGATGAAGGGGCTCCTGTGAAACTGCTCATAGAGAACTCACATGAAACATTACTCCCTCCTCAAGAGCCCAACTTGTGGACTTCCCCCCTGCAACCCTCAAATGACAGTTTCTGAACTTTGCTGCTCAGACTTGGAGAGGATCATTGCATCGTGGATGCTTAATGCTGGAGTGGGGAGGGCCAGATGCCCTAACAATGGGGGTGGTCGCTCCCTAGCAGTCATGACCTCTCGTATTAGGGGAGTCCTCCACTCTCATCTGGAAGTGGATGTCATCTTTTGATGGGGGTGGCGATAAGGTAGCTCAGTGGAGAATGTGTTTTTGGTAATTTAGCAGTTGGTTTAGGGGCTTTCTGGGGAATCAAATTGTGCTTGTGAAAATAGGAAATCAGTTTAATTTGATCCGCTTGTATAGAATGGAAATTCATCCTTAACTACTGGGCATGTAAACACCTTAGTGACATCAATAACTGGGATGGGTATAGAGGAGGTGGGGAGATATTGGAATTGAGACGGTGGGTGAAGGGGGAGGAGGGTAGACACAGGAAAGGGTGCTATTTGACCCTTACAATGAAACGAGGTGTAAGTACCATAAGGGGAACCTAAAATATTTTTCCTTTTTTAGAGGGGTTGGGAGGCTCCTGAGGTGCCTATAAATATCCCACCATGCCTCCACCATTTAGAAAAAGGACTTTCACTCTTGTTGGCGATTGCCCTGCTCTTAGGGGGCTCTAGTCCCATTTTTTTATGGGGGTTTATGCCTCAGCTCCCTTGGGCCTGCTACTTTAGAGCCCGGGGGTATCCCCAGGAAGGGATCTTATTTTTCTTCCACTGTGGAAGTCCTTCAGTTCCGGTTCTTAGTTAATCTTCATAGTGTGGGTTTTTTCCCGTTCTTTGGGGAGAGAAGAAGGGAAAGAGGGAGGGGGGACATTTCTTCTATACTGTTGGGGTTTTATATATGTTGGCCACGTTCGGGACTTTTTTACTGTCTTTTATTATTTCTTAAAATACAAAATGGAAGAGACAAAAGAAGACACGTGCACATGAAGGTTATTGGAGAAAGCTTTATTATACGATGGGGGTGGGGGGCTGGTCGGGGGGACCACTATGCCTGTATGAGTTGTGTTGGGGGGCGGGTGACCTACCTGGGCTGCTATCTGAAACTACTTCTTAACTTAAGCACAGTTACAGCTGTTTACAAGGCTGTGAAAGGTTCATTTCTTTCAACAAAACAAGGCTCAAACAGCCTAAAGACATGTATTTAAACCTCACAGTGCTTTTTAAAGGAAAAAGAAATGTTTTACCAAGTGCAATAGCACTAGCGTGCGTATTCGCACATTCGCGCAGCTCTAGTGCGCTCTTTCTCTTACTTCTTCAGTCCTTTGGCTTGATACCTGCTAAGAAATGGCAGTAAATATCTTTTCTGTAAATATAAATGGATTATATAGCCCTATAAAGAGAACACGTCTGATGCAGTGTTTGTGGGGGCAGGCGGCTGACCTATAACGTTATACAGGAAATCCATTTCTCAGACCTAGAACATCAGAAACTGAAGTGGGGAAACAGGTATGAGGACTGTGTATCCTCACACTCGAGTGGCCGTAGGCGAGGGGTGGCTATTTTGATCCCTAATACCACTGCCATGATGGTTTGAGAAACAATTATAGATGCTTAGGGGAGATTTGTGATTCTTACAGGTAATCTTTACTCACAAGAGGTCACTCTTGTAAATGCATTTTTAACCCCCTCCCCCAGGCATCACAGGCTGTAATCCGCTCATTTTTAAACAAGGTTATTGACACCCTCCAGGGTACCTTAATAGTGGGAGGAGATTTTAATGTGCCTTTATCCCCGCAACTGGATTCCTCATCACACCGGGCCCATAGAACTTCCAGTGCACTTAAGTATTTCAAGGGGACACTTTCTCACCTAGGTATAGAGGACATATGGAGGAAGGTTTCCCCCACAAATCCAGGATTCACATATTTCTCCCCAAGATTTCAGACATATTCCAGGTTGGACTACTACTTTATTTCTTGTGAACATTTATCCCTTACTCAGGACCGAACTGTGGGACCTAGTTTCCTATCCGATCACCACCCTCTGACCCTTAAAATAAGTTTGGGAAAATCTCCAAAATCAAAAATGTGGCGATTCAACCCATCTCTATTACGAGATCAGGAATACTTAGATCTGTTAAATACTAAAATCCCTCAAGTCCTAAGAGAAAATGATACTGGGGATACTTCTGATCCCATTATATGGGACACCCTAAAAGTGGTAGTTAGAGGGGAGACTATAGCCTTCTCGTCGAAGAAAAAGTGAAAATTAGAGGACACATATAAATGACATAGTAGAACAATTGCATTCTTACCAGCTATTATATAGGGAGGGTGATAAAACCTTACAAAGACGGATAAGAATAATAAAACAAGATATTCCGAAAATCTTGGACCAAAGGGTTCTTCAGACCCTTACCTATCGCAAACAGCCTTCTTATAAGGGAGGGTCCAGGGGCACTCAGATGCTGGCCCATACACTTAGGGCTAGGAAAAGAGCCGCAACCATTCTTAAAATGAAACATCCAGTCACAAAACAACTCTCACATTTAGACGAACATATCCGCTCAGCCTTTCTCTCTTATTGCCAATCCCTTTATACTTCTTCTTTGGGTTGTGCCCAGCCTGAGGAGAGAGAGAGAGAGAAGCCTTCCTTTCACAGCTCTCTATCCCTAGGCTGATGGACTCCCAACATTCTTCCCTAGAAGCAGCAATTACCCCCAGTGAAATTACGACACATATTAAGGCTCTTAAACTGGCCAAGCGCCCAGGTTTGGATGGTTTTTCGGCTGAATGGTATAAAAAATGTTCAGGATTTCTTCTCTCCTCCCTTCTGCTAGCCTATAAGGCTATAGTGGAGGGAGTGTCCCCCACCTTGGAACTATGCAGTTTTGATTCCTATCCCTAAACCGAATAAAGACATAACCGATACTTCGTTCTATTACCTGATTTCCATTTTAAATGTCGATTATAAAATTTACATGGCAATGTGGGCATCAAGATTAGAAACTATTCTTCCAAACCTTAGCCATCCCGATCAATCGGGCTTTATTAAACGTCGGAGTACCACAGATAATATCAGAAGAACCATGCTGCTTCTGGAACAGGTGCATTCTAGAAAAATCCCTGTGGCCTTATTAAGCCTAGATGCTGGAAAGGCTTTTGTTAGTCTTCTGGGATTTTCTTTGGGACACCATAAAGATATTTGCTTTTCCTGACTCCTTTCTTTCTTGGCTCTAGAATATATATTCCCAACCCAGGGCTTACATCCGACTCAACGAACCTCTTTCTTCTCCATTTAAACTATACCCGGGCCGGACTGATGCACTGGTGGGAAGTGTTCTGGAAAGTTGTGGACAAATTAAAAGAAGGTTCGGGCACAAGGAAGGAGAGTCATTTGTATTGCCCATGCCTGGAAACCCATTCTTTCTGCCCGGACTGGAGGACCCATCATTTTGGGATTGGGAAAGGAGGTGAATTCAGTGCCTGAGAGATATGAGGGTAGGTGGGGTGGTGTGCTCTTTTGAAGAAATGAAGACAAGGATGGGAGTTCCGAATATGCACCTTTTTAGATATTTCCAGGCTAAGAAATATATACAGGAAATAGTGATATGGAGGGCACCAGAAACCCAGATACATAAAGTTGAATTGCTGTTGCAGCAAGTTAAGGAGCCTAAGGGAATAATTAGAAAGGCCACTCAGCTTTTCAGGATGCAATTGCCAGACAGATCAGTGAATATTAGGCTGTGGGAACAGGACTTGGGGAGGGCACTTTCAGCCGAGTAATGGATAGAGATAAGAACTATGCAGCTGGGATTGCTGATCTGTAATAAGTATAAGGAGTCAGCATACAAATTCATTCATAGACTCTGCTACCCCCCATGGCAGTGATCAAGTATAACCCAGCTGTCTCTGCGACATGTAGCAGATTTGGCATAGCCTTGGGTACCTATCTACATTCATTCTGGACATGCAGTATAGTACAGAAATTTTGGACTGGGATAGCACAGGTGATGAGTGTTATGAGTGGGAAAGGGGTACCTGTGACACCTGTCGTACTGTTATTTGGAATAAAAGAGGATGGGGAGGGAGAATGGTTGGCCCTTGAGAGGTGGATACAGGTATTGTTGGCACTGGCATGCCAGTGCATTCTCAATACATGGGTTTCAGGAGAGGCCTCCACCCTGAATCAATGGAAAAGTCTAGCCCTTAGGGCTCTGGCACTGGAAAGGTGATCATTCGTGGCTAAGGGAAGGGCTCCTTTTTCAGACAATGGGACCTGCTTCTAAAGACTCTTAACCCAATAGAGATGTCCTTGGTGATATAGGGCCCTTGACTTAAGTAACAGGTTTAAAGAATAATAGATAATAAAATATGTAATGTGGTGAACATTAACTGAGCTTAGGGATTAATGCAATAATTAATTATAGAGTGAACAGAACCTTATGTTTAAGTGTATTGTGTTAATTTATTGTCTATGTCTTTATTATTTTTTTTCTGTTTATTGCAAAGTTTAATGTTTATGGTGGTATAAGTTTTTGTTCCCTGTTTATTGTATGTATTTGATATATGTTATATGTAAATGAGTAGTAATGGACTGTGATGAGAGCTTATTAGTATAAATGTATTGGAATTGTTATTTATTCTTCTGATGTGTATGGAATATTGAAAACTCTTAATAAAATCATTACACAAAAAAAAAATAAACTGTACCAGACAGGGATGCCCCCTTTCTCCGTCCCTATTTGCACTATACATAGAACCTTTAGCAGCTGCCCTGCATCTGGACCCTCATATCGAGGGAGTCCCTCTTGGGACACAAAACGTACAAGATTTCTTTATTTGTGGATGATTTTCTCTTAACTCATCTGTCCCCTGAACTCTCCATACCAGCGACATGGGAAATTTTCCAGAAATATGAAAGTTTGGCCAACTTCAAATAAAATATTAATAAAACGGAAGTATTAATGCTCTATCACCAGCTGTCAAATACTTTGAGACTCTCTTCCCTTGAAGTGGCGGCGCACTAAGATCAAATACCTTGGGATAAACATACCTACTCATCTTATACACCTGGAGTTAGTGAACTATGAACCAATATCTATTAAAATTCAGGGGGACCTGATTAAATCGCGACGGTTAAAACGTTCTTTTTTCAGCGTGTAGAAACAATACGCATGAATATACTTTCTCGACTTTTATATTATTTCCAGAACGTCCCGGTATTCCCTGCTAACTACTGTTTTAAGTCTTGGAACAAAGCCATTTTATCCTCTGTTTCGGAGGGTGAGAAAGCAAGGATGCGTTTTTCTCTGCTGTCTTTCTCTCAACCGAGGGGGGTTAACCTCCCTAACTTAAGATTTTATGTGACAGCAGTCTTCCTAAAAATCCTGATCATTTGGCTCTTGTCGACAATACAGTGTGCCTGGAAAGATATTGAGTTTTTACTGAATTACTTATTCGACATCGACACATAGTTTTTGCCTCACCAGAACATACCTCTCCTATTCGAGACTTCCCCAACTTTACAGTTCAACTCTTGAAGGTCTGGCAAAGGATCAAACAACACAAAGCTTTAAAACCAATAATCTCCTTTACACTCATCTCTGCAGAGAAACATTTTCTTCCTGCTAATCTTGATACCACCTTTAACTTGCAGAGAAGATTGGGCCTTAGTTACTGCTACCAGTTTCTCAATAATTTGGGCATTATCTCATTCCCTGAACTTCAAGACACCGCCTTACTCTCGCACAGGGACATGTTTCGCTATACCCAGGTCAGAAGCAATATTTTAAGACAGAAAGAATCTGAGTCCTGTTCCCCTTCCCCTCTCCCAACCCTTTGGATCCTGCTTAGGGATACGCTGGAGGGCAATACTTGGAGAAAGTTAATCGGCCACATATATGGAATCTTAAGAGACACTTTGGGGGATACTTCATTAACTATCTTGGAATTCTGGAATAAGGATTTAGGATTACAGATCCATTTTACACAGTGGAAAGATGCTACTCTGAAAACTATTAAGATTACTTCCTACAATACGTGGAGGGAATTTGCATGGAAATCCTGTTCCTGATACTTCCGCGCTCCGGCGGTACTGGTGAAGTGTCTCCCCGAAACCTATGTTTTTTGTTGGTGGGGATGTAATTGTCACTTGGCTGATTTAGGCACAATTTCTGGTTTTGCCCCAGGTTAGCACCATTCTGGTGTGTCCTACAGCTTGAGTTGGAAGAATGCCTGGGGGAGGATATCGAACTAACAGCAGAGCTAGTGACCATGTCTTTTTACTCTCCCCATCGACCTCGATGGGATTGTACTTTACTTCCCCAGTACATATTGGCGGCCAGGAAGGCTATCACCCATAAGTGGATGTCTGATAAGATACCTTCTATATTAGACTGGCGCCAAATAGTAAAAGAAATATACAATTTGGAACAATTTACGGCTAAATTACATAATATCCTCCCCTCTTTTGAAATAAAATGACGTAGATAGGTGTTCCATAGTTCTTCAAAGGACCCAGGATTTACGCCTGATAAATAACCAGTTTTCAGCATTTGCTTATCAGTTCTCTAGTCCCCCCCACCTTGTGGGAGGGGAGGGGGAGAGAAAGGAAGGGATGGAGATCCTGTTACTAATTGGAGAGAGGTCGGCCGCCTGCCCTGCAAGAATGAGTTAAAATAACTGAAGGAACGCTTACCTTCAAATTGTGCCTGATAGTAAGTTGGCTAGATCATTCACCTAATTATTTAAAGAATTTAGAGTAAATGTAACCCATTACTGTAGTAAGATGATGACAATTCACTATGTAACCTGCTGTCTCGTTTAATAAAAATGAAATAAAAAAAATTAAAAAAACAGAGGAAAGGGACCTGGGAGTCATCGTTTGTGACTCCCTCAAACTAATCAGCCAATGCAGCAAAGCCTTCAGCAAGTCTAACAGGATGCTAGGGTGCATTGGGAAGGGGTTCGACACTAGGATAAAGGAGCTACTATTATCTCTGTGTAGGTCACTGGTGAGGCCATACCTGGAGTACTGTACTTGGTTCTGGAATCCCCACTTGGAAGGAGGACAGGGACAGGGACAGGCTAGAGATGATACAGTGCAGGGTGACCAAGATGATTGAAACAGATCAGGGAGGAGGGACATGATAGAGACCTTCCAAGTTCCTGAAAGAAATAAACAAGGTGAATTTTAAGAGCTATTTACCAGGAACAGAGAAGCTAGGACATGGATTCTCGAGTGGAGGTTAAAGGTAGGAAGTTTAAAAAGAATGTAAAGAAGAATTTTTTTTTTTTTTTTTTTTACAAAAAGAGTGGTTGAACCAGCTCGGTGGCTCTGAGGGTTGGGGCTCTGAACACCACACCTCACGCCATGCCGGCAACCTGGACTCAGGAGCGAGCTCAGGTTGCCGGGGATCGGCAGATGAGGGAGAGGATCGAACATCCGACGACAGCTCTCCTCTCCCAGGGGATGGGGAAGGGGGTGTTGTCCCTCTTCTTGGCTGCCTCCTGGTGGAGGCCGGCTGGTAGTGTTGGAGTTAGGGAGGCAAGAGCATGGCTACGTGGCATGCATGTGTCTCCAGACATGCATGGTCACAGCCGCAAGGGGAAAGGAACGGAAAAGTGGAAAAAGAAGGGCAACTGACTTCAGGCTCTGTGAAGCCCTGCCAGCCAACCAGCGTCCCGCTCCACCACCGGACCGCCCATAATTGCCCCGATCTGGATTGTGTCCTGGATGGGGGGGGGGGATGGCCCTTCCCATCATGGGGGGAAATCCATGGTGGAAGGCGGTACCGGGGGGAGCGGTGAATGGTCCAGGTGGCTGGTAGGGTGGAGTGCCCTGCCTATGATTGCCTAGGGGGAAAAAGAGAAGGTGGAAAAAAAAATAGAGTGGTTGAGTCGTGGAATGGCCTGCCAGCAGAGGTTGTGGGTGCCAAAACCATAAACAGCTTCAAACATGGCTGGGATAGAGCCAAGGGTTTCATAGCTACTAAGAGTGATGAGGGAGGTGGAAACGTGAAGAACTGTGTAGAGAACAGGGTAAGTGAACACCCAACAGGGATAACAGATCCCAGGGTATGATAGGGTCATATGGACAGACTAGATGGACCTTCAGTATTTTTCTGAAGTCATCGTCTATGTTTCTGTGTTTCCTAGTTATAGTGATTCTGTTCTTGGCAAACAGTTCCCTGCAGCTTTGAGCATCATAATCCGCTGTTGACAACTTTTGCATCCTTGGAGTAATAGTTTCCTGCTGTAAGCTCCAGTTCCAGTTTAAATATTTGTATACAATTATTCGGCTTTTGTTTGGCAATGGGCAGTAGTTAAAAAAAAAATAAATAAAAAAAAAAAACTATTAATGATCATCATCAATGCATGCATCCCCCCCCCCACCACTGTCCCTGAGACGGTGGCTGGAACTTAACCTCCACTTACCAGTGCTGCCAACTGCCATGTATAAAGTTACTTGTAAATGCAATTCACTGTTCCTGAGTAAGAATGATGCTGGCAGCAGAGGTGAGTGGGGAGGAGGAGTTAGTGTCCGCTACCATCCAGGGTGGGTGTGTTGAGAATACTATTATCAGGAGGGGACAGGGCCACCTGACTACCAGGAACAGTATATATATATATTTTTTTTTTTAAACTAGGAGCAGAAGCAGGATAC
Source organism: Neoceratodus forsteri (assembly GCA_016271365.2). NCBI lineage: Eukaryota > Metazoa > Chordata > Ceratodontiformes > Ceratodontidae > Neoceratodus > Neoceratodus forsteri. The sequence continues at coordinate 1,009,477,987 of CM028130.1, read as the reverse complement.
CACTGGCATCAGGGACTTGTTCTTGATCAAAGGGACCGGGTTACTCTGGGAGTTGGGGGGGTTGTAACTCGATCAAGGTTTTCAAGGTTTAATAAAACAAATGTTGACTGGAATTCCTCTACGAACAAATGAATGTTCCAGCAGATAAAGGCCTTATGGTCTGTCTAGTCTGCTCTAGTGTGCAGTTCCCATTGTGTTTACAAAGGGACTGCCCCCCCAATATCCTCCTTGACCCCTCTCAAACTATGTTTTTGGGATACAGTGGGAAAATCTTGACCCCGTCGGAATTAACTGTTTTTTTTTAATCTCATTTTTATTAAAATTTCCAACATATTTTGACATACAGACATACATATAAACAAACAGTGACAGATTTGTTGATATACAATGAATTAGTGTGTTACCAGATAGACAGCAAATATAGTTCAGATCAGATAATTAATAAGAGGAAGTTTGTTCCTTACTAGTATAACAATATTTCATCTTTCAATGGCCATCTTGAGTCCTTCCAAGAGGAGCCCACCCTACCCCTCCACTCTACAAATGTCCCCCACAGTTCTTGGATGTCCTGTAAAGTCAAACCTGGCAAGTCGATACGACCTATTATCTGAACAAGAGCCCCCCATCCACAAGGCGTGTGGCTGCCTCAAACTAGGGATTATGGTTTCTACCTATATAGAGATTCCCCTCTCAAGGTACAAAGGTGTTATCATGCGACATATAATTGCCAACGGGACCACCTGTCAGAAAACTTCGCTTTCATTTCATTCAGCCCATGAGTAATTTGCTCCATCTGATACATTTGTTTGATAATACCCCACCATTCCTGAATCGTGGGTATGTTGTCTGTCAGCCAATGCTTGGTGACCGCTTTTTTGGCTGCAGTAAGCAATGAATGTAGAAGGTATCTGGTGCTTGGGTTTTTATATTCCCTTGGGGTATTCAGGAAGAGATACATTTCCCTGGTCAATTGTAGTTGGGGATCAAATACCTCTCTTTAAGTGTTCCTGTAGTTGGTCCAAAAAAGGTTTGAGGGCCCGGCAGGCCAGCATAATATGTGTGTGTGTGTGTGTGTGTGTGTGTGCTCTAGTCTCTCCACATTGTCTCCAACACCTTGCCGAGGCTGATGGAGAATAGTGACTGGTCACTGTTGGCGTTTTGAAATATCTTGTTAGATTCTTCCATGCAAATTCCCGCCATTGATGGGAGCATGTGACTCTAGAGGCATGCTTGCAGGCTTTTCGCCAGTCATCTTGTGTGAAGGGGGAACCAAGTTCTTCCTGCCATTGGGCACTCATGGACCCTGTATATATCGTACCCAGAGTGTTAAGGGTTTTATAGTAAAGGGAAAGTAGACGGGATCTCTCTGAGCCCGTATTCAGCTGAGTCTGAACCTCCAACAAGGCGGGGTGACTCTCCGAATTATGGGATACCTCAGGGAGCCCTTGAATGTAGTGTCTTATTTGCAGATTTCTGTAAAATTCCCTGTTTGGAATATTGAATCTTTTTTGCACTTCGCTAAAGGGCCACAATTCCCCCAGAGACATTATCTGCGTAAGATACCTCAGCCCATACCTCTCCCAGGTCTGGAAACCATGGTCCAGTCTGTTTGGGGGGAAGTCAATCAAATTTGATGTTGGGCACATCAGTGCCAGAGACGGGGTCAGGGATTGAGTTCTTTTTATTAACTGCCATGCCCTAATACGAGCTCTGAGCCAAGGGTCTGGTGGAGGCTGAGGGACTAGCCTAGGGCTGGAACCATATAAGTTCTGAAAGTAATCTTTATTTGGGAAGATGGCTTGTTCTATTTGTAGCCAGTGTGGCTCACCTATCTTATTTTGTCTTGCCATAATATGAGTCATCATTGTCGCCTGATAATATAATTGTAAATCTGGTAATGCGAGACCTCCGTCCCCACGAGGAAGATAAAGTATCCTCATTTGGACTCGGGGTTTTCTGCCCACCCAAATAAATTTGGAAATAAGGCGGTTGCATTCCACAAAGGTTTTCTTTGCTATGAATATTGGGACATTCTGGAATAAATATAAGGCTCTTGGTAGAGTAATCATTCTTATGAGTTCTATCCTACGGATTAGAGTGAGTGGCAGTGTGGCCCAAGCCCCCAAGTCCGTTTTGAGTTGGGTTGTAAAGGGTTCATAGTTATTTTTGAAGAATTCATCATAGTTCTGCGAGATAGATACCCCTAGGTACTTTAGTTTTGTTAGGCTCTAATTGCACGGGAAGATGGAGTTTATATGTGCCGAGGGGGAATAGTGGAAAGTGAGAATTTCCATCTTTAGTAAATTCAGCTGGTAGCCGGAAACCTGACTGAATTGGTCCAGAAGTATCTTTATAACCGGCAGGGTTTGCTCGGGGTCAGAGAGATATAATAGGACATCGTCCGCGTATAACGCTATGCGATGCTCTGTGTCACCCATATTTACTCCAGTAATGTTTTTGTGCTAAGGGTTCTATAAATGCCGCAAACAAAAGAGGCGATAACGGACAACCTTGTCTGGTTCCCCGTTTAAGCGGAAAGTATTTAGAGTGATGGCCTCCCACCTTGACGCAGGCCTGAGGGGACGAATAAATGTTTTGTAGGACCCCAATTAAACTGCCGAGGATACCCAGTTTATCTAGGACCTTATAAAGAAAGAGCCATGCTACTCTGTCGAATGCTTTCTCAGCATCAAAGCTGATGAGGACAGATGGAACATCACTCATATGCATCTTATGTACAATGTGCAGTGTATGCTTGATGTTGTCCGTTGTGGAACGCATTCTAACAAAGCCTGTCAGGTCCTGATCTATCAATATGGGCATTATCTTATCTAAGCGGTGCGCTATTATGTGCATGTACATCTTATAGTCCAAGTTTAGTACTGAGATAGGTCTATATGAGCCACAGTGCTGAGGATTCTTCCCAGGTTTCGGGATTACCAAAATCGTTGTGAGTGCCCATGATGGGAGTGGAGGATCACCTTCAAGAATAGAGTTATACAGAGTCAGGAGGTGAGTGGATATTTGTTGCCTCATAACTCCATAGAACTCACTCCCGTACCCATCTGGGCCTGGGGGATTTTAATGATTTTGCTGTGGAAATCGCTTCTGCAATCTTCTGCTCGGTTATATTGGAGGTCAAAGTTTCGCCTTGGGCTGTATTAAGACAAGGTAATGTTATCCCCTTCAGGTACTCCGTAATTTGGCACTCTGTGGGGGAGTGTTCTGGGGTGTAGAGATCAGTGTAGTACTTTGCAAATGCCTCTGTTATCTTGTAGTTTAGTTAGAGACTGACCCCCATTGGGTGTTTAAGCGAGGTAATCATTGAGGCTTTCCTTTGCCGCCGGACCTGGTACGCCAACAGTCTAGTGGCATGTGGTCCCACCTCATAGTGTCTCTGCCTCAAGAATGTTAATGCTAGCTCGGTCTGTTGAAGAGCCAGACGATCAAGTTCTGCTTTGACTTCCTGAAGCTGGGGCATCACCGTGGAGTCCCTGCTCTTATGTGCAAGCTGAAGAAAGTGCAGGTTCTCCTCTAGGATAGTTCTGCGTTCCTTTCTTCACCGATTCAGCTCTGCAGTGTGTTGTATGATATGGCCCCTAAGGACCGCTTTGATAGTGTCCCACTGAATTGCAGGCGTGGTATCTGCAGGAGGGTTGAGTTCTAGTATCTCGGTTAATTTGTCCGAAATGAACTCCCTAAACTGTTCAGAGCGCAGGTAGTAGGGGTTAAGCCTCCAACGCGTGTTCTTGGGTTGAAGCTCCATTTCCCATGTCGTGCATACGGGAGCGTGGTCCGAGAGGGAGATGTCACCTATTTGAGCGTCACCCAACTGGTCCAGGAATTCGGTCTGTGTATAAGTTTGGTCTATGCGAGTATATGTCTGGTGTACCAAGAGTAATGTGTATAGTTCCTGGTTCGGGGATGTAGGTGTCTCCAGACATCTGTCCATCCTACTTCTTTAATGAATCTCCTGAAGAACTTTTTGCAGGTGTTTGCTTAGAGATTCTGGGATTGGTAGAGTCTAATGAAGTATTTTGTGTCAAGTTAAAGTCTCCAGCAAGTAAGAGTATGCCTTTCGTATTCTGCAAAATTTTGTCCAGCAGTGTTTTCAGCTGCATGACAGGAGTGGCAGGGGGAAAACAGGCATTAAGCTAAGGTAACCTGCACCGCTCAGGATGCCTTGTATTATTATCAACCGACCCTCTGCATCCCTGATGGTGTGCTGATGTTGAAATGGAGTACCTGCTGGTATGATTATTGCTACTCCTCTTGTCTACCGAACCACTGGATGAGCTGTACAGGGTTCTCCTTCTGAGTCTGGCAAGCTTGAGGTGCTCCCCAGGGTTCAGGTGTGTTTCCTGGAGATATATCAAGTCCGCCCGACTCCTGCGGAGATATGTCAGAACTCGTGACCTCTTTATTGGTGAGGTTATCCCATTAATATTCAGGGATAGCAACTTAACCCGGGAACTAGTCATAGCTACTCACAGGTGGTCCCACCTGCTTAGGGAAGTTTCCCCCTTTTCCTCAGTCTGAATACAATCAGCGTCTATCAGTTCTGTTCCTGTCATTCCTAACTGATTACAATCACACCAACCTGTGGATGTAAAACATGCAAACAACCATACAACTAACCTGGAATATAAAAAACTGGTACTTCCAACTATGGGAACTGATACAGATCCTTGAGTACAGTGATATCCATACCTTGAGACTTCGTCACTAGCGTGATGCCCCCTGACACCTGCAGTGTCTATTAAGATGTGGGGAAAAAGGAAAGTGGTGACACCCAGAATTTGGAGTGTCGCATCCACCTAATTCAGCTAGTGTAATATAACGATGAGTTAAGCATAGGTTATATTGACAGTAAGGCCTGTCTGATCTCTACTTGTCCAGTCTGTTTTGTGATGAAAAGGCCCTCTTACCCTGCGTGGCAGACTGAGGGCCTATCCATATAGTTTCCCGTCTCTGGTAGCAGCATGCAGTTGAGCTTCCCGTCTGCTCTCCCCCTCTCTCTAACCTATCAGTCCCATTCAGTCCCCTGTGTCCTAGCTAAAGGAATTCTTGATTGTCCCAATCCATGGCACGCCCCCCCATCCCCTCAAATGAGGGGAGCCTAAAATGGGCATATTATTCCAGGGCTTTCAGTAGAGGCCTGCCCCCGACCCCTCAATCAGCACGGGGGGAGCTGAGACCGCCACAGTTATCGTTGCTCCAGAATTTAATGCTGGGGCTTCACTATACCTTGCCCACATATGTTAGTCGGCCCCCACCAAGACGCCCAAGTGGGCCTCCCTGTCTGTTCTCCCTCCCAACTTTGCAGGGGACCTACATTGACTAAACCGTCCACTCCATGGATCAGATGATCTTGGCTGTCAGTACCCCTATATTTCGGCACTCTTCAATCCAAAACGAAGGGGAGCATGATTCCTCTCCATCAAACCCTCTCAGCTCTAGTGTCTCTAAGTTCACCCGAAACAGTAACTCTGGAGCTGGTGCCACATCCACTATTTCGTGCCTGTCTTCACCACGGTGTTGAGGCATGGGATCCTAGAGTCCTCCCACCAGCAGCTTCCCCCCTACGGACCTCGACTCTCCCCCGACTCTCGGTTGACATCCCATCCTATAATGAGGCCCACCTTGTAGTGGGATAATTAACCAAGCTCCCCCAGTCTTCAACACCCAACTGTGACAGAGTGAGTGTTTTACTTAAGCCGTTTGTGCAGAATTAGTTCGGAATAGTACTTTAACATTATTCCTTACAAGCGAACCATGTATCAGGTTACTGTGGTGCACTCAGCTCTCATTACTTTCCCCTTTAACATGACTATATATTAAAGAAATTAGCTGCAGAGTCTGCAGGCCTCGATCACCCCTGATGTCGCTCTTTGAGACCTCACCGGCCCCAACCAGAGGATAAATCTGATAGGGATAGCACATGTATCCAATTTATAGTGCGAGTTTAATATCCGAACCATGTCCCGCCCTCCACAGACGCAGCCATTATGAGGGGGAATCTGGAGGTTTATTTGGGGATTAGCATTCGTACTATTCCTGATTAGGCTCCAACCCACCACTAGTAGTAGGCGGCTCTGCAAGTTGCACCCGCAGTCTGAAATAGAGCCCAACTGCCAGAGTCAAGGAGAGAAGGGGAAGGTAAGCACACATCACCAAGCAGGCCTCCCGCACCTCCTTCATCTCTGAGGCAATGTGTTCGTGGTAACCCAGCCCTCCCCGCGTTCCCAGCCCATATCGCCCTCCAAATCGCAGACAGACGGGTCATTAAGGAGGCCGGTCTGCCCCGATGGGTTAATGGCCGCAAGCCCCATACTGAGGAAAAGAGGGAGAGCCGCCCCCAAGGAGGGGGCCAGCGAAATGCTGAACAGAAGGCATAGAATTCCGGGGTGGGAGGAGAAGAGGAGAGCGACCCCTGCAGCGACTCCATTGTAACATGAGCCAGGGTCCCGATCCCCCCCAAAGGAGTCACCAAAAGCCCTGCTCTGCCAGGACCCCTCCAAACGTCCGGATTGAGAGTAGTACCTTTAAAAGAGGGACATGGCACGGTCCAACCAAGCACTCCTATTCAAACAGCACATTTCAACAACACTGGCCAGCCCATTACATAAATCAAGCATTACACTTCAATTTTATAATGAATCAGGCAGTAAAAGTAAAAGGGTGCGAAGAGAGGGGCTGCCAGCTCAATCAGGTGCAGATTCGCGGGGTCCGCTAGCTGTCAATCCCCTCCCATCCCACCCTGCATCGGGGATCTAGCTCGATCTTAGCATGGGAATGAATGACGGTGGCCCAGCCTGGCCTATGTAACACCAGAGCTGCCGTCACCATCCCCCAGTTCTCAAACAGGTGCACAGCTCAGTCCCGAACCACATCCCCCACCCATATCAAAACCCTTCTTTGTTCTAGCCATGGCCTGAGAAGGTAAAGTCCCCTCCCGCATAGCAGCCCCCCTGTGCTCCAGCCATGTTTCAACCTTAACGCCAGTGGTTGGTAAAAACATGCCAGGACTCCGCATTAATGCTTCCCCGATTCTTTGATTCAGCTCCCCTCGAAATTCTATGAATACATCTCACTCCCAACGCTTGCATCGATTTCTCCTCCCCCTCGGGCACAATTAATGTTTAATTTGCAGTATGAACCCTTGAATGGGAAGGCCCATCTCGCCCCTCTTCCTCTCCCTCCCCAGGCCCATGATCTAAGTTACTCAAGATACAGCCCAATGTTCACACTGCCCAGAGTCATTTCCCCTGCGTGTGGTTTCATTGCCAGTCAGTGTGCTTGCAGTTTTCATCCTTCAGCTCCCTGATGTTTCGCTCTGCCAGAGCCCGAGGAGGCCTGCTTGTTCAGAGCTGCTACAATGTTCTGGATCGCCTCGGCTCCCTGCCGCCGTCTTGCCTCTCGTTGTCCGGGTTGTTCCACTCTAAGGGGCTAGTTTGGAAGCCACGGAGGCTCCAGGATTAGTTCGCTGCGGTTGCACATCCAGCCCCCGCTTTCACAGCCCCTGTGCAGCGGACACGCTGTTGTCGAAAGTCAGAGGGCCATCCTCAAAAAGGACAGTGAGCTTCGCTGGGTACGGGGTTCTAAAGCGAATACCTTTAGACTTCAGGGCCCTCGTCAAAGGGATATAGGCCTTGCGCCTGGACATGATCTCTGGAGAGTAGTCATTCTCGAAATAGTCTGCTTCCTGCTAGCATAACCGCTCCAGCTTTCCACACAGTGTGCAATCCCGATTCTTTGTCTTGGAATCTGAGAAAACGTATCAATATTGTTCTGGGATGATGACCCGAAGGAGGCCTCGGGCCTAAGGTTCGATGGGCCCTTTCAATTTCCAGAGTCACGGTTGGTGGGAGCGGGAGCAGCTCTCTTAGGGTTTTTTGAAGAAATTCAAGCATTTCACCTCCCTCCGCCCCCTCTGGGGTTCCGGAGATCTGAACATTATTTCTTCTATTCCTGTTTTCTGCATCCTCCGCTCTGTCTTGGAGGGACTTAATATTACTGTGAAGTTGTATTATGGCTCTTTCCGTCTCAGTGATTCGGGAATCTGTTTCCTGAGCCTGCGACTCAATTTCTTCTTGCCGCTTCTCGGGTTTTTTCATATCCGTGCGTAAGGCTGCTGTTGTAGATCTGATTTCCTTCCTAAAGTCCCTCAACTCATGAAGCATAAGGGACATCTGTCGCTGCAAGATAGAGAGCGGGATTTGGCTGCACTCCGCAACGTCTCAGGAGGAGCTATTTGAGGCCTGTGAGCCTTCACTCTCAGATCTGTCTTCTTGTAATCGTTCTGCATCTGATGGCTCAGTAGCTCTGTTCTTCGCTCGATCATTTTTTTTTAGGCATACTTCACCTCCCGCTGCACTTTTCTCGAGTTTTGGGCTTTATTTAGGTGGAATTAGGAGGTTTATCCCGTGGATCACGACGGAGCACTCTGGTTCAAGCTGCCAACCCGGGCATGACGTCACCGGAAGTACCCCGGAATTAACTGTTGACTTCAAGTAGTCCTAACATAACTAATGTCCCTAGTTCAGCCCTTGGGGTCAGTATTTTCCCACTATATCCTGCAACTCCAGTCAATACTTGTACCTAATTTGGTCATGTGACTGTGATTTAGCCAATCAGTAAAATGTTTTTTTTTTTAAATGGGTCTAAACAATTGTGGATCCTCATTGTCTGACAACCATTTCAACCCATGCAATTATTCATCCCATATTTTGATGGGTTGCAGTTCTCAGCCAGATGGCGCAGAAATATCAATGCCCCTGCCCCAGAACATAAAACGAGTTGCACAAAAAGATAATTCCTTTCTTCTAGGCCGAGGTATGGATATGGTTCGCTTATCCACACAATGGCAGTTCCACTGGAACAATGTTATTGACTGGACGTCTTTAAGCTAAGCTCCTCCCACTACTGTGGCGGTGTGGCTCCAATTCTCTCCCATGACGTTAGATCTTTTTTTGCACTGGAAGAACAGGTCTCCTTCATGGCTTCCATGTAGGTTCTCTACATTATAGGTGAACGTTAATTGTTGGAAGTTTGAGGTATTTCTGCAGACTTGTTCTCTAGGTCCTTGACTCCATGTACAGACCAATGATGGAGCAACGGAAACCAGGTTTTAAATTCCGTATACAGTTCTGGCAAAAATTGTCAGTCATCGATCCACATGACATGTACATGTACTGCCTGGGCAGGTAACGCGAAATGGATGGGTGCAGCCTTTGCAAAAGTATGCTTCCTCAGTCCCTGGAGGATGGGAAGCTCTGGCTCTTGCTAGGTTGGTCTTTGGAGTGGGATCCAAAGGAACACCATAAGGGCTGCAAGAAAGGCTTGGCTTGAGGCAAAAGAGGTGGCTGCCATGGCGGGCACCTCCTTGGTCTTGGTACTGTTCCACAGGGCCAGTGTCGGAAGGTCTTTCACAGGAGAATTTGGATTTGATTATAACTGACATCCCTAATAAAATCCATGACATTGAGATCCATGAACCTCTGATGAACAGCGACCATAATACCATAAATTATACAAGTGATAAAGGTAGAACTATGGTTAAGGATTTCAGAAGAGCCGATTTCAAAAATCTCCTGCATGAACTAAACCAGTGGGACTGGTATAGAGGCTGCACTAATGTTGACCAATTATGGCTCAGAATTAAAAGCAAACTTCTGGAACTATCTGACAAATGTATTTCAAACAGAATACGTTACACAATATACACAAATAAAGGTAAATTATCATAATGGTTCACAACTAGAATAAACAAACTACTCAAGGCAAAAAAGAGCATGTAGAGCCCTTATTAGAGATAACAATCAATATGATAGAGACAAATATAGGAAAGCCTTAACAATTTGTAAAGAATGCATTAGAAAAGAAAAACGTAAAAACTGAATTTAAATTAGTGCATATAAAAAGGGGGAGGCTTTTATACCTTATGTTAACAACAAAAGATGTCCCCAGAGTAAGGTAGGGCCCCTTCAAGTAAACAATACTGTAATTGTAGACCTGTCTCCAAAGGCTCATGAACTTAACAGATTCTTTTGTTCAGTATTTGGCCCCAGAAGACAAATATCTTTTATACCTGAAACTGTAAGACCAGACACTATATTCCCTGAAATAACCAGGGAAGAGATGAGAGAGAAAGTGAAGAATATTGTTTATTTATTTTATTTGAGTTTTGGTAACTGGGTAAGTCCACTGAGACAATTGCAGTCCCTTTTTCAGGGTCGACCCGGGGTCGAGAATCAACCACGAAGGTATAAGTGCAAAAAGCAATCCAGTTCTCATGGTACATGGATAGCATTAGGCAGAGTACATGTCACGACACAGTGTTTGCAAGTACACAAGCAATTGACAACAGATTTGACAAGCGGTGCATGAATTGAATGCCTGATGGGCTATATACAGGGCAGTTACAGTACAATACTTCATAGTAAACATGCTAATAATATACATGGGAGAGGCTAGGACCGGCGACTTCTACACACATCAGTCTCCTATTATGCTAGGTGCAGTAGTAGTGGAGTGGGAGAAGAGTAAGGCAGGAGGGGGGCAGCCGTAGGTAAGGTGGGGGAGTTTCTGGGTAGGCATCCTTCAGCAAAAGCAGGAGCAGGTAGCAGAGGAAGACAGAAAGGCAGACAGTTGGGACTGAAATTTTAAGAGGGAGGAGCAGGAGAGAATGGAGGGAGGGAGGGAGTTCCAGTCAGTTAAGAGTGGCATATGAAAAGGAGCATCTGGATATAGCAAAACGTATTTTGGGGACAATGAGAAGGGGAGAGAGGTAGAACGAAGTGTGCGTGGTGCTGGTATGAGGCGCATAAGTTCCCTGAGGCAGGGAGGGGTGAATTTGTGAACAAGCTTGAACATGAGGCTGAAGGTGGAGTACCTCAGTTTTGCCCCATAAGAGGGCCACCCCAGCGAGGTGAGAACATCACAGTGGTGAGAACGGGTAGGTGCCCCCACGGCAAAACAACCTACCCTGTGGTATGCTTGAGAGAGGAGGGACATGGAGGAGGAGTTAGTGAAGAGGAGGGAGGGTGGGGTGCAGCATAAGAAAGTAGGGGAAGGAGGGATGCAGAAGCAATTTTTTGGCAAGAGACAAGTGTGAGGTGCGGGCGCTCTCGATATAGGAGTCCGAGTTTCTGATTGAGATATTTCTGATGTTAAAATTAATACATCCCTGGGGTCCCTTCACCCTAGATTGTTGAAAGAAATTGAAACCTGGCTTTTAGAACCCATGCATAAACACTTTAATATGTCTGTCTCTGCTGGTGAAGTACCAAAGTACTGGTGGTCTACTGTAGTAGTCCCTATTTATAAAAAGGGTGACCATGGGTCCACGGCAAATTATAGACCCATCAGCTTAACCAGTATATTGGGCAAAGTCATGGAATCCATTATAAAGGATAGGCTGGATCGTGAGAGTAAAACCAAAAACTTAACAGATAGCAGGCAGCATGGATTTAAAAATCAGAGATCCTGTCTTACAGCAAATCTTGTCTTATGACAGAGTGAGTGCCCTTTTAGAGATGAAAAAACCTGTTGATATCATCTACTTAGACTTCTGTAAAGCTTTTGACAAGGTCTCTCACTCCACGTTGATTGATAAAATGCAACCAATTGTTATAAGTCAAATACTTGTTAATTGGGTTAATTCCTGGTTGAGTGATAGAGTTCAAGTAGTTAGAATAAGAGGGCACCACTCAGACAAGGGATTAGTAACCAGTGGAGTACCGTAGGGATCTGTTTTGGGGCCCATCTCTTTTTTCCCTTTTTATTTTTTATTTAATTAGAAACCTAAAATGTTTTATAATAAAATTTGTGGACGACACCTAGATTACTAATGAAGTCGGTTCACGACAAGACATTTTAGAGTTAAGGGAGGAGCTAATCAACTTGGAACCGTGGGCTCAGAGAAATGGTATGGAATTCAGTACTGAAAAATGCGTAGTGCTGCATCTGGGTTAAAATAATGCGTGCAATACTTATTCCCTAGCCTTAAAAAATACTTGAGTCAGTAGATAACATCAAGGACTTGGGTATACTTATTACAAAAGACTTGAAGTTCAGTAATCACTGTACAGAAGTGATAATGAAAATAAATAAAACTATTGGTTGTATTAAATGATCCATTACAACAAGGAATCAGGCCTGTATAATCCCTCTTTACAAATCTTATGTCAGGCCTCCCCTAGATTAGTGCTCCCCATTGTGGAATCCACATTTGCCTAGGGATGTGGATCGGCTCGAAGGAATACAGAGGAGGATAACCAAAATGGTAGATGGCCTCAAAAATATGCATTATGAGCAAAGACTGGAGGAGCTAAACCTATATTCATTAGAACTTAGAAGAATTAGAGGTGACCTTCTGCAAATGTTTAAAATTTCTAGGGATCCCCAACTAATGGCAGATATAGGTTTAAAATATAATTATAGAGAAATATCTCTTAGAAGCCATGCCTACCAGCTAATACTTACATATCCCAGAAGAAACAATAGTAGAAATTATTTTAGCCAGAGAATTATACCAAGGTGAAATTCTCTTCCCAGGGAGGTAGTAGAAGTAAATTCCTTTAGTCTATTCAAATGAAACCTTGATATGTATTTGCTAAACATCAAGGGAAGTAAATAATGCCCACTTGTAGGCAATGTGCTCTAATGGGCTTCTTGCCTTCTGTACAACTAAACACTCTTTGTATGACTCCTAATATGAAATGTGTTTGGCCCTCCAGACCTTGGGGGAGAACCCTGCCCGCCATGGTGCTAAAAGCAGGCACCGCCAGCACTGTTCCCTTGACTTGCCTGACTGCTCGATGGCTGACGAGCACCCTTCAGCTTGGGGGCAGTTCAGGCAAGTCGATGGCTCTTCGGTTCCCCCATTGAACCGGTGGACTTCAACTTCAGTCGAGCAGCTCGCCGAGATTTTTCTCAAATTTGTCAACCGCTGTCAGACAAGGTTGAGGATTCAATCTTGCAGACTCCAGTGCTCCAGCTCCTCACCTAGTATGATGTCGTCCAGTCAGTGTTCCAGTCCGGTCCACCATGGGAACAGCCTCCACTCAGTGGTATGGTCTTCGTTACCTGTCTTGCTGAACATGGGCAGGCATGTGATCTAGGGCAACCCACTGGAAGATTCCTCTCACCGTCCACTGGCCGCTTGACAGTCAAGGTCGTGGTCAAGGCGCACTCACTCTCTATCCCTCTCAACTGGGAAGCATCGCCATCAGTGTTTCTTGACCACCTCATTCTCAGGTGAGGAGAGGATCCACCACAAGGTGTTCTGGTGCTATGAGGAGCTCTTCTGGCAGCAGTGAGCCATTGCAGGGCAGGGTAGGTCTGTATCCCCTGGACCTTTGGTTTCCTAGATGCCACCATTGACACCCTTGCTGGTCCACACCGTGCAGCTGCAACCCACAGTTGCTTCTCCACCTTTTTGGGTGGAGTCATCAGAACTGCAGCCAAAAGGCGGGTGCTTCATTCAAGGAGTACAGCTGCTCTGTCACCGGCTTGCCAAACCGGTTGTTGGTGAAGATTACTCTGGAAGACAATTCCTGGGAGGTCTGTGGTGAGAAGCGGATGAGGGCTGTTTTTGAGGAGTCATCGGATGACTCGGATTACGAGTCCATGGTCTCCTCGGAGACTCCACTCTTCGAACAAGCTAAGCATGGCCCGATATATTTCAGGGCGCTTCTCCAACTTATTTCAGAATCCATGTCAGTCCTGCTTGAGACAGTCTAGAAGAGGGCTGAGTACCCTTTCACAGACGTTCTGGACCGTGACAAATCCCTGGGGTTTTCGTTCACTGTGGCTGAGGCCATTTTGAGACCAGCCCTGTAGCTTTGGCAGCATCCAGTATCCTGCCCAGTACCCTCTGCTCGTATGGTCCATAAGTATGCTGTCCCCATGGGCTCCCTTTCGGGGTTTTTGGACCATCCATCTGCGGAGGGACTGGTCACTGATTCTGTGTTCCAAAAATCAGACAGCAGGGGGACATAGACAAGCCTCTGTACAAGGAGTTTGTAAGATTGACCATGCCACTAAAAAGGTGTATGCTATGTCATCTCTGGGTCTCTAGCTAGCTGTGCCACGATGATGTCTAACTTTGGTCGCTCCCTCATGGGAGTCTTTGATGTAGTCCACCCCCACCTCCCTGTTGAGCAACAGCTAGTGATGAAGCTCATCAGAGTCCTGGGTAGATTGCTGGCTAAACACCAGTTCCACACAGCCTTGGACATGGGCGATTCTTGTGCCTATGCCATGGCAGCGGCTGTCTTCTTGCATCGCAGAGCCTGGCTGCATCTGTCCACCTTCATGGTGGACACCCAGCATAAGCTGGCCGATGTCCCTTTTTTGGGGTCTGGCCTCTTCAGCCCTGGGTTGGAAGGACATCTCACCCGCATGGAGAAATCCATTGCCACCACCCTGGATTCTGTGACTTCATCCCAGAAGGACCAGAAAACAAAGCCTATGAAACAGGCTTTCCAGTACTTGCCCTTTTGGTCACAGTCTCACTGGCAACAGCCCCAGCAGAGGCAGTTCCAGGCCTGGCACCCCAAGTAGACTTCTGGTGACCAGGGCCCAAAAAGGGGGGAGGGGACAGTGGTAGTGGTGCTTTTCTGGCAGCAGCTGCCGGTGCCCTCACAAAAGCTGCCAGTGATGGTTTGGGGGACATCGTTCCTCCACCTGTCCTATCCTTGAGTGTTCTCCCTGTTGGGGGCTGGCTACATCACTTCTTACCATGTTGGGCCACTGTCAGAGTGGACAAGTGAATGCTGGACATAGTGAGCAGAGGATTGTCTTTAGATTTCGAGGCTCTCCTGCACGAACTGCCTCTATGTGCCTCAAAAGTCCGGGGTGTCTCAGGACAAGCTGTCCACCCTAAGAGTGGACACTGCCTTGCGAAAGGGGCAATAGCCCGTGTCCCAGACACACACACTGGTTAGTCAGGGATATGTGCCCAGGTACTTCCAAGTTCCAAAACAAATGGAGGGGCTGGCACCCCCATACTGGATTTGCTCAACCTCAGCTAGTTCCGGATGGTCATCCTGAACCAGATTACACCATCCCTGGAGCAGAACATGTGGTGCTGCTCCCTGGACCTCAAGGATGCATTTTTTCACACTCCTGTCCATCGATCCCACCGGCAGTACCTCCAGTTCTGTATGGAAGAGGTTCTGTACCAGTTCCAGGTCATGCCCTTTGGCCTCTCCTCAGTGCCCAGGGTCTTTACCATATGCATGGCAGTAGTGGCAGCCCACTTGCTGCGCCTCAGGAGCAGAGTGTACCCTTACCTGGATGACTGGCTGTTTGACTGGTCCATCCAGAGAGGCCATGGAGAGATCCACAGATCTAACTCTCCAGACTTGTCGAGACTTGGGCCTACTGGTCAACCCAGACAAGTCAAAATTGGTACCGAAGCAGGTGATCAGGATCACTGGGACAGAACTAGAATCCCTGAAGGCCAAGGCCCATTTCCTTGCAGACCGGGCACTGGGTCTGTACCTCCTTTGCTCGATCATTTCAGGTTGGGCTCTTGCGCCCTGCAGTGGATTTCCTGAGACTGCTGGAGTACACTGTGTCCTGCATCAGCATGGTCCGTTGTGCTCGCTGAGGGATGCACCACTTTCTGTGGGAGCTAGGCAATCGGTGGTCCCAGCGCCTAGGCTACTTGTACCAGCTGGTCATAGAGACCCAGCCAATGTGGGATGCAATCCAGTGGTTCTAGTCCCAGGACATCTGGAGGAAGGGGCACAGGAGGACCAACGCTCAAGGAATGGGCAGGTGTTTACCCCCCAAAAAAAGGTTAAACAAAAGGCAACCAAGGTAGCACTCTGTCAGCAATGTTGAAATGATGTTAAAAATATTAAACCTGTTATTTTTAACATTATTTCAACATTACTCTTACACTCTTACAAGGGATGCGGAGCTTATCTGGGAGACCACAGAACCACCTGGCTGTAGTCTTCCCAGGAGTCCCTTCACCATATAAACCTGGTGGAGCTCCATGTAGTGCGATTGGCCCTGACGGAATTCGCTCCATTAGTTAGGGGTTGGGTCATGCAGATCCAGATGGACAACATCACAACCATGTTCTACCTGAACAGGCACAGTGGAACTCAGTCCCTTCCTCTGTGTCAGGAGGCCCTCCACACCTGGAGCCTCGTAAGCAACTTGGGTGCAGATCTCTTGGCGATCCATGTCACAGGAGAGAACAGTCATCTGGAGGATGCTGTCAGCTGGGTAGGAGAGATGACACACAAGTGGTCCCTGCATCCAGTGGTGGTGACCCAGCTGTTCTCCCAATGGCGCACACCCTTGGTAGACCTGTTTGCCTCCTGGGAGAACACCAGACTGAGGCTGTTTTGTGCCCACCTCCCATGGTCCAGGACACTGCTGGGGGTGCCTTCGCGAGCCCTTGGACCCTAGGCCTTGTGTACACCTTTCCTCCCTTTACCCTGGTCCACAAAGTGGTTGTCCAGACTTGGAAGGGCAAGCTGCAAATGATCCTGGTGACTCCAGACTGGCCATGGCACTTCACCCAGACCTGCTGACCAGACTATAGGGGATGATCCTGAACCCAGACCTTCAGTCCCTGTACCTCATAGCCTGGTTTTTGAGCAGCTAGAGTTCCACGCCTTGGGTCTCTTGGAGGTTGTTCTCCAGATTGTGGAGGCCTCCAGGAAAGCATTGATTTGCAGGTGCTCTGCTTTCAAATGAACGAGATTCTCCATTTGGTGTCAGAGTAAGGGTCTAGATCTCCTTGCTTGCCCTGTGGCTAGCATCCTGGACTATCTGTGGTCCATTTCTCAGGGGGACTACTGGCAAAATCTTGTAAAAAGCAGCTGACATTTTCAGGAGAACCTTAACAAAACATAACATCTAGACACAGTTCAGCTTGTTTTTCACATTAGTTCTACAGTTCTCCTCCCCATTATTTATAACCATGGTCATTTGCAGGGAAATAGGATCTTTGCAGCTGAAGAGTTACATAGAAACATAGACTTTGTCGGCAGATGAGGACCGCTAGGTCCATCTAGTCTGCCCATTTCCCTACCTACAGGATAGGCCGCAGATCCTAGTTAACCAACAGCCTATATCTTCCTGCCCCCCACAAGAATTGCCTTATGTCTGTCCCATGCATTCTTGAATTCTCCCACAGTTTTAGAGCCCACAACTTCCTCAGAAGGCTGTTCCATGCATCCACTACCCTCTCTGTGAAATAATCTTCCTCACATTTGCCCCTGAGCATCCCTCCTCTATCTTTAAATTGTGTCCCTTGTTCTTGCAAGTCTCTCTTTCTGAAAGATGCTACCCTCTTGGATTTTGTTGATTCCCTTGAGGTACTTGAAAGTTTCTATCATGTCCCCCCTCTCCCTTCTTTCCTCAAGGGTATACATATTAAGCTCCTTTAGTCTCTCCTCATACGGCTTCTCTTGCAGACCCTGCACCATTTTAGTTGCCCTCCTCTGGACTGCCTCTATCCTGTCTATATCCTTGCGGAGATGGGGTCTCCAGAACTGGACACAGTATTCCAGATGGGGTCTCACCAACTGTCTGTACAGAGGGATAACAACTTCCTGTTTTCTGCTGCTGATGCCTCTCCCTATACATCCCAGTATACCCCGGCCTCCCTACTGCCTTCTCACATTGCTTGCTAACCTTAAGGTCATCTGATATGATTACCCCCAGGTCCCTTTCCTGTTTTGTTGTTATTCTACCTCCTCACCCATTGTGTATTCTTCCCCTGGGTTCTTGTTTCCCAGGTGCATTATTTACTTTTTGCATTGAATCCTAGCTGCCATCGTCTGACCATTCTTCCAACCTTGCCAAGTCCTTTTCATCCTTTCCCGCCTCCTTGTGTATCAGCCTGTTGCAGATCTTTGTGTCATCTGCAAAAGGCATACTTTCCTTCCAGTCCCTCTGCAATGTCACTGATGAAGACATTAAAAGGACTGGACCCAATACTGAACCCTCACGGTACCCCACTAGTAACCGCCCTTTCTTCAGAAGTGGACTCCATTTACAATTACCTTCTGTGTCCTGTTGTCCAGCCAATGTTTTACACGGCTACCACCCTGGGACCCACTCCCAGGCTGGTTAATTTGACTAATAATCTTTTGTGTGGGACTGTGTCAAATGCCTTGCTAAAGACTAGGTAGGCCATGTCCACGGCCCTTCCCTGGTCTACTACTTTGGTCACCCTGTCAAAGAAATGTATTAGATTCGTCTGACATGACCTTCCCTCTGTGAACCCATGCTGCCTTGGATCTTGTGCTCCACTGACCTCTAGGTACTCAACTATTCTTTCCTTCAGAAGTGACTCCATCACTTTCCCTACCACGGAGGTCAGACTGACAGGTCTGTAGTTTCCTGCCTCTGTCTTGGTCCCACTTTTGTGAAGGGGAATCACATCCGCCTTCCTCCAGTCCTCGGGTACCACACCATCCTCCCATGATTTATTAAAAAGAGTAGCTAGTGGTTTCACTAGTTCCTTCCTTAATTCTTTTAGAATTCTGGGGTGAATTCCATCAGGACCCAGGAGTTCATCTATTCCTGTTGCTTTCTCCCTACCGGAGGTCATAATGCAGTCCTTGTGACATAACAGTTACTCCCATGGCAACAGACTGACATAACAGTTGCTTCCATGGCAACAGACTGTGATATCACAAGAGAGGATTATAACCTGAAGTATGGAATAAGATATAGAGGCAGATGAACTCTTAAGGGATAAAGATCATATATTCATGCAAATTTCTTCATTGTTAAATAATGGAGAGGAGAAATCTACAGAATATATAAGGCACGCAAGTGGAACTGTACCAACATGTTAGTTTTTTTTCAAAGTTTTCTTTGTGGCATCAGCAGCTTTTTAAGGTGCAACTGACAGCTACAGTATCTCTGCTTACCACGCATGGCTGGTAAGACGACGGTGGCCCAGGAGAGGGTGGTCGGGTGTTTTTCTTCAAGGGTCTGGACCACTTGTCTCCTCTGGTACATGAACCACTTCCACCGTGAAGCTTACTGCTGTTTTTGGCAGTGCTCATGGGCAAGCATTTCGAACCAGTGCACTAGTGTGAGATGATAAACCTCTCATGAAAGACTGCCTTCGTGGTGGCCATTACAACAGCCAGAAGGATTGGGGAGCTTCAGGTGCTCTCAGTGGAGTCTCCCTACCTGGTCTTCCACAGGGCTGAAGTCATCCTTCACTCCAGCCTGAAGTTCCTTCTGAAGGTGGTATCAGAGTTTCATTTTAACCAGGTGATTAACTTACCAGTCTGTTTCACTAGGGAAAGGGGAAAGTGGGAAATGTTTAACCAGGAGAGGTATACTAAGCCAAAGCTTGTTTCCAGGTGTGACCTGGAAGCACAAGGAAGTTAAATGACGTGCTCAGGGTGACGCAGTATGCAAGTGGGGGTTGTGGGATTCAAACTCAGGTCTCCAGGTTTGCAGCTCAGAGCCTTAAACCACTGCGCTATACTGCCCCCTACTAACACTAGCCCATCTTCAGAGGCCAAGTGCAGGCTTCATACCCTGAATCTGTGGAGGGTGCTTTCACATTATGTGGAGCACATGGCTGGAGTTTGGGTACAGGCTCGCCAACTGTTTGCCACCTGTGCAGAAGCAGCACCTGGCAGACCAGCAGCAAAGCAAATGATTGCAAGGTGAATTACATCCTGCATCGACCTCTGCAATAGGTTGGCTGGGTAGGAGTCTCCCGTAGGGCTTACGGCTCATTCCACCAAACATACCACTGCCTCGTGCAGGGCTGCTACTTGGAAGTTAGCACACACCTTTATTTTCCACTACCGCTTCGACCTGGAGTGATGCCAGAATGCAGCTTTTGGGACCTTCAGGTTCAAGTTTATTGCAGGAAAAACTCAGTTGAGCAAGCTCATTCACAAGGAGATCCTGAGTCATATACACATACAATTTGCTATTACATTGACAGGACAATTGAATGTAGAACAAGCAAAGATTATACATATAATACAAGAGATATACAAAATAGAAATCGTTGTGCCAATTATGCAATTACATTCCAGCTTAATGAGTAGAGGGACAGTTGGTACATAGGTAGTTGGCTTAGAGTTGGGGGGGGGGGGCCCTAGTAGCAACTGCATATGTCTTTTATTTTAGGGACAGCTAGTGTTTTGTAGGAGTTAATTGATAGCTGGTTAGCTTCAGCATGGCTTGTAGTCTGTTCCAAATGTTGGGAAGGGCGTATGAAACAGCTCGTTGGCCAATTGTAGTACGAGTCCTGGGAACGTCTAGTAGGACATAGTCAGATTTCCTTGGGGAGTGAGCACTATGTGAAATGCGTATGAAAGATATTAAGTAGTCCGGCAGTTTATGAAGAAGTAACTTAAGGGTCCAGATAACAGCATGAAGAAGGCGTCTGGTGGCAAGTGAGGTCCACCCAACTGCTGCATATAGATCACAGTGGTGGGTCCTGTACGCAGAGCTAGTAAGGAAGTGAAGAGCACGGTGGTAGAATACGTCCAGTTTAGATAGGTTTGAGGTTGGGGAGAAGATTAAAATAAAGTCTCCGTAGTCAAGTAGGGGAAGGAATGTTGCTTGGACAAGTCGTTTACAGGTCGCGAGAGAAAAGAGGGTACTATTTCTAAAAAAGAAACCCATACGTGCTTTAAGCCTCTTAGATAGATCCTCAACAAGGTCGTTGAAAGAAAGCTTGTTGTCTATCCACGTGCCTAGATATTTAAATTTAGGCACGACTTCCAAGGGTTCACCTAGGAAGGTAACTATGAAGTCATTTGGTGGGGCAGGTAGGGCACCAGGCGAGGTAAGCTGCGAAAAAATCATTGCCTTGGGTTTTTTGGCATTTAAGAGAAGCTTAGCATTGATATGGTTGCTTTCTAACTGGATAAAGTCAGCTTGCAGCAGCTTGCAGCACTTCCCTGGCTTCAGATAAGGTTGAGCCTGAGGTGTACAAAACTGTATCATCCGCAAAGAAATGTATGCTGAAGTTCTTTATGTGGGAATTAAGGTTGTTGATATACAGGGAAAAAAGGATTGGTCCTAGGATGGAGCCTTGGGGGACTCCTCTGGCAGTTGGAAGGGGGGGCAGATAGTGGGCCACCAGCTTTGACTTTTTATATCCTTCTAGAGAGGTAACTGCTAAACCACTGTGAAGTAAGTGGAGTGGCACCTAGGTTGTCAAGGCAGGTGATTAGGAGGCGATGGTCAACAGTGTCAAAGGCCTTACTGAGGTCTAGAAAGACTGCACCAGTAACCTTCTTAGTGTCCATAGCAAGGATCCAGTCATTAGAGACTTTAGCCAAAGTTGAGATGAGACCTTGGTTCTCCAATCTTTGTTTGCCAAGTAGGGGTGAGCGCCTTGCCCCCTCCTCCCAGAGAACTGCTAGGAGACTGCCAGAGTGGGTATAACTGAACCATATCCACACCCCTAGAAGAATAGGTTACTCACCTGAAACTATAGTCGTATGAGTGGTATATGGTTCACATTCACACAACCCAGCCAGCCTCCCTGACAAGTGGCACACAGCTTCCACTTGCATACTGTGTGACCCTGAGCAAGTCACTTAACTTCCCTGTGCTCCCAGGTTGCACCTGTAAAAAAGCTTTCAGCTTAGTGTGCTACTCCTGGTTAAAAAACTAAATAAATAAATAAATAAAAATTCTGCTTCTGGCATGCAAGTTTTGATGTCATAGGGCAGAGTTGGGGGATATATCACCCGTGTGGTGGGAGGAGCTAAGCTTAAAGACATCCGGCCAGTAACATTGTTCCAGCTGCCAGTGTGTGGATATGAACGTATACCTCTCCTAGAACTACAGTTACAAGTGAGTAACCTATTCTTTCAAGCGCTGCAGTTTTGTATTTCCTATGGTTGGCTCATTTAATAAGTGCAATAAGACACTTCAGGGATGTGTAATTATGGGCAGTAACAGCACTTCATGTGTGTGTTTAAAAACACTCGGTGCAGGCTGTTTGTGCCTAATAACACATTCAAGGCATACAGTTGCTGACCCATTATTACCCTGCCGTGTCGTATTGCATACATATATAATATATACAGTAGGGTAAAATGAAGGATATTGACACAGTGAGGAAATTACAGAAGAGAAGGCTTGAGATGGTTAATGGCTTGGAGAACATGGGCTGTGGGACTGACCTGCAAAACTGGGAAGGTTCTTCATGAAAAGAAGACTCGTGAGATGTGATTGTAGTATTCAAATATCCAACCCTGTCCATTGTTGTTGAAAACCATTTTGAAACCAGTTTAGTTACCATTTTAAGGCACTTGAAATGTTTCAAGATCCAGCATGTGTACAGGGCCTAAAAACTATAATACCTTCAGAACAAGTGCAGCTCACAAGATATGAAAAGATTAAAGGACACATGCCATTGAAAGGACTGGGATAAGAGGTAAAACATCAGGAAAGAACTGCTTCACAGAATGAGTCACTTAGAATAGGCTGCCGGAGAATGTTGTATTGGCTGATACTGTATTAATCTTTAAGCTCAGACTCAAGTACTTTGATGAAAATAAGGTGACAGAGTACTCCCACTGAGCTGGTGGGAGAATCTTGATGGACCGCTGGTCTTTTCCCCCCTCTAAATACGTATGTGTGTGTGTTTAGCAGTATGTATGTCACTGTTCCTCTTTTCTGGCAAAATCCTGTCTCTCCAGAAGACTTGGTTTGCTGGCCAAGGCACCTAGCTTCACCTGAGCTCTTTCCTTCTAAGACTGCTTGAAAGGCAGAGTAGAGAAACTTACCAGAGCAAGGGAAAGGGATTAAGACTTATTTTGGCTAAACAGATTTACTGTGTGGTGTTTTTATTTTTTACTCACAGGGATTGCTACTGTTTGTTGCTAACATTTCATTGCTTTATTTTTGTCTGATTCAAATTGTTGTTGCTGGTATACCTTCTTCTGCATTATTACAAGATGTGCCCACAGGTATGTGCTAACTGATTACTGCTCAACTGACCTCAAGGTAGGGAAACAGTGTGACAAGGCAGCAGGTAAAGCAAATAGGATGCTGGGATGTATAGGCAGGGGCATCACCAGCAGGAAAAGGGAGGTCATAATTCCGCTATACAAGACACTAGTGAGGCCCCACCTGGAGTACAGTGTACAGTTCTGGAGACCATACCTACATAAGGACATAGACAGGGTAGAGAAGGTTCAGAGGAGGGCAACAAAGATGGTGCATGGATTGCATCACAAGTCCTATGAAGACAGGTTGAAGGAACTGAACATGTACTCCCTGGAGGAGAGGAGGAGAGGGATATGATAGAGACATACAAGTATCTGACAGGGAGGAACAGGGTACAGGAAAACACTATTTTTAAGCGAAAAAGATGTTCCAGGACTAGAGGGCATGGGATGAAGTTGGAGGGAGGACGATTCAGAAGAAACAGGAGAAAGAATTTCTTCACAGAACGGGTGGTGGACAAGTGGAACACCCTGCCAGAGGAAGTGGTGGGGGCTGAAACAATCACGGGATTTAAGAATGCATGGGATAGACATAAAGGAATTCTGGAGGTCAGGAGTAAGGGGCAACAGACTTCTAGGAAAACAAACTGAACTTAAAAGCTCAAATGGGCAGACTGGGTGGGCCATAGGCCCTTATCTGCCGACACTGTCTATGTATCTATGTATCTATGCTGTAATCTTCTGATTCAAATTGTCTTTTGCAAGGTATATCTTCTGTTACTGCTTTATTTTTCTCTGTAGCAAAGTGTTTCTTACAGGGTATATCTTCTCTGAAATTACTGTATTACAGG
The DNA here is from genome assembly GCA_016271365.2 of Neoceratodus forsteri. Taxonomy (NCBI): domain Eukaryota; kingdom Metazoa; phylum Chordata; order Ceratodontiformes; family Ceratodontidae; genus Neoceratodus; species Neoceratodus forsteri. The sequence continues at coordinate 1,009,454,208 of CM028130.1, read as the reverse complement.
TGGAGCTTACATTTTTGTGACTTTTTTATCATTGGGCTAAGCAAGATTACTGTTTGACACTGTGTTTTATTTTATTATTCTTTTTTTTTGTTTGTTTGTTGAAAAGGTTTGTTGTCTCAGAGGTGTTTCAGTCTCCTTCTCACATTGAAGGAGCTAATTGCTTCCTCCACAGCTCTTCCAAAGGATTAGGTGTGTATGTGGGGGTGGAGCTGGCAAACTGTCAGTAATTTCCAACAGAAAGAAGGGTTAAAAAGTCAAGTTAGTTGATATCTTGGAGGTAGAAGACTTGGTTTGCTGGCCAAGGCACCTAACTTCACCTGAGCTCTTTCCTTCTAAGACTGCTTGAAAGGCAGAGTAGAGAAACTTATCAGAGCAAGGGAACAGGATTAAGACTTATTTTGGCCAAACAGATTTACTGTGTGGTGTTGTTTTAATTTTTTACTCACAGGGATTGCTACTGTTTGTTGCTAACATTTCATTGCTTTATTTTTCTCTGTAGCAAAGTGTTTCTTACAGCGTATATCTTCTCTGAAATTGTTACAGGTGGTGCTTTACAGGTTTTACAGTTTTATCTAACATTAGGATAAGCTTTCAGGGTTACTGCATTTGTTGTTGACTGATTGTTTCTGCTCTTACCTCCTTGTTCTTTCGTCCGTGGTTCTTCTTTTGACGGGAAGGCCCAGCCACCCACCCCATCCCCAACCACCCACACTACACTCCTTTTATAGGGTACCACAGTTGTGACATTTCTGTGGCAAAGCAGGAAGAGGGTGGATCAGTGGGCCTCCACAAGGTGAGCTCATTTACAAGGGCACTAGTAATTTAACTTGTTATAATAAGTTAAACAAAACACAATCAAACCATTACTTGCATTTTTTCCTTTTTTTCCCTTCTAATTATTCTGACTAGGTTATAAACCCAGCAACTTATCTGGAATGGATATCATTAACTGCAGGTACTGTGGAACAATTTTCAGAAGGACAGTCTTACAGGATTTAGGACACTGTCCTACATGCTGGGCAACTGTGAGATCTTAGGGCTCAGCTCGGGCAGCATGGGCAGAGATTGCATGCCTCAAATTTCATATTCAAGGAAATACATTATAAGAACAATCCGCCATTTCCCCAGCATCCAACAGAAAAACCTCGACCGCAGAGGGTAGTTGGTCCATGAGGTTGGCAGGTGGTTAGGAGGGGCAAATCGGGTGCCCCATCACTCTCTGCTCTCCAACATATTACCTCCAAAAACCATATAAACACTACAAACAGGTATCTACCTCTATCTCTGAAATCAAACAAAGAGGCAGAAGACACTGCAGAGCAGGACACTGCCGCACAGGAGCTAGCACAACAAAACTCACCCAAATCAGGAACCAAAACAAAAAAGCAAAAGAAATCCAAAAACTTCTGATCATAGGAGACTCCATGATTAGAGAGTTGATACCCATCTCCAGCCAGGGGTAATGGTCAGATGTCTCCCAGGTACATCCAGCATGGAGAGACACTGACCGCATTACTAAATTGTTCACAAAGCAGGAAAAACATTGATGTCCTAGCACACATAGGGGCCAATGATCTCGCCAGCCGGTCAGTTGTGGAGACCAAGGAACACCTGACTAGGCTGGGTGACAAACTATCTTCTATTTCGTCTGGCATCTCCTTCTCTGAGATCCTGCCAGTCTGGGAGAGGGGAGCAGATGGACGGAAGGTCAGAGAAGGGAGATAGAGAGCTAAACACGTGGCTCAAGGGCTGATGCCAGGAAAAGGACACAAATTTGTAGGAACTGGCAACAGTTCTGGGCGAAAGTTCTTTAAATTTGATGGACTGCATCTGACTAAGGAGGAGTCAGTGCATTGGGGCAGAAGTTTGGCGTCTTTGCGGAATATTTAAACTAGCAAATGGGAGAGGTGCAGCACCCATACGTCGAATGGGAAGAACACCCCCAGCTAGTGGTCAAACAGGATTCAGCATGTTTGCAGTTCATTTGCACCACCAGGTAGAAAAAAAGTTTGTCTCCCCACGACGACAGGGTAATGCCAAACCTCACCCAACAACTAACACACCAAAATCTGGCCAATGGAAAATCATGTACACAAATGCTCACAGCCTGGAAAATAAGATCCCAGACCTGCAGGCAATAATGTCAGAGGCTAAACTGGACATAGTAGCAATTAGTGAGGCGTGGTTTACCAGTAACCACACTAGGAGACTTCAGTACCTGGCTGTGTATTGTTCAGAAGAGACCGAGGTGCAAAAAGGGGGTGGCCCTGTATGTCAATGAAAATATCAAAGCTACAGAAATTCAGAATACATAAGGAGCCAGAAGAACTGTGGGTCACCCTGGAAACAGGAAATGGGACAGCCATAAGAACTGGGGTTGTCTACAGGCCCCCTACCAGGGAGGACATAGACACATTACTGTTAGAAGATATACAAAACATGACAGCTAAAGGGAGGTTCTGATAATGGGAGACTTCAACATGCGGATACAGATTGGTCAATACCAGCAGGAACATCTGCCAGAACTAGACACATAGTGGATTCCCTGCAGGGAGGCCTTAAACAACTGGTACAGCAACCCACAAGAGACAGGGCTATCCTAGATCTAGTACTGACTAACAAGGAAGGGATCACAGATCTCCAGGTAGAAGTCACCTGGGGCCAGTGACCATCACATGGTATGGTTCAATTTGCTACTACATCTAAATCATCCCATTCCAAGGCAAAATATGGGACTTCAGAGAATGACTTTGATAAGATGGCCAACAGAGTTAAGCTAGCCCTGGCAGAAAAGAAACACAGGTGAGGGGTACAGGCAAAGTGGGCAAGCATTAAGGATGCAATACTTGAAGCAACATCCCATTGTGTTAGACAGAAAGGAAGTGCAAAAGAAGAAGGAAACCACTTTGGTTCTCAAATACAGTAGCAGAAAGGTCAGAGCCAAAAGGCTGGCCTTCAGTAAATATAAGAGAACACAGCGGGATGAAGATAGGAGGCATACCAAACTGCCCTAAGGGAAGCAGGAAGGCAGTAAGGCAGGCAAAGTCCCAAACTGAGGAAACACTAGCACGAACAGTAAAAGAAGGTGACAAGACTTTCTATAGATACATTAGTGAAGGAGAAGGTCCAGAGGGGTATTGCTAAGCTTAATGGAGAAAAGGGAGCATGTGAGGAGGAGGACCCTGTAAAGGCATCTATCCTAAATAGATACTTTTGCTCAGTATTTACTGAAGAGAAGGTAGGGCAGGGCCCACAGCTCAGCATCATGGACACGGGGGGAGGGAGGTGAGCACTACTCCCTTCACAAAAGAAAGGGTCCTACAAGAGCTTGCTAAGCTCAGGGTGGATAAGGCAATGGGACCTGATGACATACATCCCAGGGTACTTAAGGAGCTAAAGGTGGAACTAGCAGAGCCATTAGCAGAACTGTTTAGTGAGTCTCTGAGCACAGGAGAGATCACAGAAGACTGGAGAAGGGCTCATGTGATCCCGCTCCACAAGAGTGGTAGCAGGTGGGGAACTACAAACCAGTCAGTCTTACCTCAGTAGTGGGCAAGATTATGGAGGCACTCCTTAAGGAAAGGATAGTGCAACACCTGGAATCCATCGGGGCACATGATCCAAGACAGCATGGGTTTACAAAAGGAAGGTCCTGTCAAACTAATCTCATAGATTTCTTTAACTGGGTAACCAGAGTGGTGGACGAAGGGGGAGCAGTTGATGTCACCTACCTTGACTTCAGCAAAGCTTTTGACACTGTTCCACATAGACGATTGATAAATAAGCTGGGTAGGCTCGGGGTGGGTCAGAAGTTGATCAACTGGGTGGCAAACTGGTTGACAGGCAGAAAACAGAGAGTGGTGGTAAATGGTATACAGTCAGAAGAGATGCAAGTCACAAGTGGGGTACCTCAGGGATCAGTTCTGGGACCAGTCCTCTTCAACATCTTCATTAGTGACCTTGCAGATGGACTAGAGGGTAAGGCATGTCTGTTTGCAGATGACACCAAGATCTGCAACAGAGTAGATGATCCAGATGGGGTAGGCAGAATGAGAAGAGATCTGGATAAACTAGCAAAATGGTCAGAAGAGTGGCAACTGGGATTTAATGCAAAAAGTGCAAAATCATGCACATGGGAAGAGAAACCTGAAGCCACCTATAGGCTGGGAGGAGTTGCTAGCCGTCACAAAGGAAGAAAGAGACTTGGGCATCATCATCACTGATGACCTGAAATCATCCAAGCAGACCTCTAAAGCAGTAGGTAAGGCTAGGGGGTGTTAGGGTGTATTAGTAGGGTATCACAAGTCATAAGAGGAGGTAGTAATCCTCTTTACAAGACACTGGTTAGGCCCCATCTGGAGTACTGCATGCAGTATTGGAGGCCACACCTTCACAAGGACATTAACCCAATTGAGGCAGTCCAGAGAAGGGCAACCAAAATGGTGCAGGGACTGCATCAGAAGACATATGAGGACAGATTAACAGAGCTCAATATGTATACCCTTGAGCAAAGGAGGGAGAGAGGTGATATGATCGAGGCATTCAAACACCTTAAGGGCGTTAACAAGGTGAAAGAGTCTAACATGTTTAAATATAAGAAAAATAGCAGGACAGGAGGACACAGCATGAGATTAGAGGGGCCAATTAAGGGGGAATGTGAGGAAATTCTTTTTCACAGAAAGGGTGGTGGATGCATGGAATGGCTTACCACAAGAAGTGGTGGCTATGAATACAGTGCAGGGCTTCAAACAGGCATGGGATAGGCATAAGGGAGCAATACAAATGACTATGAATAGATAGGCCACTGACAGAGCAAAGGCTGATGGCACATTTATAAGGTAGAAAAAGAAATGGGCAGACTGGATGGGCCTTGCGGTCCTTATCTGCCATCAACTTCTATGTTTCTATGTTTCTTCTTTCCCCTCTTATCTCTTTACTGTCCTCACCCCCTCTATACCATCCTCATACTCCCTCGGCTCCTCCAATATTTGCATCTTCTTCAGTACCCACTGCATATTCTCCTCTGGTAAGTCTAGTTCTGTCCTCTTTCCTCGTTGCTAAAACAGCCTCCATCTCCCTACTGACTCTCACTCTCTCTCCTCTCTCTCTCAAGCCACTTCTTAAGAGGGTTACTCAGATATCTGTTTTAAGAAAACGGATACCTCAGATAATAGCAAAAAAATAGAATTTCGGATAACGCTGCTGGAAATCCAAAATCCTATGTGAAAAACCTCCCCCACCCTACCACCCTTTTCAGACCCCCAAGTTTGTAAACCCCACTTCCAGCCAGCTCGTAATCCATAACCTCCATCCCACCAAGCCCACTGATACTGTAATCCTATATTTTAAATGATCACTCCTTATAATAATTATAAACCTGCGATTATTCCGCTCTTGTTAATCATAAGGCCCCTGCCCCCCACAAACAGTTAATATCCTAATATCTGACTGTCCTAAACTGGATTGGATTTTAGTGTACTTGAGCAACCCTACTTCTTAAGGCTCATTTCTCTTCCTCTTGCTCATGTAGTTAACCAAGCCCCTCACCTCCTGCTCTCCTCTCCATCTTCTCTGTTGTAGCTGCTACTAGCATTTTGGTGCTTCGATGTCTGCACTTCCTTTGTTTGCACTTTTTTGCCTTAACCAATTATATGTGAATGTTATTTCCTTGCAAGACATTCCCTTGCCCCTTTCTGGATCGCTCCATGAATTTTCTCTTTTGTACCTGTGTAATTTTTGTGCTATACAGATTTGTGCTTTCCTATTAGCCTGTTCTGTAACCCCCTCTCCTGGGTCGCACCTGGAAATGATCATCGGCTTAGTATCTTATCCCATTACCAATGTGTAAATAAATGTATGTATGTAAACTACTTAATCAACACGCCTCAGTGAAGGCTGGCCCAGTGGCATTGAAGCACTAACGCCACACCTCATGCCATGCTGGCGACGGCATTGAAGCACTAACGGCCACTCCTCATGCCATGCTGGTGACCTGGGTTCGGGAACAGACTTGGGTCATCGGGGGTCGGCAGGGGAGGGAAGGGATTGAGTGTCCAGAGGACTGCTCTCCCTTCACGGGGGAGGGATTGGGATTTGCGCTGCTCCTGTGCGATCCCTGGTGGAGACCGGGAGCAGCACTAGGAACTTGTGGTGCCACGCTGAGGGGGAGGAGCGGCAGTGGACATTGGGTGGACATCATTGCATGTCCATGCTCCTGTAAAAACCATCAAGGGAAAAACCCTTTAAGGATTGGGGAGGCAACAAGGGCTCCAGGGACATAACCCACATCCCCAGTGCCGGGCCATCTCTCTACGAGTCCCCCCGGCTCTCTACCAGACCAACCCTCTAATTTCAGCTAGGCCACCAGGTAGATGAGGTGGGCCCTCTCCGGGGGGGTGATCCGGGGAGCTGGAAGGTCCTGGTGGGGGGTCCCAGGGAGAGAGCGGCTTCAGGCCGGGAGTAGAGGTGATTTTCGAGTGGCCATCCAGAGAGAGCTAAAAGAGAATATACAAAAAAAAGACACTTCAGTGAACACACTTTTGTCCCATTTAAGTGGTTATCTCACGTAACAGAAGATGCAATTTTCAGTACTGTAGAAGCGTGACTCCCACCCCACTGGCTCTCACGTAGCTGCTGTCAAAACCCACCTAACACTTCCAGATTTAGTAGGAAACTGTCATTCACTGTTCCTGTTTACTCATTGACCCAGTTGTACCTGAAAATACACATGTACTTGTCTAGTGTGCTTACCTAGTCAATAAAAACTAATAATTGGCATGATGCTTCTTGTCATTGACTCTGTGCTAGAAAAAATGCTTTTCTCTCGGCCGACTTTTCCATGTCAGCAATGAGATAACAGCGTCTTGGGTAACAGCATCTTGGAAAAAGCACTGACTGAAATGAATGTTATGTTGGGCCAAACTGAGCAATAAACTCAGGTCTGCCTACCTGATCAGGCCAATAACTTCAGTGTAATACATAGTGAGATAGACAAAATTGCACCATTTGCTCACGTAGTCTCCACATGCATTACCAGTGCGTGATGTCAGCTGCCCAGCAGAGAATCAGGAAGTCAGTGCTCAGCAAGCTGTCACGCTACTAATACAGAACTGCAGTCCCTCTTGAATTGTGCATCTATGAATCTCTCACCACTGTGGCTCATATAAGTAGGACAGATCATCCTAATAAGTCAGACGTGTTCCATTTAGCAGGTCAGCGCCAGCATTGGAATTCATTGCTACTACTCAATCGAGTTCCAGTGGGATGTCTCAATAAAACAGATGTCTCATAATTGCTTCCCAAATAAGTGGCTTCTGCCATATTTGTGTGTTGACTCATGTAGGTAGGTAGTTGGCATGGGCTACCCTCCCTGCTTGGTGGGACAGATTGCAACAGCCTGAGAGAAGTCTTAAGACACACACACCCCTTCCAAGACTCCCTAAGTCTATTACAATCTGTCCTAGTTGGTAGACCAGTGCTTACTCTGCATGGATTTGTCTTTTACTTTCTATTTATATATATTGCAAAAAACTGCATTAGGCACCAGTTTTAAGGTTGTAGCACAAAGCTACAGAAGTAGCAATGGCCTTTGGGGTGTTAGGTTAAAAATTCACCTGAATCTTGGTGATTGTGCTGTGGGATTCCAAGGCGTTGAATGATTGCTCAAAGGTACATTTTGTTACTCTCACTTTGCCATGGTCTTTCAAGGTACCGATATTTTCTTGCATACCAGCAAATCCTTTTGTTGTACTTTGAGAGTGGATGTTGAAGGTGGGGTAACCCCAGTGCAGTTTCAAGTAAGCGTTCAAACCTTAGGAAACCCATACCACACAATCTGTCTGGAGTTATGTAAATAAAACTTCATTGTCAATGAGAGACTTGTCCTTTACTGTCAGAATCCATTCTCAAGTACACTTGGCAGATTCCTCAGTTACGGCTTTCACAAACACAGAGAGAACATTCTCTGTCCAGCCAGCCCTGACTCAGCTGTCTGAACTGATGGGTGAATGTTCTAAATAAACTGAAGGAGGGTATTGAGATAGCGGAAGATGGGTGAATCAGGGGTAGTAATGGAGAGACTTAGTCACTGTGGGTGCAACTCCCAGCAGCCTCAGGTAAGAAACTGTGCTTGGGCGTGATTTATAGACCTCCAGGGCCAAGGGGAAGAGAGGAAGAGAAAGACAGAGAGCTTAGGGAAGAAGTTGAAAGGTGGCAAAGGGGGAAGCATTAGTGGTGAGTGACCTGAACCTGCCAGATGCCAGACGTTGATTGGGATATTCCAGTGGCCAGAAGTCCGGCCTTGCTGGATGCGTTCCAGTACTGTCTGCGGGTACAGCTAGATAAGGAACACACTGGCAGACTGCAGTTCTCTATGTGGTGCTCACTAGCTTAGAAGTGATTAGAGCTGTGAAAATAGGGCAGCCACTGGGGAACAGCGACCATAACTCCATATGGTTTGAACTGACCCTTGGGTCCAGAATACCCCAATCAAGAGCTGAAGTCCTGGATTTCAGAAGGGTAGACTTCAACAGGCTGAGGGAGCTGGTCAGGGAAAAGTTAATCAGGGTGGATGACATGGGGAGGGTGGAACAGAGGTGGGGGCAATTAAGGGAGTCATTCTTGAGGAATCCAAGATGTGCATGAGAACGGTAATCAAAAAGAACAAGTTCAAGACACCATTATGGTTTTTAGCAAGAAACTGGAAAGCGGTGAGGGCAAAGAAGGCCTTCTATAAGTATGAAGAAAAGCAGGGGGAGGAAGAATGGGCAAAATACATACTAAAAAATAAGGTAGCTAAGAGGGCAGTTAGGGAGACAAAAGCAGACACAGAGCTGCATATTACAGTGGGGTAGGTCAAGAGCAGAGACAAGACAGTTCTTCCAATGTATTGGGTAAAAAAAGAAGAAAGGAGGGGGAATTGTAAGGTTAGCAGAGGGGGGTAGGGTGATAAAGTAGGACAGGCAAAAGGCTGCTGTCCTTAGTGATTACTTTAGCGCAGTTTTCACTAAGGAGAACAGTGAACCCTTGCCAGAGCATGGCATCAAAGCAACTGCTAAGGGGGTCCTGGAGATGAAGCAGCCAGTATTTATAAGCAAAAGGATCCAGAGTGGGATGGCAGCACTAAAAACAGATAAGGTCCTGGGACCAGATGGGTTGCACGTGAGATTATTTAGGGAGCTGGCAGCAGGACTGGCTGAATCCCTGGTAGGTCTGTTCATTAGTTCTCTAAGGATGGGGGTTGTTCCAAAGGATTGGAGGGTGGCGGATGTAGTTCCACTCCATAAGAAGGGGACAAGGAACATGCGAGGAACTGCAGACTTACAGTCTTACCCCTGTTGCAGAGGACTACAGACTACAGTTTTGCCTCAGTTGTAGGGAAGCCGATGGAGTCACTGGTCAAAGAGGAACTTGTGGACTTCTTGGAGAACAACAGGCTCCAGAATAGTAAACAGCCCAGATTTGTGGCAGGGAGGTGTTGTCAGACTAACCTTATCATTTCTTTTGACTGGGTGATGAGGAATTGGAGAGGGGCCACACTATGGATTTGCTCTCCTTCGACTTCAGCAAGACTTTTGACTAAATGTCTCACAGATGCTTGCTGAAGAAGATGGAGGATCTTAGTGCAGCTAGGGTCATAGTAAACTTGGTATGTAATTAGCTAAAGGGAAGGCAACAGGGAGTTGTAGTCAACAAGGTCAAGTCAGCAGAGATGGAGGTCATGGGCGGGGTATCACGGGGCTCTGTTCTGGGACCAGTCCTCTTTAGTATCTTCATTGGTGAGGTATCTGGGGGACGCTGTGTCTCTTTGCAGATGACACTAAGCTCTGTGGGAGAGTGAATAGCAATGAGGGAATCGGGGAAATGCAGAGTGATGTACAAAAGCTAGAATGGGGTGGTCTAATGTTTGGCACTTGAAATTCAACACCAGAAAGTGCAAGGTACTGCACCTAGGGAACAAGCACCCCAGGCGAGGCCACACCTAAAGTACTGTGCCCAGTTTTGCAGTCCTCATCTCAGAAAGAATAGAGGTAGGCTGGAGACAGTGCAGTGCAGGGTAACAAAACTGATTCAGGGCCAACAGAGCAGGTCCTATGAGGAGTGCCTCAAATTACTGAACATGTTCTCACTGGAGACCAGAAGGGACAGGGGAGATATGACAGAGACCTTCAAGTTCCTAAAAGGAATTAATAGGGTGAACTGTGGGGAAATAGTGTTTAGCTTGAGTACTAGTTCACGGTCACATGGACACCAGTGGAATCTGACAGGAGGGAGGCTCAGAAGGGAGATGAGGAAGTATTTTTACAGAAAGGGTGATGGAGCCATGGAACAGTTTACCTGCAGAATTGGTGGGTGCTAAAACAGTTGGTGGTTTTAAGCAGGGTTGGGATATAATGAAAGGTACAATGGTTGCTCAGGGTGGCAGAAGATGGGAGGGGAAGGATGGAAAGAGTATGTCAGAGGGCTAAATAGGGAAGTCGGGCAGACTGGATGGACTGTTGGTCTTTTTCTGCCATCACTGTCTATGTTTCTGTGTTAATGTTGGCTGAGGTTCCTCATGAATAATCCCTGGCTCTCAGACCTGCGGTCTTTCACAGCTGTAGAAATGGTGCTGTTAAAGAGCCAGTGGTGAGCTCTTCACTCAGTCTAGAATGCCTGTGATAATATTGTGGTGGTGGGTGGAGTCTGGGATCTCCGTCTCAGCAGACAAAAGGTTCCAGCTACTTCTGCATCCTATTATTTCTGACAGGCATGATTGATTTTGCCAGTTTTATGCCGCAAGGTTGTTGGAGTCAATCATAACCAATAAAAAATGTATAACATTAATGTGTACGCAAACACATTCTAGGTACGGTAAACCACATGATTGATACATCTGCTAAGATGTCAGTGGGACAGACTATAAGCCTTATGTTCTTAGAGTTGCATGTCTCAAGTATTGTTAAGTTTGTCACCCTCACAGTACCACCTGCAAGGAGAGGTTGAGGCTGGAATAGCTGTGAACTCCCCCACAGTCTGTGCTCCTACACCACTGCCTCCTGTTGGGAAGAGACCTGCACTGGAGTAACTGTGAGCTCCCCCACAGCCAGTGCTTCTGTGCCATTACCTACAGTGGCTCCTGCTTGAAGTGGCTTGGACTGGAGTAGATGTGAGCTGATACACAGGCAATGCTTCAACACCATTGCTTGCAGTGATTCATACTGGGAGAGGCTGGGACTAAATTGGCTGTGAGCTCCCCCTTGGTCAGTGCTCCTTCAGCATTATGTACAGTGACTCCTGCTGGGAGAGGCTGAGACTGGCGTAGCTGTGAGCTCCCCCTTGGTCAGTGCCCCATACCATTACCTACAGTGACTCCTGCTGGAAAAGGCTGGGACTGAAGTAGCTGTGAGCTCCCCCTCAGCGAGCGGTCCTTCAGCATTATGTATAGTGACTCCTGATGGGAGAGACTGGGACTGCAGTAGCTGTGAACTTCCCCACAGTCAGTACTCTTTCACCATTACCTACAGTGACTCCTGCTGGGAGAGGCTGGGACTGAAGTAGCTTTGAGCTCTCCCTCAGCCAGCGGCCCTTCAGCATTACGTACAGTGACTCCTGTTGAGAGAGATGGGGACTGGAGTAGCTGTGAGCTCCCACTTGGTCAATGCCCCTATACCATTACCTACAGTGACTCCTGCTGGGAAAGGCTGGGAATGAAGTAGTTGTGTGCTCCCCCTCAGCCAGCGGTCCTTCAGCATATTACGTACAGTGACTTCTGCTGGGAGAAGTTGGGACTATAGTAGCTGTGAGCTTCCCCTTAGCTAGCAGTCCTTCAGCATTATGTATAGTGACTCCTACTGGGAGAGACTGGAACTGCAGTAGCTCTGTGCTCCCCCACAGTCAGTATTTCTACACCATTGCCTACAGTGACTCCTCCTGGGAGAGGCTGGTACTGAAGAAGTTGTGAGTTGCCCCACAGTCTGTGATCCTGTAGCACCATCTCTGGTGACTCCTGCTAGCAGAGGATGGCACAGGAGTAGCTTTTTTTTTTTTTAATTAAAGGTTTATTGAGACATCGACATCCGTAGACAATGTTAAAGTAAATCATGGCAGTTTGTACAGATTTCCATTGAAATCCATATATAAATAAAAGTCTGGAAAGAAGCTGGATCATAACCAGTAATAAAGAAATCTTGCAATTTATCAAATAAGCAACATTTTTGTGTTTCTGTAGTAAAGGATAGGTGAGGGGTAGGGTGGATACCATGAACAGGAGTAGCTTTGTATTCACTGCTTCAACACCATTGTTCATGGAGACTTGCTAGGAGAGAGAGAGTAGGACAGGAGTAGCTGTGAGCTCCCCTACAGTCTGTGCACCTATATCCTTGTGCGTGGTGACTGCTGCTGAAAACGGACGACACTGGAGTAGCTATGAGCACCCCCACAATCGGTGCTGTTATGTCACTGTCCTTGGTGCCTTGCTGGGAGAGACTGGGCCAGGAGTAGCTCGGAGCCCAATCACAATCAGTGCTCCTGTATAATCATCTATGGTGGCTCCAGCTGGGAGAGGATGAGCCAGGAGTAGATGTGAGCTCCCCCACAGCCAGGGTTTCTGCACATAGCAACTGGCTAACAAAACTTTCCTCAGACACTGATTTTTTTTTTTAAGCAGAGAGCATCTAATTCAAATTTGCTAAATGATTAGGCTTTGGTGTCGCCACCCCACCCCCTTCATGGCATCTGTCCAAACCTTTCTACCAGTCATTCAATTCCTTTGTATACGATTCATCCTGAACCTAAAATAAACTAAGATTTTAGTGCCAAGTTTAAATTTGGATTGTGTAATAAACTGTCTATTTGAGAAGCTTCTGTTCGGGGGGAGGGTTATTTTGAGTGGCAATTACTAGACTGTGGAGGTGGAAAGAGTAGTGCTTGGTCATGTGGGTTTGTGCAACTGCTGTTGGAGGCAGCAGATCAAGAAATGACCATTCAGTAGAATTTGGCTGGCTATAGCGGACAGGGTGGAGGTTTGCATGACCTACCTTTCTGGGAGCTCATAACTTAATTACACATTCTTTTAAAATAAAACCCTACTCCTGCAAGCTGTTAGTGAACCCTGCTGTTGCTTCACCTTTTTAAAAAAAAGATCCACATACAGGAGTAGACTTCACATAAAAAAATGATTCTGGTGGCACACCTAGGGCCATTGGGCCTAAGCCGACCAGTTTACCGTTTGCTTTATTATGGAGTCATGTGCTGGCCCGGTGGCACTGAGGGTTGAGGCACTGGATGCCACACCTCGTGCCGGTGACCCGGGTTCGAAAGCGAGACCAGGCTGATGGGGGTCGGCAGGGGAGGGAGAGGACCGAGCGTTCGACAGACAGCTCTCCTCTCCCAGAGGGAGGGCTGGGGATTGTCCGGCGTACCAGTGGCTCCCGATGGAGATTGGGGGTGCTGCAGTACACAGACAGCACAAGTAGCGTGGCTGATGCCAGCAGGGTTGCCGTGCACATGGCGTCAGGGGTGCCTACGCAAGGGGGGGGGCAAGGGAATGTCACCAGTAAAAATGGAAAAATCTGGTTCTGCAGGGTAGGCGAAGGCACCTGACCCCCATGCCTACTGCCGGATCCGTCTCACCCAGCCTGTCAATTCCTCCACTTGAGCCCTCACCCACAGCCAAGGTCTGACTATGAAGAGCACCCAAAGAGGAGGGGCGGCCCCACCCCGGAGGGGTTAAGCTGGGAGCACTGGCTGTGTTGGGGGGGGGGAGGCTCAGGGTCGAGAGGACCTCAGACGGGACAGGAACAGGCAGGTTGCCTGAGAGAGTCTCCGCAGACTGTGACCGGAGCGAAAAAGAACAATTAAAAAAAAAAAAATCATAGTCATTGTGGTTTAGTGGTTAGGACACTGTCTTGAAAGTCAGAAGATTACAAGTTCAGATTGCTCTTTTTGTCCCCTGGATCCAGCTGGGCTTCCCCTGACCCTCTTGACTCCTCAATCTACCGGTCAGGCACCCCACATAGCATTGACTTCCCCCTAGGTGGGGTTGGGGTGAAGGGAATCCCAGTGTCCTTCTGGTCTCATCAGGCCCCCCATTGTAGCCTCGTGGTTCGAGTGGTGAAGAGCGCCTCATCGCGCCAGCAGAGCTCAAGTCGGCTCCATTTTGCCCCATGTTACCCCTGGAGACGTGGTTGCACTATGACGTCAAGGCTCGAATGCAGACATCCTACCATGCCCCCCCCCAATGGATTGGCTTGCTGTACTTCTGGCCTCCACCAGAGGTCAGGACAACACCGGGCCTTCGACCCCCCCTCCCTCCCTGGGGATGTGAGCTGCCCGTCGGGCGCTCAAGCTTCCCCTCCCAGTTGGCCCTCCAACCCTGGCTCATTTTCAAACTTGGGTCGCTGGCATCATGGGCAGTAGTTCTACTGCTGCACTGGGAAGTTGGCTACAAATTGTGATATTGGGCAAATCTCTTTACCTCCCAGTGCTCCAGGTCTGTCATCTGATGCAGAAATGGGTAGAAACTGGACCCCACTGAAAATGAGATGCTGTATCTCAGCTGGGCTATCTGGGGTAAATAAATTGTCAAAAAAAACTCTTAAAGCATACTTCCTTTAAATATTTTACTTTATGTCATAAGCCTCAAAATACTCTCTAGCCAATCATAGTGCAGTATCAGTAAGCTGCAGAGGACAGTGCATGTAAAGGAGCTGAATTGTCAGATTGTAAATACTTGCTGGGTGTTCACCAGGTCATGTTTATTTATTTATTTATTTATTTCATTTTATAAAATATTGTAAAACACTGATCTCAAGGAATGGAAAATACAGTTGATGTTGCATCCCAGTAAATTAATAAAGTACCATTGTAACACTTACTGTTGCAACCTGGAGGGGAATTTCACATATAAAAGTACACAAAAACACACCTCTCCAGCTCCTGCAGTGCAGATCAAGTTCAGGGCTTCAAAACATCAGGGTCAAATGACCAAAATCAGGGACAGATCTTAAAGGGGAAGTAAACATTGCAGGGGTCTCTTAAATTGTGAAAGCCCATAAAAATATATTTCAAACGATGTTTGGAACTTCCTTGTAGGTTTCAAAAGTCCTGAGATATGAATATCTGAATACTTAGTCTGTAAATCAAAACAAGGCAGCAGCCATTTGATGGGATCCTGAGACAGAAATTAATGTCACTGAGGGGCAAGTTATATTGAACAACATAGAGCTGGCCCCTCAGTGACATCACTTTCTGTTTTAAAATTACATGAAATGGCTGCTGCTTTGTTTTCATTTACAGATAATTTGATATTCATATTTCAGGACTCCTGACACCTACAGCTAAGCCTAGCACCTCGTTTGAATGGTCTTGTCTTGTGCTTTCACAGTTTGAGTGACCCCTGCAATGTTTACTTCCCCTTTAAACAAGAAACATAGAGTTTGATGGCAGATGAGGACTGTTTGGCCCAACTAGTCTGCCAATTTCCCTACCTATTGGATAAGCTGCAGATCCTAGTTAACCAGCAGACTACTTCTTCCTACCCCCCACTAGAATTGCCTTTTGTCTGTCCCATGCATTCTTGAATTCCCCCACTGTTTTTGACCCCATGACCTCCTTAGGAAGGCCGTTCCATGCATCCACCACCCTTTCTGTGAAAACATACTTCCCACACATTGCCCCTGAGCCGTCCCCCCTCTATCTTCAGATTGTGTCCCCTTGTTCTTATACATCTCTTTTTCTGAAAGATGCTACCCTCTTGGACTTTGTTGATTACCTTGAGGTACTTGAAAGTTTCTATTATGTTCCCCCTCCTTTCCTCGAGGGTATACATGTTAAGCTCCGTAAGTCTTTCTTTAAATGGCTTCTGTTGCAGACCCTGCACCATTTTAGTTGCCCTCCTCTGGACTGCCTCCATCCTTTCTATATCCTTGTGTAGATGGGGTCTCCAGAATTGCACACAGTACTCCAGATGGGGTCTCACCCACTGTCTGTACAGAGGGATAACAACTTCCTGTTTCTACTGGCATGCCTCTCCCTATACATCCCAGTATCCCCCCCAGTCATCCTTACTGCTTTCTCACATTGCTTGCTTACCATTAGGTCATCTGATATGACACCCCCAGGACCCTTTCCATTTTTGTCGTTGTTATTACCCCCCCAAGCTGTGTACTCTTCCCCTGGATTTTTGTTTCCCAGGTGCATTACTTTGCACTTCTTTGCACTGAATCCAAGCTGCCATACTTTTGACCATTCCTCCAACCTTGTCAAGTCCCTTCTCATCCTTTCCACACCCTGTTCTGTATCAACCCTGTTGCAGATCTTTGTGTCGTCTGCAAAGAGGCATACTTTTCCTCCCAGTCCCTCTGCAATGTCACTTATAAAGACGTTAAAAAGGACCGGATCCAGTACTGAACCCTGCGGTACTCGACTAGTAACCCCCTCTTTCTTCGGAGTGGACTCCGTTTACTATTACCCTGGGTGTCCTGTTGTCCAGCCATTTTTTTACCCAGGCTACCACCCTGGGACCCCCTCCCAGGCTGGCTAATACGTTAATTAATCTTTTGTGTGGGACTGTGTCAAATGCCTTGCTATAGTCTAGGTAGGCCATGTCCATAGCCCCTCCCTGGTCTACTACTTTGATCACCCAGTCAAAGAAATCTATTAGATTCATCTGACATGATGACCTTCTTGCTGTGAATCCATGCTGCCTTGGGTCATGTGCCCCGCTGGCCTCTAGGTACTCAACAATTCTTTCTTTCAGAAGTGATTCCAACATTTTCCCTAGCACTGAGGTCAAGCTAACAGGTCTGTAGTTTCCTGCCTCTGCTTTGCTCCCACCTCTGTGCAGGGGAATCACATCTGCCCTCCTCCAGTCCTTGGATACCACACCATCCTCCCACGATTTGTTAAAAAGGGTAGTCAGTGGTGTCACTAGCTCTCCCCTTAGTTCTTTTAGAATTCTGGCGTGAATTCCGTCAGGCCCCATTGCTTTGTCCACCTTCAGTTTTACAAGCATTTGTCAATACCAAAAGTTGCCGCATTTCTAAATGAATAGCGTGGGGATGCTCTCCATAGAGTTTAATGGGGGCAATGTTTAAAAGGTTGTTTTATATTTTCCAGTGACAGTTCTGCCAAAGAAGGCGGTTGTAGCAACTAACAAGGACCTTGTTAGTTAGCGACTGCCCTTTCTTCAACAAATTGTCACTGGAAAGTATAAAATAAGCTTTAAAAAGATGCCCCATTAAACTCTATGCAGCAACGTCCCACACTGTTCGTTTCTGCATATCGCGTAGACGCACTGGTGGTACTGCGTATGTGCGGAAATGGCTACATTCGACACATATTGCTTTCGTGACTGAACAGCGATCAGCTGTTCAGCAGTTTTTTCTTTTCATGCTTTCGCACTGGCCACTCAGCAATAAGTTCGCAGCGCACAGATGTGGAGAACTTAAAAATGGTACTATCAGCTTAAGAAGCCTCCTACAATGTGTTGCTTAAGCTATTGCTGATAGTGAATGGGACTGTAACTGCCGTTTATTCTATGCTTTAACGCACTACACTTTAGTGACAAGAATGTCAGTTTTAGGAGAGACTAAAGAAGTTTTTAAGGCAAAATCAGGGCTGTCCCTGAAGATCAGTGACAGTTGAGCGGTACACATGAAAACTTCACATATGAAGCAGTAAATGGAACCAATGCCTTGGTTAATGTCTTGTTATATTCATTTTGTCATGCTGTATAGACCCCAGCTCAACTCTTGGCTGCTCACCGTCCCGTTCTGCCCGCTAGTCTCACCCTTTGCTGCCACTTCCTGCCACCTTGATCCCTAGGCTATCCCTACATCTCTGAGGGTCCAGCATGTGCCTACAAGGGGCTACCCTCCTCAAGGGAAGGGAGGGGAGTAGCCTTTCTGGGAGGCCCTTCAAGGCATGCAGGCTGGGGGGCAGAAGTGGTGCGTTGGGGGAACAATAGTGTGGGGGACTAGGCAGCTGTCATCCAGCAGGCTGAGACGGGTGCAGTTTCTGATTTCTGGGCCCAACCCCACTCCCCAGTGGCAGGTACTGTGGTGACGCCCTGGAGACAGAGCCAGCTGACATGTTATCATCCACATCATCAAGGCTTCTGCACAACACCAGGTCCTCCACAGTACCCTCCACTGGGAGGAGAGCCTCTGTGTGGACGCTCTGCCAGCCTCTGCTCCTGACATCCTGTGCTAGGGGTCTCGAACCTGAGTCACTAGCGTACCAAGTGTATACCCCACCTCTTGGCACCATGGAGCCAGCTTTTTTAATTCTAATAATGTCAGCCCCCAAATGTGCCCCTCACAGAGCTCATGTGTGGACTGCAATCACTACTTGTTTCTTCATTATAAAGAAACACATGTAAGGCTTTCACATTAAATTGATTGAAACTTCCATAGCACAGTTACGGATTCCTTAAAGTACTGTAGCTTTACTTTGGGTATGTGCTAAAGGTTAATGGTACTGGAGAAGATCTCTCTTAGCTAATAGGAATGCAGAGTTACTGTCCTGTTGTTATTTTGCGATAACCGGACAGTTGACTGAATAATTGGACATTGGCTCTGCATTCTGATTTCTGTTTTTTATTTTAACAGTGTTTTACCAGGTAAGTAAGCACACAGAGCCCAGGACTTGTTTCCAGTTGTGACTTGGGGAGAGTGGAGGAACGGGACAGTGAAGAGTCCTACAGCGTTCATACATTACACATTCTCAAAACAAATGAAACCTGTACATGGCAAGCAGCATGTCCTGGTGTAGTGAATTCCAGCAACATGACAGGGTAGCCCCAGGGAAAGAAAATAAAGGGTAGAACCACAGCTGTCCTGCAGAGGATCACATCTGTTAGCACAATGTACATTACTGGATTAATATGATATGCATTAGCTAGATGAGATAGATAGGCTTGGGGGGGGGGCTTGGCACTGGGGACATGAATCGATGTTAAGAATTTGTAGTGGGACTTGATCAGAGTCTTGCTTCCTGAGGGGAAGGTACGCTGACTGGGAGATTGTTCCAGGTTTTAGGGATCCTTTAGCTGATGAAGGCTGGCCCTAGGCTGCGCTTGTACTGTGGGAAGTGGAGGTGGCGACCTGCCTCGGATCTGAGCATACAGAATGGGTTCGCTGTAGGGGAGATGAGGTCAGACAGATATCGGGGCAGTTTGCTGGACCAGTACTTGGCACCCAGGAGGGCAGTATGTATCATTTTGTCTTGGGGGTGGGGCATGCTAGCTGGTTGTGCATACTACATTTGGGGGTGGGGCAGCCAAGGGTGAATGTACACAATGTGTTGAATAGGGTGTTAACTTTATCAAGGGAGGAGGAAGAGGTAGCACCTCAGTAGGCTATGTCCCCATAGTTTATAATGGGAAGGATTGATTGTTCCAAAGTCTGTTTTCTGATGATTCAATGGAAGCATCCATTTACTCTGTATAGGGCATCTAGCTTGGCATATGGCTTGGTTACTACCTGGGAGCTATGCCTGGAATTGTCAAAGTGCTGAGCCAGGTGGAGACTGAGGTATTTATAGGAGGAAGCTGAGTCTAGACAGGACCTGTCTGTGGTGCATAAAGTCAGAGTGGGGGTGGATTCCTGGTGTCAAACATGAACACCGGTTTTTTTTTTTGGTTCATGACGAGACGGCTATCCAGGAACCCTTTTTGTCCTGCAGTGTAGTCCTGTTGGAGGTGACCCTCAGTGGAGGGAGTAGAGGCACTGGATATATAGATAATGTTATCATCTGCATACATGTGTGTGTTGTTGGCAGTGAAGGAATTGGGTAGGTTGTTAATGTAGGTAGTGAAGAGCAGGGGCCCTAGGACTGAGCCTTGTGGGACCCTGAGGGTTACTAGTAGGGTGAGGAGGAGCATGGTTGGCTAAGTAAAACTAGTGTTGAGTAAGTTACTTTTTCTATTACTTTCTATTACTTTTGGAAACTTGTTCCAGAAAGCTCTGTGCAGTCACTAGCAAGGATTGAGAAGTACTGGAAAAAGTAATACACCTTACAGTTACAATTACTTATGTCTTTTCATACAAAAGAAATACGTAACTGTAATGGATTACATTTATTTGAAAGTAACTGGTAACTAACCTATTACTTTCAAAATGTAATCTGTTATAGTTATTATTTTTGTATTGTTTTTGTATAAAAAAATAAGTAACTATAACTGTAAGGTGTATTACTTTTTCTAGTGCTTCTCCATCCTTCCTAGTGACTGCACAGAGCTTCCTGGAACAAGTTTCTAAACATAATAGAAAGTAGTAGAAACTGTAACTTACCCAACACTGAGTAAAACATGCAGCAGCCCATCTGAAACAGCAGTCCCAGTCTGCCCTGTCACTTCAACATGTCGCAGCCAGTGACACCCAGCCTCAGTCGCTCTGTTTTTAACCTTGTCGCTAGACTAGTCCAAAAGTGTAAGTAGTGAAAAATGTACAAGTTGAGCAGTGGCTTTCATTTGTATCCATGGTAGCTTGCAGATGCATAGTATGGGCTTAAAAATCTCCCCCCATAGGAGTCAATGGGGTTATTCCCCGCACACCCCCTGGTAGGACATCACAAAACATCTGAACAGAGGGCGTGGTGAGCAGACCGGGAAGTGGAAGGGATCAACTGGCCAGCAGTTCAGCCAGAGTTATGAACCCTTCCCTCCCATTCAGGACAGCAGTAAATTATATACTTTTGCTACAGAAGAACTATTGCTGCAGCTGGTCGACGGGCTATAAAGCCCAAAATGGAATCTAGAAACATCATACCATCACTTTAAAGAGCCTGGATCCAGATTGCATCTAAATTTGTATGAAGTTTGGTACAAAAAGAAGTCATTTTGGCTTCTCAGTCTGCCTCCATGTCACAAAATAAGCAGAAGGATAAGGCTGCTAAAGATGGTTCAGAAGTCAGGGTGTCTGAATGGGGGCCCTGAACTGAGTAAAACTAAAAGAGCCTTTGAACAGGAACTGGAGGTGGTGCCTACTAAAAAAAAAGAAAAAGAAAAACATGTCACTGTCCCTCCTTCTGAAGAAGAAAAGGAGCCACCAGTGGACAAAAATAAAATGCCCTCAATAGAGAACATGACTAAGACCTCAGTGCAGGCACTGGAGACTGTGCATGCAAAGGAAGAAACAAACAAATAAATTCATAGATAAAACAGGTAGCTGTCTCTCCTCCTGAAAAAGAAAAGAAGTCGCCAGTGAATAAAAATAAAATGCCCCCAATATAGGACATTACTGAGACATGGAATTTGAGGAATATGCCTCCCCGCAGGCTCCAGTTCCATTCCCAGTGCTTATGGAGGAGGAGATAAAAATGTTTTATGAAGAACCACCATAGAACCAGATGGGTCTCCTGAGCAAGACTCTGATTCACTCCCAAGTCCCTCAAGTGACTGTACCTCTCACTATACCTTTGTGACACATGATCTTTACTTTCAGCTTTTCAGGGTGAATGGGGCTGTTTCACCACCCTTCTCGCTAACTAGGGGAACCCTTCAGGGATGTCCCCTCTCCCCTTTGTTATTTGCGTTGTATATGGAGCCCTTAGCTACAGCGATTAGAAGGGCAGAAAATAGAAGTATTCCTTTTGTGAGGGATTTCAAAATAACACATTTTGCAGACAATATTATCCTCACTCTTACTAGTCCTGAAACGTCACTTTTAGAAGTCTGGAATATTTTTGGTCATTTTGGTCAGCTATAGGGCTGTCGGATAAACACCCTCAAAACTGCTGTCTTAACCTTTAATTTTTCACCCTCACCAGCGTTAAAAACTAAATTCCTGATTCATTGGAATTGTAATGCAATAACATATTTTGGGATACAACTGGTAAAGGACCATCATGCTCTTGAACTTTTGAACTGTGAGCCTATCACCCAGCAAATAACCAGAGATTTGCAGTAATGGCAAAAGTTATCTTTTTCTTTACTGTAAAAGGTAGAAGTTATCAGACAAAATGTCTTACCTACATTATTATACTATTTTCAGACTCCTCCCATAGTATCAGACAAAACATTTCAACTACTGGAATCAAATTATCGCTAGAGTTCTCTGGGGAGGTGGACGCCCTCGCATAAAATGTTATTTTGAAGTTACCAAGGAAAAGCTTAAACCTGCCAAACTTAATTTCTGTATGCTGTGGCAGCTCAGTTTCAGATAGTATTTTGACGACTTATTCCCACATATACAGTCGTGGCCAAAAATATTGGCACCCTTGCAGTTTTTCAAATAACTCACAATTTCCTCTAAACATAAGTTGAAATTAACAACAGTACAGTATTTGGTCTCCACAATTCTTTATTTCTCTGTTAATATTACCGAGCCTTTGTTTTTGATTCAGAATTTAATATATCCTTTTAAATCAGAAAATTAAAAGAAATGACACTGACAAAATTATTGACACCCTAGACTTAATATTTGGTAGCACAGCCTTTGGTCAAAATAACTGCAATCAACTGCTTCCTATAGCCATGGATGAGCTTCCTGCACCTCTCTACTGGCAGTTTGGTCCACTCTTCTTGTGCAAACTGCTCCAGTTCTCCCAGATTTGAAGGGTGCCTTCTCCCAACTGCTGTTTTCAGATCTCTCCACAGGTTTTCAATGGGATTTAGATCTGGACTCATTGCTGCCACTTCAGAACAGTCCAGCGTCTTGTCTTGAACCATTCCTGGGTGCTTTTGAAGTGTGTTTGGGGTCATTGTCCTGCTGGAAGACCCATGACCTTTGCGGGAGACCCAGCTTCTGACACTGGGTTCAACATTGCGCCCAAAATGGCCTAGTAATCTCCAGATTTCATGATGCCATGCACACGTTCATGGCACCCAGTGCCAGAGGCAGCACAGCAACCCCAAAACATCACTGAACCTCCATGTTTGAATGTAGGGGAAGGTGTTCTTTTCTTTGAAGGCTTCATTTTGTTTTCTGTAAACATAGAGATGATGTGCTTTACCAAAAAGCTGTAATTTGGTCTCATCTGTCCACAGGACATTCTCCCAGAAGGATTTTGGCTTGTTCAGGTGTGTTTTGGCAAACTCCAGTCAGGCTTTCTTATGTCTCTCTCTCAGCAGTCGGGTCCTCCTGGGCCTCCTACCATATAACCCCCTTTCATTGAGTTGGCGACGGATGGTGTGAGTTGAAACCGTCGTACCTTGTGTCTGAAGGTCAGCTTGAATCTGTTTGGCAGTTGATCGAGGTTCTTTTTCCACCATTCGAACAATCCTGTGCTGCAATCTTCGATCAAGTTTTCTCTTGTGGCCACGTCCAGGGAGGTTGGCTACAGTGCCATGGGCCTTAAACATCCTGATAACATTACGTACGGTGGAAACAGGAACATCAAGGTCTCTGGAGATTGATTTGTAGCCTTGAGATTGTCCATGCTTGGCTACAATCTTCTGTCTGACCTCCTCAGACAATTCTCTGGCTGTCTTTCTTTTCTCCATGCTCATTACGGTACACAGTGACACAAAACAGGAGAATGAGTCCTTTTCTCTATTCAAACTGGTTGAATGAGTGATTTTTATATTGCAGGCACCTGCAACTCACCACAGGTGAGTTCAGTTCCGAAGTGAAGGAGAATCACCTGCTTGAAATCGAATTATTTCTAACTACTTCTAAAAGGTGCCAATAATTTTGTCTGGGCCATTTAAGGATTTCTGTGTGGAATAAGCTAAGACTTAGTGAATTTTTCTGCTTTTTGTGTTTTATTCCACTGCAAACCAAAGAAATACATATGTGGATACCAAAATATTTTTTAATTTCAACAATTTTCTGGAAGGAATTGTGCATTATTAGAAAAAACTGCAAGGGCACCAATATTTTTGGCCACGACTGTATGCTACATTGGAAAACTATAGAATTTTCCTTAAGTGATTTTTTTTTTTGATATTGATAAATATTTCTTTGCACATCCAATAGGGGAGATTCCTTTAACTAGGTCCACCAGGTATACAGCTGTAACATTACATTTCTGGTGGAAATGCTGCTCCAGTCACATCTCTCCACAAACTTTATTTTGGCTTAGATCTTTAGCACATGACAAAACCTTCCCACCTAATATAACTGATGCAGCTCTTTTGGACTGGGGGTCCAGAAGATTGAAATATTGGGGGGGGATTTGAAAAAAGCACATTTTGCAGACGATATTATCCTCACTCTTACTAGTTGTCAACGTACTATTCGAAATTGAGCTGCCACAACATACAAAAATTATGTTTGGCAGGCAGGAAATAAGGTGGTTAAGGAGGGAACTGGAGGCATGGAGGAGACAGAATGGGGGGAACACAGCCAGGAGGGGAAACTAATGAGGTATCCAAAAGAGCTTAATGCAGGCAAAAATAAGAGGGAACTATGTGGGACAGTCGGAGGGCCACACAATCGGGTGCAGCCAAGGGAAGGAAGTGATGACTGCAGGAGGGTCAGGCACAGGAGCATGACTAAGACTGGGTCAGAGCAAAGAGATCAGCCTGTGGGAAGGGGGACTGGACTCCTTCAAGGAAAGGAGATTAGCAGTGTAAACAGATTCTCAGTGTTGGCTAGTCCAGAAGACCAGGTAACAGAGAGGAGGGAAGCTACAGTGAAGGAGCAGGGAGAGGACGCTACGGGGGAAAAGGTATACAGTGGGGAGGCAGTACACCAAGAAGACACATTGGCAAGGGTGGGGGGGGCAGCAAGGTGATGGTGATGCAGTCTCTCCGGAGGGAAGAAAGGAGCAAGGAGACAGGAGGAAACATAGAAACATAGAGGTTAACGGCAGATAAGGACCGCAAGACCCATCCAGTCTGCCTGTTTCTTTTTCTACCTTATAAATGTGTCATCGGCCTTTGCTCTGTCAGTGGCCTATTTATTCATACTCCTCTGTATTGCTCACTTATGCCTATCCCATGCCTGTTTGAAGCCCTACACTGTATTCATAGCCACCACTTCCTGAGGTAGGCCGTTCCATGCATCCACCATTCTTTCTGTGAAAAAGAATTTCCTCACATTCCCCCTTTATCAGCCTCCCTCTAATCTCATGCTGTGTCCTTTTGTCCTGCTATTTTTCTTATATTTAAACATGTTAGACTCTTTCACCTTGTTAATGCCCTTAAGCTGTTTGAATGTTTCGATCATTTGCTCAGGGGTATACATATTGAGTTCCGTTAATCTGTCCTCATATGTCTTCTGATGCAGTCCCTGCACCATTTTGGTTGCCCTTCTCTGGACTGCCTCAGTTTGGATAATGTCCTTGTGAAGAGTGGCCTCCAGTACTGCGCGCAGTACTCCAGATGGGGCCTAACCAGTGTCTTGTAAAGAGGGATTATTACCTCCCTCTTACGACTTGTGATACCCCTACTAATACACCCTAACATCCCCCTAGCCTTACCTACTGCTTTAGAGGTCTGCTTGGATGATTTCAGGGCATCGGTGATGATGATGCCCAAGTCTTTCTTCCTTTGACTGCCAGCAACTCCCCTCTCAGCCTGTAGGTGTCTTCAGGGGTTCTCTTCCCTATGGGCATGATCTTGCACTTCTTTGCATTAAATCCTAGTTGCCACTTTTCTGACCATTTTGCTAGTTTATCCAGATCTCTTCTCATTCTGCCCACCCCATCTGGATCATCTACTCTATTGCAGATCTTGGTGTCATCTGCAAACAGACAAGCCTTACCCTCTAGTCCATCTTCAGTGTCACTAATGAAGATATTTAAGAGGACTGGCCCCAGGACTGATCCCTGAGGTACCCCACTTGTGACTTGTATCTCTTCTGACTATATACCATTTACCACCACTATCTGTTTTCTGCCCGTCAACCAGTTTGCCACCCAGCTGACCAACTTCTGAATGTGGAACAGTGTCGAAAGCTTTGCTGAAGTCAAGGTAGGCAACATCAACTGCTCCCCCTTGGTCCACCACTCTGGTTACCCAGTCAAAGAAATCTATGAGATTTGTTTGACAGGACCTTCCTTTTGTAAACCCATGCTGTCTTGGATCCTGTGCCCCTATGGATTCCAGGTGTTGCACTATCCTTTCCTTGCCTCCATAATCTTGCGCACTACTGAGGTAAGACTGACTGGTCTGTAGATCTTACTTCGAGACACAGCTCTTGCAGCAGGTTACACCATTAGGACTGAAGCAGTCAGGCGCCAGGACCTCACGGAAAAATTCTAGCTAACTAACTACAGCGGGGACCGCCCCCGACGTCGGTCCCGCCTCCGACGTCAGGCGTGGTACAAAAGGGCGGTCCGCCAGATTCCCAGTTCTTTTCCCGCGCCGACTTAGCTACCTGACCCTTCGGGTTACCAGGTCCAGCCGACGCTGCGTGAATAGTGCTTTTTTCGACAAATTTTTCAGAATTCTCTTCAAGCAAGATCTTGATGTCATCACCAACTTCTGGCCATCCATCGAAGTGCGCTTGTGGAAAGCAGATCCCGTTCAAGGACCCCCACACGGCCTGCGTCCGGTGCCTGGGCCCAGACCACGATACCCGGGCCTGTCCTTCTTGCCAAAGGTTCAACAGCCGTACCCGGATCCGGCGTCAGAAGGCTTTGCAGGCGTTTCTTCTGGAGGAACAACTGAAGACCATGTCCTCCAAGGGGGAAAGCTCCAAGGTCCACAAGCACGCGGAGAAAAGAAGGGAGAAGGCCCCTTCCAGGTCCCCATCCAGGGGTTCGGAGTCCCGTAGCTCCGGTTCGAAATCTCCCCCGGCTGCAGTGAGGAAGCCTTCCTCTCAGGAAAAATCCGACAGGCCTTCCTCCCCTTCCAGGGCCTTGGCGAAGTCTGAGGCGACACCATCACCACCGCAAGTCGGGTTCCGCTCCTTGGTACCCGGCGTCAGGTCTTCGTCGGTGCCTCCACGCAAGGCGCTGGAGCTCACGCCTTAAAGGCCTGCCAGCCCAGGCGCCCGGCTCGACGGCGCGTCAGCGTGCGCCCTGCTTCCCTGGAGCCGCCCATCCCGGCCCAGCGACCCGGCGCCCGGCCATTGCATCCCAGCGGGCGCCCGGTAGGACCGGCGCCCGCCCCTCCTGAGAAGAAGGCCCTGTTGCCTCCGGCCGGCCTCGGTCAGGAGCCTCTATCGGAGGAGGACCTAGAAACAGCCCGAGGACCAGGCAGGCGACCCGGTCCCGTCGGTACTCTCAGGAACCCTGGCCATTACCAGAGCCCCTGTGGAGGCAGCCGGGACCCGGCGACCGCCCACGGCACCGGGCCGTCGTCGGGCCTCTCTCTAGCGCAGTGTGAAGATCTGTTCACCTCCTGGTGGGATACCATTAGAAAGGACATGGTTCCCCCCTCCTCCTCCTCCTCTCGGTTCCTGCCCCTCGCCATCGGGGTGGCGGGCCGTCATTCCCCTCCTCCCGGGGCCTAGAACCCCTCTCCAGGGGAGACCTGATAAACGGAGACCTCCGTCCAAATCCTCTTCTGGATCACCCAGCCCCAAGAGATCCAGGAGGCGCCTCGATCGCCTTCAGCGGAGGACAGGGATCAGACTACTCCACCTCTAGATCCCCATCTCCACTCTCCATCCCTTCTCCGGACCCACATGAGATGCCTAGATCTCCTCCGGATGATCCCTCGTTCCTTGATATTATGAGACATATACAAGAGAACATGGGATGGGATGCTGAAGACTTAGACCCCGAGTGCGCCTCGCCAAATATCTTGACCAAAAGAGGACCCCAAGCCTGTGGTGGTACCACCTTGGTTGACACTTCGTGGGCGTCACCAAGGCGGCGTGGAGGCGTCCACACTCCGCTCCCGGCGAGACCGAAAAGTTGATCGCTTGTACAAGGCTCTAAGGGCGACCAGTACTTGACGCAGCATCCTCAGGCCGATTCTCTGGTCATCACAGCCTCACATGACCGGTCTGACAGGCCACAACATTTGAGCACCCTGCCACGGACCCAGAGTCCAAACAACTGGGCGCATTGGGTGGCGCCGTGTGCTTCGCTACCTGCGCCATCAGATCATTGAACTATTTAACCCACATGGTTCAGTTCCAGACGCTTTGTGGGAACAGGGTCTGGAAGCGGCTGAAAAGATGCCCGAAGGTGAGCAGAAGGAGGAGATGCTGCTCCTCCGTACGGGTTCAGGCGTGGGGACCATGCTAAACACAGGTGACTCCAGCGGACTCATCGACCCGAGCAGCAACTTCTGGCGTATGCCTCGGAGACACTCTTGGTTGCGCGTCTCCGGTTTACCTGAACATCAAAAGAACATCTTGGGCGCTCCTTTTGAGAGGTATTGTTTGGTAATCCTACAGAAAAGATCCTTACCAAACTCCAAGAGGCGGGGAGGCGGTAAGGTCGGTTCAGGCCATGTGCCGACCTAAGCTTGGTTCCTTTAAGTAGGAACCAAAGCCGTTTTCGTCTTGGGAAGCAGAGGCAACAGACCCGCTCGCTGCACCTCAGAAGAGCTCTGGTTTCGTGAGAGCCCAGGGCAAACACCCGCCAGCCGAGGCCAGCGTTCTCTAGGCAGGCCCAGCCAGTGGGTCCATCTGCCACCACAGCCTGACTCCTTTCCGCCCCCGCCCCTCAGGATCAGCGGGAGTTTATATCGGGGGTCGCATTGCGAGACTTCCTGCCGGGATGGCGGCCATTACCACCGACAGGTGGGTTCTTCAGTTGGTCAGTCTAGGCCACTTTATAGAATACGCAGGAAAGCCACCCTCGAGGCCTCCTTTGCTCTCCGGTATCAGGGTCAGCACAAAGCCTTGATCTGGCAAGAAGTACTACGCTACTACGAAGGGAGCGATGAAATGCGTCCCAGAGAACCAGAGAGGACTGGGATACTATTCCCACTTCTTCCTGGTTCCCAAGAAAACAGGGACCTCCGTCCAATCCTGGACCTCAGCGACCTCAATGTGTGGTCACTTACAAGAGATTCCATGGTGACCCTTCGGGTCTTATCCCCATGCTCAAACAGGACGCCTTTTGGCGTCTCTAGACATCAGGATACCCTGCACATCCTATGGCTCAAGCGCGCAATGGTTCCTGCGCTTGAGTTTCTCGACCACCACCTTCAGTTCGAGCCCTTCCTTCGGGACTGTCTTCCGCCAGGGTCTTTACCAAGTGCATGGCAGTTGTGCAGCGTCTCTGAAGAGACAGGGCCACTACGTGTTCCGTACCTGGACGACTGGCTTCTCATGGCGCCTCCAGAGCGTTGCTTCTTCAATCCAGAGCACCCAGGATCTGTTCCGATCCCTGGGCATTCTCATAAATTACGAAGTCTCTCCTGGTACCGTCGAGAAACTGCAGTTCATAGGAGCAGTTCTGGACACTGTTCGGGAAAAGCCTTTCTTCCGGCCGACAGGCGGGCGCATCAGATCCCTCATAAGGGACCTATCATTAAACAAGGTTGTACCTGCCAGGTCGGTCCTTTGCTCGGACACATGGCTGCGCCATTCCTACTGTCCCTTCGCAAGACTCCACATGCAATTACTCAGTGGATGCTCAAAGTGCAATGGGACCAAAGGCAAGACCACTTGCAGCATCCGGTCAGACTCACGAATTCAGTGATTCAAGACTGGCAGTGGTGGCTAACCCCAGGGTCGCTCTCATCAGGCGTCCCGTTCATTGCGCCATCCCCGGAGGTCACCCTCACCACAGACGCTTCCGGTCTTGGGTGGGGGGCACACCTGGACGGGGTAAAGTCCCAGGGTACGTGGACCCAGATGGAAGCTCACCTTCACATCAACGTGCTGGAAATGAGAGCGGTCCTCTATGCTCTGCAGGCCTTTCAGTCAGTTATCCACCGTGTACTCTTCTACTTCAGACAGACAACACGGCGGTATATATTACCTCAACAAACAGGAGGCGCACACTCTTACCCCTTTGCAGGGAGGCCATGAAGTGTGGGGTTGGGTAATCAGACGCAGTCGAATCTGATCACTGTGCACGTTCCCAAGTGGACAACACGATTGCGGAAACGACCTGAGTCGTTCTCAGGCCAGAGTCCTGAATGGGAACTTCTTCAAGAGGTAACAGAGGATCTGTTTCTTCGATAGGGAACTCCAGATCTAGACTTGTTCGCCTCCCCATCCAACGCAAAACTGCCCAATTTTTGCTCGCTAGATCCAGGGCCTGGTGTTTTCTGGCGAGACGCGTTATCCCTCTCCTGGGCGAACAGATTCCTCACGCTTTCCCTCCTTTCCGTTGATCCAGGAGTTCTTCTCAAACTGCATGAGAACACGCACTAATGATCCTGGTGGCCCCATTTGGCCCAGACAGATTTGGTTCCCTTTGTTGATTCAACTATCTCGGGAACCCCGGCTCGTTGCCAGCTCAGCTCACTTACTGTCTCAGGAGAAGGGTTCACTTGTCCACCGGACCTACGTTCCTTGAACCTGCATGCTTGGCTCCTAGAGACATAGCCATTTTTTGCGTCCACGGGGTCTCGCAAGAGGTTGCAGAAGTCCTTTCTGCAGCCAGAAAGCCTGATGCTTGTCGTACGCCATGAAATGGCGCCCGTTTTTAATGTATGGTGTGACGCTGACCTTCCACTTAGGTTGTCCTGTGGGAGTAATATTAGAATATTTGCTCTCCCTCTTTCATTGGTCTAGCCTACTCCTCTATTAAAGGTGCACCTCTGTGCCATTTGACACTACCTCCCGGTGAAATCGTACAGTGGCTCAGGTGGACACCTCTCGAGCCTTGGGAGTGTTACACCTTAGGCCTCCTATTAGAGACCCTGTGCCTCCATGGGATTTGCTCTTTGTCCTGGAACAGCTCCGCTCCCCTTTGAACCTGCGGCTGGATTGCGAGCTCGTTTCTGTCGTGAAAGCGTTGTTTTTAATTGCTGTTACCTCGGCAAGAAGAATTTCTGAACTTCACGCTCATGTGCAAAGAGCCTTATTTAGTTTTCCACGGGACAGAGTATCCTGAGACCGAACCCTAAATTTTTGCTAAGGTGGTTTCTTCACTCACTCTGAACCAGGATATCGACCTTCCGGTCTACTTCGAGCTACTCAAATAGAGAGGCTCTGCTCCATACCCTGGATGTTCACCGCAGCCTGAGGTTTTACCTCAACAGAACTCAGTCCTCTCGTAGTTCTGAGCAACTTTTCATTTCCTTCTCTGAGAATGATGGGCCAACCCGTATCCAAACAGTCCCTTTCTCGCTGGCTTGTCAGTGTATTTCTCACTGTTATGGTATCAAACAAAAGCCCCTCCGGGTACAGTCCGGTCATTCCACTAGAGGGTGGCTACTTCCTTTGCAGCGCTCAAAATGTTTCCACTTCTGCTATATGCTGCAATACTTGGAGTTCTGTGCATACCTTTATCAGGCATTCTAGCCTGGACATCGCCTCTCGTGAAGGGCTGGTTTGGCTTGGCCGTGCTTCAGGGTCTCCTGTCCTAGGTTCAGGACCTGGTATTTATCCTTTATTTTCCTCCTCCGGATTTTCTGACAGCGTTACTGCTTGGGAATCAGTCCTAATGGTGTAACCTGCTGCAAGAGCTGTGTCTCGGTAAGATAGTACAGTTACGTAAGAACTTACCGTAACAGTAGATCTTCAGAACAGCTCTTGCAGCAAATACCTCCCGCCCACCTTCCCCTTGAGGAGGCATGGCTCAGTCTTTCTGAGCAGGAATTGTTATCTTTCTGTCTTCTGTGATGAATCCTAGGTCTCCCATTTTGATGTCAGCCTGCGGCAGAAGTCTCCGGCGGAGAACTGGGGAATCTGGTGGGACCGCCCCTTTTTGTACCACGCCACAGCGTGAGCGGGACCCGGCGTCGGGGCGGTCCCAGCAGATTAGCTAGCTAGAATTTTCCGTGGGGTCCTGGCCTGACGGCTTCAGTCCTAATGGTGTAACCTGCTGCAAGAGCTGTTCTCGAAGATCTACTGTTACAGTAAGTTCTTACGTAACTGTACTTTCCCTGCCTCCTCCCTGCTACCACTCTTGTGGAGCGGGATCACATGAGCCCTTCTTCAGTCTTCTGGGACCTCTCTTGTGCTCAGAGACTCACTAAACAGTTCTGCTAATGGCTCTGCTAGTTCCACCCTTAGCTCCTTAAGTACCCTGGGATGTATGTCATCAGGTCCCATTGCCTTGTCCACCCTAAGCTTAGCGAGCTCTTGTAGGACCCTTTCTTTTGTGAAGGGAGTAGTGCTCGCCTTCCTCCCCACTGTGTCCATGGTGCTGAGCTGTGGGCCCTGCCCTACCTTCTCTTCAGTAAATACTGAGCAAAAGTATCTATTTAGGATAGATGCTTTTACATGGTCCTCCTCCTCACATGCCCCCTTTTCTCCTTTGAGCTTAGCAATACCCCCTCTTGACTTTCTCCTTTCACTAATGTATCTATAGAAAGTCTTGTCACCTTCTTTTACTGTCCGTGCTAGTGTTTCATCAGTTTGGGACTTTGCCTGCCTTACTGCCTTCCCTGCTTCCCTTAGGACAGTTTGGTATGCCTCCCTATCTTCATCCCGCTGTGTTCCCTTATATTTCCTGAAGGCCAGCCTTTTGGCTCTGACCTTTTCTGCTACTTTATTTGAGAACCAAAGTGGTTTCCTTCTTGTTTTGCACTTCCTTTTGTGTCTAACACAGTGGGATATTGCTTCAAGTATTGCATGCTTAATGCTTTCCCACTTTGCCTGTACCTCCTCACCTGTGTTTCTTTTTGCCAGGGCTAGCTTAACTCTGTTGGCCATCTTATCAAAGTCAGCTCCTCTGAAGTCCCATATTTTTGCCTTGGAATGGGATGATTTAGATGTAGTGGCCAAACTGAATCACACCATGTGATGGTCACTGGCCCCCAGGTGACCTTCTATCTGGAGAAATGTGATCCCTTCCCTGTTAGTCAGTACTAGCTCTAGGATAGCCCTGTCTCTTCTGGGTTGTTGTACCAGTTGTTTGAGGCCCTCCCCCTGCAGGGAATCCACCATGTGTCTAGTTCTGGCAGATGTTCTGCTGGTATTGACCAATCTGTATCCGGCATGTTGAAGTCTCCCATTATCAGAACCTCCCCTTTAGCTGTCATGTTTTGTATATCTTCTAACAGTAATGTGTCTATGTTCTCCCCCTGGGAGGGGGACCTGTAGACAACCCCAGTTCTTATGGCTGTCCCATTTCCTGTTTCCAGGGTGACCCACAGTTCTTCTGGCTCCTTATGTGTATTCTGAATTTCTGTAGCTTTGATATTTTCATTGACATACAGGGCCACTCAACTTCCCCTTTTTGCACCTCGGTCTCTTCTGAACAGTACATAGCCAGGTACTGAAGTCTTCCAAGTGTGGTTACTGGTAAACCACATCTCACTAATTGCTACTATGTCCAGTTTAGCCTCTGACATTATTGCCTGCAGGTCTGGGATCTTATTTCCCAGGCTGTGAGCATTTGTGTACATGATTTTCCATTGGCCAGATTTTGGTGTGTTAGTTGTTGGGTGAGGTTTGGCATTTCCTCTGTGCGTCGTGTGGGGAGACGGACCTTTTCTCTTACCTGGTGATGCAAATGAACTGCAAGCATGCTGAATCCCTGTTTGACCACTAGCTGAGGGAGGAGGGGTGCTCTTCCCATTCGACGTATGGGGTGCTGCACCCCTCTCCCTTTTTGCTAGTTTAAATATTCTGCAAAGATGTCAAACTTCTGCCCCAATGCACTGACTCCTTCCTTAGTCAGATGCAGTTCATCAAATTTAAGAACTTCCGCTCCCAGAACTGTTGCCAGTTCCTACAAATCTGTTCCTTTTCCTGGCACCAGCCCTTGAGTCACATGTTTAGCTCCCTATCTCCCTTCTCTGACCTTCCAGTCCATCTGCCCCCTCTCCCAGACTGGCAGGATCTCGGAGAAGGAGATGTCAGACGAAATAAATGATAGTTTGTCACCCAGCCTGGTAAGGTGTTCCTTGGTCTCCACAACTGACCAGCTGGCGAGATCATTAGTCCCTATGTGTACCAGGATGTCAGTGTTTTCTCCTGCTTTGTGAACAATTTTAGCAATGCGGTCAGTGTCTCTCCACGCTGATGTACCTGGGAGACATCTGACCATTACCCCTGGCTGGAGATGGGTATCAACTCCCCGAATCATGGAGTCTCCTATGATCAGAAGTTTTTGGATTTCCTTTTTGCTTTGGTTCCTGATTTGGGCGAGTTTTGTTGAGCTAGCTCCTGTGCTGCAGTGTCCTGCTCTGCAGTGTCCTCTGCCCCTTTGTTTGATTTCGGAGATAGAGGCAGATACCTGTTTGTAGTGTTTATATGGTTTTTGGAGGTAATATGTTGGAGAGCACAGAGTGATGGGGCACCCGATTTGCCTGTCCTAACCACCTGCCAACCTCCTGGACCAACTACCCTCTGCGGTCGAGGTTCTTCTTTTGGATGTTGGGGAAATGGTGGGTGGTTCTTATAATGTATTTCCTCTTGAATATGAAATTTGAGGCGTGCAATCTCTGCCCATGCTGCCTGGAGCTGAGCCCTAAGATCTCCAATGGCCCGGCATATAGGACAGTGTCCTAAATCCTGTAAGAATTTCCTTCTGAAAAGTGTTCCACAGTACCTGCAGTTAATGATATCCATTCCAGATAAGTTGCTGGGTTTATAACCTGCTCAGAGTAATTAGAAGGAAGAAAATGCAAGTAATGGTTTGATTTTGTGTTTTGTTTTCGTATAACTTGTTATAACAAGTTAAATTACTAGTGTCCCTGTAAATGAGCCCACCTTGTGGTTGCCCCACTGATCCACCCCTTCCTGCTTTGCCACAGGAAATGTCACAACTATGGTACACTATAAAAGGAGTGTAGTGTGGGGTGGTTGGGGATGGGGGTGGGTGCCTGGGCCCTTCCCCTGCTGAAAAAGAACAACCACGGATGAAAGAACAAGGAGGTAAGAGCAGAAACAATGTCAACAACCAATGCAGTAACCCTGAAAGCGTATCCTAATGTTAGATAAAACTGTAAAACCTGTAAAGCACTACCTGTAATAATTTCAGAGAAGATATACCCTGTAAGAAACACTTTTCAACAGAGAAAAATAAAGCTGTAACAGAAGATATACCTTGCAAATGACAATTTGAATCAGAAGATTACAGCAGTAATATGTTAGCACACACCTGTAGGCACACCTTGTAATAATGCAGACGAAGGTATACCAGCAACAACAATTTGAATCAGAGAAAAATACAGCAATGAAATGTTAGCAACAAACAGTAGCAATCCTTGTGAGTACAAAATAAAAATAATAACACACAGTAAATCTGCTTAGCCAAAAGAAGTCCTAATCCGTTTCCCTTGCTCTGGTAAGATTCTCTGCTCTGTCCTTTCAAGCAATCTTAGAAGGAAAGAGCTCAGGTGAAGCTAGGTGCCTTGGCCAGCAAACCAAGTCAGGAAGGGGGAAGTGGCAGGCAGCCAGGGGAAGGCTAAGGATATTGAGTGGAGGAGAGTCCGAGTGGGGGAGGGCCACATTTCAGGGAAGACACAGGGAAGTATAGTAGAGGAGGTGGTAGCATGGTGGACAGAGCAACAAGTGAGTGCAAAGGGGAGGTTCCACAGATAGAAAATAGTTTGGAGGTGGAGGACAGTAGCCTGGTCATAGTTGTGAGTGGAGAGAGGATAGAGCAAAGGTTAGGGAAAGCAAGGGGCTGAGGCAGAGGCGGGGTTAGAGGGCCTTGCAGAGTTGGGGGCTGGGGGAGTGGAAGGCAACAAGAGGATGAGCAGGAAAAGCATCAGAGAGTAATAATTCTAGGGATTCTATACTTAAGGGTATAAGGTGGGGGGGGGAAGGTGGCCAGAAAAAGTAACATCTGGGTAGAGTGCATGCCAGGCATGACAGCGAATAGAGTGGTGCAGCATATGGGCAGATTTGTGGGGTAGGTGGGGGGGGGAACCGCACATTGTTTTGCACCTGGGAACGAATGATCTGGAAGGGAGGAGGATAGAGGAGGTATAAGACAGCTTCAGGGAAGTGGGGAAAACTATGCAGCAAAGAGGGAACAACAGTAGCTTTCTCAGAAGTTCTGCCAGTGCCAAGGGCTAGTACAGACAGGAAGAGAAGAATCAGTGACTTCAACAAGTGGCTGAGGGAATGGTGTGGGACCAAGGGGTATGGTTTGGTGGGGGACTGGGGTAGCACATGGGATAACACAGATCGTTATGCAGAGGATAGGTTATACCTCAGCAGAGCAGGTTCACACGTGTTGAAGCAGAAGCTGGGGGATTTCATCATGAGAGGTATCATTTCAGGGTTTTATTTAATTCTAAAAATTGATTAGCGTTTTGCTCATAAAAGTGCTAAAACATTGTGAAAATGCATAGCACCTGCCTCACTGTGTTTAACAAACATAACACTTCTAGAAAACCTATATAAATACTTTCTGAACAGTTAGTATTGTCCCAAGAAAAAAATTGCTAATCAGTTATTTAAAACCCTGCATTTAAACTAGGTGGGGGGAGGCACTGGAGCTGGAAATCACCAGGAGAGGGGTTCCCGTGGACCTCCCCCACCACAGGGATAGATACGACCTTAGGAAAAATAGGGGTTGGATTGAAGGGTAAGAAAGGATAGGTGCAGTGTGAAGAATGGTTTCACTAAATGCTAGGAGCCTGGGGAACAAGTTGGCAGAGTTGTAGGCATTAATGGCAGAGAAAGAGGTGGGCATAGCTGCCATTACTGAGACGTGGGCAGCCAGGCACCATGAGTGGGACCTAACCATCCCAGGGTACAAACTATTCCGGGGGGATAGAGACAAAGGGAAGGCTGGGGGTGGTTGCCATTTACTTAAGGGAAGGGATCAGATGTAATAGGGAGGAAGAGAAGGCGAGCAGGTCGGAAGTAATCTGGCTGCAACTACATAGCCAGAAAGGGACCAAGATCTGTCTGGGGGTTGTTTATAGACCTCCGGCCCAGAAGGAGGACATTGACAGGGAACTGGGGGAGCAGATAAGGAGTCATAGTGGTAAAGGGAGCACAGTGGTGGTGGGGGACTTTAATCTACCAGAGGTGGACTGAAGCATCCCAGCAACCAATTGTGCCTGGGAGCAGATCCTCCTGGAAGCATTCCAGGATGGTTTCCTTACTCAGAGGGTAATGGAGCCAACGAGGGAGGGTAATATACTAGACCTGGTACTGGAAGATGGGGAGCAGGTCAGGGATGTAAGGGTGGAGGAACCTCTGGCAAGCAGTGACTACCACACAGTGTGGTTCTCGGGCAACCTGGTTAGGGAAGTAGCCACTACAAAAACTAGGGTCCTGGACTTCAAAAGGGTGGACTTTGGCAGGATGGGAAACATACTGAAAAGTCATATGGCAAGCATCCACCCAGAAATGGACACTGAACAAAAATGGGCAGTCATCAAGAAAAGACTGGCTGAAGCCACTAAAACTTGTATCGAAAACCAGGACACGGAAACCAGGACCCAGAAACCTAGTTGGATGAGTGGAGAAGGTGTGGGAAAAGAGGAATGTATTTTGGACCTACAAGCGATCCAACAGGGCAGAAGACAAAGAAGAATATGTGAAGAAATCCAGAGAAGTGAGCAGAGTGGTAAGGGCAACAAAGGCAGTTAGGGAATGGAGGTTAGCACAGGGGATCAAAGGAGGAGAAAAGGATTTCTTCAGATATATCAGAGAGAAGAGGTAGAGCAAGGATCAGATTGTTTGGGTCAAGAAGGGAAGTGGGTGGGTAGAAAAGGGGGCTGAGCAGGCAGAAGAACTTAAGGAATACTTCTGTTCAGTCTTCACCAAGGAGAGGGATGGGCCCATACCTGAGAGGAAGGGCGAGGTGGGAGATGATGGGGGAGATGCAACCACAGATGGGGAAATCATGGTGGAAAGGGTGAGGGAGGGCTTTAAGACAAGGCACCTGGCCCAGATGGAGTCCACCCAGTGTGCTGAGAGAGTTAGCAGAGGTCCTGGCAGGGCTACTGGCGGATCTGTTCAATACCTCTCTAAACTCGGGGTGCATGCCCGGGGACTAGAGGGAATTACATGTACCTCTCCATAAGAGTGGGCCCAAGGACGAATACAGACCAGTGAGCCTTACTGCAATTGTGGGAAAACTGATGGAGACAATCCTCAAGGAAAGGCTGGTGCAATTTCTTTGAGGATAACAACCTCCAGGACAGCAGGCAGCATGAGTTTGTCTCAGGCACATCCTGTCAGACTGGATCACGCGGGCACTGGACAGGGGATCCAACAAAACACTGCGAGTCGCAGCTAACCGTCTGCACTGCACTTCCAGAGGTGGCTTGCCTCCATAATAATACAGGCTCCAATAGGTAGTGCACACAAGGGAATTTACCCTGCCACATGAAATAAAGGAATGTCCAAGCTTTAAGTAAGATAATTCTTTTTACTTCGTAGGTCCTTCTCATGTAGCAAGCAATATATGTACAAATACAAACAGCAAAAACATGCCCCTAGTGCCTTGACTCTCGTGAGAGTCGAGGTGCTGGGGCACATTTTTGTCACTGGATAGGGGACATGTCCACTACCTGGATTTCAGCAAGGCCTTTGACTCGGTGCCACACGGTAGGCTGACCTGCAAGTTGAAGAGTCTGGGAGCAGGGAGGTAACTGGTCAGATGGGTCGAGAACTGTCTGCAAGGTAGACAACAGAAGGTAATAGTGGGGATGGAGGCATCTGAACCCAGGGCAGTAACAAGTGGTGTTCCACAGGGCCCGGTTCTGTTTAACATTTACATAGCTGACATTGCAGTAGGGATTAAGAGCAAGATCAGTCTCTTTGCAGATGAGACAAAGATTTGTGCCATGGTAGATTGGGGGGGGGGGCAAAAGCACTTTAGGAGTATTTGACAAAACTGGAGGAATGGTCTCACACTTGGCAGCTTAGTTTCAATGCCAAGAAGTAGAAAGTGATGCATTTAGGAGGCAAGAACCCAGGACACAATTACTGGCTGGAGAGTGTCCTGTTAACAAAATCCATGGAGGAGACGGATCTGGGAGTGCTGGTAACCAGGGAGATGAACCACTCTACTCAGTGCAGGAAAGCAGCAGTGAAGGCAAACAGGATGCTAGGGTGCACAGCAAGTGGGATTACTTCTAGGAGTGGGGAGGTCATCTTGCCCCTGTACAGGTCCCTGGTGAGACTGCACCTAGAGTACTGCATGCAGTTCTGGCACCCCTACTTGAAAAGGGACATCGAACTACTGGAGGGGGTACAGCACAGGGCAACAAAAATGATCCTGGGGTTGAGGGACAGACCATATGAGGAGGAACTGAGAGAGAGAGCTCAATATGTATACCCTGGAGGAAAGAAGGGAGAGAGGGGATATGATTGAAACCTTCAAGTACCTGAAGGGTTTGAACAGAGTAGACACCAGGTGTATGTTCACTCTGAAGGACGAGGGGAAACCAGGGGACTGTCTGTGAAGGTGGAAGGGGGCAGGTTCAAGAGGGAACTGAGGAGGCATTATTTCATAGAATGGGTGGTGACAGGGTGTAACACTCTGCCAGAGGAAGTCGTATCACTGCAGAGTGTTGGGGGCTTCAAGAGGGGGTGGAACAGATTCAAGGGGAGGGTAGAAACCGGGAGGGGGCATGAAATGGGGGGAGGGCATATGAGGGAGGAGGGCAGCTGCAGTCTAATGAACTGAAGTGCTGCACACTGGAGCATATTAGATAGACCAAATGGCCTGTATATGCTGGCAATTTCGTATGTTCGTATGTCTACCACTACTACACGATGCAGGGCCTTTCCTCCTTCCAGGACCTTCAAAAAGAACATCCCCTCCCTAGACAGGCTCATTTTAGATATTTGCAGGTGAAATCCTATTTGTTCAGGATGGGCCTACATTTTAAACCACTCCCAGAATGTCCTCCCGTGCTATTCACTTTACTAAAGGATCATCAACATGGTTCTCTCCAGCCACACTTAATAGGCAGCATTCTGGAGAGATGGAACAAAGA
The DNA here is from genome assembly GCA_016271365.2 of Neoceratodus forsteri. Lineage (NCBI taxonomy): Eukaryota > Metazoa > Chordata > Ceratodontiformes > Ceratodontidae > Neoceratodus > Neoceratodus forsteri. The sequence goes on along the minus strand of CM028130.1, from coordinate 1,009,414,394 downwards.
ACTAAATCTACATATATCAGTGGAAAAGTAGATAAAATATACCCCAATAAGTTATAGGCTAACCTCTTCCCTGCAGTGGTGAGACTATTCATGGAAATGCCGCATGCGCCATTTTCATACTCCTGCAATACAGGCAGAGTATATGGATGTACACGTGGGAAAATGTTGGAGAGGTTGTGGAAAGGCACTCGCCAATCACACTCAGATTATTTGGATGTACCCCTCTTTGAATATGTTCTGGCAGGGGGTTGGCAAGACCTTTAATACCTTGTTTGTAGGACAGAATTTGCTTACTCCTCAGTTGATCCTTCTCTCTCTATTCTGCCAAGAATGACTAGATGGCACAGTCTGAAACTGTTGTTAATTTTACTATTTGTGCCAAAATAAATTATTACTAAACTGTGGCTATGGAGACACCCCCGCAACATTCTAACTGGTAGCGTTATAGAATTGAAATCTTTACAGCTTCTATACGTGATAAAGTAGCCAAAGCTGAAGAATTCTGGAGGAGATGGATGGTTTATCAGATAGACACTAATCCAGACGTTATTCCCTGAACTGGTCCAGGGGTCTGTAGACTGTTTAATATTTACAGATATCTGTGGGGAACAGAACAGTGAATCAAGGACTCTTTGAATCTCTGCATGGTATTATGTGGAGTTGTAATAAGATACCCTGTGAAATCCTTAAGACCTACGAATTTGTACTTGCAAGCTGTATAGGTGGTGCATCAGCTGTCAGTATTTATTTATTAGCCTTTGTTTACTGGGTATGCACAGCTAGACAAGGAATGCCTATTTTCAGATATGACCCAGGAGATCACAGAGCAAGGTTTACAGTCAGTGCCAAGAGTATTACAACATGGTGAAATACAGGCAATGAACAGAGTGAAACAAGTAAAACATTTACAGGATGAACAGGTAAACATAGGCATCAGTGGTGAGGATAGGTAAATGATGATGATGTTTCATGGTAACAGAGAGCAAATTGACAAAGATCACATTTCATGGTAAGATTACAATGATTACATTTCATGGTAAGGGTACAAATACAATTTAAAGGCAGTAATTTCATTTAGAGGGCGGTAAGTGCTAAGATGAGGGCGAATACTCCCCCTAATAGAGGTAAAAAAAAAGGGTAGAAGACGGATAATTTGCTGGTATTCTTGTACCCTGCTGCAATTTGCTGTAGTTATGTTATTTGTTTTCTTATTCTGGATTATACACTATGTGGTGTATGATGTAATGTCAATAACATTTGGATTAAAAAAAAAAATACCCTCAGCTTTTCCTCACAGGAAACTGATGAGGATGAGGAGGGGGTTTGAATTAATGAATATGATGTTTTTTTTTCATTTCTATTTATTTGAATCTTGGATTGACACCTTTGAGAGAGATATATAAAGAGTCGAGCAAAGACATTACAGTGGTAGACAACCAAACAGTATACAGGCAAACTGGACAGTGTATGCCTGGGCAAGTGACAGTGACACAAAACTAATACAAGGATATGCAGTTGCTAGTGCTCACTTTCTTACTGAACATAAGGGGGGATAATGCAGCCCAGAGGCATTGTCAAGGTGGGGAGAGGGAGAAAGAGGGCAGAGAGATGAGGTGAGGGGAGGGAGGGAGTGGCAGGAAATGGAGGGTTGCAGTGTTATGGTGTGAGATGGAGGGAATCCAGGATAGTGATGTGGAGGGTGGGAACGGGGGAGGAGGATAGGAAAGAAGGGGGAGGGCGGTCAAAATAATGAGTAGTAGTGGTAAAGACAGATTGAGAGCAGGGTGGGGTAGGGGGAGAAGGGAGGTGGAAGGTGGGGACAGTTGGAAGAAGACAGTGGCTGCAGGGAGCAGACCTACTAATGATTTAAGAAGTGCAATCACAGGTGGCACATGCCACAAGGTGTTGCTGGATTTTTCGTTTGAAAGGACCTAGGGTGACAGAGTTGGCAGTATCACAAGGAAGAGAGTTGAACCATTTAGGGTCTCTGATTGCAAATGACCACTGACCTTGGGAAGTATGACAGCGTGGCATTTGGAAGGTTAGGTTCTCGGAGTTTCTAGTACATCAGGAGCTGCAGTAACGGTTGAAGATCCTCTGAACCCCAGGAGGCACAAGTCCAAGAGAGATTTTCTTTGCTAATAGGCAGGTTTGATAGGAGATTCTACCTTTAAGCTGGAGCCAGTTGGCCTGCTCAAAGATGTCACAGGTATGGGAGAGGCGTGCAACCCTGTGAGGAGATGGCAGGCCTCGTTAAGAGCTGTGGCAGTGCAGCATAGGGCAGTGTCAGTGGCAGATCCATAGATCACCAGCCTGGAGTCGATGATGGAGTCTGCCGAGCTTTGGATAGCCAGTCTAAGGGCCTCAGTAAGTAGAAAGTGCTTGTGTTTGAACAAAAGCCTGATACGGACATTCACAGCATTGGCAACATTATCTATATGACTGGCGTAGGATAGAGTGCTGTCTAAAGTCACTCCTAAGTATCTGAACAGAGGCATCTGTTCAAGGGAAACACCCAAGCAGTTCCTGATTGTTAAATGCTGGGCTTTGTGCTTACTGTGCGTGCTGTGGAATAACATTACCTTTGGTTTTTTGTAGTTTAATTTGAGTTTCTGTGCTTTAAACCAGGCCTCAGTGTTCATAAAGCTATTCTGTAGTTGGGTCTCCAGAAGTAGAGGATCAGGATTGCTGGTATAGATTACTGCATCATCGGCATATAAAAGGATCTGGTCCTGGCAGGAGGCTGGGAGTTTAAGAAAATGCTGAAAAGGAGGGGGACCGAGGATTGATCCTTGGGGGACACCTGATTGGACTGGTTGCTTAGCCAAGAGGACGTCTCCAATCTTCACTTGCTGCGAGCAGTCACTGAGGTAGTTATTAAACCAACTTGTGGTGTCTTTTGATAGCCCAAAATCACTTAGTTGTTCAGTCAGCATGGAATGGTTGACTGTATCAAAAGCCTTGGTAAGGTCAATGTACATGGCGCCAACAAGTTGTCCATTTTCCAGTGCATTGTGGATGTAGTTTGTGAACTCGAGTAGGGCTGTTGTAGTACTGTGCGCTTTTCTAAAACCATGATGTTGGGGCATTGCAGGTTGTATTTCTCTAATCTACAAGTTGGTCAGCCACAATTCTTTCAGAAGCCTTGGAGAGGGGTGGAAGAACAGAGATAGGCCTATAGTTGCCATGCTGAGCTCTGTCTCCGCTTTTATAGACTGGGGTCACCAATATAGAAACATAGACTTTGACGGCAGATAAGGACCGCTTGGCCCATCTAGTCTGCCCATTTCCCTACCTACAGGATAGGCCGCAGATCCTAGTTAACCAACAGCCTATTTCTTCCTACCCCTCACAAGAATTGCCTTATGTCTGTCCTATGCATTCTTGAATTCTCCCACAGTTTTAGACCCCACAACCTCCTCAGGAGGGCTGTTCCATGCATCCACTACCCTCTCTGTGAAATAATACTTCCTCACATCGCCCCTGAACTGCCCCTCCCATCTTTAAATTGTGTCCCCTTGTTCTTGCACGTCTCTTTTTCAGAAAGATGCTACGCTCTTGGACTTTGTTGATTCCACTGAGGTACTTGAAAGTTTCTATAATGTCCGCCCTCTCCCTTCTTTCCTCAAGGGTATACATATTAAGCTCCTTTAGTCTCTCTTCATATGGCTTGTCTTGCACACCCTGCACCATTTTAGTTGCCCTCCTCTGGACTGCCTCTATCCTGTCTATGTCCTTGCGGAGATGGGGTCTCCAGAACTGGACGCAGTACTCCAGATGGGGTCTCACCAACTGTCTGTACAGAGGGATAACAACTTCCTGTTTTCTGCTGCTGATGCCTCTCCCTGTGCATCCCAGTATACCCCCAGCCCTCCCCACTGCCTTCTCACATTGCTTGCTAAACCTTAAGGTCATCTGATATGATTACCCTCAGGTGCCCCCAATGCTGATTTCCATCTTAGGGGGAATTGTGAGAGCATGAGGGAACGGGTTATGATCTTTGTCAAGAGGGACAGGACTTCATCCAGAATAAGAGCAATGAGTTTAAGATCAAGTGAATCCCCACTTGATCTCGTTTTTCTGAGAACCTTAAATATGTAATTTTTAGCTTCACCTTCAGACACCGCTTTAAAGTAGAAAGGTGATTATTCCTGTTTCTTTACCAGAATTGGATTATGTTTTTGGGGGTTAGCCATGCCATTGTTGAGCATGGAGGGCTGCGTTTTAGGGTCCTTCCCAGTTACTTCAGTGAAGTTACTCCAGAACTTCCTCCCGTTGTTCCAGAAGTTGACTAGGCGTCTCTGTAATACTGTGCTTTAGTCAAGTGGATTACTCTGGTACAGGAATTCCTTGTCTTTTTGTAGGCTTGTATGTTGACTTGTCTGCCTGTGGCCCTTGGCTGGTGCCATAGGTGATCTCGGGGTTTCAGTAGATTTTGTAGCTCAGGTGTAATCCAAGGATTACTGATGCCTTTGATTTTTCACTTTTTGCAAGGGGCATGGACATCGCAAACTGCATTGAAAGTGGAAATGAAATAATCCAGGGCTGACTCCACGTCTGCAGTTGTATCTAGTTGTGTCCAGTCCTGTTGATGCAGGAGTGTTTTTAGTGGTTCAAGGTGACCATGGATCAGTACCCTACTAATAGTTTTAGCTGGTGGTTTGATAAATTTGTTTGACCTGCAGCACAGGATGGGGGAATGGTCACTAATAGAGTCAGAGCGTACTTTAACGTCAGTGATATGGTCAGGGCGGTTGGAAAGCACCCAGTCCAGGAGCGTACTAGTCCCTGTCCTGTAATTTGTCCTAGTTGGGCACTGGACTTATTGTGAGAAGTCTGCAGCAGCTAATGCATCTTTATAGCCACTCGCAGTACGAGAGAGCCAATTTACATTGAAATTCCCTAGCAATATGATCTCAGAGTTGTGTCCCAGATTGCGGATGCATTCAGTGAGGGGGTTAAGGGAAGGGGCCACCAGTTTAGGTGAAATATAAACTGATGCGATGGTTAGCACCTTGTTGTGTGCTCCAAGTAATAAATTGATGGCAAGGACCTGCATGCCTATCCCTGTATTAGGTAAGGACAGAGCATGTTCCATTAGTTCCCCCTAAGTGCTTGATGCTCCCCATCCATAAATCCCTCAGGAAAGTCACTTTTACAGTCATGTCAGCACCCACCTCAGCTGCTGGCATAGTTAAAAAAAAAAAATTAATTACATAAGTAAATATTGGTTGACTGACAGGGTTCTGGGTACCTGTATTCCTACCCTGATAATGAGTAAGTGGTCCAGACTGCTGTCTGGGATAGGGCCAAAGTGCCGTTTTCCTCTCAGCCGTCAGGAAACAGGATGTCAGGGTCAAAAAAAGTATATACTTCAGCTTCCCTGCTCTTAAGGCAGGCAGCTTATCTGGCCTACACAGCATATTACCGGAAAGCGTTATGGAACTCCATTCTGGCACCAAGCAAAAAACTTACTGGAGATTTGGCACAGAATATGGCTGGCACAGGGGTGTAGCCAGGAATTTCAGATCTGCACTCCAAGCGGAGTCACTGCTACCCCAAATTAGGGTGAGCTACCCTTCCCCCATCCATGCCCCCTCACCCGAGGCAAGCGTAATTTTCTGTATTATATACCAGCACACCACCAACCGGTGTCTGACAGACTGGCGTTTGGTTACAGTATTGCACTGTGACCAGCCTATGTACCCCATCAAGGTAGCCAGCCCCACAGAGGTCCATTCCTACCACACTAGACATGTCACCACAATACCAACAGGCTTCAGACTAACAGACTGTCTTTTGGTTACAATATTATGGCTGCCTAACTTTGCACTCGTCAGCACCAGGATACTGCTTTCTCAATTTTCAGTGCAACTGTTTTTCACAATAATACATGTAATACCTTAGCACATTTAGGCACATCACCAGGTTTCCATGGACAGCATTAACAGCAGCTGCTACTTTAGGTATTACTTTTATTATTATGCATGAAGTGCTCATTCAGGACCAAAGAACAGTCATACTAAATAAAAAAAAAAAATACAACCACTGACAAACTTTTATTATTAGGTGCTAAAAAAAAAAAAAAAACAGCAGAGGAAGAAAACGCCTCACTCTCGTACCTCTTAACCTTTTGCTCACTGAAATGAGGGACATGGACATTTCTGAACACTCAAAATGAGGGACAATGAAGGACACAGACCCCCAGAATGAGGGACACATCCTCAAACATGGAGATAGAAGCTCAGTACACTGAAAACCTTCTACAAAGTTTATTTTTGATTTAGTATTTTAGAATATTTTGAATCTTTTCTTAAAAGTCTGAATTTACACTACATTCTTTTTGTGGGCAGCACCTTTTCCATGAGGGACACATCAATTTTAAGGGGTAAAATGAGGGATGTCTCTCGTAATGAGGGACACTTCAGAGGTATGCTCACTCTGAAAGCAGTTCCCAAAGCACACATTTCTGCTGAATTAATTTTAAGCATTGACCAATGACTTCAATTATAGCCCTCTTAGAAGCTTAAAAAACAGCAGAGAAAGAACACTCTTCTCACTTGAAAAGAGTTTAGCTTTAGCGGCAGGTCAGAAGAGTAGCAACTGGGGTTTAACGCAAAGTTCAAGATCATGCACATAGGCAAGAGAAACCCTGAAGCCACCTGTAGTTTGGGACTGGGAGGGGAGATGCTGGCAATCACAAGGGAAGAAAGACTTTGGCATCATCATTACAGATTATCTGATATCATCCAAGCAGACCACTAAAGTAGTAGGCAAAGCTAGAGGGATGTTGGGTGTATTAGCAGGGGTGTCGCAAGTCATAAGAGGGAGGTAATAATCCCTCTTTACAAGACACTGGTTAGTCCACATCTGGAGTACTCCATACTGGAGGCCGCACCTGCACAAGGACATTAACAAAATGGAGGCAGTCCAGAGAAGAGCACCCAAAATGGTGCAGATACTGCATCAGAAAACATATGAGGACAGATTAACAGAGCTCTATATGTATACCCTAGAGCAAAGATGGGAGAGTGGTGATATGATCGAAACATTCAGACATCTTAAAGGCATTAACAAGGTGAAAGTAACATATCAATATAACAAAAATACAGGACAGCATGAGATTAGAGGGAGGCTGATTAAGGGGTAATGTGAGGAATTCCTTTTTCACAGAAAGGGTGGTGTATGCATGGAATGGCCTACCTCAGTAGGTGGTAGTTATGAATACAGTGCAGAGTTTCAGACAGGCATGGGGTAGGCACAAGGGAGCAATACAGATGAGTATGAATAGATAGGCCATTGACAGAATAAAGGTCTGTGGCACATTCATAAGGTAGAAAAATGGGCAGACTGCATGGGCCTCGCAGTCCTTATCTGCTGTCAACCTGTGTGTCCCAAAGCACACATTTCTGCAGAGTTAATTTTAAACATTAACCAATGACTTCTATTAATTATAGTCCTCTTAAGAGCTAAAAAATAAATAAGAAAAAAACAGCAGAGAAAGAACACACTTCTCTAAAAGCGGTTCCCAAAGCACACATTTCTAATGAGTGCATTTTAAACAGTATTGCCCAATAACATATTGATTACAACCCTTTTAGAAGCTAAAAATAAAAACCAGCACAGAAAGACAACTCCTAACTCTAAAAGCAGTACCCAAACACACACATTTCTGCAGAGCTGGTTTGAAACATTATTGCCCAAATGACTTACATTAATTATAGCCCTCTGAGCTCATGATCACCCTGAAGCTGTGGTCAGCTCATGGAGCCACAAGGTTGTTTACCACGCTGCCTTACAGTTATATACAACTGCAAAAGGCAGAGCACTCACAACCAAACATAACAAGGGCACAGGTTTTGAATAAAAGAAATTTGCAGTAAAAACAAACAAAAAAAACACACATAATGGAGGACAAGTTTTTTATGTAAATACATTTTTTTATTCAAGACCTGTGCTCTTGTCATGTTTGGTTGTGAGTGCTCTGCCTGTTACAATTGTAGGTTTCTAATTTGGCATTTTAGTACCACGTTCCTTGTGCTTACTCCTTTTGTGGGTTGTCTTATAGTTATATACGTAAAAAACATTACTTAGATACTAGATACAACTTTGCCCACCCACCACAGGCACAGTGCCACACATTAACCCAAAAAAGGTACCGGATGAACAGATGATGGTATTGGTCTCTTCACTCACCGTCAGACTGGTAGGTTAGGACAGGTAAAAAGGTTGGTGGTGTGTGCTGGTGTCCAAAGCTCCTCTTCTTGGCTGGGGCAGGGCAGGCTAAACTGTACAGCGGCAGGCGGCAGCGAAAAGCACTGCTACTGGGGGGGGGGGGGTCGAACTACACAAATGAGTCGCCGACACGGTAGTCAGCGGAACCAGCAGAAATTTTACTTTTAACAAGGATTCCATGAGTCCGGGCAGAGAATTGAACAGAAAGTCAAGACACTGTACAATTCGGGCCGAGAGTAGTAGTAGACAGCAGGCGGCAAAGCGCTGGTTGGCTTGGCTCTGAACTAAGGAAGGCTCCCCTTGGATCAGCACGCAGATCTCTATGCTTTCCCACCACACCAAGCAGCAAAGCAGTCTCTTCTCCTCTGTCTGGAGTTCCCGACTCCTCTTCAGTCTCTCCCCGGTCCTGGACAGTAGCAACAAATCTCTGTCTCTCTGCAGCTCAGTAGTGGAAAAATGGAGTGGAGGATGAGATTATTTGTTCCGTGAACGCTTCCCAGCTTCAGCATATGGCTTCTTCTACGGCACTACCTCAGACTGTAGCTCACACAAAGATCTCTCGGCGCGTCGGCTAGATTCACTCAGCCCAGTTCTTTCCCAAAGTTCCTCCAAATAATCAGAATGACCCTTGCCTGCCAGGGGGATTTAAAGAGCCCGCCTGGCCCACCCCTTACTAGTCATGCCTCCTTTTACTCACCAGCGGACCTGATTGAGAACAAAGCATATATGTCTCAGTCAAGTCAGCTGGGCGCAGGCTTGCATGTCATTGAAGAGAGCCCCCACACTTCAAACTTTGCAAATACTATTTACAGCCTCAGGAAAAGCCCGCGAAAAAAAAAAAGACAAAGGAAATCTGTGAACGCACACCAGCTGGCTTCTGCTACCCCCACACTGGTCTGCAGCACGCCGTGGCGTGTCAGGCATGTCATTAGCTATGCCCTTGGGCTGGCACAGCAAGATCAGCCATACATGCCACAAAATACCCACTTCATGTGGCAGTGAATACAAAAGGCACTGCATACAGGGTTAGGGCCCATACAGTGTTCCTAAGAAGGGTAGTCCGACTTAGAACTACTAAACTGTCCCAGTACTAGCTGTTACAGGGCAAGGGACATTACTCCAGATACTGCCTAGCCCTAAAGATAAATGCGTGTAATGCCTAAGGGAAATCCCTCCAGTTCAGGTTAAGGGACTGCCATTAGCAATTTACATCCCTTCCCTTTCGCCTCAGCTCCATGGGTACTCTCAAAGTGCCTAGCTGTGGTGGCAGCACATTTGAGAAGAAAAGGGTGTGATTTTTTTTCCTTCCTGATTGGGCTGATCTCGGGGATTGGGTTTCTTAAACCTTCAAAGTCTCAAACAGAACCAGTTCAGGTTCCTGACTTTATCGATACAGAGCTAGATACCCTGCAAGGGAAGTTTTTTTTGTTCTCCAGTAAGGGTAGAAAATCTGATTTCAGTTTCAGAATCCGTCAAAGAAGGCCAGTCAAGGCCTACAAGGTTTTTTTTTCCTAATGCAAGGGGGTCACATGGCCTCCTCCACAACAGTGTGCCAGGTTCCAGATGAGAAATGTCCAGTATCAACCAGGAGACCGTTGGTTTCAGAGGTGGGACACCCTATCCAAATCAGTGCCTCTGTCACAAGAGCCATGTTAAAGACATTGGACTGGTGGAAGAGGGAATGCAACTTCTTAGAGGGGATTCCCTTCCTCCGGCAATTCCCTATAGTCATTCTCACAGCAGATGCCTCCCTCATAGGTTAGGGTACCCACCTGGAGGACCTGTGAGTGGCACATGGAGTGCACAGGAGATGCAAGATCACATAAATCTCCTGGAAGTCAGCGCAGTGTTCCTGGCAGTGCAGGCATTTTCCTCCCAGATCAGTGGTCAATCTGTCCAGATCAGAACAGATGACACTTCAGCCATACATCAGCAAGCGGGGAGGAATAAGATCTTCCAAGCTATGCTCAGAAGCCATGAAGATCTTTAACTTGGAATATGCCCGGAGGAGTGCAGCTGTCTGTAGCACACCTACCAGGGAAAGGCAAAGTGCTAGCACCTTGAGGAGGATCAGTCATGGAAATCACGAATGGGCCCTGAACCAGCAGGTGCTGGGATCAGCGCCCAGAAGGTGGGGTACACCAGAAATAGATCTGTTTACATCCTGGGAGAATCATTAGCTTCCATTCACTGTTTTGTTGCAGGCCTCCAGTAGGGGCTCGGTCCCATCAGACTCTAGACTGGACAGCGGGGTTCCTATGTGCCTTTCCTCCTCTCCCTTTCTTGCTGAGAGTGCTCTTTTTTTAATTATACTAACATACTAATTGCCAGCAGATTAGGCCTTACGGTCTATCGGGTCTGCTCGAACCTCAGATCCCTAGTTGGGTACCGAGGCCCCCCCCCCACCCATTGTGTTCCAGAAACCCCTATCATCCATCCCCACCCGCCCGGGCCAGGCCATCATCTGATACATCCGCTTTCTGTGTCTGTCCTGCCCTCTCTTGAAGCCCTCCACTGTGGATCTCTGAACCAGCTCGCCAGGCAGCGCGTTCCAAGGATCCACCACCCTCTCAGTGAAAAACCTCCTCCTCTTTTCCCCCTCACCTTCCCTTCCAACTTCAAACCATGCCCTCTGGTGATACCTCCCTGCTTTAGTCTAAAGATCCCCTCCATGTTTACCCTATTTATTCCTTGAGTGCTTGAAGACCTCAATCATGTCCCCGTCTCTCCTCTCCTCCAATGAAAACAGGCAGAGCTCCTCAAGTCTGTCCTCATACGTCAAATCCCTAGTCCTTGTATCATCTTAGTTGCCCTCTTCTGTACCCTCTCAGGAGGCGGTATGTCCCTCTTCAGCGTGGTCTCCAGTACTGTGCACAGTACTCAAGGTGTAGTCTAACCAGTCCATTGTACAGCAGCAGAATCACTTCCTGCTCCTAGAGGTGATCCCCTACGATGCATCCCAACATCCTGTTTGCTTTGCTAGCCACTCTCCTGCACTGCTCAGAGTTATTCATACATGCATCCACCATGACCTCTAGGTCTTTTTCCCCTGTTGAGGCCTCCAGCGCCTCCCCTCCCAGGGTGTACCTGTGTTTAGGATTTCCCTGCCCAAGATATAACACCTTGCACTTGGTGATATTGAAATTTAATTTCTATGTGTGAGCCCACCTTTCCAGGGTGTCCAGGTCCCCTTTCAGGGCCAGCCTCTTCTCTTCTTCCTCCTCAACTACTGCTCCCATCTTGGAGTCGTCAGCGAAGAGTCTCATTTTACACCCTATACCCTCCCTAATGTCCGATATGTATGCATTAAACAGGATTGGACCCAGGACCAAGCCATGAGGTACCCCACTACTGACTTCTCTAGGGTTCGAGAGCTCCCCATTGACCACTACTCTCTGAGTGCATCCAGCTAGCCAGTTTTCAATCCATCTGACCATCAAAGGGCCTACTCCCAACCCCGTCAGTTTCTCCACCAGACCATTGTAGGGGACAGAGTCAAACGCCTTGCTGAAGTCCAAGAATAATACATCCACAGGCTTTCCCTGTCCAGTTCTGATGTTATCCATTAAGTAGAACTCCACAAGATTGGTTTGACATGATCTACCTGGCACAAACCCATGTTGCCGACTATCCAGACCGCCCACCTCCTCCAAGTACACCCCCAATCGTTCCTTTAGTATACTCTACATTAATTTTCCCACCACCAAGGTCAAACTGATGGGTCTATACTTACCTGGTACTTCCCTCGACCCCCTTTTATGGATTGGCACCACATGTGCCTCTCGCCAATCCCTAGGTACCCTCCCTGTCTCAAGCAACCTGTTGAAGAGCTCCTCCAAATTTAATTGCTTTACAGCATACAATATTCTCATGCAAGAGATTGCATAATAATCACTACAGTACATCCAATGTTTCAGGAGAAGTTAATCTATACAGTCTTGATCTTATCTGTGTCAGTCTTCATCATTCATCACTACTGGGTATCTGGCCGGAACCAGGACCCGGCAGGAGCTTTTTTTTGTTGTTGCATAGGCAGAGCCGATGCAGTGATGACACCGCCCCTGAGGCCAACGTAGTGATTGCAAGGCGCTCATGGTTGGCTGCATTAACTGTCACAGCACTGCCCCTCGTCAGTTCTTCTTCTCCTGCCGTAGAGCTTGGAACCTCATGTGGAGCTCTTCATAACTGCACCATAACTTGCGGCCTAGTTTGCGGTTCAAATTTATTCGTTCTGTTTCGCCACACCTCTGCTTAATACTGCTGGGTCCCGGTAAGACTGTTCTTTTTATTTCTTTATTTACAGCAATGTTGAGTACTCTTTTTGTTTAATTTTCTGACAGGTCATGTCTGGTTCTTGGAGAAAGAAGTCGTTGAAGACTTGGCTGTCTTCTATGCGTCGGTGCCCTTATGGCCGCCGTTATTCCGTCACGGACCAACATGATCGATGTCTCGCCTGCCTTGGCCCGAACCCCGACATGGATAACTGCAATGCCTGTTTCTCCATGGACCGCTGTGTTGTTGAGTTGCATGCATTTAAAGTAGGGTGAGCGCCGCCAACGTTCTGGGGACGGATGCACAATTGACAGGTCAAGGCAAGGATGCTCGGCCCTTCTTTCAGGTCCCCTCCCAGTTCTGTATGGACCGCGGAGGAGAGGGCCCCTGCCTCTATTAACCTTGTCATGGCAGGGGCTCCTTCCGTGATGCAGGAGGCCCAGTCCGTCCCTCTCGGGGGTGGGGCGGGAGGCACTGCCCTGGTGATCGCCTCTTTGGAGGCGAGGGCTCCCACGGTGTCGCGTTCCGGGACTTGCAGGTCCGGGCCGGCACTGTCCTCGATGCCGTCCGCTGGTGCCATTTCAGGGTCCGGTGCTGCTTGCGGCATCGGGGAGTCCAGTCAGTACTGGGCTGTCTCTTGGCGCTGCTTTCGGCGTTCGCGGTGTCGGCTTTGGGAATGGTGCCATGGGAGGTGCACTGGTCATTTCTGGAGTTGTTTCTGGTCTTAGCACTGTTAGCGGCGCTGAGACTGGGGACAGCACCATCTCTGACTCCAGCGCTGTTTGCGGTGCCGGAGAGTGAAGAGCACCATGGTCAGTGCCGTCTCTGGCTGGCGCTCGCAACTCCGGGAGGAGGCCAGCACTGTTGTCGGTGCCGCTTCTAGTTCTGGCATGATTTGCAGCACCAGGGAGGAGGCCGGCGCTGTCGTCAGTGCTGTCTCTGGCTCAGGCACCTTTCACGGCACCGGGGGGTGACAGCACCATAGCCAATGCCACCTCTGGCTTCGGCGACGTGGCTGGTGCTGCTTCCAACTCTGGTGCCATTTGCGGTGCCAGGGAGGAGTGTGCTGCACCGTTCATGGTGCCAGGGCTGAGGTGGGCACCTCTCGAGGCCCAGGAATGGGCGGGGGTCAGAGGGTAGTCTGGCATCGGACCTCGGTCTCCACCTCCTCCTCCTCGGATTCTGGATAGGATCCAGACTGGCTCCAGTCTCCTTGGAGTGTTCTGACCCCTCAGTGTCCTCCACTTCGGCCCCCACTCAGCCTCCCTCTGAGGGGTGGGCAATTCTTGCTGACTCTGGGGTCAGTGGCTCTGAGCAGCCAGCAGTGGCTCAGGTGACTGCTACTGCGCAGCCAATCATCTGGGACACCCTCTTCTTTGGTGTGCCTGGACAGTCCGAGTTTGGGGCAGCCCAGAGTACCCATAGAAGGGGAGGGTGCTGCACCCTGGGTGGTCTCCTCGGAGTCCACTTGGAGTTGCCAGTTGCCTAGGCTGGTGGTTTTGAGGTAGAGGGCTCTTTTGGAGTAAGAAGGGTCGAGGGGCCTGAGTTTTGTGCAGTGGCCTCTCCCTGGGACCCACCCGGGTTCGAGGAGGAGTCGTAGCATGGATCCTTGTCCTTCATCTTCTCTCTCTCCTTGAGAAGGTCCTCTTCTTTGGAGGCCAGGGACCATCCTTTTGGACTGTCACAGTCCCGGTTGCCTCATGGGGGAGATTTTTCCCTAGGGCACGGTCTTATCAGTTCCAATACGGTTGACTGTCTGTTGACTGCTGGGCTTTCCAGGTCTTCCTCCCAGTCGGGAGCATCCGCTAGGCCCTCTTTCCCTGGCAGAGGACGTTCCTCTTCTGTGAAGGATTTGGCCGCTATTCCTCTGCCTCTTTCCCCCTCTCTCCCAGGTATTTTTGGTCCTAAGGGACCCTGCTCATTTTCCAACATATGTTAGGGCCATGGACGAAAGGGTGTTCCACCCTCCCCCAGAGCAGCCGAACCCTGAATCTCTGGACTCATCGCTTCCTCATCCACCTCCTGAGAAGAGAGAACTCTCCGTCCACATTTCCCCCTCGTCTGATCTCTCCTCATATCAAGCGCTTCCTCGTGAGGATGATGGGTGATCTCCGGATTACCCTGCCTCGGAAGCAATCCCACGCATGTGGCGCGCCTTCTAGGCGAGTTCAATGCAGCCAACCTGGTGGTTCCCTGCCTGGCCTGTTTCCTTTGGGAAAGCGTCACTGCGACTGTGCGCCATCCCTTTCACAGTCCCAGCCCCAAGGGATCTGTGCCAGCAGTATTGCATTCCCCCAAAGTCTCCAAGAAGCATGCCTCACCCACTTGTGGTCTTGACGCAGTTGGATACTCCCTCTGGGTTTCGCACCTCTTTCCGTGACTGGCCCCCAGATTCAGACTCCGCGGATTTTGACTTCTGGGGGAGAAGGACATTCTACTCGGCACAGATATTGATGTTTATTGCTTCACATCAGGCCCACTATACATCCTGTGACAAGTTCTTGTGGTCCAGGCTAGGTCAGCTCCTAGTCTCTTTGCCTGATTCAGAGATAATCAGACAGGACATCTCCCTCTCTGCTCAGGGCCTGGAGCTAGCAAGGCATCAAGTGAGGGCATCCTCTGACACCAACAGGTAGCTTCCGGGATTGTAGGGACAGTGATCTGCACTATGCGGATGGCATGGCCGTCTTTCCCATTTGTCACCCTTGACCTGGCATAGGTAATTTCCTCTGCCTACCAGAGAACCCATCTTTTCTCCTGTAGGGTGAGACGGCAACTTTTGGGCGCTCCTTCCCCTCTGGGGGTCCCAGTGTCGGGCCTCTCAGGCCTGTAAAGGTTCTCCCCTGCAGTGTCTCCTCCACTGGGGGCTAAGGGGCTTAGTCCCTTAGGGTTGTATTGGGCCCCCTTTGGGGGGCTCGGTACTCACCCAGTAGTGATGAATGGTGAAGACTGACACAGATAAGATATGAAAATTACGTACCTACTGTAATTTTTGATCTTTCTGTGTATCTTCACCATTCATCACTAAATCCTGCCCTCCATCCCCCTGGGGCCTCAATCTCTGGGTTCCCACTCCCTCCTTCTGTCTCTGTACTCCCCTCCTTCCTTCCTTTGGCCAGGAGTGGGGGCCTGGAGACACACAGGGTGAACTTCAGCTTAGATGGTTGGGATGAGAGGGGACTTCTCCCTTATAGCCTTGCAGCCTTCCCGCACCTTCTCAGGGGTGGGGTGGTGGGGTTGGAGCCCTTCTTCTTCTTCCTCTTCCTCTTCTTCTTCTTTCAAATTCTTTTAATTTTGGGGAGGCTGTTCTTGGAAGTCCCCACCCCCCATTTTTCTTTGGATAGGGGAGAGGATATGTCTCGGCTCCTGGCCCCCTCAAGCTGCTCCCATCAGCCTTACAACCAATCCCTTTGGGATAGTCATCCTGTGCCAGGAGTTTCTCTCTTCCAGTGAACTGACCTTGCTTGCCTTGCCAGGTTTATTCCCTTAACATCTCTTCTTGGGCAGATGGTCTGAACTTTGTTCAGTCTCTTAACATTTTTTGAGGGTCCAGACCGCAGGGTCGGTTGACATTGTCCTCTTTCCCTCCCAATATTTTTCCCTCTCCTTCTCACTACCTTTTCCTCTTTCCCAGAGATTGGGGCCCCTCCCAATCCCTTAGTTTTCCTCTTCTTCCGTCAGTCTGTCCTCTCAGTCGCTTATTCCGTCTTTGTTTTGTATATCTTTTCCTCTTATCTATCCCTTGGACTCTCTTGTCCCACCCTCCCTCGTGCCTTCCTCTACAGCGATTCAGAACTGATGAGGTGGTGCCAACGACAGTTGACGACCAACCTGCTAGCGCCACGTAGTACGTCAGCCTCTAGGGTGGCGCCAGATACCCAGTAGTGATGAATGGTGAAGATACACAGAAAGATCAAGAATTATGGTAGGTATGTAATTTTCATTTTTCGGATATGGGGGTATTCCTTTAAAATACAGTCCAAGAATGAAAAAGTGTCCAGGATAAGCTGTAACTTTTTTTATAATCCTGTATTTTGATGCATTGTTTGATTGTCCATTCCCTGACGCGGAACCTTTATAAATGAGCTACTAGCTCAAAGGTTGTTAATCCTAGCATCAATAAATAAATACCCTACAAGACTTTGGGGTGACCTTGTTCAAAAGTAAAAGAAGCACCAAACATTTTACCACAACAGCCTGTGTTGTTAATGGTCCCCATTCCAAATATTTTCTCCTTCATGTGTTGAGTGTATAATAAGATGAGGCCCCCACCCAACGAACAATCAGTCCCAATCTTTAAACATACTGTTACTTGTGGAACAAATGAAATTGCACCGCACTATAACGACGCCCTGATCCTCCACATGACAAGCAAGGCAACGAGACGGCCTGTATAGAATCTCCCCTTAAGTATAGCCTTTTAACTTATTACAGTAGTTACAAACTGGATGCCCCAAGAAAGTTAAAATTAAGCATAAAGCAGCCACAGTACTGTTTTAAAATGGCTGTTCTGCAACATAAACCACTGAAACTTTTAATACTGTATATTAAAGCATATACTTAGATGGCTCAAAAAAAAAACCTCATGATCCTTTTGCAAGGAAAGAAATTTCAAGTCCAGAGCAAATCAGTTGTCTTCCTCCTCCAATTCGGACATCTCCCGGGTTCCAGCACAATTAAATTCCTTGGCGATGGCCTCTGCTTTCCTACCTGCCTCATCAGGCTCGGTATCCTGGAAGGTATGCTTACCATAGTGCAGCTGGAGCTTAGCTGGCATCAACAATGAGTGAGCCACTCCTAAACTATGGAGTTTGGCCCTAACCCCATCAAACACTTGCACCTGCTCCTGGTGGCATAAGATAGGTTGGGAAATAGATGGATCGTGGTACCCTGGAAATTCGGTTTGTCTTTTTCTCTGGCTGCTTGCAATATCCAATCCCAGACACCTGGGCTTAAAGTAATCAGGAGAACCATCCGGGGCATGTCACCTTGAGCTGCCACAGAATCGCGGAGATCCGATAGGCTCAGATAAAAGCTCTCTTCTCCTGAGCCCAATTTCAAAGCACCCAGAAGCCATCCTTGAAGGAAGTAAAGGAGACTGTCTACCTCACAGTTTTAAGGTAGGCTCACTATCCACACATTTGTAGCCCCCTGTGAGTTTTTGAGTGTCTCCAAGTGGTATCGAAGCTGTGAATTTCCCTGCACAGCTTTACTGATTGCAGCCAGTGCTTTTGTTGCAGAGGATTCTGCCAGTGAGGCTGTTTTGACTGCCTCCTCTATTTTACTGTCCTGCTCCACAAAATGGATTATTATGGATTCAACTTTGCTATCGATCGCTTCCATCGATTTCTGCAGCGCCGTCTGAGGGGGGAGTCACTCCCCTACCCCTACGTGGGCTGGACTGCTGCCTTTTGCTGTTCCAACTCAGCAGGCCTGGTTTTGAGCCGCCTGTAGGACCTTTATTGTTCACCCATCTTCTAAAAAGGTATCCGAAGATACAGTGCAACCTGTAGAGTACAGTGCAGTCAGTGGAAATTCATTTTTCCACTAGAAAAGTATATTTATATAGTCTGAATGTCAGTTGGGTGAAGAGCCGATCTGAGACACAACTGGTCTGTAGGTGTCATGCTACAGTGCCCCCTGCTGAAGTGCTCTTGAAGATAGGTCAGTCAGTCTGCAGCCATGATCCTAATAATCCAGATTGGGCTAGGCAGGTTTGGTACTCTCTACACTTGTCCCTCTCCATTAAGCATCCCATCCACCTCCCACTGAGGCACAGCCTGCTGACCATGTCTCGGGGAAGGATAACCTTCCCAGACCTCAGGTCTCTGCACCTCAAGGCATGGTTCTTGAGGAGCTGGAGTTCTCTGACTTTAACCTTTTTGAAAAGGTTTCACAAGTCCTCTGGGTTTCCAGGAGACCATCAACAAGGAAAACCTATGCTTCCAAGTGGAGAAGGTTCTCCCTGAGGTGTGTTCCTAAGCAGCTCAGTCCTTTGTATGCAGATCTGCCCATAATCTTGGACTGCCTAGTTCACCTTCAGTCCCTGGACCACAAGCCCTCAACCCTTAAGGTGCATCTGGCAGCAAGGTCAGCTTGTGTTTCAGCAGCTAAAGCACAAACAGTGTCTTCACAATTCATTTTCAGAAAGTTCTTTAAAGGGCTTCTGCACCTGCAGCCCCTGTTAAGGATGCAGACCTCCCATGGGATTTGAACCTGTGCATTGCTGAGCTCATGGAGCCTCCTTTCATGTCTATGGCTAATACTGATTTAAAGTATGTCACTTAGAAAACAGTCTTCCACTTCACCATGACTTCTGCCAGAAGGGTGTGTGAGCTGCAGGCTCTCTGCACAGACCCAAATTCCATCATCTTCCACAAGGACAAGGTAGTGCTAAGGACAAACAGAACATTTCTTCCTAAAGTGGTGTCCGAATTTCACCTAAACCAGTCCATTACCTCCAACTCTGGAGGGCAGAGGCTTCACAGTCTGGATGTCAGGAGGGTGCTCAGTTACTTCCTGGACTACACAAAGGAGGTTAGGTCCTCCCATTCACAGTTGCTTGTCCCCTATGATGAAGACTGCAAAGGTAAGCCAGCTTCCAAGCAAACAGTTTGTTCGCTGGATAGTCTCCTGCATCCAATTCTGTAACACCAAAGCTGTCAAGCTACAACCACAGGGCCTCAGAGCACATTCCACATGTGGCATTTTTGCCACTGTGACAGCTGCAAGGGATATCTCCTTGCTAGAAATTTGTAAAGCAGCTACCTGGAAAACAGTACACATCTTCACAAGGCACTATTGTCTGGACATACAATCCAGAAGGGATGCCAGATTTGACTCTGCTGTCTTGCGGAACCTTTTCCCTAAACATGTTCTGTATCAGCCTCCCAAGGTACTTCTTTGTAGTCTGCACTAGTTAAGCATAGTGAGGGATTCCTGGGGTTTGAAGAAAAAATTACTTACCATGGTAATGTTGTTTCTTCCAAGGAATCCCGCACTGTGCTTAACAATCCCAATCCCTGCCTTCCCTTCCAGAAGCTGAGAAAAGGTTCAACAAGAATCAGTTCTTGATGTTGTTTGAGCATTACTTGTTACAGTGCCTTTACAACTGTTACTTAGTGACTTGAGCCTTTTAAATTCTTCATCACAGCCGGCTCTGTGGCGCCGAGTGATATGGGTTCGCTCGGCATGCTAGCGACCGGGGTTCATGCCTGCACCGGGATGGCAGGAGCGGAGACCAGCAGGCAGGGTTAGGAGCGTCCGTCGGCAGCTCTCCTCCTGGGGGGGGGGGGAGCCTGCTTCACTTTACAAGCAGCTCCTGGTGGCCCGTAGTAGCAGTGCACTTTGTGGCATGGGTGACCATGACCTGCAGGTGCATCTCCACAGGCTGCCACCGGCATATGGCTGCAGTATGGGAGGTGGGTGGGTTGAGGAAGAAAATGGAAAATCACCCACTTGGCCAACCGGATGATGGTCACGGGTCCCCTTGTGCCCCATGCGCAGCAAGTGTCTGTATAACCTATCCCCTGCCATGTGCCGGTGTAGCAGGATCTCGATCTCCCCTCCATGGACTCCCGAGGGCCCCCCAGTGAAGGGTTACACAGAGCCGCCAGGGCACGGCACATGGGGAACAGTGAGGATGGCTGAGAGGGATGGTTTGTTGGGCGAAGGGGGTCCTAGGCAGGCCTGAAGGAGTGGCCGGTCGGGAGGGGGCATGGGTGAGCATAAAAAATGCAAATTCTTTATCACATTTTGAAAGTATTTTTTTTTTTTTGTTGTATTATTTCTCCTACTTATCTTCTAGGCAGGGATGATCCTATGTTTCCCCTTTGTCCGGTCGACCTCAGTGGAACTGCACCAGGTGCCATGCTCGAGCTCACCATCTCGCGCTCGCACCTTTTCTAGCCACATCATTCACCCCATTGTGGAAGACCCACGGGAAGTCAGGCTTCAGAGAGGCACCCTGCGAGCGTCCGTTGCAGCATCAGGGGCCGACCATCACAAGCACTGGAGGATTAGGTCTTTTCCTTGTACTGGATCCCCCTTCCCAGCGTGGGCATGCAGTGACATCAGTGAACACGACTGCACATTCGGCATCAGCCTGCACCGACCCCACAAGCTTTACAACAGCATGTACTGACCCCTAGCCACTGCCAGGAGCCAGCATAACCATGGTTGTCCCTCCCCACCCTCCCCGGAGGAGGAGAGCAGTCTCTGGGATGCTCAGTCCTCCTCCCCACCGGCCAACCCTCCAACTCCCAGGGTCACTTCCGACCCCAGGTCGTCGGCGTGGCACGAGGTGTGGCATCCAGCACATCAACCCTCTGTGCCACTGGGTCAGCCTCATTTTGACAGTATTTTTGATATATTTTTGGTAGCCATTTAGTTAATTTTCCAAGAAAGTCCAGCACGCACCACCACAATGAAAACGCTGCTCACTGATTCCAGGTGCAATATTTTATTTAAAATGCCAAAAAAGAAGACTGCACATCTTGACTAGTTTTGGACCAACCATCCTTTATCAAAAGACATGCTGTATCAATTCAAAACCTGCCTTAAATAGGCACAACCAGATGACATCATCATCAGTATCCACCATTACCACTGGTGTAAAGAGAAACAAACACCATATAAAATTGCTAATATAATAACCTACTACACTAATGTAGAACATACAAAACACATATACCAACTTTAAAAGAAAACATATGTATATGTATATCATATTCACAATCTTATAAATATCAGCACTCAATATGAATTCAAACAAGATACTATTTCTAAAGAGATCACATTTCTTTATTTTATCCAAAATAAAGTGCTGAAATTATAAAACACAATATTCATGCTATTTAAACATATATACTGTTAATGTCATGTATATATCTATTAGAGGCAAAAAACTCCGTTTAATGCATTAGTTAGGGTTGTTCCACAGCGACAAAAGTGAGGAAATTCGCTGTTAAGGTTGAAAACCCTAACTCCGAATTCACCCCCACCCAGCACCACACACACACACACATGCAAGTATGGGGGAGGACCAAGTCAACACAACCAATGACAGACATCCAGCAGCAGGTGACAGAAATAAACAATTGTTTAAATGTACCACGAGACATCCCCACCCACCTGACCAGGTACTGCATGCTCAGTGGAGATCAACAGCAAAACTGAGGTCATGTACACCAAACGTACACATCCCTGATTGCAGCTGCACACAATGTACCACACTTAGTAGTTGCATGGCCTTACCTACCGATGCCCCACACCACACCAGACCACACCACATGTGGTGGGCCACCTGAGCAATAGAGTTGAGCAAAACCAAGGAATTGTACAGGTATAATATCTCTGATTATAACAAGGGTTTGAGAAATGCAGCTTTCTAATTGACTGTAAACATTGTAACAGCCTTATGTTTAGTTTTTATTAACATACATGTAGAGCCTAACCATATGATGAACATGCTTTAATGTTGTTTAAAAAAAATAGTTTTATTATGATAGCAATAAGCCACTCCCAGGTATTATGTTAATGCTCAGTTTATCACTGTCTAGTGACATGTGGCACTCCGCTACGTCTCATTCAACATTAAACCCCTACATGGTGATTAACAGACCATTTAACATAACCGTTGGTCATGCCTTGTTGCTTAATTGTCTTTATGACTAGATACTCTCCCTCTGCTAGGCACTGCAGGAGTTTTGCAACACAGTGTCACACCCAGTTACACCATACTCTGTCTACTTACTGGAGAATGGCTGTGAATATGAACTCATGAAGATGAACAGTGTAACTTGATCATTACAGTCATCGAAACCTTAGTGTGATTATAACTGACAGAGTCAGTGATAGAGAATAACCCTTGCCGTCCTAGTACACTTATCCATTGTGAGTTAAATCAATACTAAAAGACATTCTGTTTATATCTACACTATACCTACTTGATTACTGTTGTACCACAACTGACATAGTTATCACTTTGATAGCATCAGTGACAGAAGTGTGGCAACCCAAACACTACATATACAGCCTGAGTATGAAACAACTGTTAAAAAAATTACGCTGTGTCCATAAGTAGCATAGATCACTCATTGCAACAATAGTAAATGTATCATTATTTGAATAAGTTAGTCATCACAGATGCAATGAGATTGTCTTTCTCAGGTACAACATAATCAGTAAGTGCCTACAGGAAAATCTATCCTATAGACATCTCCGATACAGGTACGTCATTGTTGGCTCAGTAGTCCTGTGATATTTATAAGTTGCTTGGCCTGATCCATGCAATTACACTGTTTCTTACAAAGAATACTTACTGCATCTTTAGTATTGAAACACACTGAAGGTCTGTTTATGTACATTAGCAGTACAGCTTCATCAGTAAGAATGCATCTGATACTGGCAGTACGAATTTCACAGCATTGAACAGGCAATGCTTTTCCATACGTTTACATCAGCCTCTCTATCTTCAGTAAATAGTTGCAGTAAATGTACTACTATGAAAATCACATACTAAATGTAACACTACTTTTATCTTGAGCATGCTAGTGTCTTGTAGTTAATTTATGTACTTCTCTTAATTAATGTATACTCACTAGTGTTAAAACGTTTCTACAACTGTGATCATGGACCTTTAGCACTTATATTGACTAACGTCACAGTACCAGTTGTGATGTGGTGTGGGGCATCGTTAGGTAGGGCCATGCAACTACTAACTGTGGTACGTTGTGTGCAGCTGCAATCAGGGATGTGTACGTTTGGTGTACATGGCCTCAGTTTTGCTGTTGATCTCCACTGAGCATGCAGTACCTGGTCAGGTGGGTGGGGATGTCTCGTGGTACATTTAGACAATTGTTTGTTATTTCTATCACCTGCTGCTGGATGTCTGTCATTGGTTGTATTAACTTGGTCCTCCCCCATACTTGCATCGTCTGTGTGTGGTGCTGGGGTGGATCGGAGTTAGGGTTTTCAACCCAACAGCGAATTTCCTCACTTTGTCGCTGTGGAACAACCCTAACTAATGCATTAAATGGATTTTTTGCCTCTAATTTCCCTTCTTTTGAGAATAATAACGAAATAGTGAATGTAATGCAGCGGTGGGGCCCCGCGCTCCCGCCACATGATGTCTTGTGGCATAGTAACAGGAACAGCAACGCAAACAGAAGTGCTAACAGTGGCGCACATGGTAATGCAAGCGTGATTGAGAACAGAAAGGGTAACACACACGGTGGCGTAGACGGGAATGGTCTGCCACATGATGTGTTGTCACATAGTAACATGGTGCCTGCAAACGAAAATGTCAATGGGCATGATGACGCAAAGTGAAACAGAAAGAGAAACAGTACTGTAGACACAAATGGCAAAAAATAACAGAAACACAAGCGCAAATGAAAATGCAAAGGATAACACATACGGTGGCGCAGGCGTCAACGGTAAGCGAAGCGGTACAGGAACCGCCAAGTGGAAAAACAACAGTAATGTAAGCACACAGGCTGGTTTTCCCAAAACCTGCATAGAAAAGACAGTGAGTACAAATAATGTATGCATAATAATGAGTATCAGAGCAGAAAATGAGAACTTGGAATACTAAATAGGTTGTATCTCAGGAACCGTCACGATGTAGAAAAAAATTTAAAAAGTCGTATGATTTACAACTGTCCTGGCTAATTTTGCACTTAGCCCCATTAGGGGCTAAGCACTTTCGATGAAAGTCCATTATCTCACACCGTTTCGAGATCACGGGCCCTGAAAGCGTGAACACCGTAATGTTATCTATGGGAAAAAGAAGTTCAGAGTGCCATAATTTTGCCTCCCTGTAATATTTTCACCAAACCTCTGAAAGGCACATCTGTGGGCTGTTGGTTGTCTTCCCTCAAATTTCAGGAAAAAGACTAAACCGTTATTTTGCAGCAGGGTGCCATAAGATTCCTGTAATGCGTCGGGTGCCGTAATGTTATCCTATGGGAAAAACCATCAACTTTGGAGTACTGTAACTTTGCCGTGTAATATTTTTCAATACAACACTGAAAGGCACATCTGTGAGATGTCATCTCGTTCCTCAAATTTCAGCCCAAAACTCCCAGCCGTTCTTTTGAGCAGTGCAAGAATTACTGTTATTTTGGGCATAGTGTAGCAAAGTAGTGTACTTGATTTAAACTTTACATAAAAATTTGAAACACTTTCAGTGAGTGCGACACTACTTTTACAATCTTTTCAGAAATCTGAAAACATATAGTATTTCTGGGTGTTTTACCCAAAATAAAGACATGCTAGCATCCTCAGGGCCCGACTAGGTGAATACAAAAGAATTAGGTTGCTGAGGGTCTCAATTTTAAAATGGCAAGCATTTTTCTGATCACTAACTGAAAACAAGATGGCGGTTTGCGACAGTAACAGGCCATTGCGACAGTAAAAGTGCATTTCGACACTGTCTAACTTTTGTTAACACTTTCCCATTGACTTATAATGGAAATTTGTTTTGAATAACTTTTGAACCATTTAATATTTTTCCTGAAATCTTTGAAAGGCACATCGGGGACCCCGGCCGCACGTTCCCTGAAAATTTCGGGCCGGTTGCACAAACGTATGACCTGTAGGCGCGACCGTAGAATTCCAGAAAAAGCATAAATGCGCGCAGATCACGCTTAACAACTCCGCAGCCATATATCCGACTGGTACGAAACTTGGCAGATCCCAAGGCCTATGGTTCTTGATCGTGTATTCCAAACTTCAGGCAATTGCGTCTTACGGTTGCAAAGTTATTAAGGTACAACGTTTTGGGGTTTAACATAGAAATAGCTCTTCAACCCTAACTATGGTAGCACTACCGTGCTACCATAATATATATATATATTCGATGTTAGGGTTGAAACCTCCTTTGCACCCCTCCAACTGGAATTGCGGTGCGCATTGGGGTCTTCGGCCCTAAGTGTCACCCCATCACATGTGGAAAGAAGCCGAGGAATAGGAGAATGGGGTGACAGTTAGTACCGATGACCCCAGTGCACACCCTGATTCCAGTTGGGGAATGAGCTGAAAGGTGCGAAGGGGTTTCAACCTAACATCGAATTCTCGCTTTGTCGCTATGGAACAACCCTAACTGATGCATTAAACGGAGTTTTTTGCCTCTAATTTGTCTTCTTTTTGAGAATGATAATGAGAAATAGTGACTGTAATGCAGCGGCGGGAGCATAGGGGTGATGTCTTGTTGCATTATAACATTGTGCCTGCAAACGCAAATGGTAATGCGCATGATGACGCAAAGTGAAACAGAAAGAGGAACAGTACTGTAGACAGAAATGTTAAAAGCAACAAAACTAAACCGCAAATGAAAACGCGAAGGGTAACGCACATGGTAGCGTAAACGTGAATGGTAAGTGAAATGTGTACGGAACCACAAGCAGAAATGGTACTGGTAAGAGTAATGTAACCGCACAGGCTGGTTTCCCCCAAAAGCTGTATAGAGAAAGACAGTGAGTAGAAAGAATGTATGCAAAATAATGACTCTCAGAACACAAAAATCAGTAGTTGTAATAGTAAATTGCTTATATCTCAGTAACCGTATGACATAGAAAAAAAATTTAAAAGTCATATGTATTATCACTTTCCTGGGGGCTAAAATGTTTCGACATAAACTCCGTATCTCGCACCATTGTCGAGATACAGGCCCTCAAAGGCACGGCGAAAGCCGTAATGTTATCCTATGGGAAAAAAATAGAAGTTCGGACTGCCATAACTTTTGAACAGTTTAATATTTTTTCACAAAATCTTCAAAAGGCACATTGGGGGCCACAGCTGCACGTTCCCTGAAGATTTCGGGCCGGTCACGCAAACCGTGCGACCTGTAGGCGCGACCGTAGAATTCCAGAAAAAGCGTAAACACGCGCGCACAGATCATGCTTAATAACTCCGCAGCTGTGTATCCGACCGGTACGAAACTTGGCAGATCCCAAGGCCTATGGTTCTTAATCGTGTATTCCAAATTTCAGGCAAATCCGTCAAACGGTTGCAAAGTTATTAAGGTGCAAAGTTTTGGGGTTTAACATAGAAATGGCTCCTCAACCCTAACTATGGTAGCACTACCGTGCTACCATTATATATTATATATATATATATATATATATACACACACACACACATACACAATGTCCAAAAACATTGTATGCATCCAACAACGAATATTATTAGTTATCCAGATATCTATCTTGCGTTCAAAAGATGCACCACAGGGCTAAGAACCTAACACCAGATTAATTCTACATACCATACACTATTCATATGAATAAAAACAGTCTCATGCAAAAAATAAATTCAAATGCACCTAGATGTAAATCCAGAAATAATATTAATAGATTTAGGATTATATCTCCATTTCTGCCTATATTTAATATAAGGTGCTAGACTAATCTTGTCATTGAACCCTGGAGGCTCCCAGTGTGGACATCCAGAAGCCTTCCCATTGCAAAATTAGATTTTGTAATGCCCTCCTCTTTCAGGTGAAACTTTCTTGATTGCTTCAAAAGTAAACTGATATTCACCACTAATCTGTTTTATAACGTGCTGCTGTAGCATATGTAAGATCTCCATTTTTAATTGCCATGCAGTGCTCTCCTACCTGCTTTTGAAATTCCTTTCTGTCTTGCTGACATAGAAAGCACTGCAGGTGCAGGTGGCAAAATAAACTACCCCTGCTATATCACAAGTCATAAGCTGATGAATAGAATAAACTTTAGTATTATTAAAACTGTAAATTCCTTCCCAGACAAAATGACCATACAATACATGCATCTTTGCAAGGAAGCAGCCTACAGATTTATTGGTAAGCCATGTGTGCATTTTTGGTTTCTCCAACTTGCTATGAACCATTTGGTCTCTGAGAGTATTCGCCTGTCTATATGATAGACGTGGAGGGCAAATAGAAATTTCTCTCAGATGTTTGTCTCCTCCTAATACATAACAATTACTCATACAGTCTCCTCTATTAAATGCACATGCACTGAATAGTCCAAAACAAAATTCAGGACATTAACATCTTGTTTCCTCTCAGGTCCTTCCTGAGCACCTCATGCCTAGGTATCTTACTAACTGACCTATTCATTTCATGTACTTTAGTCCTATTATACACTCTATCAATAAATCTGTCCTCTAAATCACTTGCAACCATCTCATATGTACTAGTTGTACTGCAATTACGTTTTATGTAGAAACTGTCCCTTAAGAATATTTTCTATAACATGTCTTGGATGACAGCTACAGGACAGTAACAGTGTATTTCGTTCACAGTCTTTTCTGTAAATATTTTTTCAACTGTACCTCCTGAATCTTTAGTAATTAAAATATCCAAAAAACAAATTTCAGTATCACTGACATTACAGCTAAAATATAAATGCGGGTTAGATGCATGCAAATATTCAACAAATAGTTCCAAATCAGCTTGAGAACCCTTCCATATAAAAATTATATTGTCGATAAAACAATGGTACAGTTTAGTCTTGTGAAAAAATGGATTATGATCATAATCTCTTACAGATTTCTCCCATCTACTTATGTATAAATCAGCTATACTTGGGGCAAACGTAGGTCCCATCTCCGTTCCTTTCCTCTGTAAATAAAAATGATCAAGGAAGGTAAAGGTATTATAGGTCAGAACAAATTCTGAAAGTTGCACCAAGAATTCTGTTGGGGGCTCCATATTCCCAGTTCTTTTGTTCAGAAAATGGTCGATACTCTCAGAACCCCTTGAATAGGTATATTCATATATAGAGACTATCGTCTAATGTTACCAACAAAGATCCCTCTCCCATCTCAATATCTTCCAGGACATTAAGTATGTCCCTGTATCTCTAATATATGACCCCAAAGTTTGAACAAAGGGTCGTATATAGAAATCGATGTACTGTGACAGGGGTACTGTAAGGGACCCTATTCCACTTACTGTGGGTCTACCCGGAGGGGGGTTCAGAAAAAAACGTATCCACTTTTAGTAAAGTATAGATCTTGGCTCTCTTGGGATAACTCGCTGTCAAAAAATTCTTAACATTCTCATCAATCCATTGATTATTATAAGCCCTTTCAATATATATATATATATATAGAGAGAGAGAGAGAGAGTATGTTTAAATTTAAGGGTGGGGTCTGCGGTCAGTAGACAATAAAATTCTGTATTATTCAATTGTCTTTCCATCTCTGTAACATAATCCACAGTATTCTGAATGACCACAGCTCCCCCTTTATCTGCTGGCTTGATAACAATGTCGGTGTCATTTTTCAAAGTATTCAGAGCCACTTTTTCATCTGTAGAGAGATTGTTGTAAGAGATATCTGTTAAATTGTTGAAAATCATCTCTATCTGTGCTTCACATAACTCCTGGAAAGTGTTAATGGCTGCTGAAGGGTCTGGATAGAATGTCGATTGCCCTGAATTTATGGGAAGATGGTACAGAATTAGTACAGTTCATATTGACAATAGGTGAAGTCTCAGGATCCACATCCACAGTCTCACTGGAAAGATGTTTTTCGTTTGGCAGAATAAGATTTTAAACTTAAATTACGACAGAGTTTGTTAAAGTCGATAAATGTATCAAATTTATTAATTCCGCATGTCGGAGCAAAGGATAAACCCTTGTTCAATTATTTCAATTAACTTGAAGTCAAGATTCTACTGGACCAGTTAATTACTTTCTGATCCCTCTCCGCTGATTTCGTCGTGGGAGTGGAGGTCGGGTCAAAGGATAGACGGTCTATATTGGTTCCTGATATTGTTGCTGCTGAAACTGTTTTTCCTGATAATGGGATGGGAGTGGGTATAGGGTTTCTGATATGGTGTTGCTTGCCAATTTCTTTCTTCTCTGCCACCTCTGCCCCCTTCTCCCCTGTCCTTCTCTGTTGAAAACCTTCACCCTTCCTCTCTGAGGAAGTATGTGAAAACCCTGAAATCGATTTTGCCTGTTGTCCTTCTTGGGATATTATTATTCTCAGATATATGGGTAGATGATTCAGTGTCCTCACTAGATATCACCGTTTCAGAATCACTAGTACTGAGATTAAATGACAGTATTCGTTCCTGTCTCAAAATGCTTTTTGTTTTATCAGATTTTTTCCAGCTGTATATACTACCCAGCTGGTAATCATCTAAGTCTCTCTCTTGAATTTAATTAATGTTTTGTTTTTCAATTCCAAATCTTACTTGGCCACAATGTCTTTAAGCATTTATTATAAGTTTCAAAGTCTGTGTCATTTTTGGCGAGGACCGCTTTCTCCTTGGTTTACTTAGTTTCAAGGACAAAAGGAGGCTACTGCCCATCGTGATTGTCCCCCACCACCATGGTGGAACAAGTTACACCCTGAAATTATTGAACTCCATCCAGCAATCCAACCCTTTTTTAAAGGCTGAAATAGAACTACTGTCCACTAATTTTTGAGGGAGAAGATTCCAGATTCTAGGTGTTCTCACCGTAAAATAATTTAACCTTTTATTTGTTTTAGATTTTGAAACATTGATTTGTTTGTTATGGGACCGAGGGGTAGTCCTTCTACTGGAAAAATTTAGACAAAAAAATTTAGACAGCAGTGATGCATGAGATCCTGGGAATTCTGAATTTTATGTAATAAGAGTAGATCACCTCTAGTACATCTTGTATGAAGCGAATGTAACCCAGTTTCCTGTAGTCTACCCTTGTAATCCAGTTTGGATAGATATGGAACCATTTTTGTAGCTCTCCTCTGGATTTTTTCTATTCTAGCCATATCTTGTTTCAAGTATGGACTCCAAGAAGGAGACCCATAGTCTAAATGGGGCCTTACATATGTTCTAAACAGAGGAATAATACATTCCTGAGTCCTTGATACAAAGGAATGTTGGATCCGAGTAAGCATTGCATTTGATTTTCTGGCTATCATGGTACAGTGATTGGTTGAAGACAGTTTGTTATTAATGATAATTCCAAGATCACGCTCTACTAGTGACACATGTGGGGAATATTATTTAAAAATAAGTTTGTTTGGGGTTACTCTTTCTGAAGTGTAAAATGTGACCTTATCTGGATTAAGTGTCATCTTGTTTGAGTCTGTCCATACTTCAATAATTTTTAAATTATTACTCATAGATTCTTTGTTTAGTGATGTATGAACAGACCCTCCTAGCTTGGTGTCATCAGTGAATTTCGAAGAAAATTGTCGGGCTAACCTGCAGATCACTAATAAAAATATTAAGCGGGTTTGGTCCCAGCACAGAACTCCCAGTGGAACCCTACTGGTCACACCTCTGAACCTGAGAAAGCAAGCCATTTATCCTGACTTGCTGTTGTCTGTTATTTAACCATCCTGATACCCAATTGATTATATACAGTGGCGTGAAAAAGTATTTGCCCCCTTCCTGATTTTCTCTATTATTGCATATTTGTCACACTGGATGTTTTCAGGTCTTTAGACAAAATATAATATTAGATCAAGGGAACCTGAGTGGACAAATAACACTTTTTTTTTTTTACTTATTTCATTTATTTAATGAAAAAAGTTAACCAACACCAACTGGCACTGTGTGAAAAAGTAATTGCCCCCTAGTTAAATCAGCCCAATTAAGGGATAATTAGAGTCAGCTGATTGAACACAGCCAGGCTTGATTACATCCAGCCCTGCTCAATATAAACCTCACTTATTTTGGCCCTTACCATCAGAGTCACATTGCCAGCACAAAGATTCAACAAGCACATTATGCCATGATCAAAGGAAGTTCCTGAAAAGATCAGAAAAACATTTTGTTGCCCTCTATCAGTCTGGAAAGGGTTACAAAGCTATTTCTAAAGGCTCTGGGACTCCATCGAACCACAGTGAGAGCCATAATCTCAAATGGAGAACACTTGGAACAGTAGTGACCCTTCCCAGGAGTGGGCGGCCTGCCAAAATTACTCCAAGGGTGCAGTGTAAAATCATCCAAGAAGTCTCAAAGGATCCTAAAACAACATCCAAGAACTGCAGGCTTCTCTTGCCTCAGCTAAGGTCAGTGTTCATGACTCCACAATCAGAAAGAGACTGGGCAAAAATGGGCTTCATGTGAGAGTAGCAATGGGAAACCACTGCTAACCAAGAAGAACATAAATGCTCGTCTCTCATTTGCCAAGCACCTGGATGATCCACAAGCCTTTTGGGAAAATGTTCTATGGACAGATGAGTCCAAAGTGGAACTTTTGGACAACATGGATCCCATAATGTCTACGTAAAAGCAAACACAGCATTCCACAGTAAGAACACCATACCAACAGTCAAACATGGTGGTGGTAGTGTGATGGTGTGGGGCAGCTTGCTGCCTAAGGACCTGGATGACTTGCCATAATTAAAGGAACCATGAATTCTGCTCTGTACCAGAAAATTCTTAGGAGAATGTCCAGTCATCCTTCCGCCAGCTGAAGCTGAAGCGTAGTTGGGTCATGCAGCAAGACAATGATCCAAAACACAAAAGCAAGTCCACATCAGAATGGCTAAAGAAGTAAAATTAAAGTTTTAGAGTGGCCTAGTCAAAGTCCAGACTTAAACCCAATAGAGATGCTGTGCAGGACCTGAAGCGAGCAGTTCATGCTCGAAAACCTACCAAATGTTACTGAATTAAAGCAGTTCTGCCAGGAAGAGTGGGTTAAAATTCCTCCACAGTGATGTGAAAGACTGATATTGAATTATAGGAAGTGTTTGGTTGCTGTCATTGCAGCTAAATGTAGGCGTAACCAGTTATTAAGTGTAAGGGGCAATTACTTTTCACACAGTGCCAATTGGTGTTGGTTAACTTTTTCATTAAATAAGTGAAATAAAAAAAACAAGTGTTATTTGTTCACTCAGGTTCCCTTTATCTAATATTACATTCTGTCAAAAGACCTGAAAACATCCAGTGTGACAAATATGCAATAATAGAAAAATCAGGAAGGGGCAAATACTTTTCACGCCACTGTACTGTGAAAATCCAGTTTTACCATTTTGTCAAGCAAGATGTCATGTTCCTTGATATCATGTAAACCAGTTTCCTCACCTCTTGTCAATATTTAATAATCAGTCTCATCAGTTTATTTGAAGCCTCCAAAGAATAGCTCTCCATTCATGGACAAAAGTCTCTGCATCAAGTCAAATGAAGGATTTTCACCAGTCTTAAACCACAGGGATCGTTTAGCAGGAAGATGAGCTTCTAAATTAGTAACATTCTAATAAATCTTACGGTCTTGAGAATCATTTTTCCAGTGTCCTAAATCTACAACTAGAAATTAGCTGGTAGGCTCACATCAGCCTGGCTTGTAGCATCAGTCAAAAATGGATTGGCCTCACCTGCCTCCTTTAGCAAGCCATTAAAAACAGAGAGGATCATCCTCTTCAGGAAGGTGTATATTAGTAACATTGACTTGAGACATTTCCTTTGTAGAAGTTAATATCATTTTAATATTACTTAATATTACAACCCTTTGATCAGACTTTGAGGGTCATATAGTAGAATACAGGGGATACTTAGTAATAAGAGAATATTGAGGTGGGAGAGGGATCTTTGCTGGTAGCGTTAGGCGTAGTCTCTGTATATGAATATACCTATTCAAAGGAGCTCTGGAAAGTATCGAACATTTTCGAATTAAAGAACTGGAAATATGGAGCCCCTACAGAATTCTAGGTGCAACTTTCATTATTTGTTCTGACCTGTAAAACCTTTACCTTCCTTGATCATTTTATCTACAGGGAAAGGAATGGCGATGGGGCTACATTTGCCCAAGTATAACTAATTTGTACATGGGTAGATGGGAGAATAAGTATGTAAGAGATTATGATCATAATCCGTTTTCACAAGATTGAATTATTACCGTCATTTTATTGTGATATAATTCTTATATGGAAGGGTTCTGAGCTGATTTGGAACTATTTGTTGAATATTTGCATGCATCTAAACCGCATTTACATTTTAGCTGTACTGTCAGTGATACTGAAATTTGTTTTTGGATTTGTTAATTACTAAAGATTCTGAAGGTAGGTTGAAACAAATATTTATGGAAAAGACTGTAAGAAATGTACACTGTTACTGTTCTGTAGTCGTCATCCAAAACATGTTATAGAAAATATTCCTAAGGGAGAGTTCATACGGCTAAAATGTAATTGCAGTACTGCTAGTAAATATGAGACAGCTGCAAGGAATTTGGAGGACAGATTTATTGATGGGGGTATAATAGGAATAAAGTACATGAAACAAATAGGTCAGTTAGTGAGGTACCTAGGCATGAGGTGCTCAGGTAAGGACCTGAGAGGAAACAAGATGTTAATGTCCTGAATTTTGTTTTGGACTATTCAGTGCGTGCACATTTAGTAGGGGAGATTGTACGAAGTAATTGGTATGTATTAGGAGGAGACAAACATCTGAGAGAAATTTCTGTTTGCCCTCCATCTCTATCATATAGACAGTCGAATACTCTCAGGGACCAGTTGGTTCATAGCAAGTTGGAGAAACCAAAAATGTACACATGGCTTACCAATAAATATGTAGGCTGCTTCCCTTGCAAAAGATGCATGTATTGTATGGTCATTTTGTCTGGGAAGGAATTTTGCAGTTTTAATAATACTAAAGTTTATACTGTTCATCAGCTTATGACTTGTGATACAGCAGAGGTAGTTTATTTACACCTGCACGTCTTTTCCTATATTGTAGAGACAGAAAGGAATTTCAAAGACGTAGAAGAGCACTGCAGCACAATTTAAAATAGAGACCTTACATACTGTATGCTACAGCAGCACATGTTATAAAACAGATTAGTGGTGAACATCAGTTTACTTTTCAAACAACGAGAAAGTTTCACCTGAAAGAGGGAGGATTACAACAGTTTAATTTTGCGAGGAGAGCTTCTGGATATATATGCTGGGTGCATGCAAGCCTCGAGGTTGAATGACAAAATTAGTCTAGCACCTTATGTTAAATATAGGTAGAAATGGAGATATAATCTTAAATCTAAATATTATTTCTGGATTTACATCTAGAGTATTTGAATGTATTTATTTTGTATGAGACTGTTTTATTCATATGAATAGTGTGCATAGAATTAATTTGGTGTTAGGGTATTCTTAGCCCTGTGGTGCATCCTTTGAACGAAAGATAGATATTTGGATAACTAATAATAATAATATTCATTGTTGGATGCATGCAAGGTTTTTGGACATTGTGTATATATATATATATATGACATTAACAGTATATATTTTTTAAATAGCATGAATATTGTGTTTTATAATTTCAGCACTTTATTTTGGATAAAAGAAAGCAATGTGATCTCTTCAGAAATAGTGTCTTGTTTGAGTTCATATTGAGTGCTGATATTTATAATATTGTGAATATGATATACAAATACATATATTTTCTTTTAAAGTTGGTATATGTGTTTTTGTATGTTCTACATTAGTGTAGTAGGTTTTTATATTAGCGATTGTATATGGTGTTTGTTTCACTTTACACCAGTGGTAATGGTGGATACTGATGATGATGTCATCTGGTTGTGCCTATTTAAGGCAGGTTTTGAACTGATACAGCATGTCTTTCGATAGAGGATGGTGGTCTGAAACTAGTCAAGACGTGCTGTCTTCTTTTTTGGGACTTTAAAATATTGCACCTGGAATCAGTGAGCAGTGTTTTTATTGTGTTGGTAAGTGCTGGACTTTCTTGGAAAATTGTCATTTGTTTGCCTGAGCACCCGAGCCTGTTGCAGCATTCTGCTTTGATGTTCTAACCATTTAGTTAGTTTAATGCTCACTGCTCACCATAGCTGTACAAATAAATCTCCCATAAGAATGTTGGGGTGGGCAAGAACACACAGCAGAGCTTGAATTTCATTCTAAGATTCTCTAATTAGCATAAAATTCTAAGCTCCAGGGTAGCTCAGACCTGCAAGCTGAATGCACTTGTTAAGCGTAGTGAGGGATCTCTTGGAAGTAACAACATTCTATGATAAGTAATTTTTTTCTACTTCTTTTGAGCGTTGAAGCAGCCTGTTCTTTTCCATATCGCCACAGGTGATTACTAGTATAATTCAAGGAGTGTTCTATATGTGTGGCTGTCGATTTGGGGAGGAGGGTGAGGTGGGGTGAGCCAATAAGCCTTTTGGACAATCAAAGGGGAAAGTAAACCAAGTAAATGCATGAATAGCGTTGAAACGAACAAAAACAATATCAATCCCTTCATCTGTTCAATACGCCCAAAAGTCTGACATCTGGATGCTCCAGACAAAGGCCTAGTATTTTATTCTCCTTCGCTACTACTGCAGTCACCATAGCTCAGTCTTCATCTCAGCCTCTGTAATATATGTATTAAATCCATTGACTTTTTCAGGAATTTATTTAACTCTAAAAATTGATTAGCATTTTGCTCATAAAAGTTCTAAAACATTGTGAAAATGCATAGCACTTGCCACACTTCTAGGAAACCTATATAAATACTTTCTGTACAGTTAGTATTGTCTCAAGAAAAAAACTGCTAATCTCTTATTTAAAACCCTGTTTTTTTGTTGAGATCTCTGTTTCCAGTAGCTGTGCCATGGTCATTTCCTTTTCCATAGAGGTGGGAGGGAATTGAGTAATCTTTGTGGGATCCATGACTCGTGGCAAGGTCTGCCATTTAATGCTTCTCCAAGTCTGCCTGGGCACCTCGAATCTTGCCCATTTTATGTATTTATTTATTTAATTGCTGGGTAAGTACACTGGGCCAATATTTCCAGGCACGATCCTGCTACACTGCGGTACACATTCAGACACTAGAAATAATGCACTATCTGAACTCCACAATCGCAAATTAAAAATGTTAAACACAGTTGCATACAATTTTAGTAAATAGATGCTGTGTTACTTGAACTTTGAATTTATTATAAGAACCAGCTTGTCTTATTTGTGTAGGAATATTGTTCCATATTTTAGCCACCAGATAGTTAAATCCTGTCTGTATTTTGTATTTATTTGTATTTTTTTATTTGAGTCTCAGATTACAACACCTTTGAGCAATACAACTCATTTACAAAGGTTCCACGTCAGTAGTTCAAAATCAAAACAAGGTAAATAGATAAGTAAATAGCGGATAAGAAGAATATACTTAAAAAAATGAGTTCATCAAAAGCAATCACAATAGCACTGAATGTTGCTCAATATAATAGTAGAGTGGGCTAGAAGACAGGGCAGCCTGGGAGGCCTTGTCAAAATCTAGGAGTGAACGTAATGGGGTGTAAGGTGGGGGATGGGAGAAACAAGAGGGAGAAGGAGATGAGTTACACAGGAGGTGGAGAGGGAAGGAACGGAGTTGCAAAAGAGGTAATGGGGATAGAGAGATGAGAGAATGGGGAGGTGGAAGGAGGGAAATGGGGTGGGTGCAGAGAGAAGGGGGGAGTGCTGGTGAAGTGAGGGGGAGGAAGACAAATTAATAGTATAAGGAGAAAAGGTGGTGTTTAATCAAGAGGGGGGGCAGCCTAGCAGGCCTTGTCGAAAACCAGAGAGAGAGAGAGAGAGAAATATGGGTGGGAGAGATGTAAGAGAGAGAAACATGGGGAGAAGGAGGAGAAGAAATTGCAAAAGAGGTTGCATGAGATAAGAGAATGGGTGGAGGGAAGGTGAGGAGGAGCAAGGGAAGAACTTGAAGATGCGTGAACAGAGAAGAAGCAGGGGTGAGGGGTGGAGGGGGAAAAGGCTTGAGGGTAGGATTGAAATGAAGTGCCAAGAGTTAAAAGTGCCGAAAGGTACAAGTACAATTATAAAATAAGCAAAAGGCTGGTAAAGGTGGCAGTCACGTATACTGTTTGCT
Organism: Neoceratodus forsteri; assembly: GCA_016271365.2. NCBI lineage: Eukaryota > Metazoa > Chordata > Ceratodontiformes > Ceratodontidae > Neoceratodus > Neoceratodus forsteri. The sequence continues at coordinate 1,009,377,097 of CM028130.1, read as the reverse complement.
AATAGATGTTGTCGGAGTTTGTGTTTTAAAGGGCCGAGTTTTGACTCAGCAGAGATGTCCCTACCCAGGGAGTTGAGCCAGAGGGGGGCTGTGTAAGCAAAAGACCTCTGACCTAAGGTTGTGCGGCATCTGGGAACAGTAAAGACCTGAGTTGCCAAGCTGCAAGTATGTTGGGTACTGTAACAAGGGGCTAAGGAGCTGCTGGACCCCAGGGGGTAACAAACCAAGGTGTGCCTTCTTGGCAAGTAAGCAGGTTTGATATTGGATCCAGCTAGAATAATTGAAGCCACCCAGTCTGAGCGTATAGGTCACACGTGTGTGTGTGTGTGTGTGTGTGTGTGTGTGTGTGTGTGGCGGGCAGCCCCAGTTAAGGAGTGTGCATGCTTTGTTAAGAAACAGTGATCCTGTGAAGGGATGTAGCAGAGGCAGAGCCATAAATAACCAGTCCATAATCGATGATGGTAATGACCGAGCTGAAAATTGCTATTCTTAGTGCCTCGGGAGTGAGGCTATGCTTGTTCCTGTGGAGTAGGCCAATCCTTATGTTGACAGCTCAAGCAATGTTATCAATATGTTGCGAGTAGGTGAGTGAGCTATCAACAGTGACCCCTAGATATTTGAAGGAGTGGATCTGTTCAAGTGGGGTGCCAGTGCAGTTAGTGATGAACAAGGGTTTGGACTTGTGTTTCTTATGGGCATTGTTGAAAAGCATCACTATGGTCTTTTCATAGTTTAGCACCAGTTTTTGAGTGCTGAACCACTTTTCCACTTCTGAGAAACTGTGTTGAAGGTTATCCTGGAGGCTCTTAGGGAGAGGGTTACTAGAGTAGATCACGGCATCATCCGTATAAAGCAGAATCTGTTCATGACAGGATCGTGGGAGGTTATTCAAGTAGATACTGAAGAGAAGGGGCCCCGGTATAGATTCCTGAGGCACGCCAGAGCAGACTGGCTTCCTTTCGGAGAAGACATTGGTTATCTTGACCTGCTGTGAACGGTCTTCTAAGTAACTTTTGAACCGGCTGACAGCATCATTCGACACCCTTGCGAGCAATAATTGCCCAAGTAGCAGTGAGTAGTTCACAGTACTGAAGGTCTTCATCAGGTCGATAAAGGTAGCCTCAACCAGATGGCCTTGGTCAAGTGCATTATATATGAAACCAGTGAATTCTAACAGTGCAGTGGTAGTACTATGACCTTTACGAAAGCCATGCTGCTGGGGACACTGGATATTGTCCAGGTATTCCACAAGCTGATCTGCAATTATAAGCTCTAGTGCTTTAAATAGAGGAAGCAGAATGGAGATTGGCCTGCAGTTTGTGTGCTGTACCCTATCTCCACCTTTGTGCACCGGGGTTACTAGGGCCTGTTTCCATTTTTGGGGGAATTGCCCAAGCCTTAGAGAAAGGTTCAGAATTTTGGTAAGAGGTTTAAGAGTTTCCTCGAGCGTGAGGGCAAGAAATTTGAGATCTAGATTGTCCCCACTGAATCTTGCTTTACCGAGTACTTTGTGAGTGTACTTTCTAGCCTCATGCTTAGTAACTTCTTTGAAGTAAAAAAAAGGGGAGAAGCCTGCTGCTGAGCATCACAGACTGGGGTGTGTGTGGTAGGGGCAGAGACCGTGAAAAATCGGGGGGGTGAGGACATTGCTGAGGTCTGTAAAGGCATCTTTAAAAATATTGGCTATGGCCATTGGGTCAAGAGTCTGGCTTCCATCAATGTTAAGCATCGTGGGTGCTCTCTTGAGGTCTTTGCCAGTGACTTCCTTTATGTTGCGTCAGAAATGTTTACTGTCACCCCATGAGTTGGAAAGTGCTTCCCTAAAGTATTGATTTTTTACAAAACAGATGGCTCTGGTACAAACATTTCTGGATTTTTTTTATAAGCCTGAATACCTACATGCTTGCCTGTGGCTTTGGCCCTGTGTCAGAGGTGGTCACTAGTCTTCATATTGCCGTGGTTTTAACAGTGGGTATAACCAGATAATTTGTACCTTATAATCTCGGGTTCTTTTCTTTTTGTTGCCAGGTTTTCAGGTACTCTAGCTGCTGCAACTTTCACTTGTGGTAGTGGGTCCCATGGGGAAGCAGTTGTTTTAAACAGTGCCAGCACACCAAGGCCCTCCCCAACTGGCACTGGATAAAGTAAAAACTAAATTAACCTTAAAAAAAAAAACCTGAAGTACCTTGCCTATTACTACAGTGCAAATTGAGAGGGGGAGAGTCTCTCAGTCCATCTGGGAATCCCTCTGTCTCTGAGCTGGTGGGTTGCCTGGCCTGAGGTGAGCCTGTGATCCAAAGAATTGGAGGGTCAAGGTCTGGGAGAGAGTGCTCAAATGGGTGCGAAAGGAGATTTTTTTTTTTTTTTTTTAAATACATAGGGCTGGGGACTGAGAGGGACTGCTAAGATTTATTTATTTTTATTTATTTAGTTTTTGTTGACCGGGTAGGTGCACTAGACAAATCCTGCCTATTTTCAGGCACGACCCGGGGGAGGGGGATACAGATGAATGCCAACTGACCTTGAACCAGATGAAGCTGTTGGGGGTATTTTTGGTGAATGAGGGAAATTTGGCCAGGACACCGGGGAAATTCCCTACTCTTTTCGATAAGTGCCATGGGATCTTTAACATCCACCTGAACTACCACCAATCCAGGCAGATGGGACCTCGGTTTAACGTCTCATCCGAAGGCGGAACCTCAGAAGTGCAGCACCCCTCTCATGCTGCACTACAGTGTTAGTATTGGGATATTAACCCAAGTGCCAGATGTGGGAACTGAACCCACAGCTCTCTGATCTCCCGGCCTCAGAGGCGAGTATGCTACCTACTGAGCCACTGACACTGACAATGGGTGTGCAGAGGGCACAAAAGAAAAAAGAAGGATCCGGGTCTAGGATAGACTGCTGTGATTGAAGCAGGGAGGGTCGAGGTCTGAGAGGGACTTCTGACCTGAGTGTGGGGAGGGTAACCAGTTTCAAGGAATTTGGAATAAGGTTTGGTAGGGACTGCTGAGCAGGGTGCGCGGAGGTAACCTATTTAAAAAAAAAAAAAAAAAAAAAAGAGTCAGTTGTGTGGCGCTGCACAATGTGGGATCGCTGTGGCATGCTGACAACCCGTGTTTGCAACCCAAGCCCAGGAGTCAGGAACAGAGGCCAGCAGGGAGGGTTCAGAGCATCTTGTGGATGCTCTCCTCCTGGGGTGGATGGGTTGAGGCTGCATCACTCTGCAGTGGCTCCTGCTAATGGCACATGGTGGTGCTGTTGAGGACATGGGTGACCATGCACCATCAGGCACCCCCCCTCCAGATCAACTGCAGCGTGTGCATCATTGTGGGTGGATGGGGAGAAATAGGAGGGAAACTGCTATACAGATGGACCAGATGACGGTATTGTAGTCCCTTCAGCACCATCGAAGAAGCCCCTCAGTCTCCACCCAGCTCAGTGTTAACTCCTCCTCTAGACTGGGGGGAGGCCTCTGCAAGGACAAGCCAGCCAGTTGGAACAAGGAGGAGGATTCCAGGTGTCTTTTCCCTCCACAGTGGTCAGAGGAGGCCCCTGGCAGGGACAAGCCGGCTCCAAGGATGAGATGGCTGAGGTCTGGTTCAGACTTCGGGACTAGAAATGCGAGGGTGAGTCTGGTGGGTAGAGGGGGTGGTGTCTGAGGCCTGGAGGAGTGGGGTGCCAGTGGGCATCAGGAAGAGTATAAAAATAGGCAAAAAAGTGTCTGGGTCTAGGAGGGACTGCTGAGATAGGTGTGTGGAAGGTAATCTGTTAAGAAAACAGGTTGGGGTTTTGGTGTTACTGCTGAAATGGGAATGGGAGGGTAACCTATTTAAAAAAAATTGTCAGGGTCTAACAGGGTCTGCATAGATGGGTGAGGGGATAGCAGCATATTTAAAAAGAAATGGAGGGTCTGAGACAGACTGCTGAGATGCAAGTGGGAAGGGTCTGATCTGGATGGAACTGCTGAGCTGGGTGTGGGGAGCATAGCCTATATAAAAAAATGGAGGGTCAAGTTTTGGAAGGGACTGCTGAGATGGGTGTGGGAAGGGTAACATTTATGGAAGGAATTGCTGAGATGGGCATAGGAAGGATAACCTGTAAAAAAAAAAAAAAAAAAAAAGGGAATTTGAGAGCTCAGTGGATTGGTAGCAAGTTAAAGCCTTTTACCAGCAGGTCACCGGTTCAAATCCAGCCCAGGTCGATAGTGGCCGAAAGCCATTTTCACCTGTGGACAGTTTATTGGCCCATGCAAAATGAGTTGGATTGGGGGGGGGGGGTCTCATTCCTGTTCCCAGTTGGCAGGTGTCCACATCACAAAACCACCAACACAATTTGCAGTAGTTGCACCCTTGATGAGCTCTGACATGTGAGGCTAAGGATTGAATGAGCATGGAATTTGAACTTCCTATTACTGTCATGGTGGTACTGGTCACTCCATGACAGGATTGAAGCACATGGGTTAGGCATTGTGGAGAAGCTTGCACTGTGATTGCCCGTGCTGTAGCTGTCTGCGGATGAAAAGACCGCTTCACTTTCCAGTGCTGTACATCCGGCACCTTTCACAAGCACTAATTCACACACAAGAAAAAGGGTCTGAGCGAGACTGCTGACATGGGTGCAAAGAGGGTAATTTACTTAAAGAAACAGAGATTGGGGTTTTAGGAAGAATGCTGAGATGAGAGTGGCCACATGATTTATTTAGGAAAAAATGCCTCTGAGAGGGACTGCTGAGGCAGAGACATTATTTAAAAAATTGAAGTTGGAAAATGGGAGGGACTGCTGAGATGGGAGTGGGGAGGAGACTGTATTCACAAAATCAGGAGGTTGGGGTCTGGTAGAGAGTGCAAATATGGGAGCCAAGAGAGTATTTTTTTTTTTTTTTTAAATAGAGGTTGGAGTCTAGGATGACTGCTTAGCTAGGTGTGGGGAGGGTGCCCAGTTTTAAAAATATGGGGATTGAGGTTTGGGAGGGACAGCTGAGATAGGTGTGAGGAGGATAACCTATATGTAACAAAAAAAAAAAAAAAAAAGGTCTGGTGGCGGGAACTGCTGAGATGATGGCAGAGAGGGTACTCTTTTTAAAAACATCCTACCATCACAAGATGCCTTAGAGACCCCTACTCCGTGGTTCTCCAAGGAACTGTTAGGGATGCTAAAACACAGGGACAAATGCTGGCAGAATCTCACAGTCTTCTTCGGGGGTATCTCAGCCATCAGATTACACCATAGGAACTTCACTGTCAGTGAATGGGGAATCCACACAGAAGAGTTTCAGTAGTACAACTGGACCCGCCCACACCATCGACATCTACCGTCGCCAACCCTATAAAGGTGCAGGCAGGCCCACGCCCTCCTCAATTCTTTCCTGTCGTCGATTTGCATGCACAGTCTCTGCAGAAGAGCCATTGCAGTGTTCGTGCCATTTTGCGACTTACGGCCTTTTTCTTACAACTTGCATGGAATCTCTTTAAAGAGATTTGTCGCCTTTTTTCTTTTATGTCTAGGGTGAATCCATCTTCTTCTCTTTTTCTGTCATTGCTGCTGCATGAAGAAGATTGCCTCCAATGACGAGCACTTAGTGTGTTTGCTGTCTTGGGTCTGATCACCACGCCTTGTACTGTGAGCTGTGCCAGAAGTTCAACAAAACCACCCTCAGGTGACACAGGAAGACTCTCAAAACCTTTATGGATCAGCAGATAGCTAGCTCCGAGTTGGTGTCCTCTGGGGCGCCAGCCCACCAGTCTCCCTCCGGGTCTAAGAGCTACAAGGCCTCGCAGGCTAAAGACAAATCTTTAGGGAAAAGTCACAAAGAAGACCAGGATCATGACTGCTTCCCCCGGCAGCCATCCAATTTCCTGTCGGCCTCTTCTTTGGGGGCACTCGTCCGTCTGGTTTGCTACGTCCACATCAAAGAGACTTGCTGTCCAAGTCCTGGTTCACTCCAGACCCATACCAACAGCCTCTCTGCCCATTTCTCAGGACGTGAAGCTATCAACCTCCGGATCGTCAGCTCCTCCTCCTCCTCCTCCTCCATTGACAACATGCTCATCATTAATAATGACCCCTTCAGGTCCTGCTTCCTTGCCGAAGGACTCTGGCTCATTGGGTCAGTAAGCTGGGTTGTCAGAGGAGCCACCGGCGACACCTCTTCCATTGATGTTGAACTTGTCGAAGTTCTTGTCTGTTTCACTGACGTTATCATGCAACAGTTTGCTACCTTTGACTGGCCATCGTCGATGGTGCCGTGAACAGTGCCTTCCATGTCGACCCCAATTCATAAGCCCGAGTTGCCTTCTCAAGTTCTGCCTTTGACAGGCCTCAAACAAGTGGTCAAGTGTCGAAGAGGAGTACCATCCTGACCTCATGCTGCTATATGAGGTAGAGGTAGAGGAGGAGGAGGAGGAGGACCAGTACTACACCTCATATAAGTCTATTGCCTCTTCAGACAGTGAAGAATCAGTTAAGCATGCCCCCAGGTCTCCACCCGAGGATGCTTCTTTCTTTGGCATCCTGAAACAACTGTCTGCCACTATGGAGTTCCAGACAGAGGAGGAGGATGCCACCAGGAGAGAGTTGGCTGATTATCTGGAAATTCCAGAGTCTCCATCCAGGATTATCCATCCTATGCTTCCTGACCTTAAAAATGCTACCATGGCCACTTGGCACAGGCCAGACATGGTCCCAGCTGTGCCACACAGGGTGGACAAACTCTACAGTGCTCCTCTGGACACTCTATTCCTAGCTGCCCAGGCTAAAACTGACTCAGTGGTCATCAAGGCTGCACACGATGGGTCTAAGGTGCCCAAACACCTTAGTTCCTTACCCCCAGACAAGGAATCCAGAAGAATCGATTTGTGGGGTAAGCTAGCATCTGTATTCCCAGGCTTTCCTGGCTTAGAGTGTCTGGCTTTGCAGCTGATGTGCAGAACAGAGTGCTGAATGCACCTTTTAATGGCACTAAGCTCTTTGGCCCCGACATCCAGGACATCATAAATGGCCTGCAGGCCTTGGGCATGGCCCTTAAGTCTGTGCACTCTCTCTACCACACCCCACAGCATGGCAGAGGGTGCTCTACTTTTCGTAGACAGGCCTATAGACCAGGCTCAGGCTCCCGTCCCCTGGGCAAACACAGAGCCCAGTCTTCCCTGCCTGCCCCTCACAGATTGGTGCAGCAGCCAAGCATTCCAGATCCAAGGCCCTGCTTCCTCAGCAGGACCTGCCTCAGCTTGACTCCTTGCCAGGCCCCTATCCTTCGGTCCCAGCCCAGGAGGTGGTGATCAGAGGTCGGTTCTCCCTCCATTACGATCAATGGAGAACCATCACATTGGATGTTTGGATTCTGCAAATCATAGAGTGCGATCATACTCTGGAGTTCATTCAACAACCTCCAGACCCCCAAAAAACTACCCCTGGATCATCTTCCGGTTCTCCAGGAGGAGGTACAGACTCTGTTGCACAAGCAGGCCATAGAACCTGTACCAAAGAGGCAGAGAAATCAGGGGTTCTATTCCAGATTCTTCCTGGTCCTCAAGAAGTCAGGGGATCTGAGGTTCCCATTCTCGACCTGAAGGACCTCAGTCTCTTCATACAGTACAAAAAGCTTCGGATGGTAACTCAACCAGGGCTTCTGCCACTCCTCAAAACCAGAGACTGGCTATGCTCCCTGGATATGTGGGACACCTACCTGTGTATTGAGTTTTTTCCTCCACACAAGAGGTTCCTCCACTTTGCTTTCCATGGGGAACATTTCCAGTTCAAGGTTTTGCACTTTGGCTTATCCGCTGTGCCTCACGTAATTACCAAATGCTTGGCAGTGGTTGCAGCAGCCCTCAGAAGGCAGGGTCTTTACATTTTCCTGTACCTGGATGACTGGCTTCTCAAAGCCCCATCCAGAGAGCAACTGCTGAAGTCCCTGGAGCGTACTGTCCAGTTATTTCAGGCCCTGGGCATAACAGTCAACCTGCCCAAGTCTGTCCTCACACCATCCCAAAGATTACAATATATTTGAGCGGTTCTGGACTTCTAATAGGAGAAAGCATTCTTACCCCAGAACAGAGCAGAATCCCCTCATGGCTCAGGCTCAGGAAGTCTCTGAGAACTGGTATGTCCTGCTTTTGGGTCGAATGGAGGCTGCCATTCCCACCATATCACTGGCCAGGCTCCACATGCATACACTCCAGTGGATCCTAAGAGTGCAGTGGGACCCGCGTACAGATTAGCTGGACCATTTATTCTTGGTTTCCTCCCCTGTCTGCAAAGTACTGAAGTGGTGGATGGACCCCTCGAATTTCCTTCGAGGGGTCCCTTTCCAGATCACCTCCCCACAGCAGATCCTAACCATGGATGCTTCGAGGCTGGGGAGCTCATCTGGGTCCCTTTTTAAACTCAGGGCTCCTGGTCCCAGTGGGGGACCGCCCTTCATAGCAACGTCCTGAAAATGAAAGCAGTGCTGTATGTCATGCAGGCCTTCCAGGACCATCTAGCTTTGGGTCAGCTGGTGGTGCAGTCAGACAGTCTGAGCATGGTCTACTACATCAACAAGCAGGGCAGGACCCACTCATACCCCCTTTGCAGGGAGGCCATGAGAGTGTGGTACTGGGCACTAGAGCACAACCTGACACTCTCGACAGTCCATGTACCAGGTATTTTCATCTGACTGGTGAACACTCTAAGCAGGACTGAGTCCAGCATGCGTGAATGTGAGCTTCTCTCATCTGTAGCAGAAGATCTGTTCGACAGATGGGGTCGTCCAGAGTTGGACCTTTTTGCGTCCCCTTACAATGCAGAACTGCCAGTGTCTGCTCACTAGAGCCAGGGTCTGGAGTGATCTGGTAAGGCGTGTTGTCTCTCTCCTGGAGCGGGAGGTTTCTGTATGTATTCCCTCCGGTTCCACTCGTACAAAGGGTGCTGATCAAGCTACAGATGGAGGGAGCCACCATGATCCTAGTAGCTCCATTCTGGTCTCGCCAGATATGGTTCCCTCTGCTTCAGCAGCTGGCGAAGGAATCCCAATCTTCTATCCCTCCATCTGCATGTGTGGCTCCTGAGGACATAGCTGTCACCAGTTTCGGGGTCTCTAACAGGGTTGTGGACGTCTTAGTGGCTGCCCTCAAGCCTTCCACCGACACTAGTTACGCCATGAAGTGAATGCGTTTGTCATCTGGGCTGCCAAGCATTCCATAGACCCTTTCACATGTCCTGTGATGTATGTCCTGGACTACCTGATTTCTTTGTCTGACTCAGGTCTCCAGTATTCCTCCCTCAAGGTCCACCTTTTGGCCATTTTTGCCTTTTGTGAGCCCGTGGGTGACTGCACAATGCTCAGCTGGATGTTTCCCACACCTTTCTCAGGGGCATCCTGCATATGAAGCCCCCAATCTGTTCCCCAGTCCTGGCTTGGGATTTAAATTTTGTTTTGGAAAAGTTGATCCTGTCTCCTTTTGAACCAATCGCGACTAGCAATTTCAATCAATCAGTCAATCAAATCTTTATTTAGTCAGGCGAGACACCATTGAGCAGAAGCTAATTTTCAAGATATACCCGGACACAAGCAAAATTTTACAGAGAAATAGGACAACAAAGCATACGTGATTAATAACAGCAAGTGAATACATTCAAGAAATAGACAAGCACGATTGCAGAGAAGTCTAAACACGGTTTACAGAGGCAATACAGATATAACTTATATACACAGTGCATGTGATGGCATGCACAAACATTGTTTTTTTTTTTTGTCTATATATTGATTGATTGACCCTGTCTTCTTTTGAACCAATCACGACTTGTGATTTGTGCTCTCTCTCTCGGAAAGCACACTTTTTATTTGCCGTTACTTCTGCTCGAAGAATTTCAGAGCTTCAGGTCCTCTGGTGCGAGGAGTCTTATTTGTTTTTTAACAAAGACAGGGTTTCTTTGCTCACAAATCCTAAGTTTCTCCCTAAGGTGGTTTCTGAGTTTACACTTAGTCTATCCACCTTCCTGTCTATTTTCCAGAGTGTGTCAATCCAGGGGAAGCACTGCTTCAAACACTTGATGTGCACAGAACTTTGAAGTATTCCTGCTCAGGACTAAGGAGTCCAGAAAGTCTAAGTAATTATTTGTTTCTTTCGCCCCACATAGAGAGGGTGTTTCAGTTTCCAAGCAGTGTTTATCCAGATGGTTGGCAAATTGAATTGTGTTCTGCTATAAGTACGGCAAAGATTTGCCAGGTGCTGTCAAAGCTCACTCCACCAGAGGAATGGCTACTTCGGTGGCTTGTTTCCAAGGGGTCTCGGCTGCTGATATTTGCACAGCTGCTACATGGAGTACTGTCCACACTTTCACCAAGCATTACAGTTTGGACATTGCCTCAGGAGCCCGTGCAGGTTTCAGCAGGCTGTTTTGCAAGGACTCCTGTCTTAAGCTTATGGAGTCCTTGTTGGTTCAGTTTCAAGGTCTTCTGTCTTAAGTTTAAGAAGGTCCTTGGGTGGATTATGGATCATATCCTGTCTTATGTTTATGGAGATCCAACCTGCCAATCTGCCGTTCCAAAAGATCACTACTTGGGACTCGTTCCTGGTGGTGTAACCTGATGGCTGAGATGCCCCCGAAGAAGAACAGTTGTGTAAGAACTTACCGTAACAGTAGATCTTGGACGGGATCTAGACCATTAGGTCCGTTTTCTTCCCACATTCCTCCTGCTTGGGGTTCCTGTTCAGGACCTGGCTATCTGCTGATATCCATCATCTTTTTTCGTTCTCCTCTGTTCCCCAGGGCATCAGCCTTGTTCCCTTCCTCTCCGGAGGGAAAGAACTGAGGAAGGCACGGGCCCATCTGCACCTTTATAGGTTTGGCAACATCAGCTGACGTCGATGACGTGGGCGGGCCCAGTTGTACGTCTGAAAATCTTCAGTGTGGATTTCCCATTCACTGGTGACGTTCCTATGGTGTAACCTGATGTCTGAGATCCCCTCGAAGATCTAATATTACAGTAAGTTTGGAGTACCCAGTTAAAAAAGTAGTTGGCGATCCCCAAAGTGTCGGGACACAGAAACATTTCATGGGGCTGAAATGGTCACACCAGTGATCTAATTTTTCAGTAAATGGTGTGATCTGTAATGATCCATCCCATGTTGCTAAAACTTTTAATTCAAAATTTTCAGATTGGTCTTCCTGTATCATTATGGATTATAGTGGTCAGAATTCCCCACTTTCTACCAATCCCTCCCGTTCATAACCAAGATTCTGTACACCCTCCTTTTTACTTTGTTTGGGGCACCTGACTGAAATCCTTTATCCTGTATAAAGTTTCACATTAGTGCTGGCTTCAGTGATTTTACAGCATAAACTCCTACTATGCAGTAGGCGTGGACACAAAACCTGTTGAATGAATCAATTTAGGGAGGCTGTATAGCGCAGTGGTTTAAGGCTCTGTGCTGCAAATCTGGTGACTTCCAGCAGACCAGACCTGGGATTGAATCCCACAGCTTCCACTTGCATACTGTGTGACCCTGAGCAAGTCGCTTAACATCCCTGTGCTCCCAGGTCGCTCCTGTAAAAAAGCTTTCAGCTTAGTGTGCTACTCCTGGTTAAACAACTAAAAAAGAATAAAATTAAAAAAAAATCTTCACAGCCATTGAATAAATAAAATGTATCTATGTAGTAGTGATGCCATCACAATTTATCTATACTGTATTGATGTCATCACCATTTATCTACATAGTAGTGATGTCACATACCCCCGTATTCAAAAGCAAATAACTTTAAAATGAAAAATGATAGCATGGTACTATAAGCATGAAAGTTGTTCAGCACAAAAATATCTACAAAAAAGAGTGGTGTTTCATTTATAGATACCTTTTAGTTTTTTATGATTAGCAAAAAAAAAGCAGAAAATGCCCTTTTTGTTTTCACTTTTTCGACAAACAAATGTGAATAACTTTAACATGAAAAATGATAGTGTGGTACAGTGAGCACAAAAATATCTACAGAATGAGTGGTGTTTCATTTATAGATACCTTTTAGTTTATTTTTTGCAATTAGCAAAAAACAGCAGAAAATTATATATATATTTTCACTTTTGCAACAAACAAATGCAAATAACTTTAAAATTAAAAATTATAACATGGTACTTTGACCACAAAAGTTATTCAGCACAAAACTATCCACAAAATGAGTGGTGTTTCATTTAATAGCAACCACTATGCTAGGTGGAAATACACTAGGAAAGTTAACAAAAGGTCACAAAATTTATCATAAAAAAAAAAGTAAAAAGCAAATGTCCCTGCACTGACAGAAAGGATCCCCTATTGCATAAATGAAATATACAATGGTGAGCTGTCAGATAAATGATTTATCTACATTCATGCTGTTTGACCTCAGACACCTCACTTGTAGCTTCATGCCTCATGTGAGATACCAGTCAAATAGCATAATGAATAAATCATTTATCTCATGTATATCTACTATATACTAGCTCTCCCGCATTGTTGTGAGACAGCAAGAACTCTTCGTCTGTCTCTACTGTCTGGGACTGTTCCTGAGATTTGGAAAATTGGCAACATTGTCTCGATATTTAAATCCAGTGACCAAAGCTGTCTGTACTACTGCTGTCCAGTAGAGAGACTCTCCACACCAAAGCAAACTCATGGAGAAAATTGTCTATCACCAGTTCTCTAGGAACATAACAAGTTACTCCCTCCTAACTGACTCCCAATATGGTTTTTAAGAAAGTATGTTTACTCCCAGCATGGTTTTAAGAAAGTACATGGGGCAACTGACTTCTAAAACTATCAAATGACATCTGTTACAGTATGGATGATGTTATGTTCACAGGTGCGGTATCTGTTAACCTAACCAAGGCCTTTGATAATGTGAATAATAGTCACTTAGTCCACAGGTTTTATACGTTTGGGGTTCTATAATACTTCTCTGAAATGGTTTTCTAGTTATCTTAATAACTGATGTCAGTACAGAATTTCGGTTTCAGGCTTGCAGCCTTAACTCTTTTGGCATTCCCAAGGTGTCATACCCAGTCCCTTGCTTATTCTCTCTATTAATTGCCTCTTTAGGTCTCTTGTGCACTGCAGAAGCTTCCTCTGTGCTGACGACCTGGTATTTTACTATTGCTCCAGCAACCTGAAAGCGCTAAACCTGTACATTAACATGGGCTTTGATAGCATCCAGAGCTGGATGACTCTGAACAGACTTGTTTTGAAGTCTCGGAAAATTAAGCCAATGCCCTTGGGCTCCAGACATAAACTATGCTCAGGCTCTTGCAGTCTGTTTTCTTGCTGCATGGATCCCTTTTTGAGGAAGTATCCTCTTTTCAGTACCTTAAGAGTCACTGTGGATCCTTCCCTAACTTTTTACTGCACGTCTCATCCATCTGTAAATCAGTCATTGCTAAACTAGATCTTGCTTACATGATGGCATCAACCCTTACCCTTCAAGCCCATCTGGCATTAGCCAGTAGTGTCCTGTTGCTCAGTTCGAACTGTTGTATCCCAGTTTACTTTAATTCCTCTGTCTACTGTGGCCAAATGGGATGTGATGTATAATAGTGTCTGCCATTTTGTTACAGGTGCTGTTCATCTCACCCACCACTGCACCCTTTATTCTCTGGGTTGGGTTTCCCCTTCTTCCAGGTGTTATTATATTATTGGCTGCTTTCTGCGTGGGATATACTATTTTGGACTAAATATCTGTAACTAATCTCTCTCTCTCTTGCTTACATCTGAGAGAAGTTTTCCTCACTTTTAAAGTGGTATTGCTTTGTGTTTGTTTTAGTTTTTAATTCAGGAAGGGGTTTTTAAAACTGCTTATCTTGTCAGCATCCTCAGAAGGGCTGAAATAACTGCGTATTTGATTTTCCTTTGTGGCTAACTGGACTGATTACTAGAATTCTGTGAGAATCTGCATCAATATATTTTGCAACTTTTGGTGGGGTTGTGTGATTCAAAATAGCAAAAGCTGCAGTTTGTGAATGGATGCCAGACATAGCCTGAGGTGGGAAATTGTCTTCACAAGTCAGAGGTCTGCATCACAGCCATTTGTCTAGCTAGACCATTTCAGCATTGTTCAATTACTATAAACTAGTGGTGTGATCCTGTTTGGGGCAGAAGTCCATCTTCTTCCAAGTTGTGTACAGGGTGTGCTTGGAAACAACTGAGAAGCTGCGTGGGATATACTATTTTGGACTTAATATCTGTAACTAATCTCTCTCTCTCTCTCTCTCTCTTGCATCTGAGAGAAGTTTTCCTCACTTTTAAAGTGGTATTACTTTGTGTTTGTTTTAGTTTTTAATTCAGGAAGGGTTTTTTTAAAACTGCTTATCTTGTCAGCATCCTCAGAAGGGCTGAAATAACTGCATATTTGATTTTCCTTTGTGGCTAACAAACCACCAGGCTGTTTTGGGGCTGGAGAGGTTTACCTGTGTCTGACTTGGATGTCTGGATTTTTCTCTGTTTGATTAGCAGGGTACTTTCTCTGTCAAATTGTTGTGTAGGGGTATCTTGCTGACAGGAAGGCACTCATCATGGCGGTGGGTGAGAGCTTTTAGCTGATTGTTTGTGAGGGCACAGTTTAGGGCCCAACCCCTTCCCACCCTCACCCCACCCACCCTGGAAATAGTTCCTTTATACCTGAGGTTCTGGCATCATTTCCTCGAGTGCAAGGTACATTTCACTGTCATATCCTCTCTAGCACACTGCACTGACAGTATAAGCATACACATTGTATAATATATATATTTCTATATAACAAATCACACACCTGCAGCACACACACACACAAATACAAAAAAAACAAACTAGATAAACATGTGGGGAGTAGTACAATGTAATGGCTGTGGGGCAGCAGTCTTCCGGGAGTCTTTCTGGAGGCTGAGATGCTGCCCTATTTGCAGACAGCTATCTGCCTTGAGGGAAGAAGTTGCCTGTCTTCAGGCCGCACTGGACAGTAGTAAGGAAACCTTCCCCCAGGCCACACTGGACAGTAGGAAGGGAACCTCCCCCATCCAGGGAGCACTAGCGCCACCACCACTACCTCAGAGGTTGCAAAGAAAGCACAGCAGTTGGACCACAGTGGGCTGAGGGAGGGTGAGGAGGGTGGAACAGAGGCACACCCAGTCAGTTGTTCCACTCCACAATCCATACACCATTCTGAGGGAGCATAGCTCCTCTATGGATGCACCCTCAGAGAAGACTGATGACAACTGTCACAAGGGAGGCCCACAGGAAGGAGGCAGAGGACACCACAGGGAAAGGAAGCAGCTCCTGGTGGAGGACTCAATTATTAGGGGTATAGAACTGGGGGGAGCTGGGAAAACTGAAGTAAGGTGCCTGCCTGGTGCCATGGCTTGGAGGGACAGGAAGCGCATCCTCAGGATCACGAGAACAGCTGCAAGGGATTCTGAGCTGGACGTAATTGTCCACCTAGGGACAAATGACTTGGCTCATCATGAGATTAGAGCAGTGCAGGAGGACATTGCAGAGTTGGGGAGGGACCTAAGACAAGTAGCACACACAGTATCCTTCTCAGAGGTGCTGCCTGTCAAAGGCATGGGGGAGGCGAGGGTAATTGGCACCATGCAGTTTAATGAATGGCTGAAAAAATGGTGCGGAGCACAGGGGTTTGGCTTCATTGGGGACTGGAGTTCCACCTGGAGGGACACCAGCCTATAGTGGCAGGATGGTCTGCATCTGTCCAGGAAGGGAACAAGTCTTTTGAGCAATCGGTTTAAATGCTTCATTTGCAAGCTTTTAAACTAGTCAAAGGAGGAGGCACTGACAAGCAGCAGGAAAATCCCAGCTCTCTCCATGCAAACAGGGTACTAAATGAGAAAAGACGAGGTAGAGCGGTCAGTGGGGATGCTGCAACAGAAGGTAAAGCCATCATAAAATGGAAACAATGAGTACCAATGCCCGTAGTCTGGGTAACAAGCTTCCTGAATTAGTGGCCTTGATGGAGGAGGAACATCTGGATATCGTGGCAGTCACAGAAACATGGTACACACAAAACCATGACTGGGACATAAACATACCAGGATACACTGTCTACAGGAGGGACAGGGAGGGTAAAAGAGGAGGAGGAGTAGTTCTTTACATAAGGGAAGGAATAAAAGCAACAGAACAAAAGGGTAAGCAGGGAGGAGAAGAAGCACTGTGGGTAAATTTGGAGACAGGCAATGGCACCACAATCCGCACAGGGGTTGTATACAGACCCCCTTCTCAGGGGGAGGAAATGGACAAGGAAATGATAGAAAGTATACTTAGAATGGCAGAAAAAGGGGAGATATTGCTGATGGGTGATCTGAATATGCCAGATGTTAACTGGAGTGCAGTTGCAGCTGCCACTTGAAAGTGCAGTTATTCTAGATGCCCTACATGGGGCATGCTTAGACAACTAGTACTGGAGCCCACTCGAGAGGGCACAGATGTGAAAGTGGGTAGCCATCTGGGAACTAGCGACCATCGAACAGTATGGTTCACAATAAACACAGCAATAGAGTCAAGCCATACAAAGACAAAAGTACTGGACTTTAGGAGGGCTGACTTTGCCAAAATGGGTGAGTGCCTAAGGAATGCAGTAGCAAATGGGCAGGAAGGAGGGGTGGAAGAACAATGGGAATAAAAACTGCCATCACAGAGGCAATGAGCCTTTGTGTGAAGCAAATAAACAAAACAAGACGTTGTAAGAAACCACTATGGTTCTCAAAGGAAGTGGCAGTGAGGTTCAAGAGAAAAGAAAGCATTCAGGAAGTACAAGGAATCATGAAGGAGCAGGACAGAGAACTGTATCAGTTAAAGCAAAAGGAGGCTGGGAAGGCAGTCAGAACAGCAAAGGCCCAAACCGAGGAAAAGATAGCCAACTCAGTTAAGAAAGGGATAAAACCTTTATAGGTACATCAGGAGCAAAGGAAGACCAAGGGGAGGGAGGGTGGGCAGAGGGAGACTGAAAATATTTTTGCTCAGTATTTACAAAGAAAGAGGGGAGGTACATAAAATAAACAGTAGTAACACTCTGGATACAGAAGTGATACCAGCCCATTTACAGAAGAAAGGGTTCTGAAAGAACTCTTAAAACTGAAGGTGGAAAAGCAATTGGGCCTGATGGGATTCATCCCAGAATTCTAAAGAGCTAAGGGTAGAACTAGTGACACCGCTGACTACCCTTTTAACAAATCATGGGAGGATGGGGTGGTACCCAGTACTGGAGGAGGGCAGATGTGATTCCCCTTCACAAAAGTGGGAGCAAGGCAGAAGCAGGAAACTACAGACCTGTTAGTTTAACTTCAGTGGTAGGAAAATGATGGAATCACTTCTGAAGGAAAGAATTGTCAGTATCTAGAGGCCAGAGGGCACAGGACCCTAGGCAGCATGGATTCACAGCTGGAAGGTCATGCCAGACAAATCTGATAGATTTCTTTGACTGGTGACCAAAGTAGTAGATCAGGGAGGGGCTGTGGACATGGCCTACCTAGACTTTATAAGGCATTTGACACAGTCCCACACAAAGATTAATATACAAGTTAGCCAGCCTGGGAGTGTGGGTCCCAAGAAGACAGCCTGGGTAAAGAATTGGCTGAAGAATAGGACACAGAGTAATAATAATGGAGTCCACTCAGAAGAAAGGAGTGTTACTAGTGGGGTACCGTAGGGTTCAGTATTGGGACGATCCTCTTCAATGTCTTTAAGCTGACATTCGGAAGGACTGGAAGGAAAAGTATGTCTCTTTGCAGATGACACTAAGATCTGCAACAGAGTTGATGCACAAAGTGGGGTGGAAAGGATGAGAAGGGACTTGGCAAGGTTAGAGGAATGGTCAAATGTATGGCAGCTTAGATTCAATTTTAAAGATGTGCAAGGTAATGCACCTGGGAAACAAAACCAGGGGAAGAGTACACAATGGGGGTGAGATACTGGCAACAAAAATGGAAAGGACCTGGGGTAGTATATCAGATGACCCAAAGGTGGGCAAGCAATGTGAGAGGGCAGCAAGGAGGGTTGGGGGGATACTGGGATGCATAGGGAGAGGCATAACCAGTAGAAAACAGGAAGTTATTATCCCTCTGTACAGACAGCTGGTGAGACCCCATCTGGAGTACTGTGTGCAGTTCTGGAGATCCAATCTCCTCAAAAACATAGACAGGATGGAAGCTGTCCAGAGGAGGGCAACTAAAATGGTGCAGGGTCTGCACCGGAAGACATATGAAGAGAGACTTAAGGAGCTTAATATGTATAGCCTCGAGGAAAGGAGGGAGAGGGGAGACGTGATAGAAACTTTAAAGTACCTCAAGGGAATCAACAAAGTCAAGAGGGTAGCATCTTTCAAAAAAAGGTGTGCGAGAACAAGAGAGCACAATTTGAAGATGGGGGGTGGCTCAGAGGTAATTTAAGGAAGTATTTTTCTACAGAGAGGTTGTGGATGCATGGAACCCTTCCGGAGGAAGTTGTGAGTCCAAATCAGTGGTGGAATTCAAGCAAGCATGGGACAGTCATAAGGCAATTCTGGGGGTGGGGGTAAGAAGAAGTAGGCTGCTGGTTAACTAGGATCTGCAGCTTATCCAGTAGGTAGGGAACTGGGCAGACTGGGTGGGCCAAGCGGTCCTTATCTGCCATCAAATTCTATGTTTCTATGTTTCTCTGTTTCTTGACAAACTAATGAGGTCTGATACCTCCACCTGCTTGTCAGTCTGTCTTGTTACTGGTCCCTTTAACACCTTATAGCTCAATCTTTCTGAGATGGGCATTTTGCGTCAAGGTTAAACAATGAAATGTTCAGGCTTCTTAAAGCATTTTGGAAGGGATTTAACGTACAGCCTGGTGACACCCTTTTACTTTAGAGTCTAGATGCTCTACCAGCATGGGTCAAACAGCTTTCTTTTATTGACCCCTACTCCCAGATTCTGGAATTGGCTTTATCAGGTCAGTCACTTTAATTCCCACTGGCAATCTAATGCTATTTTGCACAGTTTAAATCAATAAGCCTGTACCTGCTCTTAGTTTCTGCATCTTTCCCTGAGCCAAGAATGTCTAGTTACCTTTAACCCTCCTTATAGATAGGATTGTGCTGTGTATTTAAAGAGAATGTTCTCTGTTACTCATGGTTGCATGTTAATTGATGCTTTTCATGTGGAGTGTACTCTGAATTTTCTGGATTGTACCCAATTGTTATTACGCTACTGTTCTAGGGGCATGGATATGGTGCACTATCCACACTCTGGCAGTTGTCCTTTCCCTTTAATTCCAGCCAGAACATCTTCAAGCTAAGCTCCTCCCACCCACACAGGTGGTATACTCCTCAGCACCAACCCATGACATCAGATCTTCCTTTCCGCTGGAAGAGTCGGGTCTCTTCCTTCATAGCTTTGTGCATGGTGTACCAGTAGGCCTCTGTATCCTAAATGTGCCATCTGTGTTTCTTCTTCATGTTTTGTAATTTTCTCAGTTCTACTTTGTGCCATGGATCAAGAAGAAACCTGGTCCTGTCTGTTTTAAACATTGCATTCAGTGTAACCAAAAAATGTCCAGGATGAACCCGCACTCATTGTGCATCCACTGGCTTGGCACAAAGCAGGACGTTCAGGCCTGTGGCCTATGCAAAACTCTTTTGCTGTCATCTCTTGAGGCTCACTATGTGTCTCCTCCTTGGTCAGACAGATGAACAGAGCCCCTGTTCCACTTTAAAGATGCCCGTATGGCAGTGTCCGTGGTGGCCCAGCTTATGGCCATTGAAGAGGTGGCAACCCAAGCTGCGCCAAAGTCAAAAAAGTCCCACCACCAGTCATGGGACCCGGAACGAGCATGCTGTTCCCACTCCTGTGATTCCCCAGACTGCTTGATTGCCATCCAGAGCTCGGCTTCAGCTGAACCTGGGTTTAGTCAAGGGCAAGGCTGCTACCTCCATGGTACCCAGTCAGGCTTGTTGGCCATGACACAGGCTCACCAGGCAGTTGAGATCTTTCTTGATCCAGTAGACTCATCAGTCAAGATCTCGGTCTCAGTTGAGATGGGAATTGAGGGAATCCTTGCACTTCGCTCTCAAACCTCGGACTGGAAGCATTTGTGCTATGAGTAGCTGATGTGGTAACAATGGGTACTTAGTCAGGGTAGACCCCTTCCCCTGACCCTCCCTTGCTTCTGTGGTCACCACTGGTCCAGCCCACCCCGGTCCTGCCATGCCCATTGTGCCTCTCCACTGATTAGGGTGGAACTGCTGCTGAGGCAACCATTGCAGGACGCCCCTACCAAGCCCTCCCACCTGGCAACTGTCTTGTCAAATCGACTGTCAGTGCAAAATTACCTATTTGGATGAGTACAGGATAGTTCATGGCAAAAAGCAGTCAGGGTCAGTCTTTGAAGAGTCTTCGGATTCCAACGGGTCATCTGTGTAATCCTCAAGGAGCCCAGGCTTTGACTATGAATTGGCCGAAGAGTTGACCACGGGCTGCTGTCCTTTGGGGCTATGATTTGCTTGATCTCTGAATCTGTGTAGATTCCCTTAGAACCAATCCAGAGGCAGGCTAAGTACCCCCTTCATGGAAAGGGTCCAAGTCAAAACCACATGGTGAAGAATGGCACTGTCAAAAAGCGCACTGTGCGGACACCACAAAAGCACGTGGTCAAAATCTGCACTAATATAAATAAACCAACTCCAAAACCGTAAATGCTTTTATGCTTGCACTGTTTTCACCACACCATTTTTCACTGCATAATTTTGACTGGTTACCCATGGAAATCCTGGACAGGGACAGTTCCCCATGGGTCGCCTTCCAGAGGCAGAGGTCATGCTGGGGTCTGCACTGGAGCTCTGGCAGCATACGGCCTCCTCTGCGGCACCCTTAACCCATATGGTCCTCAAGTATGTGGTCCCGATTGGTCCCTTGTCCAGTTTTCCAAACCACCCCTTGGCTGTGAGGTTGGTGGCTGTTTTCCACAAGACCAGCAATATCAGGGATGTGGACAAGCCCTCAACAAGAATTCCAGGAAGCTGGACCATGGAGCTAAAAAAGTGTATGCTGCGTCCTCCCCAGCGCTCTCTATCAGGCAAGTTACACCTTGATGATGGCCATCTTCTGACACTCCCTCATGGGAGTCCTTGACCATGGCCTCCCTCGCCTTTCTGCAGATTTTCAGTCAGCGGTTATGGTGATCAGAGACCAGGGTCATGCGCTTTCGGCGGCTTTGGACATTGATGACTCATGCACCCAGTCCATGGCGGCAGCTGTCGCGATGTGTCGCTGGGCCTGGCTGCAGATTTCCAACCTTATGGCAGACACCCAGCACAAATTGGCTAATGTCCCCTTAATGGGTACTGACCTTTCCGGTCCTGGGATGGAAGGGCACCTTACCAAGATTGAAAAGTACAGCGCCAACCTTGATTCTGTGATGTCCTCACAGAAAGGTGAGTTAGGAAAGTGGCCAAAAAAGAAACCCTTTCAGGTTCATCCCTTTCAGTCACAGCAGCCCAAGCAGCAGCAGCCCCAGCTGGGGCAATTGCAGATCTGGTAGCCTAAGTCTCAGTTCACCAACCAAGGCTCCAAGAGACCCAGGGGTAGAAACGGTGTTGCCCCTCCGGCAGATAGCACCAGTGCCCCCACCGAGGCTGCCTTGTGATGGATTGGGTGTCTACCTGCAGCCTATCCAGTCCAGTTCCTGCATCAGCTCCCTGTGGGAGTCAGCTTGTTCATTTCTAGCACAACTTGTCCACTATCACCTTGGAAAGATGGGTGCTAGAAGTAGCAGGCAGTGGGCTGCCTCTCGATTTTGAGATTCTCCTGCCATACCGATCCCATACCCCTTGGGAGTCTGGGGTGTTGCAGAACACGCTGTCCATCCTCAGGGAGGACATCGCTCAGCTCGTAGAAAAAGGATCTGTAGTTCTTGTCCCAGATGACATGGCTCATCAGGCCTTTGTGTCCAGATACTTACTGGCCCCCATGTGCTGGATCTTCACAATTTAATCAGTCCCTGAGGATGCAGAAGTTCTGGATGGTCACTCTGAACCAAATCATTCCACCCCTGGAGCAGGACATGTGGTTCTGCTTTCTGGACCTCCAGGACACCTTTCTTCACATTCCACTCCATCCCACTGGCGGTACCTCTGGTTTGGCGCAGAGGGGTTCTGTACAAGTTCAGGTCTACTTGAGCCCCAGGATCTTCATCAAGGGAATCACAGTGGTAGCAGCATTCCTGCAGTGCCGGGGAGTCTGGGTCTGCCTGTACATACAAGGAGGCGGTGGAGTGGTTCAGGGACCTGGCCCTCCAGACTTGCAGAGACATGGGCCTTCTTGTCAACCCGGCCAAGTCAGAACTCAACCCCTAACTTAATTGGGAGAGTTAGACTCCCTCTGGGCCTAGGCCCAACTCCCTGCGGACTGGACATCAAATCTGTCCTCCTTTGCCCAATCATTTTAGGTTGGATGCTTGCGCCTTGCTCAGGACTTCCAGTGGCTGCTGGGTACATGGCATCCTGCACCACCATGGTCAGATGGGCCTGCTGGCAGATGTGCCACCTGCAGTGAGAGCTGGTCCGCCAGTGGTCTCAGCGCCTAAGTTGCCGGGACCAGTTGGTCACAGTGACCCAGCCTATGTGGGATGCCATCCAGTGGTGGCTCATCCTAAAAAATCTGGAGGAAGGAATACCATTTGTCCACCCAGAGCTGACTGTCACTCTGACAACTGATGCTTCTCTGGTGGGATGGAGATTGCACCTAGGAGACCACTGGACCCTTGTGCTCTGGACCCTCCCATGGAGTTCCGTTACCACATCAACATGCTGGAGCTCTGTGAAGTGTGCCTTGCTCTGGCAGAATGTGCGCCATTTGTCCAGGGTCAGGTCATGCAGGTCCAGACAGATAATACCACGACCATGTACTACCTGAACAAGCGGGAGCGCACTCCCTTCGTTTTTGTCGAGAGGCTCTCCTCACCTGGACCCTCGCACACAGCATTTGATATCAATCTCCTTGCAATTCATGTAGCTGGAGCCACCAACCAGCTTGCGGATGCCCTCAGTGTGGTGGGTGAGGCATCTCAGGAGTAGTCCCTGCATCAGAAGGTAGCGAACCACCTGTTCTCTCAGTGAGGCACTCCCCAGTCGACTGCCAAGCTGAGGCTGTTCTGTGCCTGCCCCACACAGAGTGGGAAACTGGTAGGGATGCCTTTGTGAGGCCATGGACCCCAGGCCTCCTCTATGCCTTTCCTCCCTTTCCCTTGCTCCACGAAGTGTTGGTCAAGATGCAGAGAAACAAGGTGTGGATGATCCTGCTAGCCACAAACTGACCACGCCAGTTTTGGTATCCAGCTCTCCTCAGCCTCAGCAGCAGCTCTCCATGGTGGTTGCCTCTATGCCTTGACCTGTTCTCTGTCACTGTGCTTTTGTCGTTGTGGCCATCCCTCCATCTTCAGGTCCCGTCATACGTTTGCAGTGTCAGTGGCTTAGCAGGTAGCACACTTGCCTCTGAGGCCGAGAGATCAGAAGGCTGTGGGTTCTATCCCCACACCAAGCACTTGGGTTAAAATCCCAATACTGACACTGTAGTGCAGCATGATGGGGGGGTGCTGCACTCCTGAGGTGCCATCTTTCGGATGAGACATTAAACCGAGGTCCCATCTGCCTGTTTTGGTGGTAGTTCAGGTGGATGTTAAAGATTCCATGGCCAAGAAAGCAAAGGTAGAAGACTTAGTTTGCTGGCCAAGGCACCTAGCTTCACCTGAGCTCTTTCCTTCTAAGACTGCTTGAAAGGCAGAGTAGAGAAACTTACCAGAGCAAGGGAAAAGGATTAAGATTTATTTTGGCTAAGCAGATTTACTGTGTGGTGGTGTTTTTATTTTTTACTCACAGGGATTGCTACTGTTTGTTGCTAACATTTCATTGCTTTATTTTTCTCTGCTTCAAATTGTTGTTGCTGGTATACCTTCTTCTGCATTATTACAAGGTGTGCCTACAGGTGTGTGCTAACAGATTACTACTGTAATCTTCTGATTCAAATTGTCTTTTGCAAGGTATATCTTCTGTTACTGCTTTATTTTCTCTGTAGCAAAGTGTTTCATACAGGGTATATCTTCTCTGAAATTACTGTATTACAGGTGGAGCTTACATTTTTGTGACTTTTTTATCATTGGGCTAAGCAAAATTACTGTTTGACACTGTGTTTTATTTTCTTCTTCTTTTTTTTTTTGGTTGAAAAGGTTTGTTGTCTCAGAGGAGTTTCAGTCTCCTTCTCACATTGAAGGAGCTCATTGCTTTCCTCCCACAGCTCTTCCAAAGGATTAGGTGTGTATGTGGGAGGTGGAGCTAGCAAACTGTCAGTAATTTCCAACAGAAAGAAGGGTTAAAAAGTCAGGTTAGTTGATATCTTGGAGGTAGAAGACTTGGTTTGCTTGCGGCACCTAGCTTCACCTGAGCCTCTCCTTCTAAGACTGCTTGAAAGGCAGAGTAGAGAAACCTACCAGAGCAAGGGAAAAGGATTAAGACTTATTTTGGCTAAGCAGATTTACTGTATGGTGTTGTTTTTATTTTTTACTCACAGGGATTGCTACTGTTTGTTGCTAACATTTCATTGTTTTATTTTTCTCTGTAGCAGTGTTTCTTACAGCGTATATCTTCTCTGAAATTATTACAGGTGGTGCTTTATAGGTTTTACAGTTTTATCTAACATTAGGATAAGCTTTCAGGGTTACTGCATTTGCTGTTGACCAATTGTTTCTGCTCTTACCTCCTTGTTCTTTCGTCCATGGTTCTTCTTTTTCAGCAGGGGAAGGGCCCAACCACCCACCCCCATCCCAACCACCCCACACTACACTCCTTTTATAGGGTACCACAGTTGTGACATTTCCTGTGGCAGAGCAGGAAGGGTGGATCAGTGGGGCCTCACAAGGTGAGCTCATTTACAGGGCACTAGTAATTTAACTTGTTATTACAAGTTAAACAAACACAATCAAACCATTACTTGCATTTTTTCCTTCTAATTACTCTGACTAGGTTATAAACCCAGCAACTTATCTGGAATGGATATCATTAACTGCAGGTACTGTGGAACAGTTTTCAGAAGGACAGTCTTACAGGATTTAGGACACTGTCCTACATGCTGGGCCTTTAGAGATCTTAGGGCTCAGCTCCGGGCAGCATGGGCAGAGATTGCACACCTCAAATTTCATATTCAAGAGGAAATACGTTATAAGAACCACCCGCCATTTCCCCAGCATCCAACAGAAAAACCTCGACCACAGAGGTAGTTGGTCCAGGAGGTTGGCAGGTGGTTAGGAGGAGCAATCGGTGCCCCATCACTCTCTGCTCTCCAACATATTACCTCCAAAACCATATAAACACTACAAACGGTATCTGCATCTATCTCTGAAATCAAACAAAGAGGCAGAAGACACTGCAGAGCAGGACACTGCGGCACAGGAGCTAGCACAACAAAACTCACCCAAATCAGGAACCAAAACAAAAAAAGCAAAAAGGAAATCCAAAAAACTTCTGATCATAGGAGACTCTATGATTCGGGGAGTTGATACCCATCTCCAGACAGGGGTAATGGTCAGATATCTCCCAGGTACATCAGCATGGAGAGACACTAACCGCATTGCTAAAATTGTTCACAAAGCAGGAGAAAACATTGATGTCCTAGTACACATAGGGACTAATGATCTAGCCAACCCGGTCAGTTGTGGAGACCAAGGAACACCTGACCAGGCTGGGTGACAAACTATCTTCTATTTCATCCGCATCTCCTTCTCTGAGATCCTGCCAGTCTGGGAGAGGGGAGCAGATGGATCGGAAGGTCAGAGAAGGCGATAGGGAGCTAAACACTGGCTGAAGGGCTGGTCCCAGGAAAAGGACACAGATTTGTAGGAGCTGGCAACAGTTCTGGGAAGCGAAAGTTCTTTAAATTTGATGGACTGCATCTGACTGAGGGCGGAGTCAGTGCATTGGGGCAGAAGTTTGGCGTCTTTGCAGAATATTTAAACTAGCAAATGGGAGAGGGGTGCAGCACCCCATACGTCCAATGGGAAGTACACCTCCCCTCAGCTAGTGGTCAAACAGGATTCAGCATGTTTGCAGTTCATTTGCATCACCAGGTAAGAAAAAAGGTTTGTCTCCCCACACGACGCACAGGTAATGCCAAACCTCACCCAACAACTAACACACCAAAATCTGACCAATGGAAAATCATGTACACAAATGCTCACAGCCTGGGAAATAAGATACCAGACCTGCAGGCAACAATGTCAGAGGCTAAACGGACATAGTAGCATTAGTGAGACGTGGTTTACCAGTAACCACACTTAGGAAACTTCAGTACCTGGCTATGTATTGTTCAGAAGAGACCGAGGTGCAAAAGGGGAGGAGTGGCCTATGTGTCAATGAAAATATCAAAGCTACAGAAATTCAGAATACATAAGGAGCCAGAAGAACTGTGGGTCACCCTGGAAACAGGAAATGGGACAGCCATAAGAACTGGGGTTGTCTACAGGCCCCCCTACCAGGGGGAGGACATAGACACATTACTGTTAGAAGATATACAAAACATGACAGCTAAAGGGGAGGTTCTGATAATGGGAGACTTCAACATGCCGGATACAGATTGGTCAATACCGGCAGGAACATCTGCCAGAACTAGACACATAGTGGAGTCCCTGCAGGGGGAGGGCCTCAAACAACTGATACAGCAACCCACAAGAGACAGGGCTATCCTAGATCTAGTACTGACTAACAAGGAAGGGACCACAGATCTCCAGGTAGAAGGTCACCTGGGGGCCAGTGACCATCACATGGTATGGTTCAATTTGGCTACTACATCTAAATCATCCCATTCGAGGCAAAATATGGGACTTCAGAGGAGCTGACTTTGATAAGATGGCCAACAGAGTTAAGCTAGCCCTGGCAAAAAGAAACACAGGTGAGGGGGTACAGGCAAAGTGGGCAAGCATTAAGGATGCAATACTTGAAGCAACATCCCATTATGTTAGATAGAAAAGGAAGTGCAAAAGAAGAAGGAAACCACTTTGGTTCTCAAGTACAGTAGCAGAAAAGGTCAGAGCCAAAAGGCTGGCCTTCAGTAAATATAAGAGAACACAGCGGGATGAAGATAATGAGGCATACCAAACTGCCCTAAGGGAAGCAGGGAAGGCAGTAAGGCAGGCAGTAAGGCAGGCAAAGTTCCAAACTGAGGAAACACTAGCACGAACAGTAAAAGAAGGTGACAAGACTTTCTATAGATACATTAGTGAAAGGAGAAAGTCCAGAGGGGGTATTGCTAAGCTTAATGGAGAAAAGGGAGGATGTGAGGAGGAGGACCCTGTAAAGGCATCTATCCTGAATAGATACTTTTGCTCAGTATTTACTGAAGAAGGTAGGGCAGGACCCACAGCTCAGCATCATGGACACAGGGGAGGGAGGTGAGCACTACTCCCTTCACAAAGAAAGGGTCCTACAAGAGCTTGCTAAGCTCAGGGTGGGTAAGAGCAATGGGACCTGATGGCATACATCCCAGGGTACTTAAGGAGCTAAAGGTGGAACTAGCAGAGTCATTAGCAGAACTGTTTAGTGAGTCTCTGAGCACAGGAGAGGTCCCAGAAGACTGGAGAAGGACTCATGTGATCCCGCTCCACAAGAGTGGTAGCAGGGAGGAGGTGGGGAACTACAGACCAGTCAGTCTTACCTCAGTAGTGGGCAAGATTATGGAGGCAGTCCTTAAGGAAAGGATAGTGCAACACCTGGAATCCATAGGGGCACATGATCCAAGACAGCATGTGTTTACAAAGGAAGGTCCTGTCAAACTAATCTCATAGATTTCTTTAACTGGGCAGCGAGTGGTGAGAAGAGGGGGAGCAGTTGATGTCACCTACCTTGACTTCAGCAAAGCTTTTGACACTGTTCCACATAGAAGATTGATAAATAAGCTGGGTAGGCTCGGGGTGGGTCAGAAGTTGGTCAACTAGGTGGCAAACTGGTTGACAGGCAGAAAACAGAGAGTGGTGGTAAATGGTTTACAGTCAGAAGAGATGCAAGTCACAAGTGGGGTACCTCAGGGATCAGTTCTGGGGCCAGTCCTCTTCAACATCTTCATTAGTGACCTTGCAGATGGACTAGAGGGTAAGGCATGTCTGTTTGCAGATGACACCAAGATCTGCAACAGAGTAGATGATCCAGATGGGGTGGGCAGAATGAGGAAGAGATCTGGATAAACTAGCAAATGGTCAGAAGAGTGGCAACTGGGATTTAATGCAAAGAAGTGTAAAATCATGCACATAGGGAAGAGAAACCCGAAGCCACCTGTAGGCTGGGAGGAGTTGCTAGCAGTCACAAAGGAAGAAGAAGACTTGGGCATCATCATCACTGATGACCTGAAATCATCAAGCAGACCTCTAAAGCAGTAGGTAAGGCTAGGGGGTGTTAGGGTGTATTAGTAGGGGTATCCAAGTCGTGAGAGGAGGTAATAATCCTTCTTTACAAGACACTGGTTAGGCCCCATCTGGAGTACTGCATGCAGTATTGGAGGCCACACCTTCACAAGGACATTAACCAAATTGAGGCAGTCCAGAGAAGGGCAACCAAAATGGTGCAGGGACTGCATCAGAAGACATATGAGGACAGATTAACAGAGCTCGATATGTATACCCTTGAGCAAAGGAGGGAGAGAGGTGATATGATCGAGGCATTCAAACACCTTAAGGGCATTAACAAGGTGAAAGAGTCTAACATGTTTAAATATAAGAAAATAGCAGGACAAGGGGACACAGCATGAGATTAGAGGGGGCCGATTTAAGGGGGAATGTGAGGAAATTCTTTTTCACAGAAAGGGTGGTGGATGCATGGAATGGCTTACCACAAGAAGTGGTGGCTATGAATACAGTGCAGGGCTTCAAACAGGCATGGGATAGGCATAAGGGAGCAATACAAATGACTATGAATAGATAGGCCACTGACAGAGCAAAGACCGATGCACATTTATAAGGTAGAAAAAACTTATAACAATATACAAAATTGTATTGCATCATACAGAATCATAATGAAGAAATCAAAAACATAAATCAGTATTACAGCATACACACAAAAAAATCTTTAAACATAAACAATTCATATTTGAACATTACCCCCATGTTTCCCAACAAAAAGAAGTAAACACAACAATCTATCCCAAAACCAAGCAGATCATAGTACAATGAAAAATCTACCTCCCTTCTACCTAAAATCGTCCTGTATCTAACCAATGCAATAACTTCCAATGGGTGTTGTATAGTTGAACTGATAAAGTACAACCATCCTGTTTTTTTTTTCCATTTTTAATAGCAGAATGAATAATATGAAAAAGTTGTTCAGGAGAAACAAAATATTGTTGCAAGGACCACTGACACCGAGTATGCCAAATATAATATTTAATATGGCCTAAAATGCCATGGGCAGTAGAAATATCATAGCTCTGCCAACTAAGTGGCAATATTCCAAGCAACAATATCTCGGAAGTAATATGTATAACTCTAGAAACAGACCAATGTAAGTTCCAAAAAGTCCAATGCTGTTGAGCATAAGGACAGTCAAAAAAACAAATGATCCATGGATTCGATACGGTCACAACAAGTCTGAGATTGAGGGCACACTCCGTCTTCAACCATCTTATGTGATAAATTACCCATCACATTAAGTTTACCATGAACTCCTAGCCATGTAACATCCCACATAGCAATGAGCATTTGAGAATTGGTCAACATTGAGTGAATTAAGACCAAGTCAAGAGGAGATCGATTAATATAATGTGGGAGCTGATAAAAAAATCGAGACTGTATTAAGTGCTAAAATTATTTCCGAGTATGATTGGTAATCATTATTTTAGTGATTTTCTACAATTTTAACTTGCTGAAACACTCAATAAAATAAGAGGGAAGTTCTTGCATATGTTTCTGTTTAACAGTAGGAACATTAGATTTCCAGTCAAGCAACCAGTGACGGAGAAAATCTAATATCCAGGAAGACCAAAGGGACGAAATATTAATAAGCACAGGTTTAAGATTAACATACTCAAATATGAAAAAAATGAAACAGGATTAACCATTTGTAAACCACCCTGTTTCTTTGGAAGGTACAAAATCCGTCTCTTAATAAGGTTTAACCGGCTACTCCATATAGCACCAAAGAAAAGTGCTAAAATGGATGTTTCCAAAGACTTAGGAAGAGGATAAATTCAGCCACATGTAAAAAATACCCCAGCAAAAAAGTTTTATCATAAAAACACATTTCAATTTAGACATCTTCCACTTATTCCACTGAGCAACTCTGGTCTTTACAACATGCAACAATTTTGTCCAATTAAACAGAGCACCATTAGGAATTCCAAAATAAACACCCAAAATAGATACCTCATCCCTGGTTACTGGGACTCCCATAACGGTAGCATGCGGACGATCTCCAAAACCAAGAAAAAGACACTTACTTTTAGTCCTATTAATCCTCACTCCAGTACATTCCATGAACTGTACCATCAGACCATCAGTGGCTGTACTAGAATGGTTATCTGCTAAAAGAACACATAAATCATCTGCATAGGCAATAGTTTTTAAATCTTCCATATCACTATGAAGAGAGAGACCTCTTATACCACAGTCATTATTAATTTTCCATAACAAAGGTTCCAAAGTCAGTATATATAAAATAGAGCTAAGGGGACATCCCTGTTTCACTCCTCGAGAATGATTCTGGAATTTACCAAACCAACCATCAACAAATGGTGCCACTTCAGTAGTCCTATAGTAACTTTGTAACCAGGCAACAAAAATAGATGGAAATCCCAGTTGAAGATGACACTTCCAAATATATTGATGTGACACCCTTTCAAAGGCCTTTAATTGGTCTAAACTAAGGATAACCCAGTAATTTCACCAGAATAACTCTTATCCATGATTTCCCTGAGCAGAATCAATGCATCAGAGATATTTCTCGGAGGCACGGAACAAAATTGATAGGGACAGATAATAAATGGTAATATGGCGTAACTCTCTTACACAGGATTTTGCAAAATCTTACTGTCAGAATTCAATAACGTTATTGGCCTCCAATTTCTAAGATCTTCCTTTAGTCCAGTTTTATGTAAAAAAAAAAAACTACTAATCCTTGATTAAAGTGAGACAGAACAGAACCGGTGTCCAAAATAGCATTAAAAAGAAACAAAAGTTCCTTCTTCAAGGAGTTATATAAAACAGGATACCATTCATTAGTAATGCCGTTATAGCCAGGGGATTGTCCTTTTGGTAATGTAGCAATAACAGAGGTCAATTCTTTCTCTGTAATGGGACCACTCAAAGAGATACTAAGAAAGTCTGGAAGACGAGAGCTCACAAGAACCCAATCACTCCTCAGTTTTAGTAATGGAAACAGCTGAATCTGCCTTAAAAAGTTGTTGGAGGTAATAATCAAGTTCTGACAAAATACCCTTTTGAGCATCTACAAAATCTCCAGAACTTGTTTCCAATTTCCTCATCTCCTTACTTCTCCTGCGTGACGCATAACTTTGAAAGGGATTACGGGAATCTTGTGCACTTTGTGAACCAGAAACCCCAAATCTTTGTTCTACCACAAGAGATTTACATCAGTCATACTGTGTCTGAATCCTCTTCTCTTTTAAGGTACTAATGATTTCCAGAGACACAGTACTTCCTGTATTCAATTGAGAATAAATGTGAAGTAATTGTTGTCTTAAGTGATAATAGGAGGTATGTTTATAGTGGCCCAAAAGCTTCCCAATTGTTTTAAAATAGACTGCTATATCCCCTTTTGTATCAGACCACCACAACAATGGAGAATCATAAAGAAAATAAACTGAACGTCTTGCCTCTAATAAAGCATCAAAACCTTCCCTAACTTCAGGAATATTTAACAGGGAAAAATTAAATTTTCAATAACCAGGCCCCTTTGAAAAAGTGGGAAAATCAGATAAGGTGACTCGGAGCATTACATGGTCCGAAGTGGCCATAGGTACTAATTTATGTGCACAACAGTGTAGATTTAGTGATACCAATAGTCTATTCTAGATTTTCTTGAACCAGAGAAATATGTACAGTATATGATGGTAAGCTCCATAGATTTTCCCAAGCATCCTGGAGACCAGTGAGGCGTATCAGGTCATTTAAATAATGTGAATCACAGTATAATTTTGTGCCCATTGATTCTCTATCTTTAAAGGACCTATTAACATTAAAGTCACCCCCAAATAAAACATTTCACCTGGTAAATAGAAAAGGTTGAAGTTTTGTCAACGGGGCAATGCATTCTGACTTTAACTGTGTACCATAAATGTTAATAAGACAAAAATCCACCTCCTGAATAGAAACTTCTAGCAAAAGTGCTTTCCCTGGTTCAGTATCGAGAATATTAGTCACCAAAATATCAGAACAAAAAAACAAATACCAACTCCAGAACAAATAGTGTTCCCTCCATCCCCAGACCAGTAACATTCCCCATGTAACCAGGACTGTGAGGCAACCTCAAAGTCCTGTAAGGAATAAAGTCTTGTGTCCGGAAAAAAAATCAAATCCAAGTCTGAATTTGTAAAAGAATCAAAAGTAGCCAAACGCTTTCTTTCAGACCGAATACTATTTACATTAAATGTGGCTATATTTAATTCATACCCCATAAAAAGGAAAGGGGGAGAGAAAAACCTTTATTTCTTTCAAGCAGTCTTTCAGGTACCCAGTCTGCTCCCAACTAATTATTTCTTCACTTTAGCGGTGCTCCAAGGCTTCTGGCTGTGTTCCATATCAGAAACAGGATCAATTTGTAAAGATGTCCTGGAAGCTCCATCAGAATCTGCTTCTTCAGAACATTTTCAATAGGAAGGCCATCAAATTTATTTGAAAGAGGCAAAATAGTAGTCTGAACCTCCATGTGTCCAACTTCTCTAGAAGGCGTTGCAGAAGCCTGCAACCCTGTCTTAGAACTGTCAGTGGAGGGGGGTGGAGGTGCCATAGCACCTACAACAGTCTGTTTTTCGACAGGGGAGAGACAGTTCCAAAAGGAGAGGCTAGGGTGGAATCTACATGAGTAACTGGGGTAGGGGATGCCGGGCCCAGAGGTAAATCAAGTGTAGGCTTAGAAGGAACCACAGGCCCAGAATGTCTAGGAGGCTTAGGATCCATTGGCCCCCGTCCTGACATAGCTGTGTTAATATAAAAATCTTGTATTGCAAAATCAGCATTGTCTGTGTTATGGGAAGCTAGAGGACATTCTGCAAAATTATGTCCAGGTTCTTCACAAAAATTGCAGTTAGGAGTATTGGTACATTCTAATCCCGCATGCCCCAAGCCCCCATATCAGAAACATTGAATCTTGTCACAAGCTGTACTAATATGCCTTAAAGAACCACATTTATGACTTCTCAGTGGCTGACCTGGGTAAAAAAGAAAACCTTCGTCACGCCCTGAAAAGAAACAATTAGGGAGGTGTTGAAAATCATTATCTACAGTAAATAGCTTCACTTTGATCCTCCATCCCCATTCCAAAACCCCTCAATGTCTAAAATGGGGTCAGAGTACCTTGAACATCACACTTCCTTTCTAACCACTGCAGAATGTCCATAATATTAATCCCTCATTCTTGAATAATACAGTAATGATATGAAAAGACTGTTTTGTAAGGGGATAACTTGAAAATGTACCCATAACGGGTTAGTTTTCAAAACAGCATATTTTGTCCAAAACCTTTCCAATAAAGTGGCAGTCCTAAAGCTAATGTCAAAATTATGCTCGCCGGAGCATGAATAAGAGTATACACTTCACTTGAGTAAATCCAACGATTGCTTAAAAGTACACACCCTACAAAGAAGTGATCTGGCAGGTCATCCATACCTCCTAAATAACGTAAGCGGACTGCATGGAGTCTTTTAGCCATTTCTACTGGCTTATGAAAAGTTCAACATCGGCCTTTTAGGAGCTCCTTGTGTAGAAGGAGGTAAGTCAGAATGTGTCATATTTTTCCTTCCATTCTCCCCTGCAGTCTGAGGTACTAGCCCATGTTCAGAAGAAGAAACAAGGGGGGGAATAACAAGAGGAACCTGTATCGACAATCTCCGATGCAGTTTGAGAGAGAGCAGGGGCCTTGGGAGATAACTCTTCTTCCGTCTCCATCCGTAGGACAGGCCGTGACGGCAAAGTAGTAGATTCTCCCACGAGAGGAGCACTCGTAATTACTGGGGCTACCACCCACATCCCGTCAGCACGCCGAGCCCAGTCTGCTTGTATTACAGCTTCTT
Organism: Neoceratodus forsteri; assembly: GCA_016271365.2. Lineage (NCBI taxonomy): Eukaryota > Metazoa > Chordata > Ceratodontiformes > Ceratodontidae > Neoceratodus > Neoceratodus forsteri. Next base: position 1,009,342,866 of record CM028130.1, on the reverse strand, counting down.
CAGCCGTCCAACCAGCCTCTCCGGGCTGAATCTCGGGGAGCTGTGGAGAAGGCATACACGCTGGAAGGGGAACTTTCGGGTTCTCAGATCCTCGCGATGTTGCCATAAACACTTTTGGCGTAGAGGTTTCTGGGGAAGCTACCAACCCCTGAATTCGTTTTCACTTTTTTCTTCCTGTAATAAAGCAGTTGCTCTCAGAACATCCTACTGGGACTGATCAGTACCTGCCATCTGTTGATGTTGAAATTGAAGCGCGAAGCAGCCGTCCATTACAGGTTCAATACCGGCTCCATAGCTGTCACTAAGGGTAGAACCAGCGGTTTGCTCCCACTATCAGTGCTCAATGCACCGCCCGCTCTCACCACAGACATCCTTCTCACTCGCGTCAGTACAACTGACCACTGCATACAAGGACAACCCCCTCACAAAAGTAGGAAATTTCACGGTGTCCTGGCCAAATTTCCCCCCATTCACTAAAAATACCACCAACAGCTTAATCTGATTCAAGGTCAATTGGCATTCATCTGTATTCCCCTCCCCTGGTTCGTGCCTAAAAATAGGCAGAATTTGTCTAGTGCACTTACCCGGTTAACAAAAACTAAATAAATAAACAAAAAATAAATACACCCTCTGCTAGTCCCACCAGGGGTACACTCTGGATTGCCCCCCAGAGTGGGGCTGCAGGAGGGAACCCAACCACCTAGTGGATGATGGAACGGCCCCGGGACGCCATCATTCTGGGGGGCTCCCTTGGCTTACCCTCAGGGGTGTGGCCACCAGGAGGGGGTCTGCCTCCAATGGAGGATGGGATATGTTCTAGGGGGAATCACAGTGGTGACTGTGCAGGACCAACGACCTGAAGCAGGCGGCATTCTGCATGGCCACGTTTTTTCTAGATACAGTGAGGAGGTGGGATGTGCAATGACAGATCGGCATAAACGCTGCTGTCCAGCCCACCTCCGAAACAAATAATGCGCCACTTGCTTATTGCACCTCTGGCCTCCGCCAAAGGTCATTCTTGTGCCAGACACAGAGCCCCCCTCCCCTCAGAGAAGGAGAGCAAGCCACAGGATGCTCGATCCTCTCTCCCCCTCAGCCATCCATCTGACTCCCAAGTCCATTTCTGAGCCTGGGATGTCAGCATCGCCAGGCGGAAATCCCACCACTGCACCTGCTCTGTGTCACAAGAAGAAGATCCTCCATCTGAACCTTCAGTCCCTGCACCTGACAGCCTGGTTCCTGAGCAGATAGCGTTCTAGGCTTTGGGTCTCTCCAGTGAGGTTCTCCACATTGTGGAGGCCACCCGGAGGGAGTTAACCCATCCGTGCTATGTCTTCAGGAGGAAAAAGTTTTCCATTTCATGCCAGGGCAGGGAGCTAGATTCCCTTGGCTTATCCACTGGCTAGCATTCTGGATTACCTGTGAACCCTCACATCCTCAATGTGTACCTGGCAGCCATGTCAACGGTAGTGCAAGAGAAGGTGGTCAGGCATTTTTTCAAAGGCCTTGACCACCTATTCTTGCCGGTACGTGAACCCCCCACTACATGGGACTAATTGCTAATGCTGGTAGTGCCAATGGGCAAACCATTAAAACCAATGCACAAGTGTGAGATGTCGCACCTCTCATGGAAGACCACCTTCTTGATGGTAACACCTCCGCCAGAAAGATCAGAGTTTCACAATCTCAGAGAAGTCTTCTTAACTGTTGTTCCACAAGGACAAGGTTGTCCTTTGCCCCCACTCGAAGTTCATCCTGAAGGTTGTGTCAAAATTTCATCTTAACCAGGTGATTAACCTCCTGGTGTTCTTCGCCAGTCCAACCTTAGGAATTCAAGGAGCTTAGCTTGAAGATGTTCTGGCTGGAATTAGAGGGAAAGGAAGACTGCCAGTGAGTGGATTTGCACCATATACCACTCATAGAACTACGGTTACAGGTGAGTAACCATCATTTGTATTCTACTTGTATTGTGTACTCTATATTATCCATTTCCCCCCCCCGACAGTATGCGTTTATTGCCTAGTGTTCTTACCTGATTACCAAAAAATGAAATAAATTAACAACAAAAAACAGGGGGTGATGCCTTAAGATGGAGTGCTGAGATTTAAGTGGGGCTGGGCTGGTACTTTAGTGAAAACAAATTAGATTTGGGTCTAGGAGGGATTGCTGAGGTGGGAGTGGGAAGGGTACTTTAAAAAAAAATGAATGCTGGAATCTGGAAGGGACTGCTGAGATGGAAGTGGGAAGGGCCAATTAATAAAAAAAAAAAAAAAAAAAAAAGTAGATTCAGGAAGCCTCTGTATCAGATGTGTAATTGAGGGTGGAGCTGACAGAGGCTTAGTGCCTTCCTACAAGAGCACTGTAAAAGCACTTCCACTTTAACATGTTCAGCACATTTGTGTCCCAGTGAAGGAGTGGAACAGGTAACTGGTGTTGTAGGCATCGGCAGGCATCAGCAGAAGAAGCAGGGACTCTGCTGGTTGACTAAGGCAAGGTGCCTGTTCACTACTATGTAGCAGTCACTGCTGGGAATAGGGGAAGGTCAAGGTAGGCCAAATCTTGGAATAGGAGCAACACCAATCTCAGGTAGGAGTATAAAAAGATTTAAACAAGGCATGGGGAACACAAATGGAAGCAAACAGAAAAAGGGGAAACTAGAAACACCCAATCATTGCTAAGGGTAGAAAAGTATTTCCAGGTAATACAGGGAGAACAGAAGTTGAGAATGCTGGGAGTGGTGCAGTGGCTGTGGGGTGGCAGTTTTTAGAGAGACCGTCTGAAAGTTACAGTGCTGCCCCATCTGTACACACCTAGCTGGGTTGAGGGAGAAGGCTGTTAGACTCCAGGCTGAGTTAGCTAGGATTCGGGGAACCTCGTGCCCCATTAGGGGGTCATCAAGTTTGCCAATTGTACCTCAAAAGATGCCAGGAGGAGGAGGAATGGCTGGAATGTGATGGGTTCTGGAAGGGTGGGAGTGGTGGGACAGACAATACCTCAAGCGGTATCGCATCGTAATTCCTATGCCATTTTGCCAGGGTAGGACTGCTTGAAGGAGACACCACCTGCTGACCAGAGAGGATGTTGGAGCCACCATCATGGAGATCCCAAGGAGGGTGGTGGAGGACCCCAGAGGAGGAGAAGTAACTTCCGATAAGGGACTCAGTTGTGAGGGGATAGCTTTGGGAATGGGAACAGGGAAAGAGAGGTAGATAAGGTATTTTCTTGGCGCCATGGCCCAGAGGAATGGGAAGTGGATGCTTTTTTTTAAATGTAATATACTTTATTGATTTTCGGACAAAAATCAAACAACTTTAACAACAATAACAACCAACAACAAGAACAATAAATAACCTAAACACAAGTAAAAGAACAAAGAAAAACGAAACTCATTCCCACCCCCACCCCTGAGTGCTGCCCCAAGACCCCTGAAGTAATTTTATAGTCATAATAGGAAACATGTCAACACAGAGGGAAAATAATAAACTAGTACGGGCAATTAACTTGAGGTTAACTAGGCATATAAGAGTCCCTAGGTTTCCAATAAAACCTGAGACCTATGTCGAACATTGGCAATATATATATATTTTGGCATTTAAGGTGCTAAGGAGTTCCACATGCCATTCTGACCAGGATGGAATTTTATCCGACAACCAATTACAGAGAAGTTGTTTCTTGGGTGCCGCAGCTTTCAAGGCAATGTAATCCTTCCGGTACCCTGGAGAAAGACCCTGAAAGTTCCCCACCAAGCAAATATTTGGGGTAAAAGCAGTTGATAAATCAAAAGAAGGATCCAAACGAAATTTAATAGCGGTCCAGAAAGGGGCAACCTTATGACAGGCCCAGAGAAGATGCAGTAAGGTGTCTTGGACCCGGTTACATGTGAAGCAGAGGGGTGATGCAGAATATTGAATTGCTACAGCCTATAATAATCTTGTTTAATGTACTTATATAGATACCATCATACCCGTTGCCACTCCATGGGAGACCATTCTAATTGTAGAGCATTTTGCCAGTAAACACCCATGAGTATTAGGGGATCATTGGTTTTATAAAGGGTGTAAAGGTGAGACATAGCCTGACAGGCCGAGGCAGCATGTATCAGTTCCTCATAGATCAAAGGGGACTGAATAGTGCATGGAGGGGAACCTAAGTGGGCGGTCAGGGCATGGGAAAGTTACAGGTATTTAAATACAATGGAATGTGGGAAATTATATCTCTGCTGCAATGAAGGAAAATCCATCAATCTGTCCGATAAGGAGATTATTGCAACTGAAATAGCAGCATCCAATGAAAGGAAATTTTTAGGAACAGGATGTGAGCAGATCCTGAGGATCGATAGGGTAGCAGAATAACCTGGCTAAAAGATGGAGCTGGGATAGTGCAAGGGAGTTTAAGGAGCTGGGGAAGGGTCTTAGACATGTAGCATTCAGTGGCTTAGGCTGAGGTGCTGCCTGTCTCTGATGAGGAAAGGGAGAGGGATCTGCAGGAGCTTCATCTCATGGCTGAAGGAATGGTGTGGCGAGGAAGGGTTTGACTACATTGGGGTTTGAGAACTACCTGGGAAGATAAGAGACTATTCAGGGGTGGTGGCCTGCATCCATTCGGGAGGGGAACCGCAGTCCTCAGTGGATGGTTTAAATGTTACTTCGATGAACATTTAAACTAGCCAAGGGGGGGTGACAGAAGGAATCACTGAGGCAGAAGCTCCCCCACACACAGGCTAGAGTAGAGAGTAAGGAGAACTTGAGAGGAGAGGAGAGGAGAGGAGACCCCCCCCCAGGGTGCAAATCAATAAAGGGGGAAGGGAATGGGCGCATTAAAAAGACTGGGGAAGAAGGGAGGGCAAAAATGAAAAAATGGCAACAAACAGTGTAAATGGAATCTGAAAGGCCATGTGTGGGAATGCTAGAAGTATAGGAAATAAGGTTCCAGACCTAGAGGCCATCGTGGCAGAGGCCAACCTGGATATTGTGGTCATTACCAAGTTATAGTGCACATGAAAACATGACTGGACATGACCATACCAGATTATAATCTGTTCATGAAGGACTGGGTGGGATGAAAAGGAGAGGGTGTGGTGCTTTATGTGAAGGAAAGAATAAAGATAATAGAGATACAGGGAATACAGGGGGAGGCAGAGGTGCTGTGGGTCACCTGGGAGATGGGAATAGAGCCATTGTTCACATTGGAGTGATCTACAGACCTTGGAATTAGATAAAGTAGTGGTAGAAGATACTGGCAAGATGGCAGAAAAGGGGGAGATGCTGCTGTTGGGGGATTTCAGTCTGCCAGACGTAGATTGTAGCCTCCCAGCAGCAGCTTCGGTTAGAAGCAGGAACATCTTGGACTCTATGCAGGGGGCATTCCTCAGGCAACTAGTCAGTGAACCCACTTGTGATGGGGGCAATACTGGACCTGGTACTCACCAACAGGGACGATAGTGCGGACATCAGGTGGGAGGCCACTAGGAACCAGTGATCATTGTACAGTGTGGTTCAATATTTGGACAGCTGCAGAATTGAACCACTCAAGGGTTGAGAGTCCTGGACTTCAGGAGAGCAGATTTTATAAAGATGGGTGAATGCCTCAGGTATGACCTGGGAGGGAGTGGATGTCCTGGATGGGGTGGAGGAACATTGGGTGAAGCGAAAGGGGACTAGTAAAGGCAACAAACCTGTGTCAAACAAGTGAGCCAAAGTAAGAGGAAAGAGACCACTATGGTTCTCAAAGAGGTGGCTGAAAAGGTAGCATTCAGATAGTATAAGGAGACACAGAGAGAGATAGGTGTGTCAGGGAAGCAGGAAAGCAGTAAGGAGTGCAAAGGTGTAAACTGAAGAGAGAATGGCCCAGGAGGTAACAAAGGAGGGACAAGACATTTTTAGGTATATGAAGTCAAAAGAGGAAGGTAAGGGTGGGATTGTAAGGTTAAAAGGAAAGGAGAGTGTGCAGAGGGACCAGGAAAAGGAGGCATCCTGAACAAATACTTTGTTCAGTAAGTGTTTACAGAGGAAGGAGAATGGAGGGCCACAAAAAAACTAGCAGAAGTTTTGGATGAAGGAGGGTGGACATTTGTCCTGTTTCTGAGGTGAGTCCTGAAGAGACTTGTTCATCTGAAGGTGGACAAAGCAGTGGGGTCAGATCTGATGCATCCAAGGGTATTGAAGGAGCTCAGGAAATACTGGCTGCAGCTCTGGCAGTTCTGTTTAACAGATCACTGGAAACAGGAGTGGTTCTGGAGGACTGGAGGAGGGTGGATATAGTCCACTGTAAAAGTGGTAGCAGGGAGGAGGCTGGCAATTATAGGTCAGTCAGCCTGATATCTGTGGTGGGAAAGTTAATGGAATCACTACTGAAGGAAAGAATTATGGAATATCTTGAATCCAGTGGGTTACAAGACCTGAGGCAGCGTGGTTTCACGGGGGGGGGGGTTCATGTCAAAAGAATCTGATAGAGTTCTTTGACTGGGTGACAAAGGATTTAGATCAGGGTTAAGCAATGGATGTGGCCTACTAGATTTCAGTAATGCTTTCTACACCTTTCCACATTGGAGACTAGTAAGCAAGCTAGGCAGTTTAGGAGTGGGTCCAGAGGTGGTAAACTGGATAAGAAACTGGTTAGGGACAAAATGTTTTTTTTTTTTTTTGTTTTTTTTTGTTTTGTTTTTTTGTGTTTTGTTTTTTTGTTTTTTTATTATTATGTGTACTACATTTGATATGAGATTCTGTCACAATAAAATTTTGAATTTCAAAAAAAAAAAAAAAGAAACTGGTTAGGGGATAGGCAACAGAGGGTGGTGGTAAACAGAGTTCACTCCGAGGAAGGGAGGGTGATCAGTGGGGTGCCTCAGGGTCAGTGCTGGGAGTGGTCCCCAATGTCCTTATAAGTGATATTGCAGAGGAGCTGGAGGGGATTGTCTGCCTATTTGCCGATGACACCAGAATCTGCAGTAGGGTGGACACTCCCCGGCGGTGGTTGGGGGGAGGGAGGGGATGAGCAGAGACCTGAGAAAACTAGAGGAGTGATCAAGGGTACGGCACTTGGATTTCAATGCAAAACAAGTGCAAAATAATGCACTTTTAGGGCAGAGTTAAAATGGGAGGAGTGGTACTAACAACCATCAAACAGGAAAGAGCCTGGGGGTGATCATATCAGATGATATAAAGCTGGCCAGGTAGTGCAGCTAGGCAGTTGGGAGTGCTAGTGGGATACTGGGGTGCATAGGGAGTGGTATTCCCTAATTACCAGCAGAAAGAGGGAGGTAGTGTTGCCTCTGTATAGATCGCTGGTAAGACCTCACCTAGAATACTGTGTCCAGTTCTGGAGGCCATATCTCCGGAAGGACATAGTCAGAGTGGAGGCGGTCCAGAGGCAGGCAACTAAAATGGTGTCGGGTCTGCATCAAAAGCCCTACGAGGAGAGACTAAAGGACCTCCATATGTACACCCTGGAAAAGAGGAGGGAGAAGGGGGAATATGATAGAGCAGTCATTAAAAGTCCTACACTCACCATCCAATGATCCAGACGCTGCTCAAATATAGCCCAAAGTGAAATTTTATTGCTAAAGTGCTAAAATACACAGTGCCCTAACGCGGTTCGGAAAAAACAATTTCCTTTTTCAAAGGATCTTTGAAAAGGCAATTGTTTTTTCTGAAACTTGTTAGGGCAATGTGTATTTCAGCACTTTAGCACTGGCACTTTTGCAATAAAATTTCACTCTGGGCTATATTTGAGCAGCGTCTGGATCATTGGATGGAGAGTGCAGGACTTTTAACAATTGCTCTACCTGAATTTGTCCATTTGCACCACACCCCAGTGCAACGTTTCTTTTGGCTTCTGGAATATGATAGAGACCTTTAAGTACCTCACGGGGGTAAATCAGGTACAAGATGGTAAGTATTTTTCAGAAGGAAAGGTGCTCAAGAACAAGGGGACATGCTATGAAGCTGGAGGGGGATAGATTCAGGAGAGATTTTTTTTTTTCCTTCTTTGTAGGGCGAACTGCCGGAGGCTCAGCCCCCGAGCCCCTGCTCTTCTGTGGTCCCCCACCTCAGCCTCAAGACTTACCTCCACCATTGATCCCCCTGGTTTACCCCTAGGATGGGGCTGCTGCACTGACACGGACCCTTGTGACACGGTATAAGGTGACTGGCGGGGTTGCCTACCGGCATTGCCTCCTTGGAGTTGGACCAGCCAACCAGACGCCGGTACTAAGTTGCCGGTGGAGAGCTGCAGCAGATGATCTGGGCTGGAGGGGTGGGGCATCATACATGGAAGCCTTTAGTTTTTGGCTAACTAACCTCGATGGAAGGCGTACTTTACTCGACAGTAAAGGTATACCTCTGCACAATTTTTGCCCATCATGAACCAGTGCAGAACATGATGCTGGCTCTATTGCCGCTAGCCAAGAGGTTCCTCAAGGGCATACTGCACAGTAAACCCCCAGTCAGGAAACCGGGGGCCACGTGGGATATTAATCTCATGCTAGACGTGCTCACTCGTAAACCTTTTGAGCCTCTAGCCACCTGTGACTTAAAGTTTCTGACCTGGAAGACTGCCTCATCTGGTGGCCATCACTCCACTTGCAGGGTCTCTGAATACATGCCTTGGTCACAGACCTCTATATACTGTGTTTCACAAAGATAAGGTGGTACTTCATACTCACCCTAAGTTCCTGCCCAGAGTGTTTTTGGACTTTCACCAATCAGCCTTTGGTTCTCCCCACTTTCTAGAATGAAGGAGAATGCACCCTTCACTCTCTGGATGTCAAGAGGGCTCTACAATTCTACATCGATAGAACGGGAGATCCGTAAAGCCAAGCAACTCTGTGTCATTCAGCATGGCCCGGCTGGGGCAGCCAATGGCCATTAGATGCATTTGTGCTTGGATAGCAGTATGCCTTCACCATTGCTACTCGATGTTGCAGGTCACATTGGAAGGTTGGGTGTATGCCCACTCTACCAGAGCAGTTGCGGCGTCCCTGGCAGAGATCCGTTCTGTACCCATTGCGGAAATTTTCAAAGCAGCTACTTGGACCTCGGTGCATACTTTCATGAAGCACTACGCGCTGGATGTCCGCAGGACAATCCTTAATGGACTTTTGTCCTGAGTGAGCTGTCTCCTGCTGCCCTGCTCGGGGGATTGGTTTTTAGCTTGGTACTTACTCAGCAGTATAAATGAATGGTGAAGACTTTAAGTCCAGGAAGATATGAAAGTTACGTACCTACTGTAATTCTTAATCTTCTTGGACAAGTTTTCATTATTCATTCATATGTCCACCCACCATCCCCCAAGCTCACTCACCCTGTTTCTGGTCTTCACTCCGTCGTATGTTGGGCTGTGAAGACTTTGTTTCTGGACCCTTCTTATATGGGTCAGCATGGCTATCTTATGCGCGGATTAGGTTAGGTGTTTCCCTAGTTAGTTTACGCTGGACCTCATCGGTCAAAAAAATACTGAGGTGGTTAGAGGGTCGACGCTGAGGCATGAGCCAGTCTCGTGGTACCGTGCATGTGCGGTCCTACCTCGGCACCAACCATCCTGAAGATTTTTGGCTCCCGCTGGGTCCTAGTGCCTCTGAAGTAGTACCCAGCAGTATGAATGAATGGTGAAGACTTGTCCAAGACGGTCAAGAATTACAGTAGGTACGTAATTTTCATTTTCTGTGTTCAGATCTGAAAAATACTGCTACATTAGGAATGGCAAGGGACATTATTGAAAAAAATGGAGGTTGGAATCTAGGAGAGACTCTGATGAGATGGGAGCTTGGAGGTACTGTATTTTAAAAGTGAGGATGTGATCTGTGAGGACTGCTGTGATGGAAGAGGGAGGGACTTAAAAATAAAAGAGGTTGGGGTTTGAGAGAGTGCTGAGATGGGAGCAGGAGGGACCTTATTTAATAACACTATATTGCAGAAAAAGGCACCCAGCCCCCACAAAGGAGGGCACCAGCATGTCTAACGGGTGCTGTCAGAGAGCATGCCAGGGAGTGGCTGAGCCCAAGTGGCGCAAGAGAAAGTACATATTGGGGATTGAACTGTGAGGAGCACAGGGATGATCTGGGTCTCACACCTGATGATTTATGAGGTGATCTACTGTTTTGCTGGGGTAACAGGCGACAGACTTGTACCCCAGAGTCCACTCTGAAGAAAGGGGGGTTACTAGTGGGGTACCGCAGGGTTCAGTATTAGGACCAGTCCTCTTCAATGTCTTTATAAGTGACTTTGCAGAGGAACTGGAAGGAAAAGTATGTCTCTTTGCAGATGACACAAAGATCTGCAACAGAGTTGATGCACAGGGTGGGATGGAAAGGATGAGAAGGGACTTGACAAGGTTAGAGGAATGGTCAAATGTATGGCAGCTTAGATTCAATGCTAAGAAGTGCAGGTAATGCACCTGGGAAACAAAAACCAGGGAAGAGTACACAATGGGGGTGAGATACTAACAACAACAAAAATGGAAAGGGACTTGGGGTAGTCATATCAGATGACCTAAAGGTGGGCAAGCAATATGAGAGGGCAGCAAGGTGGGCTGGGGGATACTGGGGTGCATAGGGAGAGGCATCACCAGTAGAAAACAGGAAGTTATATCCCTCTGTACAGACAGTTGGTGAGACCCCATCTGAGTACTGCATGCAGTTCTGGAGACCCAATCTCCATAAAGACATAGACAGGATGGAGGCTGTCCAGAGGAGGGAACTAAAATGGTGCAGGGTCTGCACCGGAAGACATATGAAGAGAGAGACTTAAGGAGCTTAATATGTATAGCCTCGAGGAAAGGAGGGAGAGGGGACACAAGATAGAAACCTTTAAAGTACCTCAAGGGAATCAACAAAGTCCAAGAGGGTAGCATCTTTCAAAAAAAAAGCGGCAAGAACAAGGGGCACAATTTGAAGATGGGGTGGCTCAGAGGTAATGTAAGGAAGTATTTTTCATGAGAGGGTTATAGATGCATGGAACAGCCTTCCAGAGGAGGTTGTGGAGTCGAAAACAATGGTGGAATTCAAGCATGCATGGGACAGTCATAAAGGCAATTCTAGGGGGTGGGGGTAGGAAAAGTAGGCTGCTGGTTAACTAGGATCTGCAGCTTATCCATTAGGTAGTGAAATGGACAGACTGGGTGGGCCAAGCGGTCCTTATCTGCCGTCAAATTCTATGTTTCAGTGGTGGAACGCACAGGAAAGGAGGAGGGGAAACCAGATCTAAGTGTACACGTGGGCATGAATAATCTGACCAGATGGAGCACAGAACAGGTGAAGTTAGACTTCAATGCTCTGGGTAAGGTAGTGAAAGAGGGAGCAGGGGTGGTAACCTTCTCAGCGGTGCTGCTGTAGCCATGCCTGAAACAGGGAGCAGTTCCATGTGGTCCGATTCAGTGCATGGCTAAAGGATTGTGTTGCAGAGGCATAGGTCAAGATGCATAGGCAGACCAGTAGAAGTTATAAAATTCACAAGTAGTGTTTTATTATTATCAAAATAAAAGAAAAATAAAATTGTACAGGATAGCTCTTCAGGCAGTATGAACAAAAAAAGCCCTACACCTGAGAGTCTCTCTCTCTCTCTCCATTTAAATCTCAGTCTCTCTATCTATATATCTCTCTAAATAAAACATTGCTCACTTTTGTAAGATGTCTTTTCTGGCAGTTTAAAATCCGCATCCTGACTGTTGGTAAGTTACACTTTCTGATTTTCACAAAACATATCAGAACGTTGTCAATTTGTTTCCTGAGGCCAGCCTGAAGAGCACATCTAGTCTTAACCAGTGCAGCAAAATAGAACATTCTGTCCCAGAGCTGGTCTCCTGTTGACAATTCTGTAATAGGTGTTCCAGGTGGCTTTTCCAGTCTGGACTGTACACCATGACATCATCAGTTAAGCAGCACAGTAAAGGTCTTAGGGGCTAGAATTACATCCATGTACCATTGGAACGAGCAGGTGCCCTTATAAACCAAATGTATTTATTTAAAATTTGGATTACACCTTTGAGCAAAGCTCTTATGTAGATTCCACGTCCGATAACATTGGACAAGAACAAATAACAATGGAGAATAAAGAACTAACAGCAGGAGGGTTATGGAAGTTAACCACGCCAACACAAATATTAGATACATTGCAAATGGAATTAGTTCAATACAAAATGAGAAAATACTGTCACATGATATTCAGAAACTTATGAGCTCATTACTAAGTAGTAAGTTCCTGATAACTAAGTGCCGGAATGGGGTATGAGGGAAGGGAGGCAACTGGTGAAAGGAACTGGAATCAGCCAAGAGGCCTGATCAGATAGCAAAATAGTAAAGGAGAGACAGTTCAAATGTGGGCAGTCCCCATGAGATAGTTAAGTAAAGTCAGGATATATATCTGAGAGGTGAGGGGTAGAGAAGGGTGGTAGAGTGGGAATTCAGCCAAGGGTCCTTGTCAGATAGCAAGGTAGCAGGGGAGAAAATTGACCATTGAAACTGTCACCAGATCTTTCTTGGGCGAAACTCAAGATACAGGAGGTCTAGAGGAGTTATCTGGGGTGAGCAGACCAAATAGTACAAAGAAGCAGTTGGGCAGGTGAGGGCAAGGGGGTGGGATGGCATGTGTTTAGAGAGAGTGGAGTTGACAGAAAAATAACAAGTATTGTTACTTCTGAATAATAGTTAGCGATAGCAGTCGCAGCTGGACTTAGAGACCAGATCCTCTTTTAGCATTCTTTTCAAGGTTCCTAAGGTCTTGGCAGGTAAAATGTCACCTGCAATTGAGTTGAACCAGAGTGGGGCATGGTAGGCGAAAGACCTTTGTCCCTGTGTGGTGCAACAGTGTGGGATCTTAAAAGAGGAGCAATTAGAGTTTCTTGTGTGTCGCGTATCATTGCTGGTGGTAAGGAGCTCTTGTACCCAAGGGGGCATTAGGCCACAGCTGATTTTCCTGGTTATCAGACAGGTCTGGTAGGTGAGTCTGCTGCTGAATTGTAGCCAGTTGGCCTGTGACTACAGATCACAGGTATGGGTTAAACGTTCAGCACTAGTGAGAATCCAGCAGGCCTTGTTAAGTGCCATTTTATTGTGCTTGACGGACGTGTCAGTGGCTGACCCATACATGACGAGTCCATAGTCAACCAGCAATACCACTGAGCTGTGGATGGCCATACTGAGGGCTGCAGGGGTCAGGCAATGCTTGTGTTTGTGCAGAAGCCCTATTCGCATATTGATTGCCTTTGATAAAATATCAATATGCTTAGTGTATGAAAGGGTGTTGTCCATCATGATCCCAAGGTTTTAAAGCTAGGTACCAACTCCAGGGAGGCACCAACACCATTTACTATTGAGAGGGGGTAGTGTCTATGTTTGCTTTGTGGGTTGAAAAACAACATGTTTTTTGTTTTCTTATAGTTTAAGATTAATTTGTGGTTGCTGAACCATCTTTCAGTAGCAGCAACTTTTTTGAGCTCTGATTTGAGAGCCCTGGGGTTATGGCCACTAGGAAAGAGGACAGCATCATCCGTGATAAAGAAAGATCCATCCCAGAATGGAGAGGGAGGCATATTCAGGAATACACTGAACAGGAGGGGCCCAAAATAGAACCTTAAGGGACCCCTGACAGGACAGGTTGACTGTCTGAGAGGATGTTGCCTATCTTTACTTGCTGTGAGCGGTTTTGAAGGTAACTACTGAACCAGGTAACAGCTTCGGGTGAGAGCCCTAGAAAGGCTAACTGTTCAGTCAGGAGAACATGATTAACCATACCAAATGCCTTGGTTAAATCAATGTATATAGCACCAACCAGTTGATCTTAGTCGAAGGATTTATGAATGAAGCCCGTGAATTCAAGCAAGGCAGTGGTGGTACTGTTCCTGGTCCTGAAACCATGTTGTTGAAGGCAGAGTAGTTGGTATTTACCCACATAGTCAACATGCTGGTCGGCAACTATTTTCTCCAGGGCTTTGGAGAGAGGGGGTAGGATGGAAATGGGTCTGTAGTTACCGTGGGAGGCACGATCTCCGCTCTTGTGGACAGGGGTAACTACTGCAGACTTCCATGGTTGAGGAAAATGAGAGTATCTTAGTGAAAGGTTAAGGATATGCGTTAAGGGTGCAAGTACTTCCTCCAGTATTAGGGCTAAGAACTTGAGATCCAAAGTGTCACTACTGTACCACCCTTTACCCAGGACCTTGAGGAGATATTTCCTGGTCTCATGTACTTTGGTTGATCTAAAATAAAAAGGAGGGTGAGTTGGGGGCCATTCGGATTTTTCAGAACAGGCACTAGGAATAGGAGTGGTGAAGTAATCGTGGGGACAAACCCCACTGAGGTAGGTGAATGCATTATTAAATGTATCTGTGATGAGTCTGTGATGGGAGGGACCCCATCAATGCTGAGCATGGCAGGAGCAGTTTCGGGGTCCTTACCAGTAACATCCTTGAGATTGCTCCAAAATAGTCTGCTGTCGTCCAGGCACACACAAGGGCTTCCTTATAATATGTACTTTTAGCTACCCTTATTTTCCTGGTGCAGTCATTTCTGGCTTTCTTGTAAGCCTGTATGTCTGAATGTTTACCAGAGTCACGAGCCCTATGCCACAGGCAGTGTCGGAATTTGAGGAATTCGATGATGTCACAAGTGAGCCAAGGATAATGAGGCCCTTGATTTTCCGTTTCTTAAGAGGGGTATGCAGGGGTGCTGTGGAGCACACTCACTGACAAGACACACACAGTTGGAGCTCTTCAACTTTCTCACTTTAAACAACCAAAATACAAAATAATTTGGGAAAAATGCCATTATTTGACGAGATTGGAGATCTCTGCAGCAAGCGGTATCAGGAGATACCAGACATCAGCTATGGGTCGCACCAACAAAGGCCATATGACCACATCAAAAAATCTGCCAGTATAACCTGATCAAGGAGCTGCATCACAATCCTCCTCAGAGCCCAAGTTACGATGGCGGGCTCTTCAGAAATCTATGCAAGCTCTGAATTCAAAAATGGAATCCATCCTCACCAAATTTGAGGAGCAGGACGTTAAAATATCTGATGTTACAAAAACAACAACTTCGGTGGAATCGATGGCAACAAAATCCTTGGCATCAACTAGCAAGTTTCAGCAGGAAAATGCCCAGCTCTGTTACAGGCTTGAAGCTCTTGAAAATGCTCAGAAGGCCTCAAACATTTGTATCGGTGGGCTGCCCGAAAATGTAGAGGGAGACAACGTGCTTTATTTTCTCAAAGAATGGCTGCCGGAAGCCTTGCAGATTACTGCCTCATTAGATCCTAACATATTAACTAAGGTTTACTGGAATTTGTCCAGAACAGGTCAGCCACTACGATCTCCTAGAATTGTCCTCATGGTGATGACGAGCCCAGCAATTAGGGACATCATTCTCTCAGCAGCAAGAAACAGCGGACTGGCTTAATTTCATGGATCTACAATACATTTATTTCCTGATCTCTCTTCGCTACTAAAGTGAGAAGGAAGTAGTTCGATGGTGTTCGCGCCAGGCTGTGCAGCCTAGGGTGACTCATTCACTCCTGATGCCTGCCCAATTGCGGATCCATTATGGAGGCCATGTATATCAGTTCACTGACCCCGAAGAAGCTGGGAAAAAGGTAGAGGCTTTTAGCTGGGAATTTGAGAGGGCCAGAAGACAAGAGGTGACCGATTTCGACTCAGATGCTGGCACTTGAGTATCGGCAGGTTCCCATATGAACTTTCTCAGAGTTTAGAGACTGTAAGAGAGTTTTTCTCCAAGTAACAGTTTTACTGTTTAAATTGCTAAAATGGTTAAAATTGTTGGAAGCTGCACTTAGAGAGTACTTTCTTTGTACACTCAGGTTAAAGTTCAGGTTAAGATTCCAGTCTGGTTTGGTCTACTATAGGGAAATATAGCACTGTTTAAAACGAATTATGCACACCAGGGATCACTGCTTGTTTTGGTTCAGAAGTGATGAAGATCTTCATTAAATACCTGTGGAGAGTTGGGTGAAGTTCATACTGTGTGCTAGCATTTAAGGGATAAAAATGTTTGGAGGAGAGGTGTAACACTACCAGTTGTATTTTTTTTCTGTGCTGGGTAAAATGTTTGGAATGCAGTGCTCTCTCATAAGTCTTGTGAGGTGCAGCTTTTTATGGACTACTATATAAATTTTTTAAATGAAGGACTACCCCAGTATTCGAAAACAAGACTGCTTAGACTAATTACACCTGTTACATGTATTGCATCCACTTTGTAAGATGTAAAGTCTGGCATGAGATACTCATATGTAGTTGTTTTTTTTACTGGAAAAACAAAATATAAGTTCAAAAAAAAAGAGGAGCATGCTTGTCACACGCAGTATTGAAAAGGGAGATAAATTGCTCTAGTGCCTGATCGACATCCTTGGTGGAGTAGATTACAGACCAGTCTGTGTGAGAAAGGTCAGCTTTCACTGATTCAAGGTGGCCTCTAAGTAGGACTCTATTTGTTATTGTTTTGGCTGGGGTTTTAGAGAATTTGCTAGTCCACAGGAATAGAACAGGAGAGTGGTCACTTAGGCAATCCGGAAGGATGGTGGTATCTGAGATATGGCCAGGTCAGTTTGAGAGAACCCAGTCCAGCAGGGTGCTGGTACCAGTCCTATAGATCATGCACGTGGGGGATTCAAAAAGCTGAGTGAAGTCCAGAGTAGTGAGAGCATCAATGTAAGGACTTGCTCTGGAAGAGAGCCAGTTGATGTTGAGTTCACCAAGCAGAATGACCTCAGTGTTAAGGCTTAAACAGCCAAGGCAGCCGATGAGTGCCCCGAACCCAGCGGCAGTGTGTGTGTGGGTGGGATGTGTGCTGATAGGATAGTAATGGCTTTGTTGTGTGCACCAAGAAGAACTCTTATAACTGTGATAGCTTGCATACAGTCACCAGTACTAGGTAAGGACACAGTACAGCCCTGCAGGCAGTCCCTGATGTAAATTGTACAGCCACCCCCACACTTGAAGAGCCTATCTTGCCAGAAAACCGAGTACCCAGGTATCTAGATGGAGGCATCAGGCATGTTGGATGACAACCAAGTTTCTACTATGGATAACACGCCAGGGCTGTGTTGTGAGATCCAGACTTGGAGCGAATCAAGCTTTGCAAGGAGGCTGCAAATGTTGACAGATACAAAGGTTAGGGAGCCAGCTTTCCTTTGGCATAAGATGTTCCTGGAGGGAGGGCCAGGATTGGGATGTATGATCCCTGATAGCAAGAGTAAATGGCATGGTGGTGAACTGATAGAATACAATTGGTGTGGAAAATGCAGTTTTGTCTCTGGATTCTTTAGCTGGGGGAATTTGCCAGTAACCCTTGGTGAGATTGAGGGTACTAATGTACTTGGCACTTCTCAATCTGTCCATCAAATCATCTGTCCTGGGCATAGGATAGACTTTAAATACCGACACTTGATTAAATTTGCTAAAATCAAGGCAGATTCTTGCACACCTTCCTTTTTATTAACAATCATCACTGGTGATGAGCATGCACTTTTCTCTATTCTTCTATGATATCCAACGCTTTCATTTTTTTTTTTGTATTTCCTTAACCACCTCTGCTCTCAGCTGCTCTGGTAAAACTGTATTTATTTATTTACTGAAGTCTCAGATTCTCAAACACATTTGAGCCAGAGGCTCTTTACAAAGCATTCCGTTAAGAACAAAGGAACAAGGGTACAATTTACATGGAACAGGGGCAGTTACAGAAAACAATTTACATAAGGTATAATTATACATAAATACAAAGTAAATGCTGTGTTACAAGTTTACAAGCAAGTAAAAACACAAACACAAAATGAGAGCGGTCATTGGGAATGACCTTGTCATAAGTCTCTGAAGTATGGAGTACGAGAGTGGGAAAGCGGGGCAGAGAGCAAGGACATGGCTAGGGTAAAAGTTGAGAGCTGCCCAGGCAGGCAGTGAAAAAGAGGGGGAGGAGAGGTCTAACTAACAGTAAAGAGCAGTGGTGAGGAGAGGAATAGAAGTAGGGCAATAGTGACAAGTGGAAAAAAGGCAAAGGTGGGGAGTTCAGAATTGGGGGTGGGGAGGAGAGAGGTGGCATGGGAAGGTGGGGGTGTTAAGTGGGGAAGTGGCAGGATTAGAAATTGGGGGAGGGACAACTACGGGAGGACAGTAAGGAGGCAAAAGACATGTGCCAGGCTGGGAGTGAAAGGGAGGGAGAAACAAAGGCAAAAGTGCTAAGTAAGGTAAGGAACATAAAAGAGGGCAGGGATGAAGGAAGTGGGAAGATAGAGGAAGAAGTGAAGTAGCTAGGGTTAGTAAGTAGCGATAGATGGAAGGGGTAGGAGGGAGAAGGTAGCTAAGTTGTGAGGGGTGGAAGAGGTTTGGAGGGAGAGGGCAATTAGGATAAATTAGGACTGGTAGTCATAGCTGCTACATTCAATAAGATGCTGCCATAGCTTAGTTTTGAAAGGACCAATATTGCTGTCAGACAGGAGGTCAGGTGGGAGGCTATTCCACCAGCTCGGAGCACTATACATGAATGTTCACTGCACCTGCGCAGTACGGCAGAAGGGAACTTGAAAGGTGGGGCTGGACGTGCTTCTGGTGCGGTGGTGGCTAGTTGTCCTGTTAAGGAGCTGCAGAAGGAAGGGCAGAGCTAGGCCAAGGCTGATTTTCTTTGCGAACAGGCAGGTGTGGTAATGGATTCTGCCCTGGAGGCTCAACCAGTTCACTGAGGTGTAGAGGTCGCAGGTGTGGGTGTATAGTTGGGCTCCAGTGACCAGGCAGCACACCTTGTTTAGGGTGACAGTCTTTTGAGTGTAGTGGTGGTGGCAGCCCCATAGATTATGAGCCCAAAATCAGTAATTGAGAGGATGGAACTAGCAATGGCTAGGTGGAGCGCTTTCTGGGACATACTGTGCCTGTGTCTATACAGTAGACCTAGTCTGATGCTTACACCTCTAGAGATAATGTTTACGTGCTCATTAAAGGATAGGTTACAGTCAAGCATTGTACCTAGATATTTGAAATTTTGAACTTGTTCTGGGGGAGGGTTAAGGTTGTAAATGATGTGTAGCCGGGCACTTTTATGTTTGTTGTGATGACTGGCAAAGAGCATCACTTTATTTTTTTTATAGTTCAGAATAAGTTTGTGTTCAGAGAACCAGTCCTTGACCACAGCGAAGCTTTCTTGCAAACAGCTGGTGAGGGTGTTTGCAAGAAAGGTGACCAAATATGCTTGACCCCTTTTGCTCAGCCTGGCACTGTGATAGAAGTACTTTTAAATGTCTTTAACAAGCTACGAATTTGTGTGGTTTGTTCTTTGGGTAAGGAAACATTCACCTTTACAGCATCAGAAGTTCCAGTTTGTTCCAGTCTGTCATAAGCTATATCAATATCTTTAGCAGTTCCTGGTAATACTACCAAAGCAGTCTTTGGTGTTCTTTCAACCCATGTCTTCATGAGGTTAGCATGATATATTGTGGTAAAATCTTTCCTATCAGGGTCTCAGTCTTTTAATTAACAGCACCAGTATGCCTGACCACTTTATAAGGCCCTCGCCACTTCAATAAGTGTGTTTTCTGTAGGGAACAGTAACAAGACCTTTTCACCTGTCTTAAAACACTTTTTACCCCATTGTCATAATAAACCTTATACTGTTTTTGGACTTCTTCCTAACAGCTGTGGGCAATTTCAACATATTTTGCAAAATCCTTTCTCAGTGCACATATCAGATGTAATAGGAGTCTTTCAGAGCAGGGTTATCTTCACGTTCTTTTATTCCTTCTAGTGGCCCTCTAGGTTGTCTACCATTAAGCCATTTCCAAGGGTGAACAAGCTTTTGATGCTTGTGGCATGTTTCTAAGCAAAAAGCAGCAAAGATAAGTATTGAGCCCAATCTTTCCCTTCACCTTTCATAAACCTTTTTAACATGCATTTTAGGGTTTAATTAAATTGCTCAACAGAATTGTCTGTCTAGGGTGATAAGGGGAGATTCTGATGTCAGTGATACCTAGTAGTCAGTACAGCTACTTGAGTTCAGCAGTGCAGCACCTGAATTACTACCATACATGCATGCATGCATGCATACATACATACAGGATATACTATGGGAGACTGACACTCATGTGCCCAACACCCGTTACCCCAAAACTAACTTCCCGACATCAAAATCCCAACAGTGGAATTTTGCCCATGGCGGACTGCTTTCATGTTTGGGAGGCTTTTGCCCCACACCCCTGTAATTATTATAACCAACTCCACCAAGGGCAAAATCCACTGTTGAGATTTTCAGTGTCGGGAAGTTGGTTTTGGGCTAACAGGTGTCTGACAACTGAGTGTCAGTCTTCTGTAGTCATACATACAGTACTTACACTTGCCGGCAGATAAGGACCAACATGGCCCACCTAGTCTGCCCCATGATACACTTATGTATTGAGTATTCCCTTGCCCCTCTCTGATTTCCCCTTGATCCCACCCAAGATAAGTCCCCTTTCCCCTCACACTCTCAGGATCCCCTGTGCCTGTCCCATGCATGCTTAAAACCAGAGACAGTTTCATCCCCCACCACCTCATCTGGCAGCCCACTCCAGGCATCCACTGTGAAAAAGTACTTTTCTTGTATTTCCTTAAATTTTCCTCACTTCAACTTCATGCCATGACCCCTAGTTGTTGAGCCTTTTTCCTTTGAAATAAGCTTCCTTCCTGTACCCTGTTAAACCCCTTTAGATATTTGAAAGTCTCATTCATGTTCCCCTTCTCCCTTCTTTCCTCCAGGGAATACATATTTAGATCCTCCATTCTGTCCTCATATGCCCTCCTATGCAGCCCCTAAATCATTCTGGTGGCCCTCCTTTGGACAACCTCCACCCTCTCAGCTTCTTTTCTCAGATTTGGTCTCCAGTACTGGATGCAGAACTCAAGGTGAGGCCTAACCAACATCTTATACAGGGGCACAATGACCTCTCTCCTGATGCTAGCAATACCCCACCCTATGCATCCCAACATTCTGTTGGCCTTCACTACCACCTTTTGACTGTTTTGTCACCTTGAAGTGAACTGTGATGATGACACCAAGGTCCCTAACCTGCTCTGTGACTGCTATTACGTCCCCTTCAAGCACATATTTTTCCCTAGGGTTTTTACGCCCCAAGTGCATAATTTTACACTTCCCCGCATTGAACCCCAGTCTCCACACCTTGGACCACTGCTCCAGCTTTTTAAGATCCTCCCTCATCCTACCATCACCCTCCAGCATATCCATCTTGTTACAGATTTTCGTGTCATCTGCTAAGAAACCCATCTTCCCTCCAGCCCTATTGCAATGTCTCCAATGAAGACATTGAATAGGACTGGACCCAAGACTGACCCCTGTGGTACCCCTCTTGTCACCCTCTTCTCACTAGAGAGTACCCTGTTTAGCGTCACCTTCTGGGTCTTACCTGAGAGCCAGATCTTACCTGGATCAGTCTTCACCATTCATTACTGGTGGGTTTTTAGCCAGAGGCACTGGGACCCCGGGAGCTATAGCTCTAATTTTGAGGCGGGAGCTGATATCAGGAGCAGCACCATCCTCGAGCGTAAGATAGAACGTGTTGCTCGGGGAATAGCCAGTAACCGACACAGACTTTCCAGCTGCCTCAGTTCTGTTTTTCCCACTGTCGAGGCAACAGCTGAGGACTTCGTGGGAGCAGCACAGTAGTACTTCGTTTGAGAAGGTTCTGTTTGTCTGACAAACCATTACTCAATGCTTATGGCACCAACCCTCTTTTATTATTTTTTAAGTTTTGCAGCATCGAGTCTTTTCCTTTTGTTTTTGTTATTTTGTGGCCAATCATGTCCAGTTTGGTGCATAAGCATTTCTCAAAGGTGGGGACTACCCCTATGCATCAGTGCCCCTGTGGTAGTCTCATGACCGCAACGGACCTGCTTGATTGGTGTTTCATGTTTGGTGCCCTCTGGGATGGCACTGTGATCAGTATCACATCTGAGGTCGGTGTTGTGGGTCCGTGCCTCTTCCAAGCATGGCGCTGCAGTTGGTGCCACTTCTAGTGATGGCGCCGCCTCCGGTGCTGTGTCTGTTGCCAGTGCTGCATCCGGTGCCGCTTCAGCTGTCGGCACTGATGCTGGTGCCGAGGAGGAGTTTGAGGCCAACTGTGGTGCCAGTTTCTCCCTTCCTCCCTCCCTCCCTGAGAGCAGTGGCTAAGGTTGGGCCTCTTTCGAGTAGCAGGACTTGGTCCTCTGGTTCGAGTCTGGTAGGGCCACATCAAGTGTTCTGGTCTGTCTCTGTGGCTTCAGCCACCCTGGGCAGAGCCAGAGTGCTGATAGTGTCTCTCCTTCTGCTGGAGGTCAGAGCCCTGCTGTTGTTGGGGACAGAGGCTGCCCATCTGGGCCTGTACAACTCCGGCTTCCTCACCAGGGTCCTTCCCCTAAGGGCACCATCCTGTTCACTCTGGGCAGGTTGAGCAACAGTTGGCTAGGCAGTGCAGCCTCCTCCCTTGGGAGGTATTCTCTGCTTGCTCCCACAGCCCTGGAAGAGTGTCTACAATCTCTTGGGACCGCCCTCCCTTCTTTCTATCTGTCTCCTCCTCCCAGGACTCTCCAGTCCCCTGGGTCCCCTTATGTGGAAACAGTACAGGGTGACAGCAAGTGCATTTCCCATTTACTTGAGGTCCATGGATGAGATGCTTTTTCCACCTCTTTCCCATGCACTGCCACCCCCTGTACAGAGTCCTTCCACCTCGTCTGATTCCTCCTCAGAGGAAGAGGACACCTCCACCCACATCTCCTCTTATGCTGATTACACCAACTATCAGCGGTTCCTTGTGACTGTGTTGGAGGAACTCCACCTTCCCCCAGCTGTAGACCACAGTCCTGTGCATGTGACGTTGTCCTTCCTCAGGGAGTACAGTTCAGAATCCGCTGTGATCCCTCCATGGCCCTGTCCCTTCATGGAGGAGTCGCACAGTGTCTGGCAGTTTCCCACCTCCTCTGTTCTAGTCCTCTGGGGACTGCCAGTGCAAGTATTGCACTCCTCCCTGGTCTCCAGGAGCTATTCCCCATCCTACATCTGGATTGGAGTGGCTTGATATCCCCTCAGGGCATCTTTGCCCCTCTAGAGACGGTCCCCAAAGGCTTACTGTGGAGTTTGATCACTGGGGCAGAAGGGGTTTCTCTTCCATGCGTCTCTTGCTCTCCATTTCTGCACACCAGGCGCATTAGGTAGCCTATGTAAGGTGCCTGTGGGCTTAGCGGGGGCAGATCCTGGTAGCCATGCCTGATAGCAAGGCATCCAGACAGGCCATTGCCATTTCTACACATGGCTTGGAGTTGGCGAGACACTAAGCGAGGGCATCTTATGACGCCAATGCAGTAGCCTCCAGGCTGGTAGGAATACCAGTCTGCATTAGGGGGATGGTATGGCTCTGGCTGTCCTGGTTGTCACCCTTGGCCTGGCGTAGGGTGATTGCCTTGCCCCTTCTGGGGCCTGATTCTTCTCCCGTAGGGCCAGGCGAGAGCTGTTAGCACCCTCCTTCTCCTGCACATCAGGAGTCTAACTCTGATCCTGACCAGTCGCTGGGCTAGCCAGGCCGTGAGGCCCCTCCTCTTGTGTGTCCCCACAGGATGCCTGAGGCTGATTTTTTCCCTCAGGGAGGTGCCAACGCCACTTTGTGATGCTTGGTACTCACCCACCAGTAATGAATGGTGAAGATTGGTCCAGGTAAGATATGAAAATTACATACCTACCATAATCCTTGATCTTTCTGTATATCGTAACCATTCATTACTGCTTCCTGCCAACCATCCCATCATTGCCAGTCACCTGGGCAGAGCCTCCTCCCTGTTTGCTTTCTCTCTCTCTCTCTCTCTCTCTCTCTCTCTCTGAGGTCAATTGCAGGTGGCATCTTGCTGGCATCTTTAAGCTCCCCTAAATCATCTTCTTGAAGTACTAGGATGCTATGTCTAGAGAGAAGGCAAGCAGGGACTCTTACCCTCCCCAGGACTCAAGTTATTCGGGATGTGAGGAACTCCATTTTCCTCAAGTTGCCTTTCTAACCCTTTTATACAGTTTCAGTGAGCTGAGGTGGCCTAAACTCTCAGGCTCTCAACCTCCTTACTGCAAACAACTTTGAAGTTGCCTTTTATCTTTCACTTGGAGTTCTTCTCTCTCTCTCTCTCTCAGCCTCTCGAGCCTTGGGGATCCTCTGTTTACCACTTCATGGTCTTTTATTTCTTATTTTCGACTATGCCTCCCTTCCCAGTTTATGGGTAATTTTAGTGGAAGGCACTTTCTGAAGCTTGAATGGTCAGAAGGGCAGCTTCCTCTGCCAGTCATCTTTTTTTCTAATTGTGACAGCGTTTGGAAACTTACACATCCCTATGCCTGGAGGGTAGATTGCCCCTTCACCTAGTTTCATCTCCACTGGTTGGAGACTTAGACCAAGAGGTTTATCCCTCACTTGGAGAAAGGAAGATGCTGTAAATACCAATTTCTGTTTCAGACCTCAGTAAACAAAAAGGGGGATATAGGTAGCAGGAGGAGAGCAAGTGGGTACAAGGGAGCCTGTTCAGGCATCCTTTCACTAGCAATGATGAGGTTTTTATCCCATCTTCTTGCTTTGCCTCAGAGTACTTTCAAGCTCTGTTTAGCTGTTCTAACCTCCAGGCTTATAGGCCTGTTTTCTATCTCTACACCTTGAACCCCTGGGCTCCACTCTCTGGAGATTCTGTTCTTGCCTTTTGAAAGACAGTCATCTCTTCCTCCCTGCTGCTGCTGCTTCTTCCTCCTCTCTACTACTTGGGCTGCCCAGTGGTCTGGGCCCCCCTGCCCAAGATTTTATAGATCCCTTGTCTCTCTCTCTCTCTCTCTCTCTCTGTCTCTGTCTGTCCAGCTTTTATTTTCAGTTTACATCCTTTCCTTTTGTTGTGCCTTGGGCCTCCAGCCCCTTCCTTAGTTTCTCTTATCACCTGCTTTCTCCCTCTTGGCGAGCAGAACCGAGGAGGCTGGGGAGTCGTCCTCGCTTACTGGCCAATCTGCGAGCCCCATGTTCTATCTCACGCTTGAGGATGGCACTGCCCCCAACATTGACTCTCCGCCTCAAAATTCTTAGAGCTATAAGTTCTTGCAGGGTCTCAGTGTCTCTGGCTAGGAACCCACAAGTAATGAATGGTAAAGATACCCAGGAAGAGCAAGAATTATGATAGGTATGTCATTTTAATTTTTTGACCCACTTAACTGTGGCTGATCCCACCCCAATACTGCCCAGTTTGTTCAATAGCCTTTTATGAGGAACAGTGTTGAAAGCCTTCATGAAGTCCAGATAGGCCACGTCCACTGCTCCTCCATGGTTCACTCCCCCCCACCGTTACCCAGTCTAAAAATTCTATTAAGCTTGTTTGCCAGGATATCTCTCTGGCAAATTAATGCTGCCTGGTATCAACCAGCCCTCTCCCGTCAAGGTAGCTCATTATGCCTTTCTTTCAGAGTGACTCTGTTATCTTCTCAACCACGACTCAAGGCTGACAGGCTTGTAATTACTACCACTTCCTGTCCCCATCCTTGTGCAGCGGAACCACATTTGTTTTTTCCAATCTTCTGGGACCTCTCCTGTTACCAGTGATAGGGTAAACAGCTCTGCCAGAGATGCCACCAGTTCCTCCCTGAGTTCCTTCAGTACACTTGGGTGCACTGCATCTGGTCCCATTGCCTTGTCCTCCCTAAGCCTCAGTAGTTCCCTGATCAGTAGTAATTTCTAGGTATGACCACCCTGCTAAAAATTTTGTCAAGCTCTGCTGCCACTTTTGGGGGTGTGACATTACGCTTTGTTAGTCAAGTAGTGCCCTTCATTAATCTCTCAGTGGCCATTCTTGAGCTTAAAAAATGAAGAGAAATCAAGCCCCATTCATTTCAATGGGAAACACCCCCATGCTCTTCCTGGTCACACGTCATCACATGCTTGAGCGCTGGGGCATGTCCCCATCACTGGGGCACTCAGATTGGATCAGGCTGCCAGGTGTTATATAAAAGTTACGAGGGATATTACTTAGGTACTGGCTGCTATTTATAGTAAAAATCTGACTAGAATAACTACCGCTGAGGGCAGCTACCATAGCATGTGAGTACCTCCCTTATATTGGAAATTACCTTTAAATAGGAGTTCACTATGTCGGTGAAAACTTCAAGACTGTCGACTGAGTGGTATTTCAGGGACCAGAATCTCTGCCTGTAGATCTCTCCTGAGATGTCATGGGATTTCTCTTTCACGGGTCATGGTTTTCTGACTGTGGAGTGTCCATATTGCTGAAGGCAAGTTGGCTTTACCTGTCAGATAAGGTACCAGCCTGATTGCCCATTGCTGTTTTGGCCATTGTCAGGCTCTGGCTCCCCCTTTCTAGAGTTTTCAGGTAAGCTTCAATATCATCTGAGGGACACAACTTTGTAAGTTTAATGTCTTTTGAGTTTTGTTGATCTGCTGGATCTGTACCAGATCCTCCAGCTTTGATAGCTTTCAAGGCATCCAGTCATCACTGCTTCTGTCGCTACATCTCATCTGTTCTGTTTCTTAGTCTCTCTTTGTTGTATAGCCCACCATTCTTTCCCTGCCTGTTCTTCTTTCATCACTGGTGCTGGCTGCACAGTCTCAGTTTGGACTTTTGTTTCTGCTTCTAGTTTGGCTGCCATGCTTCTGGCAATCACATCAGGGCTAGTTGTTGCAGGATCCATACCTTTCTTTTATGCTTCCCTAGTACCAGATCTAGTACCCACGCACAAAACTCCTGCCATAGAGTATGCACAGCATAATTACCACTTTGTATAACACCAGTTGTCATAGAGGCATAGATCAGGAAGCATCGGCAGACCAAGAGAAGTTATAACATTCTCATGTAGCATTTTATTGACAATAAAATAAAGACAAATAAAAGACAAGATAGCTCTCCATACAGGCAGTACAAACAAAGTCCTACATCTGAGAGTCTGTCTCTCAATTTTAATCTGTCTCTCTCTATAGATATATATCTCTGAACAAAACATTGCTGTCTTTTTATAAGCTATCTTTTTTCTGGCCATTTAAACTCTGCATCCTAATTGCTTTTAAGTTACATCTCCTGTTTTTCACAAAATGTATTAGAACTTTGTACGTTTCTTTCCCGAGGCCAGCCTGAAGAGCGATCTAGTCTTAACAGGTGCAACAAAATAGAACATTCTGTCCCAGAGCTGGTCTCCTGTTGACAGTTTCATAAACACACTTGCAGAGGCTCAGTATATCTCAAGGTCATGCTCATAACTTTGGCAATAATATCAACAATATAATTGTATACATTTGCAGACCAAGGATTCCCAATTTCACACTAACATTCATATATATATATATGTATGAATATTTTTAACCACAGAGAAGCAAGGGAGAAAGAAAGAATAGAAACAGCAAGTGAAGGATGGTGAGCTAACAGGGAAATTGTGGAACCATAGGAGTGGCCAGTTCTTAGGTGCCCCAAGAAAATATGATTGTGCAATCAGGCCGTCAGGAGACAGACAAGTGGCAGAATAGGAGAGCACAAAAAAGGATCCTTACCTTTAACTCTCTCTCTGCATAACAAATGAGACAGGGTCTTACCGAACCGTGTCGCAGTCTGGTGCAGGGAAGGAGGATTTTGGCCCCTTGGGGACTAGGGCCTGACCTGGAGGGATAGAAGGCTGTTCAAAATTAAAGGCTTGAATCAAAAACGAGGAGGACAGGAGGGCACTGGGGGAAAGGTTAGCACAGCACATAGCTAGTTTAAACTCGTGTCGGGGGTCAGGGTGGCAAGGGTACACATCCAGTGTCACAAAAAGGAGGGCTTACCAGTCTCCCCCATCAAACAATGCAGTGGAATCAAACACATCCAAGGCAAAGGGAAAAAGAAGGGGCAGGTTAGTTGTTGGAAAATGATGACTGCCAATGCAAGGAGTCTTGGCAACAAAATACCAGAACTACAGGTGGTGATCGTGGAGGGGGGCATTGACCTAGTGGCTGTCTCAGAGGCGTGGACAGCTGTGAACCATGCATAGGACATGGCCTTTCCAGGTTACTCTTATTCAGAAAGGACATAACAAAGGGCAGGGAAGGGGGAGCTGTGTTGTAGGTAAAAAAAAAAAAAAAGGAGATGGAGGTAACTGAAATAGGCAGCCTAGGAGCTTCTGGGAAAAGTAGAGCCACTGTGAGTGCTAGCAGCAGTGGAATGAGAAGAAAATTAGGATCGGGGTGGTCTACAGACCACCAGGTCAGGATCAAGAGGCAGATAAGGAACTAGGGGAGGCACTAAGGATGGTGACCAATCTAGAGTCATGTTGGTAATAGGGATTTTAATGTGCAGACCAAAAGAAAGCCAAGCACTCTCAATCAAAAACTAAACTACAGTAATTAATTAATTCAGTGCAGAATCATGCCAGTCTCTGAAAAGTGCAGTTCTAACAAGACCCACTGCACCACGCCTAACAGGTTTTGCCTCCCTTGAGGCTTTGTGAAAGCTGCCAGGTGGGAGCACGTGCAGTCCTTTTAAATCAAAGTCTTGAAGAGCTAGTGTATTGAACTACTATTTTGTAAACCCTTTTAAGCTGCCCTAGTTTGTAATAGTCTGCTTTGGTGGGTTTCTGTTATATTGTTAATTTTAAGTTTGAACTAGCTTCTAATCCGATAAAAGCAGGATATGGATCTGACTGACACCATTCACGGTCAGGTGAAGCGGGAGTGATGTAGTGAGGGGTAGCCTGTCTATCTTTTCTTGCTAGCTGTGAAGGTGTCCAACTCTCACTACAAACTGACACAGCTTGTGTCAGCTGCTAAGTGTTCTTGTACTCTACTCTGTCTACAGTAGTTTTAGCAGGTTCAGTGTCATGTGAAAGGTGCTTTTTTTATTATTATTTTTACCTCCTTCCGTGGGCTCCACGGGGGCTATGACCCTCCCCCCTCGGAGGGGGGACATCCTCTGGTCTGACCCCCAGCTCATCTGCCCCAGAGGTTCCCCAGTGGATTTCCCCCCCGCCACAGCAGGGGCCAGGTGGGGGGTGTTGGCGTTTCCCCACCACCCTGCTACGGCAAATCTGGTGGCCGGGGGGGGGGTCAGACTCACGAGCGATCGGACCATCATGGCTCTCGTGGAGCCCCAGCATTTTCTGTTTTCTTCCTCCCTTCTGATGTAAGTACATTGGCTTTCAAGCCTCCCGACCTGTACTGCCCTCCAGCCATTGCCAGAGGGCAGTCAGTGAGCGGGACGACTAGTCCCTTCCCCGGAGAGAGGAGAGCAGTCCTCTGGATGATCGATCCTCTCTCTCCCCCCCCCCCACCGACCCCCGGCAGCCCAGGCTTTTTCCCGAACCCGGGTTGCCGGCGTGGCGCAAGGTGTGGTGTCCAGTGCCTCAACCCTCAGCGCCACCGGGCCGGTAGGTAATTTTTTTTTTTTTTTTTAAGAGTTGAATTAGGATTCATAATGAAATCAAAACCATTTCTTGAGGTGTTGTAATATGTGTGTGTGTGCGTGTGTGTGTGTGTGTGTTTGTTTTTAAAGTAAGTTTTGGCAACAGTTATTCTCGGGGCAAGCAAATTGTGGTTGCATGAGACAGCTGAATTGGAAGCAATTGCTTACAACCGCAAACAGTAGTTGCACAGAAAATTTCAGGCTCTTCCCACTCTTTGACATTTGTAATCCTGCAGTAATGGATTTTAGCTGAAAGGACAAGTAAACACTAATTTGATGTTACTTCACAAAAATGAAATATTGTTTTGTTTCTGATTTATCTGCATGCTGTATTTGTAACCCCCCCCCCCCATTTATCACATAAACACTCTATTAGGGGCTATAATTAGATGACTTTTATTGTGTTCCTTTCCATCTGCAGTCTCTGCATGATGACAGAGTCACATTAGTACTGACAGCACTACAGCTATTTTTGCACAGTACAAATTGAGTATGTAAAATGTAATTTTACTAAACCTGTCTGTTCTACTGCAGTCTCTGTCCTTTTGTATTGGTTGTTGGGGCACAAACTCTGAAAGCATCAGAGTACTGCCGGTAGCCATGATGCTAATGTCAGGGTGATATGTGACGTGCTATGTTGTATGAAATTTGTTGAAAATGTTGTTGGAGAGGTGACCAGGGTAGTGAGGGCAGCCAAGGCCACAAAGGAGCTAAGGCTGGTACAGGGGATTAGGAAGGGGGAGAAATAATTTTTTAAATATATTAAGGAAAAAAAGGAAGAGTAAGGAACAGATTGCCAGGATTAAGAACAACAGTGCAGGATGGGTTTTAAAGGGGGCGGATCAGGCAGAGGTACTAAATGGGTACTTCTGCTCAGTATTCACAAGGGAGAAGGACTACCCATCCCTCCAGGGGAGGATATGGGGATGGTCAGAGGGAGGGAGGGGTACAGTTATTGAGATTCCAGAGAAGAGGTTGTTCAATGGCCTAAGATCTCTTAGGGTGGACAAGACTCCAGGTCCGAAGGGGGTACATCCAAGAGTGCTGAGGGAACTAGCAGAGGTGCTGGCAGCACCCCTAAGGGATGTATTCAACACCTCCCTACGGACAGCATGTGTGCCACTTGACTGGAGAATGGCACACGTGGTACCCATACATAAGAGTGGCCCCAAGGACAAGCCGGGAAATTACAGGGTAGTCAGCCTCACATCCCTAGTGGGGAAATTGATGGAGACCATCCTGAAGGAGCGTTTGGTGGAATTCATGCAAGAACAAGGGCTGGGGGATGATCGACAATACGGATTCGTCAATGGGAGGTCCTACCAAACAAACCTGATTGAGTTCTTCGACTGGGTGACTAGGTCACTGGATGGGGGAAGGCGGTTGATGTCCTGTATCTGGATTTCAGTAAAGCCTTTGACTCAGTGCCACATGGCAGACTGCTAAGTAAACTCAAGGGCATGTGGGGGCAGGGCAAAAACTGGTTCAGTGGGTGGAAAGTTGGTTGAGAAATAGGAAACAAAGGGTGGTAGTAGAGGGGAACACCCCAGGCAG
Source organism: Neoceratodus forsteri (assembly GCA_016271365.2). Classification (NCBI taxonomy): domain Eukaryota; kingdom Metazoa; phylum Chordata; order Ceratodontiformes; family Ceratodontidae; genus Neoceratodus; species Neoceratodus forsteri. The sequence continues at coordinate 1,009,311,912 of CM028130.1, read as the reverse complement.
TCATCAGCAGTGTTCCACAGGGCTCAGTCCTAGGACCTGCCCTATTCAACATCTGCATAGCGGATATAGCGGAAGGGGTGGAGAACAAGATAAGCATGTTCGCCAATGACATAAAAATTGGTGCGGTGGTGGTGGATTCTGAGGAGGTGGGGAGGGTCCTGTGCAGGGATTTGGAGAGACTGGAGAGCTGGTCAAGAATGTGGCAGCTGCGTTTCAGTGCTAGGAAGTGCAAGGTCATGCACTTCAGGGCAAAGAACCCTAAGAACATCTAACGTATGGGGGGAGAGGTTAAATGTCTCGGAGGAGGAAAGGGATCTGGGGATGGTGGTCATAGGGAATATGAAACACTTGGAACAGCGCAGGTTGGCAGTGGCCAAGGCCAACAAAATGCTAGGGTATATTGCCAGAGGGAGCACCTCAAGGAACGCGGAGGTGATCCTGCTGCTGTACAGATCACAGGTGAGGCCGCACCTGGAGTACTGTGTGCAGTTCTGGCACCCCTACTTAAAGAGGGACATCAAGCCTTGGAGTGAGGTCCAGAAAAGGGCAACCAAACTGATAAGGGGAAGGGATAAGCCCTACGAACAGAGGCTGAAGGAGCTAAATATGTACTCCTTGGTGGATAGAAGGGACAGGGAGATATGATTAAGACCTTCAAGTACCTGAAGGGCAAAATAGGGTTAGCATCGGGGTATATTTCAGTTGAAGAGAGGGAGGATCACTAGGGACCATAGTATGAAGTTGGAGGAGGAAGATTCAAGAGCGAACTGAGAAGCACTACTTCACAGAAAGGGTGGTGGCAGCGTGGAACATACTCCCAGAGCAGCTGGTCTCACAGAGATCGATGGAGAGTTTTAAAGGGGTGGGATAGAGTAGAGGGCAGAATAAGCATTGAAGTTGATTTGACCCAACAGTGGAGCTCAGTAAAGGGAAGAAAGGTGATAGTGGTGACAAGTTTTTTTTTGGGGAGGGTTGTGGCAGCACTGGTATAAACTATGAGCTGCAAAATCAAGCAGACGAGATGGACCTTTTTGGCCTCTATCTGCTGGCTTTTTTTTGTATGTTCGGATGTTAGAAGTGAAACATGACGGCAGATAAGGACTGTGTGGCCTGCTTAGTCTGCACCTTTTCCCTATCTAATGCAGTACCACAGACCCTAGATGATCTGCGGCTTACCCTCTCTTCCCATTGCAAGAGTACTCATGTCTATCCCATGTATTCCTGAATTCCCCTACAGTTTTTGCCCCCACCACCTCCGCAGGGAGGCTGTTCCAAGCATCCACTACTCTTTCTGTGAAAAAGTACTTCCTCACATTGCCCCTGAGCCTACCCCCTCTAGCCTCATATCATGCCCCCTTGTTCTTGTACACCTTCTTTTGAAAGATGCTACCTTCCTGTACCTTGTTTATACCCCTGAGATACTTGAATCCTATCTCACCCCCCAAAGAAAATACATATTAAGGTCCTCTAGTCTTTCCTCATATAACTTTTGGTGCAGTCCTTGCACCATTTTTGTTACCCTTCTCTGGACTGTCTCTGTTTTATCTATGTTCTTCTGAAGATGCAGCCTCCAGAACTGGACACAGTACTCCAGATGAGGTCTCCCTAGTGATCTGTACAGTGGCATCACCACCTCCTTTTTTCTGCTGCTGATTCTTTCCCTATATACCCTAGCATCCCACTGGCTCTTCCCACAGTCTTCTCACATTGTTAGGTTACCTTTAGGTCATCAGATACGATTACCATCAGGTCCCTTTCTTGATTGGTGGCGGTCAGTATCTCCCCTCCCCCCCCAAATCTGGTACTTCTCCCTTGGATTTCTGTGCCCCAAATGCATGATTTTGCACTTCTTTGCATTGAATCTTAGCTGCCACACTCTCGACCACTCCTCAAGCATGTTTAGGTCCTTTCTCATTTTTTCCAGCCCTCGGAGTGTCGACTTTGTTGCAGATCTTAGTGTCATCTGCAAGAGGCATACCTTCCTCTAGCCCATCTGCTATGTCACTTATGAAAACATTAAATAGGACTATCCCCAGCATGGATCCCTTTGGCACCTCGCTGGTCACCCCACTCTTCTCAGATTGAACATCATTACCACCACCCTCTGTGTCCTGTCACTGAACCAGTTTCTGACCCAGTTTACAACCTTAGGGCCCACCCAAGGCTGCCTAACTTATTTATCAACCTCCTATGTGGGATGGTGTCCAAGGCCTTGCTGAAATTTAGATAGGCCACATCCACTGCCCTCGCCTATCTACCTCCCTGGTTATCCAGTCAAAGAAATCTATCAGATTTGTTTGACAAGACCTTCCCTCTATGAAGCCATGCTGCCTCGGATCGTGTGCTCTGCTGGATTCAAGAAATATCGCATTCCTTTCCTTTAGCAGTGACTCCATTAATTTCCCCACCACCAAGGTCAGGCTGACTGGCCTGTAGTTGCCAGCCTCCTCCCTGTTCCTACTTTTGTGAAGGGGGACTACATTTGCCCTCCTCCATTCCCCTGGAACCACCCTGCCTGGTCTCTATCAATTTGTTGAAAAGGACTGTTAGTGGTGGGGGCGCTGTGGAGCCTGAGCAATACGGTGGCTGAACTATAATAATAATAAGACCTTTTGGGCTCCAGTATGGGAAATCCCTGCAAAGAAAAGCAGCAAACATGCTGGCCTGGTGGCGCTGAGGGTGAAGCGCTGGACACCACACCTCGCACCACACCGGCAACCCAGGTTCGGAAGTGAGCTCGGCTCGCCGGGGGTTGGCCAGGGAGGAGAGGATTGAGCGTCCAACGATTGCTGTCCTCTCCTGGGGGAAGGGCGGGGAGTGTCTCCTCGGTGCTAGTGACACCCAGCGGAGGCTGGGTGCACTGCAGCCTGGGATCACTTACAAGTTGGGATGAGGTTTATTTATTTATTTAGTTGTTTAACCAGGTATAGCACACTAAGCTGAAAGCTTTTTTACAGGAGCGACCTGGGAGCACAAGGAGGTTAAGTGACTTGCAAAGGGTCACACAGTATGCAAGTGGAAGCTGTGGGATTCAAACCCAGCTCTGGTCTGCTGGATGTCACCAAATTTGCAACTCAGAGCCTTAGACCACTGTGCTATACTGCCTCCCGACTGCCTCCTGTCGGCGGACAACCTGCAGATGGGTGCAGGAGCACGCACGCCTGCGCTGGACATCATTACACATCTGCGCCTCTGGGGGGAGAGCTCATGATCAAGGAAAAACTCTGATCCATCTGGTAGGCGACAGCACCTGGCCCCCGTGTCCACCACCAGATCCCACCCACCCGGTCTCCTAATTTCCTCCTCCCAAGCCCTACCTGCAGCAGATTCTAGACTTCAGGGAGCACCAAGGAGGAGTGGTGGCCCCATCTTGGGGGCTACAAGCCAAGGGTGTCCAGCTGCAAGGTAGGTGCAGGGGTTGGAGTACAGGGGGCCTGGCTGGGAGGGTCTCAGGCGGGCAGAAAGAAGCCAGGATGCCTGAGAGAGTCCAGACAAGCAGTGACCGGAGGGAAAAATAATTGGAAAAAAAAAGAAAAGCAGCAAACTCAGAGGGATAGGAGCAAAACAACTTTGGACCATCCGACCACGAGGTCTGATCTCAATTAGGCTGCTATCACATCGACAGCAGGGAATGAGGAAACCCTGCAAAGCCTGGGCCTAAAAATTAACAGGCTTATACAGACAGTTTCGGGACTTGATGGGAAATTTGATTCCCTAACGAAAAGAGTAAGCACTCTAGAACTGGATATAGAGGCAGTTAAAACAGCGACAGTTGACTCTAGGAAGCACTCGGAAGCAGCGTTGGGAGCTACAGCTACTCTGATAAAGGAGAATTCCCATTTAAAGAATTGCCTTGAGTCGCTAGAAAACCAAGCCATATCCTCTAGTGTTTGGGTAATTGGCTTACTGGAATGATTGGAAGGTGACTATTTGGGGCTATTTTTCAAAGAATGGCTGACGCAGCAGCTGGGAGATCCCCTTGCAGCATGAGTATTTTCTATCCAGAAGGTCTGCCGGGTGATGGCCTGCGGAAGACCCAAGAATCCAGATGCACCCCATGTGGTGGTTATGGTGCTCAGTGGAATAGGTTCAAGGGACTTAAATCTGGCCAGACAAAAGAGAATCTTACTCTGCGAAGGGCAACAGGTGCGACTGTATCTGAATTTGAGCTGCTCGATGAGGATGAAGAAAAAAAAAGTTAGTTGGGATCAGGGCGATCCTGCGAGAGGCTGACGTCACACATGGCATGCTGTTCCCAGCACGCATTCACATTGTCCATCAGTGGAAAATTTTCATTTTTTCGGACCCGGCTGAGGCATTGAAATGGGCACAGAGAAATGCTGCAGCATGTATCCGAAGAACGGATGCATCTGATTCAGAAGCTGAGGAAACTGATGACCCATGAAGGACTTTATGAACATTAGTGGCAGGTTGGCAATGGTCCCCTGAATAAATAATATAAATAAAGAATTACAGCCTTACTGTTCTGCTTGTTCTCTCGAGTTGATGTTATTAATGGGATAACTGTTTTTCTCATACACAATATTTATCTCAGCCTCTGCCAGTCCTTTTGATTAGCTCAATAAAGTGGGCATATACACACCTCTTGAGGCAACATTTTTTATATATATATACTGCTAAGTGGCAGGAGGTCTGAGAGATATTTCAGCCATATTGATATGCGTAATGATAGAACAGTCTGTGGTTATGACTTGCTTTAATATAATAACATAGAGGATAATGTATGGTCCTCTATCGTTAACCGGTCGGTTAAGTCGAGAGGTTGCCAGGGCGACCATGTAAACCTCGAGAGCAAAGTTCGAGAGGTTTATGTTGCCATGGCAACCTCGAGACGGTTAAAATTGACCGGTTGCTGATAGAGGGACCATACGTTATTTTTTATAGTGTATGGTCCCACCTCAAAAAGATGCTTACTTTTCCATAAGTAGTCACCGCCGCGGCCCTTCCGTCCTTCCCTAACCGCTGCTGTTCGCGCGTCAGTTCCCCGTCGGAAAAAAAGCGCGCATATGCACAGACCACTCGCTGTTGTTAACCTATCGATGTGACGTAGGATCGATAGGTTAACAACATATCTCCGTCACATCGATAGGTTAACTACCTTAGGAAATGATGATTTCCTAAGGTTAACAGAGTTCTACCATACATTATAGATAGTATACTTTATAGAATGCTACCATAAAAGTACGGTTATAGTGAGCCCTATTGTCTTTTATCTCTATTTTTGCCCTAGGGCAATAAATTCAGACCAGTGCATGCTTAAATCTCAGTTCCCTTTAATGGGTATGAGAGATATTGTTGATTTAGTGATTTTTTAGTTTTCTTTATATTCCGTGCAGCTCTTGGACTCTTAAGAACAGCAATTCGTTTTACTGTATGGAACTGTTGTTATAGATTGTTACCTCTCAAGTGATATGTCTTATAGACTTTGCATGTTTGATTTAACTTGTGTGTAAAGGAGTGGCGACCTCAAATTATAAACTGTAATCCTCAAATGCAATGTCAAGAGTTATTCTAGGGATATGGATATGTTGTTCATCCACACTGTCTGACAGGTTCCTTGCCACTTTAAATCTTGCCGGAAGGTCTTCAAGCTGGCTTCTCCCACCCACCCGGGTGGTAAAACTCTCGGCTTTGCCCCATGACGCCAAATCTTCCTTACCGCTTGGAAGCTCAGGTTCCCTCCTTAACGCTCTGCGTATAGACTGGATCCTAATTCTTTAGTTCGCCCAAAAATAATTCTAAAGTTCTCAAGACTTCGGTCTAATTACTCCCTCGCGGCTGCGATGGACAAATCTAGTCCCAGATTTTGGTGGTGCCCATGCGAGCAGAAGATGTCCAGGATGGACCCGCTCCATGTGCGTCTACTACTCGGCCTAGATCCGCGACCCATGAGCCTGCGAATTATGTTGATCGTTTGATAGCGTCCCTAGAAGACGCTGCCTGGTTACAGCTTGGCGACCTGAGAGCGCTACCCGCCAGTGAAGTCCAAGGAGGCCCATTGGGCGTTGTCCACGACGGCTGGCTTGACTGAGCAACTCGAGCAGATGATCACCCTCGAGGAGGAGGTGACCCAGGCCGCATTCTCATCTTCCTTGGTCGCGGCATTTATCCCGCTCTCTCTGGGATCCTCCTACACAGCTTCTTTTAAGGAGCTTTGCCAATCCTTTCCATGAAGGGAGAGGGGCCATTGGGACACTCTTTCGGTCAAAAGAAGGACTCGAAGGTAAGTCCCACCGTCGGCGTTTGTGGGAGGCGGGAGGGTCCCCTCCCCCGGACAGTCGACACTCGACTTCAGTCGAGGTTGCAGCTAAGGCTGCTGGCTTCACGGTGTCCCCGTCAGGTCAGCCGGCCAAGACACCCGTCAACGTGGTCGAGATTTTTCTCGGCCCGTCGAACGGGCTGTCGACTGGTGAAGCCGACAACCCTTCTTCACCAGTTCCCCCGGTGGAGACCGAGGACTTGCCTGTGCCTCCTGTGCTGGAGTCTCTAGTCAAGGCTTCCGAGCCGAGGGAAGAGCGGGTGTCCCCGTTCCCTCCCAGACCTGCCCTCGGAAACACCGAGGGTGTCGGCCTCGGACCTCGTCTCGGTCCTGCCGATCCCGCCAACATCGTCGGTCTCGGCACCGAGGTAAGCGGCGGCACCGCTTGTCCTAGTCTTCCTCCTCGGAAGAGAAGAGGCTTCGGCACAAATTGTGTCGACGCTACGAGGACTTAATGTGGCAGCAGTTATTTTTGTCCGGGAACAAGCCGACACCGTTGCCTTCCCCGGCCATCAAGTGGCTGTCACCGGAAAGGCCGAAACAACCCCTCGCTGTAGCCGAGGTGCCCAAGCCTGGGCCGGTTGTTCAGCTGAAACCAGCTGCCCCACCGACTGTGGTAGAACCTCCGCCTCCACAACCGAAATCGGGGGTGCCAACCAAGGACTCTCGGTCGGGTCCGGGTCTGCCCCACAGGTTGTCGGTCACCCTCACTCCCGACCGTCCTCGGCAGGTGGAGGGTGGCTCAGGCCCCAGGCAGCTCTTCGCGGACTCCTCGGAGTTCGATGACGACTCCTCCCTGTTTTCCAGGCCCCTTGACCTGGAGTCCTCCGGGGGGCAGTCGATGGACGAGAGCCCATCGTCGTTCATGGGTCTGCTTTGGCTCATCTCGGAGTCCACCAGGATGCAGCTCGAGCCCGTATCCAAGCAGCCCAAATATCCCCTGACGGAGAAACTGGACCGAGGGGATTCGCCCACGGAGGCCTTTCCGGTGGCTGAAGCCATTGTTGGCCCAGCCTTGGAGCTCTGGCAGCGGCTGGCTTCCTGCACTGCGCCGACCAGGATGGCCAGAATGTGGTCTCTACTGGCTCTTTGGTTTTCAGAGCACCCATTTTGGGAGGGTTAGTCACTGATAGCATTTTCCGGCATTCCGGGAATGCTAGGGATGTGGATAAGCCCCCCGACAAGGAGTCCAAAAAGCTGGATTATGCCGGGCGCAAGGTGTATGCTGCATCCTCCCTAGGCCTCCGCCAGGCCAGCTCAGCCATGCTGATGGCACACTTCTCCCACGCCCTCATGGGCTCCCTGGATGCAGACCACGGTCAAGCGGGTGCAGGATCAGGGAAGGGCGGTGGCGAAACAGCAGCTCCAAATGGCTTTGGACATTAGACACTCCTGTGCCAGATCAGTAGCAGACGCAGTGGCCATGCGCCTCAGAGCATGGCTGAGGATATCCACCTTCACGGCGGATACCAAGCACAAATTGGCGGATGTTCCCTTCTTGGGGACTGACCTGTTCGGCCCTGGAGTGGAAGGCCACCTCCAGCGGATCGAAAAGTCCAACGCTACCCTGGACTCTGTCACCTCCACCCAGAAGGACAAAGGCCATCGTCAACAACATAAGTCCTTTTGCCCTTCTGCGCCTGCAGCACATCTGGCCCAGCAACACCAGCATCAGGGCCAGCAGGCTCGAGCTTGGCATCCCAAAGCCAAGCCTGCGGCTTACTCTAATAGGAGGAAAAGGCCCAGGAGGTCCCCCGGCTGGCCCCTCCTCCAAGCCTGCCCAGTGATGGGTTGAAGGGTGTTGCCCCAGCCTCATCACTCCCCTGGGTTCCCCATTGGGGACGGCTCCGCCACTTCCTTTCTGCCTGGTCCGCTATCACCACGGACCACTGGGTGTTGGAGGTGGTAGGAAAGGGCCTGCCTCTGGAGTTCGAGCAGGCCCCGCCCTTCCGAGCCGTTGCCCCTCGGGGGGGCCAGGGTCTGCAGCCTCTCTGTCGACATTGCCCTGCTCCTCGAAAAGAGGTGATCAGGAAGGTGGCGGATCCTCTACAAGACCCAGGGTTTGTGTCCAGGTACTTCCTGGTCCCAAAGCGGTCGGGGGCTTCGCCCCATTCTAGACCTGCATGACCTGAACAGGTTCCTAAGGTCTCGAACCTTCAGGATGGTCACTCTGGCTCAGATCATTCCATCCTTGGAACGAGGCATGTGGTTCTGTTCTCTGGACCTCCAGAATGCGTTCTTTCACGTCCCAATCCGTCCGTCCCACCAGAGATTCCTCCGCTTCAGGGCAGAGGGATCCCTCTCCGAGTTCCGAGCCATGCCCTTCAGCCTTTCCCTAGCTCCCAGGGTCTTCACCAAATGCATGGCAGTGGTGACCATTCCTCTTGATGCCAAAGGGTCCGGTGTACCCCTACCTGGACGACTGGCTGATAGCAGCCTCCTCAAAATGGAGATGTAGCGGTCCAGGGATCTGGTCCTCCAGGTTTGCTCTCAGGTTGGCCTCCTCATCAACGAGGCCAAGTCGGAACTCGTGCCAAAGCAGGTGATGCAATTCATTGGGGCAGAGCTCGACTCTCTACGAGCCAGAGCATGGCTCCCGGCGGACAGGGCCGAGGTTCTTTCCTCCTTTGCCCAATCATTTCAGGTTGGGCAATTGCGCCCTGCCAGGACTTCCTGTGCCTCATGGCGGCCTGCACCAGCGTGGTCTGTTGGGCCCGTTGGTATATGCGTCCCCTTCAATGGGGGCTGGCCGGTCAATGGTCACAGCACTCTGATCCTTGGATCAGCTAGTGACAGTGACCCAGGGGATGTGGAATGCCCTCCAGTGGTGGACCATTCCAGCACATCTGCAGGAGGGCATCCCATTCGTCCGCCCCGAGCCGATGGTCTATCGACCGATGCGCCTCTGATGGGTTGGGGTGCCCATCGGGGAGCACAAGCGCATGGCCTCTGGTCCCCTCGGGAGTCGATGCCACATCAACCTGCTGGAGCTTCAAGCGGTTCATCTAGCCCTCACCGTCTTTGCTCCGTTTATCACGGGTCAAGCGGTCCAGTCAGACGGACAATACCACGACCATGTACTACCTATAAACCGCCAGAAGTGAGCACTCCATGCCTCTGTGCAGGAAGCTCTCCGCATTTGGTCCCTCGTGTGCAGCCTGGAGGCGGATCTCCTTGCCATCCATGTGGCAGGAGCCTCCAACATTCTGGCCAATGCTCTAAGCCGGATAGGGGCTGCGTCACACGAGTTGTCTCTCCTGCCGGAGGTAGTACAAGATCTGTTCTCCCACTGGGGCATGTCTCAGGTGGACCTGTTTTCCTCCAGGGAGAATGCGAAGCTGAGACTGTTTCGTGCCCGCCTCCCTCAGCAGGGCTCGCTGCAGGGGGATGCCTTCTCGAGGCCGTGGACCCTGGGCCTCTTCTACGCCTTTCCCCCATTTCCCTTGATTCACAAGGTGCTTCTCAAGGCGAGGAGGGACAAGGCACAGGTGATTCTGGTAGCCCCAGACTGGCCCCACCAGTTCTGGTATCCAGATCTCCTCAGTCTCAGCTCCAGGCTCCCGAGGCAGCTTCAAGCCCACCTGGACCTGATCTCAGTCAATCAGAGGAAGGTATTCCATCCGGACCTTCAGTCCCTGAACCTGATGGCCTGGTTCCTGAGCGGCTAGAGTTCCAGGCCCTGGGTCTTTCTGACCAGGTCCTCAACGTTGTTGAGGCGTCCCGTAAGGAGTTGACCAGGAAATGCTACGACTTTAAATGGAAGAGATTCTTCATTTGGTGTCAGGGCAAGGGCCTGGACCCTTCCTCCTGCTCCTTGGCTAGCATTCTGGACTACCTGTGGTCTCTTTCTCAGCAAGGGCTTCGGTCGACGACCCTCAAGGTGCACCTGGCAGCCATCTCTGCTTACTGGGCGCGGGCCGGGAAGCAGTCGGTAGTGCAGGAGAAGGTGGTCGGGCGCTTTTTCGAAGGCCTTGATCACATATCCCCTCCGGTGCAAGGACCTCCACCTCCGTGGGATCTACTGTTGGTATTGGCTAAGCTCATGGGCAAGCCATTTGAACCGATGCACAGGTGTGACATCTCTCACCTGTCATGGAAGGTAGCCTTCTTGGTGGCTATCACGTGAGCCAGAAGGATGGGAGAGCCCCAGGTGCTTTCCATCGAGTCTCCTTATTTGGTCTTCCACAGGGACAAGGTTGTCCTGTGCCCCCACCGAAATTCCTTCGAAGGTGGTGTCGGGTTTCACCGTAACCAGGTGTTGACTCTGCCGGTGTTCTACCACCACCACACCTCGGAGGCCGAATATAGGCTCCATATTTTGAACCCTAGAAGAGCGCTCACTTATTACAAGGAGCGGATGGCTGAAGTTCGGGGAGAGGTTCGACAGCTGTTTGTCACCTATGCTGAAGCCGCACCTGGCAGACCTGCAGCCAAGCGGACGATAGGCAGGTGGGCCACCTCCTGCATAGATCTCTGCTATAGGTTGGCGGGCATGGAGCCTCCCAGAGGGATAAGAGCTCATTCTACCCACCATACTGCTGCATCGGTGGCTGCTTCCAGGGACGTCCCTATCCAGGAAATCTGCAGGGCTGCTACCTAGAAGTCAGCACACACCTTCATCACCCACTACCACATCGACCTTGAGTCACGCTGGGATGCTGGTTTTGGGGCCTTGGTTCTCCAGTCATTATTCCCTAAGTAGAGGGTGTGCGCCTTGCCTCCCTCCTCCCGGAGAACTGCTAGGAGTCTGCCAGACAGTGTGGATGAACAGCATATCCATGTCCCTAGAAATACAGGTTATTCACCTGTAACAGGAGTTCTAGGAATGGTATATGTTGTTCATCCACACAACTCACCCGACCTCCCCGACTTCGACGCACAACCTGGCTTCCAGCAGGCTAGATCTGGTGTCATGGGGCGGAGCCGAGGCTTTTACCACCAGGGTGGGTGGGAGGAGCCAGCTTGAAGACCTTCCGGCAAGATTTAAAGCGGCAAGGAACCTGCCAGACAGTGTGGATGAACAACATATGCCATTCCTAGAACTCCTGTTACAGGTGAGTAACCTATATTTTCTGTATTGAATATTGATAAATTTAATAAACAGAAAGTTAAAAAAAAGGACTGTTGGTGCTCCCTGTGACACTTGGACAGCTGGTTCTGATTAATCTATGCTGTTTGGAATATAAGAAAAATATAATGTGATTGTCTGTCCTGAGAAATGCTGTGCCTGGATAACCCCCCAAGGTATCAGTTCAAAAGACAGGATATATGTTGAACAGCGGATCTCTGTGATGAGATTAACTTGCAAAAACTCACATTTTATAGCCTTATTTAGGATCTGGGTTGGTTGATGCTAAGACCTGAAATATCCATTTCATGGCGTCCTCAGGAAGGTCCGTTAATTGCAGCTGGTGTCATAAGGAAGTGGAATATCCATTTTATAGCGTCCTCAGGAAGTCAGTTAATTGCACCTGGTGTCATAAAAGTCCTTAGATGTGTTTGAGAAAGGAAACTGCTCATGGATCAAAGGGACTGAAAAATCACAGTTTTAATTAAGTGTGTCATCATTTGGAAAATGAGTCTTGCTGGAGTCACAGAATGCAGTACCTTGATGGGACTTCCTGTTTTGTGTATATATATATATATATATATATATTTTTATGTATCCTGAAAGGGAGGAGCTAGATGATGACATCATGAAGAGGGTTGAAACACAGCATTTTTAAACTGTAGTCTCCATTCAATTTTGAAACACACTTGTTTGGACTCTGAAAAAGCAACATCAGGCACTGTTAGAAGATACAGAAAGACAATTCTAAATATACTGTGGTGGGAGATTTTGTTTGCACTTTAAACTTGTTTTTTAAGTGATTGTATGGTTTTGTGATATATGGTTCTGTATTTACATTTTTTATCTATTTTTAAGTAAACATCTCATTTTAGAGACTACTTGGAGTGCCTTTGAAATTCTTTCTTTGACAAGTGGAGCATATATGGTTAAAGCTGACACTGGGCGTAGCTTACTGGTTTACCAAACTGGAAAAGGTAAGAGTTTATTCTGAGGTCTGTTAATAGAGTTTTAAGGATTCATTTTATGCATGGTTTAGGTGCCATAGACAGAAGATATCTGGCTCCCCAAGAGCAGAATTATCTGAGCCTGTACATTGGGTATGCTAACAAGAGGTTCACAGTTTGAATTCCTCCAGAACTTGAGACCAAAGTTTGATTCAGACCCACAAAACAGACAGGAGGGTTACACTGTTCTGTTAACTGTTCACAATACTGCGCTCGGAGGTTGGCACTGTGGGAGCAGAGGACCTGACCTGTTGAGTGGGGTTGTGACACTGCCAGCACCTGTCTAAGTTCTTTTAATATTCCAGGATGTATCCCATCTGGCCTCATAGCCTTGTCCCCGTTCAGATTCTCGAGTTCCTTTAGGACTCTTTCCTCCTTAAACGGGCTGTTGTCCACCTCTCTTCCATTGGTGCCCCTATCGCCCAGTAGTGGTCCTTCTCCTTCCCCTTCTTCTGTGAATACTCAACAGAATTATTTGTTCAGGATTGTTGCTTTTTCGAGGTCCCCCTCCGAACACATTCCTCCCTCCCTTTTAAACCTCACAGTCCCACCCCGATGATCTTACTTTCACTAATGTATCTGAAAAGGTCTCGTCTCCTTTCTTAATTGCCTGGGCTGTTTTTTTCTCCATTTGCACCTTTGTGCTCCTGACTGTTTTCCCTGCCTCCCTCTGCTTTTTTAGATACAGTTTCCTGTCTTCCCTCCTCTATGTTTGCTTGTACCTCCTGAAAGCTAGCCTTTTCTCTCTTACCTTCCCAGCCACTTCCTTTGAGAACCATGGTGGTTTCTTTCTCTTTGTTTTGCTTAGTTGCCTAACACAAAGGCTTGTTGCCTCTGCTACGGCTCCCTTAAGGTTAGCCCATTGTTTCGCTACATCCCCCTTCTTCTTCTTCCCCTGCCAGGGCTTCCTTGAGACATTCCCCCATTTTTGCAAAGTCAACCCGTCTGAAATCCAGGACCCTTGCTTTCGTGTGGTTTGACTCCTCCACTTTTCTCACATTGAACCACACTGTACCCCAGGTGGCTCCCCACCATTACATTGGTGACTCTGTCCCCACTGGTGAGTACCAAGTGGTCGCTGTGTTCATTAGAAATTGATACTAGTTCCTGCACAGGCTGAAGCAGCTAAACGGTGAACTTGATGACCAGCCCCTACTGTTGGGTACAAAGGCACAAGTTATTGGGATCGTAAATTGAATTGAACTGTTTGTCTGTAGAGATGATATTTATTTAAATCCAGCCTCTCTGCGAGCTACACGGAGTTCCAAAGCACGGTTTTAGTCCCTTGCCTGCAACTTGTTTGGGACTACCCTGATCTTAAAATTTGTATGCTTTTACTACGGGACTTGAGATAAATTAAGCAACCCAGGGAAATACTGTGAGGGTTCCAGGGGGATTGTTTGCTTTTACAGCGGGACTCCGTTGAAATTAAGTGACTCGGGGAAATACTGTGAGGGTTCCAGGGGGCTTGTTTTTGCTTTTACTACGGGACTTTGTGTGAAATAAGTGACCGTGTGAATTACTGAGAGAACATCAGGGAACTTGCTGCACAGTGCTTCTGAGTTTTCGAGCCCAGGCGCTCGGAGGCCCTTGAACACTGCAGTATCTCCAGCTCCATTGTTCGTCTCCCACCACCCAATCCTAGCCCGCCCAGCCACTTAATTGATATTACCCTCCCTTTCTGCCTACTTAAACACAATTCTCTCTCCATTTCTCCGCAGAACACCACCCCCCTGCCCCGTGGAGACCGGAGGTCGTGAGGGCCAGCCTAGAAGCCCTCCCTGCCCAAGAAGCACGCCGACCCAGGTAATTTTCAGCTCACCTGCAAGGAATCCTTTGGCGCCATTTTCAAATGGCCACCTGCCCCTAGCCTTGCCACTCGTCTCCCCAGCCAAAAGCAGCTGCCTTGCACCGTGAGTTCCTGCACAGGCTGAGCCCCCACCGCCCCAACCACCACCCTTGCTTGGCTCTTGAACTTATACCCTGAGTAGGTTAGGTGACAGGGCGAAATAACCTATCAGCCCACTTTTCCAGCTGCAGGTTATACAGTTCCAACCCTACAGGCCGCTGTCTCGCATCAGATAAACTCACTATGCTTTTCCTCCTATTCACAGCGTTGCAGGCCAGCAGGCTCACTCTCCTTGCTCTTCACCCCCCCGCCCCCGTGGCTCCTCCGCCCACTACCCCACCACCTACCCTATTCCTTTATCTATCTCAGACAATTGCTGGCACAGACACCCCAACGCCACACCCCAATGCCCACTTGTCCTAACTTACCTTTCTCACATACACCCTCGCTCACACCCTCACTGCAAATGGGTAAACACTGTATCACTGCTCTTCCCCAACCTACACACCAGCCTCCTCCACCCAAAAACAAGACATTGGTACCCCCATTGCTACCTCCTTCTTCCGGCATCATCTCTAGTCTACCAGTACCCACCCACAACAAAAATAAAACAGTCACCCTGTCATTCTCAGCATCGTCTCTTAAGCTCTGCAGGCTCTCCCTACTGCGACACACATTACTCCTACTTCTACTATCTGGAAATATTCACCCCAACCCTGGACCCCCCTCCTCAAAAATCTCCCCAAACAAACCGCAGGGAAGACTACTGCTAGCATCACTTAATATTTGTAGCCTTCCCAAAAAACACACACTACTGCAAGGTTGGATTGCCCAACATGCCCCTGACATTCTAGCCCGCTCTGAAACCTGGCTATCCAAAAAAATCCCCAATGATGCAGTCTCCCTAAGTAACTATAACATCTATAGGACGGATAGATCAGGTAAGCGAGGTGGAGGCTGCGCAATATTTGTTAAATCAACACTCTGCGCCACCATCGTTGACACCTCCCCCTCCAACATGAGGGGCCCAGACTCGCTGTCAAAATTTAGTTTGGGCTCTAAAACAATCAACATCATCTCAGCCTATATCCCCCCCGAGAAACCAGAAACTCGCGTTTGAATCCATCCTTCATGCTATCTCACACCTCCCTAATACTAATGAAACCATATTAATGGGTGACTTCAAAATCGATTGGTTATCCCCATCCTCCTCCGTCTTCAAAGACGCTGCCCAGGCTATGGACCTCACCCAAATAATTACCTCTCCAACAAGGTGCAACACAAGAACCAGGACATCCACACTATTAGACCTCATTTTTACCAACAGGCCACGAAATATCATCCAGGCCTCAGTGTGCTCCCTGACTTCTGTCAGCGACTCACTCCCGGTTATTCGCTGGTGGTCGGGAAAACTGCCCCAGCACCTCCCAAACCACATGGCACCGAAGCTCAAAGAGAGGCATTAATCACCTCAAAGAATACCTTGCCAATAGCAACTGGCTACCATTATATAATGCACAGTCGGTGGATACCGCTCTCACCCACTTTATAGCTACTTTTAACAAAGTCTGTGATATATTTGCTCCCTCACTAGACAGGTAGTGAAACCAGGTTCACACCCTGGATCACACCCTCCCTCCTAAACCTTATGCAACACAGGAACAACCTTTGGCACAGGGCCATAGACTCCCCAACGCACCCAGGACAGACAGTATATAGGGAGGTGCAAATAATGCACCTGGGCCACATCACAGCTAAGGCTGATTACTACCAGCACACCTGCTCCTCCTCCGGGGAGACGGGAAAATTCTGGAGCAACATACAAGAAATCAGTAGAATCACATTCCCCACCCCTACCCAACTTAGTTTGAATGGGACGTTACCCAAGATCTTACTATAATCGCTGAAGCCTCAACGATCCTTCAAACAACATGAAGTCTTGCATATTATGACAATTGCAGTATGACCGCAGGTTAGAACTGTCCGGAGGTGAAATAGTTAACTTCCATGCAGGCATGGAACTTAGAGCGAGCTCGGTTGAAAACTCTGTCTGTTGTGCTTCAAACGCAAACTGTCAGATTTTTACTCTGCCTCACTGAACAGTCGCTCCGGAGATTTCTCCTTCTGCTCGTCTATTTTGTTTGTTTAAAAGTATTATTTTTCGTTTTTAGCCGAAATTAAACTGCAACCAGTTGGTTCAAGCTCTGTCTGTGGTAATGTAAGTAATAGATAGGTTTTGCATTTAGTTTTTCTGTGTGGAACTTGTAATTATTTATCGGTTCGGTTTGAACCGATCAGGTTGTATTTAAATCTACTAGTCCTTTTTTAGAGTGCGGTTCCTGGTTCTTATCGGTTCTAAAAAAAACGGATTTCATTACGGTTTTTTCCATGACCCGTGACACGGTTGGGAACCGATAAGGGTGTTCGTTTAGTGGATTGCGAAACGGGCAAGTTGGTTAGGCTGTCTGAGAAACCCAAAAGAAAAACCGGGCCCACTGGGTTTCAACACTGTAGTGTTTTGTGGGGAAGCTTTTGCTAAGGCTGACCCCCACACTGGGGTTTGACCACCTCAATTCAGACTGCCAGATTTGTCACAATTTCCCTGCTGCCACCATAGATAAGAGAGTTGGTAGGCTCAGGGAAAGGGAGTCCAAAAAGTCCGCTGACCCGGATGGCCAGCCTGGTTCGGTACCAACCGAACCGGAGGAGATGCCCTCTGACCAGGCGTATACTCCTTGGGCAAACGAAGAGCCAGTTCTGAGAGCCGGTTCCAACAAAGGACTAGAAAGTCAGCTCAGTGTAGAGCCAAAGATTCTCTCCCCAACTGTTGAGGAAATAGCTAAAGCAATTCAAATTGTCCAGTCTGTCTTCTCCGTAGCTCAACGAACCGACACCCTTGTGGTAAGTTCGTCTAGCCGGTTCCACCGTTCAAGATTATGATTTTGAGGATTTTTATGAACCAGGGAGAGGGAAGAGGAATATGAGGAGAGTGAATATGGTTTTGAAGATCTGGATATTGATCCGGACATCTCTCCAGATAGACCCCTAGGGTTTCTCCTCCAAGGCTCTGAGTCCCCTTCTCATTTCATGTTTTATAAAAAGTTGCTTAAACTCTCCAGCTCCTGTTGAGGAAGCTGTTGATGACAAGAGGAGCCAGACTATGTAGAAATGATGGATATTCCAGAGTCTAGGAGACTATCTTTTCCTTTGCATAAATCTTTTCGGAAACAGACAGTAAAGTTTTAAAACTCCTCACCTATACCTCTTGTGGATAAAGGATGGACAAGAGGCATACCTATCGAGCTCCGACACTGATTTCCTCACTCAACAATGCAGCCATGTGGGGTAGTGCAGGCTGCAGCCTTGACAGGCTAATATTCCCTAGCTTCACACCCCTGAGAAGGACTCCAGGAAGATTGATGCTATGGCAAAGAAGAGTACATGGCAGCATCTTTGGGACTCAGACAAGCAAACTATATGACTTGTGCTGCTAGGTACCAGAAATCCAGATGGGATACTGTGCTGGCCCTAGCAAAACAAGTCCCTGACCAGCTTGCCAGGGAGCTGGAACAGGTGGCTATGGGTGGTATTGAGGCATCCAAGGTGCAATTTCATGCTGCAGTGGACTCTAATGATGTTTTATCAAGAGTCATGGCTAATTTGTGGCACTTCGCAGGATGGTGTGGCTCAGATGTACTACCCTGTCTCAGGATACCCAGTCTAAGGCCATGGATTTTCCTGTTGTGGGAAATTCTCTGTTTGGGGAGCAAACAGAGAATTACATGAAGAAAATGGATGAATATAGGACCACCTATAGGAGTGCACAGGCCAAGGAAAGGCAGGCCACTCCACAAAAGCAGCTTCCCAGAGGCTGGGGTAGGCCTTTTCATAGGCCTTTTTACCAAGCCCAAGCTTCCTCCTCCGCCTATGCTCAGAGGGGGTTCTTTACAGGGAGAGGCAGACGGGGTACAAGCAGGTCTGCTTCCACCCCTCAGCCCAAAGCCTCTACCAAGCAGGCACCCTGATGGGATTGCCAGGGCCGATTCTCCTCTGCCTGTAGGGGGCAGGCTGGCTTACTTTGTCCAGGACTGGAGGTCTTTAACATCAGACAAGTGGGTCCTGGAAGTAGTGTCAGGGACTGGTTCTCAACTTCAAAAAATTCCAAAGCTGAGAACCAGATGTTTTCCACCTGCAACTCCATCAGAGGCACTTACTCCTAGAGGCAGAGGTCTCACCCTCCGGCTTTCAGAGCTGTGGAAAGGGTTCCTCCCCTACACCAGGGCAAAGGTTTGTACTCCAGGTACTTCCTTACCCCAAAAAGGACAGGAGAATGGCGGCCCATCCTGGATCTCAGATATTTAAACAAGCACCTTTTAAAGCCAAAGTTCAAAATGGTGACTCTGGGAATTATCCTACCCTCTCTAAGGCCAGGGGACTGGCTAGCTTCCCTGGACCTCAAGGATGCCTACTTCCATATTCCCATCAGAAGCTCCCATCAAGTACCTCAGGTTTCTAGCTGCCCTCAGGCCACTACCAGTTCAGGAGCAATGCCTCGCCTCACTTCCGGCCCCAAGGGTATTCACCGCCTGGCAGCATTGTTGCCTACCTAAGAAGGCAAAGATTGCCATCTTTCCTTACCTGGACCATTGACTCATAGTAGGTCAGTCCCCAGACCAGGTCATTTTACACCTTCAGATAACACAGCAACTGCTTACCTCTCAGGTTTCTCTGAATCCTCAAAGTCAGTTCTAGAGCCTGTCCAGCTTCTTACCTTCATAGGCGAGAACTGAACACACAGGAAGCCAGGGCCTTCTTCCCTGACAGGGCAAAGACCCTAGTCTCCTGGCCTCCTCATTTACCCTGCAGGTCTCCCGGCCAGCAAGGCATTTTCTACAGCTCCTAGGCCACATGGCTGCTTCCACAGCAGTTGTGCAGGGAGCAAGATTTCAGATGAGGGACATCCAGTTCCATTTGAGAGTTTTTTGGTCTCAAAGAAAGGATCCTCTTACCAAGTTGATCCCAGTAACTCAAACCCTGATCCAAGCCCTACAGTGGTGGCAGGATCAGAGCAACCTGAGACAAGGGGTTCCCTTTGTCACTCAGTCTCATTCTCTAATCCTTACTACAGATGTGTCCCTCTTGGGCTGGGGAGCTCACATGGGCAACCTCACCATCCAGGGTCTGTGGTCTCCCCAGGAATCTCTGCTCCACATCAACCTGTTGGAGCTCAGAGCAGTTTTTCTAGCACTTCAAGCTTTTTCCAAATCTATTCAGAACAAGAGTATTCAGGTCAGAACAGACAACACTACTACAATGTAGTACATCAGCAAGCAAGGGGGCACTCAGTCTACGGCCTTGTGTACCGAAGCGATGAAGTTGTGGTCTCTGGCTTACTCTCTGAACACCTCCCTTACGGCAGTTCACCTCCCAGGCAAGGACAATGTCCCGGCAGATGCTCTCAGCAGGATTTCCCAGGGCCACCACGAATGGTCACTGGATCCCCTGGTCTTGGGAGTAGTATTTGCCAGATGGGGCACCCCGTAGATAGATCTTTTTGCAGCCCCAGACAATCACCAACTTCCTCTTTCTTGCTGCAGGCCCCCAGTGTTGGGCTCACTCCCCCTAGATGCCTTAGCCCTCAGTTGGGAGGGGAAGTTTCTCTATGCCTTCCCTCCCTTTCCTCTCCTGTTCAAAGTGCTAATCAAAATCAGATCCCAATCCTGCAAAGTCATTCTGATAGCTCCAGATTGGGCCAGACAGCCCTGTATCCACTGCTGTCTCTAGCAGTCCATCCTCCCTGTGCCTTCCCAGGAATCACAATCTGTTAACCTGTGCCCAGGAAGGTCTGGTACCAATCTCAAATCTCTCACTCTCAGGGCTTGGTTCTTGAAGAGTTAGAGTTTGCTGATTTACACCTTTCCCAAGGTGTAATGGATATATTGAAGGCCTCAAGGAAGCCTTCCACCAGGGCTACCTACAATTCCAAATGGAAAAGGTTTTCCATATGGTGCTCGAAAGCATATTCCCAGTCTCTGCTGATCTACCCACAGTCCTGGATTATATGGTCCACCTCAATTCTTTGGGGCTGAGACCAGCTACCCTGAAGGTGCACTTGGCAGCTGTGTCTGCTTTTATTTCAGCAGGTAAATCCTCTCTCTTCAGCTCATGCTGTATTTTCCAAGTTTTTAAGGGGTTGTTTCCAGCCCTCCATTCAGGGATCCTGCCCTGCCTGGGATCTTAATGTTTGCATTGCTCAGCTTATGCAACCTCTTTGAGCCCTTGTCTTCAGCTGAGCTCAAGTACTTGACTTGGAAAACTGTGTTTCTGGTAGCCATCACCTCTGCCAGACGATAAGGAATTACAAGCTTTGTCAGTGGGCAGGAGTTCACCCTTTTATGGAGATAAGGTGGTCCTTGACTAACAGAAAGTTCCTGCAAGGTGGTTTCAGATTTTCATCTTAATCAATCTATTTCTCTTCCAGTGTACTTCACTGACCACTCCTCCTCTGGGAGGGAGGCTGCACAGCCTAGATGTGAA
Source organism: Neoceratodus forsteri (assembly GCA_016271365.2). Classification (NCBI taxonomy): domain Eukaryota; kingdom Metazoa; phylum Chordata; order Ceratodontiformes; family Ceratodontidae; genus Neoceratodus; species Neoceratodus forsteri. The sequence continues at coordinate 1,009,291,171 of CM028130.1, read as the reverse complement.
GAGAGCTCTTAGTTACTACATAGAGCGTACCAAGGGTCATAGGTTTGACTCCCTCCAACTGTTCCTCACCTATGGCGAAGTTGGTAAAGGGAAGCCAGCCACTAAAAGAGCCATCGCCAGGTGGATTGTCTCTTGTATCCATCCTGCTATTAGAAGTTGGGTAAGTTCCCCCCTCAGGCCTGAGGGCTCACTCTACCAGAGGTACAGCTGCTTCTCTGGCTGCTGCCAGAGACATCCCTATTCTAGAAATATGTCAAGCAGCTACCTGGAAAACAGTTCACACTTTTACCAAGCATTACTCCTGGACATCCAGGCTAGGAGTGATGCTCGGTTTAGGCACAGCCGTGCTTCAGAGCCTATTTCCTAAGTAGGTTCTGTCCCTCCTCCATGGGGTACTGCTGTGTAGTCTGCAATTGTCATAATATAGCAAACTTCATCTTGTTTGAAGAAAAATTACTCACTTTAGTAATGTTGTTTCTTCTAATGGAGTCTGCATATTATGACCTCCTCCTGCCTGCCCTCTCAGAACCTCTGTTTTGGGATGTGGGTGGGCATTACAGGTTGGCACTTTTTGATGCCCACCTTGTTGTTTTTCACCTACCTTTTGGGTGAATTGGTGTTGTGTTTTGCATTTTTGGGTCTCCTGACTTGAGTCTTTGTTTTAGGCCAAAAAATGAGTGTTTGTTAGTAGCCAGTTGGCTAGTGTAGGTTTACAGCTCCACACAGAACCTTAGTGAGTTTTAGCTTGTAAAGATCTGACAGTTTGCGTTTGAAGCACAACAGACAGAGTTTTCAACCGAGTCAGTGTCCTAAGTTCCATGCCTGCATGGAAAGTTAAGTATTTCACCTCCGGAGCAGTTCTAACCTACGGTCATACTGCAATTGCATAATATAGTAAGACTCCATTAGAAGAAACAACATTACTAAGGTGAGTAATTTTTTCTTCTCAGACCTCTTACATATCCTCCCGCCTAATTTCTTCCACCCCCCCCCCCACACTTCTCTTATGGCGAGTACAGTCCTCCCTCCCCCTTTCCGGCTCAGTACCATTCCCTGCACCCTGGCCAAACGCTATATCTCCAAAGCTATCGTTAACACTCGCTACAGCAATGGCTCCCTAGACCTAAAACTCATTAGGCTTACCCTCGATGTCACACTACCCCATCTCACAAAAATTCTAAACCTTTCACTTTGCTTCAGCCAGTTTCCCTCTACCTGGAAAAAAGCCTTGATCACTCCTATCTTAAAGAGCGGTGACCCCACCCACCCCATTAATTATAGGCCAATCTCAATACTCCCTCCTCTCTCCAAAGCTCTGGAAAAAATATTCTCAGACCATCTAACGAAACACAACCTACTTAGTAAGGAACAGCATGGGTTCAGAGCTGGCCACAGCACCATCACGGCTCTCGCTGAACTCACAACGTTCATCCATGAGGCACTTGACCAAGGGTCAATTGCAGGGGCCATCTATGTAGACTTAACTAAGGCTTTCGACACGGTCAGTCATGATCTACTCCTTCAAGTCCTGCCGCAACTAAATGTGGTCCCCGAGGCCTCAGCCTGGTTCAAGGACTACCTCTCAGGACGCTCACAGCAAGTAGAATAAACTCACCATCTCACCCTAAACCTGTTCGCTCTGGGGTTCCACAGGGGTCAATTTTGGGCCTGCTGCTCTTCACTCTCTTCCTTAATTCACTCCCCAAAGCATGCAGCGGTCATCTCTTACTCTGTGCTGATGATGCGGTTCTCTACTGGCAACACCCCCAACCGAACACCCTCCTGCTCACTCTCCAGGGGTTCTTCAGGGAGCAGGAGAATTGGTTCGCTGATCACCGCCTGATAATTAACTATTCCAAAACCAAGTCCATGACCTTTGATCATCGCCAAAGCCCTCAGTCAGATGGCACTTCATATTTCCAACTCGGATGGTTCCCAACTGGAACACGTCACTCACTTCAAATACCTGGGTGTCACCTTAGATACCTCCCTCTCCTACTACAGACATGTTCGCTGCCTCTCGTCAGCGATCAACGCTAGAGTTGGTACCCTCTACAGGATCAAAAACAGCCTGCCTGCCCAAGCCATGCAGATAGCTGTCACCTCCTCCATCCTCTCCCTTATCGATTCCGGGATTGTTATCTACAGCACCGCTGATAACACCACCCTAAGCAAGCATAATCACTGTGCTTAATAAAGCCTGTCGCCTTGTCTCTGGATGTGACAGACTACCCACACCTGCGATCTGTACAAGCTGACTGGCTGGCTTAATTTACATCAAAGACTCAAATACCACACCTGCATTCTAGCAAAAAAGATCCACCTCCAGCTTGCGCCAACCGGTCAACTCCCCATCATCAGACCGGCCCCTCTCAGGCGTATTACCAGACTCTCGACTACCGCATCTTTCGTGGTTCCCCCATGTCGAACATCCCTTGGGCAGAGATCCCTCCACTACTGTGCCCCCAAATGGCTTACACTCTTTCCCCTTCTCTCTCCCAGTCCCACAGCATCCAACTCTTCAAAACAGCCCTTAGAACCCACCTATTGGAAATCACTAAATGTGAATGCTAATTCGGCCTGACCTCTCTCCTCCCTCTCCCCCCTTGCACTCACACTGGGACCCCCTAGATCGGCAGATCACCCTCCCTATAGAAGCCAGTCTGAGTGGTCACATGTATGTCTCCTAATTGCTCTAACTGGATAAATAAGTCTCTCTGCTATCAAGCCAGTAAAGCAATCTATAAATAATTTATGTGTATAGAAAATTGGTTCCTTTTGTCATATACTCTCCACCCACTGTAACCACCATGTAGCCATTGTATAAAAAATATTTGAACTAAAATCTGTATATAATTCCTTGTTCCATCTGTCTTCCCTGTTATTGTTCTCCCTCCACCCTCTATAACCGACGTGGAGCCTTTGCAAAAGAGTCTGTGACTCAAAGGTTTGTAATTCCGAATATGCAGTAAATAAATAAATACTGTGTTTATCAATAAAAAAAAAATTACATTAGGCAGACAGTTTGAACTAATGTGACTCCATCCTCATGTAAAGACTGCAAATGCAAAGGAACAAAATAAAAGCCATCTTGCTTGTGATGAATTCGGCATGGGGGTGGGGGTGACAAATACAGCAGAAAATCCGTGACAAAGCCCTACTTAATGTTGTTCTTGAGAAGTCACGTCAAATGAGTTTTATTGAAACTCAGGCATTATCACTCCTCTCTTACGGTAGCACTACCTTCTGTTTTGCACGCGTGCATTTCAATGCGATGTACTCAGTTCACCCTGTTACAGTTGCTGCAGTCAGTGTGAGTTCTATATTTAAAAATAAACAAAAGTAACTTCTGTGTTGTTTATTTTCTTATATTTTATTTGGGTTAGCACTAATTAGCACCTCGTTGGATGCTGCTGGTGTATTTGAAGAATAAATGACAACAGCAACTTCTACCTTTCTGCTTCACAGCTTTCATTCTTTCTTCTGTCTACGGTCTCCATGGTAACATCAAAGATGGTCAGCATGAAAAATGAACAGAAAAATAAGCCGATTGGAATAAACAGTCACTAAACTGAAGTAATGGCTCATCTAATTATACAAAGATCCTCCTGTCAATATTTAGAGAATGAAAGCAATTATTGACAGACAGCTTCCCCTCAGCGCATCACGTCCGTGTCTGCTCTCCATTGCACACAAGGAACAGTCCAGTCTGTACCCGCTGGATGCTTGAAGTCTAATGGGATCATAACGTAAGATGACCACCAACACAAACAGATTGTCTGACACAGAACAAACGATCGCAGCACTGTTACTAATTATTCTGATTCCAGTAACCACGACGTGGCTAGAACAGCAGATTACACTAGCTCTTTAAAGGAACAGGCAAGCAGTGCTTACAAAAATAACTTATGAATGCAAAGTGCACAAGTGCTGAGAATTTTAAGGACATTAAAGAGGACCTTCACAAGTCCTTTTGACTTTAATGCATAAATTACCGCTTCTTGTATTGATTCTGGAATTGTATTTCATTACTGTCTGCTTCAGTTAATTTTTGCATTCTGAGCTGCTAAAACTGCAGGGTGTACCAGGGCTTCTATAGCAAACTGGTGTTTCTGTGGACCTAGGCTTCTGCCATCACTGTAGGGCAGAGTCAATTTCACACGCAAAAAAAACATACTGACTAGGCATTTGGATTTTGGCATAATGCATTGCTAACAGGGTGTCCTGGGGAGGGGAACACAGTATGCATACTGAGTACTGTTAGTTTCACTTGCAACATTGTTGCAACTGCATGGTACTGCACAGTGTGAGCCACTCCCCATCCTACAATGATGTCATCAGGAGCTTGCAGCCCAGCAGCTGAACAGCAATGGCAAGTGCAGCAGGGCTCAAAACAAATCCAAATTATGGAAGGCAGAGTTAACCTTGGCCAGAAATAACAAATGCAGGTCTAATGCAGCACATAATGACTACAAGCTGTAACTTTTTAGACTATCATTGAAGTTCTTCTTTAAAACACACACCCTTATAATACAATAAATATATGCAATTTAAAACCTTTGATTAATGTACTTATTTTTGCACTTATTACTACTGTACATATGGCAAGTTACACTTTTTTTTCTCACTTTCTATTTGTGCATTTTATAAGAAAAACTTAACAGTCTTCCGTGGTAGGAGTACACAATATACAAATGCAGACTGTCTTTTTTTAGCAAAGCATAAACTATAGCTGCTTCATGTTCAGCAAATCTTAGAGCAATGTACAAAATATTACTCTGTAAAGAAAATGTAATATACATCTGGCAAATAGCTGGGAACTGTATGGGGAGAAATAAAGCATATAGAATAAACAGAAATGCCAGATTACCATATAGACCAATCTAGGTCACAACTCTCCTCCATTAAACTGTAGAATCCTAATCCTAAAAACGATAGTATCCCCAAGAGAGACCTGAACATAGTAGTCCCTTAAAATTGATTTACAAAATGTCTCCAGTATAGTTGTAAACAGTGTCATATTTAGCACAGATACATCATGAGAACTTCTACAAAAATGCTTCTGGAAGTCGCAGGTTTCCAGCTGGCTTGGTGGTGCAGCTGATAGCACAGCTGGAACGGTATTTCAGATGGCCTGCTTCAAATCCCAACTATGGCACTTATTTCTTCTGTTTGGGTTCCATCTGTGTCACACCACACTCTTGTGATTGAAAAGAAAATAAAATTGCCTGAATAGTGCCTTATCACGATTATAAATGAACTTCCTTGTTATATAGGCATGTAAGCTGTTTATAAATGCATGAACTGCAATAATATGTAAAGAATAAAAAATCCAGTCCGAAAATGACCAATACAAGAAGGATGTAGTCCAGTCTTGTGAAAAAGTCTCAAGGTGCTCCACTGGACTGACAATCACCAGCTGCAGGAGGTAGCTTGCTCCCAAGTATTGAGGCAGCAAGGGCACAGCAAATAAGTATAGAAAGTAGTATTTTAAAAATAAAAGTCCAGACACAGTCCACACAGAGTTTGTATGTCAGTCTTCACCCCTGCAGCCTACAGTCAACAGTTATTATAAAATAAACCGAACAGGAACAGCCAGTTTACCTCCTGAAAACCAAATTAAGATAATCTACCATCTTGTTTAAGATCAGAGATGTTGGAATCAGGTCAGAGATATTGGAATCTTCACCCTCCACATGGACTAGATCCTGTTCAGTTTTCCGAAGTAAACGATCTATCTGCATCCTTGGCTTTGCTGAAGAAGAGGAATTTGCCTTGCCATACCACCCTTGGTTTAGCCAGCAGTAGAAGCTGATAGGTAATCTTCATACTGTTCAGCACTCCCCAAACTCGACAGAATGCTTTCTTCTCAGGCGAGTACCATACAAGAGGTCAGGGAACAAAGACATTTCAGCCTAGCCATAATGCATTTTTCTCTTCCTCCAGGCAGTAGCCAAAGCCTGATCATGGTCACCAACTCCTGTACAGACCACCAGGAAGGTGCAGGAAGCACTCATGTCGGCCAGGGCCTGCCGGGGTGCAGTCCAATATGCCTTTTCAATGGCGGGGGTCGCTCTTCCTTGGATATGCCCAGAATCTGTGGTAGGAAGGTACATGCAAACTCAGCCACTTCCTCCCCACTGACTCTGGCAGCCCAATCACAGGAATATTCCTTTCTCAAACTTGATTTTCGAGGGTCTTGAGATTGTATCTCAATGGCCTGTTCTCCATGATGAGTTGACTAGTAGCACCCACTGCCTTCAAGACAGAGACGTCAGAACGTTGTACAACTTCTTTAAGTCCATCAACCCTTGTCTCCAGGGCAGACATACGTGGAGTCACAGTGGCTAGTTTTTTTTATTGGATGTCCAAAAACGTTTTAAGGAGCTTAGTGTTGCATTTACAGTCAACCTCTCTGTCAGGCTCACACTCAACCCTGTAGCCAGGTCGGTTTGTTTAGCTTGCACATCCATCAGCTTTGGTTTAAAACAGTCCTGGTCGGGGTAGTTTCTTTTGACTTTCCCATCTTAACTGGAAGCACCCACAGGCTCAGCAAGTGTTTTTAAAAGTAGAAATATTGCAGTTTGTTGGAGAAATAAGCACTTGAATTGAGTCTGTTTCAGGAGCTTATAGAAATCACATCTGCTCCCTTCTGCTGCGAAGCAATTCTTCTATGGACCTGGCTCCTCTTTTTCTTACGTACCAGAGTCTCAGGCATATCTTAAGAGAAAGAGAGACAAATACTGAGGTTACATCTATGCCTTTTATTTTACTTTGTTTCTTCCCTATGCATTTCTGAGACAAAATCAATAACCTTATTTCTAGTTTAATCTGAAGATGATAAAGAAGTTGAATTAGTGAAGGAACCTCAGTCTTCCTCAACCCTTTTTTTTTTTTTTAAATTTATTTTTATCCAAAGCCTATTTCCTTCCTGGTCATGGAGACTAGTAAAATTCTGCAGCTACCAGAGATACCATCTACTGCTATACTGAACGTCAGTCCCTTCTTGTCTTTCACAGGAGCACACCTAAATGCCTGAATTCAAACACTTTGCACAGATAGTTAAAGAAGAACAGGATAATGTGGACAAGAATTAGTTTGCTAAGTCATAGTCCAAGCATTTCCTGGTTCTTGAACTATTGGTTAAATAATGGGAGGCTTCTCTTGCACTGATGTAGCCATCTGTTCTGTGTAATTACTCCAGTGAAAAGTGCATTAGCAACAGGAAACCGCCTGTAACCATGATTATTTTGTCAGGTTTTGGTTTGTGTGTTGCGTTGGCCTCAACTTTAGTATCCTGAGTACTGTGTGAGTGGTCAACATCAGTAGTGGTTAAGGCTGAGTCCTCCATCCTTTAATGCTATGGCAGCTTTCTTTTAAGGGTTTCCCATGGTGGATCCTCTTCATACTTCTATACAAGGTTGTGCTGCGCTGTGGCAGCTCTTAGGGTTGGTTTTCCTGAGACACTGGTTGGCAGACCATGTTACCAAGTCCCAATTGCTCAGTGGTCCCTTCATAGGTAGGATGTTTTGGGGCCACATTTAGAAGAGAGATTCTTAAGGCGAAGAAAGGATCTAGCATTGTGGCTTCAGTTCTCTATCCACATTCTGGCAGTCTTCGTGGAGATAGGCAAGTCATCAGAAGTCTTCAGGCTAGCTTTCCCCACCCTAGGTAGTATATCGTCCCAACTCCACCCCGTGAGGCTGTTTTGTGCTCACTCACACAGTCTGGGGCACTTTGGGATGCTCACGAGGCCCCTGGGACCCCAGGCCTCCTGTTTGAACTATATGCTGAAGCCACCCTGGCAAACTGGCAGCAAAATGGATGATTGCCAGGTGGATAACATCCTGCATCAACTTCTGCTATCAATTGGCTGGTAGGAAGCTTGTAAGGGACTTGAGCCCCATTTACCAGGCATACTGTTGCCTGTGTGGCTGCTTCCAGGGACATCCCATTGCTCTAGATATATGTAGGACTACAACCTGGAGTAAAGCACACCTTCATTTCAAATTACAGCACATTATGAGCCTTCAGAATGCTGCTTTTGGTTCTTGATCCTCTAGTCTCTGTTTGCCAAATAGGTGTGCACCCTGCTTGAGTCTGCCAGAGTGTGGATAGTGAACTAAATCCACAATCCTAGAAGTATGGGTTACTCACCTATAACTGTAGTTCTAATAGTGGTATTCCATTCACATCCCACGACCTACCTGACCTCCCCTGGTGTGTGACACCCAGATCCCTGCTTCCAGCATGCAAATATCTGACATCACAGGGCAGAGCAGGAGGATATACCTTGTGGGTGGGGGCAGCTTAGCTTGAAGACTTACGATGACTCACTTGTCTCCAGGAAGACTGCCTGAGTGTGGTTCGAACTGAATACCACTACTACAACTCACGGTTAAAGGTGACCAATCTGTATTTTTCTGCCAAGTTCCAAGAGCAGGAATCCTCCAGTAGTGGTTTCAGAAGTTGGGGTTCCTGATGTGGCCATAATGCTTGTGCCAGTTTTCATTCCTTTTGAGGATATGGTATAGTTGTTGAGGGCACCGTTACCATAGAGACACAGGACAGACAGGTGGGGGGGAGTAAGTGCCAGTCAGTACAAGCATAGAGCAGTTGTGGTGGTGGATATTGGTGGTGACACCTTTTTTTTCTCCTTTACACTCTTTAGTCACACAGTTGAGCTGGGCAATGTGCAACCTCACAGTGCAGGGAGCAGGAATAAAGGTGCTATTGTGAGGATGAATCCAAACACTGATGGGGGAGGGAGCCGTCGTCTGTCTGGAAAAGCATATGAATGTCCTCTAAGTCTACGCTGACATAGCACAGTGCTGCTTACTTTCAGCACAGTGAGAAGGCTGTGGTCGGGCTGGGGGGACTGCAGCCAGGAAGCCGTGGGTGTGTCTGGGGCTTGTGGGATGATTTCACTGGGACGAACTGGGATTGGATAGATTTGGGACAAAGTCTGAGATGGAGCAGCAGTTGTAATTTCACAGCAGTCAGCCAGCCAAGGCACAGAAGAATTAGAAAGGTAAGCCCCAGCTTTCTTTTATTCACTGTTGTTTGTCCATTTTGGGTAGCTTTACAAGCCCCTTGTTTTTAGATATGTTGTTTTGTGTCATGAAATGAAACACAGAAACCTTTATTCTGTGTGTAGAATATCTTTCAAAAAACACAGGTGGTGTAGGTTATTTTTTTTTTTGAGGTACACACACACACACACACACACACAAAAAACAGATTCTTGACAATTACAGGAGAAAAATGTTACACCTTTCTGTTCAGACTTGTTTCTTTTTTCTTTCAGCCCTCTGGAACCGCAACTGAGAATGACCCCCTTGGTCCCATGCCCCCTGGTTGGGGTAAGTAGGTTTTTAAACTCTGAGAGCTCTGATGTACATAGTATGCTATGCTTGGCTTCTCTTCCACTGTTATGAAAGCAAAAACTTGGGGTCCAGCTCTGGAAGCACCTTCTGCAGTCTCGCACACCATTTCTGTCAGAACTGCTGGTCTCTCACATTTCTTGGAATTCTGTTATTTTCCAACATTTATCAGACTTTACGTCTCTGTTGCAGTTCTTTTTTTACTTTTAAATGTTTGGTTTCTCATGGAGGAGTAGCTCACGGTGCTGAAACGTGGCTTGCAGAAAAGGCTGAAATTATCAGACATTTTTAAACAATCCCAAGGTTTTATGCACCTTTGTTCAGTATTAGTCCCATTCTCCCCACACACACACTCCAGTACCAACTGGTATTTTCCGTGTTTTGCTGTGAAACATAAGAATGTTTAATAAGTACAGAGAGGACAGAGGTTAGAGGTTATTTAACAGATGTTGGTGGGATATAAATAGCTTGTGTTGCAGATTTTGAAGTGAGGCATGTTTTTATCTTTGAATCGGAACCTTGTGACAAAGCTCTTGGTTCTATCTCTGATATGTGAGACAGCTTCGACACCTTGACTTGCAGCCCATTCTAGCCTTCATCTGTTGCCGCTCTGTACCAGCTCCCTCAAAAACAAGGAGGCTGGACCTCGACTCCCAAAGGCAGCATGAAAACCTCACTGTTTTCTCACTGAAAGCCCACGTCCTGCACTGTTAGGACCAGGGCTCCACAGAGACGGAGAGAGGCACACAGGGAACAAAACCCTAGCCAGCATTCATTCTGACTCTTCACATGTAACTCATTCCTGACCAGTCCAGATTAGTTTGAGTTAGAAAATGGCATCAAGCTGGCTGACCAGGTGAGTTCTGGGAATGAGAAAGGCCAGATAATCCCCGAGCAGTCATTTAGGTCTTTGCGTGGGGGAGGCGTTGTTCTACTGTACGTTATTGACTGAACCATAACATGCATTGAACACACTGGAAAAATACCATATGGATAAAGTGCAGATGCAGTGTTGTCCACTGCGAGCTCCAGCAGTGATCTTTATTGGTTTGGAGTCCGTCACACTGGAAAGGAAGACTAAGATGCATTGAAAACTGGAATAGCTAAGGGTTAAAAAAAAAAAAAAAAATCTACAGCTGTTTAAGGGTGCCAATTTAGGGCAGTTGTCCTGGTCTCAAGAGTTTTGTTCTCACACCAGTCAACCTTCACATTATAGTAATGATGGTTTCCTTTTTTTGTTTTTGTACTTTGTCTTTCCTTCCAGTTTTTTTACTCATATGCATTTTTGTCACCTTAGTCCTGGCAGGTGCTTTGGCTCGTCCCGAAGGAGGAACTCTCTTTCAGGTCCCACCGCGCTGCAGTTAGTCACCCTCTGGTATTTCCCCCGCGGATTGCCTCTCGCGGCGGGGCCATGGAGGTGGTGCCTCCTCCCCAGAGACCCAGTCCAGAACCCCGGGTTCGGCCTGCGTCACAGTGGACTCTGATGGAGCCCTGCCAGGCTCTTTTCCTTCTGTTTTCTCCTGGCCCCCTCCCAACCGACGTAATCACATCGGAGCATGCCTCCTGACCTGTATTGCCCTCCAGTTGCCACCAGAGGGCAATCAGCGAGTGGGACAGCGTATGCCTTCCCCCTGAGAGAGGAGAGCAGTCCTTCAGATGCACAATTCTCTCTCCCTCTCCTCTGCTGACCCCCGGCAGCCTGGACTTGTTCCTGAACCCAGGTCATCGGCATGGCGCGAGGTGTAGTGACCAGCGCCTCAACTTCCAGCACCAGTGGGCTGGCCTTTCCTTCCAGTTTTTGACACTCAACGCCCTCAGGACCTCCCTAGGTACCCCGGGGCCCCACACCTGCCCACCTTACATCACTGGCCCTCCACAGAGTTGTGGTTTACTCCCAGGTGGGGTTGGGGTAGGGAAATGTACCCTGAAAGCAGTTTATCATCTAAAGACAGTGGCAGCAGGGCAAGGCACGGCTATCCCATGGTCTGTCACCTTTCGTTAGGTGCATGGGCCATTTTCCTTGTTTTTCGTGCTTGGACCTCAAAATGCCAGCAGCTGTGATGGGGAAACAGCATACTGCCACATGGCGTCAGACAGCGACTCCCCTCCCACCAAGGCATGCCATCCTGCAGCTCCACTTCTGGTCAGCCAGGTGGCGCTTCTGCTGTGGTGGAGTTGCACTTCTCAGAGAAGAAAAGTGTCCCTGGGAAGCTGAATCCCTCTCACTCTCAGCCGGCCCCCAGTGTCCCTAGCTAGTTCCTGAACCCGAGTAACCGGCATTTAGCGGTAGCCCTTCTGCTACGCCAACAGGCTGCCTTATACTGGCTCTTCATGTAATTTAAACATTATGAAAAGCATCTGGGGTTGGGGACGGGGGGAAGAGGGGCACGTCTGGGGAAACTGAAGGGGCATCTTGGGACTTTAGCAGTGCAATTTAAGTTTTGGGCAGAGAGCAACGCCTGTTATTAAAAAGGATAAACAATTGAGTTGGGCTTGGCATGCTTTAAAAAAAGACATTCAGTCCACAAAAGGGTTTAAATTGGAAATGCAGCTGAACAGTAAACAGTCCCATTACAGAACATCTATTTAGGGAGGTAAAGAGTGAGGGAGGGAGGGCTGTAATCTCAGTTTGGCTAATCTTAAACTATCAGTCTTGTTAAACATACCAGCTGCTTTTTCGTTTCCTTCTGGACTTGATTTACTTTCAATAACATTGTGGCATTACAAAAAGCAAACCCTGCTACATCACAGGATCAACATTTTTACTGGTTTTTGCATTGAGAATGAATCTGTTTCTACTCTGCTTCCTGAGCCCAAGTAGAGTGCTGTAACTTGCAGTCACCGCATAGTATGTACTGACCATGGGTTTGCTAGATTGGTAACAGCACTGAGGGCACACTCAAGAGGAATATTATAGTGCTGTATTTGCAGTCACCACTCTACATGTACTGACCCTGTGTTCTCTGGGATGGTAACAGCAATGACAGAATGCTCACAGGGAATGTTATACTGCCCTACTGTGCAGTCACCACACTATTTGTACTGACCCTGTGTTCACTAGTATGGTGACAGCATGCTCACGGGGAATGTTACAGTGCTGTTCCTTGCAGGCACTGCTTTATATGTACTGACCATGTGTCCACTGGCATGGTAACACCATGTTCATGGAGAGTGCTGTACTTCGCAGTCACCTCACTATAAAAAATAGGAAGGCAGCAGACAGTCAATGTTTAAGCACCAATGTGCACCTTTACTGTTTGGCCATAAAGCAATTATCACATGCAATACCCCAAGCGCCTCGATTCCTGTTTGAGTCTTCAAGGGGGTAAGTATACTGAGCACAGATACAGTTTAAATACATCCCAGGTGTCCAAAGTACACTTGCTCCATTGGGTCACAGTTATGACATTACTATTTCAAACATCTCTTAAGGTGACAGAGTGGTCATTAAACAAAAGGTGCTAAATCAAAAAGTGCTAAGAAGTGCTAAACTATCTACATAGACTACACATTTTATAGGTCCTGTGGTGAATTCACATAATACTTATAATGGAAATGTCACTACATATAAATACAAAATAGGAAAAACATTAGAATAAAAATATATCTTGATGCACGATAGAAGTACCTCATTAAATTTGTTAAACATTGCTGGAAAAGTTCCTTATTACATTTTAGCTCATATAACTACATAGTGGTTTTTACTTGTAATGTAACAGAAGTCTGCCACATTTAGATCTCCACAGGCAAGTGCCAACCGGGTAGGAAGGAGTATAAACAAGGAGGTGCTTCTCTTATGGCCAAACAGTAAAGGTACACATTGGTGCTTAAACATTGACTGTCTGCTGCCTTCCTTCTTATCTTTGCGCACCATATATTTGCTTTAGCTTGTTTATTTGTGGGGGCTAGCCACCCTCTATGGTGCAGCAAATGGCGAAATACACTGAAGCGCAGTAAAAGCTTCTCTCTTTGCCTCACTTTACATACTGATCGTGTCACCACTAGTGGTGGAGCAGCATGTTCATGGGGAATGTTATAGTGCTGTACTTTGCAGTCACCACACTATATGTACTGTTCGTGTTCACTAGAGTGGTGACAGCATGTTCATGGGGAATGTTGTAGTGCTGTACCTGGCAGTCATCACGCTGGATGCACTGACCATGTGTTCTTTAGGATGGTAATAGCACTGACGTCCCACTCACGAGAGAATGTTATAGTACTGTATCTTGCCGTCACTGCTCTGTACAGTGTGTGCAAAACATGTTCACTAGCATGGTAACACCATGCTCACAGGGAATGCTGTAGTGCTGCACTGTGCAGTCACACACTGCATGTACTGACCATGTATTCTCTGGAGTGGGAACAGAACTGATGGCATGCTTACAGAGAATGTTACAGTGCTGTACCTTGCAGTCAGTGCACTGTTTATACTGACCATATGTTCACTAGAATGGTAACAGAACTGACAGCAAACACAAGGGTAAATGTCGTAGTGCTGTACCTTGCAGTCAATGCAGTGTATGTACTGACCTTGTGATCACTAGGATGATAACAGCACTGACATCCTGCTCGTAGGGAATGATCTTTTAAGAATCAGTCTTTACCATTCATTCATACTGATGGGTCTGGGGCCAGGGGCATTAGTAAGAAGGGAGCCGACGTTGGCTACTGATGGCACCTGCGCACCTCATGTAGCCAACCAGTAACTGTCATTGGCTCCCTCACACACCTCAGTTCTTCTTTGCAGTTAATGCTGTTTTGACCCCCTGGCTCCAAGTCCCTCACACACCTTAGTTCTGCTCTTCCCCTCATTGAGTGCACACAGTGGGAACCCCAGCACCTCAAGACTGTTGCTGTTGTTTTGTCTGCTGTGTTGCATCAAAGTTTCTGTCTTTGGTGTCATTTTCACGTTCTTCATTATTTTCCATGGTGCCAAAACCAGAAAATGAGGAGAAGGGGGTGAAAAAAGCAAAGAAAAGCTGTCAGTCCTCCGTCATGTGTCGTTGGCCCTTTTAGAAAACTATCACGGCAACAGATCGGCATCAACGGTACTGGACCTACCTTGGCTGATATCACAACATGGATATGTGTAATGCCTGCTTCTCTATGGACTGCCGTACATTAGTGATTTGCACAGTGAAGTGGGGTCATCCAGTCCCCACCTTTGGAGGCAGGCATCACACGCATGAGGTCAAGACCTCTTCCCAGCACTTCCTATGCTGAGGAGCACAGGATCCTCCTCAACCTCACCTTGCTGAGGCATTGGAGGCCCTGGAAGGTGGGTTTGGTGGACAGCTGGTTCCTTCTAGGTGGCAGGCTGTGCACTCTCCTCCCCCCCCCCCGCCAAAGCAGCAGACATCTCCAGTGGTGGATCCAAACTATATGCTCGGTCTACACTGGTGGACACTTTGGTGTCATGGCCTGGTGTCGCCCTGGCTCCTGACATCATTTGGGTGCTGGTGAGGGGGGTGGTGCAGGCGTGACATAGAGTCCCTTCCTGACATTGTTGGTGGTGTTGGCAGAGGGACTGGCGCCAGGGTGGTGCAGGTCCCAATTGCTGGGGTGGAGGTGTTTCCGAGGGTAGGGTCGACCACGCGCAAGGAGACGGGTATGACTCCGGCTCCTGGACCTGACGCCTCGCAGAGAGATGGTATAGCCCCTTGGTCTGTCCCTGGTCCCGTGCCATTCGCTGGCATCAGGTCGACTCCTGGCGCTGCTTGCTGCGTCTGGGGTGGGAGTGGAGCAGGTGTTGGCTTCAAACCCAGCACCAGGTCCAGCACCGAGGGTGGTGCCAGCCATGGCACCAGATAACCCATATGTAAGTCATCTAGGAAGTGGCATCGGTGTCCTCCGGGACATGGAATTCTCTCCAGAACCGCATGCTGGGTCTACCAATGGTGAGGGCCAGAGCTGCCCTGAGAGGACTGAATGACTCTGCTCTCCTCACCTGGGGGTTTTCCCCCTTGGGCATCAGTCTGGTCATTCCTGTTCTGTAGGTTGACCTTGTTCGGGCAGTCCTGCCAGGCCCTCCCCTTCGACGAGGTCCCCTGAACTCTCCCACTCCCCAGGCTCAGGCCCTGGAGTCCCTGGCTTCCAGTTCCCTCTTGGGCCATTACCACCTCCACCTGAATTCCCAGTGATCCTGTTCCCTATGTGGCCTATCCCCTGTAATGTGGGCACCACTGCAAGCTGCAGTGCTGTGACCTCACAGCTGAGACTTCTTGGAGATTTCAGTGATGCTAACTTGATCATCCTTCCCTGGCCTCGGGCCTTTAAGGAGTGTTCAAGGTCAGTTTGGAGATCCCCCCTCCAGCCCCAAGGGACATCCAGCTGTGGTACTGCACCCTCGTGGGTTCTACAGTGGTGTATCTCACCCTACCTCAGGGATTGAGATGCTGCAGACCTCAAAAGGGCTCTGCGCCTGGCAACTGACCACTATTTGAGGCTGATTCTGCTTAGGCAGATACCCTAGGTAAGAAGGTATTTACCTCAGCTTGCACCATGATGTGTATTGCTGCACATCAGGCATATCAAGCAGCTTACAGCAAGCGCCTGTGGGTGCAGCTAGGACAACTGCTAGCTGCCATGCCACATTTGAAGATAGGCAACCTTCTGCCTTTCTCCCAAGGGCCTGGAATTGGCAAGGTACCAGTCAAGGACATTGTACAGTGCCATTAAGATGGCCTCTGGGCTGGTGGGAACCAGAGTCTGCATTCATCAGATGATGTGGCTTCACCTCATGATGGGAACCTCTAGCCTAGCAAAAGGTGCTTAACTCTTCTTTGCAGGGGACTTATTTTATTCTTCTGCCGGGTCTGGCGAGAGCTATTGTGGCACCCTCCTAATTCTGTACCATAGAGCGTGTGCCTGTCCTTGACCTGCCTGGGGTCTTACCAAATCCGTAAGGAGTCCCTGCTCTCAGATGTTCTCCCCCCATGCGGAGGGCTGAGAGTAATTTTACCTTCAGGGTAAGCCAGCTCCTCCCTAATTAGGAAAGCTTGGCACTCGGATTCATCAGTATAAATCAATTGTGGAGATTGTTTCTTGGAAGATATAAAAATTACATACTTCTCATAATTGTTATCTTCCAGAATATTTTCACCAGTGACTCATACACCTGCCCACCATCCCTGCTCAGATAACAGCCAGAGCCTCTGACAGCTTACCCTGTGGGTGCTGGCAGCACTTTTTTTCTGCTTACATCTCCTCTATCATTGCCCTTATGTGGTGGCTGTATTTTGTTGTTTTAAAAAGGAAAAAAAGTGTGCCCAGTGGAGCTGAGGGCTGAGGTGCTTGGATGCCTTCCCTCGCACTACACCGGTGACCCGTTCTCAGGAACGAGCACAGGCTGCCAGTGTTTGGCAGGGTTAGAGAAGGATTGAGCATCTGAGGGACTGCTCTCCTTCTCCGGGAAGGGGAGACACCAGTGGTCGGCGCTCAACTGGTCCCTAGCAGAGGCTGGGGGGCAGTGCGCCGATGCTGAAGAGGGGTGGAGACAGGGCTGATGCCTGGGGGCGCACATGCAGATGTGTGCGCGCTCCCTCCGCTGGTGTCATTGCACACCCCTCTCCACTACAGAAGAGAAAATGGAAATACGGGAGTCCTCTCCATAGATGACAATTGTCCCCCCCCCCCACAGTGCCGCCAGGAGGGCACCTCCCCCGAACTGGACCCAGTCTATTGGGTTGAGGGTCTCCCAACCCCCCGCCATGAGGGGTAAGATGGGGCTGAAGGGAAGGGGGTCTCATCACCTGGTTGGCGCATGGAGAGGGGGGACGTCAGATGGCAGGCAGGGACTCCAGGAGAAACAGCGCCAACACAAAAAAAAAAGAAAGAAGGGTTGAGCACTCCAGTGCCAACCCCTCGCCTGCCAACAACAACAAAAAAGAGTGTGAAGGAGGTCACATGTGGCACCCCTTACCAACCAAAAAAGAAAAGAGCCTTGTGTTTCTTTTGTGTAATGGATAGGTGGCCCCTTGCATCCTTTGTGTTTTTCATGTCCCGTTTCTCCATGCCCAGGTTATATCCCCTCTAGGATACATCCCCTGTTAGGTGCTACGTGCAACATGTGCCCTGGGTACTATCCAGTCTACTGTAACTCCACTGAGCAGCTGCTCTTGTGTGTAGACAGGTGCAGTACCTTGCTTGGATCAGTTTACTAGCTTCACACTGGGTTACATCCCCTTTGGTTGCAAGGAGAAGCAGGACATGTTTTTTTTTTCCTTCTTGTGTGAGAAATGTTTGGTTGGTGTTCCCTTGTAACTACTCTGTCCTTTGGGGCTTTGACCACTCCACCTGGAACATGCCAGAGGAGATGACCACATCCTGACTCCCTAGGACTACTAGTCTTACAGCTCCTGTGCTCCTTATCTCTATTTTTCTCCCATCTGTCATATAGAAAAAGGAGCTATGGGTTTACTGTCCGGTTTCCTCAGTTGATATCCAGTAATATGAAGCAATTTGTTCTGGGAGTCAAAGCGTAATTACTCCATTTTGACACAACTGCCATCTCACTTGCAAGGGCTCCGCTTTGAGCGTACCTTTTGCTACCTTTGCCAGAGCCATTTGCTCAGAGCTGCTGCCCCATCCTTTTTTCTACCACTGTCCACATCATATGTGGCTAGTGGTAAGAGGATTTGGCTCCTTTTAAACCCACTACCTTTGTGCCACCTGGTAGGCCCAACCCTTACGCTCTGAGTTGGTAGCCGGGTTTTATTTGGTTTATTTTCTTTTCTTTATCTTTTTCCTATCCCTTTGGCTAGAAAGTATGTAATCCTCTGTTTAGTTCTCTCTGCTTGTTTCTCTCCTGACTAACAGAACTGAGGTGTGTGAAGGGAATGATTACAGTTATTGGCTGGTGTGTGCGGCACCATGTGAGGTGTGCAGGCGCTGTCAGTAGCTGACATTGGCTCACACAGGGTCCTAGTGCCTCCGGACCCAGACCCATCAGAATGAATGAATGTTGAAGATATTCAGGAAGATCAACAATAATTACGGTAAGTACTTAATTTTCATTTATAATGCTCTACCTTGC
Organism: Neoceratodus forsteri; assembly: GCA_016271365.2. NCBI lineage: Eukaryota > Metazoa > Chordata > Ceratodontiformes > Ceratodontidae > Neoceratodus > Neoceratodus forsteri. The sequence continues at coordinate 1,009,272,754 of CM028130.1, read as the reverse complement.
AGTCAGTGCAGTGTATGTACTGACCATGTTTTCACTAGGATGGTAACAGCACTGATGGCATGCTCACGGGGAATGTTAATGCACTATACCTTGCAGTCACTGCTCTGTATGTACTGACCATGGGTTTACTAGGATGGTAACAGCACTGACAGGGAATGTTATTGTGCTGTACATTGCAGTCGCCGCTCTTTATGTACTGAGCATGTATTCACAGGTATGGTAACACCACACTCACGTGGAATGCTGTGGTGCTCTACTTTACTGTCACCACACCTTATGTACTGACCATATGTTCTCTAGGATGGTAACAGCACAGATGGCATACTCATGGGGAAAGCTGTAGTGCTATACCTTGCAGTCAGCGCAGTGTATGTATGGATCATGTGTTCTTCAAGATGGGAGCAGTGCTGACAGCACACTCGTGAAGAATGTAGTAGTGCTGTACCTTGCAGTCACCATGCTATATGTACTGACCATTTGTTCACTAGGATGGCAACAGAAATGACAGCATGCTCATGGGGAATGTTATAGTGCTGTACCTTTCGGTGTCCACGCTGTATGCACAGACCATGTGTACACTAGGATAGTAACCGCTTTGACAGCATGCTCATGGGGAATGTTATAGTGCTAACTTCGTGTCCACGCTGTATGCACAGACCATGTGTACACTAGGATAGTAACCGCTGACAGCATGCTCATTGGGAATGTTATAGTGTTGTACCTTTCGGTGTCCACGCTGTATGCACAGACCATGTGTACACTAGGATAGTAACCGCTTTGACAGCATGCTCATGGGGAATGTTATAGTGCTGTACCTTTCGGTGTCCACGCTGTGTGCACAGACCATGTGTACACTAGGATAGTAACCGCTTTGACAGCATGCTCATGGGGAATGTTATAGTGCTGTACCTTTCGGTGTCCACGCTGTATGCACAGACCATGTGTACACTAGGATAGTAACCGCTATGACAGCATGCTCATGGGGAATGTTATAGTGCTGTACCTTTCGGTGTCCACGCTGTGTGCACAGACCATGTGTACACTAGGATAGTAACCGCTTTGACAGCATGCTCATGGGGAATGTTATAGTGCTGTACCTTGCAATCAGCGCTCTGTATGTACTGACCCTGTGTTCACTAGGATAACAGTACTGACTGCACACTAACAGGGAATGTTATAGTGCGGATTGCAGGCTCACTAGGATGGTAGTAGAACTGACCATATGCACAAGGATGGTGACAGTACTGACTCTGCTCTGTCTGTGACAGTGATACCACTGACCACATGTTCACTGTGACAGTGACTTCCCTGACCACATGGTCACTGGTACTGCAACAGCACTGACGACATGTTCACTGGGACAGTGACTGCACTGGCTGCACCATCACTGGGATGGTGACAGCACTAACTACATTTTTGCTGGGATGGCAACAGTATTTACCACATACTCAGTGGGATGGTGACAGTGCTGACTGCATGCTCACTGGGATGGCTATAGTGCTGACCACGTATTTACTGGACAGCACTATCCACATGCTCATTGGGATGGTGACAGCACTGTCCACATGCTCCCTGGTACTGTGACTCCAGTTTTCATGCTCACTGGGATGTTGGCAGCAGTGTCCACATGCTCCCTCTTACTGTGACAACACTGTCCGCATGCTCCCTGGTACTGTGACAGTACCGTCCACATGCTCCCTGGTACTGTGACCGCACTGCCTGCATGCTTCCTGGTACTGTGAGAACACTGCCTGCATGCTCACTGGGATGTTGACCGCACTGTCCACATGCTCCCTGACACTGTGACTGCACTGTCCACATGCTCCCTGACACTGTGACAGTACCGTCCACATGCTCCCTGGGATTGTGACAGTACTGTCCACATGCTCCCTGATACTGTGACAGTATTATCCGCATGCTCCCTGGTACTGTGACAGCACTATCCACATGCTCCCAGGTACTGTGACAGCACTGTCCACATGCTTCCCGGTACTGTGACAGCACTGTCCACATGCTCCCAGGTACTGTGACAGCACTGTCCACATACTCCCTGGTACTGTGACAGCACTGTCCGCATGCTGACTGGGATAGTAATAGCACTGTCCACATGTTCCCTGATACTGTGACAGCACTTTCTACCTGCTCCCTGGTACTGTGACAGCACTCCACATGCTGATTGGGATGTTGACCGCACTGTCCACATGCTCTCTGGAACTGTGAGAGCACTGCCTGCATGCTCACTTGGATGGTGATAGCACTGTCCTCATGCTCCCTGGTACTGTGACAGCTCTGTCCACATGCTCCCTGATACTGTGACTACACTGTCTGCATGCCCCAGGTACTGTGACAGCACTGTCCCCATGCTCCCTGGTACTGTGACTACACTGTCTCCATGCTCACTGGGATGGTGACAGCACTGTCCACATGCTCCCTGGTACTGTGACAGGACTGTCACATGCTCCCTGGTACTGTGACTGCACTGTATGCATGCTCACTGGAATGCTGACCACACTGTCCACATGCTCCCAGGTACTGTGACCGCACTGTCCACATGCTCCCAGGTACTGTGACCGCACTGTCCACATGCTCCCTGTTACTGTGACCGCACTGTCCACATGCTCCCCGGTACTGTGACAGCACTGTCCACATGCTCCCTGGTACTGTGACAGCACTGTATGCATGCTCACTGAAATGCTGACCACACTGTCCACATGCTCCCAGGTACTGTGACCGCACTGTCCACCTGCTCCCTGGTACTGTGATAGCACTGTCCACATGCTCCCTGGTACTGTGATAGCACTGTCTGCATGCTCCCGGTACTGTGACAGCACTGTCTGCATGCTCCCTGGTACTGTGACTGCACTGTCCGCATGCTCCCTGGTACTGTGACAGCACTGTCTGCGTGCTCCCTGGTACTGTGACAGCACTGTCCACATGCTCTCTGGTACTGTGTCAGCACTGTCTGCATGCTCCCTGGTACTGTGACAGCACTGTCCACATGCTCCCTGGTACTGTGACTGCACTGTCCACATGCTCCCTGGTACTGTGACAGCACTGTCCGCATGCTCCCTGGTACTGTGACAGCACTGTCCACATGCTCCCTGGTACTGTGACAGCACTGTCCATGCTCCCTGGTACTGTGACAGCACTGTCTGCATGCTCCCTGGTACTGTGACTGCACTGTCCACATGCTCCCTGGTACTGTGACACACTGTCTGCATGCTCCCTGGTACTGTGACACATTGTCTGCATGCTCCCTGGTACTGTGACAGCACTGTCTGCATGCTCCCTGGTACTGTGACAGCACTGTCCACATGCTCCCTGGTACTGTGACAGCACTGTCCACATGCTCCCTGGTACTGTGACAGCACTGTCTGCATGCTCCCTGGTACTGTGTCAGCACTGTCTGCATGCTCACTGGGATGGTGACAGCACTGTGCACATGCTCTCTGATACTGTGACAGCACTGTCGACGTGCTCCCTGGTACTGTGAGAGCACTGTCCACATGCTTCCTGGTACTGTGACAACACTGTCCCCATGCTCATTGGGTTAGTGACAGCACTGTCCAGATGTTCCTTGATACTGTGACAGCACTGTCCACATGCTCCCCGGTACTGTGACAGCACTGTCCACATGCTTCCCAGTACTGTGACAGCATTGTCCACATGCTCCCAGTACTGTGACAGCACTGTCCACATGCTCCCTGATACTGTGACAACACTGTCTGCATGCCCAAGGTACTGTGACAGCACTGTCCCCATGCTCCCTGGTACTGTGACTACACTGTCTCCATGCTCACTGGGATGGTGACAGCACTGTCCACATGCTCCCTGGTACTGTGACAGCACTGTCGATGTGCTCCCTCGTACTGTGACAGCACTGCCTGCACACTCATTGGGATGGTGAGAGCACTGTGCACGTGCTTTCTGGTACTGTGACAGCACTGTCTCCATGCTCACTGGGATGGTAACAGCAGTGTCGATGTGCTCCCTGGTACTGTGAGAGCACTGTCCACATACTCCCTGGTAGTGTGACAACACTGTCTGCATGCTCACTGGGTCAGTGACAACACTGTCTGCATGCCCCCAGGTACTGTGACAGCACTGTCCCCATGCTCCCTGGTACTGTGACAACACTGTCTCCATGCTCACTGGGATGGTGATAGCAGTGTCGATGTGCTCCCTGGTACTGTGAGAGCACTGTCCACATACTTCCTGGTACTGTGACAACACTGTCCGCATGCTGACTGGGATAGTAATAGCACTGTCCACATGTTCCCTGATACTGTGACAGCACTTTCTACCTGCCCCCTGGTACTGTAACAGCACTGCCTACATGTTGATTGGGATGTTGACCGCACTGTCCACATGCTCTCTGGAACTGTGAGAGCACTGCCTGCATGCTCACTTGGATGGTTATAGCACTGTCCTCATGCTCCCTGGTACTGTGACAGCTCTGTCCACATGCTCCCTGATACTGTGACAACACTGTCTGCATGCCCCAGATACTGTGACAGCACTGTCCCCATGCTCCCTGGTACTGAGACTACACTGTCTCCATGCTCACTGGGATGGTGACAGCACTGTATGCATGCTCACTGGAATGCTGACCACACTGTCCACAGGCTCCCAGGTACTGTGACCGCACTGTCCACAGGCTCCCAGGTACTGTGACCGCACTGTCCACATGCTCCCAGGTACTGTGACCGCACTGTCCACATGCTCCCAGGTACTGTGACCGCACTGTCCACATGCTCCCTGGTACTGTGATAGCACTGTCTGAATGCTCCCTGGTACTGTGACTGCACTGGCCACATGCTCCCTGGTACTGTGACTGCACTGGCCACATGCTCCCTGGTACTGTGACAGCACTGTCTACATGCTCCCTGGTACTGTGACTGCACTGTCCATATGCTGTCTGGTACTGTGACAGCACTGTCTACATGCTCCCTGGTACTGTGACTGCACTGTCCACATGCTCTCTGGTACTGTGACCGCACTGTCTACATGCTTCCTGGTACTGTGACAGCACTGTCTGCCTGCTCCCTGGTACTGTGACTGCACTGTCCACATGCTCTCTGGTACTGTGACCGCACTGTCCACATGCTTCCTGGTACTGTGGCAGCACTGTCCACATGCTCCCTGGGATGTTGACCGCACTGTCCACATGCTCCCTGGTACTGTGACAGCACTGTCGACGTGCTCCCTGCTACTGTGACAGCTTTGCCTGCATGCTCACTGGGATGGTGACAGCACTGTGCACATGCTCTCTGATACTGTGACAGCACTGTCGATGTGCTCCCTGGTACTGTGACAACACTGTCCCCATGCTCATTGGGTTAGTGACAGCACTGTCCAGATGTTCCTTGATACTGTGACAACACTGTCTGCCTGCTCCCTCGTACTGTGACCGCACTGTCCACATGCTCCCTGGTACTGTGACAGCACCGCCTGCATGCTCATTGGGATGGTGACAGCACTGTCTGCATGCTCCCTGCTACTGTGACAACACTGTCTCCATGCTCACTGAGATGGTGACAGCAGTGTCTATGTGCTCCCTGGTACTGTGACAGCACTGTCCACATACTCCCTGGTACTGTGACAACACTGTCCACATGCTCACTGGGTTAGTGACAGCACTGTCCAGATGCTCCCTGGTACTGTGACAGCACTGTCCCATGCTCCCGGTACTGTGACAACACTGTCCACATGCTGACTGGGATAGTAATAGCACTGTCCACATGTTCCCTGATACTATGACAGCACTTTCTACCTGCTCCCTGGTACTGTGACAGCACTGCCTACATGCTGATTGGGATGTTGACCGCACTGTCCACATGCTCTCTGGAACTGTGAGAGCACTGCCTGCATGCTCACTTGGATGGTGATAGCACTGTCCTCATGCTCCCTGGTACTGTGACAGCTCTGTCCACATGCTCCCTGATACTGTGACAACACTGTCTGCATGCCTCAGGTACTGTGACAGCACTGTCCCCATGCTCCCTGGTACTGTGACTACACTGTCTCCATGCTCACTGGGATGGTGACAACACTGTCCACATGCTTCCTGGTACTGTGACAGCACTGTCTGCATGCTCACTAGTACTGTGACAGCACTGTCCACATGCTTCCTGGTACTATGACAGCACTGTCTGCATGCTCCCTGGGATGGTGACATCACTGTCCACATGCTCCCTGGTACTGTGACCGCACTGTCTGCATGCTCCCTGGGTTGGTGACAGTACTGTCCACATGCTCCCTGGTACTGTGACAGCACTGTCTGTATGCTCCCTGGGATGATGACATCACTGTCCACATGCTCCCTGGTACTGTGACAGCACTGTCTACATGCCCCAGGTACTGTGACAGCACTGTCCCCATGCTCCCTGGTTCAAACAACATGAAGTCTTGCTGTATTCTGACAATTGCAGTTGGCTCCAGCCTTTGAACTGCCCCAGAGAGTATAGGATTAAATTTCTGTGCAGGGCATAGAACGTTGAGCTCGAGCTCGGTTGAAGACTCTGTCTGCAGTACTTTGAATCCAAACTGTCAGATTCTTTACTCCGCTTCACTGAGCAGTCACTCCGAAGATTTCTCCTGTTGCTCGGTTCAAAAACTCGGTTAAAGTGTCAGTTAAAGTCTCGGTTTTCCTAATTATTTTACTGCGATTCAGTTCACTCTGTCAGCGGTACAGTAAGTACTTAGATAGTATTTTTGGATTGTGGAAATTGTAAAAGTCCTGATCGGTTCAGCTGAACCGATCCTTTAGGTCTTTTGATCTAGTCATTTTAGTGTGTGGGTACCGGTTCTTATCGGTTTTAAAAAAAAACGTGCTTTTAGCGTTTTTTTCAAACACTCGTAACACGGTTAGAAACCGATAAGAGAGTCTTGCCTGGCAGTTACCAAAAAAAGGGTAAGTTTGGTTAGGTTGCCCATGTCTGAGAAACCCCCAAAAAACAAACTGTCCCACTGGGTTTCAACACTGCAGTGAGTGTGGAGAGGTCTTTGCTAAGGCAGATCCCCACACCACCTGTGTTTACTGTCTGGGGTTTGACCACTTCGATTCAGACTGCCAAATATGTAAGAATTTTCCCAAGTCTATCCTGGATAAGAGATTAGGTAGACTTAGGGAGAAGGAGGCCGAGAAATCGGCTAACCCGGAAGGCCTGCCTGGTTCGGTTACCACCGAACCAGAAGGAGTGCCCTCTGACCAGGGCGATACTTCTTTGGGCAAGAGGAGAGCTGATCCTGAGGGGTCAGTTCCTACAAAAAGGAAAAATCTACCTGTTCGGATCCAGAACTCCATGTTTCGACCGCGGAAGAAATTGCCCAAGCGGTACGGATTGTGGAATCACTTCATCCGGTTCCGACTGATCCGGTCCCGGTTGGTAGGGATTCCGTTTGGTCGGTTCCTCCGGTTCAGGATTATGCCCCTGAAGATTTTTATGAACCGGATTTTGAGGAGGGGGACTGTGAACAATGTGAAGATTATGATGATGAGTGCTTAGAAAGTCTGGATGTGGCTATAGAACCGGACATCTTCCCAGACAGACCTTCTGGTGTTTTCCCTCCTAGGCTCTCTGAGTCCCTTCCCCACTTTCAGTTTTACAGGAAAGTGGCAGAAACCCTCCAGCTTCCTATGGAGGAGGCTGTGCAGGACCAAGAGCCTGACTTTGTTGAAATGATGGATATCCCAGAGTCTAAGACACCGTCTATTACCCTTCATAAGTCTTTTGGGAAGCAGACTCAAAACATTCTAAAGTCTCCTAAGTCTATACCTCCTGTGGACAGAAGGATAGACAAGAGGTATACTCTGTCAGGCTCGGATACAGAGTTTCTTTGACCACAATGCAGCCATGTTGGGGTGAGTGCAGACTGCAGCCTGTGACAGGGCAGCCATTCCCTTGGCTTCACCCCCAGATAAAGACTCCAGGAAGTTGGATGCCATGGCAAAGAAACAGTACATGGCATCCTCTTTGGAACTCAGGCAGGCTAATTATATGGCCTATACAGCCAGGTACCAGAAGTCCAGATGGGACACTGTACTGACACTGGCTAACAGGCTTCCCAGCTGGCCAAGGAGCTGGAGAGGTGGCTGCTGATGGGATTGAGGCATCCAAGGTTCAGTTTCATGCTGCTGTAGACTACAGTGATGTGTCATCAAGAGTCATGGCTACATCTGTGGCTCTTCAGAGAATGGCTTGGCTCAGATGTACTAGCCTTTCACAGGACACCCAGGCTAAGGCCATGGATTTCCCTGTGGTGGGTAATTCTTTGTTTGGGGAGCAGACAGAGAATTACATAAAAAAAATGAACGAATACAGGACCACTTACAGGAGTGCACAGGCCAAGGAAAGGCAGGCAGCTCCTCAAAGGCAGCAAGTCAGGGGCAGGCCTTTTTACAGGCCTTTCTACCAAGCACAGGCCTCTTCTCCCTTTTCCCAGAGGGGGTTCTTTAGAGGGAGAGGCAGAAGGGGGATGAGCGGGGCTGCATCCACCCCTCAGCCTAAGGCTCCTGCCAAGCAGACACCCTGAGGTGTCAGCCTAGGTCGACTCCCCCATACCAGTAGGAGGCAGGCTGGCTTACTTCTTCCAGGACTGGAAGTCTGTTACTTCAGACAAATGGGTCATGGAAGTGGTAAGCCAGGGACTGGTCCTCAGCTTCAAAAGATTTCCAAAGCTGAGGCCCAGATCTTTTCCACCTGCAAGCACCTCCGAATCCCTTGCCTTGCAATCAGTGGTTTCATCTCTGTTGGCTCTAGGGCCATAGAGGGTGCCTTACCTACACAGGGCAAAGGTCTGTACTCCAGGTACTTCCTTACCCCAAAAAGACAGGGAGTGGCGCCCATCCTGGATTTAAGATATTTGAACAAGCATCTGTTAAAACCAAAGTTCAAAATGGTGACTGGGAATAATTCTTCCTCTCTAAGGCCAGGGGACTGGCTAGCCTCCCTGGACCTCAAGGATACCTATTTTCACATTCCCATCAGGTGCTCCCACAGAAGGTACCTCAGGTTCGAATTGCCTTCAGGCCATTATCAGTTCAGAGCAATGCTCTTTGGCCTAACATCAGCTCCAAGGGTGTTCACAAAGTGCCTGGCAGTAGTGGTGGCCTTTTTAAGAAGGAAGAAGATTGCAGTGTTTCCATATCTGGACGACTGACTCATTGTGGGACAGTCCCCAGACCAAGTCAAATCAGACCTCCAAGTGACCCAGCAAGTGCTCACTTCCTTGGGGTTTCTTCTCAACCTTTCCAAGTCAGTTCTCAAACCTGTACAGCTTCTCACTTTATAGGGGCAGAGCTGGATACAGTCAAGCCAAGAGCTTTTCTTCCCATGCCGAGGGTTACAGCCATTTGAGCTGGCCTCCTTTCCACCTTCTGGTCTCGACCAGCAAGGCATTTCCTTCAGCTTCTGGGTCATATGGCAGCTTCTACAGCAGTGGTCCAAGGAGCCAGATTTCAAATGAGGGACATTCAGTTCCACCTAAGGTCCTTCTGGTCCCAAAAGAAGGATCCTCTTACCAAACTAGTTCCAGTGACTCAGACTCTATCCAGGCACTTCAGTGGTGGCAGGATCAGGACAGTCTCAGGCAAGGGGGTTCCTTTCGTCAATCAGCCCCACTCTGTGGTCTTTACCACAGATGCTTCTCTGTTGGGGTGGGGAGCCCATCTCAGGGCTCTCACAGTCCAGGAACAGTGGTCCCATCAATAGTCCCTCCTGCAGATCAATCTTTTGGAGCTCAGGGCAGTGTTCCTGGCTCTGCAAGCCTTCTCTGTCAGTGCAAAACAAGGTAGTACAGGTCAGGACAGACAACACCACCACCATGTGGTACATCAACAAGCAGGGAGGCACTCGGTCCACGGCCTTGTGCACGGAAGCCATGAAACTCTGGTCTCTGGCTTACTCTCTGCAGACATCCTTAGTTGCAGTCCACCTTCCGGGAAAGGACAATGTGATAGCAGATGCACTGAGCAGAATCTCCCAGGGCCATCATGAATGGTCTCTGGATCCCCTAGTGCTAGAAGTGATTTTTTTCCAGGTGGGGAACTCCAGAGATAGATCTATTTGCAGCCCTGGACAATCACCAACTTCCTCTGTTTTGTTGTAGACCTCCAGTAGTGGGCTCAGTCCCTCTGGATACTCTGGTTCTGAACTGGGAAGGGAAATTCCTCTGTGCCTTCCCTCCTTTTCCTCTGTTGTTCAAAGTTCTGGTCAAAATGAGGTCACAATCCTGCAGTCTGATTCTGATTGCTCCAGACTGGGCCAGGCAGCCATGGTATCCCCTGCTGCTGTCCCTAGCAGTCCATCTTCCCCTGTCTCTCCCTAGGAAGTGCAATCTGTTAACTTCATCTCAGCGGAGGATTTGGTACCCCAATCTTTGGTCCCTCAATCTCAAGGCATGGCTCTTGAAGAGTTAGAATATGCAGATTTGCATCTGTCCCAAGGGATTCCGGACATTCTCAAAGCCTCTCAAAAGCCTGCCACCAGAAAAACTTACAACTCCAGATGGAAAAGATTCAGCATTTAGTGTTCCAAGAAGCATATATCCTAGACACTGCTGAATTGTCTACAGTTCTGGATTATATGGTTCATCTTAATGGTCTAGGCCTCAGACCAGCTACTCTCAAGTACATTTGTCAGCTGTTTCTGCTTTTCTGTCAGTGGAAAAGCCTTCCTCTCTGTCATCTCACCCTATATTCTGTACATTTTTCAAAGGATTGCCTTATACCTATCCTTCTTTTAGGGATCCTGCTCCTGCCTGGGATTTGAATGTCTGCATTACTCAGCTTATGCAACCCTCTTTTGAGCCTATGTCCTCAGCAGAGCTCAAGTATTTGACTTGGAAAACTGTGTTTTTGGTTGCTGTTACCTCTGCCAGACATCTCAGTGAATTGCAAGCTCTGTCAGTTGAACCGGACTTCATCTCATTCAATAGGGACAAGGTGGTCCTTAGAACCAATAGGAGGTTCCTACCCAAATTGGTTTCTGATTTCACTTAAACCAATCCATGTCTCTTCCTGTGTTCTTCACTGATCATGCTTCCTCAGGAGGCAGAAGGTTACACAGTTTAGATGTTAAAGAGCCCTTAGTTACTACATAGAACGCTACAAGGGTCACAGGTTTGACTCCCTCAGTTATTCCTCACTTATGGGGAAGTAGGTAAGGCAAACCTGCCACCAAGAGAACTATTGCCAGGTGGATTGTGTCCTGTATCCAATTCTGTTATGAGAAGCTGGGAAAAATTCCTCCCTCAGGCCTGAGGGCTCATTCCACTAGAGGTACAGCTGCATCTCTGGCTGCGGCCAGGGATATTCCCTTGTTAGAAATTTGCCAAGCAGCCACCTGGAAAACAGTTCATACCTTCACCAAGCATTACTCCCTAGATATCCAGGCTTGGAGTGATGCTAGATTTGGCGCAGCAGTGCTTCAGAGCCTATTCCCATAGTAGGTTCTGTCCCTCCTCCTTGGAGGTACTGCTTGGTAGTCTGCAATTGTCAGAATACAGCAAGACTTCATGTTGTTTGAAGAAAAAATTACTCACCTTAGTAACTGTGTTTCTTCTAATGGAGTCTTGCTGTATTCTGACCTCCTCCTGCCTCCCTTCTCAGAACCTGTTTTTGGGAAGTGGGTGGGCAGGTGCAGTGTTGCATCCCAGGGGTGTCTTCAGCACACTTCCTGTTGGGTGCTTTAGTTTGGTTATTAAGAATTTGTTATGCTTTATTGCCTGGTTTTGTTTGGTTTTGGGTTTCTGACTTGAGTCTTCCTTTGGGAACCTAGAACATTAGTTGCCAGTTGACTAGTAGAAATTTTACATTTTCCACATGCTGATAGGTCAGTGAGTTTTCAGCTCGTAAGAATCTGACTGTTTGGATTCAAAGTACTAGAGACAGAGTCTTCAACCGAGCTTGACGTTCTATGCCCTGCATAGAAATTTAACCCTATACTCTCCGGGGCAGTTCAAAGGCTGGAGCTAACTGCAATTGTCAGAATACAGCAAGACTCCATTAGAAGAAACATAATTACTAAGGTGAGTAATTTTTTCTACTGTGAAAACTCTGTCTCCATGCTCGCTGGGATGGTGACCGCACTGTCCACATGCTCCCTGGTACTGTGACAGTACTGTCTGCATACTCACTGGTACTGTGACAGCACTGTCCACATGCTCCCTGGTACTATGACAGCATTGTCTGCATGCTGCCTGGGATTGTGACAGTACTGTCCACATACTCCCTGGTACTGTGACAGCACTCTCTGCATACTCGCTGGGATGTTGACCGCATTGTCCACATGCTCCCTGGTACTGTGACAGCACTTTCCACATGCTTCCTGGTACTGTGACAACACTGTCTACATGCTCACTGGAATGTTGACTGCACTGTCCACATGTTCCCTGGTACTGTGACAGGACTGCCTGCATGCTCACTGGTACTGTGACTGCACTGTAGTTCAACAAAGCGGGACAAAATATTGCAGGTATGTCATCGCGGGCAGTAACATCACCCGACAATAACATCGTGGAACAGAATAATGCGGGCCACCAGCCCATGGTGTGTCCCGGACACCCTAGTGCCCCCACAGTCACGGGAGAAGGAAAGCAAGACACAGAAAGACCGACAGTGTGGGCACATTGGGAACACCACAGCTACCAATGGAGCAGAACCCCATGCCCGCACCCCCAAGTGCAAATGCCTGTGGCACACCTGCACTTCCGCAGCCACCTGCTAGTCCCCAACACAACCGCACATGGCCACCAACCATCAGGCCACACAGCATAGTACCACCATTCTAATTCCCCAATCCTGCTGACCCAACCCAGCCATACAGTGATCAGGCCACAGCCTGCCACGCCAGAATCAGAAATGGCTGCCACACTTACCCAATCCCTGTCCATGGTCTGAGGTGACACATCCCCAGGGTGCTGTGGTATCCTACAGCAGCCCCATGGCAGGCGGAATAGCGGATGCTCATGGCAACAGGACATGGCAACATAGATGGCATAGCAGCTGTCACCGTGCAAGGGCATAGGCAGTGGTCATTTGTAGCCCCACTGCTCCTGTGACTCTACGTAGTCTGCACTGTTATGGCATGCTTTGTGTTGTGGTGGCTTTGGTTTGCCAAATGTTACGTGCCCTGCTTTCATTTGCCCGTGATATTCTGTTCGGCAGTGTTGTGTTCTGCGATATTAACACCCGGAACCCCGCACTGTCCACATACTCCCTGGTACTGTGACAGCACTGTCTGCATGTTCACTGGGATGTTGACTGCACTGTCCATGCTCCCTGGTGCTGTGACAGCACTGTCCACATGCTCCCTGGTACTGTGACATCACTGTCTGCATGTTCACTGGGATGTTGACTGCACTGTCCATGCTCCCTGGTACTGTGACAGCACTGTCCATGTGCTCCCCGGTACTGTGACAGCACTGTCCGCCTGCTCCCGGTACTGTGACAGCACTGTCCACATGCTCCCTCGGTACTGTGACAGCACTGTCCACATGCTTCCTGATACTGTGATAACACTGTCTCATGTTCACTGTTGTGGTGACATCACTGTCCAGATGCTGCCTGGTACTGTGACAGCTCTGCCTGCATGCTCACTGGGATGGTGACAGCACTGTGCACATGCTCCCTGATACTGTGACAGCACTGTCACGTGCTCCCTGGTACTGTGAGAGCACTGTCCACATGCTTCCTGTTATTGTGACAACACTGTCTGCATGCTCACTGGATAGTGACAGCACTGTCCAGATGTTCCCTAATACTGTGACAGCACTGTCCAAATGCTCCCTGGTACTGTGACAGCACTGTCCACATGCTCCCTGGTACTGTGACAGCACTGTCCAAATGCTCCCTGGTACTGTGACAGCACTGTCCGCCTGCTCCCGGTACTGTGACAGCACTGTCCAAATGCTCCCCGGTACTGTGACAGCACTGTCCGCCTGCTCCCGGGTACTGTGACAGCACTGTCCAAATGCTCCCTGGTACTGTGACATCACTGTCCACAACCTCCCTGGTACTGTGACAGCACTGTCCACATCCTCCCCGGTAGTGTGACAGCACTGTCCACATGCTCCCCGGTACTGTGACAGCACTGTCCAAATGCTCCCTGGTACTGTGACAGCACTGTCCACATGCTCCCGGTACTGTGACAGCACTGTCAAATGCTCCCTGGTACTGTGACAGCACTGTCCGCATGCTCCCTGGTACTGTGACAGCACTGTCCACCTGCTCCCCAGTACTGTGACAGCACTGTCCACATGCTCCCATGGTACTGTGACAGCACTGTCCAAATGCTCCCGGTACTGTGACAGCACTGTCCAAATGCTCCCTGGTACTGTGACAGCACTGTCCACATGCTCCCAGTACTGTGACAGCACTGTCCGCATGCTCCCGGTACTGTGACAGCACTGTCCAAATGCTCCCTGGTACTGTGACAGCACTGTCCAAATGCTCCCTGGTACTGTGACAGCACTGTCCACATGCTCCCTGGTACTGTGACAGCACTGTCCACATGCTCCCGGTACTGTGACAGCACTGTCCAAATGCTCCTGGTACTGTGACAGCACTGTCCAAATGCTCCCTGGTACTGTGACAGCACTGTCCAAATGCTCCCTGGTACTGTGACAGCACTGTCCACCTGCTCCCCGGTACTGTGACAGCACTGTCCAAATGCTCCCTGGTACTGTGACAGCACTGTCCACATGCTCCTGGTACTGTGACAGCACTGTCCGCCTGCTCCCGGGTACTGTGACAGCACTGTCCAAATGCTCCCTGGTACTGTGACAGCACTGTCCAAATGCTCCCCGGTACTGTGACAGCACTGTCCAAATGCTCCCTGGTACTGTGACAGCACTGTCCGCCTGCTCCCGGGTACTGTGACAGCACTGTCCAAATGCTCCCTGGTACTGTGACAGCACTGTCCACATGCTCCCGGTACTGTGACAGCACTGTCCACATGCTCCCCGGTACTGTGACAGCACTGTCCAAATGCTCCCTGGTACTGTGACAGCACTGTCCAAATGCTCCCTGGTACTGTGACAGCACTGTCCAAATGCTCCCTGGTACTGTGACAGCACTGTCCACCTGCTCCCGGGTACTGTGACAGCACTGTCCACCTGCTCCCGAGTACTGTGACAGCACTGTCCAAATGCTCCCCGGTACTGTGACAGCACTGTCCAAATGCTCCCTGGTACTGTGACAGCACTGTCCGCCTGCTCCCGGTACTGTGACAGCACTGTCCAAATGCTCCCTGGTACTGTGACAGCACTGTCCACATGCTCCCTGGTACTGTGACAGCACTGTCCAAATGCTTCCTGGTACTGTGACAGCACTGTCCAAATGCTCCCAGTACTGTGACAGCACTGTCCAAATGCTCCCTGGTACTGTGACAGCACTGTCTGCCTGCTCCCGGTACTGTGACAGCACTGTCCCCTGCTCCCGGTACTGTGACAGCACTGTCCAAATGCTCCCTGGTACTGTGACAGCACTGTCCAAATGCTCCCTGGTACTGTGACAGCACTGTCCAAATGCTCCCTGGTACTGTGACAGCACTGTCCAAATGCTCCCTGGTACTGTGACAGCACTGTCCACCTGCTCCTGGTACTGTGACGCACTGTCCATACTCCTGGTACTGTGACAGCACTGTCCAAATGCTCCCTGGTACTGTGACAGCACTGTCCACATGCTCCCTGGTACTGTGACAGCACTGTCCACATGCTCCCTGGTACTGTGACAGCACTGTCCACATGCTCCCTGGTACTGTGACAGCACTGTCCACATGCTCCCTGGTACTGTGACAGCACTGTCCAAATGCTCCCTGGTACTGTGACAGCACTGTCCACCTGCTCCCCGGTACTGTGACAGCACTGTCCGCCTGCTCCCCGGTACTGTGACAGCACTGTCCACATGCTCCTCGGTACTGTGACAGCACTGTCCACATGCTTCCTGATACTGTGATAACACTGTCTGCATGCTCACTGTTGTCGGTGACATCACTGTCCAGATGCTGCCTGGTACTGTGACAGCTCTGCCTGCATGCTCACTGGGATGGTGACAGCACTGTGCACATGCTCCTGAGTACTGTGACAGCACTGTCCACGTGCTCCCTGGTACTGTGAGAGCACTGTCCACATGCTTCCTGGTACTGTGACAACACTGTCTGCATGCTCCTGGATAGTGACAGCACTGTCCAGATGTTCCTTAATACTGTGACAGCACTGTCCAAATGCTCCCTGGTACTGTGACAGCACTGTCCGCCTGCTCCCCGGTACTGTGACAGCACTGTCCAAATGCTCCCTGGTACTGTGACAGCACTGTCCGCCTGCTCCACGGTACTGTGACAGCACTGTCCAAATGCTCCCTGGTACTGTGACAGCACTGTCTGCCTGCTCCCCGGTACTGTGACAGCACTGTCCGCCTGCTCCCGGGTACTGTGACAGCACTGTCCAAATGCTCCCTGGTACTGTGACATCACTGTCCACAACCTCCCTGGTACTGTGACAGCACTGTCCACATGCTCCCCGGTAGTGTGACAGCACTGTCCACATGCTCCCCGGTACTGTGACAGCACTGTCCAAATGCTCCCCGGTACTGTGACAGCACTGTCTGCATGCTCCCTGGCACTGTGACAGCACTGTCTGCCTGCTCCCCGGTACTGTGACAGCACTGTCCAAATGCTCCCTGGTACTGTGACAGCACTGTCCACATGCTCCCTGGTACTGTGACAGCACTGTCCAAATGCTCCCTGGTACTGTGACAGCACTGTCCGCCTGCTCCCGGGTACTGTGACAGCACTGTCCAAATGCTCCCTGGTACTGTGACAGCACTGTCCATATGCTCCTGGTACTGTGACAGCACTGTCCATGCTCCGGTCTGTGACAGCACTGTCCAAATGCTCCCCGGTACTGTGATAGCACTGTCCAAATGCTCCCTGGTACTGTGACAGCACTGTCCAAATGCTCCCTGGTACTGTGACAGCACTGTCCACCTGCTCCCCAGTACTGTGACAGCACTGTCCAAATGCTCCCCGGTACTGTGACAGCACTGTCTGCCTGCTCCCTGGTACTGTGACAGCACTGTCCACCTGCTCCCCAGTACTGTGACAGCACTGTCCACCTGCTCCCCAATACTGTGACAGCACTGTCCAAATGCTCCCCGGTACTGTGACAGCACTGTCCAAATGCTCCCTGGTACTGTGACAGCACTGTCTGCCTGCTCCCCAGTACTGTGACAGCACTGTCCGCCTGCTCCCGGGTACTGTGACAGCACTGTCCAAATGCTCCCTGGTACTGTGACATCACTGTCCACAACCTCCCTGGTACTGTGACAGCACTGTCCACATGCTCCCCGGTACTGTGACAGCACTGTCCACATGCTCCCTGGTACTGTGACAGCACTGTCCAAATGCTCCCTGGTACTGTGACAGCACTGTCCAAATGCTCCCTAGTACTGTGACAGCACTGTCCAAATGCTCCCTGGTACTGTGACAGCACTGTCCACATGCTCCCCGGTACTGTGACAGCACTGTCCAAATGCTCCCTGGTACTGTGACAGCACTGTCCAAATGCTCCCTGGTACTGTGACAGCACTGTCCACCTGCTCCCTGGTACTGTGACAGCACTGTCCAAATGCTCCCTGGTACTGTGACAGCACTGTCCATGCTCTCCTGGTACTGTGACAGCACTGTCCAAATGCTCCCTGGTACTGTGACAGCACTGTCCGCCTGCTCCCGGTACTGTGACAGCACTGTCCAAATGCTCCCTGGTACTGTGACAGCACTGTCCACATGCTGCCCGGTACTGTGACAGCACTGTCCACATGCTCCCCGGTACTGTGACAGCACTGTCCAAATGCTCCCTGGTACTGTGATAGCACTGTCCAAATGCTCCCTGGTACTGTGACAGCACTGTCCAAATGCTCCCTGGTACTGTGACAGCACTGTCCAAATGCTCCCTGGTACTGTGACAGCACTGTCCACCTGCTCCCAGTACTGTGACAGCACTGTCCAAATGCTCCCCGGTACTGTGACAGCACTGTCTGCCTGCTCCCTGGTACTGTGACAGCACTGTCCACCTGCTCCCCAGTACTGTGACAGCACTGTCCAAATGCTCCCTGGTACTGTGACAGCACTGTCCACATGCTCCCTGGTACTGTGACAGCACTGTCCAAATGCTTCCTGGTACTGTGACAGCACTGTCCGCCTGCTCCCCGGTACTGTGACAGCACTGTCCAAATGCTCCCTGGTACTGTGACAGCACTGTCTGCCTGCTCCCTGGTACTGTGACAGCACTGTCCGCCTGCTCCCGGTACTGTGACAGCACTGTCCAAATGCTCCCTGGTACTGTGACAGCACTGTCCAAATGCTCCCTAGTACTGTGACAGCACTGTCCACATGCTTACTGGGATGTGTGACAGCACTGTCCACATGCTCCCTGGTACTGTGACAGCACTGTCTGCATGTTCACTGGGATGTGACTGCACTGTCCATGCTCCCTGGTGCTGTGACAGCACTGTCCACGTGCTTCCTGGTACTGTGACAGCACTGTCCACATGCTCCCTGGTACTGTGACAGCACTGTCCACATGCTCCCTGGTACTGTGACAGCACTGTCCACGTGCTCCCTGGTACTGTGACAGCACTGTCCACCTGCTCCCTGGTACTGTGACAGCACTGTCCAAATGCTCCCTGGTACTGTGACAGCACTGTCCGCCTGCTCCCCGGTACTGTGACAGCACTGTCCACATGCTCCCTGGTACTGTGACAGCACTGTCCAAATGCTCCCTGGTACTGTGACAGCACTGTCCGCCTGCTCCCGGGTACTGTGACAGCACTGTCCAAATGCTCCCTGGTACTGTGACAGCACTGTCCAAATGCTCCCTAGTACTGTGACAGCACTGTCCACATGCTTACTGGGATGTTAACAGCACTGTCCACATGCTCCCTGGTACTGTGACATCACTGTCTGCATGTTCACTGGGATGTTGACTGCACTGTCCATGCTCCCTGGTACTGTGACAGCACTGTCCACATGCTCCCTGGTACTGTGACAGCACTGTCCACGTGCTCCCTGGTACTGTGACAGCACTGTCCATGTGCTCCCTGGTACTGTGACAGCACTGTCTGCATGTTCACTGTTATGGTGACAGCACTGTTCCCATGCTCCCTGGTACTGTGACTACACTGTCTCCATGCTCCCTGGTGCTGTGACAGCACTGTCCACGTGCTGCCTAGTACTGTGACAGCACTGTCCACGTGCTTCCTGATACTGTGATAACACTGTCTGCATGTTCACTGTTATGGTGACATCACTGTCCAGATGCTGCCTGGTACTGTGACAGCTCTGCCTGCATGCTCACTGGGATGTTGACTGCACTGTCCACATCCTCCCTGGTACTGTGACAGCACTGTCGACGTGCTCCCTGGTACTGTGAGAGCACTGTCCGCATGCTCACTGGGATAGTAACAGCACTGTTGACATGTTCCCTGGTACTTTGACAGCACTGCCAACATGCTCATTGGGATGTTGACCGCACTGTCCACATGCTCCCTGGTACTGTGAGAGCACTGTCCACATGCTCCCTGGTACTGTGACAACACTGTCCACATGCTCGCTGGGATAGTGACTTCACTGTCCAGATGTTCCTTAATACTGTGACAGCACTGTCAACATGCTCCCCGGTACTGTGATAGCACTGTCCAAATGCTCCCTGGTACTGTGATAGCACTATCCAAATGCTCCCTGTTACTGTGACAGCACTGTCCACATTCTCCCTGATACTGTGACAGCACTTTCTACCTGCTCCCTGATACTGTGACAGCACTTTCTACCTGCTCCCTGGTACTGTGACAGCACTGCCTACATGCTCATTGGGATGTTGGCACCGCACTGTCCACATGCTCCCTGGTACTGTGACAGCACCGCCTGCATGCTCACTTGGATGGTGACAGCACTGTCCACATGCTCCCTGGTACTGTGACAGCACTCTCCAAATGCTCCCTGGTACTGTAACAGCACTATCCACGTGTTCACTGGGACAGGCACAGCACTCATCCTGTGCTCACTGAGATGGTGACAGCACTGATCATATGTTCACTGGGACAGTGACAGCACTAACCACATGCTCACTGGTACTTTGACAGCACCAACCACACACGCACTAGGAGATAAGAGCACTGACAGTGCACTCACTGAGATAGTGATGGTACTGACTGCATGCTGGCTGGGACAGTGATAACGCTGAAAGCTTACTGACTGGTACATTGACAGTTCTGACCACATGCTCACTGTTATGGTGAAAGCACTGGCAACATGTTCGCTGGGACAGTGACAGCACTGACATGCTTACTTTGATAGTGACAGAGATGTCCACATACCTGATGGGAGGGTGATAGCACTGATTGCACACTCACATGAATAGTTAGGACTGACCACATGTCCACTCTCTTTCACCTCCTTTTTCTGTCTCTCTTCCTTCTCCTCCTCTCTTACTATCTCTTGCCCTCCTCCTCACTCAGGATCTTCCATTTCTTTCCTCTTTTCTTTATATTGCTTTCAGTTACTCTCACCTCTGTATTCTGTCTCTCCCAGCCCACTCACATCCCCTTCCTGTCTTTGTATCACACTTCCTTATTCTGTCTATCCTTCACTCTGTCCTTCCTGGCCTTCAAATTCTGTCTTCTCACTTCTGTCTCCTGCAATCTCATTTGCTCTGTACATTTAGTTTTGCCTCAACTCTCTTGCTCTCCCCTCATTCTGTCTCCCCAGTTTACTCCTCTCTTTTTGTATCTCACTCTTCCTCTCTCCATACCTCCTTTCTCTCTTTTTTTTTTTCTATATAGGATTTTATCCTCCACGGCGGGCTGCTGCTTATGTCGGCCAGCCTTTGCTGGTCCCCAGGGTCGTTCAGGATCTTACTACAGTGTGCGTGTCCCAGCAGATCCCCAGAGCCAGCCCGGAGGCTTCATCCTGCTACGACCCCCGTAATTTTGACTTTATTCTCCCCCATTACACTAGGCCCCAGAACGCAGTAGCCCATGCGCGTGGAGGCACACATGTGCACTGTGACTCCAATGACTGCCCCTTCCTAATACCAGGGCTCTCGACGTGGTGCCACCACCCAGCCTCTTCCAGGAGGCAGTCAAATGGTGAGGAGCCTTCAGTCCTCCCAAGGAGGAGAGCTGCCTGCTGGCAGCTCAATCAGCTTCTCTCTCTCCCCCCCCCGCCTGCTGGCCGACTCCTGGCACCCCCGATCTTGAGCCTGAACCCAGATCACCGGCATGGTTTGAGGTGTGGCGTCCGGCGCCTCAACCCTCAGCGCCACTGGGCCAGCCTCCTTTTTCTCTCTCTCTCTCTCTCTTCAACCCTTTCTCATTCTACCTCCTAAGGCTAAAGCTTGGCAGAAGACACCAGGAGAAAGGACTGCTGTGTGACTGAACTTCTCTGCTGGGACTAAAGTAGAAGAACTTTTGTATTTGACCTTTAATTTAGGGTAAAAAACTAACATACACAAAAAAAAGTGTGTTTTGGTTAACTGAACTGAATGGGTATCTGAAGAGTTATCTAGGTGTAAATCTCAGGTGACTGAAAGGACTTAACTGCTGTGAGGTTTAAATTACTTGTAGAAAGATCTGGTAAGTAGGGGAGTGGCTTAGCTAGAAGGAAGCTACATTTAAAGACTGCCTTAGAAGTTTCTGCTAATAGCTTGGCAGAAGACACCAGGAGAAAGGACTGCTGTGTGCTGAACTTCTCTGCTGGGACTATATTGCCTCCTTCCCTCACCTCCACCCCCCAAAACTAGTTCTATTTTTATAGGCACAGGATTTGACTGACAACAGGAACTTCCTGTTTAGGGGCAGGAAGTGAGTGATCACAGAACCACCAAGGACCCACCATCCTAGAAGGGCAAGAGTAGCTCTCCTGCCCCCTCTAGCTGCTGGAGGTCTGCCTCTGAGCAAGTAAGTGGTCTACTCAGAAATATAGAATATTCTTGTCTCAGAACAGGACAATCAGGAGCTTAAAGGGCACACAGGCAGAAAGTAAGGAGAGAGAGAGAGAAAAAAAGCAGAGGAAAGAGTAAGGATTGCAAACAGTTAAGGGGCCAGAAATGAGACATAATTGGAGTGGTGCAGTGCAGTGGCTATGGAGCAGCAGTCTTCCGGGAGATGTTCTGGAGGATGCGGTGTTGTCCCATCTGCAGGCACCTCTCTGGGTTGAGGGAGGAGGTTGCTCATCTCCAGGCTGAGTTGGCCAGGATTTGTGGGACCTCCACTTCCATTCAGGGACCACCAGTGCCACTGCCGTTGCCTCAGAGGTTGCCAAGAAAGAGGAGCGGTTGGACCACAGTGGGCTCAGGGAGGGTGAGGGTGGTGGAACAGAGGTGCATCCCTCCAGTTGTACCTCTCCACAATTCCTATGCCATTCTGGCAAAGTGTGGTTCCTCTATGGAGCACCCGCAGTGGAGACCAAGGAGGATGCTGGGAACCTCCACAAAGGAGACCCACAGGAGGTTGGCAGGGGACCCTGCAGGGGAAGGAAACAACTCCTGGTGGGGGACTCCATTGTTAGGAAGGTAGAACTGGGGGAGGAAGGGGAGAGGGATGTAAGGTGCCTGCCTGGCGCCATGGCTTGGAGGGACAGGGAGCGAATCCTCAGGATTGCCAGAGCAGCTGCACAGGGGAGGGAGCTGGATGTCATTGTCCACCTAGGGACAAATGACCTGGCTAGAAAGAGATCACAGCAGTGCAGAAAGAGTTGTGGAGTTGTGGAAGGGTACACAACCTACAGGAGGGAACAGGGAGGATAGAAGGGGAGGAGTAGCTCTCTATGTAAGGGAAGGATAAAAGCAACTGAACAAAAGAGTAAACAGGAGGAGAGGAGGCACTGTGGGTCACCTTGGAGACTTTGGCACACAATCCGCACAGGGTTGTGTACAGACCCCCATGTCAGGGGAAGGAATGGACAAGGATATGATAGAAGGCATTCTTAGAATGGCAGAGAAAGGGAGATACTGTTGATGGGAGACCTGAATATGCCAGATGTTAACTGGAGCACATTGCTGCAGCCACATCCAAGACAGGGCCATTCTTGATGCCCTACAGGTGGCAGGCATTAGACAGCTAGTTTCGGAACCCACTCGTGAGGAGCAATCTTAGACCTCGTACTCTCAAATGGGGGCAGTGAGAGGATCTCAGATCTAGAAGTGGGTTGCCATCTGGGGACAAGTGACCATCAAACAGTGTGGTTCATGTTAAACTCTGCTACAGAGTCAAGCCATACAAAAGTGAGGGTACTGGACTTTAGGAGGGCTGACTTTGGCAAGATGGGAGAGTGCCTCAGAAAAGCACTAGCAAACAGGCTAGAAGGAGGTGTGGAGCAACAATGGGGAATTATCAAAACTGCCATCACAGAGGCAACAAGCCTTTGTGTGAAGCAAATAAACAAATCAAAATGAAAGAAAAAGCCACTATGGTTCTCAAAAGAGGTGGCTGTGAAAGTCAGGAAGAAAAAGATAGCATTCCAGAAGTATAAGGAAACACAGAAGGAGCAGGACAGAGAGCTGTACCCAGTTAAGGCACAAGGAAGCAGGAGGAAAGTCAGAATAGCAAAGGCCCAAACTGAGGAAAGATAGTCAACTCAGTTAAGAAGGGATAAAACCTTTATAGGTACATCAGCGAGCGTAGAAAGACAAAGGGAGGGATAGTGAGGCTGAATAGAATGAGCGGTGGGTGGGCAGAGGGGGACAGTGAAAAAGCAGGAATACTGAACGAATATTTCTGCTCAGTATTCACAAAGGAGGAGGGGGAAGTGCCTAATCCAATTAACAGAAGCACTCTTGATAGGGGGGTCGATCCCAGTCCTTTCACAGAAGAAAGGGTTCTGCAAGAACTCCTAAAACTGAAGGTGGACAAAGCAATGGGTCCTGATGGAATTCACCCCAGAATTCTAAAAAATTAAGGAGGTACTAGTGAAACCACTGGCTACTCTTTTTAATAAATCATGGGAGGATGGTGTGGTACCCGAGGACTGGAGGAAGGCGGATGTGATTCCCCTTCACAAAAGTGGGTCCAAGACAGAGGCAGGAACCTACAGACCTGTCAGTCTGACCTCTGTGGTAGGGAAAGTGATGGAGTCACTTCTGAAGGAAAGAATAGTTGAGTACCTAGAGACCAGTGGAGCACAGGACCCAAGGCAGCATGGGTTCACAGCGGGAAGGTCATGTCAGACGAATCTAATAGATTTCTTTGACTGGGTGACCGAAGTAGTGGACCAGGGAGGGGCTGTGGACATGGCCTACCTAGACTTTAGCAAGGCATTTGACACAGTCCCACACAAAAGATTAATAGTCAAATTAACCAGCCTGGGAGTGGGTCCCAGGGTGGTAGCCTGGGTAAAACATTGGCTGGACAACAGGACACAGAAGGTAATTGTAAATGGAGTCCACTCTGAAGAAAGAGGGGTTATTAGTGGGGTACCGCAGGGTTCAGTATTGGGTCCAGTCCTTTTTAATGTCTTCATCAGTGACATTGCAGAGGGACTGGAAGGAAAAGTATGCCTTTTTGCAGATGACACAAAGATCTGCAACAGGGTTGATACACAAGGAGGCGTGGAAAGGATGAAAAGGGACTTGGCAAGGTTGGAGGAATGGTCAGAAGTATGGCAGCTAGGATTGAGTGCAAACAAGTGCAAAATAATGCACCTGGGAAACAAGAACCCAGGGGAAGAATACACAATGGGTGGGGAGGTAGTAACAACAACAGAAAAGGAAAGGGACCTGGGGTAATCATATCAGATGACCTTAAGGTTAGCAAGCAATGTGAGAAGGCAGTAGGGAGGGCTGGGGGTATACTGGGATGTACAGGGAGAGGCATCATCAGCAGAAAACAGAAAGTTGTTATCCCTCTGTACAGACAGTTGGTGAGACCCCATCTGGAGTACTGTGTCCAGTTCTGGAGACCCCATCTCCGCAAGGATATAGACAGGATAGAGGCAGTCCAGAGGAGGGCAACTAAAATGGTGCAGGGTCTGCAAGAGAAGCCATATGAGGAGAGACTAAAGGGGCTTAATATGTATACCCTTGAGGAAAGAAGGGAGAGGGGGGACATGATAGAAACTTTTAAGTACGTCAGTGGAATCAACCAAGTCCAAGAGGGTAGCATCCTTCAGAAAAAGAGACTTACAAGAACAAGGGGACACAATTTAAAGATAGAAGGAGGCGGTTCAGGGGCAATGTGAGGAAGTATTATTTCACAGAGAGGGTAGTGGATGCATGGAACAGCCTTCCTGAGGAAGTTGTGGGGTCTAAAACTGTGGGAGAATTCAAGAATGCATGGGACAGACATAAGGCAATTCTTGTGGGGTTGGAAGAAATAGGCTGTTGGTTAACTAGGATCTGCGGCCTATCCTGTAGTTAGGGAAATGGGCAGACTAGATGGGCCTAGCGGTCCTTATCTGCTGTCAAAGTCTATGTTCTATGTTTCTATGTAAGTGCTGTCATCTTACACTTTCTCTCTCTCCTTCCTTCACCTCTGCATTCCAATTCCCATGCCCTCTCCTCCTTCCCCCGTCGTCTTATTCTGTTCCTCCAGCCGTACCCCCCTCCCTGTCTTCTCGGGGGGGGGGGGGGTTGTTTTTATTTTGCAGTATAAACCCAATTTGGAGACCTGCTGTGTTGCTTTTTAAGATACATTTGTCACAGAAAGTCCTTACTTTGAAAGGCATTGAGAGAGTATTTTATTCAGAAGCAATAATGAAGGTTTGTGTGTGTCTGTCTGTCCCAGGGTGTGGTGTGGACACAGTGATGGGACACAAACTTTAGAGCTAAGTTACTTGCCAGTCTACTTAGGCACCCAGAAATATAATACAAAACAAAACAAAAAAACTACCAATTCTGTCAGTTCTCAGAATCACCCTGCTTCCCATAGCAAAGTCACTGATACCTAGCTCTGCGTCTTTTGGGCTGTCTGCCTACTTGCCTCTCAACTGGGATCTGTGTGCCATGCACTTTTATTTGGACTTTTGGACCCAATTACTTAATTTACATTCCTGCATATAACTTGCAGGAATAGACCTTCTTGGACCTGTGAATTTGAATACAAAATAAGGTACAGATTTTCAGCTAATCATTAAAGTTATACAGGGCATTTTGGGGCTGCATTCTGTCCAATTAATATTTCTACAGGCACTTTTAACTGTCCATAAAAAGAAGGAAAGGTGAGTAATGCACTCATGGAGGATACATTTTGCATTAAAATCGTAAGTGATTTATTGTGTGCAAAATAACAAAAGAACTTCTGCCCAGTGCCTTGCTTTATACTTACCTTTTGTTTTTGTGGCCTTGTGTTTCCAGCTGAGGATTGCACCGGTGTTCCAATTTGTACCTTTAACTGTCCGCAAGTGCTGGAGCTTATCATCCCTTCCCCATTCCCTCTCTCTCTCTCTCTCTCTTGGCTCTTGCAGCCTCAAGTCCCAGAATGTCTTTCAGGTTCTAGGGCCTTACATTGCTTTCTGAGGTCTTACAAGACCGCCATACATTTTTGGCAGAGAGCAGGTTTGTAGTGGCCAGTACCAGGGAAGTACCATGCCAGTGAAGAGCAGCCAGGTGGAGATTGGGCCCACCCTGCATTATTGACTCTGCCAGGGTAGTTATTCACATACACATGGGGAATGGATTCTGACTAGCCCCATGGGGAATATACGCCTCATTACAGTGAGCGAGTGTATGTATGTACTGTATGTGCGTTCATGCATGTGTTGTAATGTCTGTATTTATGTAAGTGTGGGGGGGGGTGTTTGTAGGTCATGTTATGACGTGAGCTGTACCCTGCTAATTTGGCAGATATTATTTTTCAGTTTCTTAGTTGTTTTAAAAGACTCCTTTCACTGCAGGAATATTTACTTTAACCAGACTTTTATATGAGTGATGATTCGTGACTGTGTGCTGTTTGCAGTAGTGGTGCTACACTCGGTGGAGCCTATGGAAGGGCTCCTAATGCATATCAAACCTGTATGTGTATTCATTCATTCGTTTAATTAATTGTATTTTACCAGGGAAAAATATTGTGGTAGGAAATATCTCTTGGAAGAATGCCCTAGGGTAGTAGCAGCAGCAGTACAGTTACTTAGATAGATAGCAGATGGAGGCAGAAAAAGATTATTTACCCATCCAGTCAGCTTACCTAACCTAACTTGAGTTTGCCTTGCCCTTGTGGCAATCCACCTACTACTGTCCCTCCTTTTCTTACTAAACCACCAAGCCTGTCCCTGCTTGAAGCTGCTATTTGATTTGGCCTGTACCTTGGGTAGCGTATTCTACTTATCCACCACTTTTTCCATGAAAAGTGTTTATGGTCCTCCTTTTAATCCCCCTCCCCACTAGCTTCAGTGAATTCCCACTCATCCTTGTGTTTGAACTCAAGGAGAATAGTTCCTTGGTGTAACCCTATTTATCCCATGCAGGTACTTGTATGTTTCATGTCATTTCACCCTTTCTCTCCTTAGAAACATAGAGACAGCTTTTGTTGGTAGAAAAGAACCTTTAGGCCCATTTAGTCTGCCCTCTGTCCCTGCCCGTTCCATCACCACTGACCCTAGTTGGTCATAGGTGTCACTTCCACCCCGTTCCTTTACCTAATATGCCCCTGTATCTATCCCACGGATGCTTGAAGCTGCTCACAGTCTTTGCCCCCACTAACTCCTCTGGCAGTCTGTTCCAGTTATCCGCCACCCTTTCCATGAAGAAGTATTCCTGCACATCTCTCTTAAACTTCTTCCTTTTAGCTTTTGCATGCCCCCTTGTTCTGTTCCTTCTTTTCTCTGAAATAGACCCTCCACTTGTTTGTTCATTTGTTCAAGGTTAAGACCGTTGAGTATAAAACTCATTTACAGTGGTGACCTTCCATACATCCAGTACACATACAGTACATACAATCAATAGCAATATAAACATGCATTAACACAGTTAATTAAAACAATTGCACATTTTTTGAGAGGGCCACAAAAACCTTTTCAGTGCAGAGACTGAGGGAGGTTTACTGGTCTGTATCCTAAATTCTTGTGGAAGGCTGTTAAAGAAAACTGGAACATAATAACTAAAACAAGATTAGAAACGCTTGATTTCATAAAAAGGAACCAACATTTCTCTAGCACTGCAATTCCTCAAAGAAGGTTCTATGTTCCTGAAACATATCCTGTCACTCAGGTATATAGGAATCTGACCCAACCCACATTTATAGGCAAAAAGACGCTTATGCATTTCCCTTCTATTACGTAAAGATACCCATCCTAACTGTTTATATATCTCATACTGATGTATGGGTTTAGGGCATTTAAGCACTAATCTGGCTAACCTATTGTACAGTACATCCAATCTAGACAAGGGATCACTTGTTGCATTGTCATACAGAATGTCACCATAATCTATAAGTGGTAAGATATGGACTTAAATGATCAGGTTTAATGTTTCTGAATCAAAACAATTTTTATTTTTAAAAAGAAAGCCCACCCTCTTGCTCACCTGGGCTATAAGCATATCTACATAAGTGTTCCCAGAACCTAGCCTACTTAACCAAAACTCTAAGTACTTATAACTATCGGCACACTCCAAGACAGATCCTGAGTCATCAACAATTTTCAAATCTGGGTTCTCTCTTAATTTGCGCCTTGTTCACTCCTGTGAGGTACTTGTAGGTTTCAATAATGTCCTGTCTTGCTTTGCTCTCTTCCAGGGAGTAGACATTGAATTCCTGCAGGCTTTCCTCGTATGGCTTCTTGTGCAACCTCCTCACCATTTTGGTTGCCCTGTTCTTTACCACTTCTACTCTCTCTCAACGCCCCGAGGAGGTACAGCTTTCAGAACTGGACACAGTACTCCAGGTGGTGCCTCACCAGTGAGTGATACAGTGGCAGCACCACCTCCTTCCTCCAGCTAGAAGTCCCTCTCCCAATGCACCCCAGCATCCTGCTAGCCTTTCCACTGTTTGTCACACTGCCCAGCTACTTTGAGGTCATCAGATATGATGACCTCTAGAGTCTTTCTTGCTTGCTGACTGTAAGCTCCATTCCCCATCTTATACCCAGCCTTTGGGTTCCGCAGAGCCTAAGTTCATAATCTTGCACTTTGGCATGGAAACCTAGCTGCCACCCCAGACCATTCCTCTAGTTTCCTCAGATCCCAGTGCATTCTCTCCACCCCTTCCTGTCAACCCTATTTCAGATTTTATATCATCCACAAAGAGAAACACCTTACCCTCAAGCTCCTTTGCAACGTCACTTATGAAGGCATTGAAGAGGACCAGCATCCCACTAGTCACTCTCCTGTCACCTGAGTGGCTATCATTTACTACCACCTTGTATCCTGTCCCTTTAACCAGTTTGAAACCCAGCTTGTCACTTTCTGTCACAGGGAGGGAGGAAGTTGCCTGTCTTTAGCCACACTGGACAGTAGTAAGGGAACCTTCCCCCAGGCCACACTGGACAGTAGTAAGGGAACCTCCCCCATCCATGGAGCACCAGAGCCACCACCACTACCTCAGAGGTTGCGAAGAAAGCACAGCAGTTGGACCACAGTGGGCTCAGGGAGGGTGAAGATGGTGGAACAGAGGCACACCCAGTCAATTGTTCCCCTCCACAATCCATACACCATTCTGGGGGAGCATAGTTCCCCTATGGATGCACCCGCAGAGGAGACTAAGGAGGTTGAGGACCACTGTCACAAGGGAGGCCCACAGGAAGGAGGCAGAGGGCACCACAGGGATAGGAAGCAGCTCCTGGTGGGGGACTCAATTATTGGGGGATAGAACTGGGGAAGCAGGAAAACTGAAGTAAGGTGCCTGCCTGGTGCCATGGCTTAGAAGGGACAGGAAGCGCATCCTCAGGATCACGAGAACAGCTGCACGGGAGTCTGAGCTGGACGTCATTGTCCACCTAGGGACAAATGACTTGGCTCATCATGAGATTAGAGCAGTGCAGGAGGACTTTGTAGAGTTGGGGAGGAGCCTAAGACAAGTAGCACACACAGTATCCTCAGAGGTGCTGCTGTCAATGGCATAGGTGAGGCGAGGATACTTGCACCATGCAGCTTAATGAATGGTTGAAAAAATGGTGTGGAGCACAGGGGTTTGGCTTCATTGGGGACTGGGGTTCCACCTGGAGGGACACCAGCCTATACTGGCAGGATGGTCTGCATCTGTCCAGGAAGGGAACAAGTCTTTTGAGCAATCGGTTTAAATGCTTCATTGGCAAGCTTTTAAACTAGTCAAGGGGGAAGGCACTGATAAGCAGCAAGAAAATCCCAGCCTCTCCCTACAAAACAGGGTACTAAATGAGAAAAGACCGAGGTAGAAAAGTCAGTGGGGATGCTGCCACAGAAGGTAAAGCCATCAAAATGGAGAGCAATGAATACCAATGCCCGTAGTCTGGGTAACAAGCTTCCAGAATTAGTGGCCTTGATGGAGGAGGAACATCTGGGTATCGTGGCAGTCACAGAAACATGGTACACACAAAACCATGACTGAGATGTAAACATACCAGGATACACTATCTACAGGAGGGACAGGGAGGGTAAAAGAGGAGGAGGAGTAGCTCTTTACATAAGGGAAGGAATTAAAGCAACAGAACAAAAGGGTAAACGGAGGAGAAGAAGCACTGTGGGTCAATTTGGAGACAGGCAATGGCACCACAATCTGCACGTGGGTTGTATACAGACCCCCCTCTCAGGGGGAGGAAATGGACAAGGAAATGATAGAAAGTATACTTAGAATGGCAGAAAAAGGGGAGATATTGCTGATGGGTGATCTGAATATGCCAGATGTTAACTGGAGTGCAGGTGCAGCAGTCACTTCTAAGAGTGGGGTTATTCTAGATGCCCTACAGGGGGCATGCCTTACACAACTAGTATTGGAACCCACTCGAGAGGGAGCAATCTTAGACCTGGTTCTCTCAAATGGAGATGGAGAGAGGATCACAGATGTAGAAGTGGGTAGCCATCTGGGAACTAGCGACCATCGAACAGTATGGTTCTAATAAACACAGCAATAGAGTCAAGCCATACAAAGGCAAAAGAACTGGACTTTAGGAGGGCTGACTTTGCTAAATGGGTGAGTGCCTAAGGAATGCACTAGCAAATGGGCAGGAAGGAGGGTGGAAGAACAATGGGGAATAATAAAAACTGCCATCACAGAGGTAACAAGCCTTTGTGTGAAGCAAATAAAACAAAGTGATGTAAGAAACCACTATGGTTCTCAAAGGAAGTGGCAGTGAAGGTTCAAGAGAAAAAGAAAACATTCAAGAAGTACAAGGAATCATAGAAGGAGCAGGACAGAGAATTGTATCAGTTAAAGCAGAAGGAAGCTGGGAAGGCAGTCAGAACAGCAAAGGCCTGAACCGAGGAAAAGATAGCCAACTCAGTTAAGAAGGGGGATAAAACCTTTTCAAACAACATGAAGTCTTGCTATATTATGACAGTTGCAGTTTGTCCCACCATTAGAACTGCTCCGAGGTGAAAGATTTAACTACTCATGCCAGGCATGGAGTTTAGAGCGAGCTCGTTAGAGAAGCTCTGTCTGGCTATTTTTAAACCGAAACTGTCAGATTCTTTTTATCTCCACTGAACAGTCGCCCGAGATTTCTCCTACTGCTCAGTTCATTTCTCGTTTAAACAGTATTTTCTCGGTTAAATTCAACCGCGAGTATTATTATTTTAACCGCAAACCGATTGGTTCAAGCTCTGTCTGTGGTATTGTAAGTAATAGGTTTTTCTGTGTGGAACTTGTAAATTCTGTTAAAACTTTAAAAGAAAGCATTTTAAGGCTTTTAGTGCGGTTCGGTTCTTATCGGTTCTAAAAGCCGGATTTCATTACGTTTTCCACGACCCGTGACACGGTTGGGAACCGATAAGGAGTCTTGCCTGGCACTGCCAGTAAAAGGACAAGTTTGTTGGTTAGGCTGGCATCATGTCTGAGAAACCCAAAAGAAAAACTGGGCCCACTGGTTTCAACACTGTAGTGTCTGTGGGAAGCCTTTGCCAAGGCTGACCCACACACTCATATGTGTCTATTGTCTGGGGTTTGACCACCTCAATTCAGACTGCCAGATTTGTAAAAATTTCCCTGCAGCCACCCTGGACAAGAGAGTGGGCAGGCTCAGGGAACGAGAGGCCAAAAAGTCCGCTGACCCGGATGGCCAGCCCGGTTCGGTGCCAACCGAACCGGAGGGAGTGCCCTCTGACCAGGGCGAGACTTCCTCAGGCAAACGAAAAGCTGGCTCTGAGGAGCCAGTTCCAGCAAAGAAAATAAAAAATCAGCAGGTTTGGAGTCCAAAATTCCTTCTCCAACTGCTGCAGAAATAGCAAAAGCTATACAGATTGTACAGTCACTTTCTCCGGTTCCGTCCGAACCGCCACTGTCTGGTAAAAGGTCGGTTCTGACCGGTTCCACCGGTTCAAGAATATGATATTGAAAAGTTTTATGAACCAGAGGAGGGAGAAGCATTATGATCAGTGTGAATGTGACTTTGAGAGTCTGGATGTGCCCATTGAACGGACATCTCCCAGACAGACCTTGGAATCTCCTCTATGCTTTCTGAGTCCCTTCTCACTTTTTGTTTTATAAAAGGTTGTTGAAACCCTCCAGCTCCCATTAGAGGAAGCTGTGGATGAGCAAGAGGAACCTGATTTTGTGGAAATGATGGATATCCCAGAGTCTAGGAGATTATCTATCCCCTTATATAAATCATTTAGGAAACAAACAATAAAAATACTAAAAGCTCCTAATTCTGTGCCTCCTGTTGACAAGAAGATGGACAGGAGGTACACTTTATCAGGTCCTGATACAGACTTTCTTTCACAGCAATGCAGTCATGTTGGGGTAGTTAAGGCTGCAGCCTGTGATAATGCTAACATTCCTCTGGCTTCACATCCTCCTGACAAGGACTCCAGGAAGATTGATGCCATGGCTAAAAAACAATACATGGCAGCGTCCTTGGGACTCAGACAAGCAAATTACATGGCTTATGTGGCAAGATACCAAAAATCTAGATGGGACACTGTCATGGCTTTGGCCAAACAGGTCCCTGGCCAGCTTGCCAAGGAGCTGGAGCAGGTGGCTGCTGATGGTATTGAGGCATCCAAGGTGCAATTCCATGCTGCTGTGGATTCTAATGATGTATCCTCTAGAGTCATGGCTACATCTGTGGCCTTTCATAGGTTGGCTTGGCTCAGGTATACTAGTTTGTCACAGGATACCCAGACTAAGGCCATGGATTTTCCTGTGGTAGGGAATTCTCTGTTTGGGGAGCAGACAGAGAATTACATGAAGAAAATGGATGAATATAGAACAACTTATAGGAGTGCACAAGCCAAGGAGCGGCAAACCACTCCTCAGAAGCAGACCCCCAGGGGTAGAGGTAGGCCTTTTCACCAAACCCAGGCTTCTTCTGCTTATGCTCAGAGGGGGTTCTTCAGAGGCAGAGGCAGACGGGGTGCAAGCAGACCTGCTTCCACCCCTCAGCCTAAAGCCCCTGCCAAACAGGCACCCTGATGGGGTGCCCAGGGCCGGTTCTCCATTACCTGTAGGGGGCAGGCTGGCTTACTTCGTTCAGGACTGGGAGTCTCTAACCTCAGACAAGTGGGTCCTGGAAGTAGTAAGCCAGGGTCTGGTTCTCAGCTTCAAAAAATTTCCAAAGATGAGAGCCAGATCTTTTCCACCTGCAAACCCTCTAGAGACCTTTGCCTTAGAAACAGAAGTCTCAACCCTCCTGGCTCTCAGAGCTGTAGAAAGGGGTTCCTCCCTATTCCAGGGCAAGGGTCTGTACTCCAGGTACTTCTTTACCCCAAAAAAGACAGGAGAATGGCGGCTCATTTTGGACCTAAGATATCTGAACAAGCATCTTTTGAAACCAAAATTCAAAATGGTGACTCTGGCAATAATTTTACCTTCTCTAAGGCCAGGGGACTGGCTAGCTTCCCTGGACCTCAAGGATGCCTATTTCCATGTTCTAATCCAGAAGCTCCCACAAAGTACCTCAGATTCGAACTGCCCTCAGGCCATTACCAGTTCAGAGCAATGCCCTTCGGCCTCACCTCTGCCCCAAGGGTATTCACAAAATGTCTAGCAGTAGCAGTTGCTCATTTAAGAAGGCAAAGATTGCTATTTTCCCTACCTAGACGACTGGCTTATTGTAGGCCAGTCTCCAGAACAGGTCAAATCACACCTGCAAGTTACCCAGCAGCTGCTCACCTCTCTGGGTTTTCTGCTCAATCTCCCAAAGTCAGTGCTGGAACCTGTTCAGATACTCACCTTCATAGGTGCAGAACTGGATACAAAGCAGGCCAGAGCCTTCCTGCCCTTAGAGAGGGTAAGGAACCTGGTGGCCCTGGCCTCTTCCTTCACTCTGCAGGTCTCTCGACCAGCAAGGCACTTCTTACAGCTCCTAGGACACATGGCTGCTTCCACAGCTGTAGTACAAGGAGCAAGATTTCAGATGAGGGACATTCAGTTTCACTTGAGAGCCTTTTGGTCTCAAAGAAAAGATCCCTTTCCAAGTTGATCCCAGTGACTCGAACCCTGATCCAGGCCCTTCAGTGGTGGCAGGATCAGAGCAATGTAAGGCTAGGGGTCCCCTTCATCCCTCTATCTCACTCCTTGACCCTTACTACAGACGCGTCCCTTCTGGGATGGGGAGCTCACATGGGCGACCTCTCCACCGAGGGAGTGTGGTCCCCTCAAGAGTCTGTGCTCCACATCAATTTGCTGGAACTCAGAGCTGTCTTTCTAGCACTTCAAGTGTTTTCTGCATCTGTTCAGAACAAAGTGGTACAAGTCAGAACAGACAACACCACCACAATGTGGTACATCAACAAACAAGGGGGCACTCTGTCTTCGGCCTTGTGCACCAAAGCATTGAAGTTGTGGTCTCTGGCTTATTCCCTGAACACTTCCCTCATAGCAGTTCACCTCCCAGGAAAGGACAATATCCTGGCAGATGCTCTCAGCAGGATTTCCCAGGGCCATCACGAATGGTCACTGGATCCCCAAGTTCTGGGGATAGTTTTTGCCAGATGGGACACTCCTCAGATGGATCTTTTCGCAGCCTCAGACAATCACCAACTTCCACTGTTTTGTTGCAGGCCCCCAGTGATGGGTTCAGTCCCCTTGGATGCCTTTCTCCTAGATTGGGAAGGGAAGTTTCTATATGCCTTTCCCCCCTTCCCTCTCCTTTTCAAGGTGCTAGTGAAAATCAGATCCCAGCCTTGCAGGATGATTCTGATTGCTCCGGATTGGGCCAGGCAGCCCTGGTACCCACTCCTTCTGTCCTTAGCAGTCCATCTTCCCCTGTGCCTCCCCAGGAAACACAACCTGTTATCTTGTGCCCAGGGGAGAGTTTGGTATCCGAATCTCAAATCCCTCAACCTCAAGGCCTGGCTCTTGAGGAGTTAGAGTTTGCTGACCTACACCTTTCTCAAGGTGTTCTTGACATCCTGAAGGCTTCTAGGAAGCCTTCCACTAGGGCTACTTATAATTCTAAATGGAAAAGGTTTTCCATCTGGTGCTCTGGGAAGCATATTCCCCCGGAATCTGCTGACTTGCCCCTTGTTTTGGACTATATGGTCTATCTTAACTCTTTGGGCCTGAGACCAGCTTCCCTGAAAGTACATTTGGCAGCTGTCTCTGCTTTTATTTCAGCAGGAAAGCCCTCTTCTCTTTCCACTCACCCTGTATTTTCCAAGTTTTTCAAGGGATTACTTCATACTAATCCACCTTTCAGGGACCCGGCCCCTGCCTGGGATCTTAATGTTTGCATTGCTCAGTTGATGCAACCCCCCTTTGAACCTCTGTCTTCTGCAGAGCTTAAGTATTTGACTTGGAAAACTGTTTTTCTAGTAGCCATCACTTCTGCCAGGCGCATAAGTGAGTTACAAGCCTTGTCAGTGGAGACTGACTTTATTTCCTTTCACAGGGATAAAGTAGTCCTTAGGACTAACAGGAAGTTTTTGCCTAGGGTGGTTTCAGATTTCCATCTTAACCAATCTATCTCCCTTCCAGTGTTCTTCACTGACCATTCCTCCTCTGGTGAGAGGAGGCTGCACAGCTTAGATGTTAAGAGGGCCCTTAGTTACTATATAGAGCGTACCAAGGGTCATAGGTTCGAATCCCTCCAACTCTTTCTCACCTATGGTGAGGTTGGGAAAGGTAAACCTGCCACTAAGAGATCCATTGCCAGGTGGATTGTCTCGTGTATCCAATTTTGTTATCAAAAACTGGGAAAGTTCCCTTCAGGCCTGAGGGCTCACTCTACCAGAGGTACAGCTCCGTCTCTAGCTGCTGCCAGAGATATCCCTATCTTGGAGATATGTCAAGCAGCTACCTGGAGAACGGTACACACTTTCACCAAGCATTACTCCTTGGATATCCAGGCCAGGAGGGATGCTAGATTTGGCACAGCCATGCTTCAGAGCCTATTCCCTAAGTAGGTTCTGTCCCTCCACCATGGAGGTACTGCTGTGTATTCTGCAATTGTCATAATATAGCAAGACTTCATGTTGTTTGAAGAAAAAAATTACTCACCTTAGTAATGTTGTTTCTTCTAATGGAGTCTTGCTATATTATGACCTCCCCAAGCCTGCCCTCTCAGAACTTCTACTTGGGTATGGGGTAGGCAGTCCAGTGTTGGCACTTGTTATGCACATTTTATGTTTTTTCCACCCCTTTTTGGGGTTTTGGGGTGTTGTGTTTTATTTTATCTTGTGTTATTATTTTTCTGGTCCCTGACTTGAGTCTTGGTGTTGGGACCAGGAATAGGTGTTAATATTTAAGTAGCCAGTTGGCTAGTGTAGGTTACAGCTTCCACACAGAACCTTAGTGAGTTTTTGCTCATAAAGATCTGACGGTTTCAGTTTGAAAATAGCCAGACAGAGCTTCTCTAACCGATCTCGCTCTCTAAACTCCATGCCTGGCATGGTAGTTAACTCTTTCACCTCCGGAGCAGTTCTAATGGTGGGACAAACTGCAATTGTCATAATATATAGCAAGACTCCATTAGAAGAAACAACATTACTAAGGTGAGTAATTTTTCTTATAGGTACATCAGGAGTGAAGGAAGACCAAGGGTGGGATAGTGATGCTTAATAAGGGGTGGGGTGGGCAGAGGGTGACTGTGAAAAGGCAGAGATACTAAACAAATATTTTTGCTCAGTATTTACAAATGAAGAGGGGGAGGTACCTAAAACAAACAATAGAAACACTCTGGATACAGAAGTTGATACCAGCCCATTTTCAGAAGAAAGGGTTCTGAAAGAACTCTTAAAACTGAAAGTGGACAAAGCAGTGGGGCCTGATGGTATTCATCCCAGAATTCTAAAAGAACTAAGTGTACAACTAGTGACACCACTGACTACCCTCTTTAACAAATCATGGGAGGATGGTGTGGTACCTGAGGACTGGAGGAGGGCAAATGTGATTCCCCTTCACCAAAGTGGGAGCAGGGCAGAAGCAGGAAACTACAGACCTGTTAGTTTGACCTCAGTGATAGGGAAAATGATGGAATCACTTCTGAAGGAAAGAATTGTCGAGTATCTGGAGGCCAGAGGGGCACAGGACCCAAGGCAGCATGGATTCACAGCGGGAAGGTCATGCTAGACGAATCTAATAGATTTCTTTGACTGGAAGACCAAAGTAGTAGATCAGGGAGGGGCTATGGACATGGCCTACCTAGACTTTAGCAAGGCATTTGACACAGTCCCACACAAAAGATTAGTATATAAGTTAGCCAGCCTGGGAGTGGGTCCTAAGATGACAGCCTGGGTAAAGAATTGGCTGGAGAATAGGACACAGAGAGTAATAGTAAATGGAGTCCACTCTGAAGAAAGGGGGGTTACTAGTGGGGTACCATAGGGTTCAGTATTAGGACCGGTCCTCTTCAGTGTCTTTATAAGTGACTTTGCAGAGGAACTGGAAGAAAAAGTATGTCTCTTTGCAGATGACACAGAGATCTGCAACAGAGTTGATGCACGAGGTGGGGTGGAAAGGATGAGAAGGGACTTGGCAAGGTTAGAGGAATGGTCAAATGTATGGCAGCTTAGATTCAGTGCTAAGAAGTGCAAGATAATGCTCCTGGGAAACAAAAACCCAGGGGAAGAGTACACAATGGGGGGTGAGATACTAACAACAAAAATGGAAAGGGACCTGGGAGTAGTCATATCAGATGACCTAAAGGTGGGCAAGCAATGTGAGAGGGCAGCAAGGAGGGCTGGGGGGATACTGGGATGCATAGGGAGAGGCATCACCAGTAGAAAACAGGAAGTTGTTATCCCTCTGTACAGACAGCGGGTGAGACCCCATCTGGAGTACTGCGTGCAGTTCTGGAGACCCAGTCTCTGCAAAGACGTAGACAGGATGGAAGCTGTCCACAGGAGGGCAACTAAAGTGGTGCAGGATCTGCACTGAAAGACACTTGAAGAGAGACTTAAGGAGCTTAATATGTATAGCCTCAAGGAAATGAGGGAGAGGGGGGACATGATAAAAACTTTCATGTACCTCAAGGGAATCAACAAAGTCCAAGAGGGTAGCATCTTTCAAAAAAAGAGGTGTTCAAGAACAAGGGGGCACAATTTGAAGATGGGGGTGGCTCAGAGGTAATTTAAGGAAGTATTTTTTCACAGAGGGTTGTGGATGCATGGAACGACCTTCCGGAGGAGGTTGTGGAGTCAAAAACAGTGGTGGAATTCAAGCATGCATGGGACAGTCATAAGGCAATTCTAGGGGTTGGGGGTAGGGAGAAGTAGGCTGCTGGTTAACTAGGATCTGCAGCTTATCCATTAGGTAGGGAAACGGGCAGACTGGGTAGGCCAAGCGGTCCTTATCTGCTGTCAAATTCTATGTCTCTGTTTCTACAGTTCCAGACTGCTTAGTTTCTTAACTAGCCTTCTGTGCTGCACAGTGGTGAAGGCCCTACTGAAGTCCAGATAAGCCATGTCCACTGCTCTCCCTTGATCCACCTTCCTGATAACCCAGTCAGAGAAATCTATGAGATTAGTTTTACATGGTCTCCCTCCTGTGAAACCATGCTGCTAGTGGTCCTACAGCCCTTTTGCCTCCAGGTTCTCCACGAGTCTCTCCTTCAGTACTGTCTTCATTAACTTCCCCATCACTGATGTGAGACTGATTGGCCTGTAGTTGCTAGTGTCCTCCTTACTACCACTTTTCTGCAGTGGGACCATATCTGCCCTCCTGCAGTCTTCTGGAACTTCCCCCATCTCCAGTGCAGTGCTAAAAAGCACTGCCAGAGGGTCATTCAGCACCATGCTCATTTCCTTTAGGACCCTTGGATGAAACCCCTCGGGACCCATCGCCTTATTCTCCTTTAAGGATTCCAGTCCTCTCTTTTTCTCAGAGGAGTACGTGTTCAAGTCCTGCAGCCTTCTGCCGAGGTCTGTTGCAGTAGTGTATTCTCTGAAACAGTTGTACTGTGCCGTGGCACCAGGCAGGGATGCCCACAGCCCCTCCCCCTCTTCAATTTATATTTAGAACCCCTTATTCACAAAATCTTGCTCTATCAGGATATCCAGGGAATCCCACTTGGCTTGGCGAATTGTGAAATATCCTTTATTATAGACGATATCCTGCTCCATATAACCAACTCAAGGACAGCCCTGCCTTCCGCCTTGGCAACTATTACTGAGTTTGAAAAGTTCTCTGATTACAGACTAAACATTGACAAAACACAAGTGATGCTGTTGAACTCAGCTATGCTTAAGAGCAAAATCACTGATTTTGGCTTAACTTGGGCACATACTCATCTCACTTATCTGTGTATAGCTCTGTATAGAAGGCAGGCAGATATGAGGGAGTACAACCTAGACAAATTGGTGACCACAGTTAAACCAGACCTTGAATGTTGGATTCTAGTACACCTGACTTTCTGGGGTTATATCGATATAATCAAAATTAGCATCCTACCCAGGATCCTTTAGCCCGTAATGATGCTGATTATTATGCTGCCCTTGACAAGGTTCAAATGCCTACATGCCAGTCCATAATTAACAGACTAATATGGGTGAATAAAGGACAACAGAGGGCTTGTAACAAATTAGCAGCTCCCCAAAAATGGGGAAGCTTCTGACTACCACATTTTGTAATATATTTCAGCACCCCTACCAGTAAATATACTTAATGACTTCACACAGCCAATGTAGCTTGACATAGAATACCAATTATATTGCCCACCTCCCTAATATATACCTCTTCAAAGATGCTACCTAAATCTCTACAGAGGCAGTCATAGCAGTGTCTGTCAGGGTCCACTTTCAGCTTAGCAGATTCCTGAATCTAAACTTACAAAGAGATCGCTCCCAGCCATCGTTTTATAGTCTGAATCTTGATTGATCCATGGTTTACCCATCAAGTCATCCTTTTTTAATGAAATCAACATTTCAGCAGTGGACCACTTGCTGCTGGAGGGTTGGGTAATATCATATAGCACCTTTTAACTCTGGCACCAAGTCCTTAATAGGGATATTTTTAAGTTCCTTCCAATTATTCATGCCATATGTTTTCATTTTGGCCAACTACTCTGGTTTACTAACCACAAGGACCTCATTCATAAACTATCTCAGGCAGCGTCACAAAGACACATTATTTTCCTTCTATATAAGGTTGTATTCACAGATTCTTTACTACACTCTGATGGTGAATGTCCATACTGGCAAGCAGAGTTTTCAGGTACCAGATGAAATGGGATAAGATTTGGTCAGATGTATATAAAAATGACAGACTGAGGTTAACACAGTTTAATATCTTAAGTATCCTTTCTACGGACATGGATACAGTTCACTGTTCACACTCTGGCAGTCTTCCTGGAGACAGACGTGTCATTGGAAGGCTTCAAGCTAAGCTCTTCCCATGACCCAGTTGGTATATCCTCTGGCTTTGCCCCATGACATCACATCTTTTTTTACACTGGAAGGGACAGGTTTCCATCTTCACAGCTTTGTGGCATTGAAGGATTTCAAATGTTCAAGTGCTTCTTTGATGATTCTTCAACTTTTCAAGTCAGTTTTCGATTCCAAGTACTCTTGTTTGTCCTCCAGCTCTACTTTGCAGTCACAGTTGATGATGGAGAGTGAGAAGCCCAGGTTTAAGTTTTGCATCCGATGGCAGCAGAAAATGTTAGCCAGGGATTCACAGGACACATACTTTCACTGCCTCAGCAGGCAGCACAATGTCATGGAATGCACCTTATGCTGGGCCACGCTGCCCTCATCCGTTGAGGACAGGAAGGCTCGACTGGCTCTCGGTCAACTGAAAGACTGCAAAAAGACCCGGGCACCTACCAGGCTGGCAGCACAGCTAATGGTCATGGAAGAGGAGGAAGCTTCAGTGAGTTTCTCGTCCATCTCTGTGCTGTTCCTGGCTGGGGCCAGCGACTGAGGGTCATTCTCTGAAGAATTCAAGATGTGTCTGGCCCTCCAGACCTTTGGAGAAAGCCCCGCTCACTGCAGCAGGAAATACAACCGCCACCATTGCAGGTTGTGGGACTGGGAAAGATCCCACTCTTTCTGTTCTTTTGGCTCCCCTGACCGCTCAGTCTTGGTCGAGCTTCCTTCAGTTGAGGGCTCCACAGTAACTCCATCAGGCCCATCAGCCTCAACTCTGGTAGAGCAGGAATGTTGAGATCTTTCTCAAGTCTATTGACTGGCTGTCGGAGGAGATCAATGAGAATAATAATAATATAATTTATTTATAAATCGCAATTCAAACAGATATCAAAGCGCTATACAGAAGTTAAAACATAGATAGAAAAATAAAATATCTGAGATAAATTAATAAGACAAAATTACAAGTTCAAATTCAACAGTCTCCGAAAACACAGCTAAATAAATAAGTTTTCAAAGTTGTCTTAAAGCTCTCCAAAGTCAGGCACTCTCTAATCTGATGAGGTAGAGAGTTCCACAGTGTCGGGGCTGCATAACTAAATGC
Organism: Neoceratodus forsteri; assembly: GCA_016271365.2. NCBI lineage: Eukaryota > Metazoa > Chordata > Ceratodontiformes > Ceratodontidae > Neoceratodus > Neoceratodus forsteri. Next base: position 1,009,230,786 of record CM028130.1, on the reverse strand, counting down.
TCTTGCACCAGAGGTCTTCAATTGATTGAACCCTGGGGACCTCTAGCAATCCCTCATCGGCCGAGTGGAGGGGTCGGAGGGGGCAGTAAGGAACCAGGAGCTCTTGCAGGTTGCCGGAACCCAGACCGTGTAGGGCCTTATAGGTCAGTAAACTGACCTTGAAGATGATCCATCACTGAATAGGCAGTCAGTGCAGATTGTGCAGCACAGGGGTGATATGACTGGTCCAGGAAACCCCTACCAGTAACCTGGCCACAGCGTTCTGCACCAGCTGCAAGCGGCGGATATCAACCCCTGGAAGCCCTAGGTAGAGGAATTACAGTAGTCAAGACAAGAGGTTACAAAGGCGTGAACCAGTGTTGGAAGATTGCGAGATGGAACAAGGTGCTTAATCCGGGTGATATTCCTCAGATAGTAAAAAGAGGATTTGACTACAGCCGACACCTGCGAACGAAGTGTCAGCCCTTCGTCAGATATCGCGCCCAGATTCTGCATCTGAACAGAGGACATGAGCCAGCTACCTCCTAGCCAAAGCCCAGAGGCAGACTGCGCTCCCCTCCTCTCTATCCGACGCCCTAGCTCCACCACCAACACCTCAGTCTTTTCAGGGTTCAACCTTAGCCAGCTGGCCCGCATCCAGTCCTGGAGCTCCATGAGGCAGCTATTAAAGATAGAGACCGCACTATCCTGATCTGGGACTAAAGACAGGTAGAGCTGGGTATCATCTGCATAACAGTGAAACCGCAGCCCATACCGTCTTACAGTGTCTCCCAATGGCAGCAGATACACTGTGAACAACATAGGGGACAGCACAGAGCCGTGAGGAACCCTACATGGCAGAGAGAATGAGGCTGAAGAATAAAGCCCTGACACCACTCTCGGAGTTCTGACAGTGAGGAAAGATCTAAACCAACTGAGGACCGTACCTGATAGTCCACAGATGTCACTCAGGCACTCAAGCAGCCCCCCATGGTCCACAGTGTCAAAGGCTGAAGAGAGATCAAGAAGGACCAAGATTGAATGGCACTTCTGATCTCTAGCAATCAGTAGATCATTGAGCACCCGAACCAGAGCAGTCTCCATACTGTGCCTCTTCCAAAAAAACAGACTGGAGGGAATCATAGATGTCATGGATGGTCAGGTGGTTATCCAACTAAAGGGCAATTACTTTCTCTGTCACCTTCCCAATAAAGGGAAGGTTAGAGATTGGCCAGTAGTTGGCAGAGCAGTTTGGGTCCAAAGAGGATTTTTTTAAGGAGCGGTGTAACCACCGCCTCCTTTAGGGAGTTCGGAAACTCACCTAACTCTAAAGAGCACCAGACTATCTCTGACAGGACAATGCCAATGACATCTACACACCCCAGAATGAGGTGTGTAGGGCCCAGGTCGAGACTACAGCAAGTAGGCCGCATACTTTGGACAATCTGCACAACATCAGAGACTGCCAGCCGGTCAAAGTGATCCCAGAAGGCCCGCGGTGTAGTGACCATACAGTGACCACCACAAACCCCCATAGAGCATGCTGAATGGATCTCAGCCCTGATGTCTGCCACCTTATTGGCAAAGAATTGAGGAAACTCATCACAGTTATCTTGTGAAAATGTTCTTTGAACCTGAAGACAGACTGGATTGCACAGGCTGTCCACGGTTCGGAAGAGCTGAGCTAGTCAATTCTGAGCCACAACAATCTCCCTCTGTAGGAACTCTGCCTTGTTTCAGGAGAAGTTAATCTCCAAGACCCCATTTCTCCTGGTCCTCACTCAGGAGGATGTGGCCCAGTCTGTGTCTTCAACTGGATTGCCTCAGGAGCGGCCTCCATCGATGGTCATGCCTCCAAAGCCTCTCATGCTCCATGTGTTGAGGCATGTGGTTTACCATGACCCACTGGAGAATACCCGTCAACGTCGATCCTCAGATCAGCAGTCACAGTCGAGGTCCAGGCACCGCCGTTGATGCTGCTTGACTCCTTGAACCCCTTGTCCTCTGGTGAGAAGAGGCATTAATGATACAAGATGCGTTGATACTATGAGGAACTCCTCTGGCAACAGTGGACTATTGCTGGGAGAGGTGGGGCTGTGCCCCTAGACCTTTGGTCCCTTAGCAAGGAGGAGCGCACACTTACCCCCTCTGCAGGGAAGCTGTGAGAGTGCGGGAAATCATGCCTGGTGCAAAGGATTCTGCTTCAGGCCATTTACCTGTCAGGAGTCCAGAACACTCTGGCAGATGAACTCAACTGAACAGAGGCTGATCCTCAGGAGTAGTCAGTAGCTCCAGACATCATGATATCGGTATTTGACAAGTGGGATACCCCAGGTATTGACCTGTTTGTGTCCCCACTCAATGCCAAACTGCCCCAATTATGCTCCAGAAATCCAGGACATGATGTTTTTCTGGCGGGATGCATTCAGACTGCAATGACAAAAATGTTTTCTGTATGCATTCCCTCCACTCCCCCAGTGCAGAGGGTATTACTGAAACTGGAAGCACATGGGGTCAAGATGATACTGATCGCCCTCTGCTGGCCTCAACAGATATGGTTTCCACTGCTGAACAGACCATCACCTAGCAAACCGAGGATCCTTCCACTTAGGATGGACTTACTGACTCAGGGTCACCTGATCCATAATGTGCTCCCTTCACCTTCAGGCCTGGTTCCTGAAGAGACAGAAGTGCACAGGTACAAAATATCTCAGAAGGTCTCTGAAATACTTTTGGCTGCCTGTAAACCTTCCACTGAGAAGACTTACACAGCCAGATAGAGAAGATTTTCCATCTGATGCTCCGGAACCCGCATGGACCCCTTTGGGTGCCCACCTGATAAGATTCTGGGGTACTTGCTGGACCTTTCTGATGCTGGCTTGCAGTATTCCACAGTCAAGGTCCACTTGTGTGCTATTTCTGCATACCACAAGCCCATGAGTACCTTCGGCCTGGCACAGCTGCCACTCTTCAATAGGTTCCTTAAGGGCATTTTTCACACAAGGCTTCCCATTAGGAAGTTGATGGCTACCTGGGATATCAACTTTGCACTGGATGTTCTCATCCGTGAGCATTTTGAGTCCCTTGCTGATTTAAAGTTTTTAACTTTGAAAGTAGCTTTTCTAGTGGCTATCACCTCTGCTTGCAGAGTGTCTGAAATACATGCCTTGATCTCAGTTCCCCCGTATACTGTTTCTCACAAGGACAGGGTAGTCCTCGGCATACTCCCTAAGTTGCTTCCTAAAGTGGTAAGAGTTCCAACTGAATCAGCCACTTATGGTGCCTACATACTTGGCTAACTTCCAGAATGAAGGAGAATGCTGTCTCCATTCTTGGGATGTTAAGAAGGTTCTTAAGTTTTACCTTCTAGCCTAGTGGGAAGGGACAGTCTGTTGCAAGTACTTTTCTGCATGGATTGTGAGCTGTCTACACCACTGCTATGCCATGGCACAGGTCAAACTGGAAGGTCAGGTACGTGCCTACTCCATCAGAGCAATTGTCATGTCCCTGGCTGAGATTCGCTCTGTGCCTATCAGTGGTATTTACAGAGCCACAGCTTGAAACGCAGTGCACACTTTTGTTGAACACTATGCCTGGGATGTCCGTGCCAGGCAGCATGTCGCCTTTAGTAACAATAACAAAGCTGCACTCCAGCTAAACCAGCGGGTGCTGAAAAAATAAAAAGAATCCTTATAATAAAAACAATTCAGCACTCCAGAACTCCTGAAAATTCAGAGCGAGTATTTTTATTGCCCAAAAAGTGCAATACTTATAGAAATACAGTTACCTCTGGTATTTACACACCTGTGCTGCTGGGGGAGAACCTCACCTCTCATAGCCTCTCCATCACCCTGTCTCTCCCCATAGCCCCCCACACCCCTCCTCTCTACCCCTCCCCTTCCCCATCTCTCTGTGCCTTGAGCCCTCCATGTCTGTACCTCCACCTGGCCATTCTAGCACTCACGCAGCTGCCCATTCCCTGCTCATCACCTTCTAAGCTTGCTAGCCGCCGCTACCTGGCAGAACGCCACCAATTCATGTCCCTTGTCAGGATCTTCCACTTGCTTCTTCTACTGTCTGGCAATGTTCACCCCAATCCTGGCCCAGCAGCGCTCCCCCACCCCGGTTACCCACAGGGCTTTGAATAGCTGCTATGAATATCTGCAGCCTGCCTAAAAAAAGGAGCACCCCTGCAATGCTGGACGGCACAGCACCAACCAGACATTCTGGCTTTAACAGAAACCACCAAGACCCCAGACTCATTTGTCTCTATTCCCGGCTACTCTCTCATTAGGCTTGATCATAATGGCAAGAGAGGCGGTGGCTGTGCCTTCTGTGTAAATGACTCACTGCATTACTAAGCCCTGCTTGCGCCCACCCTAGACCATAGTGTCCAAGCCCTCTCAATAAAACTCTCCCCTGGCCCAAACCGTGCTCCTCTTCTGTCACCTACATCCCACCCCACAGCCAATCCCTTGCCTGTAAAGTGCTGTCTGACTACCTAGCCAGCCACCCCCACAAAATGGAACACATCCTCTCTGGGGAACTCGACATAAACTGGCTGGCAAGCTCATCAGCACACGCCAAAGATACCTTTGCTGTGTTAGATATGACCCAACTGGTATCCCAGCCTACCAGGGCCAACCCCTGTAATGGAACCCACACCCTACTAGATATCCTGCTCACTAATCGTCCCCACCATGTTACCGACCTGGGTGTCCTACCCAACACCTTTAGTGACCACTCCCCAATCATCTTCAGCCGGTCCTGTCAGCTACCTAAACCACCACCAAGTATCGCCTTTCATCGTCGACAACGCCCAGGAGGCATAGCCAAACTCAAACAATATCTAATTAACTGGGACTGGTCCCCTATTTCCCAAGCCCAGCACATAGATGATGCATTGCACTGCTTCACCACCACCTTAATACCGCCTTTGATGCTTTTGCACCGACCATCAAAGTGACTACTAAGAAACGTAGTGCACCCTGGATCACCCCAGAACTCAGTCAACAGTTCAAAATGCGTGACAACCTCTGGCATCATGCCACTGCCTCTGGTTTGCTAAGCAATAGGCAGGCCTATAATGCTGCCTGCAATAAGTGTACCTGGGCAATCCGCAAGGCCAAGGCGGAGCACTACAGAACCACCCTAGCCATCTCCTGGGGTAGCACAAGAAAGTTCTGGGCTAACATCAAAGAGCTTAATGGTAAATCCCGCCCCCAACAACTTAGTGTTAACGGTACTACCCACAGACACATTTCACATAGTTAACTGCCTCAACTCTACCTTCTCAGACCTCAGCTCAGTCCTCCCTAGCAACTTTTAGATCCAATTCAGCCTACCCCACTGCCTGAGCTCCTCCACCCCCCTTCAAACTCAGAGTCATTACCCCTACGGAAGCAAAAGCCTACCTGTCCAAAGCCCTCCAGAGCTCCAACTACTGCAAAGACGCCTTCGATATGCATATCCTTTACCTTGCGCTAGACTCAGTTATCTCCCCACTCACGGACCTTCTAAATCTGTCCCTGTACCTGGGCCGGTTCCCAACATCATGGAAAACGGCAGTGATAACATCAGTATTGAAATGTGGCGACAGCTCCCTCCCAAACAACTACTGGCCCATCTGAATTCTACGCCCAATCTTTAAAGCCCTTGAAAAGATCATGGCCAATCAGCTCACTGACTACCTCCTGCTTTTTAACCTCTTATGTAAGGGAGCAGCATGGTTTCAGAGCTGGTCATAGCACTACGACCGCCCTCACAGAATTTGCTAACTCCCTGCACTCCACGCTTGACAAGGGGCACCTCGCAGGGGCCATGTTTATAGACCTCTCAAAGGCCTTCGACACGGTTTCTTACCCCTCCTTCTTAACACATTACAACAAATTGGGGTCTCTTATTGTCCACACTCATGGTGCTCCAGCTATCTTTCATCTAGAACCCAATGTGCTAAAACTCATAATTCCATATCTACTATGCTGTCTGTGCTCTCAGGAAGTTCCCAGGGATCTATCCTGGGTCCCATGCTATTCAGCATCTGCCTCAATGCCCTGCCTAAATCCTGCCCCGGCAACCTTCTCTACGCGGACGATGCTGTTCTTTATGCCGCACATCCTGATCCTCTCTCCAGCGTACCTTATAAAACTCCTTCTTTCAGATTGAACACTGGTTTGCTGAACACAGAGTGGCGGTCAACATTAAAAAAACTAACATGATGCTCTATGCCCACCACCAAAACAGATCAAAGGATTTCCACTTAGAAATACTCTCCACCTCTCTCATTCCACTGGAACAGGTCCAAAAGTATAAGTATCTAGGTATTACATTTGACTCTTCTCACGAACATATAAAAACCTTCACCTCCGCCACCAACACCCACATTGGTCTCCTGTACATACATAAAGACTGCCTGCCACCTTACCTCCTCAGTCTTATCGCTGGTGGACTATGGCCTCACAATCTATGCTGCCGCTGACCCTACGGTGCTTCATCAAATACAAGTAGTCATCAATAAGGCCTGCTGGCTCCTCTCTGGTGCCGACAGAAATACACATACCTGCACCCTATACGCATTCACCAATATCCTCTCCTTTGAGGAAAGACTATTATACTGCACCTGTCTCTTCATCCCAAAAATCCACCTGGGTTTAACCCCAGTAGGTGTCATGGCTTCTCTTCAGGCAGCCACCATCTCAGCGCCCACACAGGCCGCCCCAAAAACTATCTGGAAGGTACCTAGGGTCAGGACCACCCTGGGCCAGCTATCCTTCCCCCTTAGAGCTCCATCCTGGTACAATACCCTCCCACCAGCCGTCACATCAATCACCAATCTAGGTCCTTTTAAAGCTGCCTTAAGGGCCCATCTCCTCTGCTCACATCAATGCCAGTGTAACCGGTAACCTGTGGATCCTGCACCACGTGGCTAGGCCATGCACCCGCCCTTGGCCTGGCAGTGGAGAGCCCTCACTATTTCTAGCCTACAGGCTCCTAACCTCCCTCGATTACCATATAGTTGCACTGGACTATGAATGGATTATATTATGTATAAGACATGGCCTCCCTGAGGTGGCTTACTACCAACTCATATCCTGCATTGCTTTAACTACCAATTGTACAGGTCTTAACCGCTCATTGGTTAAATATGTCGATAGCTCTGCCCTGTTTTAGCTACCAAATGTATAGGCATGAACCAGTGCTCATTGTACTTATACTCTGCATTATTGCTCACCCACATTTATTCTATGTATGTACTGTATGAATGTCTATGTTTTATTTTGACGTGGAGCCTTTGGAAACGAGTCTATGACTCAAAGGGTTGTAATTCCAATTTCCTAAATAAATAAAAAATAAATAAATGTAAGAAAAATGTATTGGTTCATATTGAAAATAAAAACTGCTTCACTTCCCTCAAACCAGTCTCAGCGCTTTGGGGCTATGCCACCCCTTCATCAGGAGATGTGACCAAGCTTCGAAATGTTGTGCCTTAAATACTTACAAAGTGCAGGTGCACACAATAAAAGCTTTTAATTGCCCCATTATAATGCTCACCATCTTATGGTGAAGAATAAGTGCAGCGCACCTCAACTCTCTTTAGTGATGATGTGCCCACACATTTAAAGGGAACTCCCTAATAATATGCTCATGCATCACTGCTGTTGTGTGCTGCCATCAGTCACACCCCAAAGTGGAAAAAGCAAATAAATAGTGTTTATACTTAACATACACACTTTTACTTAAAACTATGGTGCCATAGCATTCAGATGTCATTCTCCAGATCATACTTGTTACAAAAAACACTTTTTTTAGATAATTTTTTTAGACATTTTATATGCATCATTTTAATTCCTGAAAAAACAACAGCATAAATAAACTTATACATCACATAAATTAGCCACCTTTGGCAGGACTACCATGAATGGACTTCTGTCCTGAGTGAGCCCTTGGCTCCTACCACCGTAGTATGGGGAATTTTGTCTGAGCTTGGTACTCTGGCCCATTAGTGTCAATCTGTGTGAAAGATTGATTCTTGGAAGATAATGAAAATTAAGTACGCACCATAAATTTTTTTTTTCTTTATTTATAAATCACAGGGAATGGTGCATGGATCAAGTAGTCAGCATTTCGTGCTGCCCAAACAAGCAGGGTATCGTATACAGATGTATTCATTACCGTAGGAGAAACACCCCCAAGGCAGACTTATAAATCTAGGGCTCTTAAACTTCCCTGTACTCTTATCACGTTGCAAGTCCCAAGGCCCAGGCTGCTTCAACACCCCATCAAATAATCTTCCCCCATTGTTTTAAAACCTACACCTCCAGGCTACCGTGCACATCCAAGGTCATGGGGCAAATGTCTGTTCCTTCTTGATGATGTAGAAAGCCCATCTCCTCCACTTCAATTCAAATTGTGATACTTGGCCAGTACATTGAGCTGAAAGTTGCTCCATTCTATACAAATCATTTATAATTTCATGCCAAGCAATAACTGCGAGAGTCTGCGGCTGTCTCCATAACCAGGTTATTGCTTTTTTAGCCACCAAAATATAGACATGTACCATAGATCTGGTTGGGACGCTTCTTCTCAGAGGGGAAATGGACAGAAACACCATTTCTGGAGTTGTCAATCCACTGTCCCCTATTAACCTATTAATATGGTCCCCTATCTATTGCCAAAAATAGGTAAGCACTGGACATGCCCAAAAGACATGTATATGTAGCCAGGGTATTTCCACATTTCCTCCAGCAATGTCCAGACCGTGCTGGAAGAAATTTTGTGAGGGTTGCAGGGGTATTTAAGTACTGGTTTCTACATTTCCATGAAAATTCATGCCAGTAAGGTGGTGGTGAAGAAACTTAAATTGATGGGGTAGTTTATTTAAACCAAATATTATAGGAAATATTGGATGGACTTTAAATTTGATGGACTGCATCTAACTAAGGAGGGAGTCAGTGCATTGGGGCAGAAGTTTGATGTCTTTGCAGAATATTTAAACTAGCAAATGGGGAGAGGGGTGCAGCACCCGATACGTCGAATGGGAAGAGCACCCTTCCCCCCCTCAGCTAGTGATCAAACAGGAGTTCAGCATGTTTGTAGTTCATTTGCATCACCAGGTAAGGAAAAAGGTCCGGCTCCCCATACGACGGACAGGGAAATGCCAGACCTCTCCCAACAACCAGCACCCAAAATCTGGCCAATGGAAAATCATGTACACAAATGCTCGCAGTCTGGGAAACAAGATCCCAGACCTGCAGGCAATAATGACAGAGGCTAAACTGGACATAGCCATTAGTGAGACATGGTTCACCAGTAACCACACTTGGGAGACTTCTGTACCCGGCTATGTACTGTTCAGAAGAGACCGAGGTGCAAAAGGGAGGGGTGGAGTGGCCCTTTATGTCAATGAAAATATCAAAGCTACAGAAATTCAGAATACACATAAGGAGCCAGAAGAACTGTGGATCACCCTGGAAACAGGAAATGGAACAGCCACATGAACTAGGCTTGTCTACAGGCCTCCAGACCAGGGGGAGGACATAGATGCATTACTGTTAGAAGATATACAAAACTTGACAGCTAAGGTGGAGGTTCTTTTTTTTTTGTAATTATAATTTTTATTCATTTTCCAACTTGGGGGGGAGGGTGAAGGGGTACAAAAATCAAAAGGGAGGGGAAAGGGAGGGGGTACAAAGACAGTCACATTTCATTAAATACACCATATTTAGTATTAAAATTACATGTAGTCAAGACATTTTAACAATCAGTTTTCATTCAGTGTCTACACTCAATAGGTAAGTAAGCATTGCACAGAGATGATAATGACTATGAGTTATAGGTTGTCCCTTGTATCTATAAATTATAGGTTTAACTTATATTACTAACTGATAGGCTAGGAACACCATAGACACATATATTCATAATGTATCCAATTTCTAGGGTTTAATGGGATTTATAAAATTAATGAAAGACCCAGGTTTGACCATCATGGCCCCATATAACCAAATATCTCGCCTTCTGCAAGGGTGGTCTCCAGCTGGCCCACTCCCCTAAGGAACAAAGGAGGGATCTTTTGACATAGTATATAGCACCCATTTAGACCATTTCGCAGTGCATAACTTGGATTTATCTTTTAGATGGTAAGAAATACTTTCTGATCTATAGATCCTAATCACTGTCTCCCTCCATTCTAACATTGTGGGGGTAAGCCAATGTCTGGTTAATGCCTTTTTGGCTGCCATCAACAATACTCCCCAGAGATGGCGTATACTCGGGTCCTTAAACTCTGAAGTGAAAACATGGAGTACAAACAAACCCACCGTAAGCACAATCGAAGAATCAAACAAAGCACTTAATTCAGATTGTAATGAGTCCAAAAAGGGTCTAATCTGGGGACATGTCCAGAAAATGTGGGTATGGTGTGCATTAAGTTCACCGCATTGACGCCAACAGGCCCCTGACCGTGATGGCACAAAATATTCTGTTATTACAGGGCTACGAAAGTACCTTATAATCTGCCAGGAAAATAATCTCCAACTATGTGAGTAAGTAAGTTTAGCTGTTGAGAGGCAACCCCGGTACCAGCTCTGCATGGGTACCTCAAAGCCAAATTCCCTGTTCCACTTTTCACATATATTTTCAGTACTCATACCCAGTGTATCCCCAAGTGCCTTATGTAGTATAGACATGATATGAGGTGTGCTAGCATTTTTAATAAGTTGCTGAAGACAGGAGATTAATGGGAAATGTTCAGGATTTCGTGTCTGTGCTGGGAGGGAGGAGTAGTAGTAGTGTCTTAATTATAGGTAACGAAAGAAATCCTGGCGTCTAAGACCTCTAGGCTGACATAGCTCTGAGAAAGATTTAAATTCTCCTCCATTTAAAAACTGGGTAAGGAAGTGAATCCCCAAGTGTTCCCAGGAGATAAATGTATGGTCATTAACGGCCGGATAGAAGTCTTCCAGAAATGCTATAGGACAAATAAGCAGTAGGAATGGAGAAAGAGCTAGCTGCCGCCTTATCACCCTCCAGGTTCTCATGTGGTGTATGGTCCAAAGATTCATCTGCACCAAATCCTGGGGGTGAGTGACGGCTGTGTGATGCATCAGGTTTTTGATTAGGTTCTTAAAGGGCATAAGACCCTCCTCAATCTCCCTCCAACGAATCTGACTTGTACCAGCCAGACGATCTACCAGAAAAGACAAATGTGAGGCCCAATTATAAAGCCTAAGGTTGGTAAGAGCCAGCCCACCCTGTCTCCTAGGGAGTTGCAGAATGGACAACTTTATTCTGGGGCATTTTCCAGACCATATAAATCTACTAATAGATTTGTTCCAGGACTGGAATATTTTATTTGGGATATATATTGGGACATTTTGGAACAGGTAGGGAGCTCGAGGGAGTACCACCATTCTGATAACATCAACTCTCTGAAGCATATTCAGTGGGAGAATGTCCCATCTCACCAGGTCCTCATGGAGTCGGGTTGAAAAAATATCATAATTGTTTTTTAATGTTTCAGTCGCCTGATGAGACAGATAAATACCTAAGTATTTAAGTTTATCTAAGTCCCATCGAAAGGGTTACTTCTGTTTAAATTCTGGTATTGGGGCAAAATTAAAAGTTAGGGCTTCCATTTTAGTAGTGTTAAGTTTATAACCTGAGCATTTACCATACTGATCCAGTACTTCAGAGACAGTTGGGACAGACTGCGTTGGGTTTATTAAAAAAAGTAAGACATAGTCTGCATAGAGTGCTATGCGGTGCTCCGTCACTTCCATTTGTATTCCTTCTGTCTGGGAGGAATCTCTGATTGCCTGTGCCAGGGGTTTGATAAAAAAGGCAAATAAACCAGGGGATAAGGGGCAACCCTGACAGGTACCCCTGGACAAAGTGGAAAAAAGGGCATGGTGTCCAGAGAGCGTCACACAGGCCCATGGTGAAGTTTAAAGTGTTTTAATTAGGGAAATAAAAGGGAGGGGAAAGTCCATTTTCAGCATGGCGATAATCAAAAAAGACCAGGAGACCCTGTAAAATGCCTTCTCAGCATCTAGGCTGAGAAGGACAGAGGGTGCTGCATTGGATTGCATTCCCTGTACCAGATAGAGGGCCCTTCTTGTATTATCAGTAGTGGATCTACCACTACCAAATCCTGCTTGGTCTAGGTTAATTATTGAGGGGAGTATTCCACCTAGGCGTTTAGCCAAGATAGCCATTAGGTATTTATAATCCATTTTCAGGACCGATATTGGTCAGTAGGATGGGCAGCATTGTGGGTCTTTTCCTGGTTTTGGAATAAGGGATATCAGACCGTATGACCAACTCGGTGGAGGATTCGACCAATTTCGCATTATGTCATTACATACCTGGAGTAGGATTGGTACAAATATTTGCTCTAGGTGTTTATAACATTCCATACCATATCTATCCGGGCCTGGGGCCTTTATAGTTTTTGACCGAGGGATAACTGTTTTTAGTTTCAGGATATGACAGGGGGGCAATCGGTGTGCTCCGCTGGTCCTCGCTCAGCCGGGAGAGGTTCAGCGAGGAGAGAAAAGCCCCAGTGTCCCCCTGATCTGATTCATGATCTGGTGTATGTAGTTTTTAAAATAGTCACAAAAAACCTGAGAGACCTGCCCCAACCTGGAATAGGTATTACCTGAATTAGGGTCCCAAACGGTGGCTATAGTTGCGAGATGGCGTTGTCTACGTAGCCGATAGGCGAGAGGCCCTAGGTCCTACTTCACCATATCTCTGCCTTAAAAAGGCTAATGCGATTTCCGTATTCTGCCTGGTTAGGGAATTCAACTCCTGCTTGACCCTCTTAAGTTGGGCAGTAACAGACTTGTCTCCCTGCTGATGTGCAGATTGCAGAAAATGAAGGGTTTGCTCGAGATGGATTTATTTTTCTTTCCGCTGCTTCGCTTGAGTAGAGAGATATTGTACAAGGAGACCTGAAGAACCACCTTTAGTGTATCCCCCCTAATAACCATGGAAATTTCTGGGTCTTGAGTTGTCACTTACAATTTCCTGTATTTTTTCTTCGAGGAATTCTCAGAATGGGGCACTTTTAAGGTGAATCGGGTTGAATTTCCACAGCGTATTTCGTTTCTCAAGATCCATATCCCATGTAGTTATTACTGGGGCATGGTCGATATGGACAATATCCCTTATAGTTACCTCCCTAATAGTCTCTAAATACTCTCTCTGTGTGTATAGCAATGATCAATTCTAGAATAAGAGCCATGTACTGCTTAATATAAGGTGTATCTCCTATTCCTAGGGTAGAGGGTGCGCCACACATCAACCCATCCCACTTTCTGAATACATTTTTTTATAAAATCTGGACGGAACCAATTGCCTGCCCCTAGTCACCCCCGTGGTATCTAGATTAGGATTAGGAGCAATATTAAAATCTCCTGCAAGGACCAAAGTGCCCTTGGTTAACTGGAGCACTTTATTCAGAAGAAACCTAATGGTTTGCAGTGTGGAACCAGGAGGAAAATATGCATTAGCAAGGGTAATCTAACCTTTTAATAAACCCTAAATCACCACCAAACAGCCCTCCGAATCCACCCATTCATATGTGGCTTCAAATGGGATGAGGTTGGAGACCAGTTTGGCGACCCTCCTCCTCCTCCCTTTGGTAAAGGAGGAAGAAAAGACCTGTGAGAAGCCTCCTCTAGCCAGTTTCCCATGTTCCTGCTTGCTCATGTGTTTCCTGAATATATATTATCCCTACATGTGTTTTCCTGAATAATGAAAGCATTCTAGTTCTTTTGATTGGGCTTCCTAGCCCATTAACATTCAGTGAGTAAACCTTTAATGGTGAATTAGCCATATTGTTAGATTTCCCGTAAGGAAGAAATGTTACTGTGCCCTTCTCTTAATTTCAGCTTGTAGACACCATTACATATTATCACAATTAAGGGGTAATGTGACTGCCTTACTAACATGTAGCGAGAAGAACTCTCCTCCAACTGTAAAAAACTTTGAAAAAACCTAACAAACGCTAACTGATTAAATTTAACCATGCAGTCACCTGCCAACTGGGCAGGGGTTGCAGAGTAACTGCAAACTTCCATGGGGGTGAAGGTCCCGAACGAAGCAGGTAACCAACCACCCTAATGTGCCTAAAACTTTGGCGTGTCTCATATAAATTAGACCAGACGTAATACGTCTCTTGTTGTTGGGGGGGGGGGGGTGACAAATAGTCATGCCTTGTGTTCCACCAGATATCAAAATTTAAAAAATCCACATTCTCAAGTGTTTAGTCCGCATCCTAGCATGACAGCCTTATTAATAGGAGAGCCCTCCTATACCTCCCCCATACTCTCATCACCAGTCGTTTGCATCTGACCAAAGAAGGGCCACACCCTTCCCCTCCAGGCCTCCCTAATCCCCACCATTACAGTGTTTGAGGGGTGAGGAGCCGAGGAAGGAGCAAGCCTGTCCGACCAGCAGGCACATCTGTAGCGCCCCGATACAAAAATCCGGCTGCCCGGTAGTCGGGGAAGGATTACATCAACACGCCAGTCATGCCAGGCACAATCTGTATCAAAATGGGGACCAGAGATAAGACAAGAAATTAACTTGCCTCAGCATATACCCCCCAAAAGATCCAGCTGTATAAACACAGTGAGCTTGGGCCCAGGTACAGTCAGCAGATGCTCCAATTGCCCTCCTCCCTCCCTGGGTGCGGCCTAGGCATGTCCCCAACCCCACCCTCTTCCCCATCAGGTTCCAGGACCCAGTGCATAGCTGTTGTCTATGGGACTCCAGATCTACTGGCGCCCAGAACACCCGCCAAGGGTCTTACTAAAAATAGCATGGGGGGAAAAAATCACAGCATATGCAAACCTACGGGGGAGGGGTGCCCCAGCGGAGAGTGAAGCCTCCACTAGATGCCCAGTTGGGGAGGGGGAGAAGCAGATTAGCCCATCAGTAACGTATAAAAGGATATAGTCCCTTTAGTCCAATCACTTGACTTCTTGGATGTTCGAAGGTTCCTCTGATTGTGCCATGGCCTGCTTTCTCAAACCCTTGGCTATCTGTTGAACAGCCACAGTGCCTTCATGTTGGCATTGTTCCTTGGTGGTTTCTTTAGTCCACAGTTTCTGCACCAATTTGGCCAAGAGAGTCATGCCTTGTTGCTTCTGAGGGAGGACCACCTCTATTCCAATTTTAAGCAATTCCTGAGCAGCTTCCTCCACTGATTCAAAAGTCCTGAGCCCACCCGATAATTGAACCACAGACTTCACGGGGTAGGGGGTGCGGAACTTAATCTTAACTTCCTTGAACTTTTTAAGAATCGGTGCATACGCTCTGCGCCTCAATGCAATTGCAGTCGGATAGTCATTATCTACATGTATTCTCCGATCTTGATATGTCAGGTCTCCCTGCTGCTGTGTAGGATCACTTCCTTTTCCTGATAGCGGAGAAGACTGACCAAACTGGTGTGTGGGCGATTGCCAAGCCGTGGATCCAGGGCATGGTGTACACGATCCATTTCCAAAGAGCTACCATCAGGTATATCCAGTTTGGATTAAAAAAATTATTGTATAAACTAAATAGGGTTGTTGCCTTCGGGAAACCCATTAATCCTTTGATTATTCCTCCTGCTTCGAGCTTCTGAGTCGTCCACCCTTTCCTGTGGGCCCTGAATCACGCGATGCATTTAAACTATGGCACGCTCCGCACAGTCCATTCAGGAGTCTGTGCTTGTGGCCTGCTCTTCCATCTCATCTAAGTGTTTTTCCATCTTCCCGAAGTCCGTATGGAGAGCAGATAATTACAGGTCTCTTTTCTAAAATCCCACAACTCTTGCAGCACAGCATCCATTTGTCTTACAATATTAGGTGCCTTGCTCGTTTCTTCTCTCGGAATGTCGCCTTTGCTGGATACCTGAGAGCAGTCACTATCGGTGCACATTCCATCGGGATCCATGCTGTCCATCCCTGATCTACGAGACTCTGGCTTCTTTTTATGCATCTTTATTCTTTGTGAGTTAATTATTGCCCCGATTTCAATTATTTTCGCAATTTAATGCTGTTTTTTAAATCTGGTGGAACGGGAGCCGAGGATCTATATGGCTTCCACAGGCATGACGTCACCGGAAGTCTAAGAGGGAGGTTCTGATAATGGGAGACTTCAACATGCCAGATACAGATTGGTCAATACTAGCAGGACATCTGCCAGAACTATACACATAGTGGATTCCCTGTGGGGGAGGGCCTCAAACAACTGGTACAACAACCCACAAGAGACGGGCCTATCCTTGATCTAGTACTGACTAACAGGGAAAGGATCACAGATCTCCAGGTAGAAGGTCACCTGGGGCCAGTGACCGTCACATGGTAGGGTTCAATTTGGCCACTAGAACAAAATCATCCCATTCCAAGGCAAATATATGGGACTACAGAGGAGCTGACTTTGATAAGATGGCCAACAGAGTTAAGCTAGCCCTGGTAAGAAGAAATACAGGTGGGGGTACAGGCAAAGTGGGCAGGTATTAAGGATGCAATATTTGAAGCAACATCCCATTGTGTTGGAGAGAAAAGGAAGTGCAAAAGAAGAAGGAAACCACTTTAGTTCTCAAAAAGAGTAGCAGCAAAGGTCAGAGCCAAAAGTCTGGCCTTCAGGAAATATAAGGGAACGCAGTGGGATGAAGATAGGGAGGCATACTGAACTTCCCTAAGGGAAGCAGGGAAGACAGGCAAAGGCCCAAACCGAGGAAACACTAGCACGCACAGTAAAAGGTGACAAGACTTTCTATAGATACATTAGTGAAAGGAGAAAGTCCAGAGGGGGTACTGCTAAGATCAAAGGGGATAAGGAGGCGTGTGAGGAGGAAGAACATGTAAAAGCATCTATCCTAAATAGATACTTCTGCTCAGTATTTACTGAGGAGAAGGTAGGGCAGGGCCCACAGCTCAGCACCATGGACACAGGGAGGAGGGAGGTGTGCACTAGTCCCTTCACAAAAGAAAGGGTCCTACAAGAGCTTGATAAGCTCAGGGTGGACAAGGCAATGGGACCTGATGGCATACATCCCAGGGTACTAAGGAAGCTAAGGGTGGAACTAGCAGAGCCATTATCAGAACTGTTTAGTGAGTCTCTGAGCATAAGAGAAGTCCCAGAAGACTGGAGAAGGGCTCATGTGATCCCGCTCCACAAGAGTGGTAGCAGGGGACTCCAGACCAGTCAGTCTTACCTCAGTAGTAGGCAAGATTATGGAGGCACTCCTTAAGGAAAGGATAGTGCAACACCTGGAATCCATAGGGGCACAGGATCCAAGACAGCATGGGTTTACAACAGGAAGGTCCTGTCAAACTAATATCATAGATTTCTTTGACTGGGTAACCAGAGTAGTGGATCAAGGGGGAGCAGTTGATGTCGCCTACCTTGACTTCAGCAAAGCTTTTCGATACTGTTCCACATAGTAAATTGATTAATAAGCTGGGTAGGCTCAGGGTGGGTCAGAAGTTGGTCAACTGGGTGGCAAACTGGTTGACGGGCAGAAAACAGAGAGTGGTGGTAAATGGTATACAGTCAGAAGAGATGCAAGTCACAAGTGGGGTACCTCAGGGATCAATCCTGGGGCCAGTCCTCTTTAATATCTTCATCAGTGACATTGCAGATGGACTGGAGGGTAAGGCTTGTCTGTTTACAGATGACACCAAGATCTGCAACAGAGTAGATGATCCAGATGGGGTGGGTAGCGTGAGAAGAGATCTGGATAAACTGGCAAAATGGTCAGAAGAATGGCAACTGGGGTTTAACGTAAAGAAGTGCAAGATCATGCACATAGGGAAGAGAAGAGAAGAGAAACCCTGAAGCCAAATAATGGGTTTGGGAGGGGAGTTGCTGGCAGTCACAAGGGAAGAAAGAGGCTTGGGCATCATCATCACAAATTACCCGAAATCATCCAAGCAGACCACTAAAGCAGTAGGTAAGGCTAGGGGGATGTTGGGGTGTATTTAGTAGGGGTATCACAAGTCGGAAGAGGGAGGTGGTAATCCCTCTTTACAAGACACTGGTTAGGCCCCATCTGGAGTACTGTGTGCAGTACTGGAGGCCATACCTTCACAAGGACATTAACCAAATTGAGGGTGTCCAGAGAAGGGCAGCCAAAATGGTGCAGGGACTGCATCAGAAAACATATGAGGACAGACTAACAGAACTCGATATGTATACCCTGGAGCAAAGGAGGGAGAGCGGTGATATGATTGAAACATTCAAACACCTTAAGGGCATTAACAAGGTAAAAGAGTCTAACATGTTTCAATATAAGAAAAATAGCAGGACAAGAGGACGAAGCGTGAGATTAGAGGGAAGCTGATTAAGGGGTAATGTGAGGAAGTTCTTTTTCACAGAAAGGGTGGTGGATGCATGGAATGGCCTACCTCAGGAAGTGGTGGATATGAATACAGTGCAGAGCTTCAAACAGGCATGGGATAGGCATAAGGGAGCAACACAGGTAAGTATGAATAGATAGTCCACTGACAGAGCAAATGCTGATGTCACATTCATAAGGTAGAAAAAGAAATGGGCAGACTGGATGGGCCTTGCGGTCCTCGTCTGCTGTCAACTTATATGACAGTTCTGCATTCCATGCATCTAAGGTAGTATGCATAGATTCCCTAATGAACTCTTGCATACCCCTGTAAAGGTGTCCTGTCGTATGTTGCCAAATGTCTCCTTTTATGGTGTCTAGAATTATGGACAGCAGAAGTGGGAGAGGTTCTAGGAGAGGACTCCTTTGGGTACGCTTATGCAGTAAGAATGTACAGACTTGCAAATATCCAAAATATTCTACTCAGGCTATCTATTTATATTGTTTCAATCCCCACTTTAACATACAGTGCTACCCTTCCCCTATGCCCTATCCCTATCCTTTCTGAATAATGTGTAGCTTTGTGTGGTCATGTCCCAGTCATGGTTAGAGGTTGCCCACATCTCTGTTACTGCCACCAGATCATGTGCCCCCTCTGTGACCAGTGAATGAAGTTCCGGCATTTTGTTTCCCAAACTCCTAGTGTTGGCACATACGCTTTTCCAACATTTCCCCCTTTTACCTTTACCTTGAGTTTGCTTGTTCCTGCTGAATTCAATGAGGGGAAGCCAGCAAGGCTCTTCATGTCTATCATTTTATGTGTGCCCTGCCATTCTGACTCCCCCAATACTAGTTTAATCCAGCTTATGTGTTGTACCCACCTTTCTGCCAGCACCCTCCTGCCCTCCTCATTCAGGTACAAGCTTCCCTTTAGAACAACCTCCAACCCTTCCAAGTTTGGACTCAGTCCCCGAGGAACCTAAACACCTCCTCCCTGCACCAACTCTTCAAGCATGCATTGAACTGGACACATGGAACTATTCCTTAGGTTCAGACATAGCCACGGTAGTAACTCAGAGAAGTTTACCACTCTTGTTTTTTCTTTTGCTACCTTTCCCAGAGCACAGTCCTGTTAACCTTAAAGTAACAGACCCTTCTCCCTTCCATAGGCATCCTGCCCAGAACGGATGACTGCTTCCTCCTGAAAGCCGCAAGAGCGCTCTGACCCCGGCAGGTGTTCTGCACTGACCCGCCTGCCTCACAGCTTACAACCAGGTTGAGGTTTTGAAGAGCAGCCTAGAGCCGCTGATGGAGTTGAACTTGGCACTTTTTGCCTTTTTGACTGCACTACTACTGCTCCCGAGTTTGGACGTAGGGGCCACAATGTTGTTCCCCCTTCTCTTATTGGCTCGTGCCTCTACCCCTTCTAAGTTGTCTTTTTTTTAATACAAAGACTGCTAATGCTGAGTTTTCCAGTACCGACTGTTTAGTAGAACAGGATTGTTAGTTTTTTTCTTTTTAGTCTACTTTCCCATTTGCAAATTATACTGCAAAGCCACTAGAGGGCAACAACTCACAGAGGTTGCAATCCTCTGCCCACTGCTCTCCCCTAACACTTCTAGTCCTTTGTCCTTCAAAATCTTGACTGCTCCACGGCGGCCGTATGCTCCAATTTTAACTGAACTTCCCTCAGATCATTGGAATATAGTTCTCAGCCTAATTTCACCCCATACTATCAGTGACAAGAACTCTGTGATCACCACAATGCCCCTCAAGTCAGAGGGGATTTCTGTGAGTCTTGTCCTGCTCACTATAATATCACTTGCAGGTCCACCCAGTGGACTGTGCCCTCAACCCAAACAATAGATCTCCCAACTAGCAGTGCTAAATGCTTATGGGACCATCACCTCCTATGGCATTGGAGTCTCCGAGTACACCTCACACGGACGCTCTATGCCCTGGATGCGAGAATACCAACTTAATGGTCCATACACACTGTCACTTTTCCCTGGGATGGTGACACAATTCAACACTGTGAAAGAGTGACCATCTACGAGAAGGAAACAAGGAAGAACTCTAAAACTACTATTGTGCCATCTTGCTCGCCTGGTCATGCTCCTACTATCAGGCAGTATGCACCCCAACCCAGGCCCGCCACCACAACAGGTGAATCGAATGACCAAGCCAGCTGGACGTACTCTTGCCTCAATTAACATATGCAGCCTGCTCCCTAAATTGGATAACCTGAAAGCATGGGTTACCCAACACAGTCTGTACGTTCTCTCAGTGGTGGAGTCTTGACTCTCTCCCAAAGTACCGGACTCTGCTATCCTTTTACCAGGTTACACCTTGTTCAAACAGGACCGTCTCTCAAAAAGAGGTGGGAGTCAGTGTCCTGTACATCAGGGATTCTCTTCAGGGGCACATCCTCTCCTCCCCCAGTAGCAGTGATAACCTGCATGTCCTGACTGTAAAACTCCTTCTGGGGTTACATAGCAGGGCTCCCACCGTACTCTCTGTATACATCCTGCCCAAACTCACTGGGGCTGATACCGGAGACTTGATGGACTATGTGAGCAACCTGAGTCTTAATACTGAACGTGATGCTGGGAGATTTCAACATCAACTGGCTTTCCTCTGCTGCCACCTAGGTGCATACTGTGTGATCCTGAGCAAGTCACTTAACTTCCTTGTGCTCCCAGGTCACATCTGGAAACAAGCTTTGGCTTAGTGTGCTACTCCTGGTTAAACAATGTTCCTTCTCCCTTACTGCCACCTCAATTAAAGATGCCTTAACAGCTGTCCATTTCTCACAAATGGTTGAGACTCCAACCTGTATCGACTACCAAACTGGGACCAGCACACTCCTTGACTGGTTTCTTTCCAATCGGCCTGCCCGCATCCACAACACTACTGTTCTCCCTGATTGCCTGAGTGACCACTTTCTGGTCACATGTACTCAGTCCTTCAACTACTGTACACCACCCACCAGAACAGTTACAAACTGAGTCTTACTAAAAGGGCACCAGGAGCTGCTAAAAATGGACCTCAAGAGCACAGATTGGACAGCACTCTATAATGCCAGTAATGTGGACACAGCCCTGGACCACTTTATAAAAACCTTCAATGCCATCTGTGACAAGCATGCCCCAATAAAAAACAGAAAGATAAGAGGGCACAGTAACCCCTGGATCACCCCTGACCTCCTAGAGCAACTACAAGCCAGAGATCACTTATTGCAGATAGCAAGAGTACACTGTACCACCGCTACCATATAGAGGTATAAAAAAGCTCTGAATGAGTGCACTAAAGCCGTCCAACTTGCTCAAAGCAAATGCTACAAAGGAGCAGTCTCCAGCACCTGGAATGACAGCAAGTCGTTCTGGGATAACCTCAACGACGTAACTGGCAAGGACCCCAAATCTGCACCAGCCGTGCTGTTGATAGACAGCGTGCCTGGAGGCTCTTGTTAGTCATCCGGTGCCCTCGTTTCATCACCACTTAATTATTGTTTACAAAATTGCTCATAATGTTACCCCCCTGTACTGTATCATGTAGCGCATCTCCGCACTCTCCCTGGCATCACGTCAAGATGCCAGAGCATGGGGCAGCGCAGGGGTGGATCTAAATACTGGGAAGTAAAGGAGCCCTGGTAAATATGATTTTACTAGCGTTTTTTCTCTAAAATGCCTGAAAATCTTTTGGGAAACCATGCCCAGGCAGCTTTTCCCCTCTGGTACGGCACCGAAAGATGTGGTGCTTTATTCTAGCTTGTTAAATTTCTAACTAAATTTTATACTGCAAGCTACTTCTCTTAACTTCACATAAAACACGTGCACAGAACTCAGGAGAATTAATGTGATTTACCACAAAAAAGGCAGTTTGATAGGAAAAAAGACATTAACCTGAAGATATATGGTTCCAAAGGAAATAAACTGCAAGCTTGTTTGAAACAACCTAGAGAAAAATGAATTCTGCAACTACTTCCCATTTTTTTTTAATTTTTTTTTTATTAATTTACATATTAGGCTCCTTTCCCTGGTGTGGCTTCTATCCCTAGGTTGGACCCATCCCTCTACCCTCCCACATCTCTAGCACTTTCCCCTCTGTCTTTTTTCTTTTGAAATCTTTCTTTATGCCCCCTTGATTGCTGGCACTGTCACCCAGCAAACCTCCCATGCACTCAGACCACTAGGAGGGCCCCCATGGAGTCGTGGTTTACTCCCCAGGTGGCGACAGGTTGGGAGAGGGGCCCCCCTGGGATTTAACCCTTACCTCCATACCGTACCTCTCAATTTCGTCAGAGTCCTCAACCTGGGTCCAGATGCCGGAGGGCAAGAGCCATCCCTGGCTCTCTCACCAGTGTCGCACCAGGGCTAAGCTTTTTTTCACTGTACACCCCCCGAGACATGATGTGTGCATGACATCAAGGCGTGCATACCGGCGTCTGTCACATCTCCCCCTCGAATGTGGCTCGGGCATGGTATGCCTCAGGCTTCTGCCAGAGGCCGTTATGTACTGGATCAGGTACTCTTCCCCCCGGAGAAGGTGGGCAGTCCCTGGGCCACTCAAACCTCCGCCCTTGGCTGGCATTTCCGATGCCCCTAGCTCGATCCTGAACCTGAGTCGCCATTGTCGCAAGCAGTAGCCCTACTGCTGTGCCAGCAGGCCGGCACTTTCCTCTCTTTCAACCCCACAGGCTTAAGGCTTACCCCTCATGGCGCAGCCCAGATGAGTTGGACATGCACCTCTTTCCTCCTGGATTGGGGGGGTGGAGAGACGCAGGAAAACCATCTCAGGTGGAGTGGGTGGTTATAGGTCAGGGCAGAGCTGATGCATGCCCGGGATCATTTTGCTCTTGCCAGGGTTATCCTGTTTTGTTCTTTTTTTTTTTTTCTTTTTTTTTATATAATTTTTATTAGTAGGTACGAGGACACACAAACAGCATTTTAATCGATACAGTAGACTGCCATGTAAATTAAATAGTTAATTACAAAAAAGGTAGTCTATTCTGAAATGAGTAAAAAATTTGATTGGGCTGAAACATATTTTCGACCCTTAACAGGATTAAGCAAGGGCATGTGTCTGTTAGCATTATTTTCTTCTCAGAACATCTCTTCCCAAGAGCCACACGGGTCCCAGTTCCCATACCTTCCCCTCCTCTATGTGACGAATTCTGGGTCTGCTTCGGCCAAATAAATTATCCATCTATGCCACTTTGTGTGACACAGTGGTGATTTGTCATGCAGTTCTGCAGTAAGACATTCCATTTGATATATATGCCTGCCACAATAGTACTCCAGTCTGTCAATGATGGAACAACTGTGGTCATCTATTTACGAGTTATAGCCTTCTTGGCAGCCAGTATGTATATGGGCAGAAGAGTCTTGTGCCAAGGAGGGGAATGGTCTGGATAGATGGACAGTAAGACTGATTCAGCTATGAGTTCTATTTGTTCCCCCAGGCACTCGCATAATACTACCTGCAGAGAGCACCAAAATGGCATTAAGAGCAGGCAGTACCAAAACACATGACCCAGATCTGCCAACCTACATCCACACTTCCTCCAACAATGCCTGAAGGCATCCCGAAGATTCTTCTTTTTTTTGTCTGCACACTGCCTGCCCATCTTCTACCTGAACTTCTGTCACCCACCCCACTCCCCTGGACTTGCCTTCCTCACCGTGGATACCCTCTGGCTTACCCCCTAGGGCAGGGTCCCAGCACCAGGTGGACCTCTCGAGGACGGGATAAGGTGTCGGCAGAGAATACCCTGCTGACATTGTCTCCCTGGCTTACTCCCCAGGGTGGGGTTCGAGGCTGGCTGGAGCCACAGACTCCAAATTAGGTCGCATGAGAGAGAGCCAAAGGGAGCAGTTAGTGCCAGGGCAGGCATCATTGTGTGGCCCACAATTTTCATTGATGGTCTCCCCCAGGCAGTGACATGCAGTGACGTTTCTCATCCGCTCACCCCACTCAGTATTGGTTCCGCGAAGTACCCCAGCCTCTGCCAGAGGTCCACGCTGTGCGGACATGCTCCACGTTGTGCCGGACATGCTACCACCCCCGGAGAAGGAGAGCAGTCCCAGGAATGCTCAGTCCTTCTCCCCCAGCCGGCCCTCCAATGTCCTGAGTCCGTTCCTGAACCCGGATTGTTGGCATCACAGACGGGCACCCTGCCTCTGCGCTAGCGGGCCAGCTATCCAGAAGATACTTAGTCAAGTATGCAGGGGAGCGAAAATACCAACTTCTGTTTTTCCAGGCAAATTCCCTCCATGGGGGGGTAGCTAGTTTCGGAACCCACTCGTGAGGGAGCAATCTTAGACCTCGTACTCAAATGGGGGCAGTGAGAGGATCTCAGATCTAGAAGTGGGTTGCCATCTGGGGACAAGTGACCATCAAACAGTGTGGCTCACGTTAAACTCAGCTACAGTCAAGCCATACAAAAGTGAGGGTACTGGACTTTAGGAGGGCTGACTTTGGAAGATGGGAGAGTGCCTCAGAAAAGCACTAGCAAACAGGCTAGAAGGAGGTGTGGAGCAACAATGGGGAATTATCAAACTGCCATCACAGAGGCAACAAGCCTTTGTGTGAAGCAAATAAACAAATCAAAGCGAAAGAAAAGCCACTATGGTTCTCAGAGAGGTGGCTGGAAAGTCAGGAAGAAAAGATAGCATTCCAGAAGTATAAGGAAACACAGAAGGAGCAGGACAGAGAGCTGTACCAGTTAAGGCAGAAAGAAGCAGGGAGGGAAGTCAGAATAGCAAAGGCCCAAACTGAGGAAAAGATAGCCAACTCAGTAAAGAAGGGGATAAAACCTTTTATAGGTACATCAGCGTGTAGAAGACAAAGGAGGGATAGTGAGGCTGAATAGAATAAGCGGTGGGTGGGCAGAAGGGACAGTGAAAAAGCAGGAATACTGAGCGAATATTTCTGCTTAGTATTCTACAAAGAGGAGGGGAAGTGCCTAATCCAATTAATAGAAGCACTCTTGATAGGGGGTCGATCCCAGTCCGTTCACAGAAGAAAGGGTTCTGCAAGAACTCCTAAAACTGAGGTGTGACAAAGCAATGGGCCCTGATGGAATTCACCCCAGAATTCTAAAAGAATTAAGGAAGGAACTAGTGAAACCACTGGCTACTCTTTTTAATAAATCATGGGAGGATGGTGTGGTACCCGAGGACTGGAGGAAGAGGATGTGATTCCCCTTCACAAAAGTGGGACCAAGACAGAGGCAGGAAACTACAGACCTGTCAGTCTGACCTCTGTGGTAGGAAAAGTGATGGAGTCACTTCTGAAGGAAAGAATAATTGAGTACCTAGAGGTCAGTGGAGCACAGATCCAAGGCAGCATGGGTTCCTAGCGGAAGGTCATGTCAGACAGAATCTAATAGATTTCTTTGACTGGGTGACCAAGTAGTAGACCAGGGAGGGCTGTGACATGGCCTACCTAGACTTTAGCAAGGCATTTGACACAGTCCCACACAAAGATTATTAGTCAAATTAACCAGCCTGGGAGTGGGTCCCAGGGTGGTAGCCTGTAAACATTGGCTGGACAACAGGACACAGAAGGTAATTGTAAATGAGTCCACTCTGAAGAAAGGAAGTGTTACTAGTGGGGTAAGTGAGGGTTCAGTATTGGGTCCAGTCCTTTTAATGTCATCATCAGTGGCATTGCAGAGGGACTGGAAGGAAAAGTATGCCTTTTGCAGATGACACAAAGATCTGCAACAGGGTTGATACACAAGGAGGCGTGGAAAGGATGAAAAGGGACTTGGCAAGGTTGGAGGAATGGTCTGACGATGGCAGCTAGGATTCAATGCAAAAGTGCAAAATAATGCACCTGGGAAACAAGGACCCAGGGAAGAATACACAATGGGTGGGAGGTAGTAACAACAACAAAACAGGAAAGGGACCTGGGGTAATCATATCAGATGACCTTAAGGTTAAGCAATGTGAGAAGGCAGTAGGGGGCCAAGGGTATACTGGGATGTATAGGGAGAGGCATCAGCAGCAGAAAACAGGAAGTTGTTATCCCTCTGTACAGACAGTTGGTGAGACGCCATCTGAATACTGTGTCCAGTTCTGGAGACCCCATCTCCGAAGGACATAGACAGGATAGAGGCAGTCCAGTGGAGGGCAACTAAAATGGTGCAGGGTCTGCAAGAGAAGCCATATGAGGAGAGACTAAAGGAGCTTAATATGTATACCCTTGAGGAAAGAAGGGAGAGGGGGACATGATAGAAACTTTCAAGTACCTCAAGGGAATCAACAAAGTCCAAGAGGGTAGCATCTTTCAGAAAAGAGACTTGCAAGAACAAGGGGACACAATTTAAAGATAGAAGGAGGCGGTTCAGGGACAATGAGGAAGTATTATTTCACAGAGAGGGTAGTGGATGCATGGAACAGCCTTCCTGAGGAAGTTGTGGAGTCTAAAACTGTGGGAGAATTCAAGAATGCATGGGACAGACATAAGGCAATTCTTGTGGGGGGCAGGAAGATATAGGCTGTTGGTTAAATAGGATTTGCGGCCTATCCTGTAGGTAGGGAAATGGGCAGACTAGATGGGCCTAGCGGTCCTTATCTGCCGTCAAAGTCTATGTTTCTATGTTTCTAATCTTTACTGCAGAGAGGGCAGCCTTTATGCAGGAGACTTCAGGAATCTCTAGCTCCAGGTCTCTGTTCCATCACTCCAACATAGAGTGTGTAGAGTCATTTGAACCCTCCCTCAGAATCTTGTATATTTTGCCATTAAGATGTCCCCAGGTGTTACCTGAAAGAAAATCGATTAACATTTTAAGTAAAGGGGCAAAGGAGAGGGTAGCTTAGCAGTGATAGTTCGCTGGTGCTGGATGTAGTTCTTCACCTGTAAATATTTACAGAAATCACCAGACGAAAGGCCATATTCTTTCTGTAGTGATTCAAATGGAAGTACTCCCTCCCCAAGGGTTATCCTTTTTTATTCTGTTGCTTTGACATTGGCACGCAAGGAGCCACAAGCGTGCAATCTGCTGCCTGGCAAAGACCTCCCACCCACTATGTTTCCTGGACGCACTGCCACCTGTGGTCACCCCAGGGTCAGTATAGCAGCAGGGAATCTCATCCCTCCTGAAGGAGGATTGTGTCCTCTGGGGTGCTTAATCCTCCTTCCCCTGGCTGGCTTCTGGTTCCAAAATGCAGGTCTTCAGTGTTGTGATTGGGCTACCACTGTGTTGACGGGCTGGCTACAGCGACTCATCGTAACCTCATAAAATCACATAAAACACACATGGACCTCAATAGAATATGTGGGTCATCACAAAAAAAAAAGGGCATTTTGACAGAAAAAAAAACACTGACTTGAATATAGATTCTTGAAACAGAACTAGTAATGCAGCTTAAAAGAACAGCAAACTTGAGAATCAAGTTTGCTGTGCTGTTGCTCACTGACATGCCCACAGAGGCACCTCCTGTAGTGAGCAATAATTGAACACCGCAGAAAGTCTTAGCAAAAATCAGTACTTTATAAGAACTAATTAACCATCTCAGAAGTATGAAGTCACAAAAATCGAGCCATTTTTTGGCTATGAAACCACTTCTCAGCTTGCCAGGTATATTATACAGAGCAAACAATAGGGAAGGGCTATGCACTTGGAGAATAATTTCTGCCAAGTCGGGGGGGGGTCAACAAAGTTGTTAATGTCACTTGCCTTATCACCTTGTTAAACCCCCTTGCTGGAATTATTCTCCTTGTAAATCAGTTCTTCTTTATCATTTGGTCTATCTGTGTATGGTGCATTGACATTTCAGATAGCAGGATCAAAATCAGTTATATGTAGTGTGAGTATATTGGGGATATTGCCAGGCCTAAGTTTAAATACATGATTAATTTCTGTCAGATCTGAGTGAACTGTGTGACCCAAGAAAGGAGTAGCATAGTGAAACAAAATCAGTTTAGATCACAGGCTTTATAAAGACCTGACAGACATAAATCATGTATTTTAACTTATGCCGTGTGCACCATCACTTTTATACAATGTGCAATCTACAAATAACATTATTTTCACACTAGTTACATCACAAGTTAAAATACCATGTTTATTTTGTAAAATTTGTTTTCACATATATTGTATAAAGCGTGTGTATGCACGCACGCAGATGGAAACATGGGTGTGTATATATATTAAGGTAACAAATGATCTGTGTGTGATTTCTTTGCTCATCTAAAGATTTTTTTTTCTTTTTCCTCTCTCTTACTTTTTTATATAATTTCTCTACTTTAATATAGTGTAAAATGTTAGTTTAAAAGATATTAGAAGTGTTTGGGAAGCAATGTCAGAATACAGTGAATAGATTATTTGATTTGCTCTGATGTAGAAGTCTTTCTGAGAAATAGTTTGAAATAGATTTGAATGTAGTACATCATTCGGTTATTTCTGAGTGTCCATGAAGATGTGCAAAGTCAATTTATGAATTGATATGTTATATACTTTATTAGTTAACAGTTGTCTGTTTTGGTCAGAAAGATATTGTTATGTAATGTAATGTTGTTTATGTTATTGAAATAAAACTTTTATTGATTAAAAAAAAAAAGTCCAAATTAAGATATTTTTACAAGAAATTAGAATTTTCAGCACAACAACTTGTAACATTACCTGATCTGGCAGACCAAGGCTTTCTATGTGTTTTTGTAGTGATTTTCATTAAAGAGATTTTCTGGTTCCAGCACAGAAATTCACAGTTGATAACAGCTACACAGAATTCCCCAAAATATGAATTTCAGGAACTGAAGTTTTTTTGGTTTTTTTTTTACTGAAGACACACTCATTTTAACTGAATCTTTTCCCCATAGACTTCATCTGTTCACATTGTATATTCCTATCATGAAGCCATAATCCTCTACTTGGCGAAGTGGTTAACGGCACTGGGCTGCAAACCTGGGGACCTGGGTTTGAATCCCATCATCCCGCACTTACGTACTGTGTGACCCTGAGGAAATAGGCCTCGGCTTAGTGTGCCTTTCCTGGTTAAACAAGTTCCCCTCTCCCTTTATGACATCACAACCTGCTGCCATGGAAATTATTCTGCTGCCACAAGCATAGGATTTTGGCTTCATTGCAGGAAAAACAGCAGGAACTGATAAAGTCTAAGGGGGGGGTTGTTTTCATGCAGATACCTTGAGTAATTAAGGATGGAATATCCTGAAATTCAGCGTTTTTGGAAATGTTATTTGAGTCCTGCTGATGCCAGCTGTCACTGAGGAAGAACACAGCACATCCCTATTTCTGTAGAGGGTACACGTAGGCTGGCAGCTCTCCTTGACCCCAGTCAACCGGTTGCCAACATACTGGGCTTGCTCGCAAACCTGGGTCGGCAGCATCAGAGTGACATGTCACTGCAGTATCACTGAGTGACCCCAACCACATTTCTTTTATCATACCATAAAAGTTAATGGGGCCGCCACTGGGTATTTCTTATGGTAGAAGAGTCTCCGATTGTGAAGTTTGGGTGACAGAACTGCAGTGCAAAGTTGAGCGGTTCTGGCTGCTCAACACTCGCGCGAGAGGACTCTCCTATTCCATAAGTTACAAAGATGGATTTATTATATATTTGAAGTCTTTTGATTTTTATTTCAAAAGTTAAATTAAGCCTGGCTTCCCCCAGCTCTGAAGGAAACAGACCACTCCTGACATACCTGTCAGGATACCACTGTACTCAGGATAAGAGGGTCAGTGACTCTGTGTGTTGATTGGCTGAAATCACGTAAGGGGTTTATAACTGAATGAATGGCTGTGATCAATGTTTTTTTTTTTTGTCCAAAATCAAGTTTCTGTTTTTCTCTCTTCTTTTTTTTCTTCTACAGAAAAACGACAGGATAATGGGTGAGTGTACTTCGTTAATCACAACACACGGACCACTCAGTGGGAGGATCCTAGGACCCAAGGGTATGAGAGCAACTGCACAGAGAGGGAGTGGTGGTGGTGGGTGGTGTGGGTCCTAACGGAGCCGTTATTTGTACGTTTAGAAACTAAAGTGAAAAGTTATAGCAAATTTTACATCATGCTTCTGCATTTGCTTATGAAATACTTTTATGTTATATAAATGTATAAATCTTTGGCATTTTTACTCTATTGACATTCAGTGTGTAATGTCATCAAAGGAGATCTATAGATAGCACAGCTGATTTCAGTGTTGCAGAGTGAAAAACGTTTACAGAAATGTTTATGAGATGTAAAGAGAATCAAGCAGAAAGACACAACCATCATTGAGTGTAAAACCCCTTTAAAATCTGCTTATTTAAAGTGTGGAACTAGCATCACATAAAAATCCCCCATGTCTGACTGTAAAATGTTATTTCCACACACTGCAGGACAAAGCCTCTATTTAAGATCCACTGCACCACCATCTGAGAGAGAAAAACAGCATCTGAACTCAACCATCAGGCTGCATTGCTCGGCTTCTGGTGTCAAGATGGCACTTTCTGGCAGCTTTAAAATACAACCAGTGTAGCGTCTGTTTGACAGAAAAGTGTCTGGCCTGGCTCAGCATGGTTTAAAACAAATGTGACGAATGCTGCTTGGGCTGTAGGGTGCTGCTGGGGTGGCTTACTGTAAAACTGCTGGATTGTTTAAGCAGTTGCTGCCAGTATGGCCTCACTTCGTGTTGGCCAGTCTTGTTGTTGGCACCCAACACGAACATTGCAGTTCAGTACTGCTGAGGCACATGGAGCTGCAGCCTGTCTTCTAAATCAGGCTAATTTTTAACAACTGAATACTGAGATGGGAACACAGTAACATGCTACAGCAAATTTATTCCATTTTCCTGGAATATACCCTAATATTAGACAGCTAGGAAAGGACGGTTACATACTTACCGTAACTTTTGGTCTACCAAAGTGTCTTCACCATTGGTTACCACTTATTGGTGTGGGCAAGAGGCACTAGGACCCCACAGGAGCAAAGCTTTTGGCCTGGGGGCTGGCCACGGCTACTGGGCATGGCACCTTCCACATGGTGATTGTGTGCTAGACAATAACTATTTTTTTTTAAATTGCTGTTTATACTCCCCTCTCTTGCGCACAGTCTCACTCCTTTAGGAGACACAGTCATTCATCCTTTTACGACCTACTCTGACTCCCGGGTCAGTCCCCACGGAGCCTTGGCTATGTCCCCCAGGTGGGTATGGGCCGGGGCAGAACACCCCGATGCTGCATCATTTCATCGGACCCTATTCTGGGCAGTCAGGCAGGTGTGTGGGCTATGAGGGTCTCCACCATGGTGCTCCGTCATCTAGGAGACTGTGCGCTGTTTTTCCCTTGTTCGTGGGGTGGTTTGACCTAACGTCATGGCATTACCACCAATGTAGCCACTCCCCATCCCCCCATGGTTCACCCCAGAGCTGATTGGTCCCCAGACCTCTGCCTGTGGCCAATAACATCCCTGAGGTGCCGACATGCCCCTAGCCTCCGCCAGAAGTACATTGCAGTAGAATTAATCCCAGCCCCCCCCGGAGATGGTGAGCTGTCATCAGGACACTTAAGCCTATCTCCCTACGGCTGACCCCCGATGGCTCAAGTTCGCTACTGAACCCGGGTCACCGATGTGGTGTGATGTGTGGTGTCCAGCGCCTTAACCTTCAGCGCCACCGGGCTGGCCACAAACAATAACTGTTGCTGGCTCCTTCCCTAACCTCAGTTCCATTTGCCAGGAGAGAAACAAAGTGGGTAAAAGTAGAGAGGGCTAAGAAATTCCCTAGACTAAAGGGACAGGGAAAGGATATAGGAAAAGTAAATAAAATAAAATCTGACTACCAAACTCTGAATAGAGAGAGAGGGGCACGCTAGGTGGCACCAGAGGTAGGTGGGTATGGAACCAGAGCCTCACACCACTAGCCAGACAGCAGGTGGGTAGGGATCTCTAAGGCAGCAGCCCTTAAGCATGTGATTCTGGCAGAAGAAACTAAGGGGATGCCAACATTGGGACCCCCTTGTAACTGAGATGGCACAAATGTGGCAAATAGAAATGAACCACCTAGACTCCTGGAAATCAACCTCATGCCACTAGATAGGGGACTGACTGAAAAATCAATTAATCTGTGCCCTCGTTTTCCAACAGGAAAAGGGAATCGCTGGTGCATGCAAGGCTAAACAGCCCAAGGAGTTGAGCTGTGTCCCCTAAGAGGTAACGGAATAATGGCACAGGTGGCATAGAAGAGAAAGGGCATACCAACCAAGGATAGTCTTGCATAAGCAGAAGAAAAAACCTCAGAAAAAGACCTGCTTCTCCTGCAACAACAGGGATGTGTCCTGTGTTAGAGCTGGTGACATAGTCCAATCCAGTGTACTGCAGTCCTCTAGTGCTGCTGTCAAGTGGCGTTAGATTGAAATAGTGCTCTGAGACGCACGTCGCATTTAGCAACTACAAGGGGTATACCACAAAAAAATGGGACATGCCCTGGGCAGGAAGAGGGAGGACAAGAAAGAAAAGGGAAGAAGGAAGATATCGCCTCTTTTTTTCTGGTTGGTGTGAGGGCCCTGAAAGGGAACCCTCAGCCCAGTGTTGTAGTTTATTTTTATTTCTTTGGGTGGAAGTGAAGAGTGGGAACCTAGCAATCTATCCAACTCCCAACCCCCTTATTTTTTTTAGCCAACTATTCCATACAGAGTACAACTGGGGAGAATGCACGGCACTAAATGGTGCTGACCAGCACTATCCCGGTGAGCTGCCCAGAGTAGGAGATGGTGGGTGGGTGTGGTAATCAATGAAGAAGATATTCTGGAAGATGAACAGTTGCAGTAAGTATGTAACTTTCATATCTTCCAAGAATCGATCTTCACCATCGATTCCCACTTATGGTTCAAAGTACCAAGCTTTCCCTTCTTTCTGAGAGAGGGACTGTCTCACCCTGAGAGTAAAAAGATACCCTCGGCCCTCTGCATGGGGGAGAACTCCTGAGGGTGAGGGTTGTTCATAGATCTGGCGAGACCAGAAACTAGTCAGAGTCACACGGGGGCTCCTGTGACACAGGAGCAGGAGGGTCCCTCAACAGTTCTCACCTGATCCTAGATAGAAGAAATTAGCCCTCTGGAGGTGCGAGTTAGGCGTGTTACACTGGGCCAAAAATGCCAGTCGGGAGAGGTGAAGCCATGACATTCACCTGATGCAGACTGCAGTTCCTGCCAGCCTGGAGGCCACCTAGTTTGCATCGTAAGATGCCCTGAACTGGTGGCAAGCTACCTCCAGGTCCCAGACCAAAAGGTCAATGACATGCCTGCCTGCCTCCATCTGCAGCAGTGTAGCTAAGCATGTGCTTAGGTGCTTCCGTAGGTGACGGTTGTAAGTCACCATGTGCGCCTGGTATACAGAATGCCAAGGAAAAAGCCTTCCATCCAAGAGCATCCATCTAAAGGAATCCGCCTCTGGAGGTCGATCACTCGTGAGGCCTTGTGGCTTTGACAGGATCTGCAGTACTTCAGGCCTCAAGGAGGGTGAGGTATATCACCAACAGACCCTGTGGGTGCGTAATACTGCATGAGGAGGTCCCTGGGGATGTCTGGATTGGAGAAGGAATGCATCCACCCTGCCCTGAATGCCTCCTCAAAGGCCCTAGGCCATGGAGCAATGACAGTGATGTTGATATTGTAAATCTGATTAGTCCCAGTAGTAGGGCTGATGGATTGCAGCTTGTAATAGTATGTAGGTCGAACACCTAGAGCATCTCCACCAGGAATCGCTGGTACAGGGTTACTCAGCAGCAGAAGGATGATGGACAGAAGATTCATTTTCTTCTTAGGATCTACGTGTAACCCCTAGGCGGCGCTATCCCAAGGGCTACTACCCCTGCCTGCTTGGCTAGTAGCAGGTTAAGAGGCCTGAGTTCTGAAATGGGTGCCTCTACCTGGAGATCAGGGTTGGTAGTGGTCAAGTTATCCTGGGCACAGCCCTCCGGGACACTGTAACCCTCCTCCTTCCCCCTCCAGTGGCATGAACACTGTACAGTAATCACTTTCACAATACCCCTGGTACACCAGACAAGTACCCACACTGTTTGCACTTACCACCAGGGCTGGATCCTCTGGCTCGACCCTGGGGACCTCCTGTAAAACAAGGTTATGCTCAGCAAATAGCAACAGTACAGTACTTTGAGCACAAACTGGAACCACAGTCAGATTACATGCAGAAAAAGTTAGATCTGATTTATTTAGGGGACTTGAACAAGGTTGGGGCAAAAGCAGGTTAATTAGCTTAAAGGTTATATCAATCAAGCAGTTATGCACATGCTTTGAGTTCCCCACACAGTCCACCTCTGGGTACCCAGGTGGAGAGGAGATGGGCTAGCCAGGACCGTTGCCCGGGATTGCAGCTGGTTGGGGCCCTGTGATGGAAAACGCAACATGCACAGTACACAATATTTGTAATCCCGAGCCAGAGGGCTCAGTTCGTAAATGAAACGAAACAACAAGACAATCAGATGACACACTCGGATTAAGCTGTTGTTGCAGTGAGCTACCCTGGTATGTACTCACGATACCCAAGACTGGACACAGGCTGGACGAAAATCGAGACTGCAGGTGGTTGATCTGGAATGCCAGGAGAAACAGGGCCCACATGAGTTGCAGAGGCATTGTTCCTGTTCAAGCGTGGAGCAGGGGGCTGATCCCCAGGCAGGTCTCTTGTCGATGGCTTCTGTGTGCAGTGGGTAGTCTGGTTGGGCCAGTCTGGCAAGGCCCAGACCGCATGGAGACAAATTCGGATGCAGTCCGTTTTGGGCTGGATACTGCTTCCAGCAAGCAGAACACAGTTCACACAGTGGGGTACTAACTCACGACCCACTAGCAGCTCATAGCACATTTACATGTAAGGAAATTCTACTGTACCAGGCAAAGCACTCCCCGGTCACAATCAAAGTCTCTGCACACACCGGGAGCTTAGGGGTAGCTGGAACTCTTGACAGGCTGATCGCATTCAGCAAAATCTTTGGTCTTCTTCAGGTTGAGCCTGGCCCACTTCAGTAGCTTACTTTAATCACACAAACTTGGATTTAGTCAAAAATAATTCTCTTCTCTCCCTCTCAGGAGCACCACACCAACATGCAGGACAAGAACTTAGCCTTTTCAGAGTTTTCACATGCGAATCCACTCAGGATTGCTGCTCAGAATCACTTCAGCTCCTTCTTGTTCAGCTTCCAGCCTAGCTCTAACTGAAACCTGCAAGCAGCCTGGGACTTCCCCAAGATCCAAAAGATTTGGTTGGCTGATTTGGCTGTCAGTCAAAGCAAGAGCTTCCCCTTCAGTTGCAAAAAAGGCACAAAAAGTTCAAATTACAGTTCCTACAGATTTTGAATTCAGACAGCTCCTGTAGTCCGGCTACATTTTAGGTCCCACCAGTACTGATTGGTCCAATTTGCAGTCCAGGACCAAGGTAGCGGAGACAAACAAAACAGTCCTTGCTACAAAGAAAGCAGGTTAGACAAACTACATTATTATTATCACTCTAAATGATTTTCAGTAAATAGTTACATCTTTCAACAGAGCTCCCTTTCAGATTATTTAAGCTGCAGTCAGGCAGCTCTGAAAGAGAATAGTACACAGAGGCTATATAGGCTCTGGTAATCACATTTAAACTGCTAAAACGCAGGACACCAGCCTGGCAGTGAGCATTTAGGCAAGCTCAAGGAAGACTTTTTGGGAACCCCCATTTGTAGGGGGGTTACATACGTCATCCTTGGAGACAGGGTTCTCTCTGTTGCCGTGGCTGGCACTGTCCCTGACCCCTCGCTCAGTGTTAACTTTGACATTGCACTCTGTGCTATTACTTTCATCTGTGTTGCTGGTGACACCAGAGTTGGGGCCAACCTTTAAGACAACTTCAGTGTTAACACCTTGCATGGAGCTGGGCCCAGGATCAGCACCGTTGCTGCCGCCTCCTTCGCTGTGTCCGGAGTCATCATCCCCCTCGTTGAAGGTCCCACTTCCAACACCACAAACAGTGTCAGGAGGGGGCCCACAGCATCCTTGGTGCCACCCACTGCTTCATCACCACAAACGTTGACAAGAGCACTGACTATACCAGAAGACGATGTTGAGGTGTCTACCTGTGTAGACTGAACATATAGCTGTGGCCTCGCCACAGGGAATGCCTGCTGCAGAGGGCAGGCAAACTGTGGAGGGTTAACAGTAGATAATTCAGAAGGAGTTGACTGTCCACCAGATCTGACAGTCTCTGACATGTCATGGTGGTGAGGTTGAGAAGAATTCCTTACTTCCATGGAACCAGAGGTCCCACGGAAGAGGCCCAGCAGAAAAGCATGGAGCTGTGGTCTGGGATGCACATGTGCGACACCTGTCTCCAAAGCTGGGGATTGGATGACTCCCTTCTCAACATGTGGTTCTTAAGTGTATGGCAGTCCATTGCGAAAGGAGGTATTGCACGTATCCATGTCGTGCTCCGGGTCCAAGATAGGCTGCACAGGACTGGTGCCGGTCCATCACAGTCATTAGTTTCCACAGAGGAATTACCCATAATGGGCAGCTGTTGGACCTTTCTCAGTTATTTGGTCCTTTGTTTGCCAGAGTTCAGCATCATCATAAAATAATAAACACAGGCAGCTCCGCAAACAGAAAATCACAGTGATGCAGTAGAAATAAGGGGCAGTGAGGTGGTATCCTCCCACATTGTGCTCTCGACTGTGGAAAGAACAGAACTGAGCTCAGTGAGAGAGCTCGCAATGGTTATTGATTAGTGCATGGCACCAGGTGGATGGTGCGGAGGCAGTGTGCCCAGTAGCCATTGTTTTCTCTCCCAGGTCCTAGTGCCTCTGGCCCAGACCCATAAGTGGGAATTGTTGATGAAGATTGATTCTTGAAAGATCTAAACATTCTTCACTTAGAGTCACCCGTAGAAGTAAATAGGAGGACCCATAATGGGCAGTTATTGGACCTTTTCTCAGTGATTTGGCCCTTTTTTTGGCCAGAGTTCAGCATCATGATAAAATAATAAACGCAGGCAGCACCGCAAACAATGAGGTGGTATGCTCCCACAATGACTCTTGCATTTTACTGTTGGCAGAGCAATGTAGATAGTTTTTCTCTGCCTGTCCCACCTCTCCAACTTTTCAGTATTTTGCTCCAGGCTGGAGGGAACCTTAAGGGAGTTATTTTACTACTGCTTAAGGGAGTATTTTACTACTGCTTATTTTGATCCAGGCAGCAGGAGACTTTAAGGGAACTTATTCATTTGCTGCAAGATGGGGATATATTAGACCGGAGCTTATATGGCTACTGTGCCTGGATTGTTCATAAATTCTGTCAATTCCTCTGCTTAAGACTCAATTTATTTACATATTCCTGAATCTAGCTGCCTAGACTGCTGCAAGCTGTCTTTCCTTGGCACTGCATGGTGTATAATTAACTTAAAGCGTAATCCGAAGTCAAACTAATAGTTGCAAACAGTTCCCAGTAGTAATTTGAATTCCCTGAGCAACATCATTGTAGGTTAAACCTAAGGCAGCATAATTTCGAATTTCTTGAACACCAATCATTTTAATTAAACCTAGGGCAACGTATGACTGGGAGCCTCCTACTGCACTTAATTTCTCTGTGCCTGTAATTCTGCTCCTCCCCTCTCTACCTATTATAATAGGCCCTGTTCTCTTCTGTTCCCAGCTCCTGAGGTTGTGAGGGCAGTCAGGATCTCCTGCCCTCCCCCGAGCCCCACCGATCACCGAAAAACTGAAGCAGGTAGTGACCCGACGCCCAAGGCAGAGCTCTGGCTTGCTTGGTTGCTCTGAGTGAGCAGTCCCCGCCAGCTCTCTGCGCCGGCTGCCCCACCACCCTTCTAGCTATATAGGCTGTCCCTCGTGACTGCTCAGACCAATCAGCCCACTTTCCCCTTTGCTCCTTATACAATCCCAACACTAGTGGCCGCCCTTGAGCTGTTGCCGCCCAACTCTCTTTATAATGCTGCCTCTCTCCCTAGCTATGGTTTCTCTGTTCATAACCATATCGTCCCTCCCACCCTCCTCCTACCTTAATCAACAAATTACACTAGCTCTCATCACTGAGATTGCCAATCAACCTCCCCACTCTTCCTCTACCCTTGCGTACTACCCTCTATATTGCTGGCAGAACTGGGTACTGGGAGCTGCCATCCTCCCTCCTTTCATGCTGGGCTGTCAGCCTTAAAGGTCTCCTCCTCCTCACTTGACCCTATGACAACCTCGTGTACTCCTCACCATCTCCCTATCCTCTACAAGCCACTAAGGGCTATGTGCCTAGTTCAGCATCTTTCATCTCTCCTGCTCCTCATAGCTGGAGACGTTGAACGAAAGCCTGGTCCAACCCCCCCATTAATGGACTCCTCTCTCCCCCCAGCAAACCACCTACCAAAAGGTTTAAAAATAGCACACCTAAATATATGCAGCATTCTAAACAAAATAACGGCCATCCAAACTAGCGTCATATCCTTGTGCCCTGATATCTTAATCATTACAGAAACCTGGCTGAAGCCTCACAACCTTGATGCAGAGTTCTCATTACCTGGCTACTCCCTCATTTGGCAGGACCATCAGGGTAAGAGGAAGGGTGGTGGCACGGCCATGTACATCTCCTCCAAGCTCCAGTTCACCACTATCAAGCCTACCACACCCGTGTTGTCAATAGACTCCCTTCTAATCAAAATCTCTCTCCCTCACTCAATTCCCATGTATGTAGCAGGATCTTACTGCTCCCCGGACACACTGCTGCCAGCCTTCCTAGACCATTTGGGCACCCTGAGGTCCCTCACGGCTGGGGGCGAGCTTTATATCCTTGGGAATTTCAACCTGAACTGGCTAACCAGTGCAAGCTCTAAAGTATGAAGTCAAGTAAATGCGCTAAACCTGTCCCAACAAATAACTGAACCCACTTGCCTAAACCACAAATCAAAGAAGCATATTCTATTGGACTGGGCCCTAACCACCTGCCCCCATCGTATTATTGACGTTGGCCTACTACTGGAGACTCTCTGATCACCACATGATTTACGTGGTGTAGAAAATATTCATACCAAAGGCCCCGGTACACTGAACACTAGATCTCACAAATTCCTGGACCTGACCTTGCTCCTAAATGACCTAAATGACACCGATTGGTCCTACATCCCTCGGGCTTCCTCCATGGACAAGGCCCTTGATTTCTTCACGTCCAGATTCCTTGCTATCTGGGACTCCCATGTACCACTCAGAAGATCCAGAGTAAGAGGCGCCCACCTACCCTGAGTAACCACCAATCTTTTAGAGCAACTTCTAGCCAGGGACCGAGCTTGGAAAGCCTGTAAGGTAACAGGTACTCAAGTGGCTCTGCAACACTACCGCTAGCTACGGATTGCCTGCACGAGACTTATCCAACAGGCCAAATCCAATTATTTCAAGTCTGCCTTCTACAACAACTTCACACATCCAGCCCAATTCTGGAAGACAGTTAAATCCCTCTTCTCCCCACCAGCCCAACCCCCTACACCAACCCTCAATATAGCTGGTATCTCATTCTCAGCACTGGGTGCCGTAGCCAGTGAGCTTAACTCCTGTTTCACAAACTGTATGTCCTCTCGGCTCACACCGGGCTCCCTCCCCCAGATCCCCCTGCTTTTTCCTCACCCTCCAACTTCTCCTTTCGCCTTGTCACACCCACAGAGGTAGTAAAAATACTTTGGTCACTTAGTCCCTCTAAAGGTAAATGCCCCTTGGGCCTTGACTCCAAAATGCTCCATCTATCTGCCTCAGCCATAGCCTGTCCTCTGGCCGCTCTATTTAACCTGTCTTTCAGACTTGGTTCTATCCTATCTAAATGGAAACATGCCACAGTCATCACACTCCCCCAAAGCGATGACCCTTCCTCCCCGGGCAACTACCGACCTATTCCGCTGCTCCCCATCCTAGCCAAAATCCAGGAGCGCCTTGTACTGTCCCAGCTTTCCCATTTCCTAGACTCTACCTCCTTCTTCACTCTATACCAGGCTGGTTTTAGGAAAACTCACTCCACCATCACCTCTCTCCTCCGACTCACCGACACCATCCTCACTGGAATGGATAAGGGGGAAATAACTGCGGCTATCTTCATCGATCTGGCTAAGGCTTTTGACATGGTTTCTTATGCCCTGTTATTGTCCAAGCTCGCCCTAGCTGGACTGACTGAGCCGGCCACCAGCTGGTTCCAGTCATACTTGACAGGCAGGTCCCAGTCAGTCCGTATTGGCTGTGACATTTCACCACACTCCCTGTTACCATCGGGGTCCCCCAAGGCTCTGTCCTAGGCCCTTTGTTGTTTTCCATTTTCCTCAGTGATCTGCCTGTGGCCTGCCCTCATACATCCATTCACATGTATGCTGACAACACAGTTCTATATGCCTCTGGGTCATCCCCCTCCGCAGTAGCTGCCTCTCTACAACAGGATTTCGACACTGTCCATTGCTGGTTCCATTCTCATCAGCTATTTCTAAACCCCAAGAAAACTGTCTCCCTAACATTTGGCACGAGGGCAAAACTTTCCTTTCTCCCCGCCACCTCCACTTTCCACACACTAGATGGCTCCCCCCCGGAGGTTTGTACTTCCTTCAGATACCTTGGGGTCTGGTTAGACCAGCATCTGGACTTCACTGTGCATATTGATGCTATACATAAGAAGCTACACCCCATGTTGAGTGAGTTATACCGTAATAAAAGTTGCATCCCCCTGCCTATGCACCTGGCAGTTGTTCAAAAGATGATCCTCCCAATAATGGACTACGGGGATGTAGACTACTGTGTAGCCTCTAAGTCCTCCCTGACCAGACTATATCCTTTCTTCCACTCATTCTGCCATTTCTCCCTGGACTGCCCTCCCATTACCCATCATTGCAGCCTCTACCGTTCCTTAGACCTCCCATCTTTCCACAATTGGAGATTGATACACTGTGCTAGAACCACTGCGAAATTCTGGTCAGAGTCACTCCCCTCCTACCTTGCAGCCGCCCTAGCTGTTATACCCCTGCCAGCTTACTCGCTTAGGAACATTGATTCCCGGCTACTTCACATCCCCCACATGTCCACCATGTCTGGCCAGGCTGCCTTCAGCTACCGGATGCCAAAGTTATGGGATTCCTTGCCAGTTGATATTAGGCATTCCACCTGCACTCCTCACCTCAATGCACTTCTCAAGACACACTTCACCACTATTTGCTCATGCAAGTTGCAGTGCTGAAGCTCAAGCAATCATGACGGCTGCTGTTTATTTTCGTCTGTATATATTTTTGACTACTCTGTATATGAATGCTGTTGCTTGCTCTGTAAATATGTGTGTACTGCCGGCTTTCGCCTGTATTTCTTTTTACTTTTGCTGTGACTATCTGTGTGTGTGTGTGTGTGTGTGTATATGTATGTGTATATATATATATTGCTGTTGTCAACTCTGTCTTATGACTGTATAGAAATGTGTATTTCCACTGTATTCCTCCCTCTCCCCTATACCCCTAGGGCACATCTGGAATCGAGTGGTACCCTGCTCAGTATGCCTTCCTGATAAAACTCTTAAATAAATAAATAAGGCAGGGGGTAAATAGAGGATGAGGCAGGAGACACAGTGATAGGACTGGTGAATACTTACAAGATGTGCGACTCTCCACAGGACAGAATGAAGAATTCAGTTTCTGCGATTTTTGGATGTTTTTGGGTCCACACAATATTCAGCACAGTCTTAACAAGTGAATGTTATTGCTCTTCCTTCTGGGGTGGGGGGCTATAGGAGAATGTCTCTGAGTTTGCTTGTCATAATGCTTAATAATTCTAAAATATTTTTAAAGAAATGCTTTTGTTTACTTCCCCTGATAATCCAGTTAAGGTGAAACATCTCACTATTTTGGGGAGATCCTTCCTCCTAATTTTACTGCTGGGATGGACTGAAACAGAGGAAAGTCAAGTGATTTGCTTAGGGGTACATAACCGTAAAACAAAATGTCTGACAGAGATCACAGAAAATCGCTTCTCTTGATGAGGAGTCTGTGACTGAACTAGGATTACCTGCTACTGTTTTTTTTTTATATATATATTTAACATGTTTTTATTAATAAAAATATTCAAGTCACATATGAATGAGCTCATACATAGCATTAATTGTCTTACAAGTTAATCCATAGTTGGCAAATAACCTGGGTACAGTTATCACTTCAGTCCTGATCTTCTATACATTCATCATATCCAGTATATACTATTACATTCCACCTTGTACAAACTAGGGATGCTTGAAAGATAAAATCATTCCTTTCCCCATTTAGGCCATCCTCACGGTACAAAGTTAGGGTATTGTTTTAAATGATGCATTACCCACTTACTCCAATAATTATCAAATTTCTCCAACCTGTCTCCCAGTCTGGCTGATAGACATTCTAGGGCATATATTTCCCTGGCTAGGAAATTCCAGGCCAATTTAGTAGGAATTTTTATTTATTTATTTATTGAAAAGCTTCACCAGGTAAGGTACACTGAACAACAAGTTGCTCGCTTCCTGGTACGACCTGGGAGAGCGGGTAATGGGAGTTGCATCGTATTATAAAGTACAAGCAAGTTACACAAAGCGTATAAAGCACAGATTACAAGGTAGAATAGTTTAAACATATAAGGTAACCTTATGGTTGACCAGATAGTGGCTAAAATATTACAAGTGTGCCCAACGGCCTACATATGAGGACTAAATAGTAAAAAGAATGTGAGGAAAAATATCAGTGTAACAGAGATTGAGCTACAGTCCATGGTGGGTCCCACAGGCTTCGAGGAGATAGACATTAGAGAGACAGATTGCAACAAGAAAAACAACTAGGAGCAAAACTATGTTCTAAATCTATAAGTGCACCGATTAGGTTATGCTTACACATATGGGGCAACAGTCAGGGTGTTGGACTGGGGGGGGGGAGCTAGGGGCAGGTGCAATTAGCAGAGAGGAAATTACATAGTGCGTTATTTATTGAGCCAAGTGAGGAGGAGAAACGGATTTGTGTAGAAAGAGCATTCCACAGTTTAGAGAGACGGTAGGAGGAGGAGGACTGGCCAATTGAGGTGGCTCTCCGGGGAACTGACAGAGTTCTGTGGTCATGGGATCTTATTTATTTTTTTTATTCCTATTTATGCTCCTCTGGACGGCCGCCCCCATCCGACCGACTCCTCAAGCCCCATCCCGGAATGCTGCACCACCTTGTTCCCAGCCGGGAGGCGGAGCCTGCGGGGAGTTGGTCATCATCCTGCTTGCTGCCAGCTTTTCTGCCTCGGTTTTCACCCAGGAGCCCCAGGAGTAGGACGCATTTGCGTGGAGGCACCATGCACCCACAGCCCTGGTTACGACCCCTATCCCCCACCCCATAGCCTAACGCTGGGCCCCCTCTGAGCCCATGCAGCTCCTAGCCTCCACTAGGGGTCACCATTGGCCGAGGAATGCCGCATCACCTCCCCGGAGAGGAGAGCCTGCTTGTCGGCAGCTCAATCTAGCTCCGCCCACCCATTCTCCCCCCCCCCCACTGCTGACCTCTGATGACCCAGGCT
The DNA here is from genome assembly GCA_016271365.2 of Neoceratodus forsteri. Lineage (NCBI taxonomy): Eukaryota > Metazoa > Chordata > Ceratodontiformes > Ceratodontidae > Neoceratodus > Neoceratodus forsteri. The sequence goes on along the minus strand of CM028130.1, from coordinate 1,009,186,956 downwards.
CGTTCCCAAACCCGGGTCGCCAGCGTGCCACGAAGTAAGGCGTCCAGCGCCTCAGCCCTCAGCAGCACCGGGCCAGCTTGGTCATGGGATCTTAGAAGGCGTTGTGTTGTTGTGCGCCAGTGTCTCTTGATGGCTTTTTTAGCCGCCAAGAGCAACAAGGTGAACTGTTTGGTGGTGGTCTTATCCACCCTGACCCCTGCTGGAGGAGTAGTTGTAAGGATGCATGCAACAGTAAGAAGTCTGGGCAGTCATATGTATTGATAATATCTTGTGTTATTTCTTTCCAGAATGTGGCCAGAAGGGGACAGTCCCTGAAAATATGTACATGATCAGCCCTAGTGTGTCCAAACTCCCTCCAGCACCCCGCCAGCCCTCCTATTGTGTACCTAAGTACAATAACTGGGGTGCAGAAGAACCTACTGCGTAGCTTCCATGCAAACTCCTTCCAGTATGGTGAGCTAGAGGCCTTTAGCGCTTGTAGTGTGGAGATGTTCCACGGCCCCTCTATGATATCCATCCCAAGTTCCCGGGACCATGTTTCCCTTATTGTGTTTGTGGAATCATCCACCTTAGTTGTTAGTGCCTTATATATTTGATTGATTAAGTGGTCCAATGGATTACTCAGCTTTTGGGTTAAAATTAAGGCTACTAAAGGGGTGAGGTTTTTTTTGCCAGTTCTGCCAACGCTATTTCTGAAGGCTGTAGGTAAGTTTCAAGTTGAAGATAATTATGAAAGTATCTTTGGGGTAATCCATAGGTGGCTGTTAAGTCAGCGAATGAACGAAGTCCATTGGGAGTTATTAATTGGTGCACATGTGTTAAGCCACACCTATGCCATTGAGCCAGGGCCCTATCTAATTTGTTTTTTTGAAAGTGTGAGTCTGCTGTCAAGGCTCTTAGACAAAGAAGGTCCCATGAGGTGAGGTATTTATTTGACAAGGTAGTCCATTATTGGAAGAGTTCAGTGGTGTGATGGGAATTTGGTAAATGGATGGCACTGAGGGGGCATCCAAACATATATGTGGATAAATCAAACAGATCACTCCAATAAAGCTCAGATTGCTTCCAATGGGCCTCATAGTGAGGATTTAACCAGAACAATATAGTACATATGTGGGATGCCAGGCCATAACTTTGCAGGTTAGGTAGGTTGAAACCTCCTCTTTCACAGGGAAGCTGCAGCAAGGAATATCGAATTCTGGGTGTGCAACCTCTTCATATAAAATGGGAGATCATTCTATCCCATGCCTAAAAATAGGCTTTGTCTGGTATAATTGGGAGGGTCTGGTGGAAAAACAGAATGCATGGGAAAATATTTTGCTGGATTGTTTCTATCTGAACCAGAAAACTTAGAAGGAGTTGCGCCCACTTGTTAATGTCGTCTTGTAGCTGTTGGGTAGTTGGTTCGAAGTTCAGTAAGCCGACATGCACCTGATGCTTAGTTAGTTTGATTCCCAAATAACTCATCACCATCTTGTTCCATTTAGAGGGAAACCTTTATTTCAGGGAGCTTGTAGGGGTAAAATTATATTGTAATACTTCAGTTTGTTAATTTTGTATCCTGCCAGTGAGCCATAGAGCTCAAGTTGTTCCCAGACTTTAGGGATGGACTGTTCTGGGTGGGTCATGGTTAAAAGGATATCATCTGTGAAGAGGGAAATCTTGTACGCCCTGCCCCCCATATTGATACCCTCTATATCTCCTTGTTGTCTGATTACCTGTGCCAATGGTTCAAGCTAGAGGGCAAAAAGGAGAGGGGATAGCGGGCAGCCCTGTCTGATTCCCTACCCCAGAGTGACCGGGCTGGAAAGGGCTCCATCTAATTTCAGGTAGGCCTGCGGGGCGTCATAGAGATTCTGCAGCTGTGTTATAAATTCTTTGGGGAAGCCAAAGTTAGACAGGGTCTCCCACAAGAAGGGCCAGGAGACCCTGTCGAAGGCTTTTTCTGCATCTAATCCCAGAAACACCAGGGGCATCTTTCTCTGGGTAGCATGATCTATCAGTAGGAAGGTGTGCCAGACTGCATCATGGGCCTGTCTCTGCTTGATAAAGCCTAACTGGTCTGGGTCTACCAACTGAGGGAGTAAGTTTTCTATTGTGTGTGCCAAAATACCCATATAAAGTTTGTAATCATAGTTTAGCATGGATATAGGCCTGTATAAGGTAGGGCACTTGGGGTCTTTTGGGGGTTTTAGGATTGGTGACAGTATTGCATAGCTCCATGAAGGTGGGGGAGGCTCCCCTCCTGTTTTTCGTGAAAGGCTGCCAACATGGGGGATCCTTTAATTGTTTATAAAATTCTGATGGATAGCCATCTAGGTTTGGAGCTTTTAAAGTCTTCGCCCTGTCCAACATCCGGTCTGTCTCTACCCTGTTATCAGGGTCGTGAGGGACTCTGCCTGGTCTGAGGTCAATTTAGGTAAGGCTTGGGCATTTAAGTAAGCGTGGATTTGATCTTTGCTCGGGGGAGGGTTGGCCCCATACAATTTCTGATAGTATACTGCCATAGCATGTCTAATTTTATATAGATGGGTTAGTGGGTTCCCCGATTCTGGAATTATCAGGCTGGTCACACAGGTCCTGGCCTTGTGTCCCTGGAGTCTACGGGCCAAATTCCTGGCCCCCCCAATGGAATGTGTGTTTCAGATAGAACAATTGTTCTAGGATCGTGGATATGTTGTTCATCCATACTTATTGACATGTCCGTTTCCCCTTTAAATCTTGCTGGAAGTCTTCAAGCTGCCTCCTCCCACCCACCCAGGTGGTATATACCTCGGCTCCGCCCCATGACACCAGATCTTCCTTTCCACTGGACAATACAGGTTGCCTCCCTCGTGCTCACGCATTTCGTAGGCCCTGGCTTTCAAAACTTCAGTTTTACCGAAATTAAAACTCGTTCGAGTTAGCGACCGCGCTTTTGTGTCTTCTATCATGGAAGAGAAATCTTCTCCAGGATTTCGCCGGTGCCCTTGTGGCCAGAAGATGTCGCACACCGATCCCCATCTCACGAGCGTCTACTGCCTAGGTATCGGAAATGACACCTCATCCTACACTTTTTGTTTGGCCTTCCATCCCAACATCCTGGAAGACCACTTGGCATGTTTAAAGTTGGGAAGACTGGAGAAAAGGAATTCTCTGGTGAAGTCCAAGGAGGCTAGGTGGGCAGTTTCTGTGGCCACGGGTTCCGGCGAGCAGCTGGAATGCATGAAGGTGTTCGAGGAAGAAGCCACCCGCACTTCGGACAATAGAAGCTTTTTCATTCCACTCAACCTGGGCTCCACCTTCACAGGTTCCTTCAAGGAGTTGTGCCAGTCTCTTCCCACCCGAGGAGAGGTGCCCACGGGCTCGCACTCCTCCCGATATCATAAAAGAGATAAGGAACCGAGCACTTCATCTCAGCGAAGGTGCTTTTGGGACCGAGAGAGGTCTCAGTCCCAGCAGCATGTGGTCTCGATCAAGATTGCTTCCTTGGCCGCAGGCTTCACGGACCTTCCATCTGGCCTGACGACCAAGGATGTAGCCAACAAGGTCGAGATTATTCTCGATCCAGTCGACCCACTGTCGCCGGCCGTGGCCGACGACTCCTTGGAGAGGACTTCGGTCCTTTTGTTCCCCGATGAGGAGACCCAGCACACTGGGGTCCCCATCGAGGTCCCGGTTCTGGACCCTCTGGTTTCACCAATCCCTCCGGTGTCTCCCGAGCGACCAAGACAGCCCGCCCGATCTCGGTTGAGGTCTAGAACCCCCTCAGCCAAATGGCCGAGGAAGAGCCACAAGCACTCCAAAAAGAGGCGATGCCACAGGTAGTCCTCATCCTCCTTAGATGAGGAGAGGCTCTGACGGAAACTCCTTCAGCGCTACAAGGACCTTATGTGGCAACAGCTGATTTTATCTGGGCAGAAGCTGGCTCTGCCACCTACCCTGGCCATTACTTGGCTGTCGCCTCCTAGAGCCAAACCTGACCCCCTCGGAACTGAAGCCTTCGGGTCCTCCGCCTGCGGGGCCGGCCTGTCTTCCGGTTCGGCCTCTTCCGGTTTCTTCATCGATAGTGGTGGAACTTCCACCTAAGCAGCCTGTGGGAGGGGCTTCTTCCAAAGAGGACCGACCAGGTACCAGGCTTCCCCGACGTCTATCGTTTACAGTCACCCCGGACGGCCCTCGGCGGGTTGAGGGAGATTTGGGCTGCAGGCCACTGTACCCTGACTCTTCGGACTCTGATGTCGCCAGGCTCCACTCTCATCCTGGGGATGACGAGTCGTCCATTGACACAGGGATGGAGGAAGGTCCTTCCTCCTTCCAAGGGGTTCTTCGTCTCATCTTTGATTCTACAGGGATGCCCCTGGAACCCATCCAGAAAAAGGCGGAGTACCCTCTAGCGGACATCCTATTGTTGGTCCGGCGCTCGAACTCTGGCAGTATCCTGCCTCATGGCCCTCAAGTATGCAGTGCCCATGGGGTCCCTCGCGGGGTTCACAGAGCACCGTTCGGCCGAGAACCTGGTGACCGCCTGTGTTCAGGCCCTACTGGCAGTTCTGCTGACACTGACTGACCCTCCCTCGATAAAGAGTCCAAACTTTTGGACCATTCGACGCGGAAAGTCTATGTGGCTTCCTCCTTGGGCCTTCGTCAGGCAAGTTCGGCCATCATCATGGCACACTTCTCTCATGCCCTTCTCGGGTTGTTGGATGAAGTCCTCCCACATCTCCCTGTGGACATGCAGACCACGGTTAAGCAGGTCCAGGATCAGGGCTGTGCTGTTGCCAAACAGCAGCTCCAGATGGCCCTGGACATAGGGGATCCTTGTGCCTGTTCGATGGCCACCGTAGTTGCCTCTCGCCACAGGGCTTGGCTGAAGGTTTCCTCCTTCCCGGTGGATACTCAGCACAAGTTAGCTGATGTGCCTTTCCTGGGGACCGACTTGTTCGATCTAGGAGTGGCCGGTCACCTACAGCATATAGAGCAGTCCAGTGCCACCTTGGACGCCACTTCTGCCAAGAGTTCTTCGGGCAAGAACCAGCAGAAGAAAAAGAAGAAGCCTTTTCGGCACTCATCCCATGCGATTCAGCAGTCCTCCTACCAGGGCTGACAACAGCATCAGCAGCAGGCTCAAGCTTGGCACCCTTGGCCCAAGCTGGGACCTCAACAGGCCCGCAAAGGAGGCTGAAGCTCAGGTCGTGGAGCCTCCTCCTCCTCTCCTCCAAGCTGGCCCAGTGACGGGGTGGGGGTTGCCACCCCTATCTCCATCACGCCAGCTCTGGGTCTTCCTGTGGGGGGCTGGCTCTGCCACTTTCTTTCCGCCTGGTCCGCTATCACTACGGACAGGTGGGTTCTCGAAGTGGTCGGTCAGGGACTGCCTCTGGAATTCGAGCAGTACTCTCCTAGACGAGCCCGCGCCCCTCGGGAAGAACGGATTTCTGCATGCACCCAGTCGGCTCTTCAAGACGACATTGCTCAGCTCCTCCTCAAGGAGGCAGTAGCTCTCGTGGCGGATCCGTCTGCAGACCCAGGCTTTGTCTCCAGGTTCTTCATGTTGCCCAAGCAGACGGGAGGCTGGCTCCCCATTGTAGATCTCCATGACCTGAATCAATTTCTCAGGTCTCGCACTTTTCGGATGGTCACTCTGTCCCAGATCATACCATCCTTGGAGCGAAACATGGTTCTGTTAACTGGATCTGCAGGACGCATTTTTTTCATGTCCCAATCCATCCATCCCATCAGTGGTTCCTCCACTTCAGGGTCGAAGGGACCCTGTAAGAGTTCCGAGTCATGCCGTTTGGCCCGTCAAATCGGCCCCACGGGTCTTCACCAAATACATTGCAGCGGTGGCGGTCCATCTCTGGCGTCAGAGGTGTGTGTCAAAATTTACCCCTACCTCGACGATTGGCTCCTGGCAGGTTCCATCCAACCGGAGGTGGAGAGGTCCAGGGATCTGACCCTCCAGACCTGCTCCCAACTCGGCCTCCTAACCAACGAGGCCAAGTCGGAACTCTTGCCTTCCCAGGTGATGGGCTTCATCGGGGCAGAGCTCGACTCTTGTCAAGCCAGAGCTCGGCTCCCAGCGGACAGGGCAGAGGTTCTCTCCTCCTTTGCCCAATCATTTCTGGTTGGGCACTTGCGCCCTGCCCGGGACTTTCTGCGCCTTCTGGGTTACATGGCGGCGTGCACCTCAGTGGTCCGTTGTGCCCGGCTACACATGCACCCCTTCAATGGGAGCTGGCCGCCCAGTGGACTCAGCGATATGGTCAATTTGATCAGCTGATCACTGTAACCCAGAAGATGTGGGACGCTCTCCAGTGGTGGACTGCCCCAGACCGGTTGCAGGAAGGGATCCCATTTGCTCACCCTGAGCCGACAGTCCTTAAGACTGATGCCTCTCTCATAGGCTGGGGAGCCCACATGGGGCACAACAGGGCCCATGGGTTCTGGACCCCCTAGGAGTCCTGATGCCACATCAACCTGCTGGAGCTCAGAGCAGTCAGACTGGCACTGTCAGCTTTCGCTCCTCAGCTCCGGGGTCAAGTAGTTCAAGTCCAAACAGACAATACCACGACCATGTACTACCTCAACAAACAGGGCGGCGCTCACTCCCATGTGCTGTGCAAGGAGGCACTCCGTATCTGGACCTTCGTAGGCTGGTTGGAGGCAGATCTCCTAGCCATCCATGTGGCAGGAGCCTCGAACCAGCTGGCGAATGCTCTGAGCCTCTTAGATCAGACATCCCACGAGTGGTCTCTCCATCCAGAGGTAGCGTACAGCCTGTTCTCCCATTGGGGCAAACTGATGGTGTACATGTTTGCCTCCAAGGAAAACACCAAGCTGAGGCTGTATCATGCCGGCCCCCCCTCAGCAGGGCTCACTGCAGGGGGATGCCTTCTCCAGGCCGTGGACCCCAGGCCTCTTCAGTGCCTTCCCTCCATTTCCCTTGATCCACGAGGTGTTACTCAAGGTGAGGAGGGACAAGGCGAAGGTGATTCTAGTAGCCCCAGACTGGCCGCACCAGTTCTGGTATCCAGATCTCCTCAGCCTCAGCTGCAGGCCCCCAGAGTGGCTTTGTATACACCCAGACCTGATCTCTCTGAACCAGGGGAAGGTCTTCCATCCGGACCTTCAATCCCTGCACCTCACAACCTGATACCTGAGCGGCTAGAGTTCCAAGCATTTGGTCTTTCCGAAGATGTCTGCACCATGGTGGAGGCATCTCGAAAGGAATCAACCAGGAAATGTTATGCCTTCAAATGGAAAAAATTTTCCATTTGGTGTCAGGATAAGGGTTTGGACCCTTTGTCCTGTTCTGTGACTAACATTCTTGACTACCTTTGATCTTTCTCCAAAGGGGGTCTGTGGTCATCGAGCCTTAGGGTGCACCTAGCAGCCATTTCTGATTACCAGGCGTGGGCCAGTCAGACGACATTGGCGCAGGAGACAGTGGTTGGCCGCTTTTTCAAAGGCCTGGATCACATATCCCCTCCGGTGCGTGAACCTCCACCTCTGTGGGATCCACTGCTGGTATTGGCAAAGCTCATGGGCAAGCCATTTGAACCAATGCGCAAGTGTGAGCTGTCACACTTGTCATGGAAGACGGCCTTCCTGGTGGCTATCACGTCTGCCAGAAGGACAGGCGAGCGGCAGGCGCTTTCGGTGGACTCCCCTTATCTGGTCTTCCACAAGGACAAAGTTGTCCTGTGCCACTACCTGAAATTCCTTCCGAAGGTGGTGTCAGAGTTTCACCTTAACCAGGTGTTGGCTCTGCCAGTATACTACCCTAATTACACCTCAGAGGCCGAGTATAGGCTCCATACTTTGGACCTGAGACGTACTATCTCCTATTACAAGGAGAGGACGGCAGAAATGCAGGGAGAGGTTTGCCAGTTGTTTGTCACCTACGCTGAAGCTGCTTCTGGCAGACCTGCAGCCAAACGGACCATAGCAAGGTGGATTACATCATGCATAGGTCTGTGCTACGAGTTGGTGGGCAAGGAGCCTCCCAGAGAGATAAGAACTCATTCTATCCGCCATACTGCTGCATCAGTGGCTGCTTCCAGGGACATCCCTATCCAGGAAATCTGTCAGGCTGCTATCTGGAAGTTAGCAAACACCTTCATCAGCCATTACCACATCAACCGTGAGTCACGCCGGGATGCTGGTTTTGGGACCTCAGTTCTCCAATCTCTGTTCCCTAATTAGGGGGTATGCGCCTCACTTCCCTCCTCCCCGAGAACTGCTAGGAGTCTGCCAATAAGTGTGGATGAACAACATATCCACGATCCTAGAAAAACAGGTTACTCACCTGTAACAGTAGTTCTAGGAGTGGTATATGTTGTTCATCCACTTGGACCCATCCGACCTCCCCGGCTGCGGATGCACACAGCCTTGCTTCCAGCAGGCTAAGATCTGGCGTCATGGGGGTGGAGCTGAGGTATATACCACCCAGGTGGGTGGGAGGAGCCAGCTTGAAGACTTCCAGCAGGATTTAAAGGGGAAAGGGACATGCCAATAAGTGTGGATGAGTAACATATACCACTCCTAGAACTACTGTCACAGGTGAGTAACCTGTTTTTGCTCTGTCTTCTGATCAACAAGCTTTTGGAGTGTCTGTTTTATTGCCGGCATTCTGGGTCTTACTGTCCTGTCTCCTGAGGCCTCTGCTTACTGCAGTATTTGTAGCTCAGACTGAAGCTCCTCCAGGCACGCCCCTCTGCCTTTTTTTGGTTGTGGAATAGGCAACTATTTTACCTTGAACAATAGCTTTTAGAGTGTCCCATACTATTTATTTTTATTTTATTTATTTATTGGAAACAATCGGAATTACAAACCTTTGAGTCACAGACTCTTTTGCAAAGGCTCCACGTCGGTTACAAAGGGTGGAGGGTAGACAAATACAGTAGGGAACATACTTGGAACAGGCAGAATATACAGAACTGAATCAAAGGAGCAGTCCAGGCAAAACTTAATGACTGTTGAGGAAGTTATGGTTGATGATGCTCTTGGTTGCTTATTATCACCACTTATAATCTGTGGTATGGAATCTTTGATCAGCTGCTTAAATTCTGGCTCCCTCATATGAATTAAATTGAATCTCCAGAATGAGGAATCTTTTCTGTTTCCCAGCCTGAATCTAGCAAGTATTGGTGCATGGTCCGAGAGGAATGTCAGATCGTGCCATACATCCTGTAATGTTATCAGGTGTTCTGCCGAGGTAAACACATAGTCTATCCTAGACTGTATCCTGGTCCTCAGGGCTATGTTGGTGTAGCCTCTGGTCTTGGGAAAGCAGTGGTGCCAAGTATCTAATATCCCTAAGTTTGGAAGAGTCTGCTTTAAGTACTTCTGGAGGGGGTTGGCCCTGTTGGTCGCTTGGACTGAGGCGTCCAACGCACGGTTGAGAGTCACATTTAGGTCTCCCCCATAATCAGCTGGCCCTGCATAACTTCCAGCAGTTGTGAGAAAAATCGATGTGCCATTGCTTTGGTGGACCCTGGAGGAAAGTACTTCGACTTCAGTGTGATGTGCCTAGTGTAAAGTCCGCCCACTGCAGTGGCGTACCTACCCTCTGGGTTCGCCACTTGGGACTGTAGTTCAAAGGGAAGCCCTCTTAGTTTGAGGATGGCTGCCCCCACCCACCCGAGGAGTGAGAAGAGGCCACCACCACAGGAAAGCCCACGTTTTTCAATGTATTATGTTCCTCATGAGGCATGTGTTCCCTTGGAGAAGAATCACTTCTGGTTTGTCTCATCTGATGAATTGTAGTAATTGGGAGCACTTACTGGGGCTATATACCCCATTAATGTTAAGAGACGTAATCAGCGTGGATCTATCCATAGGGTTGTGATAAAAATGTCTAATGGTGGTTCTCCTCCCCCTCCCTCCGAGAACTCTGTATAGACCCTCTAGCCAAGCTATATGTGACCAGCCATTCCCCAGACTACTAACTATGGTATATACCAACCACAAGTTATTATACTGCTCCCTCTTTGACCAAACTAGATCATGAATTAGGCACTGAAGGAGCTCTGTGCAGTCTCTTAGCAGTGAATCTATCTGGATAACATCATGCCTATACCCTTGGTTGTGAGCTCGTGGGGGTTGAGCAGTCCTCCTGCTACGAGAGATTGCTTGCACAACAGTAGTAGGTTTTTTAAACTAGATCTTAGTAGTAAGACATTAACGTATTGAAAAGCTTGTAGTAGTTGATTAATAGCATTGTTAGAACCTGCAATATAACAATTACTATTTAAACCTCTAACTGCTCTGCTATAACACGCAGAACTAGTATGTAAACGTAAACTGCCAGAAGAACGTCTGGCTAGACAGACATTGGACATACTACGTATATTATATCTAATTATCAATAAAAAACAAATATAACTTCTGGAAAACAAGAAAAACATGTAACCTGGGAAACTGATCTGTACCCAAGTCTAAACCCCCAAGGGGCAGGCTGGGCCCAAGATAATTACTTCCTAGGCAGGGAAGCTTCAATTTTGCCTCCTATTCTGGAGCTGATGAAAACTCCTAAGGGGGGAAAAGCCACTATAAATCCATGGGCCCCCCTTCACCATCATTTAAGGCAGAAATGATGATGAGATGCAGTAGCCAAAGGATGAGGGGCACCTGTAATCTCCAGAAAATGTCTAGGGTTGGTCCCCCCCTCTCTCCCCAGCCACCCATGGAAGCAGTGCGTCCAACCATAGAGAGCTCAGCCAGAAAAAAGGGAAGGGGAATTAGGCATATGTGTTTATTAAGGGTAAAAGAGAGTTTGGGAGTTCTGATGTTTCCTTTGTACCCAGAAACCCCTTATTTTAGGCTTCATTAATTATAGGGTATGATTTCTACTTGCTAGCCCGGAGGTCTCATACCTGGAGTGGGGATCCCCCCCATGCCCACAAATTAGAGGGAGGGAGGGAGATTATCTAGTCGCCGAGCTAGAGTAGGCTCAGTTAGCTTACATTAGCATGACCCTCTTTGTGTTTTAACCTCCTCCTTTAATTAAGGTAGCACCCAGGGTAAGGAGTATATCCGAGCTGACCCTCATATCCAGCACAGTAGGCCGGGGCAGCATTCAAGTTAGTTTCTCTGTGATGCCAGTGCCCTTCTGGGGTGTCCCCTGAAGGACCGCCAGGGTAGGCGCTTTTCATATAGCCCTGTGCTCCTCCAAAGCGCCAGGGAGGAGACAACATGTGCTGTATTTCCTTGCTTTATCTTATAGTCTGTCCTCCCAACTCAAACCCGGGAAGATGCACTGTTTGCAACATTAAAACACCAACTCCCTAGCAAAATGAAAAGTTAGTCAAATCTTACAGTGCTACCTCATTATATGAGGGGGATTATAACTATTTTCAGTTCTAAGGGGTATAGGGAGCAAACAAAATGTTTTTGATAAATTATCCAGTTTGTAAGGTCCATAGTTTCTTCACTTCCATTCCCTCCTCCCAGCCAGCGAGAGCCCATAGCGTAACTTCAAAGGGTCACACATATCTTTTATATCCTAGTTGAAAATTATTGAATCCTTCATCGTTATGCTCTCCTGAAGTAAGTTTCAGTATATATAAGCTCAAGGCTCCAGGCCTACTCTCCCCCTCCAAACACCAGGCCCTTCAAACCAGGGTTGCTGTCCAAAAGGTTAGGCCTGGGTCTGGTACCTATGTATGTCAGTCAGCAGAGACCTTACATCTGTTCAGGTGGCTGGGTCTCTTCTGAATTGTTGAAGCAGTTTCTTTGCATCTTGAAGCGCAGCTAATCCTTGTTGTCTTCATGTTGTTTTGGTCGGGACACGCTCCCATGAGACTTCCTGTAGTGCCGTCTCCTCTGGTCGCATTCTAGGTCGTTATGGCATAGGGACTGTGATGCCCTTGTTATTCAGAAATTTAATGGCCTCATCGGAGTCTCAAAATGTTGCGGTCCCCCTGGGAACATCATTGTTAATCGGGCTGGGTTGGGGGTGAAGAACTTGAGCTGCTGCTGCTTTAAAGTGTGCAAAACTGGTACATACTCTGTTCTCCTTGCTGAAACAGCAGGTGAATAATCATTATCAAACAAAAAACGCTGTCCTTCATATTTGGTTTCTTTGATGCGCCATGCTCTAGTTAGCAGCAGCTGTTTCACTGAATAATTCAAACATTTCATGACTATTGATCTGGGCTGTTGATCAGTGTGCTGAGGCTTTGGAGTTAGGGCTTGGTGTGCATGTTCGATCTCTATGTTAAAGACAGGATCCAACTGCAAAACCTCTCGGAGCATAATATCCAGAAAGGCGATCATATCTCTAACTTCCTTGTCCTCGAGTATTCTGTGAATACAAAGATTACATCTCTGAGATCTGTTTTCAAGATCGTCACATTTTGCAGCCAGATCCTTTTGTTCGTCTAGTACATGCAGGACAATGCATTCAAATCTATCTGCACAATTGTCCAGAGTCGTTTGGTGTACTTCCGAGGTCCACTACCTTCTGACCCATTTTGGTAAGTTCTATAGTCAGTTCAGTACGAAATGTGTGGACCTCATTTCTGAAATCTTGCAATTCGGACATGATGGCTACATTAGTAGGTTGGCCTGAGGTCAGCTGGGAGCCTGCCATTCGTGATGTTGCTGCTTCCAGGCTACGCACAGGTTGGATCGATCTTTCAGCCTCTGGGACAATTTCTTGCTGCTTTTTCTTACAGCAGCCACCCATTCACTTCCTAGAGCTCAAATCTCTGTATATTTTTTAGCTTGTTATATAATCAGCTGTTCTTTTTGAGCTATGTGTGGGATTCAGGGTGCCAGAGCTGCGTTGCTAGTGCTGCATGCTGGCTGGTGATGCAACCGGAAGTCTCCTATCTGCTGCTGTTAGTGAAGGCTGAAGCATTGGCAGTGTTTAACCAGTAGTTAGTTGGGTGTTTGGGTGTGAAAGGTGAGGGAAGGTATGACCCCGTTGGAATGAACACAGTAAAATATGGGTACAGAGAGCATAGGTAGGCAGTGATCTGACCAGAATACTCAATTTGTAATATTTATAATGCCAGATGGGCACCGAAGGATAGAGCATACAATGAATGCCCTTACCCAAAATACTCAATTTATAATATTTAAAAAAAACAGACTAAACAAAAAGGAGTCAGCAGAAAAAGACATATAGTCCATCATTTCTATCCATTTTCTGAGTCGTACCCACACTTGGTTTTGCCTTGGCTGTACACCCATTGGCAGATCAGCCTCGCTACCCCCAGCTCTGCACCACTTTCTTGCCATAGTTTTCACCAACCCCTTATAGTTGCCCCACACTCTCTTGAAACCTGTCATTGTCACTGTCTTGGCATTTACCACCTCCCTCTGTAAATGTTTCCATCTATCAAGCACCCTGTCCATGAAGAAATACTTCCTCACATCCTTCTTGAATCTGTCTGCCACCAGTTACAGACAGTACTGTTACATAATAACTTACCGTAACAGTAGATCTTTGAGAGAATCGCCTACATCAGGCCATGCCGCCCCACCCTTCATCCCCCCTTGGCCTTGGAGCTTCTCTATTCCTGTCTCTCTCTCTGTCTCTCTCCAGGATGGTTTACCTTCTGTTTCACCTTGTTTAATGGCGGGAACCTCTAGCTTTGCCTTGGTTCCCCAGGAGGAGATCCTCTGTATATGGTCTGTGGAGGGGGAACTGAGAAGGACGCAAGGCTACCCACGTTTATATGGGAAGGATGTTGTCGGCTGATGTTGTCATGGGCAGCCCCTAGTAGACTGCTAGCTAAAAAGTTTACATGTGGTCATAGTGCCTGGCGGCTGTAGTTCCATTGGTGTGGCCTTATGCAAGAAATTCTCTCGAAGATCTACTGTTACGGTAAGTTACATACGAACATATGAAAATTGCCAGCAGAAAAAGGCCTTAGTGGTCTATTAAATCTGCTCAATTGTGCAGCTCAGTCTATTTTACTGGAGCTGACCCACCCTTCTCTAGCCTCCAAGAGTGATTCTCCTCCCTTCCCCCATCCTCTTCCTCCCTCCCATTGCCACTCTCACTTTTACCCTGTCCCACCAGCTTAAAACTTCTCACTGTTTCCAAAGATACCACCTCCTCGGGCAGTTCATTCCACTTTAATACCACCCTTTCCGTGAAAAAGTGCCTCCTCATTTCTTTTTTAAATGTGCCCCCCACAAGTTTCAGACTGTGGCCCCTAGTGGTCCCCCTCCCTTTTTAAATGGAAAATGCCCTCCATTCCAACCCTGTTTATACCCTTTAGATACTTGAAGGTTTATATGATATCCCCACTTTCCCTTCTGTCCTCCAAGGAATACATATTACGTTCCTTTAACCTCTCATCATATGGTTTGTCTCCCATGCCATGGATTATCTTAGTTACCCTATGCTGGACCCCCTCAAGTAGTTTTATGTCCTTCTTCAAATAAAGGCACCAGAACTGCACACAGTAGTCCAAGTGTGGTCTAACCAGTGACCTGTACAAGGGCATGTCACAGCGTGTGGAAATATACTTCAAATGAGGCAAATTTACAGGTTTAAAAGACACTGTGGTGTGATATTTATTTTTCAAAAGTTAGAAAAATAAATGAAAACAAAAAAAGTACAAAGAAAATCACTACTTAACATCAGTAGTTTCTCACATAATACAGTGCTGGATCTTAGAGCTCCTAAGACCCTTCTCATATGTATTCAACAGCTTGCCTACAGTAGTACCTCTCTCCTTCACTCTCAAGACTGAACTGAAGTCAACTCAGTGAAGAGGTTTTATATCTTTTTGGTGGGGTCACCTGACTAATCCCGTTCTATTTTCATGTCTGGGCATGCTGTTTTAAAACCAAGGAGTTTGTTTGTTCCAGGGGACTTCCAGGTTCAATTAAAGGTACAGTGTACAGTGGCATCCCCCAGGATGAAAAACACTTTTAACGCACTCTGCAGTATACTAAATAAAGCATTGTAATTTCAAGGGCAAGTAGTCCCCTTTGTCATGCAGGAAACTGTAGCATTCACTTTATCCTGGCTGTGTCACATTTTCCTGAATGACAAAGTCGACCAATTACCATCAACATTATATTGCTTTATTCAGTAGCTCTTCTGCAGCATTCTGCAGAGTGCTGCAAAATGCAGCAGAATTGCGTTTCATCCTGGGGGATATAACTGTATATCTCCACAGATACTGACTCTCTATATCTCTGATCCATAATGACTAAGCATTTCTATAAAGCATACCACAGTTTTTATAGTGTGAATTTATTAAAATACTTTAAGGATTTCTTATAACTGTACTAATCATGAAATTATTATTGTCTTATATGACTTCTGAATCCTTTTTGTTTAAAAAGGCTTTATTAACTGTATTTATTCCTATTTAAAATAGACTTCATGCTTTTTGTACACAAAATGCACTTATGCACGTTACACAACACCTCTCCGGGTGTTTGGCATCATTCCAGGGACTGGATGGATGAAAATGGAAAAAGAATGAAAAGAGAGAACTAGTGGGAAGTTTAGTAGGGATTGTAAAGAGCTACGCTGGGTGACCAACCTAGGGTAGGGAGGAAAAAAAGAAAAGCAATGAGAAAAGTGTTTATTGTTGCGCAGCAGAAGTTTTGATAGCTAGGAAATAAGGAGATAGAAAAGTGGGCCCTCAGTCACAGCTGAGGGTGTAGCGTAACTCACAGGGCAGAATGACTTCCTCTCTCCTGGAGGTGAGTCCCCTGGAGATGCATCCCAGCATTTTATTTGCTTTGGCTGCTGTTTTACAACACTGCACAGTGTTTCATGTCACCCCCTGACAATCACCCCTAGATCCTTTTCCTCCTTTGAGCTGGACACCTGCACCCCCCCCCAGCTAGTGGCTGGCCCTTGGGTTCCTAGCTCCCAGGTGGATGACCTTGCACTTCCTAGCGTTAAACCTCAACTGCCAGATTCCAGACCATTTCTCAAGTCTGGCCAGATCCTCCCTGAGTTCCTGTCTCCCCTACTCTATGTCCACCCTACCACAGATTTTTGCATCTGCGAAAAGTTAGACCTTACTTTTGACCCCTACTGCTATGTCGCCAATAAAGATGTTGAATAATACTGGACCAAGCACTGATCCCTGTGGTACTCCGCTGGTTATAGGTCTAGGCTTGGGTAGTCCACCCCCTACTGTCACACTCTGTTTCCTTTCCTGCAGCCAGCTCCTGACCCACCCCAGCAGCTTAACCCCGACTCCCAGGCTACTTAGTTTGCTAAGCAACCTACCATGTAGCATGGAGTCGAAGGTCTTACTGAAGTCCAGGTATAGTACATCCACTGTATTTGGCCTTTGTCTAATGACCTTGTGACCCAGTCAAGAAATTAAGTTCTCACGTAACTGTACTCTCTACCTTCAGTGGTACTTTTTTCTGTGTGTTTATATTTCTACATGAAAACACTCTTGTGAAGCTGTTGTGGAAACTGATACAGATGACGACCACCATTTAGATGCCGTTATTTTCTTTGTTGTAGGGCAGAATAATTTGTAGAGTTCACATTTCTCCAAATCGTGATCTGGGTCCAAACAGTCAAAGCAAAGGTTATGGACGTCTACTTTTGCCAACCAATTCTGACAGAATTTACACTGTTTAAAGGGGAGGCAGTATAGCGCAGTGGGTTAAGGCTCTGAGCTGCAGCTATGGAGACCTGGGTTTGAATCCCACAGCTGCCTAGGTGCATACTGTGTGATCCTGAGCAAGTCACTTAACTTCCTTGTGCTTCCAGGTCACATCTGAAAACGAGCTTTGGCTTAGTGTGCTACTCCTGGTTAAACAATGTTCCCTTTCCCTTCCCTGTTCCCTAGATCTGTAGGCCCTGTTTTCCATTTAGGCCTTTCTGTCATGTCAGTTAAGCCAGAAGTTGAATGCCATCGTAGTGGTTGTTTTTGAGGGGGGGGAAAAACAACCATTTTTAAAAATAATGTCCAATTTAAACGCATGCTTTATTTTTATTTCATTTGGAAGCAGGAATTGGTTATCTTGCTTTCAGGAACTGGAATGCAACTGGTGGGGAAAAAAACTGTAAAATGAATTAAAGTAAGCTAAACTAGTGCAGAGTATCGAATAAACTTAATAAACTTTACAAAATAACAAAACGCTAGTCAAAACTAAGAAAACATAACCACTGCTACTAGAACAGGACTTCAGGGTGACTGATTTCTTCAGTGGAGAAATAAATCTGCTGTTAAAATGCCAGGAGGTACGTGACACAGTTTGAATTTTGACATTCTAAAGTTCTGTCTCCAGGGCAACACCTCCAGGCTGAGATGATGCTGTTTGTATAATATCACTAATATACTGTTTCTCCTAGAGCGTCCAGTTGATATTGATAATAACAAATCAGCACAGGGGGCTTGATTACATGATGACCTGACCAAAAATAACCCATTTATAACAGATGGGAACAGAGGACTAGAGTACACGATAGCATGACCCAAAATACCCAGTTTATATTTATAAAAACAAATGGGCACAGAAGGCTAGTGTACACAGTGCCCTCACTTGATATACTAACTGATGGACACAGCAGGCTGGAGTATGCAATCACATGATTCAGTATACTCAATTTATAATTTTTATAGTAGAATATGGTCACAGAGGACTCGGTTCCTCCCATATCACTCTGATACATTTGGCTTTTCTAAGAAAAAACTTAGTTTCATGGGACGAGTTGCAGTAAGTCATCCAGTTGTTCTGTTGCACCACTGACTCTCATACCCCTCTCTTTGGGGTTCCCCTTCTTTCCTAGGATGATTCAGGAACCACCTTTACTTCCAGGCTGGGAGATGAAATACACCAATGAAGGGGTTCGTTATTTCGTGGACCACAACACTCGGACCACCACCTTCAAAGACCCCCGACCAGGATTTGATTCAGGGTAAGTGGCGTGGGATACGATCCCTGTTTGGGGATGGGATATTTTATTGAAGGCAATGATTTCAGTTCTTTCAGAAGGTAGGGGTGGGCTGGCCTGCTGGCGCAGTGTCGGAGCCGCCTGTGATGCTGACGACCGGAGTTCAGGTGGGAGCCCAGGCTGTTTGAGGACTGGCCGGGGAAGCAGGATAGAGCGTCCAACAAACTGCTCTCCTCCTGTGTGTGTGTGTGGGGTGCTTGGCACTTGACTGTCCCCTGGCGGAAGCTGGGAATGTGGCAGCCAGAGCCGGATCGGTAGGGGAGATGTGGCAGATGTTGGCATGATGTCATTGCATGCCATATCTGCCAGGGAAGAAAACAGGAAGAAAAGCTAGACTGCCACAAGATGCCACCCGCCGTGCTTCACAGGCCTGCACCATCGACCGTGACACTCCCCTGGTCAACCGAGCTCGAGAACCGACGGAGGTAAGGGATGGCCCTCCGAAGGCCCCGCCTTGGGGGGTAAGCCAGGGAGGAACAACCAGGGAGAGATAAGTCCCGGGGAAGACGGGTGATGGGGCTGGAAGCACGGTCGGGACGATGGGGCCGGTCTGGGGTGGGGGGGAAGGAGTGGATAAACAGTTAGAAATCAGCACTCCCTTTTTATCCATAGCACCTCTCACACATGCCATGTTAGTGAAAAGGGGGAATAACCTCATTGAAGTGATAAGGGGCTTCAGCCTCTATCTATTATTAGTCGGGGGCTATTCAGTTAATATTGATTATCTTGTGCCAAACCCTTTGCGGGGCTTTGAGCTGTCCAGTAATGTCAGCTGAGTCCCTCCAAGATAATTTCACTTGCAGCCAGAGCTGGGGATTTTAAGCTCACTCTTTGCTAGAGAAAAGTTTATCCAAACCAGGAAATGTCTTTGCAGAAAGTAAAAACTGGTTCAAGCTGTCCTGTTGAAGACAGTGTGGGATTTATGACACTCAAGGTAAGGTGCTGTAGTGTCTAAAACACTCAAAATAAGATGCTGTGAGTTTTTCTGATATTCATGGATAAGGTGTTGTGGGAATAAGGACACTTGAGATAAGGTGCTGTGGCTTCTAAAACCCTTGAAATGAGGTGATCTTCCAAGAATCAGTCTTCACTGTTCATCACTGGTGGACCTTGCTGGAGGCACCAGGATCCTCGGAAACATATGCGTTTATAAGCTTTGGAGGTAGGGGACAGATATCGGAGACTGCACTGCCCACAAGACAGACGTTATGACATGGCGCTCGTGGACTGGCCAGTAACTGATGCCGGCCCCTTCATCTCGTCAGTTCCGATCTTCCTGCTGTCGAGGAAGATGCTCTGTGGGAGCGTTCGCCATTTTCTAGTGCATCACGGCCTATGGTTAAGCAATAAGGCATGACAGGGTGTGTGTTATCATATAATGTCATCACGCCTCGGGTGGTTGAAGCACAAGGCCACAGCCGAGTGCGTTCAGTACCTGAGAAATTATGTTATTACACAACAACACACACCCTCTTAAGCCTTATTGCTATTATACAATGGCTCCTTTGTTGAAAAACAAAGGAATAAAAAATGTGTTTAAAATACGTTTTTCTTTCTTTTTTTTTTAGAACAGGTATACATATTGAAAAATTAGTCCATGGTTTCTGTTTTGTCCAGCAGGTGGAACTGCTGTCACAAACTTATTTATTTATTTCAGTTTTGTTAACCAGGTAAGCCCACACCAAAAGATCCCCACATCGTGCGTTATGTCTTTCTATCTACATTTGTGAGACCCCCCACACCATTTCAGCTATTGCTATGAGCTTCTCTTTTTAAGTCAGTAAATGTTTCAGATTTCCCACTTTGTTTCTATGTAGTTAGGTTACTGTGCCGAGGTTATTGATTTTGGGTTGGGTTGTCTGTGGTGAGCGAGCAGTACGTGAAGCGAACGGCACGTGGTAAACTTTTGAAATAACCGCTTGCTCACACTTACTGCTCCTGTCTTAGGTTTATGTGAAAAAAAAAAATAAGGAAAGTTCTTGCAGCTTTTTAGTGGCACCATAGACATGCTGTAGTGGAGTTTCTGTGGAGCTGTGGGGTCATGCGAGATGACGCCCTGAATGGGGAAGTGAGTGAGAATGGAGCAGCTTTGGTTTTACTTTTTGCCGAGAAAGAGAAAATCAGACCTGCTCTGGTCTTGCTTACCTTCCTGTTTCAGAATTGTGTCAGGTTTTTTCATACATTTTGTAATTTTTTTTCAATTAAAAGGCTTATGGCCATCAGGAGAATGTGCATCTGTGTTGACCTGAGTGGGGAGCAATGTGTAGGCTTGACTTTTATGCGATGTGCAGTTTGGCTTTTGGCTCTGCTTTACGTGGTAAAGTGAACTGCTTCGCCTGGTGTGGGGAAGGGGAGCCAGATGCAAGAAGCTTGCATCACTGCTTTATACAAAATTGTGGATTTCTCTGAAAAATTAAAGGGATGGGGATGGAATGTGTGTATGTGTGTGGGGGGGCGGAAGTCATTTACAGTGGCGGTAACTTGTGGAAGGGCGGCATGATTTCATGCTTTGTCATATGGTCATGTGCATGCCTGGGACTTAATACAGTGATATTGTGAAACAACACCACTGTTCCAGGTACCCACTGACCAATCGGAGGACAGGAAATTTGCTTGCCATTGTATAATTCTGTTTGTTGCCACTAGCTGAACACTGTATAATTTCTCTGACCTCTCATTGCCACCTTTTCTCTTCGTATCCCCTTCGAATGGCACCAAGTTCTATTTTTTTGCTAATTTTTATTATTTTCCATGAGTTGATCTTATCTGGATACCAGGGGTCTAAGAAATGGAAGAAACCATTAAGACAATGAATCCCCACCCCCATGCGTTGGCATCCCCGTGGGAGAAATATGTCCATTCGGGATCAACATGATTGTTGCTGGACCTGTCTTGGAGTGGATTATGACATGGACCACTGTGACGCCTGCTTCTCAGTGGACCTTCATACCTTGGAAGTCCCCACAGTAAGGTGGGAACGGAATCCCCCCACCTTTGGAGGCAGGTGCCGCACCCAGGACTCAAAAGTAAAGTCTTGGGACTCTTCCCCTGAAACCCTTCCTGGTACTATATGTGCTGAGGGAGACTAGGCCTCCACCAGTCCTCATAGCACCAAGACGAGAGGCCTGGAGGAGGAGTCTGTGGGACAGCGTGCACACACACCCCCATAGGGCCAGTTCTGCACTCCTCCTAGTCCGGACCCCCTGGTGGTGGAGTCTCAGCTATACGCTGGGCCTCGCTGGGCCTGTGCTAGTGGGTCCCTTCGGGCTGTAGTCTGGCGCCACTTCAGTTCCTGGCACTAAGACCGGTGCCGGTGAGCGGGGTGGTGCCGCCCATGTGACTGGGTCCCCTCATGCTGCTGTTCACGTTTCCAGGAGCGTGAAGGTCTCTAGAGCCAGCTGTCTGTTAGAGATCTTCTGGATCTCATCCTCTGAATGGTTGGATGATCTGGAGGACGAGGACTGGGATGATCCCAACTGGCTTCCCAGCCCAGGTGAGGAAAGAGACCTTTCTGGGCCTAGCCCTAGGCCTTTAGCATCCGTTGCATCATCTGGGGGTCCTTCTCGACCTGGTGCCAACTGTGGCGCTACCCCCCCATCTCATGGTACTGTTTGGGATGCCTGTGGTTCCGATTCCAGCACCAGAAAGGATAGTGGTGCCTGGTTGGGTTCCAGTGCCATCTCCAGTGCCAGGTCGGGTTTTGGCACCTTCCCTGGCACTGAGTCCGATTCCAGTGCTGTTTGTGGTACCATGGGGACTTTTGGTGTTGCTTGTGGTGTTGGATCCCCCTTGCTTCAGGATTCTTCTGCTGATGATGCTTCTGGGCCTTGCCCAAGTGGCAGAGCTCACTCAGGTGAGGTGGGGATTGGTAGGTCCCGGTTGGCACCGCGCTCAGTGTCTAAAGTGGTTGGGGGCTCTAGCAGAAGTCGTAGTGTCAATTTGGGTCGTCAGGCTCCTTCGCCTCGGAATTGTCTGTGCCTGCAGTAGGTGGGGATTGGAACCACGCTATGGAACCTCTACAAGACCACTCTTCCCACCAGGGAGTTTTCCCCCAAAGGCACCATCCAGATCACCCCTCTATGATTGGGTGCTCCTGGGTAGACTAAATGCACAGCCCCTCCTTCGGGGTAGGTCACCTGTTCGCTCTTGTAGCCGTGGCAGATGACATGGCCTGGTCCTTTATGACCCTCCTCCTCTTCCGCCTGTCTCTCCTCCTCTCCTAGGCATTTCTGGTCCTACAGGATCTCTGACCTGGGAGCACTTCAGGGCTTCGTGAGTGCCTTTCCAGCCTACCTGAGGGCAATGGACCAGACTGTTTTTTGGCCTGAAACCCCAACACCGTCACCTCCTGAGTCCAGCTCCTCCTCTTCTAATACATCTTTCTGCACTGAGGAAGAGGACACCTTGGTCCACCTCTCCTTCGATGCTGACCACACCTGTTATCAGCAGTTCCTTTCAGAGATGATGAGGGAGCTGTGACTGTCCCACTTTTCAGGCTGCAATCCTGCATGTCTAAAGCAGTCCTTCCTTGGGGAGTACAATTATGACTCCACAGTCATGGCTTCGGTATTGCACACCCCTGGGATTTCCAGGAGCCATGCCACACCCCTCTTTTGGGGTCCAGCTCCTGGACACTCCATCTGGGCATAGGCATCCAGTGCATGACCGTCCTCCGGAGTCGGACTCAGCCAAGTTCGACATTTGGGGTCATAGGGTTTTCTCTGGGGCGCACTCCTTGTTGAGCATTGCTGTACATCAGACACACCACATGTTCTATGGCAGGCACCTGTGGGTGACACTGTCAGCTTTTAGTGTTTTTGCCAGAATGTGAGGGAACCAGACAGGCCATATGCCTTTCTGCTCAGGGTCTGGAGCTGGTGAGACACCAGATGGAGGTGTCCTACAGTGCCAACAAGGTAGCCACCAGATGCCCTACAGAGTCATGCCTTAGACAACTAATATTGGAACCCACTCAAGAGGGAGCAATCTTAGACCTGGTTCTCTCCAATGGAGATGGAGAGAGGATCACAGATGTAGAAGTGGGTAGCCATCTGGGAACTAGCGACCATCGAACAGTATGGTTCCCAATAAACACAGCAATAGAGTCAAGCCATACAAAGGTAAAAGTACTGGACTTCAGGAGGGCTGACTGCCAAAATGGGTGAGTGCCTAAGGAATGCACTAGCAAATGGGCAGGAAGGATGGGTGGAAGAACAATGGGGAAATAATAAAAACTGCCATCACAGAGGTAACAAGCCTTTGTGTGAAGCAAATAAACAAAACAAAATGATGTAAGAAACCACTATGGTTCTCAAAGGAGGTGGCAGTGAAGGTTCAAGAGAAAACGAAAGCATCCAGAAAGTACAAGGAATCACAGAAGGAGCAGGACAGAGAATTGTATTAGTTAAAGCAAAAGGAAGCCGGGAAGGCAGTCAGAACAGCAAAGGCCCGAAATGAGGAAAAGACAGCCAACTCAGTTAAGAAGGGGGATAAAACCTTTTTTAGGTACATCAGGGAGCGAAGGAAGACCAAGGGAGGGATAGTGAGGCTTGGGGGGCAGAGGGTAACGGTGAAAAGGCAGAGATGCTAAACAAATATTTTTGCTCAGTATTTACAAATGAAGAGGGGGACATACCTAAAACAAACAGTAGAAACACTCTGGATACAGAAGTTGATACCAGCCCATTTACAGAAGAAAGGGTTCTGAAAGAACTCTTAAAACTGAAGGTGGACAAAGCAATGGGGCCTGATGGGATTCATCCCAGAATTCTAAAAGAACTAAGGGTAGAACTAGTGACACCACTGACTACCCTCTTTAACAAGTCATGGGAGGATGGGGTGGTACCTGAGGACTGGAGGAGGGCAGATGTGATTCCCCTTCACAAACGTGGGAGCAGGGAAGAAGCAGGAAACTACAGACCTGTTAGTTTAACCTCAGTGATAGGGAAAATGATGGAATCACTTCTGAAGGAAAGAAGTGTTGAGTACCTAGAGGCCAGAGGGGCACAGGACCCAAGGCAGCATGGATTCACAGCGGGAAGGTCATGCCAGACGAATCTAATAGATTTCTTTGACTGGGTGACCAAAGTAGTAGATCAGGGAGGGGCTGTGGACATGGCCTACCTAGACTTTAGCAAGGCATTTGACTCAGTCCCACACAAAAGATTAATATACAAGTTAGCCAGCCTGGGAGTGGGTCCCAAGATGATAGCCTGGGTAAAGAATTGGCTGGAGAATAGTACACAGAGGGTAATAGTAAATGGAGTCCACTCTGAAGAAAGGGGGGTTACTAGTGGGGTACTGCAGGGTTCAGTATTAGGACCGGTCCTCTTCAGTGTCTTTATAAGCAACATTGCAGAGGGACTGGAAGGAAAAGTATGTCTCTTTGCAGATGACACAAAGATCTGCAACAGGGTTGATGCACAAGGTGGGGTGGAAAGGATGAGAAGGGACTTGGCAAGGTTAGAGGAATGGTCAAATGTATGGCAGCTTAGATTCAGTGTTAAGAAGTGCAAGGTAATGCACCTGGGAAACAGAAACCCAGGGGAACAGTACACAATGGGGGGTGAGATACTAACAACAACCAAAATGGAAAGGGACCTGGGGGTAGTCATATCAGATGACTTAAAGGTGGGCAAGCAATGTGAGAGGGCAGTAAGGAGGGCTGGGGGGATACTGGGATGCATAGGGAGAGGCATCACCAGTAGAAAACGGGAAGTTGTTATCCCTCTGTAAAGACAGCTGGTGAGACCCCATCTGGAGTACTGTGTGCAGTTCTGGAGACCCATTTTCCGCAAGGACATAGACAAAATGGAAGCTGTCCAGAGGAGGGCAACTAAAATGGTGCAGGGTCTGCACCGGAAGACACATGAAGAGAGACTAAAGGAGCTTAATATGTATAGCCTCGAGGAAAGGAGGAAGAGGGGGGACATGATAGAAACTTTCAAGTACCTCAAGGGAATCCACAAAGTCCAAGAAGGTAGCATCTTTCAAAAAAAGAGGTGTTCAAGAACAAGGGGGCACAATTTGAAGATGGGGGGCGGCTCAGAGGTAATGTAAGGAAGTATTTTTTCACAGAGAGGGTTGTGGGTGCATGGAACGGCCTTCCGGAGGAGGTTGTGGAGTCAAAAACAGTGGTTGAATTCAAGCATGCATGGGACAGTCATAAGGCAATTCTAGGGGGTGGGGGTAGAAAGAAGTAGGCTGCTGGTTAACTAGGATCTGCAGCTTATCCATTAGGTAGGGAAATGGGCAGACTGGGTGGGCCAAGCGGTCCTTATCTGCCATCAAATTCTATGTTTCAGACTAGTGGGAACTGCAGTCTCCATTACGTGGGTGGTATGGCTGCATCTTTCACGGTTGTAAAAGGTAAAAAAAAGGTAAACATTTATTGTTATACAGATAATGCATGTAATTGGGACAAAAGTCCAGTTTACAAGACAGACCTTGTCACCCTTGGCATAGAGTGATTGCCTCATGTTACCAGGGGGTCCACTTTTTCTCCTGTAGGGCCAGGCATGAGCTTGCAGGGTACATTACTGCTCCCTGGCAAAGAGAGCCTCTGCCTCACCCATGAGGGGCCTCTACCTGTCTGTGTCTTCCCCCACAGGAGGCTGAAGGAACAACCATTTTCCTCAGGGTTTGCCAACACCACCATTTGGTGGTGGCTTGGTACTTAGACCTACCAGTGATGAATGGTGAAGATTGATTCTTGGAAGATATGAAAATTATGTACTCACCGTATTTCTTGATCTTCCAGAATATCTTCACCATTCATCACTGAAACATAGAACATAGAAGTTGACGGCAGATAAGGACAGCAAGGCCCATCCAGTCTGCCCTCCTTCCTCTGCAATGACCAGGCTTCTGGGCAGTCTTCTTTCTTCCCTTTCCTTTCCTTTCCTTAGAGCCGTACTCCCTCTTCTGTACAAAAAACCCAAGGTGGAGTGATATTACGGGGAAGTCTTCTTTGGGAACTTACTCCCTCTACACACCTCTATGTGGCCCCTCAAAAAAAAAAAAAAAAAAAAAAAAAGGGGAAGGGAATTTGTGTCTCTAGGGCGATCTCGCTCAACCCCTTTCCTTAGCGTTGTTTTATGTTTAAAAACCAAAAAACAAAAAAAATGCTTTTGGAAGGACTCATTCTGGTCCTTGTTTTTCCCCTTTTTCCTTTTCAAAAAAAAAAAAGAGAAGAAAAGACGAGAGAGAGTTAAGAGAAAAAGACATCCCTTTTATTCCAAGTGGGCTGTTCTAGCCTTTGTTCCCATCCCTCCTCACCCTTTACGTGAAGGGGATCTATAATTTTTGCTGTTGGATAGCCTTTTCTTGTCCCCCTTAGGACAAGGGCTTTGCAGGAGGAACTGGCGCTCTAGGGGCTAAGCATTTAGGAATTGTAGCCCATTTCCTTTCCTCCTTGCAATCCACCTTCTCTATTGTTTCAGTGGCCTGTTACACCCCTTTTTTTCTAAATCCCCTATTTTTGGGATGTTTCTTCCAGACAGAGAGTTGGAAAGAAGGGACTCATTTCTCTTTTTAAGGATCCCTATTCCTGTCTTTTGTCTTTGGCAAGAACCCCCTTTTCTCAGTCATTTTTCTCTTTCAGGAGTTGCCTTTTCTCTCTAAGTTCCGTATATCTTCTTGGCTCAGAAACTGAACCTTTTAGGGCACTGTAGAACATTGGGTCAGCTTTTCAGACCTTCAAAATCAGAGGCTTGCCTTTTCCCGTATTATGTTTTAGTCATATAACACTCATAACTCTCAACCTTTTACAGCTGTTGTTTCCTCAGATGGACAACTATGGCTGGCTATGTTTTTCCCCAGGGCTCACATGGTTTTTCTCCTGTTTCTGAGCTTCAGAGAGGTGCTCCTTTCCTTGCAGTTCACTCCTCTTGCTGGTCCTTGACATTTTTATGGACCATGCTTCCGTTAGGAGTCAACTAGCCTCAGAGGGCGTCTGATAGGTCTTTGCTACTGCTGAGAGTCAGCCAGCTCTTCTGACGCTCTTGTTTTGTGACCAAGGATTTGGGGTTCCCACTGTTCTCTCTCTCTCCCCCCCCCCCCGTCTCTTTCTGCTGCCCAGTTGCCCTGGTCGTCCGTGGCCACTTTTAAGACCCTTCTGCTAGAATCGTGTTCCTTTTTGGTTGGTTTGTATTCATTTGTTCCTTTTATAGCATATATCCTTTTTTCTGTCCCTTGGACTCCCTTGCCCCAACCCTTCTATTTTCTTACCCTTTCTTTCTCTCCTAGGGGAACAGAACTGAGGAGGTGAGGGGGTCCGGCATCAGTTATTGGCCAGTCCACGAGTATCGCGTCATAAGTCTGTCTTGTGGGCAGTGCCATCTCCAATGTCAGTCCCCTACCTCTAAAGCTTTTAAAGACATACACTCCTGCGGGGTCCTTCTGCCACCGGCACAGACCACCAGTGATGAATGCTGAAGATATTCTGGAAGATCAAAAATTATGGTGAGTACATAATTTTCATTTGTGGATGTTTTAACCTTCAGGATAAAGCACTGTAGGATTTGGAACACTTGAGATAAGGTGCTGTGGGATTTAGGACACACAGGATAAGGTGTTGTGGGATACAAGACACTCTGCGTATGGCGCTGTGAGAATTAGGCCACACAGGATAAGGCGCCATGGGATTTAGGACATTCAGGATAAGGTGCTGTGGGATTTAATAAAACACTTATGATAAGTCACTATGGGATTTAGGACACTTGTGATAAAGCACTGTGGGATTCAGGATAAGGCGTTGCGGGATTTAGGACACTCGCAATAAGGGGCCATGGTATTTAGGACACTTAGGATGCAGTGCTGTGAGATTTAGGACACTATAAATAAGGTGCTTTAGGATTTAGAACACTTGCAATAAGGCGCTGTGGGATTTAGAATGTTTAGAATAAGGCGCCGTGGGATTTACGACACTCAGGATAAGGTGCCGTGGAATTAAGAACACTTAGGATAAGGCACTGTGGTAATTAGGACACTCTGGATAAGGTGCCATTGGATTTAGGACAATCTGAATAAGTTGCTGTGGGATTTAGGACACTTAGAATAAGGCATTGTGGGACTTAGGACACTTAGGATAAGGTGCTATGATATTTAGGACACTCGGGATAAGACACTGCAAGATTTAGGACACTCACGATAAGGCACTGTGGGATTTAGGACACTCAGAATAAGGCGCTGTGGGATTTAGGACATTTACGCTAAGGTGCTGTGGGATTTAGGATACTTGGGTTAAGGTGCTGTGGGATTTAGGATACTCAGATAAGTCACTGTGGGATTTAGCACAAAAAGACAGTTCGGTGAGTCCCCTTCCAAATATTTCACAAAGCTCTTTTCTGACTGGGGCTGGTAAAGATGGAAAGTATGGTATCCAAAATCAAGCAGGAACCAGCCACACATTCAATGTCCTATTAGTCTCTCTTATTGCAGTTTATTCTTAAAATAAACTGCAATAAGAGAGACTAATAGGACATTGAATGTGTGGCTGGTTCCTGCTTGATTTTGGATACTGTGGGATTTAGAACCCTTAGGATAAAGCATTGTAAGAATCAGGACACTCAGGATAAGGTGCTGTGAGATTTAGGACAATTAGGATAAAGCACTGTGGTATTTAGGACACTCAGGATAAGCTGCTGTGGGATTTAGGATACCCGGGATAAGGCCCTGTGGGATTTAGGACACTTGGGATAAGGCACTGTGGGATTTAGAACACACAGGATAAATTGCTGTGGGATTTAGGACACTCTGGATAAGGCACTGTAGGATTTAGGACATTCAGGATAAGGCTGTGTGGGATTTAGGACACTCAGGATAAGTCACTGTGGGATTTAGGACACTTAGCATAAGTCGCTGTGGGATTTAGGGCATTCCGGATAAAGCACTGTGGGATTTAGGACACTCAGGATAAGTTGCTGTGGGATTTAGGGCACTCAGGATAAGGCGCTGTGGGATTTAGGACACTTAGGATAAAGTGCTGTGGGAATTAGAACCCTTAGGATAAAGCACTGTGAGAATCAGGACACTCCAGATAAATCACTGTGGGATTTAGGGCGCTCAAGATAAGTTACTGTGGGATTTAGGACACTCAGGATAAGGCGCTGTGGAATTTAGGACACTTAAGATAAGGTGCTGTGGGATTTCGGGTACTCAGGATAAGTCACTGTGGGATTTAGAACACTTACGATAAAGCACTGTGAGAATCAGGACACTCAGGTTAAGGCGCTGTGGGATTTAGGATGCTTAAGATAAGGTGCTGTGGGATTTAAGATACTCAGTATAAGTCACTTTTGGATTTAGAACATGTAAAGCACTGTCAGGATCAGGATACTCAGGATAATGCACTGTGGGATTTTGGATACTTAGGATAAGGTGCTGTGGGATTTAGTGTGATAAGACGTTGCACCAACTCTTGGTAATAAACCAAAAAATGCTGAAATCTTGTTTAGTCTGATTCTTTATTCTTTAAATCTATTTTTCATCTGTGCTCCAACGTTTCGCAGACTTGGCTTCTTCTGGGGGACTGTTAAATATGTAGGATTTAGGACACTCAGGATAAGGCACTGTGGGATTTGGAACACTCGGGATAAGTTGCTGTGGGATTTAGCACACTCAGGATAGACACGGTGAGATTTAGGGCACTCAGGATGAGACACTGTGGGATTTGGGACACAGGATAAGGCGCTGTGGGATTTAGGACACTCAGAATAAGGTGCTGTGGGATTCAGGATACTCAGGATAAGGTGCTGTGGGATTTTAGACACTCAGAATAAGGCATTGTGGGATTTAAGGACACGTGGCATAAGGCACTGTCAGATTTAGGATATTCGGGATAAGGCACTGTTGGATTTAGAACATTTAGGATAAGGTGCTGTGGGATTTAGGACACTTAGGATAAGGTGCTGTGGGATTTAGGACACAGGATAAAGCACTGTGAGAATCAGGACACAGAATAAGGCGCTGTGGGATTTAGAATATTTAGGGTAAGGTACTATGGGATTTAAGACACTCAGGATAAGGCACTGTGGGATTTAGAGCACTGAGAATAAGGTGCTCTGAGATTTAGGACACTCAGGATAAGTCCTTGTGGGATTTAGGACGCTCACAATGAGGCTCTGTGAGATTTAGGACACTCTGGATAAGGTCCTGTGGAATTTAAGACACTCACAATAAGGCTCTGTGAGATTTGGGACACTCAGAATAAGGTGCTGTGAGATTTAGGACACTCTGGATAAGGTCCTGTGGAATTTAGGACACTCACGATAAGGCTCTGTGAGATTTGGGACACTCAGAATAAGGTGCTGTGGGAATTAGGACACTCAGGATTAGGCGCGCTGTGGGATTTAGGGTACCCGCGATAAGTTGCTATAGGATTTAGGACACTCGGGATAAGGCTGTGTGAGATTTAGAAAACTCAGGATAAGGTGCTGTGGGATTTAGGACATTCAGGATAAGGGGCTGTGAGAATCAGAACACTCGGGGATAAGGCGCTATGGGATTTAGGACAGTCGGGATAAGGCACTGTGGCAACCATAACATGAGGGGGCACAGTCTTAAGCTGGGGGGTGGGAGGTTTGGGAGGGAGATCAGGAAGCACTTCTTCACAGAGAGGGTGATGGACACTTGGAATGTGCTGCCGGAAGAGGTCATCTCATTGAAGACAGTGGGCAGCTTCAAGAGAGGCTGGAATAGGCATAGGGGAAGGTAAGGATCTTGGGTAGGGAGGAATGGAGGAGTGGGGAGTTAGGGCATGGACATTAGCTCAAGCTGTGGACCCTGCAATATGAGCAGACTTGAGGAGACCAAATGGCCTTCTTCTGCCGGCTTCTTCGTATGTTCATATTTAGGACACTCAGGATAAGGCACTGTGGGATTTAGGACAGTCATGATAAATCATTTATGATTTAGGACATTCAGTATAAGACGCTGAGTTTCAGGACACTCAGGATAAGGCGCTGTGGGATTTAGGAAACTAAGGATAAGATCTTACTTCGAGAAACAGCTCTTGCAGCAGGTTACATCATTAGGACTGAAGTCGGCAGGCACCAGGACCCCATGGAAATTTTCTAGCTTAGCAGTATTTAGTGGGGACTGCCTCTGACATTGGTCCCACCCCCGATGTCAGGCGTAACACAAAAGAAGGCGGTCCCCCAGAATCCCCAGTTCTTTTCCCGCCGTCGACTCGCCAGCATTGGCCTCTCAGTCTCTACCTAGCGTACAACGACTACAGAACTTTCTGTGTATTTTTTGCCAACTGATGTCCTCTCCAACTCCATCACTTGAGGATCACCTTTCTGAGTGTGCCTGCGGAAAACAGATCCCTTTCAAGGATCCTCACTCTTCCTGTGTGCGTTGCCTAGGCCCGGACCACAATTCCAAGGCTTGCACCTTTTGCCAGGGGTTCAATAGCCTCACCAGGATCCACCATCAGAAGGCACTACAGGCGTATCTCCTTGAAGAGAAATTAAAAAGGATGGACCAAGAACCTTCCTCCAGGGGAGAATCTTCTTTAAAGGCCCATAAACACCGGGACAAGCACCGGGAGAAGGTGGGGTCCAGATCCCCTCGGGCCTCAGACTCCCGCAACTCAGGCTCTAGATCGGACCGCTCTCCCTCCAGGGCTTGGTCACAGCCCCACCCCCCGGTTAAGGTCCAGACTTCAGGCGGCTCTTCTTCGCTCCAGCCGATCAATACCTCGAGGCCCTCGGCTTCCTCCACTCCATCCAAGGCCTTTTCAAAGTCTTCTGAGCACCATAAATCCTCTTCTTCCACCCGATGTCGGGACACCGACTCCAGGTCGATCTCCCAACTGCCCAGAGGTCCTGATCCAGCCCCCAGAAGGACCAAGGACCTGACGTCCCTGAAAAGGGCGTTGGACCCAACGTCGGCTAAACATTCGAAGTCAGCCAGGCGCTCACGGAACCGGCAACACCAGCCAGACATAAGTGCGCGGTTGGGCGTTACCTCCGTATCCAGGCGTCGGTCAGAGACCGCGACGGCATTGCACTCTCCAAAGCGGAAGATCGCTTCTGTCACGCGGATGCCGTGTCACCGAATCAACTGAG